>CM059603.1:80260000-81510000 GCA_030412105.1 Cyclura pinguis | reverse complement strand
GATCAAAGGCTCTGGTATATGGCTGTGAAATACTCAGCTCCCTGAGCTTTCCTTCAACCTTTTATATCATAAAACACGGCTGTTTATTTCTGAGTTATGTTTATATTTTGTCTTTTTTCCCAATGAGATCAAAGCAGAGTGCATGTCTTTTCTCCCCTCTCCAACTTTATTTTTACAACAATCCTGTAAGTTAGATCAGGGTGAGAGAGCAATTGGACCATGATCACAGCTCACTGGGGAATTCAATGTAGACCTCCTAAGTTGCAATCCAGCTCCCATCACTTAAGTCACACTGCCCAGAAGGACTTGGCAAACATTGGAAATAGCGTTTTGGTGTGTTGACCAGATAGCCTTCCCCACAAGCTAGAAGCTGAATAATTTGTCTGTATTCCCAAAACGTAAAAGACGTATGAACCAATGAGTCCTTCAAGTAAAAATGGACTGTGAGATTTCTATGGCAGTTCCTGTGCTTTTATTACAGCATATACCTCTGATCTGAAGTTTGCCTTTAGCCTATTACTGTAGAGAATGTGTGTAATCTTCACGTTTGAGATTAGCATGTTACTAAGGTGCATAAATGAAAGCTGGTAGTTTCCTTCTCAGTGGGACAGTGAATCTATATTATGTTTTAATTAAAAATTTAAAGGAGATAGCCAAAGTGTTCAATGCTATCAGTGAGATAGGTTTAACACCTTAGGAAGATTTTAAAAGTTAAGACTGAAAGTAAGAATTGATTTAATGCCCCACTGACATGAGACCCACCAGCACCATGGAAGGCAGAAAGATGGGCATGTGATTTTGGTGAAAAAACAAAAACAAAACAGTAGCAGCTCTATCACCTCACTTAGGGCCTTTCCACACTACACCATTACAGTGCTTTTATTCTACCTTCAACATCCCATGGAATCCTGTGGTTTGAAGTTTAGGGAGGGGCATTTAGAATTCTCAGCCAGAAATCTCTTTGGCCTCAGTAAACTACAAACCCCAGAACAAAACAGGATGTTGAAAGTGGAATAATAGCACAATAACAGTGTAGAGTGGAAAGGTCCTTAGTTATCATTAAGAAATTCCTTGATATACATAGCCATTCTCCATCAAATGAAATTCTAACATCCTTCTCTCCACACCCTGGCAAAAGGAAACCTAATCTTCTCCCACTGGAAAAAACTGACAAAAAACTGTTCGGATAGAGTTGATAAAACACTCTTTTCTATCAGACTAGAAGCTTCATTTCTTGTTTTTGTTGTTACCAATGAATAATTCAACAGCAATTGCATGGTTTTACCTGTGTCACCACATTTGTAAGAATTAGGAAAAGGGGAAATACAAAGAATTTCACCTTATGGTGACACCTCCCTGGGGGAAAAATGGTTTTTCTGCCAATGCACTCTGACCAGCACTTACTGGCCAAAAGGCCAAAATACAGCCACTGGCCAAAATATAGGTGGCAACCTGACTTGATAAGCATTACCAGAATATTTCAGTTAAACCTCTCTGAAGAAAACAGTATAATCTTTTACAAGCACCTTCACTCTCAATGGGCAAGGAGGAAGATGATCTATAGCTACATTCATAAATTAAAAACCAAAAATAAGTGTTTCATTAGAAGCAGATAGCAGGATCTATCAAGCGCTATGGAAAGCATTGGTGGGAGAGATACCGGAGAAGAGATTATCTTGTTTGCAGTGGAGGCAGGGCATGCATTTGATGCTTTTCCAGAACAAAGCAGCATTCCTGACTTGAGGCTTGTTGTTTTTCTAAAGCAAGCCAATTCTGCTTTTGAAAGCAGAGAAAACGGTACGCAGCAAGGTATAAACAGCATCTTGCTTTTGTGAAATACTTATGTTCAGTCCTTCTCTTGTGAGAATTAATTTAGCAATTAAGAAGTTGTCACAATTCTCATTTCATTCCATAGCAAACTGAACCTGGCCTACAGTGGGTGACACTGGAAAGCAAATGCAGTAATAATATTTGTACAAGTGGCTGGCACATCTTAGTCTGCCAGGGGGAAGAGTTATGTGTGAAACCATCCAGAGATGGAGACTGATTTTGGACATAATGGAGCTGTGTCTCCACTGGCCCCCATGGTCCCTTTCACTGTCAGCTGGTAATGCCTGCTTGTATCAGCTGGATAGAAACTCGCTCATGCTGTGTTTGAATTACAAACCATGCAAACATTCTGTGTAGGTTCTTTTCTTTTGGATAATTCAAGAATGTCCACCAACTGCCTTCAAAAGAAACTGAGTATGTAACTGGCAGCATTTTCACATCATATTTTTATGTTATTTTGCAATGCATTTTTGTTGCTTTTATTGATATGTGATTTTTTAAATGGCTTTGGAATTTTATAAGCCAGCTTGTAAGCAATGATCCAACGTGGCAGGAATAGACAAAGGAATTCAAACCTTCTCTCTTCTAACTAGCTGTGTGTAACACAAATGCAGAGCGTGATTAATATTAATCAGCATACGGTGCTGTGGGTAGGTTTCATCCAGCAACTTTCCTTACATTTGTACAGGCTGTAGTGGTCTTCTCAATGTCCATACTCAACTATGAAGTTTGCATTCATAATCCTTGTTTGGCTTAAGTAACACTGGCAAGAAGGAAGTTGGGAATACGGGCTCTGGCTGGTGGATAGAACAGGTGGCAGAAATGGCACTGTACCAGGGCACTGCCTGCAGTCATGAAGCAGTCTCACAAGCAGCTTTGGGGCTTCACATCAGAGAAACAAAGCTGGCTGAACAGGATAGCTTGGGTGCCTCACTCTTTGTGGATCAATTAACTCAGCAAAGAGCAAGCAGAAGATGCATAGACATGATTACTGGCATGTGAATTTTCTGTAGCTCATGCTGACTATCCTGCACATAATTAGGACCCAAATCTGGCTCTAGGATAGCTTCATACCAATCAGAGAAAGAAGATGTTCAAAACAAATGAATTTCAAGGTAATTCCCCCCAGTTTCTGTTTCACTGTAAAGATTCAAGAGAAAATCAATGAATTGTTTTCCTTTAGCTACCTTCTTATTCTTAGGATAGTATAACACAATGATACTTTGAAGGCACTCTTGTTTTTTGTTTTGAATGGCTGCAAATACTTATATTTATCCATCGAACCAATGCAATATTCTCCAGATTTCTATGCATAAAATTAGCCGGCCCATGCACTATTTTTGCAGCTAGTGTTGAACATGATCTCATTCAGCTGGGAAAACTTGTTCAAAACTTTGCTTCATTTTAACTGATTTTGAAAAATCATCTTTGCCCTTGTTTTGCAATCCCCATCCCATTCCCTTGCCTTTTGCACTCCAGGGCCAGAGGCAAGGGAATGGGAGGGAGGAGCTCCAAAGGCTCACATGAGCCTCCTCGATTCCGTTGCCTACTGCCTTGGTGTCAGTTCTCAGATCTGGAGCTCCAGAGGGGAGAAGGAAGGCACACATGTGTGCCTTCTCCAACTTTCCGTGTCTTTTGTTTGGCCACTTCTCTTCCTTCTCCACACCTTTCAAAATACAAGGGAATGGGAGGAGGAGAAAGGGGGGAGGCACACGTGAGCTTCGTGAATAATCACATTTGTGAAGGTCAAATCCATGAACGTGGAAGGAGGACTATAATCAGAACTGAGATGTACTGAAATGTATGCATCATATTAAAGGAAAGGGCATTTATAACCCATACTTAGGAGAAAAGTATAATTATCTGCCATAATGCTCTTATGGTACATACTACAACAACAACAACAACAATAGCAACAACGTTTATTTACAATGTCCTTTTCACCAAAGTGTGGAACATCAACATAAACAGCCAGGGACAGAGATAATACAAAACACACTATAGCAATGTATGGAATTAAATCCCCAACACTTCACCAGTTGCTATGCATCTCAACACCTTAACACAACTCAGTGGCTTAACCCAGTGAATCAAAGAAGAAGGTCTTCAGCCCTTTACAAACACTGGCAAGATCTTTTCCAGCCAGAGTTCCAAAGGAAGACCATTCCACAAATGCGGAGCCAGATCTTGAAAGGCTCACATCCTTGACAAAAGAATCTTCTGCAGCCTGTATAAGTTAAAGCACACAATACACACAAGGGACATGAGCATATACAGATGCTTATTTTGTTATTTTGTTAAATATTTTATTTCTCTTGCCCTTGGGAAGGGCACAATATTATGCAGGTCACTAAAGCCTCACTCATTGATCAAAGCAAATCTTAAGCCCCCTACCTTTAGTCTGAGTTTACCTTTGAGATTTCACCAGGCATGGTCATACATTTAGGAAACCAATACGTGCTAGAAAAAAACTTGGAAAATGTATACAATACAAAGAAAATGTAAGGATGCTGTATTCTGCCCATAACACAAAACTGCACACTTTTGAGAAGAAAAACACATAGCTCTCAATAAAGATTAAGGAAATGCTCCATAAATGTGGGCAGTTTCAATGTAAGTGCAATCAACCAGAGAAATTTGCTTTAATTTACTAAATAATAAATCCAGTTCACAGCTCTTACCATTAGTCACTATGACTTTTTTTAAATAAAAGATACAATTCTGGGAAAATTAGCAACCATTCACTTTCAAACAACTTCACTGATACTACACAAGGTTAACAACTATGTGCGGGTCCAAATGTACAACGAAGAGAAAGCAGGAATGTCTCCTTGGACAGGAAACGTCTTACATAGCAAAGTTGGAAACCAGACTACAGTCCATACAAGAACTAGATTTACACTTCAGCAACCTGAACTGGTTTTTCACTGCAGCATATATCTTGACATAACACAGATTGCTGTTGTCAACTCTTGTAGCCAAGTCAGGAAAGATCTACATGCTGGGAGCTAGAAAGTGATGTGTCTACCTCTGGTGCTATACATATTTTATTTAAATTGTCCCATCCCTTACTGATGGGACACATGTCTGCATCCAAGGACAGGCCTGGAGCCAGATCTGGATGCTAATAAAGAGCAATGAGGGAGCATTACAGCAAGATTTCACAGAAAAAATCAAAGCTAATTCTGCCTCAATCATACAATAAGAGTAAAAAAAAGTGATTTGAGGCTGTGGCAAAGATACTGAACTGTAGAAATGTTCACATAGTGGCCCCACCTACCCTTGCTATGTGCATACTTGCCATGTTAAAGGTCATTTTGGTAGGAGAGACTGAAGGATTTGTTACTTACTAGTTCTGGGAATTCGATGTCAAGCAGCTGTCATTACCCATGGTTTGATCTACAGATTAGTGTTCCATTAGCATGTTATTCAGATAGTGTTAACTTGTCATTTGATATTGCTATTATGATCAGAAAATGGATAATATCCTGGTAATTTAGGCAAAGGAGGAGAGGCTAAAATAGAGGTTGTATTATCCTGTGGTTGAAGAATGAAAATGCAAGACAGTTTTCCCCAGGGCTAGAGGAAAGGTTGGATATAAAATAAATAAGTCAATGAACAAGACCAAATCTGGGTTCTTGATCTGCAGCCATTTCTGCTGATTTTTCTTGTACAGAAAGGGAGTAAGTGAGAACAACTTTTCTTTTCAACCTGTTTTCTGAAATACACATCACCCTGTTATTCCTTTAGGGTGGTAACACTGTTACAGTATTTGTTCATCTAATAAAAAGATGGACAGTTGATTAAGATCCCTCTCATACATATGTATACCCAGCAACGTAGCAGGCCTGGATAATACTTGAATGGGAGGCTGCAAGGGAATACCATAGGTTGTAAGCTATATTTCAGAGCAAGGAAATGGCAAACCACCTCTGGTTAGTCCTTGCAAGAAAACGCTATGAAATTCATGGGGTTGGCATAAAAGTCAACAGGTGACGTGAAGGCACGCAGACGCACATCAGCATATACACACAGGTGAGACCAAAGCTAGAAGAGTCATATTGTCTTTGTTATTACCTTTTGCTGGGGGCAAAGTTGGGGACACTGCATATAAATCATAAGGACACAAAGACCCAGGACTAGTACCAGCCTTTCTCTTCAAAGATGTGTGTGTGTGTGTGTGTGTGTGTGTGTGTGGCAGGTGAGGCATTTGGAGCACGTGGACTACCTGTCAGAAGAGAATGAGACCTCAGCCTTTCCTCTTCTAATTTGGTCTACTTCATATGAATCTTCACAGTGCATACCTGATACTACCTTCCTTGTCAGACAAAATGCATGCTATGTTCAACATGAGTAAAGAACAAAGACAGGCATATCACCAGTCCACAGAGGAAGTTGTAATGAGAAAAACAGAATCAATGCTCAGCTAGCTTGCTAATGTTTCTAGTTTCAGAGATAAAAGACAAAGAAATTATGCCTATCCAAGAACTGTCTGTCACATATAAAAAGCATAGGGAACCATCTCTGTATTGCTCTTATGGCTTTTTAAAACCTTGAAATAATTAGATCCTGATAAAAACAGCAACACTAATAATTAGGACTTCAACCAACTCAGACTGTAATCGAGTGTGGTTTTGAGAACAGATTTCAAAAAGGTGCAATTTTGCTACAGAACACGGAGTCAAACAGTTTATGGTTTAATATTAAATACTGTTAGCCTCTTGATTAAAAATATTATCACTGGGGCCAAGACATGGTCACCTTGCTCACTTTTCTCATTTTTTTGAGCAGAGTTACTTAACACCAGAAAAACTACCAAAAGGCTCCATTTGTCCATTTAAAGGACAGAGAAGGTTCTGGATATTAACCCAAGAAGTCACTGTTTTCATCACAGGCCACTATTAGGCATGAACACAGTTGGGATCAAGGGAAATGTAAGTAACCAGTTAAGTAATTAAGCAAATGCTTTATCCCAACTATAAATCACTCTGATTAGCTAGGATGCTGCTTCCAAACTGATTTTTGGCCAGATAGCACCAATGCTGTCTTACCAAGCCAAATGACAAGCATGCAAGTTTTGTCACTTCTAAAATACAGAGCAGTCTTTCCCCTTTTCAACACAATTGGATTGTATTTGGAGTGCATATTTATGATACAGGATAGATCAACATACTGCAAGGTAGTCCCTGTTGTAGCTTTTTCAGTCACTGTGTATGAGAAAACACATTGTTTAAGAATATACTAGAAGTTCTGTGTTGAAAAGCCATGATTTATTTTTGAATACAGAAAGCCCCTGCTTATTCAACAGGTTAAGGAATGGAGCACCGTCAAAAAATGAAAATCCTCAAAATGCAGAATGTACAATATTCTGGTCCCTAACATGCTGAATAACTGAAGGATGCATACACAGACTGAAAAAAAGGTAACACTGAATTAAAAAAAAAAAAGCATTGTGTAGTCACAAAGGCACTGTGAAAGCACCATCTCGTCATTCTGCCTGAGTACTGTACTGTGTCCATCACTAATTCGACATCCTCCAAACTGTAGAAGCCCGGGAACACAATTGCAGAGAGAATTCTGACAAAGGGAATTTTTCCCAGCAGTCTTTTCTAAGGTTATCTTGAGCTGTTTCCTATGCAGGGGATGGTGCATGGAGAAGGTAGAGTTTCCCTGGGGCAGACCCATTGCTGCTCTTCTGACCCTAGCCAGAACCCATTACTGTACTGTAATTCGACACGTGGTCAAAAGACTTGACCATGCCTCAAATATAAAGCACTGTATAATAATTTAGAATTGCTGAAATAATGGGTTGCCAAAAAGCAAAGCATCAAAAAAACTGGGGACATCTCAATGTATTTTCTTTTCCTTCTGGCACAGCATGCCTGCCTTTGCTCTGAAATCACCTTTTGGTCCAACCACTAACTGGAAGTTATCCACTACTTAGACCAATATGCTGGTGCACTGTCTGCAACATCCAACTCTAGCAGTCTTGTGATATGCCCATAAAGCTGGTGGGGATGGGTGAGTGGATAAGTAATGGTGGACATACCTACTGTCTGATATCATTGGCTAATTACATTCGTTTCCCGTGATGGGGAACAAGTATATTTAAAGGTGCCTAATGTAGGACATTCTGGCTAGAATCCTGTTGATTTGTCCCAGCTAGGGTAGACCCATTTAATCACTTGAGTGAATCGACATGTTATTGTTATGCACTTTCAAGCTGTTTTCAACCTATGGCAACCCTAGGGCAATCCTATCATGTAGTTTTCTTGGCAACCTTTTTTTTTGGTGGGGAGAGTTGCCAAGCTCTCCCTATGGGTCTGAGTGAGTGTGATCTGCCCAAAGTTCCCCAGTGGGTTTCCATGGCCGAGCAAGGATTTGAATCTTAGTCTCCAGAGGCCTAGCCCAACACTCATACCATTATGCCACAGTGGATTCCAGTCAACTTATAAGTGAATCCAATGAATTCTGTGGGTTTGTTTTAGTTCAGAGTAACAATAGGATCCCAGCCTCTGTTTACAGTGACTAAAATGTGACAACACAAACATTTAACACAGGTCCCCTTCCACGCATATGTCCAAGCTGTTATTAATATTCCACATACATCTCTGACTATGGTGCACTGTCCCAAATGACAAGTCTCATGAGTGCTAAAAGAAAACTTCTGAAATGATTTATGCTCATTATTGAAGTTATTGGGAGTTTTCTATCAGGCTCTCCAAAGATCCCCCTCTCTTTTTCTGGTTTTATTTAATCTATTTAATCTATCATACTGCCTATGAAGAAGCATCCTACAACAAAGTAGGGATGGTCTTGCTAACGGTATTGCTTCTTTTTTTTTTTTTGGTTTATTATTGCCATTTATATTATACTTTTCTGGTAAAAAAATAGTCCACAAGAAGGAATAAAATAAAATAAAAAAGGAGCTCAATTACAACACCAACAGAGTGCAAAACTCTAACTCAAATTAAGATCCTATCAATTGAAAAGACATAAGCCAGCTTCAATATCTAGTGTCTACTCCATAAAAACGTTGTGTGAAGGCTAAAGGACAGCAGTGATGGAGCTATTCTGGCTTCCCTTTTCTCAGAGTTCCAGAGTGTAGAAGTTCTATCATATGTTCTTTTCAGGATGGCTGGACAGAAAGAAGCATTTCTTCCATGGATCTCAAAAAAATAGGGAGGCTCATGTGGAAGAATGCAGTCAATTATGGGATATTGCCTGTGGCTTTGAGTTTTTAAAAATGTATTCTAGTAGATCAATGTCTTTGTGAAAATTCTGCAAAGAAGCTAATTCACTATAAACTCATTAAATTCACATTGTTTTTGAGGCCTTTTTATTGCAAAACTGTGGATTTTGTCTTGAAACTTAATTTTTCTTGCAAGTTCATATTTGATTCATGACAGACCACGTGCAGTTTTGATAATGCCAATTTGCTGAGATCTTATTAACCACGTGGGGGAAAAAAAAACTTTACCGAAAATCAGACGCAGCTATTTTTTTGTTTTGGTTTACCTTCTTTGGTAAATTTTATTTAATAATATAACTGAGGGCAGCATATTTAAAGACCTAACACATCATAAGGAAAATTTTCAGAAATATATTGAGCACTTGTGAAGTAGACTTTTATTCATCTAAATTTGGGGACTGTAAATCCTGCCAACACCACTGGTTTCCACTACCCTAAGATCAAAATCTCTGATTATTATGGTGATCTGTCTCACCCACCTGCTATCCCTCATCTTGCCTATGGACAAGAAAACCTGAGTCTACCCTGTCACAGAGAGTACAGACCTCACTAGACCTGTTCACTCATTCTGAAAGCTTGTTGAATCTTCATAGAGGGACATTTGCCAGATCCTGCCCCCCCCTCTCCAGTTCTGTTATTCTCCTTCTAAGGAGAGAGAAGAGTATCCAAAGAGCTTCCCCTACACATGGGCATTCTCCACATGCTGAGAGCTAGCAACAAAACAAAAGAAAACAAAACAGGGACTTTAGTGGAGAGCATCGACACATATGAGAAGATCTCCTTTTCAGACTTGTTTTTAGTGTGAAAATGGAGACAGAGTGTTAGAATGTTAGAACTAGTATGCTTTCCTATTCATATGTTGATTCAGTATACTTCCAGAATAAGAGAACAGGGATTCTTTGCATCAGACTAAGAGTTTCAGTTTAATTGTACAAGCAAACTCTCCATGACCCTCCCACTTTCTAGAGAATGGCCACCACGTCATTCTTACTAACATGGCTTGTTTTGCTCTAACACTGCTGCTAATTGATAAGCAACAAAACCTGGGGGGCTGGGCAACAGGGATATACATATAGTTTCATAAATATCTTCTGGCATTATCTTAGGTTTACTGGTTTTTTCTCAAGGTAATGTGAATTTTCAGCTTGGGGTGGCCAGTTTTTCAGGTACTGGTGAAGGGTCCTCACATGGGCCCCCTCTCGTAACTATTAAAAGGCAAGAAAAAGGTTTTGTGAGAGGCAATAACTGCGTACTCCACTTCTCCTTTTGCCAGTGAATGTTGAATACATATAAAATTATTAGATTTTATATAAAATATAAAATAAACGTTTTAATATTCAAGAATAACTCTGAACATTACTTTGCAAAATTATTCCCTGCAGTACACTCTTTATCCCATATGTCATACATGTTCTTAAAATATTTTTTTAATAAAGGTGCCATACAAAATCAAATAACTACACATACAAGAAAACTGGGGGGAAAATCCATGTTGGATTGAATAACTTGTATGCTAGTCTGCTTGCCTGTATAAGATAACTTCAACAGTTGCCATGTTAGCTTGATAAGTATCAGCACTTTATTAATCTTCCTTTGTTTAAGTGTAATGCTCTCCCTAAGTGATTTATGTCTTTTGAAAGCAGGCAATTCAAAGAACTATAAAGTGTTATGCACTATATATGGAAATAATGTCACTTTACCCAAAACATGTGCAGTGGATAATAGCATTCCTTCCTGCATTAGTTACACAGCACAAAAATTTTGGGATACAGTCTTATCCAATTAAGTAGAGGGAGACTTTTTCATAGGCAGGAGGTAATTACCACAGCTGGCACCTGGCCCATTCACTGAGGTATGCACACAATTTTAGCAAGTTAAATGGGCTATTTACTTAATTAGGAACATCCAGAATATTTCTCCCTTTCCCTTCCCTCTCCCTCCCTCCCCCCCCCACACTCACTCCTGTCTCTATTTCTTTTTAAATATTTTATGCTATGACGTAACGAAGTCCACATTTTTTCCATTGAGCAATGCAAGTGCAGAGGAAATTCTAATTTTAGCTAGGTTTCCTTGAACATGTGAGCACTTCAAGCTAAACTAGAAAGTTCCCTGGAAACTAGAGTGAACAGCTAGAACATCCTGATCTGGAATGGCCCATGGTCATGAACTCCCGTTTTTAAAATCAAGATACAATGTTTTTAAAGTGCTACTTGAAAATATTTGAGCTGGTACCTAAATTTTTCTATTTTCCTCTTCCTTCCACTAATTCTAATTCAAATTGAAACAATAAAAGAGAGCAGCATAGAGATATTACTTGACTTTGAAATGAGGGCAAATATGTTCTCTTCCATTTTCATGGAATGGTCACTATTCCCTGATCTGCTTTTATATTGAACAAGACTGTTTCTGTCTCAGCTGGGTTGAGCTCTGTTTTGTTTCCTTTCAACCAGTCTTAAGAAGATAGACCTATTAAGTTATGTTCTAAAAGTGACCAATGACTTGCCTATGGGGAAACCCCAAATCAGAGACTTCCACTGTCAGTGTTACCCATTGATTCAGATCCCAGAACTAGTTCTTTGAATTTTGATCAGGGCAGGCAAAATGTAGTCCACAGGCCATGTTAGGCCCCCAAAGCCATTTTCAGCTTCCCCCAAAATTCCTGCCTGTTCAATTGGAGCGGCTGATTTTTTGCTCTCCAATGACTCATGACACCTTTGAAAGCCTCTGGAAAGGGCAGAATTGTTAGCATTTGGAGAGGCTTAACATTTAAAAGGAGCAAAAGGGGAAGAATGCCTCACCCAGCCCATGCCAGTTGTCCAATTCTCCTTTATATACAAAGGTAAAACAGAGTTGAGTTTTGCCAGCATATTAGTGACACCATACCCCCAAACCACAGATAAACGTAACCTGAAATTTCAGGAAAAGTTAGATATGCTTGGAGGTGAGATGGAAATGTGTGTAATACCCTAGATGAATGGGCAAAACAAAAACAAACAAACAAATAAAAACAAAAAACCAAACAGGATGTCTTCAGCAATACCTGAAGCTCCAAAGCAGTGCCTTCATATACCACTGCAACCAGGCATTTCAGAATGAGATTATGAGCAGTAGTATCAAAAGCCCCAGAGAAACCCAGTAGAATAAAACATGATTCACTCCTCCTGTTCACTAAGATCATCTACCAAGGCAGCCAAAGCTATTTCTGTCCTTCAGTGATGCCTGAGGCCAAAATGAAACGGGGTTAGATAAATGCTTCATTCAGAATGTCTGAAGATGAGATGCTACCAGCTTGCCGTTCCTAACATGAACAAAGACACTCACATTTGATGTACCTAAAATTAAGTCCTTTTCTTATTTATTGAAAGCCACTATGATTTTGTAAGAAAAATGCAAGAGGATAAACTTTTTAATTCAAAACAAATCACTGCAGCAGAAAAAACAGCCTGTACATATACATAAACGACATCGGGTCCCCAGTGGCAGAGTTTCTGTCTTCTACTATGAGCAGCAAGAAACTGACTTCTTCTTGTAGTATGTATGATCTACTAGTTGCAAGAACTGATGTGCACTCATTTCCTTATTTAATTGCTTGGAAATTTATTCTTAATTAGCTTGTAACCATCTTCATTAATTAAATCTGCATTACACAACAATGGTTGTGTATTTCACTATAACAAGGTTGAACTTAATACAATTCTGTAAAACCTTGTGGCTGAATCTGCATTTTTGGTCCTCTGCCTAACTGAAACACAGGAAATGAGCCAGAATGCCAGGCCAGAAGGAAAGTGTGACGCTTGCCAAGAAAAGAATCAAGCTCTTTTGCATCTTTGGTGCTCTCTAAATGGCAAAGCCACTAGCTAACTCTCTAAAAAAACCTATCCAATTTTCATAGAATCATGAAGAGTCTGAAAGGGCCTCACAAGCAATTGAGTGTAACCACTGCTCAATACAGGAAATCCAGTTAGAACATCCTAAGCAGGTTGCTGTCTAGCATATTTTTGCAGACACCCAGAGAAAGAGATTCCACTACTTCTCCAGGTAATTGGTTCACTGTTGAACAGCTCTTATTGTCAAGAAGTTCCTTCTAATATTCAATTGAAATCTTCCCTCTTCTAACTTAAAACTATTAGACCTGGTCCTACTTTCTGGGGTAGCAGAAATCATACCTGCACCTTTCTTTTTGGGATAACCCTTTAGACAATTCAAGAGTATAATCATGTTACCTCAGTCTTCTCTTCACAAACTCTCTCAATCTTTCCTCATACGTTTTGGTCTCTGCACTTCTTATTATCCTTGTTGCCCTTTTCTGAACCTGCTCCAACTGGTCTATATCCTTCCTAAAACGAGGTGGCCAGAACTGAATGTAGTATTCCAGATGAGGACCAACTAGTGCAGAATATAGTGGGATTACTACTTCTCTTGCCTTGGAAACTACAGTTCTGTTGATGTCATTTGCCTTCTTTGCTGTAGCATTGCACTGCTGAGTCATACTCAGTTTATGATAAAAAATAATCCCAATGTCCTTTTCATATGTACTGCTGCTAAGCCAAACATCCTCCATTTTGTAAGTGTTCATTTGGTTTTTGTGGCCTAAATGTAGAATTCTGCATTTGCCTCTGTTGAATTCCATTCTGTTAGTTTCAACCCAATTTTCTAATTTCTCAAGGTCCTTTTAAATTCTACTCCTATCTTCCAATGTGTTAGCTAAACTTTATAAAGATTCCCTCTAACTAATCATCTAAGTCATTGGTAAAAATATTGAAGAGTACCATTCCCAGGCAGCACTCCACTTGAAACTTTCTTCCAGTCTGAAGTGCAGCCATTGAACAGGCTTTCCAACCAATTATGGATCAACCTGACAGGGTTCCCATCTATTCTGTGTTAATCAGTTTGCCAATCAAAATATCACAGGGGACTTTACCATGGTTGTTTCTTGCCTTGCTGAAATCCAAATAAATGGCATCTACTGCATTCCCATCATTTACTTAACAAGTGACTTGATCCAAAAAGAGATAAAAGATTAGTTTTTATATGATATAGGATCAATTTCATTCTTTAGAGGTCATAGTTATTGGTCAACAGGTTAACTTTACATTGAACTTTCTTCAATAGAGCAGCCAAGTAATTATTTATCAGTCTCATCAGGTTGAACAGAGACTTACGTCACTTCTGTTGTCCCAGGACCCTCTGAACCATTTCAGCCTACCAGGAAACTCACATTCCTTTTGATACACATGTTGCTTGCCTCTGAAAGAGACAAGTTTGTACCAGGCTAGACACATGGTGGGAAGGGCAAACAAGGACACCATTTCTGTTTGACTGTGATTTCTGTCTCTCAGGTATCCTCTCACATTTAATCTACTTGTTTTTTCTCTACATGTGAAGAAGAAGCCCTGGAACACTAGAGAGCAGTCACTCTAATTCAGTGCTACCTACCTCAAATGCATGATGGGAATGCTGGCAAAGAGGTAGCAGAAAGAACCAACCAAGGAATCCTGGGTGTGCCTGCAAGACATTAAATGGCACATCCAATGTACTCTGAAAGGCACAGGGACAAGATCTGTGTCCAATTCTGAACAGGAACTGTAAGAAGATTCCATTATGTTAAACTCAATCAGATGATGACTTGGGTGGTTGCTCTAGCTAGAGTCTTCCTTCCTCATGCCCATCTCAAGTAATTTCCCAATTCCTCTTCCTACTTGTGACCAACAGTTGTATCAGTTGCCAAGGGAGGAGAGATGCCTTAAAGCTGTTTAATACTGTGATATCATTGTGCAATTGATGCCAAGCACAACATGGAAATCAAGAATCTTTTTCGTTGTTTCTTGTGCTTTTTGATAAAATGCATGAGTAAAGATTCCTTTTGAGCAACTTAAAAACAATCTTACCCTTAACTTCTGGCTTGAGCAATGTCGGCTACCCCCTACTCCCCTCCAGCTTTAATTGGTGAAATTATCCAACCACTATTTTCTTTTATGGGATGAAATCTCACTTTTAGCAGTTTACTAACAGTACATTGTCTTCAGCTTTCGACTGAAGTCAGCTTACTACTGCAGGATAGAAATTGATTTGCTGGGTTGAATTTGACATTTTGTGCAGCTGAAATGAGGCACAATTACGGAACAATTACTTTTAAATGTGTGATTGTGGTACTATAAAGGCTGCCTTTATAAGGGCAATTTTAGGAGAAATTTCTTTTATGTTCTCTACAGTTTTCTTAAAAAAAAATGCATAGCTGGCAAACCTGTTACTTTACACTGTGCTTGAAAATGTTTCCTGCTGGCTAATTCCTTTCAGAGACTATATGGCCAGTGCCAGGACTCTACGTAGGGGTGGCTGGAACTGCAAAATCACTGTACAGCAGGGGTGGCAATTCTGTGGTGCTCCACATGTTGTGGACTGAGACTCCCAACGTAATTCATCATCGGCTGTGCTGTCTACAGTTTCTGGGAGTTGTAGTCCAGCAATGCCTGGAAGGCTACATAGTTCTCCGAGCTAGAGCTCAAATAAGGGCATTTTGTCAAATGAAGTACACTTATGGTTTATTAATATGCTTTTTCCATGCTAGTGAGGGTCAAAACAGCTATCCACATGCACCAATTTTACCTATACATCCTTTCAGTGGCCCATGGATGGTGGGTGTAAAACAGGTGGCTTTCCTAAGATAACACATCAGAGAACATTATTTGAATTTCTGTTTTTCTCCCTGTCTTTCTTATTCTTGCAGCATAAGCTTTTGTAGACTGGGTCAATCTGATGATGTAGACCCAGTCTATGAAAGCTTATACTACAAACTTCTTTCTCGCAGTTAGTCTCAAATGTACTACAATATCCCTTTGCATAGGGATACAGACTCAGGCCATTTCTGCACTACACTGTTATAGTGCTATTATTTCACTTTCAACATCCTGTGGAACTCTGGGGTTTGTAATTCACTGAGGCTAGAGAACCCTCTGGCTGAGAATTCTAAATGCCCCTCCTTAAACTGCAAAACTCAGGATTCCATAGGATGTTAAAAGTGGAATAATAGAACACTGTAACAATGTAGTGTGGAAATGGTCTAACATAGCTGTGTCTTTGAATACCGCTTTCTTTATGTAGTAGCTGCAAATGCTTTCAGATAGATTTTTGAGATTTTATTAACTTACTAAAATTACCTCCTATCCATAAACTTCATTTATATACATCCCATCAACTCTGGACGTGACTAGCAACAGGATTCAAGCCACTCACTTATAACACTGAAAGATAATTAAACAGATGTTAATATTAAAATAGATTTTAATATTAAAATCAAATTAAAGCAATTAAAAAAGCATGCCAGTAAAAAGTATTTGGCCCTTTCCGCATGTGGAGGGGGAAACGGGGGAAAACGCGCCGAAACAGAGCTTACCGGCAGCCGGGTAAGTCCGTCGCCATGTGGAGCAGCGTGAACTCGCTGCTCCGCAGTCTTCCGGCGTCCAAAATGGCAGCTTCCGGTTGGTGGAAGCTCTCCACCAACCGGAGAAGCTCGCCAGCTGGAAGCCCATCCCCGGAAGATCTGCAGGCATGCATTAGTGTGCGCCTGCAAATTTGCACCGGAGCCCGGTGATGGAGCTGCACAGGGCTGCGCGCTCCGTGCTTTTTAAAAACCTCTGAAAAGAGGTTTTTAAAAAACACGCAGCGCCACCAGTTCCGGTTGCTTCAGAGCGGACTGAGGTGCAGAACTACGAAAAGTAGTCCGCCCCAATCCACTCCACGGTGCAGACGACCTCCGTGGGAGGTCGCTCTGCACCGTTTTAATACCCCGGTGCGGAAAGGGCCTTTGAAAAATCTGTCCTTGGCAGCCACACATTTTCCAAGAGCCCTCCTGAATGAAAAAGTCTCTTCCTTGTAGTGGAAGGAGAACAGGAAGTAGTTTAACCCAGCCTTCCCAGAAAGAGAGGTCCATGGATATAAATTTCATTAAAAAATGAACATAATTTACTTATCTGGATGAGTGATAAAAGTGATAACCTGGGGAGTTACTGTACATTTCTTTTAACTGTATTCTCAACATTGGGGAATTTGCAGTGTTGGGGAAGCCTAAGAATTAGAAGGAGGAACTCATACTGTGGGAAAACAGAAGGATGTGACACACTCATCTTTTTTAAAAAGTTTCAGACTCACTCTACTTCTGTCCTTTAAAACATTTAAATATTCACATACTACTTCTTAAAAAAGACACTTGTCTTCCCAAATGTCAGACCATGATCTGGACGTTTGGGAGTTGTATCTTCTATTGTTCTTGAAAAATTTTGAAACAGAGACTACTCTTGTGGTTTGGGCATAGAAGCATCTGACAATTCCAGTAAACAAATGACTTCTTTCAAATTCACTCCTTTTCTGGAAGGAAAAATCCAGATGCAACACTTGCTTTCTTTTAAATGCTAATTAATGTGACCTCCAATGAAGTCGGGTATTCACTAACTGCTCAAGCTGGGAATCTAGTTATTAATTCAGTCTTCCCTAATCACATTTTACTTCAGAAAGAGATTGAATTTTAAATTGTTGCTAGAAAGGAATTATTTACTTGTTCATTTATTTAAACTATTTCTATCCAGCTCTGTATCAAAAGATCTTAGGGTGGCACACAAACAAAATCAATGAAAACTAGTTAAAGCAATTTAAAACAATATTTAATATTTAAAAACAATAATTTAAATAGATTAAAACAGATTAAATACAACTACAAGTTTTTAAAAAACTTCACAGTACTTTTAAAATCATGTGGGTTAGCATTCTGAGACAAATCAGGGAGGCCCAAAAGATTAATAAACAGCCATGTTTTTACTTGGAATCTAAATGAAACCAGCATTGACTGCAGTAGAATTTCAGGGGGAGGGGCATTCCTTAACCAGAGAGCCACAATGGAGAAGGTCCTCTCCCACATCATCACAAACTGTATCAAGCTCATTGGTGGGGTCCCTCAGCTGACCTCAGCTCTCCGGCAGGCAAATGCAGGGAGAGTACTCCCTCCAGCATTGAGATCCTAAGCTGTTTCGGGCTTCCAGTGTCATCAGAAGTATCCTGAATTCAGAGCAGAAGCATGTTTATATAGAAAAATAATTGACATTTATACATTTTAAATGAACTACCATGATCTACACAGCACTGCTATACTGCACTATCATCCTGCAACACTATAGCAATAGCAATAGCAGTTACATTTCTATACCGGTTATCAGTGCAGAGCACTCCCTAAGCACGCCCTGTTGCAAGCTAATTGCCCCCAACAAGCTGGGTACTCATTTTATTGACCTATGGAAGGATGGAAGGCTGAGTGAACCTGGAGCCCTGCAGGATTGAACTCATAACATTGTGGCTGCATTCCCAGCATTTAATCACTGCACCACCAGGGCTAGAAACTAAAAGACCATATCCTGCAAAGTATATATGTTATTGCACACATTGCCACCAAAAGCTTCCATCACACTGGCCTACCGATGCACTGCACTTCCATGGAAGGCATAACATGTCTAACCTCCTCCTATTTCCATGGGACTCTGTGACTGACTCAATAGTTCTAATGACACTCCAGAAAACATGTAGATCTGGAGTGTAAACTTTGGAGAATCTAGAACCCATTTTCTATCACTAGATTTCCCAGTGGATGCACTGATTGCCCCTGAGGACATCAGAAGTGGTCAATCTGAAAAATGATTTTGTTTTGATAAAATAAGGTGTGTGGCCCTGTTTTACAAAAGGATGATGACCCTCAGAGCATTATCCTTCCTGGAAAAAAATTATGTGTTTTGAGGACACAGAAATGGACTTGGGTGTAGCATGATTCCTTGATATGGATGGACTCAGACTGTCAGAGTTCCTGGAAGAAGTTCCTGTACCTTTAATGGTTGTTTAGAATTTCAACAAGTATTACCTGTTACCTGGTTGCATTACAAGCAAAGTCTGTTGAAATTTCCTCTACCACACAACTATTAAAGGCACAGACACTCTCTCCAATATTCACTGTGGCAACCCTAAGATGAATCATAGTGACTAAATGGAAAATGCATGACTATTTAGTGAATTCCAACTAAGCTCCATTGACTCTTCAGCCAGTAACATACCTAAAAACCTATTTCTTGGCATTCTGCACTCATTGTCATTATATATTTATCTCAAACTCCCATAAAACAGTGTCCTAAACTCAAATTGCAGATGTGGCAAAGAATTTGCCACCTTCTTTCACCCATATCTTCCTGCTCCTTCACTGCTGACTGCTCCCCTAAACTTGTTTCTGTAGTTTGTGAGGAAATATAGGGTGGTGGGGAGGGAGGGAGTCATTCCAAAAAAGAGGAAAGACTGAAAGAACAGATTATTACAACAAATGTTATAATCCCAATAAAGCAAACAGAGATGTTGCTAAATTTGCATGATTTATTCAATTGCACAATTCTGATTTTTTAGCACAGAAATAAAATCAAAGAGACTTGTGCATACTTTAATGCATTCAGGACTGCAGCTGATATTATTTTTCTGACACACTTATTAAGGCCTTCATTAACTCTTTGTTCCTTTTATTTAAGGAGCATAACACTGTACACTAGTGCAAGTCCATTTTGCTCAACTGTCAAACTTAGTGTTCAAGTTCTGGCTTTTCAATTAGACTTCCCCGGCCTCTTTCTAAAGATTCTTTTTCACTGAATATATCCTGGAAATGTATGGTTCATTAAAAAAAAATCATGTACAATTCTTTAGGACAGACTTCAAATGAGAGTCCAGCTATCGATATTCAATGTGCATTGTTACTAAAAGCTCTTCCACACTGACAATGTGCTTATGGAACTGAGGTTCAAAACCTAGCATGTATAGCCCATTGTCTGGTTTCCCACACAGAACAGCAGTCCCCCAAATTTGCATGCAAATAAAGGAAGCCACACTTAGCTTACCTTTTACCCTCTCTTCTTCCTTCCCACCTCCATTAGCCCACAGATAATCAAGAGCTCTCACAGGAATAACAGCAAGGAAGCTTCAAGTCTGCAGCATACTTTTTTTTTTCTCAATGTTGCCATGGTAATCTCCAGAATGTTGATCCCCTGAGAAATCAACTCAAAATTCAGAACAAACTGGGGCAGGGCAGATAAATGACACCAATGCAAAAAGCCACTGGGAGGATGTTATTCCCGAAAAATGTATGGCTAAGAAACAATATGGATAGTAGGTACACGAAGTAAGAGAACAATATTAAGGAAGCAAAACAAATATCACAAAGCTGATCTAGCTGATTAAAATGTGGAGCCAACGATTAAAACGTAACAAATGTATTTCGCACATACAAACTAGAATAAACCACTTCCTCAGTTTTCCTATCCATAAGGTATCCATTTTATATTTGTATAACATTTTATAATGTTTGCTTTCCACCTTTTTTTCAAGAAGCATTTGAAAGTATGCATAGAACTGTCCCATGTAATCTTTGGTTCAACCTCAGGGGGTGAATTTAAGTTGAGACATAGCAATGTGACTACTAAACTTACTTGGATAGTCTTGAATTAACATGGATCTGAACAATCCTATTTATTTTGACTCTAGCGTCAACATATTAAGCAACCTGAGTTGCATACATTCAGCAAAACCAATGAAACAGGGTTACCTGGGCTGCATCTAATCCCCAAGACTGGGTTCGCAACTCCTCCAGACCCCCTTACCCATTCTTTCTCTGGTCTCCCCCAAGGCTGTGAATCTAGCAACAGTATTGTCCAAGACCATCGGTTTTCCTTTCAAATGAGTTGGATGCTTCCTGTACTGTTTAATATATATCTGTTTTCAAAAACAAGATTGGACAGCTAGCTACTTCTGTTTTGAAGAGAATATATTTGATGTAACCCCTGGAAGGTTCCAAAGCAGAAGACAGCTACTGATCACTGTTTTCATAGAAATGTCTGCACACAATGGAGACCACAGTTCATATCTCTGCTTGGCCATATAAGCCCACAAGGTGATCTTGGGCAAATCCATTTTCTCAGCCTTAAAGCAAGGCAAAGGCAAACCCATTCTGAACAAATCTTGCCAAGAAAACCCCATTATCAGGCTGCCAAAAGTCAGAAATGACCTGAAGGCACACAGTAACAGCAATGCACACTAGAGTTGCCAGGTCATGAGCATCCCATGCCCTGAAACTCTAAGACTTAGAGATGGTCCCTAGTGTTTCAGAGGGGAAGCACAGAGGTATGGGCCAAGTAGACTTCCCAGAGAGTCTACAGGTATCATTTCAGAGTACTGCCAGCAACACACAGCAATAGGTGTGCTACACAAAGGTGTACTTTTCAAGGCATTGCTCCCTCCCAGAGACTTCTCCTTATTCCCCTGACGACTGGAAAAGAAGGTTGAGGCCCTGATATCTGGTAATCTTAATGTGCACAAGAATCAAATTTGACCAAGCTTCATAACAGCTGTATGAGTGCTATGCAAATCCTATCAAATGAATATGTGGAAAGTGGAGCAGAGCCAGTGGACACTATCCTATTCCCCTTCCATGTAATTCACTCAACTTACAACTGCAGGTCAGCAGACAGTTTCTGTGTCTCCTCATTATGATGAGAATTCCTCTATTATTCATGCACAATAATATAATTCTTCAACTTGCATTATTTTTACGAGGATTTTTATTATTTTGAAGTGTTGAGATCACTCCTGCGAAGAGAAATCTAAGCTTAGCTGAGATACCTCCGCTACCGAAAATCAGCTCTGTTGATGACAGAAATCAGTTTTGCCCTTTGGCAATCGTGTTGCTATGGTTCAGCATCAAGGGAAGAAAAAGCTGGGGAATTAAAAAAAATGCCTATTCAAATATCACCCATGCTGCCAAGTGATAAATTATTCATAAATTAATATTTTGGGGTTGGGTGGGGGATATATTTAACTCATCTTTCATTTCATTAATGGAAGTTGTATCAAATACGCTGAAAGCTGATGGATCCAATGTCTGGAGAATGGTGAATCCGTTCTAGGTGTCCATTCTAGCTGTCAAACCTTTGAAAGAGCTATCCAAGGTGCTGAACCTATTTTAGACACAGGGTTTAGTATTCAGGATACCTCCATTAAAATTTGGATTAAACCCCGCAGCAGAGTCACCACTTCACTGACATGGAAGCACCAGCCATCACTGTACAGCTGTTTATATGAGGAGTCTGGCACATGTTTGTGAACCTTCACTGGGTCAGCACGAGTAGAAATAACCCCTTTGGCTTCTCTGCTCATTCACTGAATGCATAAGAGAAATGGGCTGTGAACATACAAAATGATGCAAGAATATTCAGTAAATTGTTTGGAAGCATGTGCAGGCTGTGGGATTCTACGAGCAGTAATTAAAAGAGTATATAACTTTTCCCAGCTTTTTTTCTGCAATTATTTCACTGAAGAAGCTAACAACATGGAACACAGAGGAGAAAACCTTCTGACATATGTGGTCCAACTGCACAATAATTAGACCGGATGGATGCAAATCTTGTTCTTTCTTTTTTCTCTCATTCTATCCGTGTGTGTGTGTGTGTGTGCGCATGCACGCGTGTGTGTTTATACGCCCCTTGTTTAATAAAAGTCAGTCCTCTCAAACCATGCTAAAAACTGGAGACAAAGCATTTATAAAGCAGCAAGAAATCTCGCCGGTTTCTTCCTGCTTCTTCAATGTTTTGAAGGCTAGTGAGTCTTCTGGTCTCTTCTCTTAGCTTAGAGCGTGGGAATTTTGCCCTGCACTTGAAGGGATTTTCTCTTTTGGGGGGAGTGTTGCTCAGCCAAATTGCATACTATCCGCCCCGTCTCTGAAGTTCAGCATGATGTCAGTCACGGGGCCCTTGAGGCAAGCCAAGCAAGGTCAGCCAAAGTAAGTGGACTCTGCTTTAAGTCAAAAATACACTGCAAATTTTATACTGCAAAGAACTGTACCTACAATTATTGCACTGAATTCAGGGCTCAGTGTTAAGTCCATAAATATTTACAGACCATTTGGGGAGGTGGATGTCCACTGTGAAACCGTGCATTCTCAATGCCCAATTGGCAGAGAAGTGCAAAACAATTCTGCTCTCCTTCCCTTCCCCTAACTCTGCTTGCAACTTAAGTACTGCAAAAACATCTTTAAACTTTAAAGGAGAAAGCAACCTGTATTTATGTAGGAAGCACAACTTCTTCCAAGTCTTTAATGATGGAGCCATACCTGCATCATCCTCATTAAGTAACGGAACTTTTTAACCTTCAACCCAATTAGCCACTGGAGAAATATAGGCAGTCCTTTCCCTGAGCCTTTGTACTCTGCCCTTATACCTCTTCCACAATCTAATGAGTATATACTGCCTTATGCATAGCCAAAGTGACTGGCATTTAGAACCTCCATGACTAGGGTTTATATTGCACAGAACTCCATTTTGACCTAAAAGCAGTCAGGAAGATGTTCTTATAATACCAGATGCTAATCTTCTTTGCAACAGGGAACAGGCCACACTAGGCTGCTAAAACAGTATAATGACTATTTCTTTATCCTCCTTCTCAAATGGCAAAAAGGTTATTTTAACTACATGCGTATTAAAATGTGTATTTAAAAAATGCTGCTGATTTCCAGCGCTTTTTTTGCATAAAGACCAATTATTTTTGTATGCTTTCTGATAGCAAGTATCTTCATTCAGTAGATCCCCAAACTGTTTTATAACATCTGCAAATCACATTTTTGTCTGTCTTTCTATAACTATGGCCTTCTGTCCTACTCTGTCACCAGTAAAACAAGTTTTCTTGAGCCACTGATGCTTAGCACTCCTTCATGCAGCAACTCAAGTCCCATTAATATATTTCATGGTATAATACATGAAACAGATACTCCCAAAGGTTCATCAACTATTCTACCAAAAAATAGGCATTCCTATTTTTGGCAGGTTGGTTTCAAACTATTACTATCTCTGATATTTCACTCAAGGACACCCTTATTTCAACTCCTCCTACACATGTATTCACTTCTATCTTTATTGCAGGCCAGCCACACACATTCATTATTGAAAATCCTAGCAAGACTGTGTTGACAAGAATGGGAAAAGACAGGAATAATATTATGGCACTTTCTCTTCTATATTCTTCAGAAATGGTGTTTTATTTATGAAGAACAGTTGACAGCTTTCAAGATGATGCACAAGCAGAGAAGACTATGATCGTTTTTGGCAGCGTCACTTAACAGATTTAGCATTGTCCTCATTAAAGGATGTAAAATAAATACTCAGTCAAACACATGTATGAGGACCCCTGCATACACAGCAACAAAATCACTGGGCTATCTAACTTACAGGTTTAATTCACAGAAATACATTCTAATGCAACTACCACTTCAGCATTTTGCAATTCAGACCTATTTCACTTTATGCAGACCTATCACTTTCCAGACGAAGGTATTTTCAAGAAGGCAAACATCTAACAAGCCCAGTAGACTCACCTGCATCATATTCAGTATGCCCCAAGGATTTTGTTTCTGGAAACTGCACAATTCCATATTCATCTCTAGCCATAGAACTGGAGTGCACTTATACACTGAAAAACCTACAGCTTGTTGGCCACAACACAGCATCACACGAACTGGCAGACTATAATTCATCAGCAAATCACTGACATTTTGAAATAAATATGTGGCCCAGAAAGATGCTTGATCTAGTGTGCTAATTAACAGAGTTGGAAGGGTTCAACAGACCCTTTTGCAAACCTCTCTGCAGACCATCCTTGCTCACTCAAGATAGAGCTTCGTATTCATTTGAAGTTATTCAGCTTTGCAGGCAATAATAATGAGCAGAGCACGGTGAAAGGGAAGATTGTCTAGTCAGAAGGC
Source organism: Cyclura pinguis (assembly GCA_030412105.1). NCBI lineage: Eukaryota > Metazoa > Chordata > Lepidosauria > Squamata > Iguanidae > Cyclura > Cyclura pinguis. The sequence goes on along the minus strand of CM059603.1, from coordinate 81,485,101 downwards.
AAAGACAAATAAATGTGGTTAAGGAGAAGGTCAACGTTTGATATTATGAAATGACTGACATACCCCAGCTGGGCATTCTGTTTCATTAACGTCAAAATAAAAATAACTGGCGATTGTATCGAAAAAAAGGAAAAGAGGGGGAAAAAAAAGGAAGGGCTAAAACATACTTTTGGTTTTATTATTACTTCCATATCCTAAGGCAGGTTATATTAAATATTGACCAGTATATCCAGATACTGCTCTCTCATATGGGAGAGTACCTATTCCAATATGCTGCAAAAACTTTTGAGTAGATCATAGAATCATAAGAGTTGGAAGAGACCACAATGGCTGCTGAGTCCATCCCCCTGCCATGCAGAACACAAACTCAAAACACTCCCAGCAAATGGCCATCCAACCTCTGTTTAAAAAAACTCTGAAGAAGGTGACTCCACCACACTCCAAGGCAGCATATTCCACTGTTGGATGGCTCTTACCATCAGGAAGTTCTTTCTGATGCTTAGGTGAAATCTCTTTTCCTGTGGGTTGAATCCTTTGCTCTGTGTCCTGGTCTCTGGAGCATCAGAAAACAAGCTTGCTCCATCTTCTATATGACATCCCTTCAAATATTTAAACATGGCTACTATGTTACCTCTTAACCACCTTTTCATCAGACTAAGCATACCTAGCTCTCTAAGCCACTCCTCATAGAGCATGGTTTCCAGACCCTATTTACCATTTTGGTTGCCTTCCTCTGGACACATTCCAGCTTGTCAACATCCTTCTCGAACTATCATGCTCAGAACTTGACAAACTATTTCAGGTGAGGTCTAACCAAAGCAGAATAGAATGGTAGTATTACTTCTTTTGATCTTGACACTATACTCCTATTCCAGCCCAGAATTGCATTGGCTTTTTTTGCTGCCACATCACACTGCTGACTCATGTTCAGCTTGTGGTCGACTAAGACTTCTAGATCCCTTTCACATGTACTCTTTTCAAGCCAGGTGTCACCCATCCTATATCTGTGCATTTCATTCTTTCTTCCTAAGTTTAGTACCCTCCATTTTCCCCTGTTAAAATTCATTTTGTTAGTAGATATGCATTTTAGAGGTTATACCATGTCTGTATAAAAATGACGCGAGACCTGACTGGAAAGTATCTTTCAAGGATTTGAGACCTCACTTCAGAATTGGAGTAAAAGACTTAAATACGTCACTGCTACCTGGTCCATTAAACATGGTGGCATTTGCAACTCTTCCTTAGAGAGCAAAATGCTGACCAGTGAGACAAAGACAAAGCCCAGTATTGGAATAAAGAAAACAGACGGAGGCTAATGGAACTGAGGGAGATTATTATAGATGACCTTAATATCCTTTCCTGAAAAAAGAAGCTGATTTTTAAAAACTAATTCTACCACACCTGGAAGGGAACAGGACACTGGCTAATGTTGTACCATTTGGTTTCAACATACAGACAAAATTTTTTTGAAATGTTCATTGGACAAAAACAAGACATGCTGTCTTTTGTCAAACACATTCGTATGAGCATCATAAATGTAACAGTTTTAAGCTCCAGGCACTACTTCATATTTAATAGTGAACAGAAGCAAATGAAGATGGTACATTCAAAACAAACTGGCTTGTTACTATAATCCATTCTGATTTATAATTACAGTACTTTGGATTCACACCTGTTCACATCAAACAACAGTTTAAATGGTACAATTAAAACTGAAAAGTAAAGGCCAATGGCCCATACAAAAGCCATTAAAATGACATTTTGAGGCAGACTGTGCTAATCCTTTATGCTGCTTTTTAAAATAAGATAGAGAAAAACACTGACAATCAGTTTAGCATCACCCTTCTCACAATGCCTCATAAGCAAGAGATGCCTGTAAAGGATTTAAAATTTATTTTATATACTTATTTTATAATTGGGATGAAACAGGATTCAGGCTTGCAGAGAAGGCACCTCAGAATTGGAGTATGTAATAGGAATGTACATGGAGGATTATTACACATTTCAGCCTTAAAACATATACTTTTGTGGGCCCCAATAATCCAGTGACCACTTCAAAAGTCTCTGCACTCTGTACTGCAAAAACATTTTTAGGACAAGCAGTCCTCAAGGGACAAATAACTCCTCCTAGAATATTCTAGGAATGGCATACTATTTCGCTTAACCTCTTCTTGCCAAAACACCAATTCCACAAATCCCAGAAACTGAAAATGCAAGTGATTTCTGCTCACTTTTAGACTAGGAAATCTTCTAGATTAGGAAGTCTCAGGGCAATATGGCCTGCCAGGGCAATGAACAGGCAAAATTTGGTTCCCACCATATCTGCCCACCCTACTCCAATTCAAACCTTAAAAGAAAGTCTAATTATTCCAGTTGTAAGATTGAAGAACGTGAACAGAGCATAGTGTCCACAGTATAACACAACTGAGAAAGCACACTAAATTCCTTCCCCAGGATGTTAAATGCATTTTGTTTGCCTTCATGTTGATCCAGAGAGCCACCATATTCATTTGAGACTGTCACGCATGCACAGAGGGCCAACTTGTTATAGAAGAAAAGATCTTGTGATGCATCCCCAAAGATTTCAGTTCAGTGGAGTTTGAACAGCAGGACTAGTGTGAGGCAAACTTCTGAAAAGAAAAGCACTTCAGGAGTACACAGAATCACGTGGAGACTTGCTAATCACAGCTCTCATGTAAAACTAGGGAGTCAAAATTTAACAATGGCAGCAGTACCTGCTGCTGCTCCTGGAGATGGCCAGAAACTGTGATTAATACTGATAAATAAAACTTTGAAGAATGGGCCAACATTTCCTTCAAAATCATGAAAATCCAACTGCTGTAATTTAGAACACAATCCAGGGCAGGACATCTATGTGTATAACAGCAGAATCCAGCAGAAGCAGATCCGGGAGGTTACTGCGGTCCACACGCCCACAAAAAAGTTCCTCTGGAGAGTTTAGAGACTCTTCATAGCTGGTTTTCTGAGGGTTGCAAAGAGGGTGGAAGTGAAAGTAAGTTACACAATGCCTCTCCCTTCCCCGCATCCATTTCTTTACTGAACAACCCTTAGCCATGTAAATTTTTTAAAAGAGTTATTGCCATCTCAAGGGGGAAAAACAACCACCCAGAATGCAAATGACAGAAGACATCATGGTCACATCAACAGTTCCGTTTTAAACAGTCTCAGAAAGTGGGAAATAACTGTCCCAGATTAGCATCTGCAGACACAAGAGGTACTGCTTAAATAGAAGCCACTGGAAAGTGTAGCAACCAAGTACAAATAATCTGCAGAGCAGGACAAGGCAGATGGAAGCCAGATAAACAAAACACAGCACAGCTACACAATGTAATTGGAAATATAATCATAAAGAATATACCAATCACTAGTGTAATGTCTACTTTTGTTATATTTTTGGAAGTCAAACATTTCAAAATTGTTGTGAACTTTAGTTGCAGTCAAGAAACAATCAAATCCACTGCTTGAAAATCTTTAAAAACAAGCACTATTACCATAGATATTGAGAAATGTTTAAGGCTATTTTATCTGCATGTCAAACAATAATCTATTCTGACATCAGTTCCAATCATCTTAACCACAAAGGTCTGAATCATTTATGCCCACTGCAGATTCCACCAAAACCAATATAAGCTTGTTGGAATCAACAGCACAGCCCCATCCATTTGAAGAATAGGTCACCTGCCAAGAGCCTAACCGTACATCCATCAAAACACTGGGGTTCAAGAGCTCTGAATAAGTGGGGCTGCCAACAAAACACAAAACCTGATTTAAAATACAAAAGACTACACCCTAGAATTGCACTACAGAACTGTGTGTGATACACTCCCGCAGGTTTGGTTTTCTGTTCAAATGGAGCTTCTAGCTCTTGCATATGCATAGGATAGATAAATGGCCATGCTGCATGTAGAGGGGCCAGCAACTCAATTTAAGCTGGAAGCCAGCCATGTGGAATGCACCCACAGAGAAGATCTTCTCATGTGACTAAGTTTGTGTTTAAATGAAGCACAGGCAAGAAATATTTTTACATCTCACATTCCCATTGGCAGGTAAGATACTGAGGTCCTGATGGGCATTTTAACAGGTATAAATGATTCTGTAAAATCACATTTTTGCAATTTTAAAATGCAAAGTGTTTTTTTTAAAGTACATATTTATAAAGTTCCATATCCAGATACAAATTAGACACAATGAGAATGCTAAAGAATGCTCAAGAGATGCACCGCCATTTAGGGACATCATTAGTAAGGTGAGAAGCCCACTTTTCACCTTTCCTATTAACTAGCTAACATGTATTCTGCCAGCTGCTCCCTTTCCAATTTGAAAATTTTAATTTGCCATTTATTCCTGCCTGATTGTTCTCTCAGAATGCCATTTGTCTACACAAAAATACCATGCATTTTAAAACTATTGTTTCAGAGCTTGTATTGAGACATACAGCCAATGCATTACCATTAAGAGAAACAACATGCTATGGTGGTTTGAGCACTGAACTCTGGCTCAGCCCACCAGAGTCTGAATCCCTGCTTGTCCATGGAAACTCACTGGGTGACTTCTAAGTCACATACTCAGCCTCAGATGAAAGCAATGTCAAACCCCTTCTGAACAAATCTTGCCAAGAAAACTCCGTGATAGGTTTTCTTTAGAGTCGCCATAAGTTGGAAATGATTTGAAGGCACATAACAATTATCACTATATAATAATATGCTACTTCATTCCAGCACATTCACCATCCAACTGATTTCAAATGGCCATTAAACTGAAAACTAACACCCCAAAAGACCCATTTTGATGAGCAACAATAGTCCAATGACAGCAAACATGTTTGGCAGCAGCTGGAAGACTGATAGCAAATGATATAAAAGACATCTACTGGAAGGAATGATGCCAATCAAACAGATAACATTGGTGGGAATCATGTGGCCTTCCAGATATTTTTGGAGTGCAACTCCCAGCATTCTTCAACACTGGCTATGTTAGATGAGGCTCCTGGGATTTGTAGTAAAACAGCATTTGGAGAAGCACATGAGATCCAACCCTGGGTTAGATGGTCAATTAGCCTGAGGAAAAATGAGGTAGCTTCCTATATTTTTATTGGACTACAACTTTGTATTCCAGTTAACTAAGGACAGATTTAAGAGTTCCTTATTCCCTTCTGGTTTGAGCCTTTGCCGCCAGCTGTAATGTTCACTCACTCCGCGGATGGGCCAAGGCAAGCAGCAGAGAATTCCTCTCAACTTGAAATCTAGACAATTTCTACTATCACTTCAGCTGTACTGTTCAATTAAACTAACAGGCCTTTTGTGCCAAGTTGTTCCTCATCCTCATGAGTGGCAACTTCTTCAATCAAAATACTATTTTTTTTTCCTTTGCCGCTATTTTGTTTACTGTTTTCCACCTTCTCTGCCTTCTCTGCACACACATACACAAATGGTAATGGTGGGGAACTAAGCACAATGTGAGAGTGTGGGGCTGGCGTTGGAATTGACAGTGCTGTTTTATTCTGGAAAGCAAACTGGTTACAGTTCCTATTTACAAGACATCAGAGTACTTCCAGAGGCGCACACTTAATGTGTTACTACAGGCCATTTGAGTAAACTGCATATTGAACATGCCCAATTACCTAATAAATATCGCAACTCATTAGATTTACCAAAAGCAATGCAGCAAAGCAAAGAAGAAAAGGCACCAACGCTGAGTCGGATTGTGCTGACTGTGCAATTGGACTTAGCTTAGAAAGCAGGAAACACAGCACAGGCTGCCAGTAGCAGCAAGCATTCATAAGTGTTGCCAACAGTGAGAAGTAGATAAATTACCTGCCAACATAGATCTCTTTGTCTTTTAAATTCATATACCTCTCCCCACCTATCAACATCCCATTGCTTAAAAATTTCAAAGAAGGTCTTCCCAGGCAAAATTTGTCTGTAGAAATCACCTCTTACTTTGCTGAACCAAACAGAAATCATTTAGTTATTTATTAACTTGTTATGTAGCCTTTCCATTAACAATAGTGCTCAAAATATCTAAGAGCCAACAACAACAACAGCAAAATCTAGATCCATCAACACAACTGAAATCATCACAACAATAAAAGCAGTTTAAAAGGCGAGACTGAAACGATGTGTCTTCACATCTTTTCACACTATTCCTAAAAGCAACAGGACTGGTAACTATGATCCTTTTCATCCTGAACAAGCAACTAAATTTCAGTGCTTAAAGTGGAACAGCTGATCTTATGGAGTACAAGGCAAGAATATTTATGCATGTTGATGAAGTTTTTTGCTGTGGAAGGATATTTATTTACCTAATTTGCATCCTACTTTTCCCTCTGTATAAGACCCAAAGTGGCTTATACACTGAAATGATAAAACAACACAAGAATAAAGCTAAAACAATCTGTAATATCATTTTTTTTAAAAAAAATCTTTGGACATCAATCCACCTAAGACATTAATTTAGAACAATTGAAAACACATTAAAACCTCTTGCACATGAAGAACCAGAGCTGTTTCTCTAATTAGACAATGAGGAACAGAAACTGTTGATGGCTACGGATGTCATCCCATTTGGTGAATTTCCAAGTTAGGCTAATCGAAAAGATTCCATCCTAAAGTCTTTGAATATTGAAGAAATTATAATTCACAGGTTTCAGGAATCGACACATGAACATATGGGATACTTCTTGTCTAGTGATGTAAATCTTTGTTAATTCATTCTCACAGAGAACGAAAAACATCATTAGTGTTGTCCTTGTTGGGTAAGATTAGCAGTGGTAGTTTTCTGAGTTTCTGATAATCCCCCTCCTCTGTCTGGAGCAATTTTTCAAGAAAAAAATCATTTGTGTAAAAATGCTATATTTTCAAAAAATATTTCATCAGTACAAAAATAAAATATTTTCGTACTGTTGCATTTGCAGAAGACATAATGATTACACCACACATTAAATTTTCACACCAAATCCCCTAATGTAGGGGGAAAAAAGCATAGGAAAATGAACAGAATTATTATACCATGCTGAAACCCTTTTCTTATCAGGGATGAAAAAAAAGTGTGACTAATCTTTACCCTCCTGCCTTCTTCACTGCAGGAGATACTCTGTAGATCCAAAGGGGTGCAGAGAGAGAAATGCTTCCTTCACTGAAGTAAAAGTGGCACACTCAGAGGGTCCCAGATGTGTTTACCACAGTGACATCTAATTCTGGATTAGGCTGCGAAGGGCAAGAACATTGCTTCTGAAGCTGTACACAAACGCTGAAGTTATATTTTGCTTACTAGTGGACATTTAGTGTACCTTTTATTAAGTTAACCATTCTGGCAAATCAATGGAAATCATTTTACCAGTAAAGCCACAATTATTTAATCAGGAAGGGAACATCATTTTGGGTAATCAACATACTCTAAAATAAGCAACATACAGCACTTTTGTAAACACCCAGTCATACAACATATAATATACCCTGAGGAACACATATTTTGGACAATTAATATTTTTCCAGGGAGGAGGAATGATGGTTCTTCTGGAGAAGAAATCAAAACACTTAATGTAGTACTAAACTATACATTTTGTATTATGTTATTCCCATTCAGAAAAAAAAAGGCCAGACAGAGAAGCATACAGTAAACAAATGCTATGAAGCATAATTCTCATGGCTCAAATAAGGTTATTGTCAACACCTCTCACTCCTCGTGCCACCAAATATTCTAAATGTAATGCTATTTCTCACATTCCATGGAATTATTTCCCTGTGAAAGCAACATGTGTCAAAAATACAGACTACACTCATATGAAAGACAACAATCTAAAAAAAAATCACGATTGTTTTCCATTATACCCATGGCCTGATGTATCAGTGGTGGAAAGAAAGAGTATGGCAATGAGTATATTTGTGAAAGCCAACATTACTTTATATTGATCAACCAGTCAATTTGTTCCTAACTCAGCTGCAAATTTTGAAGCAATCAGTCACCATTTTGTGCCCAGACACTCCAGCATGAAGTCTATTATTGCTACGTATCATCTCTGCATTCAGAGTTTCTTAATGCCCTATTTACTCACAGTCCTCAACAGAACAGCTAAAAAATGGCTGAACAATTCTGTCATTTTCTGCATTAGTTGCACTTATTTGGTCAATATCTCAGAGAAGTATTTGAAATTCATAAAACGCTAATGGTCTCAAAAAGCTTCCTTCCTGTGTTTTTTTTTTATACAGGCTGTATAAACTTGCATCTTGTATAAGACAAGCATAAGGCATAATATTGTCAGTCAAAAAAAGGAAAAAAAAGACTTTAAATATTGGTTAGGCTGGGAAAAACAGTTGCCATTCAGAGCAGACTATGCATTGAGGTGACAGATAGGATAATATAATATAATATAATATAATATAATATAATATAATATAATATAACATAATATAATAAATACAATACAATACAATACAATACAATACACTTTGAATCCTTACAAGATCCATTTTACTGTTTCTTAATTTATGCAGCTGCTTCATTCAGTCAATTAGTATTAGGAGCAGAATAAAGAAAAATAAACCAAAGTTGCACCTGAACTCTGGTGCTTTTCATTAGGTTGTCTTTTCTGCTACTTAGGCAACTCTTGTGCTTGGTCATCCAGATGATGGTAAGTTACCAGCTGGCATTACATCTAACTGACCTGCTGTGTGAATCAGCCCTTTGGGAACCACAGAAGTCAGTTTTAAAGCACGTTTTTATCTTTCCTGCACAAATTATATGACAGATTTTGAAACATAACATTGCTCAAACTGGTCTAAAATCAAATATCTCCACTAAAATCAAATCTACCTTCGGAGACTTGCCTTGCAGCAATATTTCAAAAACAAGCAAAGAGAAAGTTCAAACAAGGGTGTTGTGGGTCAAAAATGTTCACTGTCAAATCAAAATGGTGCTACAGTATGCCAAACATGATCAAAAATTCAGCCAGGTATGCATTATGTTGCTTGAAATGGGATCAAAAGCTGAGCACTCAGAGGTCTCGCTTTTCCCCTTCTTTCAAAGGACTTTGCAAAGAATACACTGCAAACATTTGTGTGATCTAGTGCTGTTGGATTTTTTCTTTCAGTTCACAAGACTACTTAACTGTATAATTTACCTATTACTCTTCCATTCCTCTCTACAAGTATGACCTGATTTGTTACAGCTTTGACTAAATATTTCTCTGCAATCAGGACCAATAATTAACTGAACAACAGATAGTAATGCTTTTCCACACAACTGCCTATAATAATTGAAACCTTACTGCACATTAACGCAACCTTGCACACTAAGCCTGATGTGCTGCAGAACAGAGTGGACAAACATATGGCATCAAGTCACTTTCATGCATACTGAATTCATGAGAAAATCATCATTTATTCCATATTTGTGATTTGTGAAATGTATTTGAAAATGTAATGGTTAAGTCTCCAGATCTTCAAAGAAACGTTTCTTCCTGCTTTAAACGATTTAATGAGTACTGATTTAGAACAAGAAATCTATCAATTAAAAAAAAGAGAGTGAGAAGAACTTACGTGCTCTGGATCTTCTTTCACTTCACTTATTTTTCCACAAGTTATCTGCTTTGTTTACCTAAAAAAAGGGGACAAATTAATGGATTTTAAAGTGTACTGTGTATTATTGCCATTCTTCCCAGCTCTTCAGTATCTTTTTTTTTTAAATGGACTACAGTATATACACCAGTAAATATAAGGGGAGTAGGCAGTAGATCTTAATCTATTGAGATTAGTGAGACCATCAATGATCAAGGTCTTTAATAATTCACTATTCAAAAATGTCATAGGAAGTTCATGAATGACCAAATACTCAAGGTTTAGCACTAATATATTTGACTGAAATGAAAATGCCCCAGATGTAATTACAAAGCAATCTGTTTATACACATTAAAGACCAAAGTCAATTAATGAGAAGTTTCTAAATCGCTCATGAATAGAGTCCTTTTAAATATTTATGAAAGATTAATTATACTATCACCATTTTAAGATGATACCTTTTCAACACTACTCACAGCACACTCAGATTGTTTTATAATTTTTATTTTGCTGTGGTGTTCAGAAGTACACATTTGGACTGTAAAATACTGTTTTACTGGAATTTGCTATAGGCTGATAAGATTATGTCACTGGGCTCAGCTGAACTCCCCTGTGGCAAGCAGGTTGCATCTTGAATGGCATGCGTATCTTTTCAAAGATTTGAAACCCTGAATTTTCAAATGATGCATTTCAGAGTCACAACTTCAGTTGTGAAGAGAAGGTCTGGCTTTAGCAGCCTTTTGTCTTTTTCCCTACACAATGACTTATATTGCTTAGTATGAGACACAGAACTTTTAACTAGAGGTAGCTGTGTGTGTGTGTGTGTGTGTGTGTGTGTGTATGAATGAATGAATGAATGATACGATATGTACATCAGAGGTAGCTGTATTGGCCATGCAGCAAGATGTGACAAAATCCAAAATCCACAAACAATGATATCTTTATTGATGAAGAAGTCAGAGAAGCTTTGAAAGATTATGTGACATATTTTGTGCATTTTACTTGGCCCGTTAAAGGCATCATTGTTTTGAAGATTTTCGGATTTTGTTGTATCTTTTAACTTTTCCATCTTGACCTTCTGAACATTGCAATTTCCATCAGCAGCCAGCAGTGACTGATTCTGGAACCTGCTGCTCAAAACATCAGGAGGGCACCAAGATTGGTTAAGGCCAGCGGAACAGGCACAGTCCCCAGGCCGATCTCTTTAGACTGAGGGATTGAAGGTCCTTTGCCTTTTGTCAAATAATACAGATTTTTCTCTGGGCACTGTCATCACCTTCTGGCCATCTATGGCCTTGAGGCCTCTCTCTAAACTGCAAACCCCAGGATTCCATAGGACGTTGAAAGTGGAATAATAGTACTAGAACAGCCTAGTGTGGACATAGCCTATGTGTCCAATTTGTGATGATGGTAAAACCCAGACAGGTAGAGTTAAACATCAACATTCCACTTAAATATTCTTAAGTATCAGAATCTCAGGATATTTATCTGAAAAGATGAGCAGGTTCTTTACAGGCAATCTTTTAGGCTATTTTTACAGGATATTATAGATATACTAACATACACAGTCCTCTTAGGGAGAAGCACAGACATGACTGTGTCTGGGTACTTTGCTTTTATTATATTACATTAAATTGCATGTAAGGCAATATACATTCATTACATTAGAATATATGGCAAGCCAGATGTTACACATTCAAGAGGACTGAACCTCCTTCCCTTTCTGACTCTTTACAATTCAAACAATACAGCTTAGCCATTTATCCATTAGGAAATATCTTTTCTTCTGTTGAAGAATTATATATCTCTAAACAGGAATCCAAGGGATTACTGTCCTTGGGCACTGTTAAATCTAACAGCATCCATTACATGTCCATCAACATCTATAATGGCGTCCATTACAATCGTAATCAAATATATCGATTTTACAACAGCCTAGCTACTTCTCTTACCAGTAGTATCTATCAGCATGTCTCAGCAGTTTCTAAGGAACAACCTGACTTGGAGGCTATGTTGCAGCCTCCTCTTTATATGTTTCAACTGCAAAAGTCTGATTCCTCTCGCCTTCTTTTATCCTCTCTTTATCCTCTGTCCAGCCTATCAGCTGTCCTATCTAATCCAGTCAAAAACAAAAGTATTGACGGCACTCTGTTTTTGTCATCCAATCAAAACAGAGATCTTAGATATGATGTCACTCCAGGTACTGTTGGAGTCTGGTTGCCTGTCATCCTGATTGTATCAGTCAGTGCACCTACTAGGTTGCTGATTAGTGGTCAAAGATGCTCATATCTCAATGTTGATAGAAATACAAGCATTTTCATCTCTTTGTTACATTTCAATATGCATTCTGCTCAGCATTGGCACGTCTCTTTGTTCCCAGTAACACACACACACATACACACACACTATAATACACATTGTATTCTGCATTATATGTTATATTCTACAGATTATAGTATAATCTGTTACTCTCTATATATATTTCCAGGCCTAAAGCTGGCATTTGAATCAGCTCACCCTGTTAACACTAAAGCTTCTAAGGGCCATGGTTTTTTCATAGTCACTCTTTTTATAATTTACAAGAATTACCAGAAGACTGCTGAATACTCATCTGGGTCTTCAGCCATCTAAATAAAGTGTGACTGTACAGGAAATGTTCACAACCATGTTATTACAGGACTCTCTTCTGTCTGTAGGCAGTCAAAATATAGTAATGATCTTGGGACACAGCAGCTGACCACAAGCTGGAAACTTAACACTAAACTTACAGGACACAAGCTTTCAAACAAACTAGACTGCCTGGTCTTAGACATACATAAATATCCCCAAGTCAGTGTTTCACACGATACCATAGTCCTTACATTATAGACGCCTGTGTTACAGTGGTGCCTAGTCTGAGCCCGAGATCTATTAAATATGATTTTATATCAAAGAATTGGCCATTCCAAACTGCTCCCCACCATGTGCTTGCGAGGCCTCCAGACAAGCACACACATGGACATGGCCGAACAAGCTGAAAATTACAAAACAAATCCAGGCAAGCCAGTAATTTTCCGACACGCAGCTCCAGGAGACCTCCAGGCAAGTACACTTTAAAACTACATTAAGTATGCACGAGGCATACAAACGACTCTCTGCCCCGAACAGGCAGCTTGACGAGATTAGCGCTTAACTGTTAAGCACTTCCCATTTACATACTGTCTGCGCTATTGACAGCGTTGCCAAAATCCAACCATGCTAAAAACTGACCTTTCGGAGGCTTTGTCTCCAACCCGAAACCCATTGTTTTCCCCAGGAACGGACTACCCTACAGGCACATTTTCCCCTATAAGAACCCCTGATTCTGAGCGCTTCTTCGGATCGCTCTTGGCTTCCATACCGCCTTGCTGCCGCTCCGGTTGCCGCGCCTTCCCCTCAGCTTCCACGTGCTGAGAACCTCCGCTCCTACAGACCTTCTTCAGACTAACTGGGCTACAGGATCAGGTGTCGTATTTCCCCAAAAACTCCTTCTTAAAATCCCCTATCTACTTTCCTCCCTTTATTTTCTCAGGTCTGTGTGTGTGAGTACGCAAGTACGCAGTATTTCTTAGTTTTGTGTGAATGAGCACGCAAGTGCGCTGTGACTTTACAAATAAAAGAATTAAATTAGAACTTTATTGTGTCGTGCTCTTGACTCCACCTGACCCCGTAAACATTGGGTAAAAGATCTTGCTAAGTTACCCTGCCTCTCGTAGTGCTATAGTTTGTGCTCTGGCTAATTCCCATTCCCCATTATTTGGAGCACACTGACGTGTCCCCCATGGGACCCCCAGAAATCAGGGTTAACACCTGGAGGGCAATTGATGAAGAATACAGATGGCACAACAATGAATTTTTAATCTGCAAGCAGTCCAGTAAGTCTACAAAGTTTGGACATTGGAAGATTTTAATCACGACTAATGATTTGAGACTGATTTTTTCTTTGGAAATTTATTCTTCCAACACATAGTACTGACAAGAGTGTTTTATTCTGGCAGTAAGAAAACTAAGCCTATAGACAGTAAGGCACAGATGGTTTCAGCAAAATATATTTCTACTAGAGCAGGCTTAATAACAATTGATTTCAACAAAAATGAAATAAGGTGATATACAGGGATTACACAATATTTTCTAGAGTACAAGGACATTTTGGAAGAAAGTAGCAGTGTCACTAAGGAGGTGTGGGGATGAGGATTACATCAGGTGATACCATCAGAGAGGGGTGACACCAAAATGACTGCCTGCCCCTAGATAAGATCCCCAGTGCCTTTGTGTAAACAGAGCTAGGCAGGTCCCCACGGCAGTGGATTGGGACCCCTGGAATTTTTGTTCCTTGATGAAAAAGGCTCCATGGGGTTAAGATCATAAGTTACTACAATGGACGACACCAACCTTAGTAATGCCACTGGAAGAAAGGATGATGAACCATGAAAAGTGAACCATGAAAAGTGAAACCAACTTACTTTGGAGCCAATCCACATTGTCAAGCTGCAGTTATGTTCTGATGTCTTCCTCTAGCAAATGCAAAGGCAGACATGCATCTTCAAATCAGGGGACACATGCCAGAAGTGCAACTCTCCAGAGTATTTTCACCACATCTCCCTATATCTTTAGAAACATCCAATCTTTTCCATAATCTCTGTATTCATGAACCAGTGTGGCATAGTGGTCTGAGCACTGGACTACAACCCCGGATACTAGCATTCAGTTCCCTGCTCGGCCATGGAAACCCATTGGGTGACCTTGGGCACGTCACATAGTCTCAGCCACAGAAAACCCTATGATAGCTTTGCCTGAGTGTTGCCATAAGTTGGAAATGACTTGAAGGCACACAACAACAACAACTGTGCTCAAGTGTATTTTTATAGAATAATAAAAAAGGATTGCTACGTAAAAAGGAAATTACCCTTCAATCAGCTAGTTATCAAAAATAAGTAATGAAAAGTGGTCTGGAAGTTTAAAAAAAAAACAAGACAAGAAGATGTCCCTTTTGGGTGGAATTTCTGCTTCTGAACAAAAATCCATAGCCTAACTCTTGGAGCAAGATGAATAAGCAAGAAATGAGCGCAACTCAACAGAAGCAGACAAAGACTGATAAACCTTAACAACTCGCAGCTAAGTGCCGAGATCATCTTATATTAGAGGGACAATCCAGCTTGCTTGCACAGCATAGGTGGCAAGGAAGCCACAACATTATACCAGAACAATTTCTGACCTTCTGGTAAATTTGAAAGGTGAAAGCAAAGCCCCTTTATTCAACTCTGTAATCTGTTTCTCCTGCAACTTCCAGTGAGGCTTATATTATGATTATAGTTCTGCCTCAGATGACTACATTCTGTTTCCTTTCAGTTTGGAAAAGAACACGTAAGGAGCCAATTCTGTCAAGCATTCTATAGATTCCCTCTATTTTTTTAAAAAAAGATACACACAGCAATTGAAGAGAAATTGAGAGAGGATAAACTGAATATTATGAATGCAAACTCAAAAGAAAACTCATGTGAATCCTGAGAGTCATGCAGCCTGCAGGTTTTCACTGCCAATTGATCAACTTGTATAAATACATATGACGTGTCTGTGATTTCCGAACAATCCCAGGGAAAATAGGAACAAAGACAGCCTAGAATCAGCCTAAGGTGATTACAGACTGCATACTTCAGGAAGTATATATTTTGTCCTCTAATGTAAAGTGAAACTTTCCCTTCAACATGCACAATATGCACACACACACACATACACACAAGAACACAAACACATATAAGGTGGTTTTGACATCTTTTGACTACGAGATTTATTTCCTGCTTTGTTTAATGACATTAAATCATGGTTACCTTGGATGTAATATAGAATTCTAGCTTAATACAAAGGTGGAAAGAGATGGGAGAGAAAGACAGAAGTATGCAATTCCAATACTTACTTAACAGCGTCATAAACAATATTTATCAAACCTTGAATATTGTCTGAACTAGACCATTTTTTAAAATTTATTTCATATTGCATCTTTCTTCCTATATGCTCAAGAAGCCATACACAGTTTTTCTCTTTCCTGTGTTAGCCACACAATAACAATCTGGTGAGATACATTGGTGTGAAAGAGAGCAATTGGCTCAAGATCACCCTGTGAGTTTCATGGCTCAGTGGAGACCTGAGTATGGATTTCCCAAGTCTCAATCCATCTCTAAGCCAGCTAGAAGAACTCAGAAAAAAAACCCTGAAAGCTGTGTTGCCCTGGAAACCCACTGGGTGACCTTGGGCAAGTCACACTCTCTCAGCCTCAGAGGAAAATAACAGCAAAACTCCCACTGAACACATCTTGCCAAGAAAACCCAGTGAAAGGATCACTTTAGCGTCACCACAGGACAGAAATGACTTGAAGGTGCATAACAACAACAACTGTAGTGACTAGAGAAACAGATTCTGAGTCAGAGTGAAGAGTGAGAAGCATTTTTGCGTGGAGCTGCAGTCACTAGAAATGTACCCATTCAGGCTTTAGTTTCAAATTTTAAAATTCTAATATTAAATGCCTACTTTGTTGCATATTTACTTTCATAGGAATTTTAGGGATTTTTTTTCACTCATAAATTTTTATCAAGTAGCCTGATGATTGATGCGGTGGTGGTGGTGATGAAATGCCTTGTGCTACCACTTTACTATAGCACTTTTTGTTATTATTAATCAATACATTTTCTATTTATAAAGGAGTCAGAGGCAGATCTGGAGTCAAATAGTAGAAAAATAGAGGAGTCAAAGTTTTGGCATCCCAACTCTACTGGCATAGTTCACCCGCTAGAGTCAGAAGATTTAGACATAGAGTCAGAGTGCCAGGAATGCCAGGAATTTACAACTCCTGATGCTGGTGATCTCTTTGAGTCAGAGGTGCTGAGGGCTGAGTCAGCAGGCGACCCTAATCCACATCAGTAGGCTGAAGATGCAGTGCAGCCATTTGCCAAGCGTAGGAGAAAATAAGAAGTTATGTTGGTTCTAGAGGCTCCTAAGTAGGAGATGCTGACTAATTAAGTACCTGTTGCCTTGAGACACCTGGCTATAAATATCCCAGAAATTCACTGGCAGCTTTGCTGCTTACAACCATCTGTCTTGGTGATTGGCAGTACTCTTTGGTGTTTCATGTTCACTGGACCATGGACTGGGTACTATTTATTACTCTGATCTACTCCTTTCTGGCTTTGTTTATTTGGACTACTGATCTGCTGTGTGACTCCTGGACTGGTTGATGAACACTTTTTTGCTCCTTCCTTCACCTGGCTTAAGTACCCAACAGCTCTTGCATTCCAGCCACCTGCTTTCTGAGACACTTGCTGTCTGGAGAACATAATATCCACAACCCAGGTATAGATAGGATACATTCCCACTAGAATAAACAACTGATTGTGTATCCTTATCCCCCAAAGAGAAAAGGCACATGATTTCATGAAAATTTCAACAGATAATAACCAGTATTCACACTCATTCCATTCTATGGTTGTACCAAGTGGAGGCTCATTGTTTTGATGTCAGTGGGGTAGTGAATCAACTCTTAGTCCAAATTTTAATACAGTCATCTAAAATTGGATAGCTGCCTTAAAGCTCCAACTAAAACCCATAGTGGATTCACTACCCTCACTGACATTGGAGCCCCCAGTTTCCACTAGCTGTACCTGTTCTTCAGCTGTAAGAGACAACTCTGGCCTGTGGACCCCTTCTAGCACACTGCTGTAAACCATGTATTTAATCTCTGCATTTCGAATTTTGTTTTGTAGAAGTGTGTAAATGTATGATTTGTGCAGAAACACAAGGTGATGGTCATATTACTTTGTATATAGCTGGAAAAATACTAGGAGTTTTTTTTTCTCACTAGCTACTGTTAAGACAACTCTATACAGTGGCCCTTCTGTATCTGTGAGGGTTCAGTTCTGCAACCCCTCAGGAATAGCAAAAAATGGTGCAATGTTCATGTCACTAGCATTTTATGTATAGGACACAATGTTCAACGATTACTTGAATTCGCAGATCTGGAGGTTGCGTACACTGAAGATCCAATGTATAAATAATGGCAGATATCCAATTATTTTGAATCAAGAAGAAACCTAACATCCTTCCATTTCTTCTCTAAACTTTATAAAAGCAACACTGCATAATTGTTTAACATTTACCTATTCTGTTCTGCCTCCCACATCTCAATAAATCTGCATCTTCGCAGAAAACTAAGTGAAGAAAGAAGATGAACAGGTGTAATGAAAAGTGAGGCTGGAAACAGCTGTCGCCAAATAATTTGGTGTAGGATCATAAGGAACTGACACTGTTTTAAATCAAAATGTGGACAGGTTTATATAAAATGTTTTTAAAATGATAGAAATACTTAATGTGGACACTTAAGACAGATCAGGCATCAGCAGCAGCCTTGCTTTCTGTTGGTTGTCTGTCTTCAGACTTACAGGCATCTGTTCTACTTTTCTGCAAAATATTTTCCTCTTGTGACTTTTTTTTTAAAAAATATAAAACTACCACTGTTAACTACTATCTCCAGGGCAGAATATGTAGCAAACTATGATACATTATTATTTTCAGACTATGGATACTGTCTGAGGACTTTGTGCCATAAAATTGACTGGTATTTGTTCTATTACATTCACATTCATCTTACTTTGGGAAAAGAATTATCACAGACACAGTAGTCACTAAAAACTTCTCTGCTCCTCATCTCAAAATTTCAACCCAATGGAGTTGAGATTTGAAAAAGAATCCCTACTTCTAAAGAGTGAAAGTCGATTCTTCCAGTTTCAGATATTACACGGAAAGCTGAACAATAACTGATTTTAAAATATTGAGCTGGGCTCATGGATACTGTTTTATGGACTATTCTGTGTGATGTTTCAATTCCCCAAAGTATTTAACAAAGCTAGAGAACCTTGAAAACTGTATTTGTCATTTTAAAAAATCTATAGGCAAAGCTTGATACAACTAAGCCTTTGACAGCAGTGATTTCCACCAGCCAGTTACCTCTATGAGCTTCCTGCCAATTATCAAGCAGATGAGTTTACCAAGCATTTGAGTTTACTGTTAGCTTCTGCATGCTGCAACTTCTACCATATGCACTCAGCATGGATGGTATTAAGGAACGGTGGGATTGATATTGGCATGTCCCCCTAGTCCAGGGTTGAATTGTGCAACACTCCAGAAGCTGGAAGTCTGCATAGTTCAACTGGCCATGCTGCCAAGGCCTGATGGAATTCTAGTACAATCTGGGAAGGGGGGTGTCAAGGTTTTGTTCCCCTGACCAAGTTTAATCTAACTTATTTATTTACATTAGAAAAAGCTACTCAATTATTGATGAAATATTGGCTCTGTTATGAAACAGTCACTCTTCGCATCAAATTACTCATCCAGTTTTGGTGAACTGCATGGTTTTCTGCTAGCAGTAATTGCACTGCAGACTACTATTACCACTGTATCTCCATTTGGTCATTTGGGAGTCTTAAGATGACTTCTTCAAGGCTGAATATAACAGCATGTCCATACCCTTTCCATCTTCTCAATTTCTATAGCAATTTTCCTGAATCCAAGACAGGCTTCTATGTTTGATGGACCGACCCACTGCATGCATTACTCTGTTTTAATCCTCTTCAACCCAGCATTCACACAGAATACAGCACATTCCATACAGAAAACCGTTACTGGTCCTTGATCACAATGCAAACTATAGAATAACTTTCAAAATACGTTGCAATTTCTGTATCTTGCCTTGCAATTTCTGTATCTTACCTTGCTATTTACTCAGTGTGGTTTATCAGAACACAGCTCAGCACTGGAATTAGGGAACGAAAAGACATATGTTTTTAAAAGGCTCTTTTTTACAATGAGATGCAGGAACCTGAATTGTGCTATTACACACTAACAAAGGAAGCATTTGTGCATTTTGCCCCACCATCTTTCTCGGTTAGGCAATCCGTCACAGCACTATATAGCAAGTAAGGGTGGGAAGAGACAATTAAGGACACAGTATGCGGGGGGGGGAGGCTGTTCTTATACTGAAGAACATAGTGAAAAGGAGGTAAAGTACACATAATAGGCAAAATGACAGTCCATGACAGTGAAATCAAGAATCACCTCAGTGATGGGAGAAAGTGGATGATGGTAGAGTGTGCTGAAGTGGCAGCTTACATAAAGAGGATAGACAGCTATGATTTTGTGTTGCACATTTCTTTGAAGACAGAAAGTGATCTAAGGTAAACATAGAAGTTTGACCATTTACAGTAGGCTGCACAAGCCTAGGAGCCTAGGAGACTGAAATCCCTACTAGCAAAATGAAGTCATTGCAATCTGTGTTTGTTATTGTCCAACTGCTGAAACTTTTAAAAGCAGAAGCTTTGATGAAAGCAGGGGCCAGGAATATTCAATGGCCAGAGGAAGATGGACTGCAACTCCTATCAGACCTTCTCAGTCTATCCCAAAGTGAGGGATGGTGGATAGTGCAGTACAACATTTGGAGGACTGTACATCTCCCAGTCATGCACTAAAAGATAGGGTCGCATGGTGGAAGAGAAATGGCAGAATGTCCTTTCAGTCTTTCCTAAACATTTATGTCAGTTATTTTGTTTCTGTTTATAACCATTACTGTAACATATAGTGTCAAATCTTTTCCATTACTCACAGAAATAATCCAAGAGAAAGAAATAAAACAGCAAATAGGGTAGGGGAAAAAATTCTCTCAAACAAACAAAATACTCGTTTCATAT
This sequence comes from Cyclura pinguis, assembly GCA_030412105.1. Classification (NCBI taxonomy): domain Eukaryota; kingdom Metazoa; phylum Chordata; class Lepidosauria; order Squamata; family Iguanidae; genus Cyclura; species Cyclura pinguis. The sequence goes on along the minus strand of CM059603.1, from coordinate 81,464,778 downwards.
GGAAGCTATTTTTCCCTTCTTCTCCCTCTCTGTTCACATTAACAAGACAGGGAAACTGTACTTTGGTGCAGTCTTCCTTTTTAAGACAGGAAAACAGTATGTTGATGTGGTTTCATTTTCAAAAGCAAAATGGAGAGAATGATAAGCTGCCTTCTGACAAGAAAGGGTTAACTCACTAGAGAGAGTCTATCAAATTCTCGTAACTAATTTACTCTTCCTGTAGGAATGGAGGAAATCCACAGTGGCCACAGACATTCCTCACCCCTTTCAATGGTGCTCTTTGTGAAATGAATGTTAATGGCTACCCAAACCACAAACAATAAAAACTGTTTTAAAAGTGGCTCCACTGAAATGCTAAGAACTTTTCAGGCTTCATTTCTTTCTTTACTTCCCAATTTCCCCCTTTTTATTCACAAGACTTTTTCTGTGCACTCAGAAAGTGCTTTTCTGCATACTATTTATCAGCAAGCAAGGAACATATTAGTCATCAGTTTATGGCCAAAGCAAATCAGCCGGAACGGCATTAGTTGCAAGCTACAGAGTCTGCAGTTATTGTATTAAAGATTCAGGAAAAGAACTCTCTCTGTATTGTGACACAAGTCTGTAAGCTCTCCAACCCTCTACAATAACATCTGACCCACTGGGGTGTGAGGGTGATGCAGAGAATATGAATGAACTGAAGGTATGCACAAATCCAAAATGATTTGGGTCAAATGTAAGGCAGACTAAAATATGTATCTACCTAAGTGGAGAGGTGTGCACACATGCATAAACTTTCTCTCTAGAAGTGAAGCTGTGGTATTTAATCAGTTGGGGGAAGATTAGAATTAGCAGGTTTCTCTATATAATCCTGTTTATGCACAGGAAGTAAAAGCTTAGCTCTCACAAACAGCAAATACAGTAGTCAGCTATGTAATTCCAAATTACTGACGGGGATCTCACACATTTGGATGTATCTTTTTTTGCCACAGGTTCTTGCTCATGTGCACTTATGCACACATAAACGTATATAGGAATAACAAATGTAGGACCCAGGGCAGCTGGCATTCACCTTTGCATGTTCACACAGAAAGTGTAGGCCGAAATTTAACTGTTAGCATTAAGCAGACTTATATAAGTTATGACTTATATGATGAATTTTCAATTTCTCATGTTTCAATGGTACTACTCTATTTAGTACCAACAACTGGATTTAAGTGAATAACTTTATTTTCACAAATTTGTAACATAATAGGCAAGGCATAGGCATGCTAAATATGAGGTTCTTTCACACTAAACAAGTGAGCACTACAATTCACTTTAAGTGTCATTGCTGCTCCCTATGGAATCCTGGGATTTGTAGTTTGGTGAGCCACTACTGCTCTCTGGCTGAGAATTCTAAGTACCTCTCCATAAACTACAAATCGTAGGAGACCACATGATGTTGTCATGGCATTTAGAGCAGAATCATAGTGTTATGACTGTGTGGAAAGGTCTTCCTTTGGACCTCTGGCTGGAGGAGGATCTCACCCTTTTTCATAAATGGTTGAAGACCTTCCTCTTTGATTCTCCATCTTAAGTCACTGGTGCTGAGATGGGTAGCAACTGGTGGAGTGCTGGGGATTCCATGCCATGTATTGTTCTGCCTTTTTTTTTAAAACGCCCTTGTCCTTGATTGTATATGTCATTGTTCTGCCTTTTGGTGTAAAGGTTGTTATAAATAAACACCACCACCACCACCACCACCATCATCATCATCATCATCATTATTATTATTATTATTGGACAGCAGTATTATATTACATATATATTATATGAGCAAAGCAAATCATGAACTATGTCACCCAAGGATTTCAGGGACCATTGCAAACTGGCTTAGGTAGAATTAGGTAAAAAGAAGAAGAAAGAGGACATAAGCAATTATAGCTCCTTAGCTCCAGAATGAAACGAACAAGAATAAAGAAGTAATTTAAATTTTCAGTGGTCAACTAGACTAAAGAAAAGTTCCCTAGAAAAGCTTCTGGTTTGTTCGTTTACCCCATGATTGCTTCCTAAATACCTTCCATCGCTATACAAAGGCATTATAACGGTGTGCTGAAACTATGGATTCCCACAATGTATCCCCAATTAACTATTTGTAAATTTCAACACCTCGAAATTTTAGCCTGCACACTCCATTAACAAAGGGGAAAAAAAACACCATTAAGCTCTAAGATGCTGCTTTGAATCTGGATCTGCACAGCACTGATATTTGATAAGTGGCGAGCTCTCTATAAAAATTATAACAAACCTGACCTGAAAACGTGATATCCATGTACAAAATGCACAAAAAATGTACCTACATTAGAAGATCAAAGGAAATTGCTAGTAATTGTTACACTCTGTTCCCACGTCTATGCACCACAGAAAATGCAGTAACTGATAGGATGGTGATATAATGAAGCAGGGAATCTAGGCCATATTTTGGCAGGCATTTGCAAACTTTCCAAGGTGGCAAGCAGAATCTAATTAGCACAGCAGGTCAATTCCTTGACATCAGTTTTTGAAGACAGAGCTCCACTTTAAGAATCTTAGATGAAATATGCAAAGCTACTGAAAGACATCCTATCAGACTGCTCTTATTAAAAATTTTGCCTGCAATCATATCAAGGCCTGTCCTGGAGGAAGGCAAAAGTTTTCTGGATGAAGAGCAAGGTGAGTCTTCTGGATCCTAATTCACTTTACCAGACCAAAGGGGTTACCTTGAACATGTCCTTTACTGGCATGCAAGAGAAACAAAAACCGGAATAGCCTAAATGTGTAATGCCAACTATTGCTGCCTTCCTTTTTGGTGCAAACCTGGTAATGTTCAATAATCATTTGATAAAATGGTGTTATTTCACAACTTCTATTCCACCTTTGCATTTGTTTCCTGATATCAACAAACCAAAACTAATACCATACTTAGTAGAAGTGACAGTAGGCAACAAGAACAACTACAACAACAATATCACACATGCAGCGTATATCAGTAATTACAAGAATTGATGGAGGCCTTGCTTGATGCAAGAAATCCAGATCTAAGCATCCCCAAAAGATGGCTATCCAGCTTTTGCTTGAAGTCTAATCCCACCAAAGCTCCAGGAAATCAGATCTCTTATTTAATTGTTCTCAACATTTTTCCAAAACTTCAATCCAGATCAACCCTAACATAAGGCCACTGGATCTAGTTTGTACCTCTTGCCATCGACAATGTGATAGGTCCTCTGGAATTTGAAATACTATCAAGTCACTCTTCTCGGCTATGGCTAAGCATAATCAAGTTCCTTCTCGTTCTCCTCACACTAAACATCTGAGCACTATAATTCCCTTCCACACTACTGATCATTTTTGTTGCCTTCCTCACTTGTTCTGACACACTTTTTAAAAAAAGTAAAGCGCACGTAATAAGGTGTAGTACTCTGGCTAACCTCAGACTAGAACAGAATAAAATGCATCATTATTTCCTATAGCTTGGAGTGTGTTAGTCTAGAAGTTTAAAACTTTTCAGCCTTGTGACTCCCTTTATATCTACATGTGGATGTTGTGCCACCCCATCCTATCCTATCCTATCCTATCCTATCCTGTCCTGTCCCATCCCATCCCATCCCATCCCATCCCATCCCATCCCTCACTCTTTTACAGGCCCTTCGTGCTATATAAACTCTCCATGTTAAGGATGAGCTCTTGCCCTCTCTGCCTCCTCTCTTCACTCCCCTGCCTCTCACCTGAGAAACTGCCTTGTGCTTGCTTAGAGGCATATGCTTGCTGTGCCAACAATGGAACATTTGGAGAAGCTGAGTGGGAAAAGCATAAAAAAAAGGGGAAGTTGATTTTTGCTGTGTCTGAGCTTGAAGGAAGGCATAACAGGAAAAGACACTTAGCGTTGCTCTTTTGCAAAGACCACCCAATTTTCAACGGTGCACACACACTTCTTTCTCACATACACACATAGATGCTTGCTCCTTCTTTTGCACATTTTCTTTACTTGTAGGTTGACTCTTCCTGTGCCCCACCTGAGCAACTATCAAGCTCCCTTAGGGTCCTGGCCTACAGTTTACAAGCCCTGTATTGGCCTATTAATGCAGCCTAAGGCTGGAAACCAGCTGGCAATCCCAAGTAGAGTAGCCACAGTCAGTGGGATGAAAAGAGAGAGAGAGAGAGAGAGAGAGAGATGTATATATATATGTATATATATGTATGTGTGTGTGTGTGTGTTTTTTATATATATATAAATAAATAAATAAAGTGGTGACTTGCCATTCAACAACTGATTCAAATTGATACTACCAACAGAATACATGTTTTAATAGGAGGAAGAGAGGGAGGAAAACCAGAATGTAGTGGCAGCTTTAAGACTAGCTGATTTTTGTTTTTGCATAAACTTTCATGGACATAAACCCACTTCAGATTCAATACAGACTGATATCCAGGCCTCAAGATATAAGGCATATTATACAAGGTTGTGGGAGTTGGAGTGGGATGGAATGTACTACAATCCGGATGCAAATCATGACCCCTGCCCTACATTTCCAAAGGACTGTGTAAGGCGATACGCAGATCTTTCAGATCTTTACAGTGGTCAGTTAGTTTTGATATGTGAGATCAATAAATCTGCTTTCTAAAAGTCAAGTTTCCTTGGGTTCAATATCTTCTCTAGAAGATTCCTTTTGTTACAGCTGCAGTAGCAAGGGCATTTGTATTGCCATGAAGCCATTATTTTTGTTTCTACCTCTGCTGATGGATTGGAATTTGTGAATATAATTCAGCTGTTTCTCTTTCCAGTCTTCCTTTGTAATGTCTTTGTTTAAGGACTGCAACTTTTAAATCCCATACTGTATGTCCTGGGAGGTTGAAATGTTCTGCAACTGGTTTGGGGGTACTGCCATTTCTAATGTCCGTTTGTGTTAGAACTTTGAACACAGGCTTGAATCTGTATTAGCCTTCTTTCCCACTGTAAACTTGTGTTTAGCTTTTTTTGCTCCCTTTCCTGCTCAGTTAATGCAGCAGCAGCAGCTACTGTTGCTTCTGCAGGTGCTTAGGGAGAGGGAGGGCTCACTTCTCTTTCAGACTGTGCCTCAGGATTTTTTCTTGGCCCCCTTCCAAAATCATCAGGAATACAAGTGAAAGAAGGAAAAAGGCATATTTTACCCTTGGGCTTTCTCCCTGCTGAAAGGGCAGCTGCAAACAACAGATGTGTGAGAAACCTTCACAGATAATGGCCAGAAGAACATTTCACAAAGGGAAGTAATAGGTGACCTAAATATAATGAAGCTGCACTATTTCTTCAGTTCTTACAGTGAACAAAGATAAACTTGTAGCCTCTTTGTTATATTTGAAGCAGCATGATTTGTATGGCTTCACTGTTTAACCAATTTTTTTATTGTTCCTAGTACTGAAGGACTGATATTTTCAGCAGTTTCTATAGGCACTGTGAGTGTGTCTGTTCATGTGCATGTGTTTGTACCTGTATGTGTGTCTGTCTACATGGTATGTACTTCCTATGAACAGCCATCATTAGTGGATTTTAAAGAAACCAAAAAAGATATTTTTCATACCAGAAACATCATACTGAAGGCTTTTCTATGGCCTTATGTGGAGCAAGTGACATTTGCATAAATGTGTATTAGTGTACTCTGTTTAAAAAGCCCTATACTACATCTTGGCTTAAAATTCTAGGTAGTTACTAAGATTTGGGCCAAGACCAGGAATTGTAAAGATCAGATTCTATACATTTCTTACATAAATGTCTTCCTGCTATATTATCCTTAGAAATAATTTGGGAGGAGGTAAATAGATGGATATCTTGTCTTAAACATTTTATTCAACATTCTAAAAGAAAATATTCCCAAGTCCATTCTTCAATTTTATTTTCACTCTTTCTAGGGAAAAAAGCCTTTAAAAAACTATTTTAAACGTTTCTTCCCAATTTTTTCTAAGTATTCATATTTCTGTTTTTTCTCCCCATCCTTGTCTCACAAAGGATTTTGAGACTCTCTTTTCCTGAAATCTGCCCAAAGTTTCTTTTACTAATTTTTCTAATTTGTATATTTATTTGGACAATTATCAAATGTACACAACTCCTCCCTGTTTCCTAAAGATTGTTTTTACTTTTTTCAACTACGCTTTTTTTTTTTGGCCAATCACCTTTTAAAACAAGCCAATTGTTTACTGTATACCTCCCCCCCAAAAAAAGAAATGCCATACAAGACTAAAGATGTGCAGATGCATGAGATGAAGTGCACATTTTCTCAAGAGCATGTCTTGAAAGGCATGAAGATGCTACGTTTGTCGAAGATAGTTGAATCCAATGAAATTTCTTTCCATCCCAACCCCACATCTTCAATCTACATTACCAAACAATTAAAACAAATAGAAAGAAATGGAAATGCAAACTGTAGATGCAGAATTGGGACCACGACAGGAGGACTAACCTGTCCCCCACAGCTAGGCTGTCTGCCCTCGTTGCCTCCCAATGTTAAAGTAACATGTAGTTTGGTTCTAACAAATAACTGTATTGTAGAATTGAGACAGCTCAAAAGACTATACAAAAGAGAGTCATTTTGGACTTAAGGGATTCATACCTGTCCAATCACTTGTTCCAGACGAAGTCAATTAATTTGCCATCTTAAAATATCGATTATACAGCAAAAAGATAAAAATCAGAAAGCTCACTTCCTAAAAGCCTGATAGAACAGAAAATTTTCAGTTGTCAGTGGACTTAGCCAACTTAGGCTCCCTAGGAAAAGAGTTCCAAAGCCTGGAAACAGCTGCTTGAGAAAGCCCTCTCCCATGTTTCCACCAGCCATGCCTGTAAACCCATGAGACCAAGAAAAGGACCTCCCTCAAAGATATGAGAGTTCAGACAGGCTTATGTAAGAAGGTACAGTCCTTCAGACAGAATAGGCTTGAACCAGGTGGAGCTTTACATGTCAAAACTAGCACTGTGAACTGTGCTGTAAACACATCGGAAACCAAGGGATCTGTTGTAAAAAGGGAGTTCTGTTCACCTTGTTACCTACCCCAGTAAGTACTGTGCCTGCTGCTCTTTGGGCCAACTGAAGTTTCTGAAGCACTGAAGCACTTTTTAAAGGCAGTTCCATATAGAGAACATTACAGTAATCCAAACAAGATGTAACTAAGAGATACATCACTGTGGCCCATGTTCTTTCACACAATACACTTATAGTTGGGTTTCCACCTTAATGCCATGGTAGCATGGTATGGAATCCTAGGATTTGCAATTCTGGGGGAGGTATTTAGAATTCTTAGCCTCACCAGACTTCAAACCCCAGGATTTCATGGGATCCATCCACGGCAATTCAAACAGAATCATAGTGTCCTAATTGGGTAGCATGAAAGGCAGCTGGATCTAGAAGGTTTTTTAAAAAAATCCTTAGTAATCTTTATGTACACATGCATCCATGTGTATGTATGTCAATGATTTTCTGTCATGGACTTCAATAAAGATGCCATTTTTATAAACAAAACAAAGCAAAAATGAAGATAAATCAAGAAGCACAATTGGCTGAAATCAACAGTGAAAGAAATGACTCTCCAGGGAAGAGAGAAGAGGTTTTAAATTTGAAACTCTCTTGCAATACTATGGTTAGAATCAATTAGTTTGCATAAAGAGATCTATGAACCTTAAACAGACTTAGAGAGAGAAATAAATCGAGTGCTGCTGAATAATTAATCTAATCTTCTGTTTGTTTTGCTGTTACAATTAGCCATGCACCAGAACACCAATGAAGCAAATAAACCTACAGTCCATCAGAGTTATAGAAGTATACAATTATGGATTAGTACATTACTATTCCAATTTACTTGTGCAAAAACTATTTAAATGGAGTTCAAGACATACCGTCACTGTGAAAAACCTGCTTGAAAACCTTAAGTATAGCAACTGCAACCCCACTGCCAGCTCATTACACAAATAAGACACTACATAAAGAATTCAGTTTTCAGAACATATCAGCCTAAGTCCAACTGTTAGCCCCAACTACAGCAGACCCTCTGAATCAATGGGAACCTAGTGAGTCAATACTGATGTAAGTTTCACTGATTCCATGGATGTACTCTAGTTGAGACTAATAACTGGATTAGCTAATTTTCCAAAAGCAGTCTTTGCAGCAGGACCTACATCTAACAGACAATGGCATGCCTTCTGTGAAGAAAGTGATTTAACAAGCAAACAAACATTGGGATGTTAACAGTAGGGTGTGTGGTGCAAACAGCTCAAGAACTGGCTCTAAAAGACAGGGATGGTGCCTTGCAACACTATGCTTGGGGCAGGGATGCAAGATGAGTAATCATGCTTGAGGCTGACAGGAAAGTAGAAACAGAAGACTAAAACTGAAGTATGACTAACCAACCTAAGGCCCTTGAACAGCCCAGTGTGGAAGAAGGCTGGCTCTTCTGCTTTCCCTCAAGAATTTCCCTTGCACAGGAAACACTGTTAAAGAAAACACTTGCAAATTTGTAATTCAGGACACTGAAACAGAAAACATCAGAATGGGAAGATGGTGGCAAAGATGGGAGCACTTTCACTAACACAACGAAAAACACTCCTTCCAATTTTATAGTCTCTTTTATATCGTTTCTCTCTTTCCTTCCCCTTTCTTTTCTAATATGCACCCGTCCACACATACACCTCTAAACAAAATACACGACTGTTCTAGATGATTTACACATCGAAAATTTGTCCATAATTAAAAAAAAAACAATTAGCCACTCATTATTTCAATTGCTTTAAGCTGTAGGAGGAAGAAAAAGCTTGCATAGACCAATAATTATTAGATTTAAACTTCCAGGGACAGGGGCCTGCTTGCCAGTTTACCTTGGTTTACAGTCTAACTCTAGTCTTCAACCTGGAAGGTACTTGGATACACCAAATATACAGAACACAGAAGAGGTTCCCCCCTCCCATAGCCAGGCTAAACATGAGTGTGATTGGCAAAACCAACCATTTACTATGAGCTGTGCAACTGGAGGAGAAGTTGCATATGACTAGAACTACTATAAGAAGCATTTTAACTGCTACTTGATTCAGATAAGGATACAGTCACTTGCTCTGTTATTGTCGAATCAAGTTAAGTGCTTCCATTCAAATGTGTAAAAACTCTCAAGTCACCTTCACAAGCTGCTAATTCCACCAAAGTGCATAAAGCATGAGAAGAACACCACTTTTATTGAGCACAAGGTTGGTCTAGATATCAAGGTTAACTCTGCAATTCAGTTCATCTCTGTATTCATCAGACTGAAGTACAGAACTATATAGCCTGAGAAAATGTATCATCTGAAATTAAAATAGAATCATAGAATCATAGAAATGTAGAGTTGGAAGAGACCACACGGGTCATCCAGTCCAACCCCCTACCACGCAGGAATACCCTCAAAGCACTCCTGACAGATGGCCATCCAGCCTCTGCTTAAAAACCTCCAAGGAAGGAGACTCCACTACTCTCCGAGGCAGCATATTCCACTGCCGGACAGCCCTGACTGTCAGGAAGTTCTTCCTGAGGTTCAGGTGGAATCTCCTTCCCTGCAGCTTGAATCCATTGCTCCTTGTCCTGGTCTCTGGAGCGGCAGAAAACAAGCCCTCTCCCTCCTCTACATGGCATCCCTTCAAATATTTAAACATAGCTATCATGTCCCCTCTTAACCTTCTCTTCTGCAGACTGAACATACCCAGCTCTCTAAGTCTATCCTCATAGGGCTTGGCTTCCAGGCCCTTCACCATTTTGGTCACCCTCCTCTGGACCTGCTCCAGCTTGACCAAGTCCTTCTTGAATTGGGGTGCCCAGAACTGGACACAGTACTCAAGATGAGGTCTAACCAAAGCAGAGTAGAGTGGTACCAGTACCTCCCTCGATCTAGACACCATACTCCTATTGATGCAGCCGAGAGTTGCATTGGCTTTCTTGGCTGCCGCATCACACTGCTGACTCATGTTCAGCTTGTGGTCTATAAAGACTCCTAGATCCCTTTCACACGTACTGCCATCCAGCCACGTGTCCCCCATCCTATATTTCTGTATTCCATTTTTTCTACCTAAGTGTAGGACCTTACACTTCTCTCCGTTGAATTTCATTTTGTTAGCCTTGGCCCAGCTCTCCAATCTGACCAGGTCATTTTGAATTTTGATCCTGTCCTCTGACCAGGTGTTATGTGCATCTGATTATTTCACTTTCCTGTGGAAAACAGCAAATGAAAGCATTACATGCATATTTGTGAGAAAAGTCAATAGTCATTTTATCTCAAGAAAGGAGGCTTAATAGGTTATCAGTTTTCCTATCAACTATTAGCTTGAACTCAACATTTACACAGTTTGACTAATATTTTAGACACAGCATCGTGTTTCACCAACCAATGAAATATGAGATCTTGTACTGATATAACTAGATTGCAAATGTAAAAGCAACGCTATATACTACTTCAATATATTACAGTTTTGATGTAATCTGGATAAAGTTCTTTGGAAAGATATAAGCTCTGCAAAAATGGCTAGAGAACTTACTTTATACAGGACATTTTTCTTTGATGAACTACATAACAGTAGTAACAGGTAGACAGCCTTGGAACACCGAATTCACTGATTACCAGTCAAACAAAGCATATACTCTTTCTTGTCCATGCTAAAATGTATCATGTCTGATACAAAAGCTTCCTGCGTTTCTTTTTTCAGACACTGTCTCTCTATACTTTAGTCAGAGACAAAAATGCAAATTGAGCTATAAGGAAAAAGGAGGAGCATGATCAGCAAGGAAGGCAATTTTTTAATATCCACAGTTCAACAGCTTGGGTAAGAGGCAAAACACATCCATGAGCCTTAGATGTTGTAGCCATTACTGCCAGAGCCTGGAAGAGTTACATTTTTGGATTATATTTCCTAGAATTCCCCAGCCAGCATGGCCATTGGCTATACTGTCTGAGGGATTGTGGGAGATATAGGGAGAGATTCAATCTCAAGTCTGTGTAGCATAAATCTCTGCATGAGGAGTTACATGCTGATTGTGCTACATGACTCTTGAGCTGAAAGATAAAGTTGTGCAACTGAATTCACAACCAAATGCACAACCAAATGTGTAACTGAATGCTGATCCAGAAGCACAACTCAATACACAACCAAACACACAACCAAATTGGCTACCATATGTACAACATCACCACATGCAGTTTGTCACCTCAAACTAAATGTGGACATTGCAGATCAGACAAAAATGTTCAGTGGTTTCCATAGGTATCCTACACATGAGTAAGATACCAGCAGGATTCCAGTCATAATTCCGAAAAGTAGCTTTCTCAAGCTCTGGTTACCACTGGCTATGCTAGCTGGGGAATTCTAAAAAAGCAACTTTCTCAAGCTCTTACTGATATACCATATTGTTCCACATTAGGGTAGGAGGATAAATTTATGAAAATGCTTCCAAGTAAAAAGAAATCTGTCTGCACATACATAGTCAAACAGGAGACTAGATAACAACTGACTAAGAAGTCAGTTTCTATGTGTGAAAAGATTTCATATGGCAAAACATCTGTGTCCTCTGCAGTTTAACATGGAATAGTTAAGCAAAACCTGTTCCTTGCACTTGACTACTAAGGTTTAGTCATTGAACACAACGGCTGAACTAATAAATATGTGTCAGACAGCACCAAGACTGTGAGCATCAATCAAGGAAGCTCGAAACTGTAAAAGAAAGAAAAGGAGCACATAAAAATTGCAATACTTGGCGTGAACAAGTTAAACTGGATGCAAATGGAGCACTCTCAGTTAGGTAACCACACACTGCTTTATCCTAGAAATGCCAAGAAGAAATGGAGTAGCATTAATAGTGAAGCAATATGTAGCAAAGGCAGTCACAAAATGTAAAGATAAGTCTGACTGAATAATATGAACAAAACTGAATGTAAAACCCACGAATACCGTGTGCCTTCCATATATATGGGGGTTCTGTTCAGGAACCCTTGTGTAAAACAAAAAATGTGAATGCTCTGTTCCTTTATTGTCAATAGACACAATGGTTGCAGGCCGGAGTCAGTCCATGGAGTCCAATAGAACACAAAGCTTCCTATGACCTCACATTCATGTGTGAGAAGGTCAAATCAGCAGAGGGCACACCGTATATCTATAATCCACATTTATGATCAAACTACAGTGCCAGAAGAAGAAGAAATCAAAAGCTTCTACATTGGCCTCCAGGCAGAAACTGATCTCTGTCTGTCTGTCTGTCTGTCTCTCTCTCTCTCTCTCCCTTTCTTTCTCTCTCAATCTCATGCACACACACAGCTGACAGGAAGAAAATCAGCTCATTTGAAATGTGGTGCTGGAGGAGAGTTCTAGAAATACCATGGACTGACAATGGTCTAAAAGTAAATCAAGCCTGAACTGTCTCTAGAAGTCCAAAGGATTAAGATGAGACTATTGCATTCTGGATACATCATCAGAAAACATGACTCGCTGGAAAAGACTACAATGCTGAGTAAAGTTGAAAGCAGTAAGGAAATGTATGTATTATAGGCAGATTGACTGAACTAGGGAAGCCGCAGCCACGAGTCTGCAAGACCTGAGCAGGGTTGCTGAAACCAGGGCTCTTGGAGGTCTTCCATTCTGAGCACCACCATAAGTCAAAGCTGACTTGTCAGAAAATAATAACAACAAAGGTTGTACCAGCTGTAATTAGGATGTAACTCTTTGTTAATTTTATTCTTACAGAAGAGAACAAATTGTTTGCCCAGTTTTCTCCCTGCTATGAGAACTTTCCTGAAAAATGAAATTTTTGAACATGTTCTCACAGTTTGGGACTTATCCCTTTCCTCTACCACACTGCCACTGCTGCCCTTACTGCTTCCATCTCGGCACCACTTGCTGCTTTGCTGTTCTTCTCCACCTTCGCCCTTTTTCTTCCCCTTCCTTTCCATCTTCCTCTTCTACCCTCAGCCTACCAATTCCTCTCAGTTCTCCTTTTTTCTTCAAGGTCCTCCTGGCAAAGCAACAACAGCAGTAGCAGTGGACACTTCATTCCCGCACAGGTGAAAGATCTGCTTCCCTCACGTGCTTCCAAATCACCTTATTGCCTTCCTTAAAGCCCACAAAAACACAGGTGATTTTGGGAAGGATAGTGGTACACAGAAACAGAATATGGCATTGTGCTGCCATGTTACAAGATCAGTAGTCTTTTAAGTTGAAGCTAGGACCTCTCACTGGGGCTGGAGCTGTGGCCAGGGTTCTCCATGTCAGGGTTTTTCCCAGTGTTTGAGAAACCCCCCTTCACTCCCGCACATGTATTAGAGTACTCTTTCCATCCCTAGTCTGTTATACTGAAGTCTGAAATATTATATACTTCAGTTGGTGTTCATGAAACCTCGGCAAAGGCTCAGTCTGCCTAGTAACAGACAAGAGTTTGGAAAATGAACTCTTTCGACTACAGCCACCAGAATGGCTCCAGCCAACTTGGGGACTGTTGATGTTAGTGGGAAATCTGTAAGCTGTGGTTGAAAAAAGGAACTTTTCCCAGCCCTATAGTAGTTCCTGAGACAACTTCCTGTTAGCTATTTATTTCCAAATATCTTGCTGAGAACACACAGGCAATAGGTTTTTTCCCCCTTGATGCTGCTTTTCTTTTGTATTACCAGAGGGCATACATGATAATTTCAACTCCCTAAGTTCCCTTGTTGTGTTAATGAACATGAAAAAGGAGAAATGCAAGACAGATGGTCATCTTCCATTGGAATGTATTATTTCAACAAATTAAAGGCTTCAAGACAAATGCCTTGAAAATTTAATTAGGATGCTTTACAAAGTTAACAACTTAGAAAACACAGTCTCCACCCTTGGTCAGCCACTAGTTTTACTAGAGAGATACTTTGTTGAAGGGAAGAGCATTTGGTGGACCAGATCATTACCACCACACCACGAAGCAGGAAACTGTCAAAGCTTATGGCCACAATAACCACTCTTCTCAGTTCATTTTATTGCTTCTAATGTGGTGACTGGGAAGGGTGCATATTGCTTTTTTCAGTATATTTTGGCCCAAAGTCCGGCATTTGAAGATCTTTAGCATGGAATGTAAACATAGGAGCAATACACATAATTCCCGTACAAACTTCCAGAAACAGAGATCATACAGAGAAAGTTCTAAAACCCAGAAGATACAATTTTACAAGGCACAGAAGGTACGAAGAAACCAGTATGGAGAAAATTCTGAAATTCACAATATACATGAGAGAAATGTAGAGCAAGAAAAGGTCAGTTAAGAAATCACATTCCAAACACTGTTTCTTCTTCTGACTAAGCCTTCTAAAAACCAGCACATTTTTCCCCACACAGATCATAAGTCACATGATCTACCCAAGGGATTATATTAACTACAGATGTTTTTGTGTAATAAAATAATCCATTCAGCTACAGTATTTTGACACCAAATAGTGCTCAAGCTAAACTATCCTTGTCTAATGGCTATATGCACATAATACACTAAGAAGGTTCATTCCCATGGTTTCTGTTCCTCTAACATAATGTTAAGTGACTTTGGAGCCAGCACGAACATGTCACAAGGCAAGGACATTAGGACTAAAATCCAAATTTCAGTGGTAGTGACAAGTTTTAGATATCTCAAAAATTCAGAGTTGATCTGTCTCCCTTAGGAACTAGCTGTCTCTGCAGTTTAACATTCTACAGAAAGATCTGCATTTCATACCTTATCATTTGCCTAAATGAAACATAAAGACTCAACATACAAACATATACACACATACATCTCAGACATTTCAAGACACTTAGTATTACTTTTTATTAAACTTGGCATTACCTCCCACACACACACCCCCGCCACATAATTTAAAGTAAGACTGAAATCCTTTAACTGAAACAACCATATTTTAAAAAATGTTTTGTGGTTTGGTGGAGACCTTGGAAGGTGGGGAGATCTGGACCATTTTGGATGTGATCCATATTGGTTAACCCACTCAAAACAGTACCTGCCATAAAGGAAAACATTCTTGAGGTTTCATTTTGTTGGAATTCAGTCAGCCTTATGCACAAATGAAGGTCATTAAAACAAGCATGAAAGATCCAAGAATGCTTTTAAGAGAACCATGAAACAAGTAGAACAAGTTGCTGATACTAAGCAAGATAGGCATACAAATCCTACACAAGCCTGCCTGTTCGCTGCAATGTGACAATTAAAGTGGATATGATGCAGCTTCATTTTCTTTAAACACCCTTTTCAGCATGTTACATGTCAGGATAATACCTTTTACTGTCAGAACTGATATGAATTAACCATTGTACCAAGCCAGTTTTCAGTTGTCAAAAGCAAAATTTTGCGTTAGGAATTAAAACTTATTTCCTGCTCTTCTATTTTCAGACACTGGTACTTCACCTTGAGAATCAGGGAAATATATCTCACGCTATTTCCATCTTTGGAGAAAGTCTTCTAATGCACAACTGGGAAAGAGGACAGATAATTTAGCACATTTAGGGTCTGAGTAGTGCCTTGAAGCCACTCCTAGTGCCTTTGTACACATCAGGGCTGGGAGTCATGTGACCACCAGGACCATTGTGGAGTTCCTTAAACCCACAGACAACCCATTTTTTATTTTTTTTTATTATCCAGAAAAGAACAACAATTCCCCATATACCATGTTTTTGGAATATATTACCAAAAATATGTTAATGAAAAACTAATTTTCACTGGGAGGGGCTAACCAATAGTGGTCCCTGCATGCTCCAGGTCTCTCAAAATTTGCACAAACCCAGTATCTATGTTGATACTCTTTCTCCAACCCTACTGCCAATGCAGTAGTATCTTCAGTTTCTCTGTGCTGTAAAGTAGCCCCTGACAGGGATAATATGGACAATGCTTTCAGCCACATAATGGTTCCTACCTCTCCAGTCAACATAATCACTGATTCAATGTAGCAAAGTAATGAGAAATGCAAGGATTCTCAGACACTCACTTTTAAGACTATGATTAAAGTCACTGATTCTGTCATTGATCAACAGATAGTGAACTGGTGTTCTTCTAGGTGTTGTAGAACTCCAATGCCCATTACCTATCCAGTGTGTCCAGCAGTCAGGGATAATTGCTCTTATAGTATGCCATGTGTGGGCACCACAGGTTGGGCTGCACTGAAATTCAACTGCAGTTACTGGACAAACGTAACTTGTACCTTTAAAAAAATTCTCTGTCTTGACTACATAATGTCTACAAGGCTATTGACAACTTTGTGTAATATTGGAGAATAAAGAGAAGCTTTTTTAAAAAAAAAAATGAAACGTATTTTCCTTTCAGGATTACCACCCCTGGGGCTGCTTATGGAAATTACAGTCATCCCTCCCCATTTGTGGGTTTGTCCTTTATGAATTTGACTATCCACAAAGTACATGTGTGCCTCTCCCTCATTTTCCTCCTCCCATTCCCTTGCCTTTTGCTCAAGTGTGTGTGCTTTCTTCTCTGCACCCAGGCAAAAGACAAGAAGGAAATGTGAGGGGGAGCACTGTTTTTCCACTTTTGCAAACATTCTGTGTCCCAAACTCATGCAAAAGTGGAGGGGCCACTGTAAAACAAACAAATAAGCAAACAAACAAACAGTTCCAAAACAGCAGGACAACAAACATGTTGAAAGTGGTAGGGACCAATCCAATCCAATCCATTTTTTTTTAAATGTTGGTTAAGAAGAAGAAGTATCTTTCTGTATAGTGCAGGGTGGACATAAGAATGGATCCTAGAAGAACAATCTCTATGCCAACCTTCCACAGCTGGGTGTCCTCAACTTGTGTTAAACTATAACGATCAACCAGCTTATCTGTTCTCTAACACATCTGGAGGACTCTAAACAGGACACAGCTGGCCTGCTTACTGACAGAAGCTCTATCACAGCAGATCACATTTGGCATCAGTTTGTCTCAGTTACCAAACACATAATCCCACTATTACTATGTCATTATTTTATTTATTTCTATCCTACCTTTTCATCAGACCTGAAACTCAAGATTGCTTACAAAAATTTAAAAAGTGGGATAGAGATAAAAGTTCACATTGCTTTAAAAAAACCTGGAAAACCTAAAATATGAATAAATTATCAATACGATTAAAAGCAATTTTAAAACATAGAATACAGCACATTATTATAACCACTTTCCCAATAAACAGTTCCCACAGGCACATCAAAACATGAAGTCTTCATTTGCCATTAAGAGGACAATGTGGAAAGAGTCACTCTAGCATCTGTAGGATGGCAGGTCCAGAGTCTAGGAGCAGACACCCAAGAAAGTTCTCTCTAGCATTCCTACCTGAGATATATGTGAGGACTGTGGAACAGAGACAAAGGTCTTCTCTGATATTTTCAAAACCAGGGCAGACCATAAGGAAGATTTTGATTCCAAATGGTACTATAATTATTGAAGACAAAAGATACTCTGCATACTGTCTTAGCTATTCACATTTATATGGCTAGTATGTCTACAGGTGAGTCTTCAACTCTTAATGTAGTTGGTGGCTGTGTAGCAATTTTTATGGGTTTTATTCTTCTCCTTTAACAATCCACTGTTAGAAATGATACATAAGCAGGACCCATGTTTCATTTTTTTAAAAAAAAAATGGGAAAAATAAATTAGAAATAAAAACTTTTTGGTTTGTGAGTAGGAAGGTGAGTTAAATTTTTACTTACAGGATTACTCCTTCGAATTGCTACTATATGTTACACCACCATCCAATAATCCTTCCAGAGTATTTATTTTGGGCATTCAATTCCAAAACTAATTCAAGCATCAATTCCACTCTCTTCAATAGATTTTTCCTTCTGGATAATGGCTATAATAACAATAAAAAAGAGCCTATGCATTTGACCACTCACAGGAGACATTACAAGCAGCTTGGGAAAGAAGCTTGAATATGGAAAATAATGCCTCAGCCAGAAATTTTATAAGGCATGAGTAAACATTCCGAACTACAACACAAGATGAGAGTGGTATAAGAAGAGAGTGCCCAACATGAAATCAACTGTGCAGCCTGTTTGCGCCAACTACACTCACTCATTCAGGCCTACCTGATAGGCAGTGAGAATAAAATGGGAATTTACATACATAATGGAGAAGGACTTGATGGTAATACAATAAATTCTAAAAGTGACAGCTGTATTCATTCTCCAGTCTTGCCCATGGCACAGTATCTTGTAATCCAGTACTACTCTGGAAACGATTACTTCTCTTCCACTCACAGGCTTTGGGATCCTGTCCAAGAACATCATTTGCTTTCTTTAAAAAAGGTGTCTGGCCTCAATATGAAAGAAAAAATATGTGGAACTCGTACCAAGTATTTCCCAAATGATAAGAAAGAAGAATATGGATCTTTAAAATGTGATAGCTTAAAATGATACTTTGTACTTCAAAAGTATGAGTACTATAAATGTGTACCAGGCTCTTGACTGACCAAATCCAGATGTCTGAAAGTCTCAAAGAATAAAATGCAGGGTTCTCACATTTTCCAAAATGCCACAAATATCCTCCTAACAATGCAAAACTATGCAAATAATAGTATTGGATCTACGGCTTACCAGGAGATCAAGAATTTTCTGAGATTTAAAATTTCTGGCACCAGTGATTCCATAAGCCTGAATCCTGTAGCCTGTTTCTAGTCCCAAATAAAACTGACCCACTGAATCAATGGGATTTACTTGAGTGTTGACTCATCATTCAACAATTCTTTTTTTGTGTGTTATTAATCTTTATTAAACATTCATAACTCATTAAAACCATATTCACAGTAATTCATCTCGACTCTTTTCCTGAAAATATAATCCATAATCCCCCTACAGGGTAAACCATTTATTTATTTCCTAAAATGTTATTAATGAAATAAACCATTTATTTATATTATCTTTTTCTCTTTTTCTATCTAGTGTTGTCTTACTACTTTTAACTTCTTGTCGGCCATTTCTCTTTTCTTGTTTACTTAAACTTCTTTTACCTTTATCTTTGAGAATCTTTGTCCTCTATACTTCATTATTTAGTCCCTCTTTTAACATATATTCCTCCACTACTTTCCAATCTTCTTCATGCCGTCTTTGCATTCTGCCCTGTATCACTCCTGTTAATCTGTCCATTTCTCTAAGTCCTGCCACTTTTATAGTCCATTCATCTATTTGTGGCGTGTAATTATTTTTCCACATCTTCGCATAGATTAATCTTGCTGCCATTATCATATATAAAATTATCTTCCAATATCTCTTTCTTATTTCATTGTCTATTCTCTGCAATATATTTAACAAGAATATTTCTGGACTTAACGGCAGATCTATTTGTAAAATTTCCGTCATTTTTTCGTGAATTTTTTTCCAGAATATTTTTGCCTTTTCACATGTCCACCATGTATGGTAATAAGTACCATTATCCTAACCGCATTTCCAACATTTATTTTCTTTTGTTTTGTATATCTTATTCAACTTTACCAGATCCAAATGCCATCTATAAAGCATTTTAAGGTAATTTTCTTTCAATTTTTGTGCGGCTGTAAATTTATGGGTATCCCTCCAACTTCTCTCCCACTGCTCTAATTGTATTTCATGGCCTACATTCTGAATCCATCTGATCATTGTCTCTTTAATTTGTTCGGCTTCTAATTCTCTTTCAAGCAGTAATTTATATAATTTGGATATCATTTGTTTCTGGGTTTCAAACATTATTTTTTCGAATATGTCATCTTTTACTGCCAAATCAATTCCTTCTAGTTTTTTGTCCATAAGGAATCTTTCTTTTAATTCTCTGAATAAAAACCAATGGCATTTGAATCCCTCCTTCTCAATATCTTCTCTTGATTTCAACATGTGGTCTTTATTATTTTTTTCTATTATTAAGTTTCTGTGTCTTATCCATTTGTCCTGTGGGTCTTTCCGTCTGCCGTACAACACTTCATGTGGTGAAACCATTGGGGCATTTTTCTGTAATATTTTTTCTTGAACTTTTGCCAGATTGTTAGCAACGCTTTTCTTATGTAGTGGTTTTGAAATCCTTTATCTGTCTTTGTTTTATCATACCACATATACACGTGCCATCCCATACGTTTTCCTGAACCTTCCAAATTTAGTAATTTTTTGTCTTGGAGTGTTATCCATTCTTTAATCCAGGTAAGTCCACAAGCATAATAGTACATTTTCAAGTCCGCTAGACCAAAGCCGCTTTTTTCCTTTTTTTCTGTGAGTAGCCTCCATTTTATTCTTGGTCTTTTCTTTTCCCAAATGAATTTCGTCAAATCCTTCTGCCGCTCTTTAAAGGGTTTATCGTTAATAATAATAGGTAAATTTTGAAAGAGGAAATTTAGTTTGGGTAACACGTTCATTTTAATCGCTGCAATTCTTCCCAACAGTGATAATTTTAAAGAAGTCCAATTCTCGAACGATTTCTTAACATCCTTCCATACTGGTTTGTAATTGTTTTCATATAGTTCATTATTTCTCTTCGCAATTCAGATACCCAGGTACTTTATTTTTTGCTCTGCTTTAAATCCTGTTCTCTGAACCAATTCTATTTCTTCTTCCTTTCTTATATTATTTGTTAGTATTTTGGTTTTTTCTTTATTAATCTTTAATCCCGCTACTTCTCCGAATTGGTTTAGCTTCTGTAATACTAATTCTATGCTTGAATCTGGTTCCTCCAGGATGATCACCAGATCATCTGCGTAAGCTTTCACCTTATGTTCGTGGTTTTTTACTTTGCATCCTTTTATTTCTGGGTCGCTTCTTAACTTGCTTATGAATACTTCAAAAACTGTTATAAATAAAAGTGGGGACAATGGACATCCCTGCCTCGTTCCTTTCTCAATTTCAAATTGCTTTGTTTTTTCTCCATTAATTATTATTTCTGCGCTTTGATCTTTATACATTTCCTTTATCCAGCCCAGAAATGTATTGCCAAAGTCCATTTTTTTCAGCACTTGTATCATGAAATCCCACCTTATATTGTCAAACGCCTTCTCCGCGTCTATAAAAATCAATGCTAGCTTCTTTTCGTTGTTCTTTTCATAATGTTCAATTATATTCAATATTGTTCTGATGTTATTTCTAATTTGTCTTTTTGGGAGAAAGCCGTTTTGATCATCCTTGATCATTTCTTGTAGTACCTTCTTAATTTTTTCCGCCAGTATATTTGTAAATATTTTATAATCAATATTTAGAAGTGAAATTGGTCGATAATCATTCAACAATTCAACAATTAATTGTTACAGGTCTACTCTAGCTGCACTAAACAACAGGAATCTAGCCACAGTGTGTTTATTAGTTATATCTAGGATGGCCCACAAGTCTCCCCTTTTTGTGACCCATGAAGCTCTGGAGAAAAGTAAAAAAATACCCACCATTAATATTTGGAGATCCAACATACAACCACCATGGTTTGCCCCCCAAAATGGTTTGAAGCAAAACAACAATAGGCAATTATCTGGGAACAAACTAAAAGGGAAATTAAGTGCAATCTAGGACAATAAACTAGTAGAGCCACAGAAAGTAAGTTCTAGGATAAAGTGGCAAATCATCATCATCATCATCATCATCATCATCATCATCATCATCAATTTACCACCTCTTCCCCAACAATGGGAATCGTGCTGGCTTCCAAATTATGAAAACCACAACAGATTAAAAACCATACAAAAACTTATCTCTGTGTATTTTGTCATCTGTGCATGAGCACGAGTGTGAGTGTATACCCACATACATACATGCATATAATTCAGCAATCTATAGCATTAAACCTATTTAAAATTCATTAAAACGCAATATTAAAAATCAACAAAACAGCACAGCACATCATTAAAAGCCCATTACTGGCAATTGCTAAAAGCCTGATGGGACGTGGAAGTTTTTACTTGCTGGCAGAAGGAGAACAAGGAGAGAGCCATCCTAGCCTCCCTAGGCAGGGAGTTCCAAAGTGTTGGAGCAGCCACTGAGAAGGCAAATTAAAAGTAGTTGCAACAGCAGGGAAATGGGGAGCAAATTCAGTTCTTAATTGCCCCCATGGAAGAAATTATCTATCACTGCAGAAGCAAGTTCTGAGCTTCAGCAGCAAAACAGTAATTGATGCAATAGTGGTAAAAAGGGGAAAAAGGAAGAGGAAGCACTCAATTCTCACCCCCACCCATCCATGGAAGCCAGTGAGAGCCTTTCAGGAAATAAGAAGCAGAAAAACATTTTACCTGCCTCCTGTAATCAACATAGAACTTTCTGGCTAGCATGTCTGCATGTCTCTGTGATCCACTGGGGACTAGCAATCCACCAGCTATCATGGAGCTTCAACATCTTGTACTGCTGTCAGAGCATTAAAGCAAATAAATGGACAAACAAACAGACTCTTCAAGAATTCTTCAAAAACAGTTTTACAATGTGGCCCTTGAGCATCTGGACAACTGGGGCAAAAATATCCCAGGCTTCACTGCACTGGTCCATCCCAATTTAAACTATCTACAATCCACTTTTTATTCGCAACGCTCATGCAAGCTAACAACTAAGATAAAACAATGAAGTGACGTTAAAACAATATCTTTTATTGTAACAAGTGAGAGCAAACAGTCCAGTGGGAGACTGCAACAGTAAAAATACTGAAAAGCGAGTGTTCTCAAGTAAGATAATGTATGTGAATTGATGCACAGTCAGTGTATCTTTACAGTAAGCAACTGCACATGCAATAGGTATGATTCTCCAGCAGATGAAATCACAGATCTTCAGAGTATTCAAACAAAATGTAAAAGTTTTCAATAAACATTCAAACTGTATGAGAGAATGTAAAGTGGAATTTAGATTTACACTGAAGATTATAACAAAAGCATCCTAAGAAATATCTGTTCAGCCTAGAAGCAATTTTCAGCAAACACACTGAAATACTGTATCTGTTAGCAAGACCCCATAGATAGTGGTGTTTATGAAACATTTTATGTATAAATAAGTCAGGCAAAATCATAATATTATTCGGTTCAGAGGCATCCACTTTCAAAGGAAGGCCCTTTTGCACATGACAATAGTACATAATTCAAATGCTGCTTCTCCTAGTTGTTTCCACTCTGGTCTACTCCAGTGGAGAACAGCAGCAACCTATGTTGCTCACTATGTTATATTTACCTTTCTGTGACTATTCAGGGAAACCACCAACCCTTCTCTGGCTCCCATGAGGAACTCTGACTTCCCGCAACTCAATGCTAGCCTCCTCAGTTGATGCAGATACTTTATTGATAACAGAGCCAAAGTAACGATCCCACCTCCAATATATCAGGCATACACTTTATATGAGATGTGTTCTTTAATATATAAAACAATAGTATTGTGTTAGTTGTAATTTCTTTTCTTTCCTTTTTTTTAAAAAAAACCTATTTGTGCTGTACTTAGTCCAGGAAAACTAGCCTTAAAAACAAGGAAATAAATTGAATGATTAGAAGGAATTGCAAAAGCTTTGAACTGTGTCACAAGGAACATTGTACAGCATTGTTTTTTAAAGGAAAAAGCAATAAACCATAATAAATGGTTTCTTTTAACCATCCTCTTTACCCCTTGTAATCATGTGAACTAAAAAGCAAAAAAGTCCCAAACTCAGGTTCTAGAAAAACTGGTTGAAAGCTTAAATCATCAGGGGGTGGGGAGATATTTGATTTAACTTCCATGACTATGCAAAGTACGTACACAATCACACAAATGCAATTTTATCTATCTTCTCATCTATCTGTATGCCTGTCTATCTAGATAGGACAATTTGGTGCAATTTGTAAAATCTTGCTCAATGTTTTGTGAGTACAGTGCATAGTCAGGCTTTATATAGGCAACATCACATCATGTCAAAGACTCTACATTGAGGAGACAGAACATGACTTTACACCCTTGGAGTTACGTAGCAGTTATGCCACACCACCTGCTACATTGCAATATTGAGCAACCAAATGTACATGCACATCTGCACGCAAAATGTGCATCCACACACTTCCATATATGTACAAGAAACATGCATCTACACGTAATCTGCTTGTAAAATACTGCTTTCATTACCATGGTCTGAATACAGTTTGTTCTGTGCTAAACAAAAATGCCCAGCCACTTCTGTAGAGGCGTGAAGAGTAGACCAATTATCAGTAGAATTCACCTGTACATTTATTTACCATTCAGCAGTTCATTCAGTGGACCAACTCAAGTTGGAACTAGCAAGGGGATTTAGGTGTTGACTAAAACGTATTGAATTACATCCAATCCTGTACATGTTTACTCAATGATAAATGCCACTGTGTTCAATGAAAATTAATTCCAAGTAAGCAACCATAGGATTTTATTCCAAAGCACCAATTTTTACAAAACTGAGATAATTTAGAGAGGATATAGTGATACATATATAACAGCTTGCAAACCCCCTCCTGAAATTGATTTAAAAGGGGGTTTTGACCAAATAGTTGCCAGGATCATCAGGAAGTTGTACAGCTAAGTCAATTTCCTATAGTTTTTTTAACAGCATCCCCAACATTAGTCTCACCTTCTACTAGTTTATTATGATTTTGATATCAAGACTTTCAATGGTAAAAAGGGAAAGTTGCATATTATTTCAAAATCATATCAGTTTAATGGGGGATCCATATCTCTTTACCACTCCTTAGTAATATTGCATAGCCTGATGAGATCTAACCAAGTGATGAGATCTCACCACCTTTTAGATAAATATATCTGTCCCATTAAATCAATTACTGACTTTGAGGTAATTGTTCAAATTTTGTTCTCCTGCTGTAGTGGAATGCATAAGCGGACTATTATTAAAGCATGTAGGGACAGGATATATGGACAGTGGGAGTGAGACAAAACCCTTAGCCTACCTTTTCCAATAAATAATATTCCATCTAGATGGGTTATCTGTTTGTCTTAGAACTTTCTTCAGTGAAATAAGCTTCATGCAACATCAAAAGATAGTTGTGGTATGATAAATCAAAGAATCACAGAATCTTGGAGTTAGAAGGGAGTGCATAGTTCATCTGGTCCTATTTCCTGCTGTGCAGAATCATACAGCTAAAGCACTCTGAAAAGATGCCTGTCCAACCTCTGTTTTTAAGACTTCCAAAGATGGAGAGTCCACCACTCATGGAGGCACAGCTCTTACAGTAAAAACAGTTCTTTCTAATGTTTAGGTAACACTGCAATTTGAATCCATTATTTTGTATTCTAGTCTCTGGAGTGACAGAAAATAAACTGGCTCCATCTTTTGCATGACATCTCTTTGGATAGTTAAGGATGGATATCATGTTACCTTGGATAGGAGACTGCCAACAAACGCCAGGTGCTATAGGCTATGTTTCAGAAGAAGAAACTGGCAAAACCTTCTCTGAATATTCTTTGCATGGGAAAACCCTATGAAATTCATAGGATTGCCACCTGAAGGTGTGCTCTCATATATGAACATACACATACCACTGCAAATGCTCTTCCTGCTAAGCTAGTTTGTTTATTCTTAGGTCAATCTAGTCCTAAACCTGTTTACCTACATTGATGTATGATATAACGATAGACTGTTGAGTTCACAAGTATCTCTTGTATTCCTTCTTGTATTTCTCTTCGAAAGCAGATTTGCTACAGACCTAACTCTGCCTGGTTTTCTGACGGTTGTGAGATAACAGCAAATATGTGCTCTAATCCCCTCTTTCTTTCCCTTCCCCATTCTCATCCTCCATAAGTCTCCATATACCATTTGCTTTTCAATTGCCCTTATTAATCTAGCCAAAGTTAGTTACATGGTACAGTT
This sequence comes from Cyclura pinguis, assembly GCA_030412105.1. NCBI lineage: Eukaryota > Metazoa > Chordata > Lepidosauria > Squamata > Iguanidae > Cyclura > Cyclura pinguis. The sequence goes on along the minus strand of CM059603.1, from coordinate 81,439,028 downwards.
TGTAGTATAGATGTAATGTGAACCATTTAGCCCTAAAATTAAAAAAAAAAATAGGTTGAAAAGAGCCTGTAAGCCTTTCCAAATTTCTAGCCTGTGGTCAGGATACTGGTCACATTATTTAAAATATCTCTTCCATCCCCGTTTTAGTTTGTTAGGATCAGATTTTCTCTTAGTAAATATCCATTAAGCTATGGACTGAGTATAAACTGTTGGTGAACTGGTTTATCTAGCTGTGACTAATGAGCATGAGGGAAGAAAGGACATCCAAGGGTAACACACGGGCTGGAAACCTCTTGGTGTCATATTTGTATGTAAGCTAAACAACTGGATTTGGGCTAAGGTAATTAGCCATTCTTTATCAGTTTGGTGTACCTCAAATAGATACTAACTTTCTGACGTCAAGTTCTAATGTCTTAATCAAAAGAAAACTACATCTTTATTTAGATTTCAGTGCTCAGCTTGTAATATTGTATCCATTTCAGAGTTCATCAGCATTTTTTTAAGTAGCATATTGAAGTAACTTTTACAGGAACAGAAGTGTTACTACAATGTATAAGTAATGTATAAGTAGCTCCATATATTGCTGAAACATCTTTTCATTATTACAAAGCCCATTTTTGTGCATGTGCTTCTTGAATTTCCAAGGCACCACAAACACAGTTTCATCTATTTTCACCATTGGTGGCAAAATGATTGCTGAGGCTAAGTGAAATTTTACTCTCTACTGCTACACTATGCTGCAAAAGATTTTTCTTTTATTTTCCTTTTAAAAACAATCTTTACACATCACAGAGTTCCAAAAACTGAGCATTCAGCTTCAGTTCTTTGCTGAAGTGAATAAAGGTAAAAAATAAATTCAAAAGGTTGTGATATTACAATCATTCATCTTTCCCCCAATGTATACTTATTAGTAATATCTGTTCCATAGTACCTTGTTAAGCAAAATTATCCAATAAAGCAATTAATAGTTTCCTTCCATAGGATGATAGAACAAGCTTATTTTCTGCTGCTGAGGAGACTAGTGTATGGAGCAATTGCTTCAAACTACAATAAAAGAGATTCCACCTGAACATTTGGAAGAACGTCCTGGGGCAGTTTGACTGTGGAATACTGTCAGAGTCTCCTTCTCTGGAGGTTTTTAAATGAAGGCTGGATGGCAATCTGTTGGGAGTGCTTTGATTGAGTATTCTTGCGTGGCAGTGAGTTGGACTCAATGGCACTTGAGATCTCTTCCAACTCTATGATTCTATGATTCTGTCTTGCAATCCATAAAGCAATAGCAGTTTTGCACTCTTATCTCACTGACACCTTGGGAAACAGCAGTAGATGAACATGCATATTTTAAAACATGTATATGAATATTCAGTTGTCTTAATTATCCATTCAACAAGGCAAAAGCTGCAACAAGCATCCATTAATTAAATCTAGAAGAGTCATTCCCTCGAAAGCAATTAAAAATGACGGAATGGTAAACTCTTCAATTAACTGCACTCTTGTCATGCAAGCTAAAGGAGAAAGGGCTACAGACATTGTGCAATTAGGCACATGCAAGCTGTGAGCCAGGCCAATGCCTGCAGTATTGTAGACTCTGAATGTGTCCACAAAAGTTGGTAGCTCATCTGGAGTACACGTGCACATCTGCAGCACATTTACCACTCAAGGTAGCCAATGGCTCCATTGTCTCAGAGCAGTGAACCCACACTGGGTTTTGCAGGAGCTAATCTGGGTTCTACTGGAGCTATCCACGGTGTTGAGCTATCCAACCCCACAAAAGGTTGAGTACCTTCAATAGCACTTGTGAAAGCAAGAGCAACTCCTGTAAAGCCCAGATTAGCTCCTGTAAAATCCAGCATGGATTTACTCTTCCCAATGGGATTACTAACATGTTGCCTCTGTTCATCCTTGAAAGAAAAAAAAACCCAACAACACTCCTAATGCCCAAAGGTGAAATATATCTACTCACCTGAAAACAAATCTTTACATAGATGAGCAAGCAAACAGCTGCACATCCTGGTCATCTAGATCAATCATCTATGTGGCAAGTAGTGATTTATGAAACTTTGTTTTCATAAAGTCAACATCTGGCATCCATCTAACTTTACATAGGATTCTTTCCAACAGTATATTGATGAAACTGAGAGGTTTATTTCAATACCCTTTTTAAAAGTTAAGTCATTTTTTAAAGGATATATTGTTTTATCTCACCTCAATACAACATGATTAACATAATTAAACAGAAAGATTGCAGAAACATTTATATAGGATATCATCTGGGGACAGATACTGCACCTTCCTTAACATAATAGAAAATCACAGAACATAATATTATGCAGGATGAGAAAGTCCTTACTGTACAATAGATTATGCTAAGGTTTTGCTACAACCTTTTTGTATCAACAAAAAAGGCCAGAAAAAAAAGGGAATTTAGTATTCAGGAATTACAATGATAAAGAACAACAGTGTATTGTTTCAAAATATTTATGAGAGAATCTGGAAAGAAATTCGGAAAGATTTAGAAAAATGGTGAAAGTTACAATTATCTTTTATGTGTATTTTCCATACTTTTTCATATGTGGACTTGCAAGAGACAGAAGAGTTTTCAGTCTGAGATTTTTATGTTAATTCAAACAAAAATTTTAAAGTAGATTTTGCAAAGTCACCAGAACTGTTTTTGTTGCGAATTATTGATAAAGAATTGGACAAGTTATAGGACTACTTCTTTGATATATGATAACAGCTGCAAGAATGCTGTTTGCCCAAATCTGGAAGCAGGCTGATACACTGATGAGAGAAGAATGGATGGTTAAAGTTGTGGATCTTGCCCAAGTTGTAAAACTGACATGGATTTTTTAAACAGTCGATTTTTTGAAAGACTGGAGACCCTTTATGAAGCAAAAAGAAATCTAATGATGTAAAAATCTGTGATTATGTTTACTAGTAATTCTACTAAGTTGAATGTATTCAGATCTGTAATGACAGAATAATACATAAGATATTAATTGATTTTTTCTTTTCATTTTTCCTTTTCATTACAGTTAGTAGGGGGGAGGTGTCAAAGTTGTTTTGTATGTTAGTCAGTGTAGAGTAGTGTTGTACAGTTAGGACGTGTTAAACGAAAGAGCTGAATCTTTTAGTAATGGGGTGTGTTATTATGTTTTTGTATAGGTCTAGTCTAATTTAGTTTAGCTTAGTTTTATTATTAATGTTGTTGAAAGAAAGAAAGTAAGGTATCACTTAAAACACTACAATAGCAGGTTTCTAAACTTAGAGGGTGCCTATAAAATCTGTTTTCCAATATGTTTCAGGAACGATTGAGCACACATCATTTACACTTCATTAACTCTCCTGAAATGTCATTCCCATTGTCTTCTGCAACATTCTTTGAAATTTTATCCTTCCCTCAAACTCCATCTTGGTTCCTAAGATATTATGCTACAATTATATCTGGAACATGGTGGAAAGATAGAGGTAAGTTCCAGCAGGAAGATGCATCTCGATCCATCAGATCTAAAGGACCCGCAAAAATTTTTGTCTAATTTTTTGTCTATTATGCCAGGGACTGGTACCATATCTGTGTCCAAATATCTGAGCAGTGAAGACCTATATTTCACCATATGTTTCATTGGCTGAAACCATACATTAGCTTTGCTATTTTATTGTGCTTGTTTCTTTTTAAAGTGATTTTACATTGTCCATTTTCAAGATTGTGTTTTTATTGTTATTAACTACTTTGGGTATCCTATAGAACAAAAAAGTGATGCACAAATATTTACGTAAAAAATAATTTTAAAATAGTCCAATCAATTCTATCACATGTACTGTTGTGTACAAAGCTGTTGCTATTTCCTGAAGCATGTATGTGATAAGTATCTAAATAAGGCTCAGACTAAAATGGGTCCACAGAGGCAAGTGAAAGGTAAAATTTATAGCTTTAGAAATTGTTCAATGCATATCCATTTTGGAATTGATTCAAGAATACTAAATACTTCTTTTGAATTGACAATGGGTATATGTTCAGTATTGTCCTTCTAACTCATAAAACACAATGAGCATGCTTAATTTTTTACTAATGCAAGGAAGGACATTAATTTTAATGAAGATGCAAGTAAGGCTTTTTGCAATATCACATAATTTGAACTTTTTTCATAGAGAGCTATATATTATTTGTTGGTACATTTAAGAAAATGTGAAATGTGACATATAAATCTCTGCTCTGAAAACAGCAGATTACCATTTTGAATAAACTCCTTAAATCATCTCCCTCCACCATTATCCTGTTAGTTTTTTTTAAAATGCAAGCAATGAGAGTACATTGTCATTTTGTTCTGTAAAAAGATTCATGGAAGAGATTAACTGGAAACTTCTCTGACTATTACTTCTTCACTCACAAAAAATCGATTATTGTTTATACTATATTATATTTTGATTATTATGGCAAATATGGGAAGGGTTACTATTCGGCTTTTATTCTGCATACCAAATCACATTAAAATGTAGACTCTGGGGAAGGTGCAATATTAAGGAATTTCCAGCACTTTCTGTTAAATGAGTACAACATCCACAAATGTCATAATTTACCTTAAACGCAATTACACAGGACTAAAATATCCTCAGCATCTTATAGACAAGACCATTCCACATCGCTTATTTTCTCTTCACTTACCTAAACCTTCTTTACTGAGTTGTTTGAAAATAAACTTCTTTTTTGACAAAGTAAATCATAATTTCATCTTCATCCTCTTACTAGGATTACAGATTCACTCTAGTTTACCCAGATGCGTTCAGAAATCTGCTTTAAAGTGCAACAGATGTCAACTTTTCATGCAAGATCAAGGAAAGCCTCTCTTGTCTATTCCCATCTGGACCCCATAGATATAAATAAGAAATAATAGCTTCTGAAGACCAGATATATACTTCAGTGGTAAACTAGGAAGGCTGGGTAGTTTAACTAAATTTACAAAAATCAGTGAAATAAGTCCATCCCCCAGTGATATTAAGATGCTTCAGTTTTGTTTTTTGTTTTTTTATTTTTTTAGAATATCTATGATTGGATGGGCAAAAATGGTTACTGCTGTACAACAACTCTGATCAGCCCCTGGTCAGCATAGCCAGTGGAGGCTAGGGGATTCTGGTAATTGTAGTCTGAAAATGTTCTGGTTTAAAATCACCAACATGTCACTCAAGAGATTTTATTTTAAAGATAGTCAAGACTCCAACCTAATTGTTAGTTCCAACTAGAGTTAAACCACTGAATCAATGGGATTTACAGTAGAATTCAACAACTGATTTAATGAGTCTCATCTAGTTCAGACCTGCCTAAATCCAGTTTAATCAGGAGGCTTATTAAAGATCTTTTACAGTAAGATCTCAGAAGGTAATGGATACACATCACTGTTACTCGAAGTGCCAAACAGTGAATTCTTCAATGCTGGAGAGATGTTCTATTTCAGAGTAAAAACATGCATTAAAAAACACACGCACATAAAGCTGACAGAGGAACAAACCTAAATATCTCATCGTGATATCATAATGAAGCTCAGAAAGTAACCTTTATGATGGAGCTTGGGACTAGGTCCTTAGCAAGCCAAAAGTATACAAAAGTGTCATTTGCTTCTAATGATGAAGCTGAGGACTTGATTAAGACAAAGTGTTGTGCTCCTCTCTGCACCCAGAGATTGAGAAGTGCACATGTAACATCTGAATGGACTCAGTATGGTTACATTTCCTACCCCATTTAACCACTACCATCATCTCTGATTTTATGCATGTTAACATGCCTCAGTAGTAAGATAAGCTCAATGATTATATTAAAATCATCTCTTTGTTAAATAAGACGTCATTTCTGAGGAAAGTCTGAACTACACACTTCTACCTCATATGGAAGGAAGGATTATTGAATAAAAACCTGATTATTTTGCAGATATTGGAAAACATCACTAGTCAGCAAACAAATCAATAAATCAGTCATGTTTTCTGCTATGCTACTTTGCAGCAAATTTCAAAATTCCCTGTGCCACTGTTTCCTACCAGGACAGATAAAGATCACTGATACACACAAACAGGATACATTTTATAAAATGAAACAAAGCATCACTTTGTAGTGTCTTAATTTAGGGGAAAGAATCAATTCCTTCTCTTGGAAAAGGTTCTATTCACAAGGTAAATAGATTTATGAATGTCAATTACTGGTGTTCCAAGGTATTCTATCTTTCCAATAAACTGAAATACTTCAGTCTTCCAAATTAAGTCTGAAATAGTTCCTTTCGGTCCAAGCAAAGGCTAGATATGGAGCCTTATATGAACAGGCATTCAGCTGGTTAAAAAAAAATGATTATCTGGTAATCCACATTTCACTGGATTGGAAAAAAGCCTTGCACCTGTGCTCCTTCCTATCCCCCTGTCTACCGGACCTCCAGGATCTGATTCTCCCTTCATATACACATTTCATATAGCAGTGCTTGAACCATCAGTTCTCAGCTGAGGCACAAAGGAAAACTGTAGTTTAGAGGACCACGATGAGTCTGTTAAAACAGGTGGCAAAAGAAGAAGTGAGCATGTGGGCACAAGTCTTGCTGTCAGTTTAGGAATCAAGGTAGGATTCCTACCAACCCACTGATAGTTGGTAAACTTTCCAGTTTATAATACAGATCCTCTGTGCCGTACACGTATCTTGTTGCTGTTCAGAGAGTGGGAAATCTACTACGCTCAATTCCCCCCCCCCCCAAAAAAAACCCAGTATGGTTTGTATGGAGCCTTATTTATTTATTCATTCATTCATTCATTCATTCATTCATTTGGATATAGGTAAACTTTCTTCCAGCAAAAACACACTGGAACAGTGAACAATAAATATGTAATAAAAATAATGAAGCGCCGACTGCTACACCTAAGTGGTACATTTATTGCTACCACTGGCAGGTGTTACCGCATGAGTATACCTGGGCCTAAATCCAGTTCTCATTCTCAATAGTCAATGAATCAATTGCTGAATGGTAAGTCAACTCTTACATAGATCACACTGATTCAATGTGATTATTTTTGTCAGGACAAGTAATTAAAAATTTTTGGTTTGCTCTATAAATAACAAATGAGAAAGCCATACCTTTATGATACAGGTATCAAAGAGTCACTCAGAGATGTGAACACTAGGTCCTTTCTCATTAACTTTGACTCACTGCTGCCGATGTATTCTGCAGACAATTTGCTTACATAAATAAGACACAGTGGGTTTTTTTATAAACAACTGCCAATTTGAAATGATCATATGGGTTCCTTTGTTCCACTTATGAAGCAACCAACTTCTGGGCTTTGATGCAAAGATTCAAACAAACTGTTGCTGTCAATTGTCTGCTTTGTGTTTTAATGAACAAGAAATGTCAGGAAAATATTTCATACAGGAGAAAAATCCTTCCACACCCCCACACCCCCCAATTTCAGTCAAAACCAATTACATAAAGCAGGGGAAATCATACTTTGGTATAGTTAAAGTAAGTAAATAGATGGGTTTTGTTTTTAATTTTTAAGAAACGTTTTTAATTTAAAACTTACTCTCTTTTGCAAAATGCAAGGGAGCAAAAATGTAAATGTGATACATTTCAGTAATACTAACCAAAACCAAGCTACTTTAAAACACTACATAGTGAATTTGTCTGTTTCAGAAAATTAAAAGGGAATATTTGCTTTCCCTCAGTTGTCCCTTGGACATTTGAACTGTCTTTTTAACATGCAAGAATTTACATTTCCAAAGATGGATTTCATTTTAAGCTTTTGAAACCAGTGCCCCAAGTGTTCTTAAATAACATAGCAGTTGACAATAAGAGGAAATATTCTATACTTGTAAATATTTGTAAGTCCTTCACTACTGTAAAGCTGATCACTATTCAATTGCTAAGAGGACATTTTATTTTTCAGGAAGATAAATTTGCAGCTTATCTTACAAAATTTATCTTAATCTGTTGGTAAATTACTTGTAAGGATCAATGGGGAAAACTAATCAATGTACTGAAATGTTTACAGTTCTATAGAATTACAACTGCCCCTTTGTAAGCAATGTTATGTGATCACCCACCACTGTGCCAAACTAACACAGGTATAGACAATAGCTTTAGGTAATTTGTGCTCCAAAAGTTAGCAAGCATAATCAATATGAAGCCCACAGCAGAAAGCACATTTTAAAAACCCTCACAAAATTCATATCGATCAAACTAGCACGCACTGTCTCCCATTTCAAACTGCTTTCGTAGTCTTACTTACATATACAGCAGGTTCTCCATTCAAGTATGCTCCTCAGAAGCAGTCTTTAAATGCCCCAAGCAGTGAAATGAAGCACACTACTGTCTGTGCTCCTAGCAAATAACCTGGCTCTGGAATGCAGAATAAGTGATTGGAAGAGGGAGAGATGGAGACTGCACTCTGCTTGAGGGTATAAGCAGACAGCTGGCATGCACAACAAAAAGCAGATGTGTTGCAACAAGTTCAGGGGTGGGGAAATCATCTCACTCATGATATGAGAATGCTTGAGGGGTCAGGGAGAATGAGTTGACAAGGCAATTGGTACAATTAGAAAAAGTAGTAAGCTGGTTCATTTAAACTGAACCTGCCATTCTCTCTTCAAGAAGGGGATGCATTTTGAGACATGCTTACAGAATCAAGGTTACCTGATGTGGTGTGAATTCAGAACTGTTCTGAATTGAACAATTCTTGTTTACACAACCAACTTTTGTTTACATGATCTCAGTATATTTCAAGCATCTCCGGTTACATCCAACACATGTCATTTGGACTACTGTGATGCTTCATTCATGGGGTTGCCTTTGAAATTTGTTCAAAACTGTTTGGTCAGACTGTTGACAAAAAGCAGGAAATACACAATTCCCTCATTAAAGTAGGTTTTGTTTCTTGCCTGCAGTCTGTTTCCAGACACTAAGCGTTTACTGGACACAGTGCATTGTGTCCAGCAAAGCATTGATTATGATTTGGAATGATACTGTATGAAAGAGACAGAGCTTGAAATGTTACTTTTGAAAAGGAACTTGTTATTTAATTCATTACTCTGATGATCCAACAGGTTATCATTATGTGTTACTCCTACTGCAGTCCAGAAATGTAACTCACAGAGTTACTAGTTACAAACAAGTTGCCTTTAATGTTACTATTGTGCCTTTCAAAAGTACAGGAAAAATAGGAAAACGCACCCTGCACCCCAGTGGCCAATTCAGATTCCGTATTTCAGGAATTTTGATAGAAATGTAAAATAAATTTCAAAATTTCTTTGTTCTTCCATGCCTACAAGTCCCTTAAACAAGCCAACTGGAAGAGGGATTTACACCTTTCTTTTAAAGAATCCGTGTCAAAAGTTCTTATATTTTGAGCAACCTACTATTTTAAGCGGGCAGCTCAGCAAAGCAATCCCCTTCCTCATGACCCCTTCTTTCTCTTACTGGTAGCAGTGTCTCCTTCATCTGTGTAGTACAGAAGAAACCTTAACAAGTATTTTTCAACTTCTAAAAAGATGTCCAACTAACTTGATCCTATAGGGCAGCTCATATTTTCAATATGTCTTTTCTTTTCCCCCGTCTCTCCCCTAAACCTTGTTGCTGACTGCTCTCATCCACCTCTGCTACTTACTAGCTCCATAAGGCAAGACAGTCACCAATGTGATCTTTCTTCGGCCCTTTCAGCACCTTACCTTCTTCTGGCGCTGGGGTGCGGGGATCGCGCCAGCGGCCTCTGCCGAGAGACTCTTGTGTCCGGGATCCTTCGGCTCCTCACGAGCTGCCTGCTCGTGTGAGAGCCCCACCTCTTCCTTCTGCAGTGCGGCCTGGGACTTTCCCAGGCTGCGCTGGGGCAGGAAGCGTGACTGGCGCAGCTCCGGGGGCTCTGCACGCTAGGTAAGTGTGTGTGGGGCCTGGGAGCAATGCGCGATCGCACACCATTTTCAGCTTCTAGCCAAAAATGAAAAGGTGCGCGATCGGTGCCTACCGGCCCCTGAAGCGTCACGCGATTGTGAGTGCGTCATGCAGATCGCTTCTTACAATCGCGCGACGCTCCAGGCGGCCTTTCGCATGGAAAATGCCGTGCGGAAAGGGCCTTTCTTTTCTTCTCATTGCTCAGACTGAGTCAGAACACATCCAGTAATCAGTTATAGACAGAACACTGCCATTGTTCTTCATTAAACAGCACTGTATTACAGCCCTGGGTGCTAGAGGTAACACATTACATGATTTTAGCTCAATGCTGCAAAAAATAATTAGTTATCAAAGTATTTCATTAAAATGAGTTGTTTCCAAGCTTTAGAAAGACTGTGTTCTTCCACATGAATCCTCTTCAGGTTTTATGTTCTTTGGGGGAGGGTATTTAGGATCTGGTATGATAGGTTTGTCTTAGGATCACCGTAAGTCAGACATGACTTGAAGGCACTCAACAACAAGGTCTGAACGCTCTCAAGGCAGTAGGTCCTCTCTGATCTTGTCAGTTAATCAGGGTTGGACCTGAATAGTATTTGTGTGGGGCACTGCCAGGTATTATCAGGTGCTGTCAGCTATATTTCAGAGTAAGGAAATGGCAAACTACTTCTAAATATTCCTTGCCTAAGAAAACCCTATGAAATTCATGGGGTTGCCATACGTCAAGAGGCAACAAGAAGGCACACACAGTTGTAATCAGAGGCATGTCTTTTTTCCCCCCGCTTTTTCTTTTGTGGTGGTTGTTCCCAGGCTCTGTAACTTTTAGCTGATGGAAAGTAAGCTACTTTCTTCTTTCTTGTCCTTCTGCCAGCAGGCTAAGACATTTTAATTCAGACAAATCTTTAGCATTAAAATTGAGTTGCTATTGAATGGTTTTTGCTGTTTGGGTACTATTATTCCTTTTAATTGATGTGCTTTTAATTGTATTTTAAATCTAATTTTACATTTTCATTGTATTAGCTTTTATTGGAGTTCAGTTTTATTAGCATTAGCTCCTTCTTTTGTATACAGAGAGAGAGAGAGAGAGAGAGAGAGGAAAGATAAGATATAAGGAAATATTTAAGCCATTTGCCACACTGGTCACTACACCCTGAGTTACCTAGAGTGAACTAAGTGTTTCATTCACCTCTGGAAAGCCAGACAATAATATATTGTTGTTTTTATTTACTGTGTTGATCTGTCCTCAGATATACACAGACAGTGACCATCCAATTGTTTGCACAGTACAAAAGAGAAAAATATCTAAGTCAAGAACCTTTATTTAATTTCTGCCTTTACCAATTTTCAACTTCACATATGAAAGCTTTATTTTTATTTAGTAAAGTGTCTATATCATTGGTCAGCATTTTAAAAGAAAATCTCATAATACTTCAGTAAAAAAACAAAAAAACAAAATACATTTAGCACAATTAATAAAACAATAAAACCAATGACAAAACAATAGACTATTTCACTAAAATCATCATGGTGACTGGCAAGGTTAATGAGCAGGAAAATGCCAACGCAAACCTACTAATCGTTAGTTCATAAAATCATAGAATCATAAAGTTGGAAGAGACCACAGGGGCCATCCAGTCCAACCCCCTGCTATGCAGGAACACCCATCAAAGCATTCCCAACAGATGGCCATCCAGCCTCTACTTAAAAACCTCCAAAGTCCTTAGTTAACTGTGGAAACTTCACCCATACTGGGGATTTACTTCTCAATAGGGAGATTATTCCACATGGAAGGGGCAAAAGCAGAAAGAGCCCCACGCTGTCCCTTGATTGCTCACAGCAGAAAGTCCAGACACACATTTACAAGCTCAAGGGCAGTCCCACATAAAGTGTATTAAAATAGTCCTATGATGAACAAAACACTTTATCTCTTGGCTGATCAGCTGGATTCAATAATAACTTCACTTAAGAAATGCCAATTTTGTCATATCATCTTACTTTCTGGATGAGTTATAACTAGAAATACCAAAAACAATCCAGAGGCAGAGAGGGAATCCACATTGTTTTCAAAAGTCGAAAGTCACCAACCATTCAGAAAGATGCGGCATTGTTCAAAACTCCACAAATCCACTTTCCTCTACTTGATCGTGTACAAGTAAACCACAGGAAGTCTAAATTCTGTTCCCAGATATCTCCTCTAAAAGTATTTCCAATTATCCCCTCTGTCTCTGTGAAGTAATAGATACTGTCATACATTATAACCACCTGTGCTCACACATTGCTTTCCATATGAATATGCTTAGTACCATGCTGGAATTTTTGCAAGGCAGGAAAGAATACATCCTTTGACATTACTGGATGCAGATTTAAATGCCACATTTGTGAAAGATAGATACATTTCATCTGCTCTATAGTCACCACAAACAAGTTTCCAACAACTACAAGATGTAAACGTGAGGGGAAAAAAAAGAGGAAAATATTCAGGAAGTGGTATGAGAGGTGTTATAAGTCAATGTTATTAACTTACCTTCTTTATTAAATCTACCAGTTCTGGCAGGACAAAAGCAGATAGCTGGAGACAGCTTCTCTCTATACAGGAATGAATTTGCATGCTGCCTTTTCAATCTACCATAAGGGACAGCAAAAGTGCATTCTGAAGCAGGCAAACAAGTTTATTCAAAGCCTTTAGATTTGTGTTTTTCCTCTTTGGTCATACAAAACTGCTCACTATTGTGGTCCTGTGACCAGTCCAAATCCTTTATGTTCACTGAAAACTTTTCTGACATACACTTCAGAAATAAAATAAAATAGGAACAGCTTTCCTCTTTTAACTGTTAGGTGTACATTAATTCTGCCTTCACTTTATATGCACATACAAGTAGCCATGCTAATGAAAACTGGATTTAATACCGCAAAAGAACAAATCAATTTTTACAATACCAGGGTGCAAAATGCATTTGATATCCAACAAATTAAAATCTCAAAAATTTATAGCTTTAAATGCATGCCATAATGATACTGGGGCAGGGGAAAGAGGACTGGGAAAAAAAATCCTCTTAATCATGATTCCCTCTGTGCTAGTTCTACAGAAAATTGTTTTGGATTCATATTTGTTTCCTGTTCTCACTCTGAAGCCAGAAGGGGTCATTCCATAAATGCTTAATAGGCACATGAAGCATATTTTCCTGCTACTTTTCTGGGATATGCTAGACACTCATTTATTAAACAGCTCTACATTCCTTCCTTATCTGAACCCATTTCCTTTTGAAGCAGATGTTTTCAGTAATAAGTTTCTTAATTGCAAGCTGCAACATAAAATATAAATATGAAGTAATAGAACTGGCGGTGCCTGCTCTATCATACATTTCATCTTCATTTCATTATGAATACAGGGTCCCACACAAATACTCTTCCGTGACAGATAATTAACCACTCTGCTAATGTATGCCATATTACATGATGGATGCTTGGTAAATAATAAAGCAATATAAAAGTTACATTGCTAATCAATGAAAAGCTTAGTCTAGTCTAGCACTTCACTTCCTACTGTATTTTCCCAGGTAAATATCTAGGAAAAGAACTGCATGATAAGACACAGCTCAGGATGGAACCTGCAGCAATTACAGGGTCAGCCAAAAACTGGGAAGGCCCAGACTGAAATTTCGCTCAGCCTTGGAATGTACTGGGTAACCTTGACCTACAGGGCTGTAGAGGTTAAGACCCACAGGCTTCACATACACGGTTGTTGAACAGCTGAAAAGGGAGAGGAACCAAGTATGCCAGCTTGAATCCTTTGGAAGAAAGAAAAGATGTAAATTTCAATCAACAATAAACAAAAGAAGCTGGTGCTAACCACCCCTGGCCAATCATCCTGAATTGGTCTAATCCTTTAAAAAAACCCATCAATATGGAACAGGGTATGGTCTAAAGGTAAATATATCTGTCTCTCTTCACTGCCTGGAACAGAGACAAATTGAGAACCCCATGTAAGTCAACATGACTTCTATGATGGAAGAAAAGTGTGACAGAAAGGTACTAATAAATGAGAGTGAAATCACATTAAGAAATACTTGCTTTAGTTGTTCTGAATTAAATCAGTTATATTCAGATTCAAACTACAATAAGGAGTTGTAATTACTTGTGTATCTGACTCAAATGCTGAACAAAATACTGAGACACAGGGTCATTATTTCACCACTCTTTTTTAAAGACAAAAACTTAACTAAAATAAAGCTGAAGCTACAATTCTACCATTTTCTTCCCATAACAGTCTTTAATGGCCAAGAAACATATGGCCTAGGCATTTAGTTTTAGTGGTATTACGCACAATTACAAATGTGTACCTCCAAGGTAAATGCAACTGCTGGATTCATACCAAAATCATGCTTAGTTCCACAGAAGTCTGTTTAACTGGTATAGACACATGCATTTCTATTTAAATGTAATGCCTTCACACCATTTTTAAAAAGGAAAGCTAAAGACTATTTTGAAGCACAACAGAGCTATTTTCACCTCTTTTATTCCTCTCTTTTATTCAGTAAACAAGTGAGGAAAGCATGAAATTGCCTGGTTCCAAATTAGCCCATCCATTCAGCTACTTCATAGTCACCCAAGCTTATTATGCTGCAACAGAAATAAAGCAAGAATTTAACTATGAAATTTTTAAAAATACATTCATTTGTTTATTCAAACACAGCCATATGCTTGATGATTACCAAAGACAATATTATCATTAAATCCGAAAAACTACACTCTCTCTTTCCACAGATAAAATTAAAGCCAAACAACAACCACTGGATCTGAACTTAAAGTGTACATCAGGTGACTGATTAAATAGCTTGTTATCCATCATGAAGAGTAGAGCAGCAAATGACCTGCCATTAATTTCACAGTCTTTTAAGAAGACAAGCTTCTCATTCCCATCTATTATACACGCTGCATTAAATGGATCTACCATAGGTTGAATTAAAAGCCAAAGCGATTCTGACACACCAAGAAGTAAATGGAATACTTGTGTGAGGTTGAGCACAACAAACACTGTCAACGGAAGGAAAAGCGAGAGAGTAAAGATGATGAAATGATGCCTGTCAGACAATGGCTGAAGCACCTAACTTTAAATAGTGATCAGGCATAAACAAGAGACAGCATGGCATTGTTACCATGCCGTACACCTGCAGTCTGTGATTTAGTATGATTGGCTATAAATATTGTTTAATTGGCATGAAATAAATATAACTCTTGCACCTATGGCTGAAAAGCTATGTGGAGACAAAGGACACTAACTGGAAGCCTCCTGAAGTTAGGACAAGCCTTAGCATCATTGTTCAGAGGAATCAATGGTGGGGAGACTTAACCTGATGGGTTTTAAAGTACCCAAGCCGAAAGCAAACAAAACTGCTAGAAGGCTCACATCCTATCACCTTTTTACCACAGAAATAGTCCTTTTGTTCTTCCACCTCTCCAGTAATTAAGAAGCTATCGTAACTTCCTTTGATGTTTTTGTCACCTGGCTGCAAAGACACTTAGAACCTTCCAGACTCCTTTGTCAGCTATAGCAGTCACATTTTCCTCAGGGCAGAAAATGTATTTAAATCCTGGATGAGCTCATCGGTTGCTTGCAAACACCTTGAACACATGTGGCATGTTACACTGCATGAGGGCCCCTCTCCCCTTTCAGTTCACTGTACAGTCCTCAGGCTTTCCCCTAGTCTAAGAAGAAAGCTCACTTCAACCTTCTGCTGCATCAGGATTGGTAAATATCACCCACTTCATCCTAACTCCTCGCTCTCTAACTTTTCATCCCTTTCTTGCTGTTGGCCTTGTATGGTTGTGAGACTGTTTGATTGCTTGCATGTGTTTGTTAACTTCCCCCAATAAATACTTTTTTTTGGGGGGGGGGGGATTCCAGCTGGTGTCCTGCAGCCAGTACTGGGTATATACTGATGAAAAGACCCCATAAGGTTACCCCACCACTCACAGGCCTCCATTCTGAGCTAATATTTCCCCACCTTTTCACAGAGGCATGGGCACTACCAGAACACCTCAAGGTCCCCTGCCTTTTGGGGAACAGTATAGTGGTCCAAATACTAGGCTAAAATTCTGTGAAACCTGGGTTCAAATCCCCACTCAGCCACAGAAACTCACCTGGTGACCTTGGACAAATCACGCTCTCTCAGCCTTAGAGGAAAGCAGTGGCAAACTTCCCCTGAATAAATCTTGCCAGCAAAAATCCTGTGATAGGGATTGCTATACGTCAGAGTGGACTTGAAGGCATACAACAGCAGCAATAACAAAAGTATAAATAAAATCTGGGTCATGATGGATACATAAACAGATATGCTTAACCAAAACTTGTCAAACCCGTGTTCGAACTGACTGTTCAAAATTACAAATAAATAGTTAGTATTTATATTTATATCCCATCTTTTCCCCAGTGGGCTCAATCTTGAGTGATAAACCAGACTGAGGAAGTGGCTAGCCCAAGGTCACCCACTGAATTTCATGGCACGGTGGAAACTAGAACCAGGATCTCCCAAGCCCTTGTCCAAGCAGGATCCAACATTTCAGCTTCTGTACCACTGTGCTCATAAACACAGGTTCTAAGCAAAAGGTTAACATTGAGGAGATGTGGGAATCATTGGTCCTTCAGGACAAAAAAAATCTGTGGGTATCTCAAGGTATAATACACATCCTTAATACAAATTAAACAAAGATACTCTCACATGTCCATCCCTTTAACACAGAATGGGTGCGAGTGTAGCTGAAATCAAACTATCAAAGCCAAGAATTCATCCCTCTGTTGTTGTTGTTGTGTGGTTTCAAAGTCATTTCTATACCACACTGGCTCTCTTCTCCCTTGTTTACTGATTCAAAACTGAGAGCAGCATTGTAATTTCATCATGGGTCCATGTTATGACTAACTTTATGGGAAATTAAATAAATAGATTTGGAAAATACAGCTCAGATCATCAGAGATTTTAGGAACAGACAAGTAAATTCACAGTAGTGTGAAGGCTCGTACGGAACTAAATTCAAGGTCCATTCCTCAACATTTAAATTTGTTTATATTATAGTAATGGAATCAGGAGAAACTGATTTTCTCTGTATCAATCAATATCAATCTTGTTGTTAGCTCCTAACCTAGGGTGTCGTACCTCTGGATTAGGCTGCCTGAATCTTAGAAGGCTGGTAGCAGTGTCAATAAACTGTCCGAATTTATGTACAAAAATGAATTGCATTCCAGCAATTCTTTAACAGTATAGGTACAAGTTAATCTTTTAAAAAATGGATTAAAATAATGTAATGTCTATTTATGTGCATTTCATATATTTCATTTGATCTGACTTGTTCAACAGATTCCCTGTACAGCTTGCAAGCTGTTAATATTTCAATAAAGAGTTAAAACAAAAGCTTCAAATAATGTCAATTTCTTTCTTTCTTTGGGTTGGATTTGAAGAAAGCTTTCAAAAATGTCTCTTTAATTAGGAAAGAGTGCCATCAAAGGCAAACATTTCCATCTGTTTTACTCACACACACAAACACACATACACACAGGGCAGGGGAGTGAAATGTCTGGAAAACTAGAACCCTTTACTCTAGGACTCTTTTGGGCCTTTGGGTGTTGTTTTTGGGGTATCTCTTCCTTACTAGTAAACTAGTTCATGGAAGAGCCTGAGCCCTTTTACACTATAGAATTATAGTGGGCTATTCCACAACTGCCTTGGTAACCTGTTATGGAATTGTGAGATTTGTATTTTAGGGATGGGCATTTTAGGGAAAGTATAGTGTTTGGAGTGTTGGACTATGACCGAAGACCAGGGTTCAAACCCCTGCTCAGCCATGGAAACCCACTGGATGAGATCTTGGGCAGGTCATACTCACTCAGCCTCAGAGAAAGGCAAAGGCAAACTCCCTCTCTGAACAAAACTTGCCAAGAAAACCCCACAGTGGGCTTGCCTTAAGCCATTTCCACACTAGACTGTTGTAGCGCTATTATTCCACTTTCAACATCCTATGGAATCCTGGGGTTTGCAGTTTTGGGAGGGGCCGACTGGCCCCTCCCGAAACTGCAAACCTCAGGATTCCATAGGATGTTGAAAGTGGAATAATAGCGCTACAACAGTCCAGTGTGGAAATGGCTTCAGTGTCCCCATAAGTCAGAAACAACTTGAAGGCACACAGCAACAACAGCTTAGAATTCTCAGCCAGTGAGCTACAGTGCCTCAGCAAAACACAAGCCTCAGGATTCCATAGGATGTTATCATGGCAATTAAAATGGAATCACAGTGCTATAATTCTGTAGTGTGAAAGTGACTACTGTTGTTACCATAAAAGGGTTGGCTTTCCTCCACCTATCCCTGCCTGAGAAATTGGCAACAAACAAATGAATAAAATGTAACACATAGTACTTATTTATTATTTATTTTATTTATAGATATGTCCCTTGGTATCAAAATAAACAGACACTACAAAAGCTTCACCTTAGGGTTGCCATGAGTCGAAGACAACACAAAAACAGCAAACACTTTATATGCTGTTCCCTTTTCTTCTATAATATACAAGGTACAACTGTGTGCCATACTTTCCCATCTGGTCCACTGTTTGCTACTAGATTTTTTTTGTTGTTCTTGGTTAAACTGATGCTGGATATGCATACTACCACTTGTGCACTGATCTCTACAAAGAAAGAGATGGGCCATTTTCAGTCTGGCATTCCTCACGGCTTTAAAAGATTTGTAGAGACTCTGTGGGGAAAAAAATGCCCCCATTTTTGCATTCTAGCAAAATTTGTGATGAGACACATGCACAACATGACTGGTTATATATTTGTACACACACACACACACACACACACATACACATTTTGTAGCAGAAACTGTGATACCATTAGAAATACCAGCAGATCTGCACACTTTTTTATGGGGAAGGTCTGAAGCAAAGTGACAAAGCACAAGGTTTGTAATCAGAAGGTTCAATGCCCAGTTGAAAGGTCAAGAGAAGCTTTCAGAACATACAGTTGTGGCCTAGATGGACAAGTGATCAAATGAAATGTGTGTGTCAGTACAAACTTGTAAAGACTGTATTTGTTAAAATTAGGGACCAAGAGAAAGCCCATGGCAAAACTTTTCTTTGCAACTGCCCTTCCAGTATAATGACTGATGAAAGTTAACATTTTCGTAGGAAGCTAGCTCTTCTGTGAAACTTATCTAACACAACAACCATTTTGTTCATTCCTGCTATAAGAGAAGGAGGCAAGCTGCCATTTGGTCAAGTGTTTCTACAAACTGTGAAATCTGCTGCAGATGGCTCCCTCTTCCTCGTTTGATTCTCTGGAAGAAACATCCTTTTTCTTAGCTACACCACTGTTAATGAGACCATGGGTCAATCTGCCTCCCAAGTGGTGCTATCGATAAAACTTGATTTGACATTTATCATAAAACCACTAGGCATTTAAGCATCATAATGAAGAGACACAGTAGGGCAGATAATTTCACTTAACTTAAAAGAACTTGCAGTATTAACACTACAATGCTATACGGAACATTATTCGTTTTCTTGCAGCCAGGCTAATTCAAGTAGCACACAAGAAAAGCATGAAAGCTGGGAACTGCAACAAGAACAGAAAATCCATTTTCAAATGCTATATTTCATCAACAGACTTCATTTTTAATATTCTTGTTTTGACTGCTTACTTTATATGAAGGGGCCTATTTACACAGAGCAGCAAAATACATGTATGCAATGAATTATGTCAATTATGCACATAACTACTGTACATCATTCTCTACATTTGAAATATATGAAAGCTATGTAACTATCGCCACTGCCACCACCACCACCACCACCATCATCATCATCGCTGATTTGCGTAAGTGCACCTACTTTAAATTTAATCAAGTTAACCTGCAAATCATTCAGAATGGGTTCATACTCCTACACTATCACGTAATAAAACCTAGAAGTCAACACACTACTGAAACAAAGTTGCTCACCACTATATTAATGGCTCACAAGTACTCAAGAGCTGTCACTGTAAATGGGCTGTTGTAGGCCACTGGCATTTAAGAATATGGAGATTTTCATCTCTGCAATATCTAGGGCTTCATTATACAATAATCCCTCCACATTTGCTAGGGTTAGGGGTTACAGGACCCTCGTAAAAATGGAAAAACAGTAAATAATTCTGGGCCCTCCCAAACCATATTTAACACACAAAAAAGGTACGGTCACCGTTGTTCAACCCACCATGGATTCCTCTGAGGTACCAGGGTTCCTTCACAAGGCAGAAGTGTGTGGCTGGCGGGGCTCACTGCCACCTCCACTGCTGCCCCACACCATTTTTAATAGGGACTTACAAGCCTTGCTTGCAGTTTCTCTGTCTCATGAGGCTTGCAGTCCATATTAAAAATGGCACAGGGAGGCAACAGAGGTGACAGCAAATAATCTGTGAATAATCAAATCCGCAAAAGTGAAACCTGCAAATGTGGAGAGCTAACTGTATTTATAAGGCTTTAGTTTGCATAGAAGTAGGAAACCAGGACCAATCTACTTGGTTATTTCTGGTTTAACATTCCTTTAAGTCTTCCCTTTTGGATATGGATGCTCAATAGAAAATTATTTCTTCTCAAAAAATTTTTTAGAAGTAATATCCTGTGTTTTATGTTATTCTAGTTATCAGTGAAACTCAAAAAGTAATTTTATAGCAAAAACCAAGAAACCTTATTTAAACAAGTCTGCAGTCAACCCCTAACAGCTTCTTTCTCTCTAGCTCAGTCTCTTTACTGGTGTGTTCTGAGTCATTCCCTTCTAGCTGTTCCCCTTACCTCATGTCTCCTCTTATGTCTGTGTCACCGTGTTTCTCTTTCTGCCTGCTGTCTTAATCTTCCAACATAATTCCACATACACCGATAATTTTTCCTTTCATAACTTTAAATTAAAAAAAAAACTGTTGAAAGCCCATAATGTTGCCTCTAGTGTAAGTTTAAGTAATTTATGTCATTAAGCAACATAGTCTTTTACGGATGTGGTTTCTCCATGAATTGACCTGCCTGAGTCTTAATCTACTTTGCTATAGGTGATGCTCTTTCCTGGGGTTGAGTGAGCCCTGTGGCATCTAAACAAGACTGGGCTGAATGTGAGAGGGGCAACCTCTCATTCAATTGTGCTGGAGCCAATTATGCTATGGGCCAGCTGCCATAGTGGCATTTCCTGCCTCTTGAAGTTGCCTTGTTGTCCCTCTGGCTTGCTGGCTCTGATATTATTCCATCAGTGTCTTCAATTCCTCCTCAAAACTTGGCCCTCCTGAGCAGTTATCTCTGTCTAACTATGTTTCTCTTCCTGCCTGCTGTCTTAACCTTTGTACTTTGTGCCACAAAAATTGATACAATGTGAACCAGCAGTAGAATGTTCTTTAAAAAATTTCTGGAATGTGTTTCCATGGGGAGGGCTCTAGAAAGGAGAGAAACCAGATTGTAAAATTGTATTTGTCTGGATTATTGCTCTTTCCAGCTCACACAACACATGGAAACACAGTGAAATGAACAGTGGCAACCAATTAGTTGACTTGCAAACTATTGACCACATTTCCTACAGCACCTTAGCTCTTTTGTATTTCTTTGTCAGGTGTACTGTTCCCAGATTAAGAAATGTTGAGAATGAAATCTGTGCAGGAAATGAAAATGAAACATTTAACACCCACAACATGTTCATGTAGAAATCCCACTTGGCTTGGAGAGTTCTACTAAATGTCTAGAATATAACTATCACAAAGTTTTGAACACCAACAATATAGGAATTTTAAAAAATGCAAGGACAAATAATACACAGGCCTAATTAATTACCTAATATTCATTAATTAAAATGATCTAAGGCACGGTTGGGCAGGAAACAGAGCAGGTTCTTGTGATAGACTGCTGGACACTCTGTCCCCAGGCAGTATTTTTGTAGTATTTCACTCTGTCTCCAGGTAGCATTGTTGTTCTTGGTTGGTTGATATCAGAGTTCCTGTAAAGCGTAACTCTGCTCATTCCTGTTCCAATGTATAGAAGTGTGTATAAAGTCTTGCTCATCATGGTGTTACCTTGTTGTGGTGGTGGTACTGAGTATTCCTGTGAGGCAAGAGGTTGTACTAACGGTAGCACTGCTGCCAGTAGGCTCTCCCATGTCAGTCAGACTTTTGCTAAGGTGTCAAACAGCTAATGGGCAGCATCGCTAGTGGTGGGGGGAGGGTTGACATTGGCAGAGGATCTGAGATAATGGCAGTAGTACCATAGCTAATACTTGTTAATACTGCACAGAATGAGGCACAGTAAACTTTTTAGCATGAAAACCCTATGATGAGACAATCCAAAGTGAAACAAGAGACAGTGCCAGAATATTATACTCGCAGGTTGGAAGGTACTCAACAAGTGAAAAGGGAAGAGCAGAGGATAACTGCAACTACTATTGGGGCTAATGAAGCAACTGGACTCAGCTGGAAGGATATTCAGCTGTGGATGTGCTCAGAGGTGAAAGGAAAGTCCAAAGCTACACAACATGGAATGTGGAAGCATGAATCAGGGGGAAGCTAGACAGAGTAATACAAGAAAAAGAATGTGTAAACATTGGAATACTTGGGATGAGAGAGCTTAAGTGGACAGGAATGGGGCATTTTGAGTTAGATAATTACACTGTGTTTTACTCAGGAAATGGAAATCTAAGAAGAAATGGGGTGGCATTAATAGCGAGGTGAGAAATAGCAAAAGCAGTCAAAGGATATAATGTACAGTCTGGCCAGATAATATCAGCAAGACTTCAGGGAAAAGTCTTTGCTTAATGGTGCATTTCTTTGGAGAGTGTATTATACAACTCTAGAAATTTCTTTGTAAAGTGTAGCCCCTGAGAAAGGCCAACTTGGACAGAGGCTGAAATGTCCTGGGCTTTTTAAAAACAAACAAAGCAAGTGACCAGTTATCAGCACAAGGAGCTTTGTCTCCTGCTTTGTTTTTAACTAGTACCCTGAACATATCATATGTACAGCAGGATTAGACTTGGAGAAGGAACATCACCAATTTTCAAAGGGCTGTCTTAAGTTGAAGTGAACTTGATAACAGTTAACAACAACAATAATAAAGTCTTGACAAGGCCAAGAAAGACGAGCAAAGCAAAGCAAAGCGAAGCAAAGCCTAAAACTATCTGCACACACATTGGCGAAAGTATTTCTTCCAAACTGCATATGCAATTGTTGTTTATAATACTTGATCTCATGTTCTTCCCAACAAGCAAAGTTTCAGGGTAGGATTGGCTTGAAATTATAACTACCACCACTCAATTCAGCTCCTCTTTCACAGCAAGCAAACTGGGGCTGTCCACTTTGGCTCCATTTCAGTATCCAAACAATTCCCTGCAATGCCCACAAGTCTTTTCCCATTATTTCTTTAAACTGCTGCTTGAACAGCATGGTCTGGTCCCTTTTGCCACCATTCTTTCCCTCCCAGGATAATAAACAAAAATAACAACAAATTTAAACAAAGGAGAGAAGTTGCTCCCCACTTCTGGGCAGACTTATAAGACCTTTTTTCCACCAATATTTCCCCTCTAGAATTATGGCCCCCACACCTGTCAGCTCAGTCTATAAAGAGAGACATAGAAGGAGGCTATTGCTTGAAGGCAGGGCAAAGCTTTACTGGATTTATATTTTAAGTGTAAATTTTCCAGTTCAGGATTCTGTGTCCATAATACTGCCCATTCCTTATGGGACCACATGCTTATTTTCCATCACCTCTTTCCTTCACACATACAACTTCCCACCTATGACCTTAATCACTGTCTCTCATTCTGTCAAAAATAATGTTGATGGTTAATACCAGTGAGGATAAGGAAATATTAGACAGATTTGAAACTAACCCTTGTATATCTCTAAGCTTATATTACTCCAGGTGTTTCTGTCCTTGGTCTTATGCCTAGAACAAGGTTTCCACCATACCTGTAGCTTCCACAAATATGCTCTTAGTAATCAGAAGAACAAAGGGACCCCTTCATCTACCACAAATAGAACACTTCATGACAACAGGCTCTATTAGCTCAGGAGGCAAAATTAATCCTATGAAAGGGGCCTCTTGGTCGGAGCATGCTTAATTAGAACCATCCCAGTTTGTTAAAAAAAAGGAGCAATTTTGCAAGATCAATACCATTTTCGGCTTCTCAATATAATGAGCGGAACACAAACAAAAGTGGTGTACTACTTTATGCATGTCAAGGGCCATGTTTAGTCAAGTAATTTCAAGGCTAAATTAAGCTGACTTTGGTAGAAAGATTTTATGTGATCATTTATATAAAGGCGGGACACCAGTGAAACTTCCCTGCTAATAGACAAATTAGCTGGCAGAATATATTTTCTCCCAAATGTTCAGTATTCTTTTTAAGAGGACAGCAAATAAAGGAACTTAGCTTTCATATTTTAAGAAGTACACAGGGCAATTTTCTGTTTATCCTGTCTCAATCTCTACCACAACAAAGTGGCAAAAACCATCCCTAGGGATGTGACTCATTTTGGGGGTCAGAAGTGACTCCTTGTTAGCAATTTTACCAGTTAAAAACACTTGGAAAAGTACAGTTGGGATCATCTGAAGCCATGGTCAAGACTGTAAAATCCAGACAGGGAGCTTGTTTCTGCATCTGTAGTAATGTGGGAGAACACATTGTATCCTCTGTAGGATCATGGGTGCAAGCATAGTTAGTATGGATGGAGAATGTAAATAATAGAAGAGCTATAAAGCACTTGATGGATACCTGATGTCATATGATGTCTAGCATAAATCAAACAAAATTCGCTCTCATTAAATATCTAATATAAAATCATGACAGAATCTGAACTACAATTTAGAATTTCTCAACATATTGCTTTAAGGAGACTGGCACACATCGCCACTGGGTCACAGGAAAAAATCCTTCTGCCCACTAAACTGAAGGACAGCTGAAAGCTGTAGTCAGTATGCTGAGGCTAATTAAAGAACAAGCCAATAATTTTGATTCCTGAGGCAAAATTCAGGGACTCAAAATCAGATCATTTTACATTAAGTTCTATATACCAATGTAAGAAGGCCAGTGTAGTTTACTGGTTTGAATGTGGGACTAGGGCTATTTCTCACTGTACTGTTATAATGCTATTATTCCACTTTCAACATCCTGTGGAATCCTAGGGTTTGCAGTTTAGGGAGGGGCATTTAGAATTCTCAGCGAGAAAGCTCTTTGGTCTCACTAAACTCTAAACCCCAGAATTCCACAGGATGTTGAAAGTGGAATAATAGTACTATAACAGTATAGTGCAGAAATGGCCTAGGATTCTAGGAGAATAGTTCTGAATCCCTACTCAGCCATGGAAATCCACTGGGTATACTCAGGCAAGTCATACTCTTTCAGCCTTCGAGGAAGGTAGTGACAAACCTTCTCTGAATAAATCTTCCCGAGAAACCCCTGAGATAGATTTACCTTAGGGTTGCTATATGTCAGAATTGGACTGAAGGCATGCAACAACAAATAGTAATCAGGCAAAACAAAATTTCTCTCAAGAACAGCTAAACAGAATTGATAAAAAGAGCATGCCACAATAAACGTGAGACTTAAAAATATTTATATCAAAGCCAAACCTGCTCTGAGAAGGATCAACAATAATCCAAGCACATTTGGAAAGAGAAGAGTTGAAAATCAATATGTTTTAGTTCTGTGTTATGAAACGAAGGGCCTGAATTAATGTTTCAAGGATAGCATTATACAGAAGAGCTTCATATTTCAACTACTTTTTGAACTTAGGGCTCCACGAGCACCACTAAGCGCATAAATATTTTATATGGCACCACTTAAGAAATACATGACTCCTGCTGATTCTAACCTAGAGAATAGCATGTTTAGGAAGTGACCTTGGATCATCAACAGACTGGAGATTAATGCTGGTTCACACTGGTCTCCAACAGCATGCAGCAAGAAGCTGCAATTTTGCTACATTTAAAATAGCTCAGGTTACGAACGTGGATGTGGCTAACAGGAAAAACGCATAGTTACTTTTCCTCTTTTAAATTCTATTTCTACTGCCCACTGGCACAACAAACATTTGTCCAGAAAAAAAGTAACAGACGTATGATTGAAAAAGTGATTGATGGCAGAGAATCAGAACAGAATGATGGGTTGAACTGGTGTCAGTTAGGAAAACTAATTAGTGTGTAGAATCAGAAAGGATTAGAAGTCAAGGAAAGGAGAATCATTATTATTCAAAAAGAAAGGAGGTATGAGGACCAAAATATATCAGGAAAGGTGGGGGGAGTTGAGCATATTCAGATTGGTGGTGAAGAGGAGACTGAGGGGTTACATGATTGCATTCTTTAACTATCTGAAGGACTGTCGCAGAGAGAAGGATGCAGGTTTGTTCTCTGTCACCCCAAAGGACAGGACTAGGTCTAATGACTGTAAGTTATAGGAAGGCAGACTCTGACTGAACATTAGAAGGAACTTTTGGACAGTAAGAACTGTTTGAAAACGGAACCAATTTCCTAGAGAAGCGGTAGGATCTCTTTCTCTGGACTTCTTCAGAAAGAGGGTAGACAGCTACCTGATGGGGATGTTCTAGTTGAATTTCCTGCATGGGGGGGTGGGACTCAATGCCTGTGGGGCCCCCTTCAAGTCTATGATTCCTATGAAACCTCCCGTTCTGAATACTGGGGTCTAAATACAATTGTTAGTACCACAAAAAACAGTCCATTGAAATAGCTGCTTAATAGGAAGCAAACACTTGCATAAATCCCATCGATTCAATGAGACTGCTCTAGCTTGGACTGCTAATTGGATTTAGATCTATGCTCCATAAATAAATAAATGTTCAGTTTTTTAACTACCTATATTAAATTTTCCCTGGTCTGGATGCATTCTCTGGTTGGTATATCTCACCAGGTGTGCAAGCTTTTAATTCTACAGCTAGTGCATAAAGAAAACTGATAAACTGCTGCCTTTAAATCAGCAGAGGGTTGCTATTTTGGGGGATATCTACCAGTGAAATGATTTCCCCAGTAACCTTGACAGGAGACCCCTAGAGATATCATTATAACTAAATACAAGTCTGCATCTTTAAACAAAAAAACATATGGTTCTGTAGGCACATGTCTCCTATAGAATATTTTTCCAGTTATTTAGCAACTGACTGGTTATACACAAAAGCACACATGAAATGCAGATAAACTGAGATAAAATATATGTAGTCACATAACTTCTGTCTTTGGATGAATGATAACAAATCTTCATGCCATACTTATATATATCCACCGCTTATTTCCCAGAATAGTCAATATTTTTCAGCCTCTTATAAGGGCTTTAAAAATGGCAGCCAGAAACTGATCCTTCCTTTTCTCATCAAAGCTCACAGAGGTCTCCTGATGCACAGATGACTAGAATGACCTAATGTCTCAAAAAACAAAAACAAAACCTGATAAATCTCTGAAAGCAATTCAACAGCTCTAGCTATATGAATTTAAGAAATACATTGCTCTGAATTTAGTGCTCAGAAAAAGTCAATGTAATTAAAATCCATGGCTTAAGGTCATATATGAAATATATGAAATCATCATATTTGTCTTACTGAAACAGTACTCTCATGGTACTCTGATATAACAAAGATCATACCGCTTAAGCTGAACAAACACTTAACACACACCAACTCATCTACGGAAGGTGCAGGAGTTAGGGCAAAGAAGCACACGTATAAACTACAAATATATTGCCGTACTCAAACTACCTTACTTATCTGAAAACTACAACTAGCATTTCCTGCCCAAAAGTCAATGCTAAGTAGAACATTTTTCTTTTTTAAAGCAGCCCTTAGGCCAAACACCTAGCTGTGTTACATATACCTGATATCTTCTCAAAGTGGGACAAAGGCAAGTCAAGGATCCAATGGGACACCACCAAAAAGAACACTTACGAAGAATTATTTAAAAAAAGATTTTCTTCTATACAGTAAGTGAACATATGAATGCAGAATATGGCAGAGGCTAAAGTTCACAGCTGTAAGCTAAGTACGTCATTCTGGTTTTCTTAAAAAACACTTTTGTTAAAATAGCCTTGTGTGAGTGAAATAAATGTATAATCCAGCAATTTAGATATACAGCAATAACAGATTACCATGACAGAATCCCAGGTTACTTTCACAGTAGAGATTTACAGAATTGATAGAACTGGTCTTTTATTTTGTAACAAGAGTAGGGATGTGTCTCTCCAGATGCTGCTGGACTTTAACTTCCAGTATTCCTTATCACTGGTTATGCTGGCTGTAGCTATTGAGAGCTGCATCTCCAAAGCATAGGAGGGTTGCATGACTCCCATCTCTGCTTTCAAGAGCTTATAGTTGTGGAGCGCGGACAAAGACAGACAGAGTCTGATACCATATGCTTACCACATTGACCTCCAAGTCTAAGCCCTTCATCTGTGCTTCAATTAGAAACATTCTCCTCTAATTGCCTCGCCAGAAATATTTTCACAGTGTGAAAATGGTACTCTCTGCATTATTTTACACCAAAACCAAGGATTGTATATGATGCAACCAAATATTTTTGGAATAACATTTTGAATTCTGAGTCTTGGTATATTTCCTCTATTTTTGTCTGAAATGCTCTCAAGCAATCAATACATTGCAAGTAAGAACAAGAATCTAAGAAATTGTGTGAAAAAATATGGGCATGCTAAGAATCCTGAAAGCCTTATCATTTCTAAGTATGATGCTTGAGTAGAGGACATCTACACATTTTTCTGATACTGCACTTTTCATCACTAGAGCAATTTGCATGTCCCCTTCCAAGCAAACATAAAAGTGTAACAAGAGCCTCAAGTGGTCACTCAAAGACCTTCAAGGGATGCAAACTGTTTCATACAGGGGAAAAAAACAAAACAAAAAACTATACAAAGTTCTATGACAACATATCAGCAAGTAAATGGGGACACTCCAAATAGGTGTGGCTTAATGCTGTTCAACATTTTCTCATAGGCATACATATGATCTTCTGCAATTTCCAAGGTAAGATTGCAGACTTAATTCGACTGATCATGGAAGCAATGCAGCATGGGAAGAAGTCCAAACATGAACTGACTGTTCAGATGAAACAAATATTACAGGTTAGGGCTATGGGCAGAAACTGGGTGAAACTTGGAAACTATCTTCTCACATAGCAGGTCCATGAGGAAATCCTTTGTTTGCTTCCATTTCCAACAAATTCTTGATAAATATTATTTCCAAACTGCAATAAACTGTGGTTATTTTTAATTATGGTTTATTTGAATAAGCTACCTTCAAGCCATACTTTATAATCCTGTCTTGTTCACACAAATCAAAGTTAAAACAAACAACAGTTTGAATATAATGACAAACCACAGTTCATTGAATACCACTGCAACAAGGTCTCAAAACTCTTACTCCCAGGAGTAGCTGCTGTCAAGGAAGGGAGAGAAGAGTAGAACATGCAAGCCTAAGGCCATTTCCGCACTACACTGTTATAGTGCTATTATTTCACTTTCAACATCCTACAGAATCCTGGGGTTTGCAGTTTAGTGAGGGGCATTTAGAATTCTCAGCCAGAGAGCTCTTTGGCCTCAGTAAACTATAAACCCCAGAATTCTACAAGATGTTGAAAGTGGAATAATAGCACTGTAACACTGTAGTGCGGAAAGTCCCTAAGACTCATCCAAACACAATTCCTATAGTGCTAAAATCATGATTTACTGTTATGTCTGAATGAAACCACTGTTTTTGTACACGAGCATCTTCATATATCAGAGTTACCTATCTCTAGCTTCCAAGCTATTAAGTATTCACTGATCCATAAGAGAACGTATGCAAATAGAGTAACCTGAGCCATTTCCTTGAATTAGTGAGAAAGCAATTTCTTTCAGAATTCTCTATTTTTCTTTCCACTTTCAGCTTTTCTGTGCACAGTGGAATATATCTGCTGTGTCAAGAGAGACAAAGCAATAATTTTAAATATCACTAATCCAAAATGGAATATGACAAAGCTGATCAAATTACAAATCAATTTTAGCCATCAGATTAACAAAATGGCAGAAGTGTAACTCTATCCCGAAATGTTCCAGACAAAGAGGCAGTTATAATAGCTTACACATTTTTTTCTCCAGGCTTTGACGTCTAAATTAGCCAAACTCTTGCTAAAGTTACTGGATTAATATAATTATGGGGACTCACTCAACATTCCTTGGATAGGTGAAAATGCAAATTGTAAATTACGTACAGATTTGAGGTCTTGTCCTCAAAAAGGGTGCCTCTCCCCATGCCACACCACTGAATGTATGAGAAGTACAACCTTAGGAAGAAAGTCTTCTGATGCTATAGTTATCGTAAGAAGAAGACTCCCACCCAATCCTAATTAGCCTAGCATTATGGGCACACAGTGGCCTTCCAGCTGCCATTGGAATTCCCAGAAGCAGAACATGAACACAGTAGAGCCTTTTTGCTAATGTTCTCTAGTAAACAGTATCTAGAGGCACAGTGCTTCCAACAATGGAAGTAATATATAGCCAACATGACTGATAGCTACTGCTAGCCATATTCTCCATGACCTAGGGCCTTTCCACATGACACTGTTACAGTGTAATTATTCCACTTTCAACATCCTATGGAATCCTGGGGCTTGCAGTTTAGGGAAGGGCATTTAGAATTCTCAATCAGAGAGCTATTTGGCCTCAGTAAAATACAAACCCCAGAATTCCACAGGATGTGGATAGTGGAATAATAGCACTATAACAATGTAGTGCAGAAAGGCCCCTTGTAATCATCTTGAAAGCTGTCCAAGTCATGAGTCATCACTACATCTTCAGGTAGTGAATTCTGTAATTACTCTATACTTTGTGTGAAATAATTCTGCCTTTTTTATTTTGACTGCAGGAAGTTCTAGATCTTCTAGCAATCAAGCTTAATGATCAAGGGAGGAAGGGAAAAACTGAAAAATAAAGATACAGAGAATATCTCACTACTCATTTTCTTCACACTATGCACATTACACATCAGTCATACCCCCATGTACACTTTTTGTTTTCGTTTTTGGTAAGGAACAAACCCCAAATTAACTCTCATCACAAGGAAGTGGGTCTAGTATTCTTAATTCTCAGGAGAATTATTCTGATCCTATTTACTATCCTTATTTAATTGTAATAATATTTTTATTTGGATAATTTTGCACCTTTTTTACAATACTTCAAGCTATACTCGCAATATAGTGGGTCACAAAATACCAAATGGTGGTGATGTACACATGCCTGTTACCACCATTTTACATACAGGGATGCAATGCCTCTCACCTGAGGAGGGTCCTTTGTATAACATACAACAGAAAGCATATTTAAAAACAACAAAATGTGTGTGATATAACAGTAAGTAGACAGAAATGAGAGGAGCTTTAATATCAGTTGAATCAAGGGACCTCTTAAGATCTGTTGTCCACGTAGTCGGAAAAGTTCCAACTTACTAGGAGCAGCTCGCCAGAGTCTCTGGTACAGAAGTGGGTTTCCCATCACCTCCTACTGGAGCCTTTGAGTTGGAGATGTTGGGGACTGAAGCAATGAGATACAGGCAAGGAACTAGGGGCCTTTGAGCTAAGATCAAATGTAGTAGTACCAGAAGAACAAGTAAATTAACTGTTTCACTATGAAAAGATACATAAGAATGGAAAAACATACATTAGGACAACAAATAGAAAGTGAGAAAATAGTATGAAGAAATAAATGCCTGCCATCAGAAAGGTCCTACCTTGATGTTTAAATGTGTTCAGTGAGAACCACACATGGATCTACCATGTAGCATTCCACAGATGGAGCTCTTTTCCACCAGCCATCATGTCATGATGTACATGCAAAAAAGACCCTCCAAACATTGGCAATTTGGCATCAGAAATCACCACCATCATGTTCAGTTGTGAGTTATATACTACCTTAAGATTCATTCATTATTTTATGAAGAAAGTTTGGTTGTTGTGTTTTTTAAGAGGAAAACCATGCAGTGTTTATGGTACATACACAGCGCTCTTATCTCATCACATGCCTTTTTAAGAGTTCTTGACAATATCAGGAGTTGCCTTCAGGCAAAGAAGTTCAATGATTACTAATTTTAGTTACCAAGCTGCAGCATTCAGATGAAATGTTATAGGGTGACATCTTAGGAAAAGTTAATTTCAGTCCTAAGTGAACAGAGATATCGACATTGCAAATTATTAGCTGATGCATAATTAATTCTAAAAACTTATAACTACACTGCAGTCATGGAAGTCTTCTCTGTGAAGAGAGATTGGAAAGATAATGAAACCGTTTATCTCTGAAGCAGTGAATGAAATGGGAAACAATCAAACTATAAAAAGTAATATCAAGAAAGCAATACACCGTTTTTCTCAACCCCAACTGCAAAGCTGAATCAATTAAATGCCATGATATAAAGCATCAAGCTATTTGCTTTTTTAAATTAATGTGAATGAGTGATGTTTTTAATGAATGTGACTGCTATTTGAATAATGTCAGCTTAGCATACTGCTATATGCAAGAAGCCAATATAGTTTAATTCACCTCTCAAGAATGTGAATTTTGGTTTCTGCTTTCAGGAAGTTAAGTATTATCTTCAACAGTTACCAGGAAGCCTGTTCTGTCTCATTTTGATTTAGATGATTCATGTAGCATAAGACAGAGATTTACTTAGGCAAGGAAATCAATCCAATTTTTATCTGTACAAGATGATTTTCCCAATGCTGAAGCTAAAGCGACCAGGCAATAATAATACTTTAAAACTAGAGAATGCTTTGAAGTGTTCAAAGAGTCTACCTGCATTCTCTTCCTGTAATTTTTACAAGATCACTGTAAGATAGATCAATACTAGAGCAGCCTAATGACTTGGTGACCAAGATAAGATCAAATGAGGGGCTCTCCTGGTCTATTGCTCAGCTTTATCAGTACATCTCTGTGCCAGTTATTTCACTGTGGAGTAGTGGTCTGAACATTGGACTGTGACCTTGGAGACCAGGGTTCCATTCCCCATTTGGCCATGGAAACCCACTTGACCTTGGGCGCATCACACACTCTCTACCCCACAGAGCCCCATGATAGGGTCGCCTTAGGTTGCCATAAGTCAAAACTACTGGAACGCACACAATAACAACCATCCTGTATAAAAGAGGTACCCAATCCCCAAAGATTGCATAAGTCATATGTCAAATGTGACAATCACAAACTCCCACACAAAGGCACACATACTGTCAATCTTCACACCATCACCTCTCCCAGTAAATCTAATACAGTTCACTCTTCACACATATCTTGTGGGAGGGTAATATGCATCCCTTCTATACATACCCTCTTGAGAATAAGGGCCAATGAATATTCTGTCTCCATCCAAGATGGTAATGTAGAAATTAATTAATTATAAGGACAAGAAACTACATCTAATTTGATTCCCAACTAACAAAGACACACTGGAATCTATGTGACATTTATAAATGGTGATTAACAATGACCATTCAGGGCATGAGCTGACTCTAGTTCAGATTTAACAATGGATTTAGCCTAGGGTTTGCTTTACTGACAATACAATGTAAGGAACACTTAGAACTTTGTCAGTCTATAGCCAGTGCTAAAAAACCTTGGTTACTGACATGTTCTGAATGGACCATGGTCATTCATATAAGCCAGGTGCAGTCAACAAAAGCAGATACGAAGGCTAATTTTGTTGCCTATGGGACCCTCAGATGGATAGACATGCTGCAAAAATACCCCCACACTCACACAAAAAAGCATTTGGAAGCTTACTGCATTGGGAAGGCAAGTTGTTCCTGTAATCTATTTAATACTTGCATTTTCCTGATGTCATTTTACTCATGAAAGGTATACAAATATACTACAGATACATACTACACATATCTCTGCCTAAATACTTGAGATGTTTTGCTACCTACACACTCTTCCAAAAGACTTATAGGATTTATTTCCACTGTAGCATGTTAACATAAAACTGGAACTGCAGAGAAGCTTAAAGAATAGTTCAAGCGGCATGCAAGGGTAAAAATTAACAAACTTTTTCCATTCTGTAATTCAGAGGTGATCTGGACATCTGCACATTTTTCATAACAGAATCATTCATGAAAGGACATACAACTGAATCATCAGTGGATCAAAAGCAGCTGAATTAGAATCCATATTTATTTCCATTGATGCTATTCTTGTATTTTTTTAACTGCAAATTTTGTAAAATATTATTGCTTAGTTGATTTCGTTCTTCTTTGTTAGAAAAAGAAAAGCTGACATTAAAAGCCTTCCAGAATTTACAGTCTTGAGTGGTCTCAGGGGTCCCTTGAGCTAAGCTTAGGTTTTTCTCTTCCCAGTATGGGATTGACTGAGTTACCAATTGAGACAGACAGACAGACAGACAGACAGTGTTGTGTCTTTATATTGCATCCTATTTGTATCCTATACCAATATATGGCTGTGTGAAGGAGATGGGATACAACTGAGTTTAAAAATAAAATATTATTATCTATTATTTTATTCATTTATATTAGTCCTTTCTCTCAATAATGAGACTCAAGCTGGCTAGCAGTATATTTTAAAACATATTTTAAAACTATAGAAAAGCTTCAATAAGAGTACTAATATAACAAGCAATTGATAAAGTTAAAAACATCAAACATTAAAAACATTAAAATTCATTAAAAGAAACATAAATAATTTAATACAGCACCACACAGCGTTAAAAGCCCACCCACCCAGTTTTCAACAAGACAAATGGTATAAAACTATTTTTACTTGCTGACGGATGGAAAACAAGAACAGATCATCCTGGCCTTGCTAGGGAGGGAATTCCAAAGTCTGGCAGCAGCCATCAAGAAGGCCCTCTCTCTTGTTCCCACCTAACAAGCCTGTGGAGGTAGTGGGAGAGAAAGAAGAGACTCTCTAGAAGATCTCAGAGCTCTAATGGGCTCATAAAGGGAGATAGGATCCTTCAAATAGCCAGGATCCAAGCCAAGTCACTATAGGTCACTAATAGGAATTGTGATCTCTCAGCAAGATTGGGTTAGCTTCCTGGGCTGGGGAACGTAAGTCAGACTACTGCAGCCTTCTATACGTAAAATATCCTTTCCAAGAGAGAGGAGGACATGAAGACCATTTGGGAATGAAAGAGAAGAAGCTTGTATGAGTTGCCACCTTGCAAGACTGAGGCCCAGCCAGTAGCCTCCATCAGGTTTCCACTTTGAACTGGGTTAACTCCCTGGGCTGGGAAACAGAGATGGGACTACAGCAAGGCTGGGTGTCCTGCTGGCAGAGCTGCCCCTTAGCGGGTAGCACAAGGGTGAGGATCTTTCTTGCTGATGCTTTTCTTTGCAAAAATAAAGCAATATGCAATGCCTTAGACGAACTTCAGAGTAAAGTTGGGCAATAAAAATAAATGATAAACATAAGTACTCGGGGGAAGGAGGTCTTCTCTAAAGTGTTTAAAGTGATCTTACCGATTGCACCTCCCCCTCAGATCTGCTGGCGTAGGGTAGGTTAAAATATTTAAATATATAAATAAAATAGAACATTTTAAGTAAAGTGGACTTGAGCATTATAACATAGTGCTTTGACTATTCACTAGATCTAGCAAATAACATCACAGCAATCCTTAGAATCTAGTAAAGTATACAGCTTGGAAAAGTTACTTTTCAGAACTACATCACTCACTCACTTATCCAGTATGGACACTGACCATGTTTGCTGGAGGATTAGCTCCCATTATAGCAGGTGAGAACACCTGCAAAGCAGACTCAGCTGCCCAAGGGCGCATTGTTTTGTTCATCACAGAGGTCAACTCCAAAATCATAAAAGAGTAAACGGTAGGCATTCATGGATGGAATAACAGCAGGGCTATAACCTTTATCCAGTTTATTTACTGTGGTAATCCCTCAAGTGGTGTGCAAACGGCAGCCTTTTCTGACAGCGGATAATTCTTCTGTGCATCTGCACTAGGAATGATTGAATGATCCAATTGCATCCGAGGTAGTAACACAGCAGAATTTACCTACTTCCAGTGCCAGCTGACTGGAAAGAAAGAAGGCCAAGGCAGTGAATCAGACAGAGACACAGCAGCACCCTCCTCTGTTGGGGAGTACTCTGGGCTGAGAGGAACCTTTAATTTTAGAGTGCAATTTCTCTGACACAGGTAGCTGTTGTCTCCCAGTAGTTTGGGTACAGCTGCCATGCAGATTAGACTGTCAAACAACCAATATACATATAGTGCGCAAACCTTTTCTATCCCTATTTTGCAACATATGCCATTGTTTGATTCACGGGTCACATGTACAGCAGCCTCTTTGCCTTTTTTGTTCTTCTTCATTTTGGAGGAAGGGAGAGGAAACTGAACCCTGCAATCTAGTCATCATACCACCAGCGACTTAATGGCCATAACCAGGAAAGGATTCTTTCTGATAGATGTGAAAAAAGAAAGTCAGGGTATCGTTGAAGCTTTTCAAAGATAATCATGTGGCTTTACCCTGCAATTAAATCAGTACAAATGTGCAGTTATAATGCCAGATTCAGCTGCAAACTTTCAGTTACCCGAATGTGGCTAAAGTCCCATGTTTAAAAAAGAAAATCTGTTATTGTGGGAGGACAATTATGTGCTTTATTCACAGCCTTTCAGTTCGTTCTCACCCCACCAAATACAGAATGTTTTCGGGAAGGGTGAGATACTCAAAACTATTTAGCACAATCAAATGCAATTCCTACTAAAAACAGTAGATACAGACTGGGGTTCTCTATTTTCAGTCAAGATAGTCAAAAAGCCCCCAAAAGACCTCCTTGCCTTTTTTCAGCACCATCAACATTCTGTGCAAACATGCTCATGTAAGCAAGAAAAAATAAACTCCACAAAAACATTTCAAAAATAGAACCACCAGTGGGATTGATCTCCTTTGTCGGCAAGAAAAGATACTGCAATACTTCTGTTTATGAAGCTTTTCAGCCTTCTCTCCATTTTTTAAAAACACACACACACACACATATATGTGTATGTGTGTGTGTACATAAATATATATATATATAATATTTATATATATATAAATTTACAAGTTGAATCAAAAGTGCTCAAAGCATGTTTATTCAAATAAATACTTTGTACAAAGTTTTGTATAAAGTTTTAAAGTGATTGCTCAGAATTATTGTTCTTCACTGACACAAATAACTTTAAGTAGTAACACTCACATACACATACAAAGAAAAATAATAAACAGTCCTGTGGCACCTTAGAAGAATGATAAATTTTATTAGGCAGACACTTTTGTAATCTGTGGCTCCCTCCTTCAGATGCCTATGGCACCTGCAGTGGGTTGGAATCCACAAAATCTATAACCTAATAAATCTTTTTGTCTTTGAAGTATTATAAGACTCTCTTGTCTTTGCTGTAACAGACTAACCCAGCTACTACTTTGGAAAAACAAAGCAGCTTATCAAATTATATATATACTTAGAAGAATTTGCAGCTATTTCAATCTTGATTTAAAGAAAATTATAAACCAAACCATCCTAGGGTTGGCCTCACTAGGCCATCCTACAGACAACAGAAAAGTTACTAGTAATAGCTAATAAACTAACTTCCTACCTAAGTCTCAAGCTTCCATTTGCATTATTCTTAGGTTTCCCAGCATCTCTGCATTTTTATTTACAGACATACTTCAATTAACAAAGCCTCTGACAAACGATCTCCATTTTAAAAAGTGTTTATCCCCTGTTCCCCTATTCCTCCTTATACTATACCTAGCTGGAAGGGTTTTTGTTAGCAGGAACGTCATTGGGAGGATGGTGAATGGAGGCTTCAGAAGCACAGGCTTTCAGGCTGTAGCAGCATGTCTGCATAAAACAATAAAATAAAGCTTCTGCTGGGAAAGAACTGACTTCTACTTTAGCTGATCCAACTGTAGCTATGTGTGCTTGACTGCAACAGGCAAGGTAAACAGCAGCTGCCTTCAGAATCTCTTGCTGAGTATGTATGAAAAGCATAACAGAGAGAAAAGGGGGAAGCAGATAAGTCTGCTTCACCAACTAACCCCAGCTTATTAAAAAAAAAAAAAAAGAGGATCATTCTATAAATTTGTCCACCAAAACAGAAATTGTAAGAAAAGTGCAGACTGGTCAAAGGAAAAAGAATCATCCCTGGATGCATTTTGGAAGAAGCTTTCAAGTGGTCTCTAGAAGATTCAAAATGCTTTCCTTTGCTTATTCAACACCTACATGACTTGGATGTTTCATTTCACATGTATATATTTTTAGCTTTGAATAAAAAGTTAGCTGCAACATGTTGAAGTGCTCTTCTTCTTTTTGTGTGGTATAGGAACATATT
This sequence comes from Cyclura pinguis, assembly GCA_030412105.1. Lineage (NCBI taxonomy): Eukaryota > Metazoa > Chordata > Lepidosauria > Squamata > Iguanidae > Cyclura > Cyclura pinguis. The sequence goes on along the minus strand of CM059603.1, from coordinate 81,400,754 downwards.
TCCTACACCACACCTTCCTATCACTTCCATGTTACTTCTACCTCTGGCACCAAATTTTCTGTTAAAGAAATAATGTCCAGATATTCAACTACTTCATTAACTCAGGATGAGCTATATTTTCTTTACAAATCCACTACCAGCTAATTAACTACAGGCCTATATAGCCTCATTTTCTTTTCTGGAATACCACCGAGAATAGGAAGGTAAATCTCCAGACAATATAAAAACATAACAGGATAGAAGTCCTAAATTAAAAGAGGGAAGAGAAATTCAGCCAGGAACCAAGAATCTGTGCTTCAGTGTGACCATCTGACATTCCATTTGTCAATCTGTGTTATTGGCATGGTCATACACCTTGTGCAAGTACAGCTCCCACTCTCAAATTTAGTTTGAATATATCTCAGTTTTTACAGGAGGATGACATGGAAAAATCCTTCTTCAACCGCTTTAATTAAATGCTTCCCCAACTCAAAATATCTTTACACAAACAAAGTTAGCATATCAGAAAACACGTCCAGAATTCTAGTCCTCTTCTGAGAAAAGATGTATGTTCATGTGGAAGGCACCACTGAAGTACTGATGCCCCTCTTCACACAATGCACAGCTCACTGATAAATCTGCTAACATATATTCGTCCACTAATTCAAAGGCTTTTAAAAAGGAATTAGATCAGTTCTTGGGAGAAAGACAGCTCTACGTACAATTGCTAGCTGTGCCAGCTAAGTGAAACTTCCATGTTTCCACCAAACAGTAATTACTCAGGAGCAAACAGCAAAGAAGAGAAACAAACACTTTCTATTATGAGAACTGAAGATCCAGAGTAGTATGTCTTGGGAACCACCTTGGTTTTCAATTCATTCCAGCCCAGATAAGCCCAGAATTTGCAACGAAACAAACACCAGAAATTGTAGCCAGGAGAAAAGTACTAACATAAAATATCCCAGGTTTAGTTTTCTGGTATATAAGCTTGTTTTCACTACTCAGCAACACAAACAGCCACGAAATAACAAATAAAAGGCTTCAAGCTGGTGGTTCAGTGGAAGTATCTAATGATTTTGTGTAAGAGTCAGAGTTTTTGTTATGGCTATTCTACAATTTACACAAACGTCAAGACTTGAGATTTGTAACTAACCAAAGAAATCTCATGGGGGTGGGGTACAGTTACACCTGAGGAATTATTAATACTGATTTGTGTAAAAAGAAGGGACCTGAGAAATTTTTATCAAAAATAAAAACTTTTGTTATGAGAAAAGCCACTTTTCAGTTTCTCACTCTGCTAAAAACATTTTTTTTTCTTTTACGCAGAAGCATTGTACATACTCGCATCATGTTCTCTCTCTGCCTGTTGTCTGTTACCTGTTATCTGGCTCTGAGATTGTGTGCTAGGACAGTTAGCGTATGCTATTTTGTTAATCACATCTGTTCTCTTTCTTCACTGGCTACCCTGTGCAGAAGGAAATCCCAGGTTCCATTGAGCTAACTTTGGAAACTGGGTGTTGTTGTTTTTTTATTATTATTATTTGTATAACACTTACCCAACATAGTATAGTGGTCTGAGTGTTAAACTAAGACACTGGGAGACCAGGGTTCAAATCCCTGGTTGACCATGGAAACCTAATGGGTGACTTTGGCCAAATAACACTCTCTCAGCCTCTGATGAAGGCAAAGGTAAGCCACTCTGAACAAATCTTGCCAAGAAAACCACATGTCTTAGGGTGACCACAAGTCAGAAATGACTTGAATGCACACACCACCACCACCACCACCAACAGAAATGCAGTGGCCACTCTGTGGACAGGAGGTCAATGAGTGGGGACAACACCTTGATCAATGGATCCCCCTGTGTTGTGGGACCCCTATGCATGGCAGCCTTGCATTCTTTCAATGACAACTGTTGCATCTAAATTATAAGCAAAATTCAGTATACATACTCAATTCTATACTGCCCGTTTGAGTACCAGTTCTGCCTCCACACAGTTTTTTTCAATAGGAGTGGTGAAGGTAAAATAAATGTAACACAATACATCCTTCGACTAAAATATTAGATTAGATGCAAGATACATGCTTAAGATACAAATACACATTTCATGGTTCAATTCTATATTCCATCCCCATATGTTATCAAGGGAATTAGAAAAATAAATAAAAATAAAACCTCTGAAACACTGTGCTTACTAGCTTACAGCATCTTCCAGAAATATTCCCTCTCTCTGTCTCTCTCTCTCTCTCTCTCACACACACACACACACAAAAGACACACACACAATTTTTGTTTACTTATTTGCCACAGTAAATATCTTGCACTTTGACAGTGTTGAGTGTCTAGTTTCTAATTCCAGGTGGGAACAGAAAAAAATGTGAAAAAGTCAAGCGGAGTGCACTGAATACCTACAAAGCACTGTACCCCTCATGTTATCCACGTGTAGGCAAAGAACATTCAGACTGTATGGGCAGAGGAGAACATGGAAGAACTGCCACTATCACAGTCCCCTTCTCCCATCACTTTATCTGCAAGGCATATAGGAAGAGAAGAAAGAGAATGGACGATGGATGTAACACCAAAACAATTTGGACTTGCATATTAATATTTTCTAGGTTTTCCTTAAAAAAAGAAAACAAAACAAAAAAATTCATTCCTGTCCAAGGAGAACTGACAACTAAATCCAATTGTTAGTTCCAACTAGAACAGACCCACTAAAACTCGGTAATTAATACTTATGTAAGTTATACTAATTCAACAAACCTACTCTAATCGGAATTAAGAACTGGCTTTAGAATACTTGCTCACTTCTAAAGAAAACTCTATGGAAGGTAGTGACTATCTCTAATTTCTTTGCATGGACATTTGGATGTGAGCTAATTTCATCCATTAGATCCCAGCACAACCCAATAACATAGAGGAATATAAGATGTTGTGAAGACTACTTTAAAGCTAATTAAAACATGATCCTCAGTTCTATTACTTATCTATTCTTCCCCTATACTTTCTTCCTCCCACCACTCTACCACTCTGAACAAACTAATCTCATCTGATTTAGGAAACTAAGGAGTGTTGGATGGAAGACCATCAGGTAACATCAGAGATCTCCAAGTATGGCTAGGAAATAATCCTGCTTGAAACCCTAAAAAGATCCTCCTCTCTCAGCTGACAATACTGGTAAAGATGGACTAATGATCTAACTGTTATAAGGCAGTTCCTTATATCTACTTTTCTACCTTTCAGTTTTACTCTGTGTAGACACCATCAGTACAATTTGGTTTTGGACTGCTAGTGGAACATCCCAAGGATGTTGAACCCAATTTTGGTAGAAGTTCAAATTTCCAAGAAAAAGATCTACTCAGTTTTCTATCTGGTACACAGTTGTACAAAGCAAGCTTATGGGAAGTGACATAAAAACTTCATGTTCACTGCTGTGTTTTAAAAACGACATGCTGAAATTCTGCTCCATTCAAACAGCTGCAGCCATTGTTCACAGTATGCTTTTAGCTCTTGACAAGACATGTTGCTTATTTCGGAACTAATATACTGAGACTGTTTACCACAGATGCAAAACTGGTGACTTAGGTTCAGAAGAAAGTTTCCACCACTTGATAATACATCACATACACCAGTGCACTACATGTTTTTAGGATGCTATAGTCCCAGAGGATAAGATGCTGTCCTTCCATAACAGTTTTTCCTTTTTCCCTGACCAAGATGCAAATGAAAGGAAAGCAGTGACTGATTATTTCTCTCCACCAATGCTACAGGGAGTTTTTCCCAATGACAGAATGTTTTGTTTGCTCGTTCAATTTTCACTCTGCTACTACTACTGGCAATCTAGCCTGCATCCCTGGGGACCTATTTCTTCCCCATAATTAGAAAAAAAAAAAAAAAAAGCTCTCCATTAGCTGGTCCTGGTGTAATAACCCACTATAAATGTATGTACCAATACCTGTGAAACAAAATGTGAAACCTTTAAAATGAAAAGTTGTTAGGGGGTGAAAAGAGGATTATAACACGCATGCTGTTAAAGCACTCCAAAAAAGTTAATAGATTTATGTTGACTAATAAGTCATAATTGAACAAGGCTGCTTCGAAGTACAGCAGTACCCTTTTTGATGACGTTCATGTTTTCTCAAAGTGCCTTTGACAAAGCCCATTTTCTCTCCCTCCCACCTAATCCCATCAACAATTCCCAGGTGAAGTATTTTATCAGTGCTCACTGGGATTTGAATACATCTTTAATGCATTCTTTTCTCAACAGCAATGAAAGCCTGCATTCCCCCTATCAAATGCCAACTAATTTTCAGAAGCCAACGGATACATTATTGACTGCAGATTAAAATATTATTCCAAGTGTTAAAATAATTCATTTAAATACCAGATTGTTTGAAATACACAATGAAATAACCTTGAAAATTTGGCTTTAATTTTGAAGGACAGCTTTTTTAAAAAAAAAGTTCGAAGTTTTAATCAAAGTCAAGCTCATCGTTTTGCCAGGGGATTCAAGTTAATGAATTAAATCACACATTCCTGTAAATTTCAAGGAATTCTAAAGGTTAATTACACTTGACAATATTATGATTTAGTATAATATATTATTTTCTTAATAAGTATCAATATTGTGGAAATCTGCCTTGCTATTAATTCTTGCTATTCATTCTGAAATGGTAGAAATGTTTTTTGTATTATGAATCTATCAGAGTTTGATGCCAAGGGCCTTACGGCACACAGAGATATTCTTACTGCTTTGACATTCTCAAGAAAGATAAACAAGTGAATGAAAATATGTCACTGAGCCAAAGCAAAATGAAAACAGTGTTCCGTGCTGGTGCCTCTTGGTACTTTATTTTTAATGCAGATTTGCACTGGCTACATCATCATCAATGACAGATACAAAGGCTAGCCTTCAGCACAGAGTGCTCCTGTTCAGGTCCTATGGTGTAAGCCATGCACATTTTCAGATTCTCCAATCTGTTTCCCCTCTTTCTACTGCTTAAGACTTCAAAATCTCATAGCATAGCCCCTTTTCTCCCACCTTCAGGGAGAAGCAGATTTATCCCAAGGACAGACTGCTGCCCTGAAAAGTGTATGTATATGTCTTTTCCTCATTTGTTAGCCTCTTCCTACTTGAACAGCATATTCTTGGGCAAGTGTGGTTGATGCTTACTGTATCATACCTAATGACATCACCAGAAGCTTCCCCTGGTAACATGACCACAGCATACTTCCTGGACATCACAAAAGGCTATCCCTAGGTCTCAGATTCTGGTGCTGAAATTTCAGTACCTGAGATAGTCTTGCCCTGGCAACTCTATCAGTGCTCCATTCCCCTACTGATCTCTCCACATTCTGCAGCCAGCGAATATGTTTATTTCATTACTGGCCCATTTGATTGATTAGATTTTCTTGACTTTCTTCCTTCCATCCTCTCCTCTCCTCTCCTCCTCATCGTCGTCACTGTCCTCCTCCTCCTAATCCTCTTCTTTTTGATATCTCTGCAAAACCTTGTGGTTTCCTTCAGCTTGCAGGTACATTTTTGTGTGTGGATGTTGCCCTTTGGAACTGAATTCCTCATTAGTACATAGATGTTTTCCCTACACCAAACACTTAGGCAGAGGAAACATAAAATAAGAAAAGTTACTTTTTATGATAGAGTTACTAGCTTGATAGATGAAGGGAATGCTGTGGATGTAGCATATCTCGATTTCAGTAAGGCCTTTGACAGAGTTCCCCATGACATTCTTGCAAAGAAGCTAGTAAAATGTGGGCTGGACAGAGCTACTGTCAGCTGGATCTGTAACTGGTTGACTGACCAAAGGGTGCTCACCAATGGCTGCTTTTCATCTTGGAGAGAAGTGACTAGCGGGGTGCCACAGGGTTCTGTCCTGGGCCCAGTGCTGTTCAATATTTTCATCAATGACTTGGATGAAGGAATAGAGGGCATGCTGATCAAATTTGCAGATGACACCAAATTGGGAGGGGTTGCTAATACACCAGAGGACACGTTCAAAATTCAAAATGACCTGGACAGATTGGAGAGCTGGGCCAAGGCTAACAAAATGAAATTCAACACAGAGAAGTGTAAGGTCCTACACTTAGGTAGAAAAAATGGAATACAGAAATATAGGATGGGGGACACATGGCTGGATGGCAGTACGTGTGAAAGGGATCTAGGAGTCTTAATGGACCACAAGCTGAACATGAGTCAGCAGTGTGATGTGGCAGCCAAGAAAGCCAATGCAATTCTCGGCTGCATCAATAGGAGTATGGTGTCTAGATCGAGGGAGGTACTGGTACCACTCTACTCTGCTTTGGTTAGACCTCATCTTGAATACTGTGTCCAGTTCTGGGCACCCCAATTCAAGAAGGACATGGTCAAGCTGGAGCAGGTCCAGAAGAGGGCGACCAAAATGGTGAAGGGCCTGGAAGCCATGCCCTATGAGGATAGACTTAGAGAGCTGGGTATGTTCAGTCTGCAGAAGAGAAGGTTAAGAGGGGACATGATAGCCATGTTTAAATATTTGAAGGGATGCCATGTAGAGGAGGGAGAGGGCTTGTTTTCTGCCGCTCGAGAGACCAGGACAAGGAGCAATGGATTCAAGCTGCAGGAAAGGAGATTCCACCTGAACCTCAGGAAGAACTTCCTGACAGTCAGGGCTGTCCGGCAGTGGAATATGCTGCCTCGGAGTGTGGTGGAGTCTCCTTCCTTGGAGGTTTTTAAGCAGAGGCTGGATGGCCATCTGTCAGGAGTGCTTTGAGGGTATTCCTGCATGACAGGGGGTTGGACTGGATGGCCCGTGTGGTCTCTTCCAACTCTACATTTCTATGATTCTATGATTCTACAAGAAGTAAAGCTAAGATCCAAATTAAAATAAAGTACTCAGTTCCTTTGTGCTTACAGTGATGCATCTGCTTCTTTTATAAAGTGATAGTATCTGTGCAGATTTCCTTCATTCTCCATAATGTGAAAGGGTATTGTCATGTGTTCTTGTGTTGGTGGAAGAGTTACTTTTTTTTTCAAGTACCACACACAAAATGATAATTATTGGCAACACAACAATTGCTGTTCACATTCTGTGGCAGAGAAATCCTACGTATTTCTCAAGAATTATGCTATTCAAACTTATTTATACTATTCAGACATGCATCACTAGTACCAAAAGGACAAAACTGTACAATCACATATAATCTTTCTTTAGATAAATGACTTGCTCAGTGACCACACATGAATATGTGGATTTCAAAACAATTGCTAAATACTGTTCAGTCTTCTAAATAGCTTGCCTGAGATGTCTGTCAAAATGCCTATGAACCTTGGTTTCTTTTCTTCTCCCATAACTTTTATCACCCATTGTGTAGACGAGGCCTTTAAATTTTCTAAGGAATCTAAACTATTGACTTCTCTGTACATATTAACATATTAAGTGAATTCTAGCAGTAAAGAAAGTACTGTCACTCTGCACCTGCCTCTACGTTAAAAGCAACCACCGATTCCAAATTAGACTAGTTCACTGGGGCAGGGGTTCAAGCTGAACTTTTCTTTCTCTACTGTGCCTTTTGGAAAAAATAATTCCTTTTCTCAAACAAGTGTAAAGAAAGACTTGCCCAAGGACATACCTGTCTTAGTAACTGAGGAACTCTTCTGCATGCAACTGGAACTTGAGAGTGATGTAATTTTTTTTTTAAGATGGTAGAACTGATCAGGACATGTGATTGTGTGTGTGTGTGTGTGTGTGTACGGCAAATAAACTTTCTTAATGAGCTGATTCATGACATTGATGTGCCATGTGCATTTAGGTCTAATTTGTTCAAATATCCTTTGTACAAATAAACGAGGAGCCAGTATTAACTACATTTTTATCCCATCTTTCCTCCTGAGAACTCAAAACAGTGAATTTTATTAAGGTCATTCTCACAACCATCCTGTGAGTTTGGTTAGGTTCAGAGACAATCATTTGGCCCTGATCCATCTCATGAGTTTGTCTGGAATTGGACTGGAGAAGTGAATTGTGAAATTCTCAGTTCTAGGCCAACATTTTAGTCACATAGAAAGTTTTAAAATCTCTCTAATTATCATACTATTGAGGTTATAAAATGTAAAGTGCCTTTTATATACTGAAAGTATAAACAGTAACGCAGCCCTCTGCCACATTATTCTGGTCACGCATTCTTCTAAGTAAGGACTGTTAAGTCATGCTCCCTGCATTTAACCACATTGTCTAAATCGAGGTTCCATAATTAAATTTTCTCTCCAGTTTTGCTTTTCAGGTGCCTGTAAATTACAGGCAGATGTTTTCATCAAATTATTCCTTGGGGAAACTTTAAACCTGTGCTGTACTATCTATTTAAAAAAAAGGCACTTCATATGCAGCTGGTTACGTGCTCCACGACAGAATATATTTGCTTATTAACAACCATGAATGCTAAATTCACTTAGTATTTTCCCACTGTGTTGTTTTATTCCTCTTCTTGATGCAGTTTTTCTTGCAAGATTCACTCTTATTCTCCATGACTACAGCTGCCATTTCCTGAAACAACTGATTTATGGACAATTAAAAGAGTAATGCTGGACAAAACTAAACTGCTAGACTCTACATTGTTTTACAACCGGAGCAAAGAAAGCAAGAAAAACTAGAACTGGAGTAGGTGGAACAAGCTTCAAAGTCTTCCTGAGCTTGTTAAAGTCTCTCTTCCACCACTTTTGCAGCTCCAAAACTCATGACATCAGTAACCTTCTTGTTTTATAGTACAGCTGATAAATTCAGAAGTTTTTCTGTGTAACTACATTCAGGTACTTTGAAGCTTGTTCCAGCTTCCAGATTTTTGTGGCAACACAAAGATTAACAAATTATTATGGCATAAACTTGTCTAGACTACTAGAAGTTCACAAAAGCTTAGGCCATAATAGATTTGTCAGGCTTTAAACTGCCATAAGACTCTTTGTTATTAGGTCTACACAAGTGTGCTGTCAGTGAGCATGATTCCACCTGGAAAACAGCATCCTTGTGGATGCCTCTCCCAGTTCAAGGCCATCAGAGTAGGGTGATTCCAGGACTCATCCCTATTCATCAATGTACAAGCAGTGACATGTTCTTGAGAGGATAAGGATACAACAGGATTCTCTCAACTGATCAAATCAAAACCAACATTCAACAGGATTTCCAGCTTATCATTGTCACTGAAAGACAACTTTGTAATGCTGGAGTACAGTGGTGGAATTTCCTTTTGCTCCCAGAGAGGAAGTCCTGTAAGAGTCTAAACCGGCTATAAGTACCCACAAAAGAGCTTTGGCGGCAGATAAAATGAAGCACTTCTTCACACAGTCAAGTTACGGAGCTCACTATGCAGGATGTGATGGTGGCCATGCTTGTATAGCTTTAAAAATGGATGACAGAAATTGAAGGAGGGCAATCTACCATCATCAGCAAAGACAGCTCAAAGGAACTCTTCACATTTAGAAATACAAAATTGCCTCTTCCTTGGAATACAGTAAGATAAGAGCTCAAGAACAGCTCAGCTACGACTCCTATGTTATAGCAGTTCAAAAATCCTGCAACACTACTAGATGAAATATGCAACTTCTCCACAACTCAAAACTCTTCACATACCATAATGCTTACAGAAAACCCTCTGAAACAGAACAAAATATCTTCCAAGGTAGCATGAAGACCTTTCCTACCAATGGTTAATTACCAGATTATAAAATATTAAACTCTGAAACATATCTCCTCCATGTCCAGAAATGGTTCATTTCAGTAACAGTAATGGAAGCTCATACCATGTCTGGACTGTACTGCTAATCTTGGGGATCGTTACATATTGCTGGGACTTGATATTGCAATAAATCAGGAAGAATACAGATTTGGTGAAGAGGTTTTCCTTTTTTCTTTTTAAATTCCATTAATAAAATTATTTTTCTACATGCTATATCAATATGCTTCAGAAGTAACAATCAGACAACAGATTAAATAATTTCTTACCTGTAATGAGTCATAGAATCTTTGGACTTCAGAACTGAGAAGAGACTTCAGGTTTTATTAAATATCATTAAATGTTCTATAAATGGGGAACATGGACCAACACAAGCATGTTTTGCCTTCAGAAACTCCCCCAGCTTCCACAGCAGTCAAGGAATCCTATCTCTGGATAGGTCAGCAAAATCTGGCAATAAGAGAAAGAAAGAAAATGTAAAGGTCAGAAGTGAGGTGGATATTAAAATAAAAACAGCAATTGTTAATCTAGTTACTCACAGGATAAAAACAGTCATTTACATGCATTCTTTTAGATCAGGTTTGAAGAGCATCCATTCTATTGCCATGCTAATTTTATTTATTCAAAAGATTTAATCACTACCTGTGACAAGGCTACCACGTTACTGAACCCTGTGTACTCATTTATTCATTGAAAGACTTTTTTATCTTCCTTAAATATAAAAATCTTACAATGGCATACAATAAAATTAACTTGAGCAATGTAAAACAATATAAACATTTAAAAAAAAATAACTGGAACAGACTGAGAAAGCACATTGAGCAATTTAATAAGTTAAGACAGTTTAAGACTAGTTAAAACAATACAAAACAATTTAAAACCATTCCCATGTGTGGATTTTATAGTATCAATCAGGCCCCAAAGTTTTATTAAAAAGCCATGTCTTTTCTTTCTGCTAGAATGGCATCAGCGCTGGTCTCTAAAGGAGGGCATCCCAGAACCTGGGTGCCACAACAGAGAAAGCCCTCTTCCATGTACTTCCACAGTGTTTTGCTCTAACTGATGGGACACTAATGAAGATAAATATGGAGTGTGTGTGTGTGAGAGAGAAATTTCTTCAAATACCAATGTTCCAAGCCATTTAGGTTTCTGAGGGTCAGCACCAACACCTCAAATTCAGAACTGAAGGATATTGATAACCAGTAGAACTGCTTAAATTCTTGCTTTATACAGTTTCAGTGATGTTACAGTCAACTATCTCACTGCTGCAACTTGCGCATGCTGCAGATTCTGAGTTGTCTTCAAGGGTAGCCCCACACAGACTACATTGCATCAGTTTCACTGGAAAGTTACCAGTATATGAACTACTGTGATTAGGCTGTCACTGTCCAGGAAATGCCACAGGTGGTAGACTAGGTGAAATCAGTGCTAAGATGAATCTAGGAGTACTTTCACACTATGCACATGCTCCCTTTATGGGGTGTAAGCTCATCCATGACAGTTAATGGACCCAGTTCCCAGACCTAAGACCCACCAATCTTCAGAGCCTCTGTCTTATCAGGACTCAGCTTCAGTTTCTTGGCCCTCCTCCAGGCCATTACAGCATCCATTACAGTATCCATACAGCATGGATCCAGTACCTCTATATAGCACTTGCCAGTTCTGATCAAAAGGAGAAACACAAGTAACCCTCAAACTTCTAATGATCTCTCCTTCCCGTTTATTTCACACACAGTGAACAGTAACGAGGGTAGAATGGAACCCTGTAACACCACACAGCTTTAAGGCCATAAAGCTAAACAGGAATATCCCTTTCTGCCTGCAGAATTGGTCCTGAAGATTGGAGCAGAACCACTGTAAAACAATTGCTAATTTTCAGCAGAGTCAGTCCAATAGGACACCACAATCAACAGCGTCTGCTGAGAAACTGCTGAGAAATCCAGGAAGATCAGCAGGATAGCACTTCCCCATCTTTCATCCAACCATGATGGCAACCAAGGCTATTTCAATACCCTATCCTGGACTGAAACCAGACTGAAATATGTCTTCTACTTCCTTGAAGAGCATTCTGAAGTTGCCCAGCCACCATATGCTCAAGTGCCTTGTCCCAAAATAGTGATAGTAGTGATAGCATGAGAGTTCTTACATATCTCAGAACCCAGGGAGATACTCTTCCTGTGAGCATGCACTACATCTTTTCCCAATCAAAGTATTTTTAATGTGAAGAACACTTGCTTTTGAGTCACTCATCCCACCTCTTGGAAATTGAGATCACACCCCAAGGTCCTATTGTGAATATTGTCACCACTATGGACAAGACTATAAATTACTAGAAGCAGCATCTCCTTTTTGCTTTGTAGTAAGTTCCAGCCTGAATTGCCTTCATTCATGTTCAAGCACCATGGTGCACTTCTATATCTGATGCTAAACACTTCCATATCCAGTGCCAGAGTAAATGAGACGTTCTTCCTCCTCCACAGTAATTGTCCGTAGCACCAACCCTTTCTCCAAACAATTTCTTAGCCTTCCATGTCCTTAGTATGGTCTGGAAGCTGCAGAAGCAATGGGAAATTGAGGTTTGAAGCAAAAGCAATGGAATCCAATGAAAGTAAACCATTGGATCCCAGCCCACATATGTATCATTATCTCTTTCAGATCGCTAAGTTAAGATATTATTGCTGTACAAGGCTTCAAACTGAATAGTAGCTGTTGGGTTTAGGATGTGCCCTTACTGTTTTGTGTCATATTACTTATGTCTATTTAATTGTTTCATCATCTTAATGGTATTATAATGTCCACGGCATAGAGCCAAAGTGAGCGGAAGGAAGAAATCCATTAGTACTTTTCCATTTTGAGAAGCTTCTCACAGTATAATGCCAAGGGTTGCATTACTGTATAAGTAACATTACTTACTGTATAAGTAACAGTGAGTAAGGATGTTAACAGCTTAAACAGTATAAACATTCTAGTGGGCCATGAAACAAGGAGGAGATAAGAATAAGCTTGTGCAAAATCTAACACACTAGTTTGTGCTGTTGAATAAACCAGTTTTTTTTTAAAAAGCAATCATTTTCTACTCAAAGCCCTTCCACTGAAGTCTAGAACCTTGACACAGAAGAAGCTTCTGCTAGAAGAAGGGCAGCTATGGATTGAACCTACTGCTTCAGTTTTACTAGACAGACAGAAGACTGCTGGTCCAAAAGTGGTATTAAAATGCTGAAAAAATGAACCTAATGTTATTCTATTTTCTGTAATCACTGATAAATGATTTCAAATAGCATTAAAGGATCTTATTTTCTCTTGTTTATTCTCTATGCACAGTCAACTCCCAATCAAATTAGACAGAGTGAAATATGGATTTACAAGGAATATTTTTAAACAGCTTCAATACAAAGTACACCCTAACTACTGTAACTTATTCTACACAGTTCTTGAGTTTTATCTGAAGGCACAGGTATTTACTGGGGATAGGAAATCATGTATTGTTACAAACAAACAAAACATTTGTCATTTTTCCAAGGTAACAACAACCACAGATGTCTAAACTGTAGATATTAATAAACTTAATGAAACTAAAAATCTTGGTGCAATATTATCACGTTGTAAAAATCAAGTAACTTTCTAAATGAGTCAAAGTTAAACTATTTTCTATTATGGTTCCTATCAATCTCAGAACAAACGCCATAACATACTGTAGCATATCAGAACACAGAGAGATACAGACAAAAATGTCTTTCCTCTGCCTATCCTTATCTACCTCCTTTATTGAAAAGTTATCAGCACACTCAGCATTTATGACATCTTACAATCAATGACCAAGACAGATAATGATGGGGTTTGTGAAACTGTTCTGTCTTATGAAGTTCATGTTCCATGATGCAACAACCTAGGAGTTCAGATGCCAGTTGAATCTGCTTCTGACATTAGATTCTGCATTCTTTGTGCACAAACAGAATTGTACAGTATTTGGAGCAGTAATTGTTTCAAGGACAAATGGAGAAACACAGTGAAATGCACTACTCCTTTGCTCTCAATCAGGAGCACAAAAGCCTGTTCCGGACAGCTTCTTAACCAATGGACACAATTGGAACATAATCAGGTAACACCTTCCATTCATTTGTTCATATCAATGGAAAATACACAAAAGGAATTTAGCCCTAACATCCACAGTAAATACTCTCTAAACCATTAAACTGTATATTATGTATGACTAACTGTGATCTCATTTCCTTCCCCCTCAATTGACCTTTACCCAATCCCCTCTCCCACTACCTCTTAGTGTTTGAACACTGAGTACATAATTTCATTACCTCATCATACTTGAAAGCTTTGCTTAACACATGCTTCACCATTACCTTCTATGTGGAGTGAGTTAAAAGGGGATTCCCACCACTGGCAATCTGGTTGTCCCTAGAGAGACACTTGTCTTTAATGTCAACTATGCAGCTTGAATGCACACAGAAGGCATGCAGTGTGCACAGAATGTGTGTAAACCAGCTCTGTTCTCTTCTGTCAACAGGGGAGCATTCTCTGCTTCCTCATGGCATGCACTTCTCATGGCAGACTAAGGAGAATGAGGCAGCCCTTGAGGCTTTTTGTTCTGTATCGTAATCCTACATATTATATTACATTATACCTCCCTTACGCCAAATCTCTCTTCACGTGGGACCCAAGACAGAATCCTCCAGAGTTTTCATTCCTACCCATAGTTAATTTTTCACTTTAATAGAGATGTTAGTGGAGAGAGAGAGAGAGAGGGAAAAAAAGAAGAAGAAAAAAAACTCGCATGTTTTCTTAAGCCAAAATCAAGAATTCATTCCACAGTTATTGTGCTATAAATAATGCATTTTCTCTATTTCTTAAAAATAAAATATTTGTACAAATGAACCACCATCTGGAAATTGTCAAAAACTGATTGTTCCATTTAGTCATTGGCCTCTTCTTAAAAAGGTCTGGAATGCTCCTTGGGCTCCCAGTAGCTGTCTTAAGCTGTATTGCTTCACTTTATAAAGCCCATTTACTTTAGCCTCTAAAATTGTATGTTGTTGTTTTTTTAAAAAAACCAAACAAACACAATTGTAGTCAAAGTCCCCAGCATAAAGCATCAGCTACACAATGCAGCATCCTGAAATGGCATAGTATAAAATGCTGTTTCATCTGCAGCTATCAAATGAGTTCCAATTTACCCTAATAATCGTCATTGGAACAGGAGAAAATAATTACATATTTGTCAGAAGAAGAGCCATTTCTCAATATTTGCATAGGCAAAAAAGAACAGTCTCAGCCAGCCTTGTGGCTCAGCAGGCATTGTTAGTAGGTGGTAAATGAGAGAGAGAGAGAGAGAGAGAGAAAGAGAAAGAGAGAGAGAGAGATGTACAGAAGGGATACTTAATCTTTGGGAAGAAAAGGAAGGAGGGGGCGGTGCTAAGCTAGGCACCCTGATGCCGTAAGATTTATACAGAGCAAGGGATGCCTGTCTTAGTGTAAGCAATTTGTTTAACACTTCCAGCTGAAGGGCTGCTCACTGGTGTCTGAGAAAATGAGATGCCTAACGA
Organism: Cyclura pinguis; assembly: GCA_030412105.1. Lineage (NCBI taxonomy): Eukaryota > Metazoa > Chordata > Lepidosauria > Squamata > Iguanidae > Cyclura > Cyclura pinguis. The sequence goes on along the minus strand of CM059603.1, from coordinate 81,385,502 downwards.
TGAAATATTAAGGACAGAGGGGAAGAAGAATGAAAGTAAAAGCCTCTTGATGAACCTACTTAAGTTGCATTGTTCTAAAGATGGAAGTGAAGGCTTAATTTCTTTGGCACATGTTCTAAAAGAGAAGTCAAAACAATGAGTCCAAAGCTCACATTGCCACTGCCTGCAGAAATAATCCCCATATCCAGTAACTGCACAAAGTACTGAAGCAGACATGTACATCTTTTAATGCAGATCGTGGTGCTGTCTGTTTTCTCCAAAAGAACCAACCTATTTATTGAGTAAAACAAAAGAAAAGTTGGAATTAAGAAAAATATTTTACTTTGAATATCTGGTATTTAAACATTCTCTATTAAAAAAGATTTAGATGGCATACTGTGCTTAGGACACCATTATTCTTGCTATATAGGTTTATTGAATCAATACAACAGAACAACTGGTTCACACACACACACTAAGTTAAGGCTGGGGCAATTATAGCAGGCCCTCCACATTTGCGAGGGATAGGGACACAGGACCCTTGCGAATCTGAAAAAAATGCGAATAACTTGCACCTATCAGGCTCCTATCCACTGCCCCCACCAGCATGTGAGCAAGGGGGGTGGCTGAAGGCATGCATGGAAGAGTAGATTGCCCCCTCTGCACACTCCTGCCGGTTGCTGCCAGTGTACCCGCACTGGCGGCGGCTGAGGGTGTGCAGACAATAAGTGATCGCCCACTCTGCATGTCCCTGTAGGCCGCCTCTGGAGTGTCCGTACTAGTGGCAGCAGAGGGCATGCAGAGAACAGGCGACTGCCTCCTCTGCATGCTGCTGCTCACTGCTGCCAGTGTGCCCTTGCAGGCAACTATGTGAGGGGAAGTGATGATCTTTTCTCCTCCCTGCCCCTAGGCAAAAGGCCTGGGAGTGGGAGGGTGAGATTGGGGGGAGACAAACCCACCCTTGTGAATAATCAAATCCATGGAAGTAAAACCCATGAATGTCAAGAGAGAACTGTATAATGATACATCTCAGCATTATAACTGAAAAGTACTTTGTCTCTATCTGCTAGAAGAACATGCTCTTTGTAGAAATACTTTTAATGATGTTATACTTCTGTCTTCCCCACCATGACCACTTTTATTTCCAGTCTCATTCCTAAGGGAGAAAAAACAACGGAGGGGAAGAAAACTCAGGTCGAATCCATGAATAGAGGCAACATAGTTTAGAGCAGAGCTCTCCAAACGGTGTGCCGTGACACATTAGTGTGTCGCCTGAAGTGTGTAGGTGTGTCGCCTATAATCTTGGGAATGTATTTTATTATTTATAAATCATATATTTTTAAAATATATGAAAGATTTTAACGAGATGTTGGGTCCCCTTACAGTTCGTTTCTACAATTTATGTATATGTCCGTATAAGGGATTAGTTTAACCTTCCGTTTGCAACTCTGCCATGAAATGATGCATGTCTAAAAGGTGTGTCAGCAACATGAAAAGTTTAGAAAGCTCTGGTTTAGAGGGTGTGTAAGCACATGTGCATACATGCACACGGGGGGGGGCAGAGAGCGAGAGAGACTGACTGACTGCTGGACTGCAACCTTTCCAGCCAATATTAAGCATTCAGAAAACCCATATAGGATTTTGAACCCCAAATATTCATTGTAATATCTACTTGGACTCAAATACCCAAATGGAGAGGTAGGTAGCGCAGAAACTCAAATACAACTTCCTTATACCAGCCACTCACTTCCTTGAAACAGCCCATAACAGATACCAAACAAACAAGCAGCAATTTTATTGTCATCTCAGTGTCATACTAAGCACAGAACCCTGGGTACAGGCAATAAGGAGATGCATTCACGTAGGAAGGTGTGGGCAAGGGGTGCAATTCGCCCCGAGTGTCAATGTTTCTGGGGCGTCCCGGCCCACAGCCACGCCCCTGTGCGCCCTGGCCATGCCCTTGTGCAACCTGGCCATGCCTTGGCCACACCCCCACGTGCCCCGGCGATGCCCCTGTGCACCACAGCCACAGCCCTGCACAGTGGCCATGCCCCCTCGTGTCTTAGCCCCCCCCTTCACCGCCCCCTCCACACACTCCAAGCTCTGCCACTGAGAAGATTCATTAAGACACGACCCATGGAAACAAAATTTATGAAGAGTTTGAGAGCCTCTGCAAGTGGCAGTCTGGGCCTCTGCCAACTGAGCCACCAAGAAGATCTGAGTGGGCCTCTCAGCCATGGCCTTGTTGTTGCCCACAGCAGTGGCCCAGCAGGGTTGTCCCAACACCACCAGCCACTGCCACTACTATAGAGCATTGAGGTGAGCTATGACTCAAGCAGTGACAGGAGCAGTATGATAACATGGATCCAGGCCATTGGAGCCTTCTTCAGCCACAGGGCCCCAGCAAGTCCAGCATCTTGTTCAGCAGTAGCAGCAGTAACATCACCTTGGGTGACTCAGCAGTGACTCAGCGGTGGGAATTGTAGCCCAATTTTTTCCCCAAGTTCTGCTTCTGATGAAAATAAATTTATATTATGTTGTTTATCTATGTGTGTGTGATGTGCCCTTCATGTAATTTCTGACTTACAGTGACCCTAAGGCAAAGCTATCACAAGGTTTTCTGGGCTAGATTTGTTCAGAGAGGGTTTGTCACTTCCCTTCCTGTGAGGTTAAGAGAGTGCAACTTGCCCAAGGTCACCTAGTGAGTTTCTATGGTCAAGCAGGCATTTCAACCATTATTTCCCACAGTCATGGTCTAACATTCAAACCACTACACCACACTAACTCTTTGTTGTTTTTCCACTTATTCAAATTATAATTCATGCTGTTAGTGTTTTGTTCTTTGTAGCACATGTATGCAGTCTGAAAAAGGGTCTGAAGTTTGAAAAACTTACCAGGATAAAATGAGGCTTCGTCCCCCCACTTCCCAAGAGCCAAAGAAGCATACTGAATAACTTATCATAAACATTATCAGTTCCATCTGCCAGCTGATCATCTTCATTCCGTTCAATAACAAGATTTGAGGGGAAAATGTTTTTGTTAAGCTAGTTAAAGGCTGGAAAGGGATGGTGAGAGTTATTTTCATCTGTACAGAGATGCCTCCTTCCCCAAAATCAACACCAAAAGATATTAATATTTTTAAAATAAGCTATGAATTGAAGAGATTTCTTAACAAAAATCTTGCACTGGCAAGGAGCACTGCCAGGCCACATGTAAGCTTATGTCTTGTTTTGTTCCAATCAATACTTTCAGCTAAACAACTGAAAATCTGGAGGCTTCAACTCAAGCTATGCCACCAAAGGAAGTGTGCTTAACCCTTTGTCAACCACAGCCTACAGAATTAAATTTTTACAAGTATATGTTATTGTTATCGTACTGGCATTTTTTTTCCACATGGAGCAGAAAGTGCCAACAACCAGCCTGTACATACATAAGCAGGCTTTATGTTTGGAATGTATTGTATAGGGCTGCATTTGAAACTGGTCAAGATGATGAACACTAGGATACCCTAAGCTGTTCTGAATTTTAGGAATGCTGGAAATTACTTAGAACAAATGCTACCTGAGCCTAACTTTCAGACAATATTGCGGCTGTGTATCTAGGCTGGAAGAGGCATAACTTCATTTCTCCTTTGCACTGCCCCTTCTCAATCCCAGTTTCTGGCACATCTGTTAGCAGATCTTAGTCAGCAGAGCAATTCTGCTGGCAAATTGTTCTGTCAGTACATCTATGAGATCAGCTAACAGAAAAGGATTCAGCTCACAGAAGAGCATTTCTTCCGACAGAATGGCATTTCTGTTCGCAGAATACGCTTTTGCTTATCCGCAACTCATTGTGATAGACGCTGCTGCTGTGATTGAGGAGCAACTGATTGTCCATGGGGCTGAGCCAGTGAGCGGGATAGATGATGCCTCTGAGATCGAGGAGCAACTGACTGTGCCAAGGACTGGGCCAGGGAGTCAGCAAGTCAACCTGCAAACATCCCCTGCATTGGAAGGTCAAACAGAGACAGAGTTGCCCCAGCCAGCTCACGACAGAGAGGGAACCAGCAGTGTGATTCAGAGGAATTGCAGCACCTGTGCCCATCAGCCCTCGATCACGAAGAAGGCTGAAATGGGCTGCTCGGAGGGAGGCTGCATGGACTAGGCTGAGGAAACAATAACAAGCAGCACCTGCTCACAGTGGCTATTTGAGTCTACCGGCATGGTTGCTCTTTGTTTGCAGCAAATTACTAGCAAGCCCTCACGACCTTCGCGTCTCCTGCTCCCTGAAACCCTCTGGACAGATCTCTGCCTCCTGAACCTTTGAATTGGACCTTGACCTGGCTCGGCTTGTGTTTTCCTGGTGTTTGGTATATTCAGACTCTCACTGGAAGTATTCCTGACCTCCCTCCTCCTTGCTGGCTGCAGCTCGGCAGGGAGAGATTCCTGAAACCCGTAATACTGGCACAGTATTCTTGAACCAGAACTTGAACCAGAACTTGACTGCCCACTTCTAGCATCAGGTTCTGTATCTGTTCCACTGTGCTTCAAGCACTACTTGAAAAATGATCTTTTTTTTTTTTTGTCATTATTATGCAATAAAATCAACATTCTGATTTCTGTATTTCAGGGGCTAACATTCTTAGGTAACCAAACTTGCATAATTCATGCAGAATATTTACTACAACATGTTGCGAATCCCTACTAGCAATTTTAGAATAATGTTGGGACAGTGTTAAGTAATGTTAGGATAATGTTCAGCATCCACTGAAATGTTTATGATAACAGTATTAGTACTTTTGGAGAGCACTGCCTAGTCTTCAATACATGGCATGCACATGGTCACTGCTACTTTACATATTAAGTTTTTAATTCACAGAGGCAGAAGAAGTTCTAGACTGTACTCAGTAAAAGCTTATGCTATAACACATTTTTCACTCTTGATAGTGGCACAAGAAGACTCTTTTTTAATGCATAAAATGACCCTCAGGTACTGCTAAGTCTCAATGGAGTTAGGATGGACAAGTGTGGCTCTCCAGATTTTCTGAGACTGCAACTCTCAGAATCCCTCAACATTTACTATGTCAGTAAGGACTGGTGGGAATTGTACACCAAAACACCTGAAGGACCACAGATCACTACCCTTGCTATAAAGTGTTCAGCCCTCAGGAATTATGACTTAGTGTTCTTTGTAGAACTAGCATTCTCAATGCCAGAACATCAGTATTCAAATCTACTACCACCACCAATGACATCAGGCATCCAGTAGAAGACAGATTCCCAAGATGTTGTCTCTTCAGCTGCAAAATACTAAATTCCAAGCACGGTTCTGACTAGTACTACAGCTTCACATACTATATGGGGGGAATCTTTTTTTCTCCCTACCTGTGGCGATTAGCCACTGATATTTGAACTGCAGGGGTTCTGATTGGATATTTGGGTGAATTCTAAAGATTCAGCAAAACAATTACACCAGTTTGTTTTTGGAAATGATAGCTTACTCAATCTAGAAAATGCTTTACACTCCCCTGTGCAGCCCAGGGAGATCCTGATATCAGCCAGGGATAAGGAACTGAAAAGGAATTGCATAAATTTCACCTTTATCCAGTCTTCAGGGAAGGCAGGATGTGGGAAACCCAATTGTTCAAAACTGATCCAAGTATAACACTTTTAAACTGGCCCCTTGCTGCTATGTTTTAGCTTTGCAATGGAAACATTTATTTCTCACCTGAATTTTTGCAGAGGTGTAAAGACATGATGTGCTATTACTTGCCTCAATATTTACACAGTTGGTATCAAAGCTGTGTGTTTTTAAAAACTCTGCTTTGATGTTCTTTCCTCTTTACTGTATCTTTAATGAGCACAATACCACATGATGGTAAGGAAGTCTATCATACAAGGGCAATAATGAAAATGAAGTTGTTTCTGCAGTTCAGATTTCCTATTTGGCACTGTAGCTTATTCATACTAAAACAAGTTGTACAAACTGCTTGTGACTTTTCTACGGAAAGCTGTAAGAATTCTTTTAAAGGTTATTACAACACATAACAACAAACATGCTTTTTAAAAGCACATCTGCTTAAAAACAAAACTCTTAAAATCAGTAGTTACATGAGAAGAGGAACAAGTCATTTCACAAAAGTAGCTGACAGATAATTTTTTCAGACCCTTGCATTACAAATCACCCACTTCACTGTTTTATTTAAAGTCATCAATATTACAGAACCACCTTCCAGAAGTATATTTGCCTGTCACTAGGCATCCAACAATATCCACAAAAAGTGTCTGGCACTTGAAATACCAGTGGCTGAAGGTTTAGTCAACTAACAGAGAAAATACAGGCCTTTCCCCCACTGAAGGTTTGTCATTCCACAACGCTCTTCCCCTGCATAAAATGTCAGAAAACATCTGTGGTATTAACTGAAGGACATTCAATGCTTCTGTCATATGCCTGTTGAGCATAAAGTATTTATCCTCCCTCTGTCAGTTCATTCGGCTGTCTGTCTCCCTTTTCTGTATGCCTCTCATTAAGGCATATGGTCTATTCAGATATTTTGCAACTGTTTAAAGACTATTGTTATAAAAAAACCAAGACACATACCTTCAAATCATTCTTAAGGCAGTTGTCTATCCTTATCAAATGATTGGTCATAGTATCCACCCGAATATAATTCAGAGGCATAGTTAGAAAAGGGGGACAGAATGATAAGCAACATATATCCTAAAAATTATTAACTCCTTAATATAAAAAGCATAACTGAATCTAAAATGGTTTCAGATACACTTTATTACAGAAAAGAGAAAAGGCTTCAAATTTAAAAAGTTGCTTCAAATTTAAAACAAAACCAATAAAAAAATGCTCTACCAGTAAATTTAGGAATACAGCAGGCCTGCCTGCAACACTTGTGGGTTTGACTTAAACAGATTTTGATTATTTTTGAGTTTGTCCAACCCCTGTCCTCACCACCACTTCCTTTCCAAGGGAACCTTCCCTCTCAGCAGCTTTTTAAAAATCTGCCCCAGGGTCCTCCTCCTCCTCCTCCTCCTCCTCCTCTTCCTCTTCTTCCTCTTCCACTTTTCCACTGTATTTCTAATTTACAAAAGAAGAAAGCCTACATATATCACCATATGATTCAACACTCTGTTTTCAACTATACATGTCCATTATACTTAATTGGATAGTAAATCATTTATCTTCAAAACCTTTGTACTTTTCAGAGGTGTTCTTACAGTGGGAAGAGAATTCCTCACAGTTGTTCATTTCAGAACAAAATTAGCAAAAAAAAACCAAAAAAAACATACAGCCTCAGCTATGCACCATTGAAGCTTCCATTGCAACTGTTGTTGTTTTCTGAAGGCTGGACAACTCTCTGTTTACCTATCTGAAGATAAGCTATTTAAGAAGGTAGGGAGTATCATGCAGGTAGACAAAAGGCATGAAAAGCTTTCATAAGAGAATGACAGTATTTTAAACAAGGAAAATCTAAAACCATGGTTCTAAAGTTCAAATAGGGCTTCTGTTACAAGACACCTCCCCCCAACAAATGGTGAAAAATGTGAATCCTCACATCTCATATTATCAAATGAGGGTGACAAGAGCATGGATGCTCCAGAGCATCTGCGTTAACAATGCCACCATTTCAGATATAGGACGCAACATTTCATGATCGCTGGAATTCACAGATCTGGAGACTGCATATACAGAAGGTCCACTGTATGTGATACTGTCTTCTAGCAGCAGCATCTCTGTCCAAAAGGAGTTTCCAAATTCCAAATTCAAGTTAGAAGCATAGTATAGCTGGTAAGACTTCAGCACCTCTTTTGTCAGAAAAACAGGATGCCAATCTTACCTAAACTTTTCTTTTTACTTAAACCCACACAATTCAGCTATTTTTTCGCAAGAGTGCAGCACCATGTGGAAAACACTTGTGAGTGCTTTTATACCGACTGCATCCACATCCCTAACTACCAATGTCATTCCAATGACAAGCTGCTCTGAAAAACATTTGTCAACTAACAGAAGTTTTCTTCAGATGTTACATTCCACAAGCTCTCCTCATCCCATCCTCCCCCACATTATGCAATTACCTGATTACTGAACACATCACTAAAATGCCTTACTCCAGAAAGAAAAATTGCCAAATCGTTGCTGTGCTAGGCCAAGTTACTGCTGAAGTGTTCCAGTCAGCAGTTTTACTCACTATGACTGCTGCAAAGCCTTATAACTTAAATTAAACAAAGACAGTCAAAGATTTAGAAGTTATGCTCTGAACAGAATAGGGAAACACCTTTGTCCCTGCATTGTATTTACCTTTCAGTCAATTTGTTCTTTGTAGCCAGTTGGCACATTGTTTTTGAACATTATCCAGAAGGGTCAGGGGAATAAAGAAAGGAACAGACAAAAAAATTCAGCACTCCGATAAACAGAATGCTCTAGGCACAAGTTGATCTTGGAACATTAAAAAGTGTGTACATATCAAGGATTGGGATTCACTAGAACCCTGCTTTTCAAGTGAGAGGTCTTGGGCACCTTTGAAGTAATAACCAAGGTTCTACTTCCTTACTGCCTCTCATTCACAACTGCCTGAACTCAGCCAAATTCACATTACTTGGAAAAGAGATAAAAGGATATTTCAAAAGATTCAACTTATAAGACCATTTCACAGATTTTCTTTTTAAAGTTAAAGCACTGTTTTCAATTCCCTGTTATCCTGTAACCCATTAAATTTTACGTCTCTTCATTAATCAGTGCAAAGCTCATTGATCCTTCTGGCAATATAAAATCTTTAAAACGTATGTGTGATCTGAATCCAAAAGTATTTCCTCCATCAAATATGCATGCTGTGCAGAACACGGAAAAGTTACTTTTGGAGGTGAAAAGTCGTAGAATCCTCTAGCCAGCATGGCCGGAAATATACTGTGAAAAAGAATTTTTCCAGTTTCTGATGCTGTTTCCCTAGCAGTTTCTGTTCAGCTCCTGGGATTTGATAGGGCAATTAAAAGCCCTTCGCTGTAAGCCTTACCAAGGGTGAAACTGACCAGAATAAATATGATATCCAACGTTTTCAAAGCAAGAACTAAAAGTGTAAACTTCTTATTGTTAAAATAACAATACATGTTTCAGAATGACTATAGGCTTGCTTTCTCTATGATGTGCCAGTTTGCAAAGAGGTTTTTCTTTTGAATGAAAATTGTGGGATACCTTTCCAGTATTACAATCCAGACAGGCTTCTGCCATTAGCATTTACTGAATGTATAAGAGACTGCACCATATTCTCACTCTGAATATGTTACTGCAAAGTATGAAAAGAAAAGAAAAGAAAAATCTCTACCAAATTCCTCAATTTTTGAATGATAGACCAAAAAACAATAAAGCAATAGAATTCTGGAAAGCTTGTTTGGTCTTTCCCCAACTTTGTGTAGCTAAAACTACACTACTTGTCCACAAGTGGTATCAACAATCTTGGGAGAATCCAGAGGTTTACAGAAGCATCCAAAAACCACACACACACATACGCACATACAAACACACATAAGAAAAGAACCAAATGGGGAGGGGGAACGGGAAGAGAGTAGACAGTAGCCTAGGAACAATTCATCACACTACATTTTAGTAGTTCCTTCTCACACTTCAGAAAGGAGATTTTTAAAAGGTGAGAATCAGACTAACTAACATCTGATTTGTTCTGCATCTTCAAGAAGTCCACACATTCCACCTCCCACTGGAAAAAGAAGAGCATTGAAGCTACCTCATCCAACAAACAATACTTTGTTAAATATACCAGTAGTTTACGTAGGCAAGAGAAAAGCAAGACCAGCAGGGGTCACAGTAATGTCATACTGTTTTTATCTATATGAGTCCATGAATTTTGACTCACCTCAGCTTCTGCAGAGGGAGGGGCAGCTCTGTTTCACATCATACTATGCTAAAGTTTCAATAATATGTGGGGGAACTCTGTGTTGTCTTCTACAGCCTGGTCAGAGAAATCAGGGGATGGCACACAGCTATTGTGAAGTCTCAGGGCCACCACAAAGCCAAGATAAACCTGGATAATATTCAACTATCAAAAAACTTTCAGGGAGAGTCCAAGTCCTTATCCAGATTTAGGATGAGACAGAAATTCCTGTAACTGACAGATTAAAGTATACATTTTCCAGTGACCATTTTGACGTCCTTTTTTATTTATTTACATAACTCACAACATATTTAGTTGATTTTGTTGCATGCTTTTTATATGCATTTCACATTTATGTATGAAATTGTGACAGATTATGGCTATGAACAGCACAGCTTACATGAATTGACATACCCCCAAGGGACGGTTTTCTGGCAAGGCACTGATACAGAATATTAAAAATCTCAGATTATTCATCACTTATCATGTAAAAGTCTGGGTGGGCATTTTAATGCCCAAAAATATTAATCATTTTTAGTGTCAACCATGTGAAAGATAGTACCCTGATAGTGTTGGAAACATCTGAATATTCAGAAATGCTCAATGACATGTGTTGCATCAGTGTATGATAAAATAAAACAAATAATCCTGCCAGGTTTGTTAAAGGCAGGAAGAAGTTCTGATAAAAGTTCTGTAATCTGTTTAAACAGCTTTGGTCCAAAGTTCAACATTAACTAAAATCAATAGTCACAAGTCGGCTCTTGGAAAATTCAATTAGGAAATGATCCAAAGGCAGGAGGAAGAAAAGGTTTACCTACAATATTAAGCCTATTAAATGTTCTTTAAAGATTATACTTGCACATATATACACACACAGAGAGAGATACCAAGGATACAAACAAAATTAGCACTTAACAACAGGTCTAAAGTATGTTTTCTAAAGTACACTGTTTTCTAATAACATTCTTTAGGTCTAAAAAGGCTGATGTGTCAAAGCTGAAGGCAGCCTTTCTTGTCTTTTTTTAGCACCCAGGAATGCCATTTAATGTTTTCCTAACCTCCTTTTCACAATCAGGGCAGGTAACCATTTGAAATCAGCCAGTGACCCAGCCAAGAAAATGGTATGTTGGTTTAACAGTCTCATATATGAATCATGATGCTTGGAATGAGCGGCCCATTTGCTGCTCCCTTCACAATGCAAACAGTCGGATCAAGACATTTCCAGTTACTCACCATTTTCCATACTTCTGATGCCTAGTCTGTTACCATCCATACTTTTGTTAAAGAGTACACTTCCAAAAGTTCATATCTTAACAGTATTTACCTATAAACAATCAAAGATTATGCAGTATTGAAAATTATGTGTTGCTGAATTGCCCATGGAAACCTTCAATAATTGGCAGCATGAAATACCAATTTGGTATACAAACAAGTACCAGGCATAGAAAATCAAGCTGCACACAGAACAACTTGCCTTTCTCCCAAAGGAAAATTTCAGAAATGAGAAAGGATTTTTTTTTCTCACTTTTACCTCACTTACCTACCTAAAGGTTTTAGCTCACTTACCTACCTAAAACAAGCACAACTTTGGCCAACTGTTGCTGCATTCTACCAAAAAGCTCTATAAGAATGAAGAGAAACACAGAAAAGACACTTAAATAAGGCTGGTTTAAGGGCAATCACCTCCTTCCTCCATAATATTTATTTCTATAAGTATAAATATAATCACCGAATACCAAAGTTAGGATGGCCCGTGCCTTGTGTGTGTATTTCCAATTTCTATGTATGGTTGTGAAAACTGGACAGTGAAGAAACGTGATAGGAAAATCAACTCATCTGAAATGTGGTGCTGGAGAAAGATTCTATGGATATCATGGACTTTTAAAAAGACATGAATCATTAGAAAGACAATAATGCTTGTTAAGTTGGAAGGCAGTAGGAAAAGGGGAAGACCACATTACAGACGGTTAGACTTGATCAAGGAAGTGGCAGCCCTGAATCTGCAAGACCTGAGCAGAGTTGCTGATGAAAACAAGGTCTCTCATTCATACAGTTGCCATGAGCTGGAATGAAGTTGACAGCAGTTAACAACAATCTGTTTCTATCTCCAAATGAGAATAATGCTGAATCGTTAGCATTCCATGCTTCTCATAAGGAAAGCTTATCCTGAAATAAATTTTGTTTCTTCTTAGGGAAAAATGCAACCTCCCAGGCTTTACCAACCTCTGTCTTCATAAAAAAGCCTACCATACACACACACATACACCCTTGATTATAACCTGCATGTTGTCAAAGTTAAGCCACTGTGTATGTGCCTCCAAGCTGTCTGTTGACTAATGGTGACCCCATGAATTTCATAGGGTTTTCTTAGGCAAGAAGTACTCACAGGTGGTTTTGCTAGTTCCTTACCCTAAAAAATAGCCTACAGAACCTGGTATTCATTGGCAGCCTTCCATCCAAATACTAACCAGGGCTGACTCTGCTTAACTTCCAAGATCAGGAGGGATCTGGTGCATTTACTATCCTATATTTATTCATTTCCTCTCTGTTAATACCTTCAAGGCAGTTTGCCATCAAAAACTATGACTCATAGTTTAATAAAACATTATACAGAAAGGGAAAAAGGAATAGGAAACAGGAATGTAAATTTTTGTAATTTTTGTTTCTGTGGACAAGAATGAATATTTAAACCATTTTAATCCCTTCTGTGAGAAAGCCCTCAAAAACTGCACAGTTTTCAAGCACTAGCTTAAAAATTTATTCTGTGAAAAATCCACATGTGGGTTTTTTGAAAAGAAAACAGAACACAGGAAACCTACTTTCTGTGTAGAAAATAACACTTCTGTAAAGAATAAGGCGTTTTCTTTATCTTTAAAAAAAAACCTTGAGTTTTTCATGTTGAAGTCTCAACTGTGAAGATCCATCCAGTATTTTATCTGGGATTCAAATATTTATGCACATTCTTTTCAATCCCTAGTAGGAAGGCGGGAGGTGACCTTTGGCGAGTTATACTCTTCAGCATCAGAGGAGGGCAAAGGAAAACCTGCTCTGAACAAATCTTGCCAAGAAAACCCCCCTGGTAGGACCACTATAAAGATGGAAGTGACCCAAAGGCATATAACTACCACCACCACCAGGCAGAATAGTTTCTGACAGAAATAGTTCTGATTACAAGAATATTAATCTATCAGAAGAGACACATGAACTTCTAGACTCTAGTCTATGCTCTGACACTGATATGTCTTCGCCAGACAAGTAAACTATACAGTTATTCAGACACTGCTGTAATACCTGCTCTGTTTCTCTTTACATAAGATGTGGCCCTCAAGTGAATAATCCCCCCTTTCTTTGAGCATAAGGGCACTCTTTCTATAATCATGCAACTCAAACTGAAATATATACAATCATAATTCAAGCTCCCAAGTTCTTGTGAATAATCAGGACCTGTGGATCAGCCCAGCAGCATGACACTGAATGGAAAAATGGAAAAGGACATTAAAAGCAATGAGATTAATACAGCAGTCTAGCCACGGGCACCTTATCAGAGAAATAGGATCTAGGTTTTGACAAGCTGCTTTGCAATTTACAGAATAAATGTGTTGCTTCTCTCTAAAATGTAAGATGCTGAGAGCTCATTCAAAGTAAAACCACTGCAATGAAAAAGACATGCCAAAATTACAAAGATCTCTGGAGACAAATTTCAGGTATATATTTTGCCTCTTAGCATTTCATCTCCAAATATGGCACTCTTTTTTAAAATGATGCTGTAGTATATTCAGTCTACAGTGGACTTCAAAAGAACCATTTTCAGATACAATCTTCCACAAGTTACAGAGGAGAAAATTTAAAGAGGGATGGTCGGTGATATTCCTCAACTTCTCTTTGACAGGTCATATTCAGGCTTGTTTTCTAAGGCAATTAGCATCTTTTTTTAAAGGTGAATGGGCAAAAGAAGGGAGAAGACATTTTAATACACTGTACCTAGATAACTAAATGTGTTTTATCAGTACCACATAATATTTCACTTAATGTATTGCATCTCAAGTGCAAACACATCAATTATGTATGTATATGTGCTCCCAATAATTTTTCTGTTACTAGTAGAGACCATTTCACAATGAGAAATGCAAATGTTAATTGAGTTGACAGGACATTAACTATCTCCCAGGTAAGAACTTAACTGTGTCTGACACTCATTTGGCTTGGGGAAATACCAAGAAAATAAATGAAAGATGGGACAGCCATCTTATATCATGATGCTAACACACAGCTCATATGTAGTGCCCCCAATGAACCAAAGTTTTGAAGTAACAGATTGCATGGTATAACCTGCAATTTCCACTGGCAACTGGAGACAAATCCAAAGGATCTGTATGGAACTTTACAATCAATGAAAGAATTGCACAGCTAAAGTAGTTCATCTTTATACAATGATTAATTCACAGATATAAATATGTTAAACTAGAGCACCATAGGAAGAAGGGATAAGACATCGGATCAATTCACCTGATGCTCAGCTGAATGAATGAACTGTCTCTTCTGAAAATCAGTACGCAATACAAAGGTGAGAATTGTGGGCCTCATGGGCTGCATGCAGCCCAGGCAGCAAGTCCTGTGTAGACCTTGGGGCCCCCTAATGACATACCCCAGCCCCTGGTACCACAAAAACTTGCCCAAAATATATATTTAAGCCCCAAACCACAGTCTAAATGGGTTGAGGATATTTTTAAAAAATGGTTTTGAGATGCCATCCCAAAACAGAACCCCTGCCACAAAACTGTCCTCAAAAGGAGAGTGGACAAAATCATGCAATGCAGCACTCTGAAATGGCTAAAAATTGGGTAGTGTGGCCATCTTGGTTCTTGAACATGCCCACTCCGGTATACTGGGATACGATGATGATAACAACTATCTCATACACGCAAGTTTTTCCTATTTCAAATGATGAGCATATGTGGGTGAACCAGCCTATTCTTCACCTCATTTTAAACCCCATCCAATTCCACAATCAGTGCAAGTGTGTATGCATGGGCTATGTGTATATGTTTCTGCACACCTCTATTCATTTTACATGTTTTGAGCATTTTAAGTTCCTTTAGGAGTTCATTTAGGCACACATTATCCTAGAATCTTTTAAAGTCAATAATTTCATGCAAGTTACCCAGACCCAACAGAAGAGATCCAAGTGCAAAACCAACACAGATGTATACTGCACTGTTTATCCAGCCCCTCAAAGGATCCAGACCCCATTGTAAGAGTCATGGGTGTCATCAGGAGCAACTGCACAACTTTAGAAATCCTTCTTGGTCTCAACCTTTCCCCAAGTGCCACTTAAATCAACCATTCTCCAAAAGGAGAATGATACTTAGTTTTTTTTTCTCCCCTTCGGTGTATATTATTGACTTTCACACTTGTCTTCTAGTTTTAACAAAGGAGACAGATATAATTTCTTTTCCAGATTCAGGTCAGCCTACCTACACGTACACAGTGTATTAAGTGAGGTCACTGGCTTCTCTGTTGTAAGCAATTAAATGTGTGTTTACAGCTTGTCTAGGCAGTAAGTAATTAAATTTCACTTGCTGAAGCTGAATCTATTTTGTCCTGGATTGCCAAACAAAAGAACCTTCCAGAGCCAGGTTTACTACCAAGCAAAACTCTGCGATGACTACAGCCATCCCTGTAACAACAGTGGAATACTAATAGGATTAAAATGTGCGTTTTAACTGAATTACTTAAAGGACAAGCAAGCAAAGACACACACAGCCTTTTCCACATGATCGAACCAAGCATCTCACAACCATACTTTATTTTTTTGTATTATGCACACACAAGCTCTGATATTCTGTCCCTGCATAATTGGGGGGGAGGGATATATTTGCTGCATTCCCCCAGGACTTTTCCTCAGAACTAACTAATATTACTAAAAAAAGTCATGCCAATTGTGTGCTGAGTGTTGTGAAAAGTGACAGTACTTGCAACAAAGAGACTCTTGAACTGTACACTGGCTAAGAAGAAAAGATTTTCCATCTTATACCAAAACATTTACTTTAGCCTTCTCTGGCCTGACACTCTGCAGATATGTTGGTCTACACAAGATGGGAACTATAATCCAAAACACCTGGAAAGTGCCAGATTGAGGAAAGCTAGTCAATCTGAATTAAGCATCCTCTCTCCAACATGTGTCTGTGGAATCCCATAACAAGACATGGGGCAACAACCTTCTACCTTCATTTGTCAACAATATTTACATATAGATACTTCCTGTTCCCTGGGCATAAAGGATCAATATGGCCGTCAAACTGACATTTACCCAGTGCTTGGAAAAGCAGCTTTTGGGACTACAAATCACAGTGACCATGCTGGATGAGAATCCTGATAGTGGTAGGGGGAAAAAAAGGCACTTTAAATTTCAATCCAACTTCTTGCATAGGTTTGGCCCTGAAATAGACTTGGTTGCCTTGATCAATAACCCTGTTCATAGGACAAAGAGGAGTTGGACCTCACTAATGCTCCTCGACCTTTCAGTGACTTTTAGTATCATCGAGCATGCCATCACTGAAGATGCTGGACCAGTTCTGCAGTTGAGTGTCAAAAAATCTCTGGGTGAGGTCATTAAAGGATTTGCAGTTTTAATATCATGATTAATCCCACCTCTATTTGACATCTGAGTCAACTGACTGGCCTCAGGAATGGACAAAATAAGGGACAATAAGCTGAACTGTGGCCATTTCTGCACTAGACTGTTGTAGTGCTATTATTCCACTTTCAACATCCTATGGAATCCTGGGGTTTGCAGTTTAGGGAGGGGTATTTCGAATTCTCAGGCAGAGAACTCTTTGGCCTCAGTAAACTACAAACCCCAGAATTCCACAGGATGTTGAAAGTGGAATAAGAGCACTATAACAGTGTCGTACAGAAATGGCCTGTGTCAGGATGCAGGTCCTGAGGTTAGGTGATTCTGATGTCTGGAAAGGAGGTATGTAACCTGTTCCAGACAGGGTTGCACTTCCAATTTGAGAACAGGTGTGCAGCTTGGAAGTAATTCTTGATGCAGCAATGTCACATGCGAGCCAGTTGGCTTCATTAGAACAAACCGCTTTTCACCAGTTTCAGCAAGTTTGCCTATCACTGTTCTTCAGAAAGTATAGTCTGGCCACAATGGCTCACAGCCTAGTAAAGTCTCAAATGTAATGTATTACATGTATGGCTACCTTTGACTTGTCTTGGTGCCCTTGATGTTAGCTACTGGTTAAAAGTGTGAAGAGACATTCCTAATTCCATTACACAGCAAATTGTAATAGCAGCACTGACTGTAACTGAACTTCCAATACAATTACTTGATCATTAATTTGCACCTACTTATAACATAATTACCGAGCTACTGAATCTTCATTCAGGTACAGTACAAAAGCACAGTTAGGGTTACATTTCTGGAAAGAGAATTTGGAGCAAGGTCCAAGGTACCCCTACCAATTATTTTTCTGAATTCATAAATGCTTTGGCAACTTTGTAAAATTATTTTTTTTTAAGTCACAAAGGCAATTTGTTTATAGAGCTCGAAAACTGTCATTTAGCACAATACAGATACTTCTAATTGGCGGACTGAATTAATTTTTTTCATCCCCAATGACCTGCTATTTTATGAAATTGGCACACTTATTCATCCTGACTGCTAATTACTGCTAAGAAATAAGATTGTAAATGCTGTGTTCAACCTTTCAGCAAGGGTCATTAAAAAATTATAAGCTTTTCTTGGATTTCCAATATTCATGAGCTGCTCTGAGCCATAGTCTTAAGATATACCACTGAAGAACTACTAATACTGGTCATAACCCAACTGGTTAATATACATGCAAGTAAGCAAGCTAAGCAGATATGTAAAGGTTTCCTTGAAGATTTTTCTGCAGTAGCTCCCCTTCACTGATCCATTTTTTAAAGTGGCTTGCCTCTGCCTTGTGAATTCACAACCAAAATACTTTTGGGTAGGAGTCCCCTTTATTTGATTTATATCCTGCCTTTCTCCCACAATGAGATCCAGAAAGTTTTAATTTCCATCCTTTAACACTGTTGCTGTTGTGTGCCCTCAAGCTGTTTTTGATTTACGGTGACCATAAGGTAAACCTAGTCCACAGTCATAGTCCAATGTTCAAACTACCCTCAATCTTATAATATACAATAGAGAAAAATCAATCTCCAGTATTTGAACAGGTCCATTCTGCGTAAGCACCTCCTTCTTTGATTGAAATTCTTGAAGTTGTTGTTGTTAATTTTAGTGTGATTTATACAAACATATCACCACCTACATCTGATCTCCAGAAGCTTTAATGAATGCAGAGAGTTTGCAGTATCTGGATGCAAAGAGATTTAAATACTGCTTGTAACAAGTGACCGGTTCATTGATGAGATATCGTCATAAAATATACACACATACACATTGCTTCCAAATAATTAAAACAATAACATAGGCCCTTTTCGCAGCTTACCTTTTACTGGTGCTGGGCTGCTCGGCTCGCGCACGAAGGCTTGGGAGGAACACTGTTGCATCCCTCCTGCTTTGGCTCTGCAGCTCCTTCCTCGTCACGCGAACGCCCTGCATCTTCCGTTCGCAGTGCAGCCCGGGACCTCCCAGGCTGCACTGAGGAGAGGACGTGCAACCAGCCCAGCTCCTGAGGCTCTGCGTGCCAGGTAAATGCACGCGAGGCCCCAGAGCGATGTGTAACCACGCAGCATTTTTGGCTTTGAGTCTAAAATGAAAAGATGCATGCGTGGTCCGCATCAGGCCCTTGAGCGTCGCATAAATGTGAGTGTGTCATCCAGACCACTCCTCACATTTACGCGACACTCAAGGGGCCCATTCGCTTCAGAAATTCCATGCGAAAAGGCCTATAGTCTCCTGAATTATCAAAATATATATCTGTGTGATTTAGTTTAGGTACCTGAAGAGGCACTTTTATCTAAGAGACTACTCTTTATTGAAATGCTTACATGAACAGTGAACAGTGCAGAAAGATATATCTATGGTATAAAGAATAAATTTCTAGTAATGGAAAGAAGCTCATACATGGACTAATATTATGGCAAATCTGAAAAGTCTGATAGAAAGGTCCACTTTAGAAGTGTTCTAGAGTGAGTTTGGTCTCAGCCTCCAAGTGCACTAGCAGTAAAGATGCTTATTTCATTTCACTTAAAATCTCAAAGACTAGCTTATTCCACTCAGAACAAATGCTTCAAAGGAGTTTCAGCCTCTGTGCTTTCTTTTCCAGCTGTGAATAAAGATTCTTTCCCTGTACTAATACAAATCAATCATTCTTTGCTTCTTGAATTCATCTTTCAAGTTCTCAGTGATGCAAAAGCTCCTTTTAAGAACACACATTCCTTTCTAGTGCTTAAAAAGGAAGACAAACTTCTTCTCACAACACTAGTCATATTTATTGACTACAGTTTTAAACCACTAATTTCAAGTTAGATATAAAACCTGGTGATAACTGACCAAAAATATTGCTGGAAACTATATACACATGAGGGACCTCTAAAATGATGTCACATTCTACAGCTCAAAATACATCAACCCTCTGAAGAGGGCATATTTTACAATCTAAAGGCAGAATATCCAAGACAACAAGGCTATAAAGTAAGGAGACTATGGTCACAATCTTATCCCCACTTACTTCAGAGCAGGCCATTACAAATCAATGAGGCTTACTTCTGAGTGGAGATGTATAGGATTGCATTATTATATTCCTATGAAAACAGGTTGAAATGTAGGTTGCTTCATTCTGCATCACAAAATGTGTAATATCTGCAATACTAACACTTGGATTCAAATTACAAGAAAAGAGATTTCACCTCAATATTAATAAGAACCTCTTTAGTGAAAGTGGGGGAATAGTGGAACAGATTGTCTCAGGCCATTTCTGCATGAGATATTCTTCTGCATCGTCTCGCTGCAGACCCAGGTCCAGAAGGCAGAGTGTCAGTAACATTCCCCTCTGCACCCGCTCGGTCCATGTGGAAGAGAATGCAATGGCACCATGTCTTTCTCTCACAGCACAGCTGTTTTTTTTCCATTGCTGCACTACGGAAGGAAGCATTGCCAATGCCCTTCTGCAGTTTCCGCATGGCCAGAAGTGACGGGAGTGCCGCACAATTGCAGACACGAAATGGATTTCTTCCCTTTTGCGAAAACTGTGCAACTGCGACGCTCCACAACAGGATGGCAGCAGGATGGCGACGACGTCATGTGGAAGCGTGACCTGCCAACCTGCTGCCATCCTGTGGCAGAAACGAGACACCGACGTCATGTGGAAAGGGCCTCAGAGTGTGGTGGCCTCTTCTTCGTAGGGGGTCTTCAAAAAGAGGTTGGACTGGGCATTTTTCATAAGTGCCTTAGTTGTGTTTGGCAGGCGGTTGGTCTGGACAGCCCTTTTGTGTGATGTGATTTTCTCTCAACTACTATGTAGACGAGTGGTACATCCAACCAAATTAGGCCCCCAACTGCTGCCATAACCAACCTCAAAATAACAGAGTGCTTTTATTCAAAATCACACACTGCTCAAGGAAAAGCTACAATGACTGGCTGGTGGCCAAGGTTGTGGGCTGTGGCACATATTATTTTAAATTTGTAACTTTGACCAATTTGACTAGCACAGAAAGTTGCACAGCTAACAAGGGGACAATAATGACAAGAGGTCCACCACTTTCCTATTCTAGTTCTCTCACTGACCACACCTACAAAGACAGGACCTGATTTGCTTAGATCACTCATAATCAAATTCTGCAAAAGAAAAAACAACCTTTAAATTTAAGATGACTTTGCATAGCATGGGACCAATGTGTCAGACTGAGACTCCAGAAGACGATGGTTGAAAGCCCCACTCAACCACAGAAACCTAATGGATGACCCTGGGCAAGTCACATGCTCTCAACCTCAGTGAAAGGCAATGGCAAACCTCCTCAGAACAAATCTTGCCAAGATAACCAAATGATAGGTTGCCTTTGCTTTGGAAGTCAAAAAAGCCTCAAAGGCACACAACAACAACAACAACAACAAATTCAACAGGCACGAAGCTTTGACTGATCACTGCTACAGAATTTCAAAGACCTCCTACTAATGTAGCTGCTGCCACAACCACCAGGTATCAAAAGAAGCAGCAACAGGATTACAAGGGGAAGGGCCACTTAGCAGTTTGACCAGGACTACCTCAACCCTAATGGTTCCTATGAAGCCAGAGCAAAAGATGCTCAGATCACCAGGTAAGTATTATGGATAACACTAATATGTGGCTAGTTTAAGGGAAAAGCCTTAAAGTAACTACATGGAAATCACCCACCTTCTGTACTTTACATTAATAGGACACAGGAGTAACAGATAAAAGATATGCAAATTATGTTTAAAGAATGGAACAGTTAAAGGATCAGTAGAATGTATTTTGAGCAATACATTCAAGTAATGAGACTTGGAGGCACAGAAAAACCTCTTTACATCCACAATCTCTTTTGGAGATAGAAAATGAAAGCGGGAACAGATAAAATGAGCAGTGGTCATTAAAAAGTGAAACCATTTATCAATAGCCAATATGATTCAGCATTAGAAGATGGGCTCAGATTTCACCCTCATAACATGGATGTATAATCAAGGCCTTTCCAAAGTAATATACAGCCCCTTCTCATTTGCTGCACAGTAATTTATTTATTCTACTGGGAAAAAAGCAAGTGTCTTTATTTTCAATCAAACATTCCCTTGTGAAGCATAAATATTATATAGGGATGAGCTGAAATGTCTCATTGATTACAGAACTACAGAGTGAACCTGTCACATACTGGAAGTGAAAATTGCTCTTAAAAGTTAGCGACCAAAATGTAATGTAAGTGCTTGGCAAAATCATAGCTGACTGCCCAGGATCAACTTAGCATCCATCAACCTGAAGATAGATAATGTCTACATGATCCTTCCTCCAGCAGATTTGCAGAGATATTTCTACACAGGACGCATAACAATCAATGTTTTTAAAAAGTTTTACTTGAACGTAAAAAGCTCCATACATTGTAAAAGCATGCTATTAAAATGTTTATTCTGTATGCAAGATAGTAGAGATGCCAACAAGCCAAGACAGAGAAAGAAGAATGCTCCCTTAATGTATGTGTTATCTTTGCACAGGTGTTACTTTAATACTCTGTGCATAATTTCATTTCAGTAGAGATGCTACTAAGGAATACACAGCTTGAAACCAGAATAAAAGGAATGGCGTTACAACATTTTTCCACGGGTATAAATGTACAAGAACATCATTGTTGTTTAGTCATCTTCTCTGAACTATAAAAGAGCTTGCAGAGAAAGAGCTCTTCAAAAGGTGAACCAAAAACTTGCAACAGGTTCTAGCTTCCTATTCTGTTAGCCAAGCAGCAGGTAGAATGGCCGAGTATGAGTTTTACTGCATACATAACCACACACACACACACACACACACACACAAAATAAAACCAGAATATTCTTAACTTGATGCTTTGTGTCCCAATAAGAGTGCAAACATGTAAAAGAGAGGGGGGAAAGAAACCACTAATGTATAATTTCCACTGGACAGTAGCAACCCCAAACTCCATTACAACCCAACCCACTAACAGTAATTGTATGTATGGTTACAAAGCTGTAAGTCTTAGCAAGTTCAGTGAAAAGTAGTTTAAGTGTGTATATCACTGCATCCTAAGAATATGAAACCATACCCCAGTATGCTCTTCTGATATGCATTTTGCCTCGATATGTTGTGAATGTGTAAGATAGTTAACACATTTTAAAACAATATTTTGGAAAATTCAAGCAATCAAGATATGACATACTGAGCTATCCCTCTACCTCCAGAATCTTTACAGAAATAATGAACGCCTCAGAGAGGAGTGTAAAGATGCCTGCCTTAAGGGAAACTTTAATTTTAGAATCAATTTTTCATCAACGGCTAAACCAGCTGTAAACTAATCATTTTTAATTAGTAGTCAAGTGTGACAGATACTGATAATTAAAAGTACGAGTGAGAAGGAAACCAAATAGCAAGAAATTTACTGCATTAACTTATGTGCTATGCTACATTAAAGCTTATTAAAGCTACCCTCAGTCCCCTTTCACAAGTTAAGAGTGCATGCACATACAGGTTATCCTGTAGCTGGGATACATGCCTTGGGATACAAGACCTATGGTCACTTATCTTCAAAATCTGAAAATATGACTTTTTTGGGCTACCAGAATCCACATGGAATCATGAACCATCCACTGGCCATGCTGGCAGGGGTTCCTCAAAATTGCAGGCCATTTTTTAATTATTTTTTTTTTCAAACTTCACTTATATTTATATACACTTGTATATCTCCTGGTAGAAACATATTTCCCAATTTACCAGAAGTGCCAATATGAGGATCATGGCTGTGAATGAAGCAAGGATGGGCATCATGTTACAGGTATTAGAGGTGTTGCTCTTGTGTCAGAGACTGGCAGTTTTTGGGGGGCTCTGCAAAGGAGCAGAAAGGCCAATCAAACCAAGTCAGCCAAGTTGCCTGCTTGGGGGGAAGGTGCTCAGAACCAGATGAAGACTTCACTCAGGTCCACTTCCAACCCACATAAGCTGCCTCCCACATCGTTATAACAGGAAGTCAACTTTATTCATCCCTAACTACCCTCTCTCAGTTTTGAGGTTTTTCTACATACAATTGTGTTTTTTTTAAAGTAGTATTACACTGTCAGTATTGCTACAATTTTGTGCAGTTTTGGCATGGAGACTGGATCTTGTTTGGGGATAGATGGAGTACATCCAGCACAGGGGTCGCCCTTAAGGGTTCCTGGGGTATCTAGGCAACCAGGGAACAGAGGGCCCTGCCTTATTTCCAGATGCAGGGGAACCACACAGCAGCTTCTGCCCAAGTGGATTCCTATGTCTATATTTCCAGGACTACCCAGGAGATGGATTCAGTGAATGGATTTCCACTGAGTGGCAAGTGGATCAACTGATGAATCAGTTGGCATGCAAGTTGACCAATGCCTAAATCCAGGCCCATCCTGTGGAAAACCTTTACCACTTACAGCTGACCTTATTCAGCTGTAACTGGTAAAGTTTATCATTCTGATAAAATGGGGTCTGTGTGTTCATTCTTGCTAAAGCAAAGCCCCACACTTACCATGGGTCTGCAAATGACTATGTCTAATATTCACCGTGAAACACACAGTCTGAATGGAGGTTTAAAGAGCGTATCTTCACAAATGAGCTCTCTTTAAAAAAAATAATAATAATCAAGCTTCAAGCCAAAGCATCTGATAAGGAATGTGTGCTGTGTCCTGGAAATATGAAGAACAGTTGTACTTTTATTGAAGCTGTTAATTGAAACAACATTAGTTTGTTCTGAGAAAACTTTCATCCTGTTTTCGATGGGTGAGCTGAAATGGTAGCTAATTAGTACAACAGAAACAAACATTTAGATAGACTTGTTTATCAGGTTAAAACACTGTGTTCACTGAAAATGTCTGAACAATTTGGGTAGAAATTAATGGAAGCATCTGGGTTCCCTCCTTCCACAAAATATGAGTGCTACTATCCTGCCAAGCACGTCTTTATGCTTGACAGAGGGCTGCTTACCAAAATGGACAGCTGGTATTTATTTCTTTCCCTACCTGTGTCATACTTGGCTTCTTATCAGTATTGGTGACATCACACAATATCATTTCCCCATTCCCATCAGCCAATGATGCGGAACCAGAAAAATGCACAGCGTGGTATACTTGGGTACATAAGTAGTGTGGCTATGGAGGGGCAACAAAATAAGGGCTTTTTGCACTTTAAATGAGCATTCCATCCACTCCACTCCGAAACTTTCCTTCAGTCCCCAAATGTCTAGCACTGTAGATGGTGAGACACTGAAAACTGTTCAGCCCTTGGACTTACATTTGTTGTGTTCACATTCTCTTGACAACTCTGCCTGTTTTTTTCCCTTGGATGCCTAAACTGACTACCTAAACACTGAACTGATAGTTCAAGTTACTGCATAGATAGGAATTTGGAGAATTTACTAAAAGTGAAATTCATGGTGGGGTGGGGCAGGCTTACTATTAGCCTCCCACAAGGAGCTGAACCCCTGGTGTATGTGTGCAAACTTTAGGAAGTAAGGAGGAACTCTTAGCAGCCTCCTGGCCATAGCACCTAGTTGCACTATTAAAATTTATGATATAACCACTAGAAGCGTGTGCAGGATTTGAGCCTATCTTACATCAGAATCACAACCCAATGTAGGAGGTGCACTGGGTGAGTGTAGAAATCAAAATGATAGCCAAACTTATAGGCAGCCTACAATTACTGACCTAGAATCCAAAAAGACAAGTAATGTTTCTCCTTCAAGTCACCAATGCATTATAAATATGCAGCATTAAAATAAACAGCCTAGCAGCTTTCAAGGACCCATGTACATAAATTAATCTAACTTTAAAAATATATGTAAAAATATTCTGTCTTTAACCAATTTGGTTCAAGTATAGAGAAAACAGATAACACAACGTATTTGGCGGGTGGGGGTATTAACAGAAGCACTGCATAACAAAATATGAAGTTCTTGATTTACCCTCTCTACCTAGCAATTGCACAGGTGCATACGTTTTTAAATGCCCATTAATAAGAGGTACAGATTTGACACATTAAATCTTAACGGCTTTTTGGGAGACATTAAACTTTATAATCAAAACCTGCTTTGAATTTTCATTAAGAGTCACTGATCCAACAGACTAACAGCTGCAAATTGGGTCTAAAAATAAAATTAAGAACAGAGGCATTAAAAACATAATTTAATGTGTTGATGAGGCAGCAGCTGATCAAATCTAATGAGCTAAAACACACCAAAAGTAAATTCATAAAAAGTGCTAAACTACTGTCTTTCATGGAGGTGAAGTATATAATTGATGGAAAATTACCCCACAAAAAGTTGACAGTTTTTTTGTGTGTTTTTTTCAAGAGAGGGAAAAATAGACTTTTTTCCTTTGCAGATATTTTGAAGTTTATTTCACGGATGCTGATGGGACCCTCCAACCTTAAATTAGTTGTGACCAAGTTCCACTGAAAACAAAATACACCTAACCTTTTCCAAATTGTTTTCAGTGGAAATTAGACTTTACTAATGCCCAAGGTGAACCAAGATTAATTGCAACAACTATAAAAATTGCCGAAGTATGTAAAGATGAATAATTTCTCTAAGTTTCAAGAGGCATTCCAAGGGGCATGGATCTACAGGTATTTCCCAGCAATCCAAAGGCTTCCTGCACTTAATGTCTACAGCATATGTTTCAGCTCCTACTTTCCACAGCCAAAGAAGTTGTTGAGTACTGTTATATAATATAAATTAACCTTCTGCAAGGAATAAGAACCTCTTTAATCCAAGAATGCTTTTCCTTATTTGCAGAAAAGACAGCAGAGTCCTTTACTCCAACGCAATAATTAACTTTCATCGTATTTCTGATTTGAAATTTTTTAGAATCCAGGTCTGTTAGAATGAAGTACAAAAAAAAAATAGACATCTACATAAAATAGTAAGATATAGATCATGAATTTCTGTAGATTTCACATGATAGATAGGTATGGTTATCTTCTGCAAACACAGGGAAAGAAGACAATCTGAAACCTGCTCCATCATGTTCTTAGTTCTCCATAAGAATGCAAAAAGTAATAGTATGTCTTCAACCCAAAATGTAACAAAATGTTCATCTGCTCTGCATTCAATCATATAATTTTACCTTAGAATGCAATTAGTAAAAGCATACCCCCTACCACCATCCTCTTCTTAAAAACAGTAATTAACATAAGCGTCACCATCAATATGTAGATACAAAATGAAAACAAACTACATCTCCTGAAAGAGGTAGAAACCTTAATACCTTAAAATACAGCTGTCATCCACCACCTAAAGTTGTTCAGCTGTGAAATTCAAGTGGCATAAATTGGACCAGTCCTCTGAGTTTTACACCCTGTTATCATGCCATATTGGAGATGTTTCAGAAGACTACAATCTACATACAGTCACTTCTCCACAGTCGCTAAGGTTAGGGGCACAGGATCCCCGTGAAAGTGGAAAAACCCTGAATAACTCTAGGCCCACCCAAACCATATTTAACACAAAAAAAAAGTATAATCACCATATTCAACCCACTATGGATTGCTTTGAGGCATCAGGGTTCCTTCACAAGGCAGAAGGGGGTGGTTGGTGGGGCTTACTGCCACCTCACCCCATTTTTAATAGGGACTTACAAGCCTTGTTCGCAGTTTCTCAGTCTCACGAGCCTTGCAGTCCCTATTAAAAATGGCATAGGGAGGCAGCAGAGATGACAGCAAATAGTCCATGAATAATCAAATCTGAAAAAGTGAAACCCGCAAATGTGGAGGGCTGACTGTATTTTCACCCTCAGGCTTGAACATACATTCTCACATAAAATAAATGTACACATGTACACATACACACATACTTAGCGGTAGTCAAATTTTCTAAAAAAACCCCACACAACTGAAAAATTAGCAGGAAATGGCAGTCCACATTTTCCTACTGATGAGACCCTACTTCAAGTTTCATTAAGCAAATTTAGTGCATATTAAAATGGAAATTAACTGTGCTTTTTCCACAATCAAGCATTACTTGCCTCATAAGGAAATCTTATGCATAACAGAGTTGCCACCAGCTCCATTTTGATGAAACTCAGTATTTACTGCACCCTGAAGCTGGGACCTCCTAGATCACCAAGGGCAGCTTTGAAACAGGAAGGATGATCTCTCCTGTCCTGTCCAGTCAATTCTGGGACAGGTAACTCAGGGCAACCCTCGGTCTTCTCCTTCAGCAGTAGGAATGTGGAGGAAGGCACATGAGGGCAACAAGGCTCCTGGGCTTGTCTGATCACTGCTCTCTCAACTCACTTAGTCCATGCAAAAGAGGAATGGTAGACACCAGGGGCCAGAATGGAAATATGACACTACACTATTATAGCATCTTCATACTGTTTCAACTGACACAACTCCATCATATGGGATTCTGGGATTTTTAGCTTTGGAGAGGTAGGTGCAGCTTGAGGACTGCAAAAAAGGGGATTGGCTACATTTTCCACACTCCTGATCTAGATACTTCTATCCCCGATACTGCAAAAGGTCAGTCTTTGATATTGAAGAGGGCACAATTTTCCATAGCTCAACATAAATTGGTAGACAAGAGATGAATTTAATAACCCAATGAGGAAGTAGAAACGGATACAACTTTTTGAACCAGGGCCTTAGTATTCTGAATAGCAAGATGCTTTGATATCTCCAGAAAGATTAGGCAGCAAGAAACAGAGTAAGCAAAAAGCAGAGTCAGAATAATTACAAGGGTTTTCCTGACATGTGTGGTGCCTTGTATATGAGATAGCACCACGTGTAAAATGGTACAATATAGCCTTTACGACAAGTAAAGCAGAGTGTTAAAGGGAAAAGCTCTGGGGATAAAGGCATCTTTCTCTATGGCTATCTTTTTTGATTTCAGCATGTTTTGGGCAGATGGCTGGCCAGAGTTCATTGTTACCTGTTTATGGCTGCCTCAGAAACCTCCTATATTCCATACACCTGAAGTTGCTGAATCAGCACACAGGATTTCATGAAGTCAATGACCATCTTACAGGATGGTGCTTATATTTTAAAAGGCACTTTCACTGTGCCACTGTGTCATTAGATGAACTGTTGTTCATCTAATGACATTTTGAAGTTATTTTCAGAGGCCACTATAAAACTTCCCATTCTAACCCCTATTGCCAAAAGAAAGAAAGAAGGAAAGAAAGAAAGCTGGAAATAGAAAAAAACAAACAAACATAGAAGTGAATCGATATTGCAAGACAAACAGGGCAGGTTCATCTTGTTTTCTTTATGTCCTGTCCATTGTATTAGGGCACAATACCATATTCGCTAGCACCAAAAAATACATGAGGACAGGGCCAAGCCATTAGCCATTTGGGTATCACCCAAGCCAACTCTCTCAAGTCTCTTATATGTTGTAGGTAAGTTTGGAATTCACTCACTGATCTGATGAGGTATCAATGATGTTGGTAGGTTGTTCAGCAAGGTCTCCTCTCATGCAGGCACTGGGAGATTAGTAAATGGGCAGACAAACAAACTAAAACAGACTCCAGGACCCGGATGCCATGTCGGCGATGCAATGCAAAGAAAGCCATTTAATCTTGTTCACAGATTCTGCCAGATCAGTTTTTGCAAACAGCTATGTACATAACTCAGAATTTTAGTAAAGGTAAGTACATTGTTTGTTCAATATAATGTATCAGAAAAGGTAATGTAGAACCAAGGGTGAAACACCCCAAGCCTTCGTTTTAAAACAAAGATGCTCTGAGGCCCAATTTTGGTGAAAAAGTGGGAAAACAACAACAACAACAACAACAACAGAAGAGGCAGGGGGGGAGAAGTGGGAGGAAAAATGTCTTTCTAGAAAATTCCCACTAAAATACAATTTGCTTTCTTATTCTTAGACTTGAGTAGAAAGCGTAAACAGTTCACCATTTTCTGCTTTGCAGCAAAACTGCAAACTGCTAGATTAAAGAAATTAATTGTGGAGGAAAGTTGCAAGTGATGTGAAAAATAATCTCCATTCATAGAGAACTGTTCTACTTTTAAAAGCCTGTTTTACACTTTTCTGCAGGAGGTATGACAATTCAGCTTATTATTGGTTTCTTTGGATTTTGTAGCATCAAGTATTTTTTTCTCAAAATAAATGCTCTATGGTCTCTTGAAATATCAAGGAATTCCTGTGGCTTTCATTTGTACAGCTTTCGGAATCGTATTATCTTCCACAGAGCTCACACATATCTGGCTATATACGTGCAGATGCCTAAAAGGAAGAAAGGAATGAATATACACATCTATTACACACTAACATGCAACTGTATCTAAAGATGGAGAGCTATTCTGTGAACAAATCTCACCGCTTTCAATTTTTTTAAAAATAAAAACCCAGTATTTATTATTCTGTTGTTAATCAGTTCCCTCTTTGAGAATTCTACTAACAAGCATCCTGGAATGAGTCCAGTAAATATTTAACTTGCTGTCTTTGGCAGACTTTTCAGCCATTTTAGGATCCTTGAATAGCCATGTTTGGCAACTCTAACTTTGGCTTTCCTATAAAATGGACTCAAGAAGAATGGCAAAATCTGAACCATTCTCACATGTGTTGTACAACACCATTTCTTAGAGTTGAACATACAACTGTTGCCACAAAACAGTAATCTGTTCTTATACCAAATAAATGCTATATTTAGTATTCTTTCAGTAAGCATAACACTGAAACATTTCCACAGTAGCATGGAATATATCAAAGCCAGGAGGGCATGCATAAGTGGTTGCTGTGGGGACATATCATCCACCAGTAATATCTATTGACATTCACCATCAGTTCCTTCATTTTACCATAGAATAAATCTACTTATTGTCCAGAACACAGAGTTTGAAAAATTAATGTTAAAAAGTCACAAATTTTTAATTCCAAGGACTCTAAGAAGTAATTAGCCTCCATTATAATTACCATGAACTATCTCTTTATCTACTTTATTTTCTCTTTATTCCACAGTAACTAAAATAATTCCTCACTTACTTAAAAAAGTCAGTGATACAAAGCACACTTAACTAGTGAGGTCACACATAACTTTTAATTACTTTTTAAAACATCTATTTATTTTATTCATGTACGTCTTCCCTTTACAAATTCTTATAAGTAGTAGAGATTTTAAAAAACCATATCAAAACATTTTAACAAACAGTTACAGTTAGAATGCAAAAAGGAGTGAAGTTATCCTATTATGT
Source organism: Cyclura pinguis (assembly GCA_030412105.1). Lineage (NCBI taxonomy): Eukaryota > Metazoa > Chordata > Lepidosauria > Squamata > Iguanidae > Cyclura > Cyclura pinguis. The sequence goes on along the minus strand of CM059603.1, from coordinate 81,354,809 downwards.
TACAGCCATAATATAACTTAGCTACTGTAGAGAAGGTATTAATTAGAAATAACCCATTATCGGAAATTTGGTTATGGCTTAGTTATTTCAGAAAATGAACTACAAGTAATCCATTATTTGTAACTAGTTACTTCAAAGCTTTGAGAGTAAGCTCTTCTGAATTCAGCATGTGTTTAGACCCAACTACATGCCACAGGACTTGGCTAGAAAACTCACAGATTCACAGAGTTATGAAGGACCACATGGACCACCTAGTCCAACCCCTGCCATGCAGGAGTCCCCAGCTAAAGCACTCCTGCGAGATGGCTACATAACCTCTGCTTAAAAACCCCCAAAGAATAGAGTGCACTGTCTTTTGAGGTACCCTATTCTATTGTTAAATAATTCTTAATGTCAAGAAGTTCTTCCTAAGACTTAGGTGAAATCTTTTCTCCTGTAATTTGGATCCACAGGTTCACGTTCTGCAGTCTGGAGCAACAGAACACATCTTGCTCCAACATCTACACAACATCCCTTCAAATATTTCAAGATGGCTATCATATTGCTTACCCATATTCTCGTCATCAAGCTAGACATACCCAGTCCCTGTAGCCATTCTGCATTAAGCTCGACTTCCAGACCTTTAATCATGTTGGTTTCCCTTCCATGGACACATTCTAGCTTGTCAATATCCTTCCTGAGCTGTGCTGTCCAGAATTGGAGAGAGTTTTCTAGATGAGGTCTGACCCAGGCAGAACAGAGTAGCACTGGTACTTCTTTTGATCTGGACACTATACTTCCATTGATGCAACCTAGCACTGCACTGGCTTTTCTAGATGACACATCACACCATTGTTTCATATTTAGCTTCTGGCGTACCAAGACTCCTAAATCCTTTTTAGATGTGCTGTCAAACCAGCTGTCACCTATCCTATATTTATGCACATTATATTTGTTGCCTAGATATAGTACCTTACATTTATCCTCGTTGAAATTCATTTTGTTAGTTATGGCCCCGTTCTCTAACCGCTCAAGATCATTTTGAATCCTGTTTCTTCATAATATAGAATTCCAATATTTTCTACATTTTATAAGCATCCCCCATCATCCAAGTCATTTATAAAGTTGCTGAACAACCCCAGTCTCAGGACAGGACCCTGTGGAACCCTAATAGTTATTCTCTCTACAGTGAAGAAGAACCATAGGTGATTATTCTTTGGGTTCAATCTGTCAACTAGTTACAAATCCACCCAATGGGAGCATTGTCTAGTCCACACTTTACCAGCTTGTCAGCAAGAAGAGAATGGAGGACACAGTCAAAAGTTTTACTGAAATCAAGGTTCATTACATGAACATTACATTACAGCTACAATCAAGACACATTACTTCTACAGTGTTTTATTTAAGAAAAAGAGAGATAAGATTAGTTTGGCATGACTTGTTCTAGAAAAACTATTGTTGGTTCTCGGTAATCACAGCATTCCTTTCTAATTGGTCACAAAATGACTGTTCAGTCATAATGTTTTAAAACTTTTCTTGGTTCTCATAACAGATTGACTAGCCATTAGTTGTTTGGGTCCTCTTTTTACTCTGTTTTAAAGATGGGTGGATGGTCTTGAGACAGAGGTGCAAGAGACACTGAACTTAAAAACAACAACAACAGAATAGTCGTTCCTAAAGGGTTCCAACTGGGAGAATGTTACAGTCTGGGTTCAAAAATGGCTCTGGGTGAAAAAGTGAGGCCACTGGGCTACACGATCTCTTGTTTCTTATCCCTAATTTACAGTATCATGTAGTTACAAGCAATACTGGATCATATCCCACATAGCATATACCATTTTATTTTAACTAGATCTCCATTTATGTGATAGAGTTTAGTTCTCTCTCTTCTATATTCAGCTAGGAAACTATTGCCTTTCAAATGTATATGCCAATTTAGATTCAGAAACAGAGAATTTAAAATATAAAAACACATAGAACAGAGCTATTTTCCTCCTCTATAAATTGTTTCCGGCTATACAAGAGTCTTATATGTCAAACAAAATGTCAGTATAATTAATTTTAAACCAATGTCTGGGATCGTCTTCTGTTCAACCATTTCACAGTGACTCTGTTTGTCCAATTTTTAAGAACAAAGAGATACAAGACTATGGAAATATATGTACATATGTAGACACATATAGGAAGAAGAGTGGAAGAGATTTAAGTAGCAATTGCATAATTTACTTAGCAGGGAACAAGCACTATTGAACTTAAGTGGAGCAAACACTTATAGGTTTGCACTATTGGCTTTCATACAGACTGAAAAAGAAGAAGAGCAAGTTGTGAGTGAGAAGCCACAAAAACTTCTACACTAGAGAATGATGTTGTGTAAAAAAACCTGTTACTGTGATACACAACACATATACTTTTATTCATAGGCACTCTATGTGGAACCCCCGGGGATCTTTCACAGAGCATGAACTTCCATAGCATGGGTAGCTAGGTTAAACTACTGCTTCCATAGAAAAAGTAAAAAGGAGTGGATACTTTGTTAATCTGATTACACACACACACACACACACACACACACACACAAAATTTGTCCAGCTCTTCCATATTCCATAGCACCAGCAACATAGATTTGTTTCTATACCATACCCGAGCAAGAATATGCCCAATCAAGAGTGATTTTTATTCTGTTAGTCTGGATTCCACCACATACCATGACAAAATCTACTATTACTGCTCCATGATATTTAATGTTCTCCCTAAACATTAAAATTGAAAGAGACGCAGTAAGGTGTCCAAAAAGAGAACACATAGAGCTGAAAAAGAAGAGAGAACCAGAGAGGGAGGGAGGGAGGGAGGAAGGAAGGAAGGACCCAATCCTCTGTTAAAGAAGTCAGAAATGGTTCCACCCTCTTGTCTCTCTACAGGTCAACTTATGCAGAAGCAACTGAAACAAGTCAAGATCCATATTCACTGCATAGAAGTATGAACAAAAACTGAGCAACAGAAATTCTGGCCACATGTAGGATTCAAAGTTCTGTCTGTTTTCATTTTGATTTGTTTTAGTCACTGCATGAGAGAGATGCAGAAATGTACAGGAAGCACTATATGTTGTACCACTCCATAAAGATCATTTCTCCAGACCCCTTCACACAGAAAAGCTCAGCTAAACTGATCTTTATTGCCTAGTTCTACACCAGTTCTACACCTAGTTCTACACCATCATATATTCTCTTGAGCATAAACCAGTCCATCTTCTTGAGTTTTAACTATGTATTATATTTTTAGAATACCTAATAATTAGCATTCTCCATGAGGCCTACAAGTGCATTTAAAAAATGAGATCTAAAATCACAAGAAAATAATAATAAAAGAGCATGATAAACACAAAATAAAATCACCAACAGGGTATAAAGACAGAGGAGTACATAATCCAGTGCTTTTCAACCTTCTTCATCTCATGGCACACTGACAAGGTGTTAAAATTGCCAAGGCACACCATCAGTTTTTAAGGATTTGGTTTAAAAAACAAGTATTAAGATTGTGTTTAACATTCAATAACTAAAATTTTCTGAGGCATTATTAAAAGCACCAAAAGGCAAGAAATGAGAAAGCAGAGTTGGCTATTGGTCTGGAGGAGTCAGTGACCAATCACTGACTGAATTAGAAGGTGAGACGACTCCCTCCTTCCCAAACATCATGCACCCTCACTTGAGCTCTCTCCTTCCCACCCGTGCTCATTCCTGAGAGCAAGAAGAGTTCTCAAAGTAAACGTGGCGTGGCTCAAGTGGGAAGGTGAGCTTATTTCCTCCCTTCGCCTGCCTATAAAGTGCAAGATCCTGTTTTGTATCCCACAAATAATATTTCTCGTCCGGCCCTCAGTTAGTTTCAAGCCCTCACCTGCTTTTCTCTCTGACCCGCCTCCTTTCACCATCTTCTTCCTTACTACATATCCTTCTCCTCACAGAAAAAGTCTCTAGCCACCACTGCACAATGCTCACTCAGTTCTTTTGTCAGGGAAAAGTACTGGTGTAGAGGTGAAAGGGGAGTGTCTGCCGCCATCTTAGGGTAAAAAGGGTTGTGAGCAGTTGGCCTTCGTCTCCTCAGCAACCCTACTCCTTTGCTGCCACCCCCTCAGTTTGAATGTGTATGAGGACTGGGCATGTACCTCTTGCACTTCCTCCTACCATTAACTAGGGAGACGAGGAGCCAGGGAAGGTATGAGAGGAAAAGGAGAAGTAGCTCTTTCCCTTCTCACTGTCATCCCTTTATCTGCTATTTAAGGCAGGTATCCAAACTGTGCAATTCCCACATCGCTTGAAACACTCAGTCCAGTGGTTTTTAACATTTAACATTTACTTGTGCTCACTCATGTGGCACACCTGTGGATCTTTTGCACCACAATGGTTGAAAACTGCAGGTATAGTTAAACCAAAACAAACCACAACACACACACACACACACACACACACACACACACACACAACATCACAGAACAGGTTACAAAAGGAAACACACTTATAATTTTCTTAAAATGTCTGGGATAACAAAAATATCCTCACTTGTTGCTGAAAAGATCATAATGTGGGTTCTAGACGATTCTGTCTCAGGGTGATAATCCACAGAAAGGACGGTACCACTGGAAAAGAACTCTCTTTTACAGCCACCCAGCTTGCCTCATCCATGGGAACAGGCATGATCTTATGCATCAGGTAAACATGAGGACAGATGCTCTAATGTAAGTTCTAACTTGGCCCCAAGGCCCTTTCCACACAATGACGGTGTCCCGGCATGGGGATGCGAGAGGAACAAGACTGCAATGACACTTCTGCATGATGTCATCACAGTTCTGTCCTTCTCATGTCCCCAGCTGGTGCAATCATGGGCTGTATCATTGACAGAGAAATTCTGTCAATGACCCACAATCACACAAGCCTTCTGCTGCAGCTGGCCATACAGAAGGGCCGGAAGCAGGATCCATGTGCTTGCTGCCCTACTGCAGCATGGAAAGAAGGCTGTTGCAGTTCAGAAGGATGGAGCGTGTCCCTCGTGCTCTCTTCTGTACGCAGCTGGTCATGCATGGAGACGAGTGCTGGGGACAAGTTCCCATCCCGTCAGAGGCACTGCCAGATTGTGATGGGACAATGCAGGAGAGCATCACTGTGTGGAAAAGGCCCAAGTTATTTAGGCCTGTAAAGCTCGAATCCTTAACTGGACACAGAACAGTAGACAGACCAGATGTTAAACACTGGCAGATGATATCATACTAACCTGTCAGAGTTAATGGTCTAGCCACCCAGCTTTGGACTAACTAAAGTCTGTAGACTATTTGCAAAGGTGACCCCAAAGATAATGCATTGAAGTAATTCAAACAGAGGTGACCTCAATATGAAAGAAGTGACACAGACCTCTATCATTCTATATTCCTCCTCTATTTTAGAAAAGATGTTCTGCATCCCTGAGGCCACTTCTCCTCTAATGATAATGATGAATCCAAGAGCACAAAACTATGAACCTTATTATTTAGAAAGAGGGTGCTCCTTTCCTGAACAGGCTGAACACCAATTAACCAATTAAAGATGAACCATACACAAATACTATCTCCATCTTATCTGGATTGGATTTCATTTTATTGGTCCTCACCACACCAAAGTAAGCATTTGGCCAAAAAATTCACTATCTTACATCTAGTAGATAAAAAGACACAGAAATGGGTGTCATTCTCATGCCAGTGATACCTAAGACTACAACCCTGAATAATCTTCCTCAACTGTTTCATATACAAGTTGAAAAGCATGGGAGAATAATAGTGAGTATTGAAGAACTCCAGTCATCAGTGAGAGTGTATGGTAGCACCCCAATTCCAATTTGTGGAACTAAGTACTTAAGTAGGATCTGAAGCAGAGACTGGAAAAAATAATCTTTTAACTACAACTTCCAGAATTCCCCAATCAGCAGGGCAGGTCCCTCAGATCCCAACTTAGCCTATCCAGAAGTTTATCACTGGTGATATTGAAAACCCCTATAAAGCCAAGATCACCAGCATATTGATGACACACTTTTTAAAATAATAAAAATATATTTTCCACAAATATTTTATTTTTAATTTTATATTTAATTTTCCTTATTAATAAATGAATCCCCTCTCCCATTTAAGTAAACAATATCTGGAAAGATTAATTTTATTGTTTAAAAATAAAATTGCCTTCATTCATTCTTAATGAATTAATATCAAATGTATATTTGGATATAAATGAACCTTAAATGTACTTAAACTGAGTTTAATTAAAATGGTATTGAATAGATACTGGCTGTTAAATAAGATGACCATCCCATCGACAACTAAATGCACTATAGTCAATAAGAGAATCAATATAATAGCATTGAGTTCTCATTCCTATGCTACAGTGCATTTAGCATTTTGCTGCCAAAGTTTGGCAGCAAGCTGAAACAAAACCTTTTTTAAAAAATGGGGAGCTTTGGAGGACTGCAAAAAAGAATGGGTTGTGCAGCCTTATGCAGCCTGTACTTTGGCCATCCTTTTGTGCTCGAAGGAAACAATGGATATTCAAAGTAAAATCAAGACAAAAATTTAATATAACAACATCAAAATGCCCCCAAGGCTTCTAAAAATACAGATATGAAATACAGAACACAAATGAACACACACATTCATGAGCACATACACACATACATAGAATACCTCAACAATGCTGATTAAAATGGAAAACCATTATGCAAAAATCCAGAATTCATTTCTCACTGGGTTGGATATAAAATGTTTCCAAAACCTGATTATGTCATTTCACAATTAGATTCTGAAAGAAAGCAGTAATTTGTCTCAGGCAAAAATGCAACAAAATATCCAACTTCCACTCCAGGAAAACTTTAAAAGCATTTAAAATGGTGGTTTGTTTACACTGTGAAGAAACAAGGTTGGCATTCTGATCAGCACATCACAGGGGGAGATGTGTATTCAAACACATAGCCACAGACAGGATACCATTTCAAAGTGGAAAGACTTGCAAAGCATAGCAATGCCAGGGCCTTTTGTCAGGTGCTGACTCAGTCTGGCCCTCCATAAAGTCAAAAGTTGTGGCAGGCAGTGCCTTTGATCAGATTCAAATAAACGTGCCAAGGAAACAGAAGAGATAAAACATAGTCACACAATATTTCCTGAATATTTCACTGAATTCCTGCGAAATCCAAACATAGCTGAGGAAGACAAATGGAACCTTCAAGGGAAGAGCATAGAGTATTTGAACAAACATAAATCCTGAAAAATTTTCATCCCAGAAGAAGCAGTAGCATCTTAAAAAAAGTTTCCTCTACTAAAAGAAGTTGAATTATATGTATATCTATCAAAAGGAAACAGCCAGAGGTGCTGAACAGCGGATTTTTCTCTACCCATTGTTCCTCTTTAATTTTTCTTTCGTTTAACAACAACAAAAACACTGAAACTCAACTACATTCTCATTATTCTATCCCATCAAAGCATTTTGAAGAATAACATTAAAATTAAAATACCTGTGCTGTCTTTCAAGAAGTTAACCTAGATCTCTCAGACCCTGGTCAAACTGTGAACATACTAGTTTATTCTTCTTTATCTTGATATGTTGGTAACCACCTGTTTGTTTTGTGTTTCTACCCTGAAATCACAATGCTCCTACCCAATCCACTGAAGTATCTCAAGGAAGCAACATACAGATGTATGCTTTCTCTCTCACAAAGGAAGAGAACCTTAATGGCTTTATTGAATCAAATCAATTGTAAACAGAGAAAATGAGTTACTTGCTCTGAGGCACCAAAAATCAAAAGACTCCCAAATACATATACAATCGGCCCTCCACATTTGCAGGTTTGACTTTCACATTATTTGTGAGTTTCTCCGACACCTGCCCCCTCCCCTACTTCAAGTGATTCTTTTCTGGAGGAACCTTCCCTCTCCTTGGCTCTGATGAGGCTACACAGCCCTTTAAAAACCCACCTCTGGTCCTTCTCAACCAGCACTTGTTTGGCCGGCTAACGAAAGCCACAGCCTGATTCCTCATCATCAAAAACCCTCTCCCAATGCCGCCCCCTGCCAAAGGAGGAGTTGGGCAAAGGAGAAAGTGTAGGGCCACCATGCCAATGCATCTTCTTTCCATCTCCACTCCCTGACCTGGTTTCGACCCTGGGTGCCAGTTCTCTGCACCATGCCTCCACCCCCTCCTCAAAAACACACACATACATTTGATATCTGAAATTTTCCACTTTTGTGAGGGTCCTGTACCCCTAACATTAGCAAATGCAGTGGGTCAACTGTAATCAATGTGTTGTATACACATAGTAAATTAGAATGCTAATTTTATAATCCGCTCTGTTTTCTGTTTAAAAACCTGCACATATTTGGCTGAATCATTCAGAGAAGTTATCTATATCCTGGCTGGAGCAAGTGATAACTTCTGTATACCTAGTGATTTTACAACAAAGAATACTGTGTGAATGTTGCACAGATATATGCACACTGTCCTTCTCTCTCTCTCACCCCCAAACATACATGTGTAGGGAATATTTCTGTTCCAGATTCCTAGAATATAGCACACACATTTGCAATACCATCGTTCATAGTCAGGATAACAAGAAGACAGCAGATTTTAATAGAACAACATATGAACACACTGGCCCAAAAAGACCTTTCTCACTAAATTGTATGCAAGATTTTTTTTGTTGTTGTTGTTGCTGCTGATTTAAAAAAACTCTAAGAGTCTCTAGCACAAGACAATCCCATCATTTATACACACTGACAAAAGAGGTTATCAACAGGTTTGGGGGACTTCAATCTTTGTAGAAGTATAAAGCCTTAGACAAAAGATTTTAAAAATGGAAAACGGGAAAATATGTTATGGAAAGAAGTATCCTGGCTTATCTTGGAAAGCTAGCTGGCTGGCACTGTGAACCCTCGGTCTCTATGCTGCAGCATTTTACTACAGGTCTCACTTGTCATTCTAAATACTTTTTGCTTAATACCTCCTTAAGATACACAATTTAAGATTCACTGCATCTGTCTCTGTTATTCAAGGAATCAAATCCTTGCAAGTCTGGGTTCAGTTCCAGTTCATCAGTATATTTTTTTAACTCCTAGTTCTCATTCTTTTCTTTTTTTTAAAGTAAAAAAATGATTCAACAACTGGTTCTGTCACTTTGAGGTTGCTCACATATTTCACACAGATTGACGTTAAACTCTTAAAATGGCAATATAATTTTTGGAAGATCTAGTAGGACTGAATGGAAGTCACATATTTCAAAGAACATAAATGATTCTCTAGTCAAATGCATACCTAAATCCAAGTGCTAGCCCCAACTGAAGTAGATCCACTGAATGAGTCAGAGTTATATAAATGTTAATGCTCTGTTTAGCAACTGATTCAATGGACCTTATTAGGACAAGCAACTGGATACAGACCTCATGGTTTAACTGTTGGACTATGACTCTGGAGACCAGGGTTCATGGAAACCCATTGGGTGACCTTGAATAAATCACACTCCCTTAGGCCACTTCTGCCCTACACTGTTATAGTGCTATTATTCTATTTCAACATCCTGTGCAATTCTGGGGTTTGTAGTTTACTGAGGTCAAAACATGCTCTTTGGTTGAGAATTCTAAATGCCCCTCTCTAACCTGAAAACCCCAGGATTCCATAGGATGTTGAAAGTGTAATAATAGCATCATAGCAGTGTAGTGAAGAAATGGCCTTAGCCTCAGAGGAAAGCAAAAGCAAACCCCCTATGAACAAATCTCACCAAGAAAAAACAGTGATAAATTCACATTAGTGTCACCATAAGTCAGAAATGACTTCAAGGTATAAAACATTACAACGATTTCCTCAGTTTATAATGTACAGTATGTTTAAGTGTCTCTTCCTTGAAAATCTCACTGCCTGTAGCAGACTCAGGTCATCATCTGAAACCTAAATTTTGGAACATATTCCACATTGCCAACAGTTTAGATAGACTAGAATTTCCTTTTACCTTGTCTGACAAAGGCAGTTCCCACTAAGAGGACAAGAACAATTCAGGAAGCAGAGCTAACCAATCTAAAACTCTTAAAAAGATAACACAAGCCTCTTCTGCTTCCCCTTCTGAAGACTATAATTTTTCCTTTACTTTCAAGGCAACAGACAGGTTCGGTTTTCAGTTCAACTTCACTGAAAAAAAAAAAAAAAAAAGACTTTTCAGAATGCTTGAGTGCTGGTGCATTTAATGGCCAATCATAGAATAATGAGGCCAGACACAGAAAGTTGGGTTAAGCAAAGGCTATTAATTTGACCTAAAGCCCATTTATGTTGCATTGACCTGGAAATGGAGAAAGAGGAGGGAGCAACCTGATGCAGGTTTAGCTGAGGCCAGGGGTCACCCCTTGACTACGTCCTAAGCTGTCCCTTGGGCAAAACCCCTGAGCCTCGAGGGTAATCCAATACTTGGGTTGCTCCCCAGCTGACCGTAAGTGGAAGGTAGATTCAGGAGACTCCCATCAAAGGCCCTTTCTGCATAATGACTGCATACCAGCAAGGGGACACAAGAGAAGTGGGACCATGACAATGCTTCTGCATGATATCATTGTTGTCCTGCCCTTCTCCCATTGCCAGCTGGTGTGATTGCAGGGTAAATAATTGACGGAGTTTCTCAGTCAACCATCCCTGATCGCATGATGCTCCCATCCTTCCCTGACCATGCAGAATGGCAGGAAGAGCAATGGAGGCACTTCCTGCCCAGCACAGCATCGGAAAGAGCCTGCCTGCACTGCAGAAGGCAGGTGCATGTCGCTCATGCTCCCTTCCACAGGGAGCCAGTCAAGTGCAGTCACACTCCCTTCTTGCCAAAGGTGCTGCTGGGATTGTGACCAGAAGATGCTGGGGCAGGTAAGGTGCAGAAATGGTCCAAGTCACAGGACTCTACAAGTGAGGACCTGAATTCCAGGTTTGTCTCTAGGGTAGCCTCTTTTGCTTCAGAGCCTTACCCTACATTAAATGTTGTGAAAAAGCTATACATCAAAGTCGTATATTCCCAACCCCTGCTAACTATAACTAGCATCTGTTTAGTCCTTTTCCTCCACCAGGCAGGCCAACATAGTCCCCACCCCCCATTGCAACTCCCTCAGGAACAACATGTTACCATCCTTTGCCAAATGAATGCCATCAGCCCAGTAAAGCTCTGACCATGAGAAAACTATGGTAGGATGTGGAAGAAAGTGGCCCAACCCTTTACCCAGGGCATTAAACCTAGTGGGGCCAAAAGGGGAAATTCCAGGCCAGCAACTTTGTAAAATCACTCAAATCTTGTAAATTCAATCATTCCCACAGAGGTGAATGAGTAAAACATGAAAATAAGGCCCATGTGCTCCTCAAGCAGAAGAATCATAGAAATGTAGAGTTGGAAGAGACCACACGGGCCATCCAGTCCAACCTCCTGCCATGCAGGAATACCCTCAAAGCACTCCTGACAGATGGCCATCCAGCCTCTGCTTAAAAACCTCCAAAGAAGGAGACTCCACCACACTCCGAGGCAGCATATTCCACTGCCGGACAGCCCTGACTGTCAGGAAGGTCTTCCTGAGGTTCAGGTGGAACCTGCAGCTTGAATCCATTGCTCCTTGTCCTGGTCTCTCAAGCAGCAGAAAACAAGCCCTCTCCTTCCTCTACATGGCACCCCTTCAAATGTTTAAACATGGCTATCATGTCCCCTCTTAACCTTCTCTTCTGCAGACTGAACACACCCAGCTCTCTAAGTCTATCCTCATAGGGCATGTCGTCCAGGCCTCTCACAATTTTGGTTGCCCTCCTCTGGACCTGCTCCAGCTTGACCATGTCCTTCTTGAATTGGGGTGCCCAGAACTGGACACAGGATTCAAGATGAGGTCTAACCAAAGCAGAGCAGAGTGGTACCAGTACCTCCCTCGATCTAGACACCATACTCCTATTGATGCAGCCGAGAATTGCATTGGCTTTCTTGGCTGCCGCATCACACTGCTGACTCATGTTCAGCTTGTGGTCTATTAAGACTCCTAGATCCCTTTCACACGTACTGCTATCCAGTCACGTGTCCCTCATCCTATATTTCTGTATTCCATTTTTTCTACCTAAGTGTAGGACCTTACACTTCTCTCTGTTGAAGAAGCAAGAAACCACTCCAGAGGCCTCTTCTCTTAAGTCACTCAGGTCCAGATATATATTTAGTACCCCAAAAGGATTTCCTGTTTCTGTGTGAATGTGCGTTCAAGTTGCCTGTTGACTTCTGGTGACTCCTTGAATTCCATAGGGTTTTCTTAGGCAAAGAACACTCAAGAGGTGGTTTTGCCAGTTCCTTCTTCTAAAATACAGCCCACAGTACCTGGTGTTCACTGGTGGTTTCCCATCCAAGTACTAACCAGAACTGACTCCTCTTAGCTTCAAGATACTGTTCATCTAATATGTCATCTCCAATCCCTGTTGCTTGGAAAGATTGTTGAAGAAAGAAGTTATATCCTGAGCCTGTAGGAAGATACTAAACTTCCCGTACACTGACTCTTATTTCCAAATTCTCAAATCATAAACAACTACAACTAATATTCAGATTCAAAATCCAGCTAAGTTGTCTGTTAGGATCAAACACATGTGTACAAACTACTACGGTCTATGACATCTTTCCCCCAATGTAGTGTTCTCCAGAGTTTTAGGACAATAATTCCCATCATCCCTAACTTTAACTGCATTCACTGGGGCTAATGAGAGTTGTAGAAAAAAATTGTGAAGGATACTACATTGGAAAAGGATAGCCTATGACAAATACCAAATTATCAATGAAGGTTCAAAGGTAATAAAATCTCCTGTGGCCCTTTCCATAATTCAAATTTATAATGCTATGGTTCCACTTTAAATGCCATGGTTCTATCCTTTAACTGAGAATGTAATTCTCAGGTAGAGATCTCTAGAGCGACATCAAACTACAAACCCCAGCAGTCATGGTAGGTAAAGTAGAATCCATAGTCTTATAAGAAATTATCTATACACCTCCCTCTGTCTTTCTTTCCCCCGCCCCTGGAAAACACATACTTTTTTGTTCAGGAATCTCACATGTGCCACTCAACTCAACAAAATAATGGAATTATCAAGCTTATTTTTTTTGGCACTGTCCTACCTGCCATTCAAAGTTGCAAATTAATTCAGAGGTTTTCTTGATTACATGTGTCACGTCAACCACCATCTGCTTATAGCTGCAAAGTAGTAGCTTAATTGATTTAGGGCAGAGCAGTAAATGAAAAAAAAAACACGCACATTAAGACTGTTTCCCTGGAAGTTAGGGGAAAGGAAAACAAGGCAAATATGCTCTTTGAAAATAAGATTATTGGCAGAAAAAAATATATCAGAACTCATGTTCGATCCAGAAACAAACAAACAAACAAAAAAACACAGCAAAAACATCTCTGCTAAAAAACGCATTTTGGTGACTGTACAAGGCAAGTCACATAGCCATAACATAGAATCTGGAAATATATTTTAGGGCCAATAAGAAAAACAAGTTGAGATCCACAATTTGGACAAATAATTCCTGGATTAAGGAAAAATATACTCTATTTAGCAGGTCTGTATGAAATTACACATGCACGCGCATGCACACAGGATTGGTGATGGTGGAGGCAAAACATCACTGGGATCAGTACTGCTTACTGTGATGAAAATGTAACTCTTCACTGTCTATGAGCATCAAATTATCATCATCTGCATATTTGGATCATACAACTTAATAATAAAAAGACCCCATCCCATCTCTTCTGTGCTGGTTAAGAAGCAAATCCAGACAGCAAGTGTATATAACCTGTCTCTCTCTTTCTCAGCCCCCTTACAGAACCCATAAATCCACCCCTTGTGACATGTGGGATGGTAACTGGACTGGAACATAGCCTCTAAAAGAGGGGCAACACTTGACAAATGCAGAGTTTGCTATGTTCTTCATTGGAAGGACAAGTTCCACCAATCAGAGTTGGGAACAAAATAGTTGCTCAGGAAGGTATACACAGAACTGAGGAATGAAATGACACTCAGCACAGGCTCAGTACCGGAAATGGAGCACATACAAAATCCTTTCACACAAGCACTAATGTACTCCTGCCCCCCTTCCCCGCCATAAGGTTTCATGATTTTAGAAGCCTTATTTAAGACATTTATGTTTTTGCTACTACTAAACAGTAAGAAATTGTAAATATTTGTTTATCTACTGAAAATCACCAAAAGATCTACCAATAGATTTCCATCTACTTTCTGCCCACCCCTGCCCTATAGCAAGAATTTGGTTAATTTGAGAATTAAGAATTATTTTAATACTAGTTTGGTTTGCAGAGTTGATTTTCTGGTGTTTGTAAGTAGCTTAACTGCTGCTTTTACCCACCTTAATTTTATGCAGGAGTGCTCTCTTCAGCCACTGTTTTTGCACTTCTGTAGCACTTTACAAGGATAACTCCAGTGCCATTTGGCAAACAGAACTTGAAAATATATTTTTAAAAAATGAATAAATTAAAATAAAATGCAATCCATAGCAACTAAGTGACTTATTCACTTCAAAAAAAATGATAGATGCTGCCTGTATGTGATGGAGTGAGCGAATTAATTATCGACCTTTTAAGAAATGGCAGGATAAAATTACACAAAGTGCATTAATAAAATCAGGCTGGTAAACACTCTCCCACTCTCCCAGTTGTAGTCGACTCTCAGTTTGCAGCTTTGTAATGCAAGCAACTAGGCTGTTTTCTTCTTTACCATGAACTGACAAGTTGTGCATGTGTGAAACAGAGAACCTCAGCATAACCTTCCCCCCCATCCTCCCATCCAGTGATTCACTGCTTTGGGTAGCTCTCAGGTTAGGACTCATGTTTTGGAGGCACGTATCTCAGAAGTGTTCTCTGTGACTTTTCTTTTTAGTGTATCCCCTCCTCCTTGGCATTTGACTCTTCCTGTTTACTTCTCTCCAGCATGCCAAAAGTCAATTTCCAGTCCCTCCCACAGATGCTCCCACACCATTATGAAGCAGCTACAGTTTTTTTCCTTCCAAATACCAAAGTTCATATTGTAGCAAAACCAAACTATTTAATAACAGGTCAAATGAAAAGGCACAAAATTCTCTCTGTACACTCTTCAAACATTGTCAGGCAATCACATTTTAGGAACCATGCGGGGAAGGGGGCAAGCAATAATATTAAGAGTCACACACGCTGTCTTATCATGATATGTGAGTGACAATGTGCATAATTACCAAACAAGGCTCATCAGGCTCTAAGCCCACTGGAAGAAGAAAGTTGGTATGAGGAAAGCAATAACATTTTGTTTTTCATTTGAGAATTCAACCCAAGCCCCTTGCCACCTCAAACCTGTCTCTACTCAGCGCAAAGCTGATAGGCCCCTTTACAAGAAGACAGCAGCGAATTCCTCAAGTAGCAGTTTCTATAATGTCTGGGCTGAAGATCAGTTTAGGTGTGCATCAGGCAAAGCACATCAATAGGAGCCAAACTGAGTAGCTTTACTTCAGTGGGAAGGAATTATCCCTCAGAAAATAAAGCTCCAGTTTAAGATTGCATAAACTCTTTTTTTCTTCCAGTGTAGGTTTCCACTGCTGAGCTGCTGAATTCATTAAAGTTTCTCTCAAACACAACAAACCACTTTAGTCTTTCAATACGCTTTGCCTCCAAGTATCCCATTTTCTTCAACCAAAACAATTCACTTTGAAACTACTCTGATGCTCTGTTAAAGTAGTTAAATACAGTGCTTTCACTTTGGGGGAGGGAACAGTTCCAATCTTGTACTTGTCTAACCCAACGTAAGTCCTCCCTTTGGCAGGTGAGCATATAGATTCTGTGCATATACTGCACTGATGTATACTTCTGATGGCGAACATGTGGCCTTCACAAGACTGTTGGAGGACTGCAACTCCCATTTACTATTGGACTGCAACCCTCTAACAATGACAAGGCTTGGTGGCAACTGCAGTCCAACAACATCTGGATGGCTACACATAACCCAGGTCCTGATCTACAGGCTGAAGCACTAATCCAATTCCTAAAATCTAGCAGCCTAGGATAGACAAGTTATAGGTCCAAAGCTCCAATAAGTTCTTTGCCTCTCCACAGCATTCACAGCTAGAGGCAGCATAGCACTTTTGGATGCAATGCTGAATCTTCACAGTTGGGAACAGAGGCTCTGCCTCTGGTATCTGGTAGGACTATCTTCCTCACTTGGAAAGCACTGTTGACTCCCAGGTATTTTATATGAAATAGAATTGAGGTTTGCCCAATATAAGAAATACAACTACCAATCATTCAGCTTTTGTTTACAGAGTGATTTCTAAGCATGTTCAATTGCTGTTTTGAAAGAGATAGGAAGAGTAAAGTAGAATCTGGGCTTACAACTGGATGGCCAGTAGGAACATACAGAAAAGGGAACTCCCTGGCGTACAGACTTCAAAGTACCTTTCAGGAGACAGAGTGTTCTATATTTTTCATTCCCACACCTCGAACAAAGGAGATAGGAAGAACCTCGTAGAATGGGGAGAACACCTGTCTTCAGATCCAACATGTCATCAAATAGAGGCTTGTGTAAGAGAGAGAAAGAGAGAAAAAGAGAAGGGGAAGTACAATCCATGCTCCCATTTCTGAAGGAGAGAATCAGCATGTCATCTGACTGTGGCGAACCACAAGCTGCAGTATCAACTTGAATTCCATGCATGTGCCTCAGACATTTACAGCTGATAAGAATTTTAAAGCTTTTCATAATCTGAGGAGTTCTATGACCCTAAAGCTACGATCAGACAATGGTTTGATTCTGACTTATTTGAACTAACCATAGTTAGAAGAGCAGCTCACAGTTCCCACCGTTCAAACACAATGGGATACTGTTGGGAGGGGGTATCCAGGAATGGAAGTAGAAACTTTCCTCTCCCAGTATGCAGTGGGGGTGGGGGTACCAGGACAAGTCCAAAGCTCACACAGGCCTATTTTCATAACAGGAAATCATGGAAAGAAAATCTTATCTTATGACAGCTCCCAAACTCCCACATTCTACAACCCATACAACCCCCTTTCACGTACAGTCCTTTCACTTTAATCACCACAATTATTTGCTGTTCTAATTATGTGCTACAGCACTAGCTCAATCCATTTCATTCCAGGTGTTCGATAGGATTATGTTCAATCTATGAGGGACCTGTGTTCCTATCTTTGGTATAATGTAAAACATCTCAGTGTGGTCATTTCACATCAAATACAGTTTAGCAAAATGGATATGTTTCTCTCAATTTATTCCATTAGTATTATTTGCTATGTGAAACAATTTGGGTTTGTTTTGTTTTGTTTTTCTTACCAACAGAGGGACAGCACTGATGATAAGTTGAGGACAAAACTAATTCAAATACATTTGACATGTCGCCTAAAGCCTCTATAAACTTGTTAACAAGCTTCTCCTATAAGCTAAAGGTGACTAAAATGTTACAACTGTCTTTAAAAGGTTGGGAGGCACAAAGATATGGTGAGACAGAAAGATGCCTTTTTTTTTTAGAAAAAAAAAGATAGTAACGTATTCCAAGTAACATGAGCAAAGACATGTCTTTGGCTCTTAATACTTGATCCTTGCCAGATTAGGACACAGAATTTTAATTAAACCCTACTAGGAAGCTGCAATGAGCAGTAGAGAATGACTCAGAATGGTAATTACTAGTTGATACTGCCATGAAGGTGCAATTTTAGAAGCCATGCAGGTGTTACACTTTTACGAATGACTCCAAAAATTACAATCAGACAGTCCTCTAGGTAATTTCACAGAGAAAGCTATAAAACTTTGAAATGCATTTCTAAGATGTCCCAGAAGGGGTATGAAAATGAGGCTATGCTTTAATGCTACCAAGCTAATTGGCTGTCAGTGTTCAATGCAATTCCCTTCCAGTAGAAGGCTTGGTTTCACTGATGTATTACACAGTGGCTGACTGCCTCGACCTGGCAAGCCCTGCTTTTCCATAACAGGAGGGGAAATGCTTCAAGCCCATTTCCAGATAGTGAAATTCAGACTTTCACCCTTTTAGCACCCTGCTGCAGTCACAGTGATAAAGTATTTTTTTAAAGGTCTCATTATTCACTCCATTTCAAATTCTACTTACAGGTGGTCGTATCAATCTTAAATCAACATTAGTGACTAAATACAAAACCCCAGGATCTGAAGCTATTCCTTATCTAGTCAAAGGTATCTTGTGCCACTTTTCAGGACAAAGCCTTTCCAAGATGGGTTACAAAAGATAATTAACTTCACTGAGATGTGTAGGATAGTTTGACCCCACAAAGACAATTAGCTGCAAATCCACGGCAGAAATATGTTATCCTTCCAAATGATTTCAAGTAAAAATCAACTGTAATGTTTCCAAGTCCAGGTCTTCAACAATCTTCCTTTGACTCACCCACCACTGATCCCTTCTGGTACGGGTTTCCTTCAAGGACATACTCAGCCCTTATAACTTCCCTCAGCCTGGCTCCACTTGCCTCTTTGGGTGGATCAACAATATGATCTGCATAACTTTGCTATAATGCTGTAAAGACTTTGAGAGTTGAAGATCACCTGCTTTCAAGTATGGTTCATACTGCCTTGACTTTCTGTTCCCAATGCCAGTCACAGCTGTAGAATGGACAGTAATTTGGCAGGTCATGGAACGTATTCTAAGCACATTGCAAAGTATGCTGCCTCCTTCCTATTTGAATGCATCTGCAACAGTAGTTACCAGCTGGGGACGTGGGAGGAGATTCTGAAAGCAGAGTGAAGAGGTGCTTGTCTGCTCTCCTTCAAACGACCTCAGCAACACTACTTCTGAGAAAACATGAGCCATCACTAGGGAAATTATGTAATTAACTGACACAAAACATCACCATCCCACATAATCTCAAATGCAAGTAAAAATAACTTAATAAAGCATTGGGCAGCATATCCAGATACAAGCATGAGAGAAAAGGTCTCAGGTTTGGACATTTCTGGAAGACAACAGGACTGAGGGCTTTTGTTTTCAGAACACGTACAAAAAGACTATTTGCCTGCTCCTTGTCTATGCCAAGTACACCTAAACAAAATTGATACCCAGAAAATGTTTCATATCTAACAGTTTATACTATCAATCAAGTGAATGAGGAATACGTATAACTTTCAGACATATTAAAAACGTACTCCAACGTTTAATCATTTGCAGCAGCAACTCAAGGGACTGGAATTTTCCTCTTAGAGTGTTTCAACAGTTCCTTCAATTACTCATGAAATAGCTGGATGATGGAATGTTTCAGATTTTGCTGGGGGGAAATGGTCTCAGGAGGAGAGAAAAAGCCATTTACTCCATCCTGGCAGCTGCGGTCAGCACTTTCCCCAGGGCATAAATTACAGACCTTCCACTTGACACTAATCAGGCTTCTAAATCAACTGTTCCATTTTACAGATGAGAAATTGAAGTTGAGGCACAGCTAACTGAGCCATTCTGTTCCCTTAAACAGATATAGAACTTATTTTCTCTCACCCTATTGTCAGATGTACATATTGGACTGTATTCAACACTGGAAAATGCCAACTGTTTGGAAGAGTGACTTAGACGACTTATATGGTAATGGCATCATTATTCAAATAATGCCAAAAGATTTAGACTCTAACACTATTCTACCATGTTAAGGGCTGCATATGTAAGGATTCCTCCCCCCCGCCCGTACTTTTCAACCTCACAGACACCTTTGAGGTATGCATGGTTCACAGTCACACAGTAAGTTTTGTAACAGAAATTTCTGAGTCTGAAGTTCAACACCCATCTTGTCTAATGGAGGGCAACTGTTGTTCTCCAGTTGCTTTTAGCCTACAAAACTACCACCAGCTTTCAGCAGCATAGCCAAGAGTGAAGGTTTATGTGAGCTGCAGAACAAAAACTGCTGGGGAGCCACAAATGCCCACCCATCCAGTAACCAGTACAACACATCAGAAAGCGGCAATAACTGTATAGCCTGAAATAGGTATATTACTACATCAATAATTACTATAACAAGCTTTGGTTTCATATAAAGCAGAACAAGAATATCTTGTGTATGAATGATTATCCAGTATCTCTCAATGGAAAGAACTGTCCACTCAGTACAAGACTGTCACTATGTGGAAAAAGATACATTTATGGAAGAGTTTTAATTACCATATCCAAGTCAGTATCAGCAACATATAATTAAACACTAGATGCTTCATACTGAAGTCCTCATTATTTTTAACAAGATGAACAATGTACTGATATGTAAAGTGATAAATGATTTCTTTTTAAAAGATGCTATGATTTACAAACAAAACACAGATGAGGTTGTACTATTACCAGTACTCAAGGCAAGTACCAACACAATCCTTACCAAGTATTCCACCAACTGAATAGATCTCTTTTGGGTGTGATGCAGAAATTATTTTATCACGAATGAGGCAGCTAATGCCTGCACACCTACTACGGTGTTTATCAGATGGTGACATAATGCCTTTTAATAAAGTGCCTAAATTGAGGAGTCAAAGCAGTTTAAGCCTTAAGTAATAAGAAAATAATTCTTGATCTTGGAACAACAAAGTGGACCAGAGTTTAACAAGGCACGAATTAGCCCCTTCCCTTTTCCTGTCATAGGGTTCTACTTATTTGCTTTCTGCAACTTCCTCCAATACAGGGGATAGAAAACATCCAACCTATATGATGCTTGCCACATACTGAGCTTTGAGGGATCCCACTCACAGCCTGTTCCCAGATTTCTCCTATTCTACCCGACCAACAACTAGCTATAGGAGAAACTTCTTTTCTCATAAATGTTTTCCCCCTAACAGAGTTGGTATTAAGGTTTTTGGGGGGAGATGAGAAAAGTTAACTCTCCTTTTCTGTGGCTTCTACACCCTGAAATCATTGGAGTGGGGGAGATGCGGGCACTAACCTTTGGGAAATGATCCCATTTGCTGGGACCTTTAAAAAAAAAAAACAAGAAAAAAACAACAAGGCATTATCTAGCCACAAACACCACTGGCATGTATTGCAAGATTATGCATGACTGAATGTATGCCTCATGCTGAAAAAGGTTCTCATTCCCATGAATGCAACCTGCAACAAGTACTGTTAAATGCAGACAGAACTTCACTAGGACTACAGCAAACTGAGTCCTTCCCACCAGTCAATTCAAATTGAATCAGAGCCACAGGACAGCAAGTTAGTATCTCCCTCCCCTGTACCTGTTGGCCCCATAGCTTAACTCGTGTAAATCAAATTGTCCTGAAGCCTTACAGCAATGGGTATCACGATTCACTTTTCCAGAGGAAGAATAGAACCATAACCCAAAGATGCTCCAACTCTGGCCTGTTAAGAGTATGATGAAGGCCCTTTCCCAAATCCTGACATCCCCTCAGAAAAGAATCTCAATGTTCTCTCTGATTACTGCAAGAAAAACAAGAAGATTTTCCTCCCTCCTGGTTGTCCTCCCTGTGGAAAAAAGAATTGAGTAAGGGGAATCCTTGCATTACCTCTGATCAGTGTGCACAGGAAGGATGACAGGAGGAAGGAGGAAAACCAGCAATTCACACATACGCTTGCAAGTGCTGGCTGAATTCCAACAGGGACTTAGCCAGCACATGTAAGCAACAGCTTAGATTAGTTCATTCTCTCACCTTCTTCTCTACATAGGTGAGGGGAATAGGGAGGAACAAAACCAGCAACACTCAACTGGCACTTTCTTCTATAAAGCTTCCTACTTAACTGCTCCTGCAAGGGTAGTGATTCCAAGAGGAGGCAGATTTAAAAGAATGCCAGTTCACTTTTAAGTGCAGTCATCACACTACTACAGAATGTTCCCAGGGTACAGCTGGACAGAAAATAACAACCTGACTGGAATGATTCCAGTATCCATCACAGGGCAATGCCATTTTGTTGTTGATTTGTTTGTTGAAGCTAGGAAATTTAGGACATCTAGCCTGTTTCAGTGGAAATCATTATTCATTCAGAAACCAGTGTCAGGCTGGTATATTTCAGTTTTAAGCTGCAAACTTGTTCAGGTGATAGATGCTTAGAACAGCCAGAAGTCTAACTATTTTTTGAGGCAGCAATTAATATGGTAGATCATTTCATACCAACACCTCTGACATCAAGAAGATTGCAACAAATGGGAGGAAAACCCCCAGAAAGTGACGATAGCCAGACCATACAATTGCAATTGAAATGCCAAAGCTATTATTCAACTTAAAGTTACACATAGCGCTCACATAAAATTGACTGTCAATGGGTGTTTGATAAGCCCTACTTGTTAATATGGTTCTAGGATTATTTCCCTTGAAAGCATGTCATTACAAACTTCCTGTGTTGTTGGTTAGAAAGCATTTTAAATAACTGAAAACAAAAGAAGCTTTTAAAAAAGGAATGTCACTTGTCATGGTCAGTTGTTAAAGACCTTACTGAATCAATGGAAGCTGAATTAACCAAGGTCTAAAACTGCTCACTTTCAGTTTGCTTACAGATATCAGGCGGTTTGCATTTTCGTTGAACTTTGCCAAGTACAACTTCAGCAGAATGGCCAGTATTTCCTATAAATCTTCTGGAAATCTGCACACTCAAGAAGAAGAAAAAAACGAGTCTAAAGACCGTAGGAAGCTAACAGGATTTTATTTTTAACAAGCCACGCTGTTTAACCTTGCAATTTACAGCAATAATTTAAATACCATCAACATAAAATGTTTACTGATCCAATTAGAATGCCGTGTTTTGAATAATCCTCAAGAAGTCAAGTCAATGTGATCACCCCCAGGGGCTGTTTGTTCCTCCATCTGCAGGAAAATTAGTTTAAGAAACAGAATTAGTCTCAACACAAATAGTTGTTGGTTTTAGGTTCTTGTTGTTTTTTACAGGAAACAGTTGGGTTCATCTCTGTCAAGAACCTGTAAAGCTAAAGCTTTCCATCATTTATAGAGTAGCCATTTTATTAGAAGGGTGGTTTATTAGTAGCTCATCAGTACTGACAGAACTGACATTCTCCCCCTACCTTACATGTACACACAAACAATTTCTTTAAAATCTACTTGCTATGCTGTATCTTTGCTACTCACTTTCGCCAACAGAGAAACAGGCAAACTCCATATGAAGAAAAAATCATACCTGTAATGTTCTTTCTCTGATTAATGAAGACATGATGAGACAAAACAGACGTGCTTTGATTACACCATCAATGAAAGAGCTACCTGTCTGTCATATAAAGCAATCTTCTGTATAAATACAGGAAGATTAGTCTGAAATGTACATTTGACAGAGTGGCAGAAATCACTTCTGCTAAGCTCATTCTCTTGCAGAGCAGTTTACACATTGCTTCCTCTTCCCCTCCCTCTTCATAACACTCTCCATTATTCAAGTAGCAGATGCACTTGAATTAAATTAAAGCTCAAAAAAGGCTCTCCCTTTCTTTCATTATAACTCAGATAGAAATTTTATGTGATTTGTATTTAAAATGCTTAGAAAATGGTTTTGCCATAGCATTCAAGGTAGACAATACATACAAGGCTATTCAGAGCAAAGTCTACCCATCAAGTGAGTAAGGAGATATTTGGATTAGATGAGATATTTGGATTAGCATGTAAGTGCCTGACCTGGGGTTTTACAACACTGGAGATGAGCTCTCTTGTGGTCTCTTCTACCCAGTAATTTCCACCCTTACTGCAGACTGCTTCTCTTGTTTTACAAAGCTAGGTAGTAACCATCTCAGATTTTTATCTTTAACTTAAAGCCAGGAGAGGAAGCAGTTATTTAACACAACCGATTTAAAAGTCTATAAAATAGCCACTGATTTCATAGGCTGCCTCAGCTCTGAAGCCAAGGACATCTTGGCAGGTTGTCATGGCTCACCCATGAACAGCACGTAGATCTTCTTGTCCATACTGGGATGTAGTGATCTGAAGCTTGGAGAGGGTTGGAAGCAATAGATTAACGGCACTTCACAGACAGAAGCCTCTCTCTACCATCCCAGTCAGCTAAGATGCAATACCTCAAGAGCATTCTCTAGCAAGGCACAGAGCTGTCAGTTTTATGTATAATCATCTTTCTAAAGGCTGCAGTAAAACCCTTTTAATGATCTACTATAAACCTTGAACCAATAGGAGGAAAGCAACATTAATGGAGCAGAGCAGTGGCACTAAATATAGGAGCATATTGTTTGGAGAATAACTACTTTCATTATAAGCCTGTCACACTGGAATTACCATTGTAGAGCTGGCCATTGGTTGTTTCTACTTCAGTCCTTTGTTCCTAGGTAAACAGAGCCAGCACGGTGTAATGGTTTGAGCACTGGATATGAGCCTAGAGACCAGGGTTCAATTCCCTGCTCATGAAATTCCATGAAAACCAACTGGGAGATCTTGAGCACATCACACACTCTCAGCCCACAGAAAACCTTGTGATAGGTTCACCTTAGGGTTAATCAGAAATGGCTTGAAGGGACACAACAAACAGCCTCTGGGGTTTAAGTAATATCTTAATTATACACACATACACACAAGCAAGTGGACACACTTCAAAATCACTTAGCAGTGTTTTCACAGACTTCACTCTGGTGTTAAACAAAACTGTGCCCATTGTACATATACATGTAGAAAAATAAGCACTGGTATAAAAACATATCACATGTTCCACAGAGGGCAGAATTCCATTCTAGTCACTCCATAAGAGATAATATTCAAATTACACTCAATTCAATTACACTCAGAAGAAATATGCAAACACTACGTATGCACAATTTGATGCTGCTATACTTAAAAGAAGGAACATCACAGTTTAAAGAAGGCAGTTTCTTTGAAAGAGCATTCCAATAAAATGTCTGCTTAGTTAGTTAGGCCACCATGGCCTAACTAGGCTGGCCGGCCACTTTTTTAGCATCTACTCCTCGTGTAGTTCCATGATTCAATAGGTTGTTTGATGAAATATTTGCTATACCAAAAACACTGCCAAAAAAGGCACATTAAGTCTCTTTCGAGAACATTTAATTCCTTGTGAAACAAACACATTCCATTTATTTATTTAATACCATATATTTCCATAAAAAAAAGAGATCAGCATGATACAGTGGTTTGAGTGTTGAACTTCAACCTTGGAGACCAGGGTTTGACTCCCTGCTTTGCCACGGAAACCCACTGTGTGACCTTGAGAGCTCAACACACACTCAGCCCCAGAAAACCCCATGACAGGTTCACCTTAGGGTCGCTATAAGTCAGAAACAACTTGAAGGCACAGAACAACAATAAAATACACATTAAAAATCTTGAGACACAGCATAAAAGTATGTAAGTTAAAAAATACAAGAAGAAAGGACATATCCAACATTCAAAAGGTTAGATTCCCTTCAGGTACAGGTCATCTTACATGACAAAAGCTTGCCTGAATATATTTGTCTGGTAGTAGAAGGATGACAGAGTAATTTTTTTTATTGTGAATTCACATTGGCTGAAGGGAGGAAACTATTATTTTAAGAAAAATCTTTAAGTGCAAGGAATACAGCCTGGTTGCTTTCCACTGCTGTATTTGCAAAGGAGAGTAGACAAACCAGACAAACCAAAGACTAGAGTCTATGATTCTATGATCCTATAAACACACATGACTAATATCACATGTGACAATCTTTGGTATAAGTTTTGTGCACGCCATGATTTTTATACAGAGATAGTGGGGGGAAGAGAGAGAGAGAACAAGCCAAAATATTAAAAGGTTCTAAAGAAAAATGTTTCCATCTGGCTGCCTCAGAATTATTAAAAGTGAGCCATTGATCATCATCAAGGGTAGATTCTTAAGAGAACTGACAGCATTTGCAGGTCTAGCACCAGAAGACAGGCTTTGCATTACAGCTGATCAAGGGACAACAAGCAAGAAGAACAGAGCCAAAATTGATCTTCACAAAGCATACCAAATTAATAGCCAGTATTCTCTAACTTAAAAATGCAGGTAGTAAAAATTCTTTCAGTAGCAAGATGAGCTGCTTTTAACAAATAATAATCCTCCCCTTTTCATATTTTTCAACTCAGTTGCTTATCTCTTTCTTGCCATTATATGAAGAGTCTGGCAGCTCTAGGAGCACCACAGCAGCCACGGAGGAGACATTTCTTGCAAAGCAATTCACAGGCTTGACAGCTGACAAAAGATTTGAGGATATGGAGAGGCTTTGACAGAGGAGTTAAACTCTTCTTACTGGGTGGTTGACAACTACATCATGAATAAATGAGCAGTTAAGGAGATCTGTTGTTTATACATTCTGACTGCTAATAATAAACCTGTTCCAGCAGCATATTTTTGGTAGTGGTTTATGCTTCCTAGAAGTTAAAACCAATGAAAAGCCACTTTCATGTTGCCATTGGATAATAGTATCACATAAAAGATTCACACTCATGCCTAAAGATGAGTGAGGATCCACATTATTTTCAGCCACTCTTAAGAACAAAAATTTAGTAGAAGTCCAAGGCAAAGGAATTGCACAGTCATACATAGTGCCATATGATTCAGTCACAAGATCTCTGTAGACTAGTGTCACCTTGCCAGAAAGAATAAAGTGACCCGTGAACTAGCATACATGTTTGTACACAGCAGAAACCAGAGGTTTCTGAACAGTGAGTGGTTTTAAACAGGAGCATGGAAATAAACGAGAAACCACTGGGCTGGGGCTTTAAAAATGAGAATAACTAAAGAATTGTGTAAAATATTGTATGTCAAAGTAAAACAAAGTAAAAGAACTAAATCCCCATGTGGTATAATGGTTTAAATGTTGGCCTGGAACACTGGGAAGCCAGGATTCAAATACTCACTCAGTCGTGGAAAACCAATGGGTAAGTCACACACTCTCAGCCTCAAAAGAAGGCAATGGTAAAACTCATCTGAAAATATCTTGCTCCAAAAACCTTAGCTAGATTCAATTTCAAGGGATGTGATAACATTCTGGTCAACAAGTGATAGCCAAAGTCTGGCAGAATTGCTGGTCCTTTAATATAAAATTACAGAACAGTAAGTCTATGGACTCTCATTTAGATTAAATCTCAGAGGCTCAATTAAGACTCTAAAGAATGAAGGTAAATTAGTATGCTGATTTCCAATGTGACTGCATTCTGGTGCCTCCTTTTGCATTTTGCAAATGGCCATCGCGCTTTGAAAGACGCATCACAGTCAGCACAAAAGATCCTTGAATTCAGACCTGTAAGTAACAGAAAAACAAAATCCTGCTAGAAATGGAGGAATGAATAGGTTTGGATGATATTCCTTACAATAAACACTTGTAGTAAAACTTGTAGCAAGTTTAAGTAACTGTAAGGAAATAAAACACTTCATACTATATTGGATTTACTTCTCTCCATGCCAGCTTAGAAGCTGACGGGGGTGAGTATCTACAGGTACCTTTGCCTTTTAATGACTCCTTGGAATTATAGTGGTTTGTGCATGCTATCTTTGCCCAGAAAGTTGTTCAGCAGGCAGCCAAGAAATCCTGCCTGTCCCTCCACTAACAGCTGATCAAGTAAATTCATGAGAGAGCTGACTGTTCTCATCACCTCTTGTCTCTGAGCTTCCTCTCTAGCTAGTGCAGGAAATTAAGTTCACTGCTCTCTTTCACTGAAGCTGGCATTACTATGAATATTACAAGTACTCTTCTACTTTGACTGAAACCCACTGTCTTATGAATGGTTAGCAGTCTGACAGTGTTAGAACCAGGATGACCCAAATTAAAAGAGCCAGAAGAGAAAATAAAAATACAGGTGCTAGAAGGTTTTGATCATATTTCTTGTCTCAACTGTTTTATTGATATTTCCAGTCTTAAATTCCTGCTGACAAATGCCATTTTGTTTCATGCTGCCTATCAATTTCATTCAACCTCATTTTACTGAAAATATAGAAATATATATTTAAAAGATACATACAACTATCCTACTATGGTCATTGCCTGTGGACCAATGAGTAAGAGAATCAATGGGAACAGGAACATAGGTGCCTGAAAATCGTTTGTCTTGTTGAATTATTGGAGGAACAGCTGGAATCTGGGTATAAAGAAGTGCTGTATGTTGCTGGATTCTTACTAAGCTCCCATCAGACCAAATTCCTGTAGAAGAAACTGAAGCATTGTCTTTGTTAACATATGAGTGCATCAGATAAGGATTCTCAACTGTGGGGAAAGTTTTGCTGGGGAAGAACAAGTAGTTGCCAGGAAGACAAGCATTCATCCCATTTATTTTATGTTACATTTTAACTGGAAAGAGATATACAACAGGTCACAATCCACCTCCACACACTCACACACCTCCAGCTCAAGGAATGATTTGATCTGAGCCATTTAACTAAACATTTACAGATCAGTGACATAGGATGAGTCTAACTAACCTGAAAAACTCCTTGGAATATTTATCAGTACCGCAGGTAATCCATAGTCCACCTTTCTCTTTTACCAGGAAGGTACGTGTTCAGAAAAAACCTAGGAGTGTCTGAAAGCAAGACTCGGAAGCAGTGAAAGATACCCTTGCAATTATGCTAGCGGTAACTGAGATTTAGACACATACCTAAAGAGTCTCTTGATGAATGGAAGTGGCTTGTGTCTTTATTTAGCCAAGCCTTATCCTTCTCTTACAGAAAGATTATGCTACAAGAGCATATGGCCCTTACTCCCACAACTCTGTGTTGGACCTGGCTGTCCAAAAAGCTTAACACAAAGAGCCTGCCAAGAGAAATGTTATGCACATTTCCTTAGAAGTAATTTGCTTGGGAATCAATGGGAAGTCTTCCAAGTACATGTATTTAGGACTGTGAAGATAAGTAGAACTGTGAAGACTTTTGATGAAATATAAAACCTTTGCTATTCATTTTTTAAAAACAACATAACACTCCAAACATGCACAATTTTTTTCACACCAGTTCAACAGAACGAGTTGACAAATATGGCAACTGCAGGATTAACTGAATGATTTATTTAAAAAAAATAAAAAGAATGTCAAAGTAGTGGATAATCATCATGCCGAATACGAGTTTTGACTTTCTCAAATACCACTAAGAGCATTCAGTAAAACCATGTGTCTGTGTGTGTATCTCAGTGGAACTTATTCCCAGATAAATGTGAGTACGACTGTGGTCTAAATACATTAAGGAGTAAGTCATCTTAATCTTGGCTCTTATACCCTTGACACAAGAACACAAGACTCAGAGAAGTTAAGAAGATATATGCCTTCATACCATACCCACTTTAGAGAATCCTTGGCATCATACCCAACCTTGTGTGCATAAAAAGAGGGGCTTTGTTCCAGTTTATGACTACTTTTACTTATTGTGTTGTAAACTGTAAAGGACAAACAAAGAAGAGCTTTTCAGTGAAGACACAGTGCTATTTTTCTTACACTAAAATTAAAAATGAGAGAAGCACTGAACAATATTTATAAACAGTTTTTGAAACTGGTTCATTTAAAGGAAAGAAAGGTAGCTTTTAAACCATCTTTAAATTAAGAAGGGAGGCACAGGAAAATTCTACCACAGGACTTATTCTAAAGAGGCCTTTCATTCATTCAAAAGGCAATTCAGCTAGCATGTATTGGTATTTTAATTCTTCAGTAATTCAACAGGCCCAATGTTAATAGGCAGACATTTCAATTTTTTTACATTACTTTTATATGCTGTCATGCATCCAAGAGCTTAGTGAAACATATATGAGGTCTCATTTTTCCCATAGCTTATGAGTCATATAGGTTACAAAAGAAGGCCTCGCCCAAAATTACAGTGAGCTTTGTTGTTACTTAGAATTTGAACCCAGCATTCACAAGCCCATGACCAACATCCTACTGGCTAGAATATGCTGTATGCCTATTGTTCTCCATCAGTCTTATATTTATATCTGTCTTTCTCCAATACTGGGACCCACCTCAACTGTTCCCAATATCGGGACTCACCTCAGGTGGCTTCAGGTGTTTTAGACCACAGCCCTGAACCACAGCTTTTTGGTCAACTGTCAGACATTGTGGGAGATGTTGTACAAAATATTTGCAGGGCATCAGGCTGTTAAAAGATGTGCTACAATCTCGCACATTAAAAAAAAAATTCTGACATTTTAAAAACAGCATGGAGGAACATTTATTAGTTCTATGGATGCAAAATTGTCCATACAAATGTAGTCTGAGCTCTTGGTAATTAGAAGATGTTCCAAGATACAGAATACAATCAAGAATCCACTTACAACCTCTTCAATACTAAAAGGACCATAATTACCTCTAGAGTCGTACTCTGCATCCTCTGGTCATACCATTTGGAATTGCAATTTTCCTATCAACTGAAGAAATTCTAAAGTGAAATGGAAATGCCTAATCTGAATAGAAATACTAAATTAGACCCTGTCATGTACTGTTCTGTAATCCATATGAATGGCAAGGAAAACAGCTCAGTCTAGGGCCTATTAGAAACAACAACTTTGTTTATATTACAAACATTCATTTATACAACAACTGATCTAGTGTGTTACTTAAGTAACAGACAAACATTATTTGGTCCACATGCAGAGAGGCCAGTTCTACAAGACACTCCAAGGACCTCTAAATATGCTGAGATAGTTAAAAAGCATGGCTGCTGAACACACTTTGGAGTGAAACTAATGCACCTTTAACCATTCTGAAACAATGTTTATATTCTTGTAAGAGGTAGCTCTGAAGATGCATGCTTCTACAGATGGTCTTTGTTGGTGAATGTCAAGCTACCCACCTTGTTATTTTATGGTAAAGATCTCCAAGAGGAGATTAGGTGAATCTAGTCAATTTGTTCCACAGATGAGTGCAATCTCTAGATGCTAAAGGAATGAAGGGTGATGAAACAGTAGAAGGAATGGCTTTGTTGTTATTAACTGCCATCAAGTCAGCTTCGGCTTACAGTGACTCTGTGAATTAGAGTCTTCAAAGTTAACCCATCATCAACAGCCCAGTTCAGGACTTGCAAATTCAGCACCATTGCTTCCTTGATTGAGGGCCTTTCCAACCTACACTGTTTTAGTGCTATTATTCCACTTTCAACATCCTATGGAATTCTGGTATTTGCAGTTTAGGGTGGGGCATTTAGAATTCTCAGTCAGAGAGCTCTATGGCCTCAGTAAATGACAAACCCCAATATTCCACAGGATGTTGAAAGTGGAATTACAGCACTATAACAGTGTAGTGCAGAAATGCCCTCAGTCTATACATCTTTAATGCAGTATTCCTCTCTGCCTACTGCTTTCTACATCACTAAGCGTTATTGTCTTTTCTAGTGAATCATGCTTTCCAAGTACTAGCAATGTGTCCAAAGTACAGCGGTCTCAGTTTGGTCATCTTGGCTTCTAGGGAGAGTTCTGGCTTGATTTGCTTGAGGACACATGTATTGTTTTTGTTTTTTTCAACAAGGTATCCACAGAACTTTTCTACAGCACCACATTTGAAATGAGTTGATTTTATTCCTATCAGCTTCCCTCAGTGCCCAGCTTTCACAACTGTACATGGAAACTGGAAATACGATGGCATGGACAACCCAAACTTTAGCATTCAATCATATACATTTACACTTGATGATCTTGTCTAGTTCCTTTATAGCTTCCCTTCCAAGTTCCAGTCTTCTGATTTCTTGACTACAGTTTTCATCCTGATTAATGATTGATCCAAAGTATGGAAAATATTTAACTATTAAAATGTCCTCAACATCTACTTTAAAGTTATATAAATATCCGTGGTCATAATTTTTGTTTTCTTAATATTCAGTGGTAAATCTGCCTTTGCACTTCCCTTCCCTGACTTTCTTCAGTAACTATTCCAAGTCTTTGCCATTTTCTGCTAGTAGTATGGTGTCATCTACATATCGTAAATTGTTGCTGTTCCATTCTCCATTTCCCCTCTCCTCTGAGTTTAATCCTGCTTTATGTATGATATGTTCAGCATACAAGTTAAACAGATAGGGTGATAAAATGCAGCTTTCCCTGACTCCCTTGCCAACTGGAAACCACTGTTTCTCTGCATTTTGTCCTGACAGTAGCTTCTTTTCCTGAATACAAGTTACACGCTACAGCAACCTCGTCCTCTTTCCCCACCTTGTTCTAAGTCTACCTCAGGCAAAAATAGCTTTTTGGTCAGCAATATAACGCTAAAATGTCCCTAGAAACTATGCAAGCAACCAAATTGTATATTGATTAAGCACAGCTTTAAGGAACAGTTTGGCTTTAATAGTTTGTTTGGCACAGATGTTGGAATTCTAAAAGATGTCCTGACTATTTCTCACTGATGTTCTACTTTCACATTGCCTAGCATCTAAAGTATTTCACTCTCTATTTGTGTAACAAACCAGAACCGCCTCTGCCAAAAGGATACTTCTTGAAATATTAGCATTACCTATGCATTTCCTAAGTTTCAGAACAGCTGAAAGCCAAAGCCTGATCATATATGAAGATTTAATTTCATTACTAGATAATTATATGAAGTATTTACTGCATAAAGTGTCTGACAACTAGCATGTACATGTTCTTGTTCTACATAAGGAATACTGACTGCCCTGATCTTTCTTGGTTTCTCAAATAATTTTATTTCTAGGTATGTCTCTACATAGACTATCCTTTACAGTGCTTGGAAAAGTTATTTTGGAGACACCACAGCTCCCAGAGTACCATAGACAGCACAGACAATGGACATGCTGGTAGGGGAATTCTGGGTGTCAGAATAAATAGTTAACTTTTCCATACTCTACTCCTCTCATAGACATAGCAGTTGACCAGAAAGTAAGTACATGTGAAGGAAAAAGAATTCTCCAATAGGCTGAACAGCAGCTGATAGCTTAGGCCTTCAGGAGAACCCCATATTAAACTGTAGACCTGTATTTGGCATACTAGAGTATTTTTAGAGATGGTGATAAACTTTTGCAGGCATAGTATAGCAATAACAATCACGTTAAGGGAACAGCTCAATGATCCTTTGCACATTTTTACTTTCTACTGCAGATAATCCCCTCTACCCAGTTACTTGGAGCAAGTACCACTCACATTTGCAAACAAGTACACCAGTCAAATCCCTATACCATCCAAACAACTTAAAAGAAACACAGGACCAATGTGTGCGGTCACATATAAGAAATGTATCCTGCAAATTCAGCTCAAGACCCATTTTGTACTTCACCTTTACAGCATAATGCTGCTTCGACATGCTGAATCAAGAGACCACATGAGACAGACAGATGACATAATTGTGTCTCTATTAGGGAAAGTAAGTGCGCCTTTCTGAACACTGATGGTGTAGAAGGAAAAAATAATAATGCAAGATCAGTACCCACATGGTACAAGAAACATGGATTTTAGCTCTTGACTTAATCGAGATAATCCACACCAGCTACTTTTGTTTACTTACCTGTAAAGCAGAGGCAATACTTTGATGTCTCTAAGTAATTCTATTTGGATCAACTACAAAATGTAATAGTAACATGACTTTGAAGTTTTAAAAGATAGCATGCATTGTAAAAATGAAGCCATTTATATAAAATCAAAGTGCTAGATTAAATACTACCTTTGAAGTTTAAAAAGTTAGTCTTCCTTAAACATGTTGAAGTAATTAATCTTTGTGCCACATTGCCTTTATGTCTGCTGCACCAACAGTTCTTAGCATCTTGTCATCCAGACAGATGGATTCTTCCACCAGCATCTTTCATAAATTCACCCACAATTCATAACTCAAAAATAGAATTAGTGACACCATGATACATTTTGATGAATGAGATGCCTTTGTACCCCGCATGCTACACTTCTCACAGGATAGACTAGCACACGCCTAAGTTAGTGTAACAAATGGCTTGGGTACATTTTTGGTACCACCCACACATTGCTAAATCCATTTGATGAAAGGATTTGGAAATGACTATAACCCTAATGTCCTAGTAACTATATCTGGGGCAGGAAAAAGAAATGTACTTACTCAGAAAATACCTTCTGATGTTTCTTATAGCTATCTAGCTAGGTAATATGACAACAAATGTATGCCAAAAAGACATTTAGGTATTTTCTTCTTCTGAGATAAAATCTAGACTTGCCTCAGTGAGTTTTACAATACAATCCCAGCTCCCAAAAGCTAATAATTATGACAGCAATATATTACCTCCAGCATCAGAGGCAATATACCTCTGAGAAAAAAGGAACAGAGCAGGTAGGTGTTGTTATTCTTATGTCCTGCTTGTTGGCTTCCCATAGACTAAATTGGCCCTTGGTCTGATCCAACAAATATCTAGCATGCTCATGATTAAAACCGTCTTCCTATCATCAGTGGGCCTCACTGGGTCAGCAGGTTCGCATTCCTATCTTTTCAATCTCCACATTTCCCTCACTTTGGCAGTTAAGTGATTCATTCTAACAGTTTTATGCATGTTGTTTTTAATTCTTTTATCCCTTTTAACCTGTTTTGACTTAACATGGTTGATACCTTTTTAGTCTATTTGCTTTTATTGTTTTTAATTGTTTCAATCTGTTTATATCGCTTTTACCTGTAAGTCACCCTGAGCTCTTACGATATAGGCAGGATAGAAATATTTTAATTAAATAGTTAAACAATTAACTCACTCACCAACTACTACAGATTCTTCTAGCTAACCTGGAGAAAATTCTTAGCTAACCTGGATTTAGAGGAAGTATCCCATGCCATCTTAGCAATCAAAAAGGAAAACACATCAAAAAACAATATATAACAGAAAAATACTAATAATATATGATGGAAGAGAACAGTTGTCTTCTATACTTCAGAATCTGAGCTGTGTCCAAGATGTATTGGATACCCTTTTGGGAAAAGGCTTCTGTCTCTCTTTGACATCAACCTCTCTACTGGAAAGCCAGAATTCTGCCCTGTGAATAAAAAGTTCAGCCAACAGAGAGGTTTCCTCTGGCACTTTTCTATAAGCAGCCCAACTAGTGCCTCTAAGATGCACCATAAAAAATGAGTCTGAAACAGCTGGCAGCCCACAATTTCTGACATTCCTATGAATAAAAACAGCTTAGCAGTAATCCCCTACGGAATGCTTCCCTGAAGAAGAGGACCAGGGAGGAGCCAGGGAGGAATACATTCAGTCTTAAGATACTTAGTCACTAATGTATCTGTTCTCTAGAAACTGCATTAAAATATCACATTCCATGCAAACTGAACAGATGCCTAGGCAAAATTATGACTTTGGAACTTAACAAGCAATAAAATTCATTTGTGCTGTGTAACCAACTCTTTTCCCCTGTACTTTTATTAAATATGAAATCAGACATATTATATGAGGAAGCTACTTCAAAATTATCAGTGGATGCATTTGTCCTGGGACAGAAGAAAACTCAAACCATATGGGACCCGTTAATGGTCACTGAAAATAAATTCTGTAAGGAATGGATAAAATTCCATCAATTTAATTCAGAAATTGGGAGGATGATAATTGTCTTTCCCTGATGCCGGAGCTGTTTTTCTGGCAACCACTACATTCCCAGAATGCTTCAGGGTATTTCAGACAACAAAATGGCAACTACCAGGGGTTACAGTTTTCACTTCCAGCAGCTGCCATTTTCAACACCATGTGATCCAACATCTATGGTTTGAAGAGAGAGATGTGAAGAGGCAATTACTGATATGAGTGTTCCCCAAAGTAGGACCTCAGAAACACCAAAAACCAGCAGAAGACATATGTGGTAGTTACTGAAATAAAGAGAATTTTAAGAAGAGAAATACAAAATGAATGAGCTTTGAATGTGATCTTGAAATAGGAATCCTGAAATAAAAGTAATTTTTATTAATTACAGTAAGTAGTTAGAAGTAGAGCACCTGACAGAACAGAGAAGATAGGAAGCCCCCCCAGGCCAATCAGGAGGGTTCAGTAGGGGCAACAACCTTGAGAAGACAGGAGGTGCTGCAGATGACCTTTGCCTTGGCAGACTGATTTGCAGCTGCAGGGAGGGAATCTGGCTGCATTTTTGTAAAAACCAGCCAGGAGGCTGAATTGGGATGAAAACAGAAACAAGCAGAAGCAGCCAACTTGTTTATGTTGTTGTTGTGTGCCTTCAAGTCATTGCCCTTATGGCAACCCTAAGACAAACCTATCCTGGGACTTTCTGGGGCTGAGAGTGTGTGATGCGCCCAAGGTCATCCAATGGCTTTCCACGCCGAGCTGTGACCTGAACCCTGGTCTCCAGGGCCATAGCCCGATGCTGAAACCACTACAGCATGCTAGCTCTCTAGCCTATTTTACTCACTAGCAAAATTCCCTAGGGTTATGGGTGGTAGGATTGAACAAAGACCACCAGATGATACTTCAGGATCTCTCCCGGTGCCAGGCAAGTTCACACGCAACAGGATTTCTGCTATATCCTGCTCATGTGCACAGCTATGGGGACTCTCCTCAAGAAGCCCAGTGGAAGGAACCAATTTGCTTAGGAATTTTCCAGCCTCCTCAGAGAGATGCAAGCAGTCATTAAGCAGAAATGTGAAGCCCTGGGAGAAAAGGGAGGGGTCAGGAAAAGGGGGAAATTGAAGCAATTGGATTATGGAATATTTTCTTTCGGAATGAGGAATAAAATGTTTAAGACAAGTGCTTCACATATTCTCCTGCCCCAAAATCGTATCTAAAAAATGTGTAAGAAGAATACTTTTATATAAGGCTAAATGCTGCTAAAGGCACCAGATTCTGTCTGGTTGTGGAAGCTATGAAGGGTCAGCTCCTGTTAGTCCTTGGATGCAAAATTACGAATGAATAACAGGTGCTGTAGACTATATTTCAGAGGAAGGGACTGGTAAAGCCACTCCTGAGTATTCCTTGTCTAAGAAAACCCTATGAAATTCACGGGGCAACAGGAGACTTGAAGGTACATACACACACACACGTGTACAACATGAGATTATTACAATTCGTTCTCTTGGTTTCCTGATCTTTGGGATGAAATTATTTTCTCTGTGTACTTAAGGCTGATAGTTTCTCTGTTTTTACTGTTATTCATTTGTTGGTTTGTTTTTTTGCCTCCTCCTCAATTTGGCAACAGCAAAGACATTCCTTATAATTCAAGCACTCCCTACAATTCAGGATCTTGCAGCTGCATTTGTCATTAAAAAATTTTTAAAAAATTTAAAATTTTAAAGTATGTGCAACTTGCATTTATATTCTTTCTAAACTATACTATTAATATATCAAATATGATAATTTTATGCCCAACCAAATTATATACAATGTATTTTCTCTTCCCAAAGCAACAAAATGACTTTTAATTGCTAAAGGGTGCTAATATTGCATTTTTATTATTTCAAAAAAAAAAAAAAACAGAAAAAGGAAAGGAAAAGAAAGGAAATCCTTCTTCTGAAAAAAAAGGAGAAACTGTTGTTTTCCATACCTTCAAAATTCCTTGAAATTTTACTTCTGGAAAGCTGAGGATGGTTGTAACTTGCCAGCAATTCTCAGAACCCAAGAGAGAGAGACTATTGGAGAGCTTCAGTGCCTCGTGACAAAGGACAGTGATTGCCTTATAATGAAAGGAGGCCTGTGAAGAGCACTGCAGGGTCCTTGTCAAGTGTTATGAGCTTGGGGGAGAAAACCTAAGGCCCTTTCCGCAGTGTCCTCCCATCCTGGCATGAGCACTATGATGACATTTCTGCATGACGTTATCACGGTCCTGCTCCTCTTCCATCCCCAGGCAGTGTGATCACAGATTAAATCATTGACGGGTTTTCCCCATCAATGACATGTGATCATGCAACCATCCCACACTTACCCGTCCTGTGGAAGGACAGGAAGCATGCTGGTGGCTCTTCCTGCCCCAGCACAGTCTAGGAAAGTACCCAGCTGTGCTGCAGAAGGAAGCAGCGTGTCTATCATGCTCCCTTTCATAGGGAGTCAGTCCCGTGCAGAGGGGAGGGCTCCTGTCACACTCCTTTCCCAGCAGAGCTACTGCTGGGATCACCACTGGAGCATGACGGGAGAAGGTAGGGTGCGGAAAGGGCCTAAGATTACAGCCCTTGGGTAGCTATAGATTTTAATGAACAGAGGGGATTTAGTGTTTCCTTACCTAGCAGGCCATTACCTAGAATT
This sequence comes from Cyclura pinguis, assembly GCA_030412105.1. Classification (NCBI taxonomy): domain Eukaryota; kingdom Metazoa; phylum Chordata; class Lepidosauria; order Squamata; family Iguanidae; genus Cyclura; species Cyclura pinguis. The sequence goes on along the minus strand of CM059603.1, from coordinate 81,316,757 downwards.
TTTTAAACAGAACCTAGAGAAATAGAACTTAATTTTCCAAGGTACTGAATTTACATTCTGTAAAAGTACTAAGCTAAATTTTATACACGTGTACATGAGAGAAAGGCCATTTCAGCACAACGCTGTTACAGTGCTATCATTCCACTTTCAATATCCTGTGGAATTCTGGGTTTTGTAGTTTACTGAGGTCAAAGAGCTCTCTGGCTGAGACTTCTAAATGTACCTCCCTAAACTGCAAACCCCAGGATTCTGTAAGTGTTGAAAGTGAAATAACAGCACTGTAACAGTGCACTGCGGAAATGGCCAAAGACTCCCTGTACCCAAAGTATCTCAAAGAAGACAGGACTGGGCTCTGTACTGTTGCTGTCATTGTACACAATGCAATTCCCCTTAGGTATTACTGAAAATGCCATTCCTATAGTAATCTTTTTCAGTATCACAGCAGATCTAATTTTTGGCATGGCTTTTAAGGAAAATGACCATGACGCCATATACCAATTTATGTTTCTAACAGCCACTGGTGGAGGCATAAAGGCTCCCCAGAAAATGAAAGCCATCTACATAGTAAAACACTTAAACCATTTCTGTTTCTGAAGACATCCCCATGGCAATTGTAATGTGTTTTCCAGCTACTTCACCTACTCACAAAGTTAGAAGACTTTCCAAAGATATCCTAAAACTCCTGAAAATTCCCAGTGGTGAAAGTTGTATCCTGTGTTCTTCCATAGCAAGGGAAAGCTTACATACAGATTTCATAATCTATTAAAAATGAATAGTTCCCATATCCATTTATGAAGACTGAGCTGTTGTTCACTGTACATACTGGTATTCGGAACGTAACATATTGTTAAAGGAATGTTTCACTGAAACTAGTCATAGCCAGCCCTATGGTTCCCATAAGGCAAACAAATACACCCATTGTTGTAGTGGGTGGTACCAATTACACCCAGGATTAGACAGATTAGATAAACACAATGAAGCATGCAGCTACATCATCCCAGCAACCATTCCTTCAGATTATATGAACTAGAAAAGAATTCAAAAACCGGTGGAACTGGTTTTTAAAAATGTTTATTCAACTGCACATAGGACAAAAAAATTACATCTTTCATTTTCAAATTACTAGGTTCATGATTTAAATATGAAAAGGATTTTTTTTCTAGACTTTGCATGGATAGGTTAGTGCTTCTACAGCTAATGCCCAATCTGTGGGGTTTTTTTGTTTTGTTTTGTTTTTTAGTGCTACTGTTTTCTTGGAGAAAGATCTGCTTTCTGCAAAAAACACTTAGAAATGCAGAATTTCAGGCATATATTTAAACATGTTTCCTTGCAAGAAAACATACCAGTAGCAAAGTACCTTCTCTATTATGTATCTCCCTGCTGCTTTTACTGTTTTTTTTTCCTTCTGAGTGTGAATTTGTAAGAGGCAAGGCAACTTAGTGCTTCGATTTAATAGTTTTGCTTTGATAAGATTATGTTGTAAAACCTGAATTTTGGACATAAGATTTTTATTTGTTGTTGTAGCTGTTGTTTGGCATATGTAAGTTTAGGCAGATGCTGAAGAGCTGAAAGCAATAGACATTGAGTATGTTTTATCCAAAGTTCAATTCCTAGAGTATATGCAGATAGTTCAAAGAGCTTACCAGTGTCAGAAGATTGAGTGAAAAGTATCTGACCAACTGTAAAGTGATTGTTTCATCTAACCCTATACTAGACAGCCTGATTAAGGAAATCCCAGCTGTTGGATCCTCTCTCTAATGTGGGAGTGAGAGACTTGTAGATCACTGTATTAGTTATTTATGACTTCCCATTTACATTAAATTAGCAATGCTGAAGTGAAAAAGAGACATGCAAGGCCTAGCAACGTTACATAATCCAGAAACTAAAGTTGTAGAGGATTTTAGAGCTTCCGTCTTTGTTTTAAAAAAATGTTATTGATCTTTATTGTGATGTTGCTGAAGATACAGGAGGGTTACTAGATAAAGGTTCTCTATTTAGAACACCTCTAACCCTCTTTTGTTGTCATATGTCTTCATGTCATTTCCAATTTATGATGACCCTAAGGTGAAGCTATCATCGGGTTTTGTGGAGCTGTGATGTACCCTAAGTGACACAGTGGGTTTCCATGACCAAGTGGGGAATCTAACCCTGGTCTCCAACATCATAGTCCAATGCTCAAACTACTACACAATGCTAGCTCTCCTGCCCTTCTTTAGGCCCTCCTTTTCTCTTTATTATAGAGGCAAACAAAGGCAATCAATTTAGCACTATATCTCTTGAGCCATCAACTTAATTTATATTCTCTTTCCAGTAAAATAAAATGCAAAATAACATTTCGCTGCAGTACCATCAAGCTCTCCAGTGGTCAGACTATCATAAAATTCTAAATATTTAATACTGTTCTTGAAACTTGCAATTGCTTTATCAATATTTAAGATAAAGGGGGGGGGGGGGACTCAGCAGCTAATCTGTTATTCAGAATACAGCAAGGACTGAAAAATTAGTCTAAAACTCTAAATTCCAAACAAGCAAGAAATGGCGAGCAGGCATGGCCAACAATAGTCTCATATCAGTCCCTGCAGTCTAAAGTTTAATACTTATTACTGATTCCTTTTTTTCATACTACTTTATGGAAGAGAAATAGTCTGAAATTTTTTTTTTAGAAATTAAAGTTTAAAGTGAAAATTTAAAAAAAACAACCTTCCCCACTTCCAAGCTTTTTTCTTTTTTTCCAGTTGAGTCTGCTTATTTACATTCTATTCATACATAATTTCTCTTCAAAAAGTAACCTTACATTGTTACATCTTACATTGTTACATTGCTGCTTTGTTACACTGCCTTATTACATTGTTGCCTTGTATTATATACAATCTTGCTTTATCCTTTTCCTTTTCTTATTACTATCTCTTTATGCAATTTAAGACTTCTCTCCATTCCCTTTCAAAGTTCTGGATAGACTTATTTTTCAGTGAAAATGTTAGCTTTTCTATCTCTATCATATCCAGAACTTTTAATTTCCATTCTTTTATATCATCGTTCCCTTCTTTCCAATATTGTGCATATGTCAATCTTGCAGCAGTTATCAAATATAACAATGTCTTCTGATGACATCTTATCTCTCTTTGTTTCCCCAACATATTTAACAAATAAAACTCTGGCTTCATTTCAAAATTTAAATTGTAAATTCTTTGAATTTCATCATGTATTTCCTTCCAAAATTTCCTTGCCATCTTACAGGGCCACCACGTATGAAAGAACGACCCCACCTTTTCATCATATTTCCAACATCTTTCATTTCCATTTTTAGCTATTTTCTGCAATCTCTCAGGTGTCATATACCACCTATGTAGCATTTTATAAAAGTTTTCTCTTAAATTTAAGAAATAGTCTGAAATTTGACTTATTTTCTAGTTTGCCAAAACTAGATCAATATTTCTCTCTGAATAGGGGTCTACAGCTGTAGTAGAGGCTACAGATAGCAATTTTGTTGTAGTTGTAAGCCTTCAAGTAGTTTCTGATTTATGGTGATCCTAAGGAGTTTTCTTGGTGAGATTTGTTCAGAGAGAGTTTGCCTTCGCCATCCTCTGAGGCTGGGAGAATGTCACTTACCCAAGATCATCCAGTGGGTTTCCATGGCCCTCAAATGGTTAATAGTAGTCGATGTGAGTTGTCAAAAATTATCTGTGCTATCTGTTTTGTTACCAGTTTCTATGACTGTATTTATTATTTTATTGGTCAATGACTGAAATAAAGTGTCTGTCTGTCTGCTTTTCAGAGTCATAGTCCAGCATTCAAACCACTACACTGTGCTGGTTGCTCTTTATCAGGACTGCTCAAGGATTTAGTACTAATGAGCCTTTCCTATTAGAGCACATGATCCTGTTACAACCTCTGGTGAAGATGGAAGATTGTGCCATGTTATCTCCAAAAAGTTACAGTTATTCCTGGGAATTCAATAACCCTGGGACATCTTAAGAGGTTTCTTCACCTGATGACACCCTGCAAAAAAGGCCCCCAACAGAGGGGTTCTCACTGTCTCTTCTCAAGGCTTTCATCTTAGCTCTTAAGAGGCCCTCTCCTTGCCACTGCCAGGTTTTCAAGAGGGGCAGTTAGCCCGTCCAAATCTCAGGCCCAGCAATACAGTGACGACCTTACTAGTCTACTCAGAACAGGAAGCTGAGGACCGTGTGAGTGTTGGACTTAAGGACTGTGGGGCTAGAGTCATTAGAAATTTACCAACACTGACTAACACTGACTCTGGCTTCAAAATAAAAACCCATAATATTAAACAAGATAACGTAATTATAAAAAGTTTATAAATAGTGGTTATGTATCATTCTCCTAGTCTTAATTTTATATATTCTTTAACTTTAAGGTATATCTTATTTTTCTTTTTAAAATCTTTTAAAAATTTTGTATATTAAATGCATGGTTTGTTGCATTCATTCAACATTCTGTGGAATTCTGGGGTTTGTAATTTACTGAGGCCAAAGAACTCTCTGGTTGAGAATTCTAAATGCTCCTTCCTAGTAGGTCAGTATGGGGCAGAAAGGCCCTCAGAGTCAAAGGCTTGACACACTGACTCCATAGTCCTGGCTGAGTTGTTACAGATAAAAGCAGGGGCCATCAGGTTTCCCCTATAAAACATTGTCCTAACCATAAAGTGCTAGTGCTCTGTGAGATAACACTAACTCTACTCATGGTACAGCTTCCATTTCTGGAAAGGAAAGCTAGAGTGCGACATTGCTTCTACCCAGTCTTCAGCTAGGCAAGCAACTCTTAGAAGTGTATTCTACAGCTACAGAACTAAGAATTTCAGAAAGCACGGTCATAGTCCAGCATAGTCCCTCTGGCAATGACCATTAACTTTGACCTCCATGACAGGTGATCTCCATTAACTTTGGAAGCAGCAGCAGCTCATTCCCTCATATCTTCTGAATACCATGAAAATGCAGAGCAAGCCACACTGTAGCCAACTTTAATCTGTCTTCAAGACAATTCAATACACTGCCCTGCTGTCTGAAGGACAAACTCAATTCTGAGAACATGGTTCAAACACTTTTGCAAAAGATGAACCAAAAGATCATCCCCACCAGTGATGTCTGTCTGTTCTGCCAAGGAGTGGAAGTGGCACATTGATGAGGAACATTATATATGCTTCCATCTTATCTTGAAAGGGCTTCCAAGTCTTGCCCTGATTTAAAATTAGTAACTCCAGTCTGTTCCAGAGGCTGATCACCATACAGTTCAGAATCCTGCAAATCCTGCCCATGGATGTGGCACAAGGGAGACAATCTGAGTAATTCATGTAAAATAATATCGGAGATATGAAAAGCTGAAATGTGGATTGTTGTGCTGTTTGAGCAATCTTAAAGAAAGCTAATAAAGTGTTACAGTAATGAAGACAAGAAAGTGCCTCTAGTTGAAGCACTAGTTTGAGACAAACCTGTGAAAATAAGCATACTGCAAAAATAGAAGAAAATACAGGACAAAAAGGGTGAAGCAACAAAATATCTGAAACTATTGAAGATGAGTTTGGCTACATAAGCCACATAAGCTATTTGCCACTGCCACAATATGCTGGGGGTGGGATTCATATTAATGAAAGTAAAGATTGAAGTTCTAACAGCTATGAAGAAAAGATAAGGTGTTGAGGCAAGAGCAGAGCAAAGGAACATATACAAGTTCCACAAGACAATGCTTCTTCCAAATAACAGTACAAAACACCAGTACAAAACAGAAAATAGAAAAAAGGAGGAAACTAGAGATAGACAGAGGAAGCATGAGTTTTTTAAAAAAATTCACAAGATGGAAGAAGCTACTACTGAGCTGCCCTCCTTCCTGCAAAGAGTAAGAAGGCAACAGGTAAGATGCAAGAAATGAAGGTCAGTCTCCTGCTGAAATACTCCCAAGCAAACATCACAACAATGCAAATGAACCAATGGACAGGAAAGGAATGTCTGCATCCGTTCAAGAATACCAACTTGGTAGGTTCGTTATAGGTATGTAGGATTGTATACTGTGATGTCATGAATTCAGGCATCACTGCGAAGTCATAACGGGAAGTGAGGGGGAATGGAGGTCACTAGAAACTCTTTGAGAAAGGTAAACTTAAACTCATCTTTACTACTAAAAGGTGACGACACAAAGCTGCAGTAAGTTAATTATTTCCAGCCACATATTTAGCTTGTTATCAGCTAAATCTGACCATCTTGTGACAACATGATGGCATCATGTTGCTTTTCTGATTCTAGGTTGACTCAGGTAATCTCAGGCATCTTTCTTCTTTGTTTTTCTTTTTTTCTTTTTTAAATGAACCAAAGTCAAAGAAACAGGTCACAAGCAGCATGTGAAAAAGTGAGCAAACAATGTTTGCCCCAAAACATTTTCTTATTGTGGAAATATGAATCGGTCAATGTGCGTAACAGCCTTAACACTTACACACTGCTCTCCTATAAATATACCTTCCACACAGAATTGCAATACATTCTGTGTGTAATACTTCTTACTATCTTTTCTGCAACAAAAGTTAAAGATAGCTCATTATTTCTACATATTGGGAGGTTGAAACTGAGTATCTATGACAATTCAGCTGAAGATATTATAACCCACAAGGATAGAATATACTTCTCCTTGTTCTATTAATCCACTGGTTATCTTTGGTTTAAAAATTCAGAATCAAAACTCAAAAATGTATAACTTTTATTTTACAGCTGTAGATCCTTCACCATATGAACGAAGTGTACTAATCAAAATACTAAAATGGTGGTTAAAGTTCACATATAACATACTTTATGAATATGAGAAAGCTCAAAATTTGGACTGCTCTGAAATAAAGTGGAAAGGCATAGAAAAATAATTTAAGGTACTCTATTTATTTTATACATGCTGTGGGAAGAAACTGGCAAAGAGATTGTTTATTTAAAAATTATCACCCCATTTACAGGATTTAAAAGCCAAGGGTGATGAAGTGAGCTCACAGGAAAAGGAAATAAATTAATGTGTGGCAAGTGCTATGTTACTCACTCTCCTTTGCTTGTTAAGCAATTCCCCAAGTAGCAGGTCAGGACCCACCAGTGTATAACTGAGAATCCTGCTCACTACAAAAAGCATGCAGAATATACATTAAAAGACATTTAAGTTACAGATATTAATGCAACTTTAAGTAAAAATTCTATGTAAAGGAACTTTCAGAAAGGAGCTGTTCAAACCAAATTAAAAATCATACTGGCTGCAACAGAACACCTTTAAAGTCAGAAGGACTTTAAACTCAATGGCCCCTCCCTAAATTGCAAACACCAGGATTCCACAGGATGTTGAAAGTGGAATAATAGCTCTGTAACAGTCTGGTGCGGAAATGGTCACAGTATAGCCGTTTTCATCTCATGTTTGCCTGCAACCTTCTCTTGTGATGGTATCCTTTCAGGATACAATAGGAAAATGGCATTGTAGAACCTAAGCCTATCTATCCAAATGGCAGGAGTTTGGGGAATGGAAATAATGTGGTCCAGGCAAATGTTTTAGCAGCCATGATCTAAACTGATATGGATTAGTATTTCAGATCAAAGAAACTCATTAAAAATGATTCATTTTTCTTAATGTAAGAAGAATATATCCATTTTTAAAGGGTGAGTGAAATCAAACCCCCAATTCTGATACATAAAAGAAAAGTAATTGGTACCCTACAGAAAAGGTGGCACAAAAATGCATACAACACACACACACACACACACAGAGTAGTGTCAACTGCCTTGGATGCACGCTAAATGTTCTCAGATCTCCAAAATTAATTGGAGGTTAACAAACTGTAAGACAAGTGGTAAGAGACAGTGTGATGTTGTGGTCTGAGTGTTGGACTATGACTCTGGAAACCAGGGTTCAAATCCCTACTCAGCCACGGAAACCCACTGTCTGACCTTGGGGAAGGCACAATCTCTCAGCCTCAGAGGAAGGCAAAGCCAAACTCCCTCTGAACAAATCTTGCCAAGAAAACCCTGTGATAGATTCGCCTCACGGTTGCCATAATTCAGAAATTACTAGAAAGTACAAAACAACATAAGTTATCCTATGTGTTTGATGATTACTACACGAATTGGCTACAAGCAAAGCTGTTTATCAGACGCTGAGAGAAGGACAGCTTCTGATTCCAAAGACATCATCAGATATCATCCTATATTCAATACTGGTTAATCTAACTGTGAATGTACCTTTAAACTTCTTAACAACCTAGGTCCTTTATGTTACAGAGAGCCTTTCTCATCACATATTTCTCTTTGAGCACAGAGGTCCCCTGAGGATGTATTCCTCTGGCAAGACATGAGAATACAGAACAAGCCTTTACATGCTAGGATGCACATCTGAAGAAACAGATCTGATCCAACCTGGCCAGACCCCTGACTGTGAATTGCCATTAATTTATAAAAACATTTTTGTTTCACAAGCCATTAATGCTGTATCAACCAGTTTTGCTACTCCCCAATAGCATCAGGTTTTGTATTTATTTTGCTCTGTCAGATTTTAGTTTAACTGAAATCTACGTTTCTAAATGGAGAACAACTCAAACATGAAGCAATTGCCCATCCCACTACTTTTTTTTCTTCAGCAGAATTCAAAATGGTGGTGATTATACTTAAGACCCCGAATGGTTTAGAACATTGATGCCCTAAAAAAGAACCATCTCCTACATGAACTCACTGGTCTTTTGAAATCATCCTTGAAGGCACGCTTCTATGGCCATTTCTGCACTACATTGTTATAGTGCTACTATTCCACTTTCAACATCCTGTGGAATTCTGGGGTTTATAGTTTACTTAGGCCCTCTAAATGCCCCTCCCTAAACTGCAAACCCCTGGATGCCATAGGATGTTGAAAGTGGAATAATAGCACTATAACAGTGTAGTGTGGAAATGGTCTCAGTCTCAACTACTCCAGAGGTAAGTGTAGTTGGAACATGGGAAAAGCCCAGCAGTGGCTGCCCCAAAGCCCCAGATGTATATTTCAAGAGAAAGCCATCTCACTTTCTCTTTGATGATCTTATGAATGCTAGTAGAAACTATCCTTTTAGGGAACATATTTGCTACGTGATTTTAATTTGCTTTTTTCAAGCTGTCTCATATTTTAGCGGTTATGTTGTAAATTTCTTTTTTTAAAAAATCATTATTTTCCTTGTTAGCTGCTTTGAACTCCTAGGAGAGAAGGCAAAGTGTACAATGAAAATTAAAATTAATAACATTTAAGGCAGTTCTATAGCCTAGGGAGGCTTATGCACCTAATAGCACTTTAGTAGCAGCTGTTGCCTAGAGTACCACTTTTTGGTTTTGCATGGTTTTCCAGCTGTGCTTTTTCTGAGAAAATTTAAAAAATGGATATTTCCATCCCTGCCTTTGCTGAGGTTTGGATTAGATGACAGTCATGAAGCATACATAGATCTGCCTTTGAAAACAGTCAGTGGTTCAGAACGTTCTTATACAACTGCTATGTTATCCAGCATGGACATTCCCAAAATAATGTAAGTTGATTTCCATTAAGTTTGTAAGCTCCAATTCATTGTACCATTTCTGATCTTTAAAGTCCTAAATACATCAAGCAGCTTTTATTATTTCGTCTTGTCCAAGGTATATGAAGAATAAAAGCCCTCTAGGAATCATCATATGAGGATGGGGGATGCTTGAACATCATCCACAAAGAACTGGCCTATTTTGTGTTCATCTCAGAGCTGTGGAATGTTTTCCTATGTCACTTGACTCCTTTCGGAGACAGCTAGATATATGCTTAATTCTTTTGGGAGTTATATTTAAAAACAGTCATGCTGGATCAGGTCAAAAGGCCTATCTAGCTCAGCATTCTGTTCACCCATCCAGCAGCTGCTGGAAAATTCATAAACAAAACATGAGTTCAGCAATACCCTTGTACTTGGATATCCTGACATACTACTCTGGTACTGGAGGAAATATATATTCATCATGAGTCTCTACCATATATTTGTCCACACACATGCTTTTAAAGTTATCCAAGAAGACAGCCTTCCCTATCTCTTGTAGTTGCCATCTTCATTATCTAACCATATTCCATGTCAAAAAGTATTCTTTTTGGATTCTCCCACCATATGGTTTCAGTTGATAACCCTGAAAGAGGGAGAAAAACCTCTCCCTATTTATTTTCTCCACATCATCCATACACACATATACATACCTTTTTGTTTTCCTTAATTCACCCTTTTTTATAAGCTAAACACATCCACACATTTGATGCTGCTGCTAAATTTTTAATATTCTAGCTCTGACGTTCTAAATTGTTTCACCACATAAAATTATCTTGAGAATGCTTTTGTAGAAAAAGATATGTATATGTGCACACACATTATACTTTATTTTTTAAAAAACTGTACATTTTGGATCCATGACAATACCACAGATGACAGAGACAGGATAGCCACTTCATCATATTAGCACAGAAGGGTGTCACAAACAATTTAGCAATTGTTTACATTTGTGAAATGCACTTACTTATTTACAGACCTGAGGAATGGAGTGAAAAGATAATGACTAATTGCTACAACTGGGAAAAGTACATTCAAGAGTCCTTACAGAGTACACCTGTACATGATAACAGCAGCCGTAGAAGAAAACACAGATTATGAAAGTATAATTAACAAGCACAAGTGTTTAGGAGCAATGAGATACTATGTTTTGATAACCAGATTTGCCTGTGAAAGGGAAATGATCTTCCAGATAATTTACATTGAGAATTTAATGTACTTACTTGGGCATGTCACACATTTTTGGCCTCAGAAAACCCCATGATAAGATTGTCTTAGGGCCACCAGAAGTCGGAAATGACTTGAAGGCACACAAGGACAACAACAAAGCATAGAAAAATACAAGCCAAAGAAAGAAAGAATACTGAAATTCTGCACAGAATTTTAAGTAATCCTCCACATTCAGTTTAAATTTAATAGGCTAAACACCATACAGCTTCCAATGGAATGTTGAATGCCAGAAGATAATCTATAGCATGCTGGAACTGTGTCAAGACAAAAAACCCAAGAAGCTTCTTCCATAAATTGAGTATTTTGCCTTCCAAAGCAACTTTAGAAAAATTATAAAAATACACTCTGTACAACTGCAAGCTATTCTACATAGATGTGTACTTTCGTATTCTGTGAAACTAAACTTTTGTTCTTCCAGTCTTTCACGATTCAGACATAGAAGTCTAGCTTTCATTTCCTTATGCAGAAAGTAAATTAGGAAAAGGAATCCCAGTTCAAAATATATAGAATCCAATGCCAAACAGAGCTCAGAATGGATAGTGTTTGGACTATAATCCCCACAGTCTCTCAGCCAGCACAACTGCCGGCCATGCTGGCTTGGAATGCTGGAACTTGTAGCCCCCCCAAAAAAGCCCCTAAGCTTTCCAAGCTCTGGAAGTCAGTCATTTGTGGATGTGTGGGGGTGTATAGATGGAGACAGAAAGAGAGAGAACAATCTCAGAACTACTGTGTGAGCTACTGAGAAAATGACACTATGGGGCAGCTGATACAAATAAATAAAATACCACTAGAGCATGCTGAGTTTCATGTGCATCAACTTTCAGCCTGCAACTGCCCAATTATATCCAGTTGCAGAGGCATGCTGTGAGTCAATCTGTACAGGGCACAGTCAGAGCATAGCAACAGCACTCCTGTGGCCACTCCTTTCCCTCAGCAGCTGCTGCTAGAACATAATAGAAAGACACAGTACTTTCCAGTTACAACTTTTTCCAGTATTCTTCCAGAGAACTTTACAGTTGCAGGATTTTCCAGGCACAAGATGGCCACCGAACCTGCGGCTAATGAACAGCATCCAAACCAAGGCATAAATGCAGTAGTTAGCCATGATCAAGGGCTGTTAACCAAGAGTAAGCTTTTTAGGTAAATTTATCATACTGGTTGAAGCTTTCAACTAAGAGCCAAATGTTTCAGTATTGCTGTTGTAAACACGCAAAGTCATTACATGATTCTTCAAAATAGGAAGATAAGCTTAAAGGTCTCCTGTTTTCAGGGAGATGTTTTATTATCTGCTTGATACGCACTAAGGCAGAGTTTTCCAAACTTTCCATGTTGGTGACATACTTTTCAGACATGCAGCATTTTGTGACATAGTAATTCAGTTTTACTAGCAAATGGGACGTTAAACTGACCCCCTATATGAGATACAGACATATGCATAAATTACAATAATGAAATATATGGGGATCCAACATATCTCATGGAAACCTTTCATATACTTTTAAAAACATATGATTTATAAATAATAACATATATTTCCAAGATTGCAGGCAACACACCTATCCACTCCAAGCGACACACTAATGTGTCATGGCACATCGACTGGAAAGCCCTGCACTAAGGGGATGGTTTATTTGTATACAAAAGCCTTTAAGCAAACTCTGAACTTAATCCGTGCTCCCCTTCCTCGCAATTATAACAACACAGATAAGAGTCTTGGGCTGGATAGGAAAGTTTAAACTCCTACTAGGACACACTAGATGATTTTAGGTACTTAACCCTTTGCACTTAAAAAAAAGGAAGTGATAGCTAATATTGCAGTTCTTTGCTTAAAAGAGTTAGAAGTAGCAACCTTTGAAGCGCAGTCCTCCCTTCCTCCCTGAAAGATATTCTTACTGACCCTTTAAAATCAGCTCAACTAACAACAGCCAAATATGCTTCTGTGAAAGGAAAATAGGAACAAGTACCATATTTGCAGGCATATACAATGCACCAGAGTACAAGATGCACCCCATTTATATGTCAGCAAATACTATTTGCCAGTGTATAGGACACCCTAGTGTATAAGATGCACACCATTTTCAAACAGCATTTTTCAGGAAAATAAGTCTTATAGGCCAGAAAATAGGGTATATCAGAGGTTTAACAAGGGAGAATACACCAAAGGCAATTTAGTTTCTAGCCTCTCTTGAGCTTCAATTTATTTTTTTAAAAAATGAAAAGCCAAACAAACACTGGCCATATGCTAATGTTCATCTAAAGAGCACAAACTGTTATTGTAATGGAAAGTCATGGACATCATCATTTATAAATAATTTGGAGACTTGTGTTGTATGGATTAGTTTATTACTTGTCTTTCTATACAAGTAGCCAAAGTGCTATGTGAAACAGAATGAACAATTATGACAAACTCTTCCAATGATATCACAAATCTGCCCACCCTCAATACTTTTATACAATATACAGTGCACCTTCCATATCTGTGCGGGTTCTGTTCCAAGAACCCTTGCATAAAACAAAGCAAACAAACAAAAAAAGTGAATGCTCTGTCCCACTATCATTCATGATTCAACAGGTATACACTCACAGCAGCATGGGTGTAGGCCTGATGCGTCCATTGACAATAATCGGACAGAAGGCTTCATGCAACCTTATATTCGTGTACATGGAGGTTGCATTAGCAGAAGACACACCGAATTATGCTCTCTCCCTGCCTTGACGTCACTTGCAAAGACAGACTGGTTATCAGAATCATGAACTTTACACCTGAGAAAGGAACAGACTAAGCAAATCACTGCCACTGTTACTTGCAGACTATGGCCCTTTTCGCATCTTACCTCGTTCTGGTGTGGTTGTGAGGGGATCACGCGAGAAGCCTCTTGCGAGAGGCACTCACATCCCCTCCGCTTCCCCTCTGCACCAGCTCCATGCTGGGCAGAAGGAAGCATGAGGGCTCCACCCCTTCCTTCCACAGCGTACTTTCCCAGGCTGCACTGGAGGAGGAAGCACGATAGCCGCGCATCCGGAGGCTCTGCACACAAGGTAAGTGCAGGTGGGACACGGGAGGGACGCACGATCACAATGAGCTGAAAATGATATACTGCGCGATTGCTGTGGAATGATGCGCGATTGCAAGGACGTCATGTGGAATGGTCCTCGCAATCTCGCAGTGCTCCCGAGGCCATTTCACAAAAGGACTGGCGTGCGAAAAGGGCCTATGGGGGGAAATAGCTACCTCTAAGTAATATGGTACAGGCCCACTCCTGTGGAACCTTACTAACTTTTGCAATTCTGCTACACAGGCAATTTCTGCTTGAATAAAAGCCTTCAAAATAAAATTAGATTGATGCATAGCTTCCATGAAGAAAAAAAGAAAAAACTCAAAAGACATTTAAAATGTTTACCTGAATTTGTAGTTATATTTTCTTTTTTTAAAAAAACAAAGTGGTGTACATTCATTACAATCACAATTGCGGTTTCCATGGACTGTTAAGTCACTCACTAGGGTAAAATAAGTTCAGCTGCTGTTGTGACCCACAATGCATATTAAAAGCTTTTTTCTAATGTATTTTTCTGGTCTCACAGGAGCAGGAGATAGAAAAAGTAGGAGTTACTTTTATTGCCTTAATATTCAACAGGCCAAGCATAAAGATTATAGCCAAATTAATTCATTCACTAATGTCTATCAATCATATTTGACAGACTTTAACACATTGAGAAATTCTGCTGTAGATGGCAAATAAGCAGTCCTTCAGGATATATTTAACAAGGAAGTACATCTGCTGGCCTGCTACATACTGCAAATCAGATTTCTCAAGTCAAGTAAACTTAAAACAATCAGAAATGGGCCTAAAATGCCAATACTTCTATACTACTGCATTAAACAGAATACACATTCAATTAATATTTTTCATGGGGCTTTAGATGCACTATAGGCATCATCAGTAATGATCATGATTAACACCCTGAAGGATACAGGAAGTAGGTTTCTCCTCATCTTATCCTATGATGCCCACCTCACTCCTTTTCCTGCTGCCAGTTTCATCACCCACACTGCCTTTTCAGTTTAGACTGGCATATGTTCCTGTCTTGACTCAGAGTAAAATGCTAGCAGAAGTGGCAGAGACCTAACCACCATCATCTTTCAACCCATCTGAACTTAATTTAGCTGCTAGCAAGGTCCTAGGAGTCCTACAATGACAGTTGTCATTGCTCAAAGCAATTCAGTGCCAAAATAGACTTTGAGTCCAAGCAGGGATGGCAAAATGTCAAAGGGCTAGGGGGCTGCATTAACCCACCCAGAGGACCTTGATGGTCTGCATCTCTAAAGAAAATTTTCTAAGAAGATTTTTGACTCCAAAATGCCCTTCACGGGGGACAATTTCTACATATTTTGGGCTGGGTTATGTTAGAATCAGGAAAGAACTTTTTTCCCAACAGCAGGTGATCCAGAAGACAATTTCTGTGTTAGTTCTTGTGAAGAAAAAGGAGGCATCTTGGCCTAAAATGGCCTGTGGTGGAGAAATTTGCTCACATTGTTTAGGGGACAAAAATCTGCTGCCTACAGGGCCCTCAGGCCACAATAGGAATCTCAGGGACATGTGTGGTCTGTAGCCCACACCAGCACAACTCCTGCTTCAAAGAATTAACCAACAGCAATGTGTTTTTTCAATTCTTTTCTTACCCTAATACGGAAAAGAAAAACTACCAACTCTCAGAGGTTCCCTCTCCATGCATCACTATCATCACCTCCCCAAAGCTTAGCATCCAGATACTTTCAGCCAGCATTTTCTGATACCAGCTAAGAGTGTTTCACTCCTCCTTTCCATTCCTTGTATGTGGAATTACCAGTAATTGAAAGAATCAAACAGTATCCAGCTGGCTCAGTAATAGATGAGCACCCCCTGACTTCACTCAGCCCGTAGAAGTCCAGTGACACCTCCTGAAGTCCTAATATAGACAGTCTCAGTATGGAAGCCACGAGCTGGGCAGTGAAGAAAGCTGACAAGGAAAAAAAGATCAGTACATGTAGTATTGGAAAAATGTTCTATGGATACCAAGGATTGCTATGACAAATGAATGAGTTCTAGAGCAAATCAGGACTGAACTCTCACTAGAAGGAAAAGTGACTAAACTGAAGCTGTTGTACTTTGGACATATCATGAGATGATATGACTCACTGAAAAAAGACAATAATGCTCAGTAAAGTTGAAGAAAAGGGAGTAGGAAAAAGAGGAAGAATGCATTACAAGTGGATTGACTCAATCAAGGAAGCCATAACCCTGAGTCTGCAAGACCTGCATTGGGCAGTTGATGACTAAGGTGTTTCATTTTTTGCATCACCATACGGTGAAGTAAATTTGACAGCAAATAACAACAAATTTTTAATGTCAAAAAATAAATCAATTTCACTACAAACTGCTGGTGCAGAGTCCCTAGTGTGGGTTAGCACTGCAGTGGAAGACAAAGGGTAAAAGTGACCCCATGAACATTCTAGGATCACAGTCCAGACTGGATTCCCTCGTCCTGTTTTAGAGTAACATACAACCTTGCTCTTAGCAGAGGATACAGATCAGAAAGAAGCAATAAGAACAGGACCCCTCCTCCCATGGCCAAATTCAAGTCTCCAGCTTTCTTCCTGCTTTTAGGAAACCCTGCTGTTCATAAGTTTTTCCTACCATACTGTCAAGACTCTGACACCTGATAACCAACATCAAAATACCTGACTGTTCCACTCAATGATCCATTACAGTAAATGTTCTATTAAAAACACCACATCTCCTAGCACTTTTTTTATACATATAGGTGACATTGCTTCATATGGCAGAACTGACTCAGCACACACAGCCTGATTTTCTTATCTCATATGATATCTGGCTGTTTGGATGTGACAAGATTGATTTTCTTAGGGATCTGGAATGATGAGTAATCATTTGCATTCACCAGCATGTCTAGCCACTAAGAATGTGGTAAAAAAATTATTTCAGTGGTCAATACTGAGAAGGCCCAAATGTTATTCTAGAACATTCCAGAGACGACCTCCCATGAAAATGTCACAAACAGCCTGTTTCACAACATATCTACATTGACAGCACATTGTTTTCTGATTATCAGATGAAAGAGATAGGAGCTTATTGACAAAATTAGAATGCTCTTTACTGGATACTCATGTTTAAAGTTCATCAGTGCATGGCAGCATCAGCTCTCACATAAATCCATAAAAATCATGTTATTCAAAGCATGTTTTTAATAAAAATGTCAGTAACATAATGCATTTATGATCACAGTACAAGATATCATCTGCTGGGAGACAGACAGAACGTTTGCAAGAAGAATCTGTTTATTAGGAAACATTTACAATGAAAACTTTAAAAAAACTCATTCTTTTACAATAAATAACTCCAGAAGGGAGTTATCTTCCCAGCATGAAACCTGTGTGATTGGAAACTTGAATACTAGCAAAAATATCAGAAAAATCCTACGAAGTCTTGACTGGACTGCACCTGCCATCTGTGCTACTACAAAACCCAAGACTTTCCCAAACAAGATTCACTGTGATTTGGATAATAACACAATTGGATTGGCACAAACTACCAGTTCTTGGCAGGGGCAAGGAATCAATAGCAACAGGGATGAGGCTTGACAAGACTGTTTTGTATTACACACACATCACAATAAACAATCTTTAAAAACTGTGTAAGAAACAACCTAAAAGGCTCCCATATGCTTTCCTTAGAATTCATTGACTGGTTGACTGGTGTTGCGAAGATAGTCATATCCAAGCTGGACGCTTCCCCACATCACAATTGCTTAAGTTCACCCAAGAAGAATCTAATGGCCTTTCAGAACCAACTGTCAATTCCTCCTTTGAAAGCAAGTGAGCTCCCTCAATTAGACTACCGGAGTGTTACACTGTGTTAGCATGGGATTAGCCTAGAACAGTGGTTCTTACTAGGGATGGGCCAACTCGCACCAAAGTAGGCAAATGGAATCCTTCAAATCCACCAACCAGTTTGTTTTAAAAATTCATGCCTCCGGGGCCTGCCAAAGGCCTAATTGGCCAGCAGGTCCCTGGGTGCTCGTGGTATAAAGCCACACGCGCACACTGGAGGCTACCTGTGCCCGGGACTGCTGTCTGTGCTCGCTCGTGCTGCCTGTCCTCGCGGTTGCCTCCCTCTGCAAGGTAATAATCTCTATTCTTTTGACTTAAGACTGGAGGGTAGGGATTGGGAATTACTGAGACTAGAGTAGAGACTTCACTTGAAAGTACCTTGAAGGAGTTGAGACTTGACTTGAGGGTAGAGAACTGAGACTGAACCAGAGGCTGTTTGTTTTTTTTAAAGTGCCTTGTTGCAGGACTTGAGACTTAATTTGAGAGTGCAGAGTGCAGAACTGAGACTAGACTAGAGGCTGGGGTTTTTTTTAAGTGTCTTCCTTGTTGAAGGACTTGAGACTTGTCAAATTCTGCTTCAAAAACACTTTTCAGTACCTGCTTTCTTTCCCTTGTTTTTTAAACCCTTTTCTAAAACGGGATTCGAAAGATTCAAGATTCGTGGATTCCCAGAACTTTCCAGGGATGGATTTGGAAAATTCTGGATTCATCCCATCCCTAGTTCTTACCATTTTCATTACTGGGAACTCCCGTAAATGTAAGTTGTTACCAGGGACCACCAAAGACTTAACTCAAGATTTAAATATAGATTTAAATATTCAAATCTTTATTTAAATATTAAAATATTTATTTATTAAAGACTTTTGGAGACTAGGATTCAAATCGCTGCTCAGACACTAAATGACCTTGGGGAAGTCATATTCTCTCAGCTCAAAGGAAGACAAAGGCAAATCTCCTCTGAACAAATCTTGCCAATAAAACCTTGTGATAAGTTCACCTTAAGGTTGCTGTAAGTCAGAAGTCACTTGAAGACACACAACAACTGAGTGCTACTGTGGGGAGCTGGGGGGGGAGGGGCAATTCGTTCTAGCCAGCATGCCTCTCCCTTTTGAAAACTGATTTATGTGATTTATGTGGGTTTCTTGGTAAGATTTGTTGCCTTTGCCTTTCTCGGAGGCTGAGAGAATGTAGTTTGTCTGAGGTCCCCAGTGTGTTGCCCTGGCTGAGTGGGGATTCCAACCCTGGTCTCCAGAGTCATAATTTGGGCATGTGCACACACCTGCTGCTATGTCCCTTTCATTAGGGATGCAGTGGTGGGGGGTGGGGGTGCGCCATGCTGTGTTTGGGCATATGCATATGCCTGCTGCCACGTCCCTCAGTGCTTAAATCCCCTCTGCCATGTCCCTGGCGAAAGCCATACAGCAGCAGGTGCCTGTGCACACCGTCCCCTTTGCGGCCACATACCTGTTGCTGCTGCTAGTCCAGAATACAGCTGTAACAGTACTAGCTAAGACCAGGTATTACAAATAGGCCTCAATTGTCTCACTGCAAGCATGCCTTCTTGATTGGGTAATTTCTGACCCCACAATAACTCTAATGTATTTCAGGACATAAACATTTTCCATATCTGCAGGACTGTTTGTAGGTGTCAAATACCAATACCGCAATACCAATACATCTACGACCATAAAATATATATTCTCATGAAGCAAAATGTTGGTTTTTAGGCGCTGATAGACCTGCTTTTCTGCAAAAGAAAAAAAGTAACCAAGATATTTGCTATTTCCTGAAAATATTACCACTGTTATTTCCAACTGAAAACAAACAAAACCTTGTTATGAATTCTAAAAATTCAAAATGTAAACTTTGAAGGAAACTGCTATTTTCATCTATTTGCAGGAAGGCCTAACATGAATGGTATTGTGGGGGTATTTTCCTATCCCATAACAAAACTGCTTACAGAAATGTTACCTAACAAATGGCTGTTCTGTGCGCCAGTCACTCTACCAGAGCATGTCTGGTATGTTACAAAGGTCATTGCAAGCACATTTTCCACACACAGTGCATTGTCTGCTGGCTTTGTTATCTGCTACCCAATAAGGGGTGGGGGTATGGAATATTCTGTCAAATGGTACCAATATGATTCAACTAATTTTGTTACCATATTGTTATCAAACTGTTAATTCTGTGGTGTATCAGCCTGCCCACCCAGTGAAATGTCTCCCTTCAGAAGGAAGCCTTCTTGAGGGCTGCTGCTAGGCTGTAGAACTCTTCCCCACAGGAGACTAGGTTGGTCTCTTCTCTTCAATCCTTCTACTAGCAGGCAAATTATATTATTTAGACAGGCTTTTGGCGATTAGTTGTGGCAGAAGAGTCTTTTAAAGAAGACAGTGTGCTGTACTCTTATTCTCACTCATGTTTTAAAGTTTTAAATTAGTGCTGTTTTTCACAGGATAGTTTAATTGTTTTAAATGGGTTTTTAAAAGCTGTTTTTTAATTTCTTAGCATCATAGCACCACCAGATGTTTATGCAATATTTTCCTGATTTACCTAGCATATACTGCCAGAATGGGAATTTACCTCTGAACTGCTGCTCAGCAGTGATGGGATGCATCCCTAGTTTGTAACACATTTGAAGCTGCTCAAAAGCATAATCCACATGTCCTGAAAGACTAACAGTTTATTAGTGACTCTGTGTATTAGTTATTTTCCTGCTTTAGAACCTCAAGTATATTTGGTGTTGTTGTGTGCCTTTCAGTTTTTTCCAACTTATGGCAACCCTAAGGCAAACCTATCACAGGGTTTTCTGGGAGCTGAGAGGGTATAATGTGCCCAAGGTAACCCAGTGGGCTTCCACAGCTGAGCAGTCTCCAACACTCAAATCACTACACCATGCTGGCATGTACAAAACCTCATCCTACTCTTAGCTCTGAACTGGCAGTATCCTGAAATTGGATGCCACAGTTCCTCCAAGTCTTTATGGTACCCATGACAGACTTCTACCAGGAGCAGTAGGTCAGCATCTGCCTTCTGCTCAGGGATGTCAAAAGGGCTTCTACACTTTGGCTTTGGCACATTTCCTCTTGCTCCATGCCCTGAATACAGAATGTATATTTCTACAGTGTATTATGTTGTAAAAAATACTTCTTGTGAGGAGTTGGTCAAAGATTTCTAGCACTGTTTCATTTTTTGCATCCTCTTTTGTTTTTGGACATTGCCAAATAATGTCTCCAACTTGACTACAGTGAACAACTGTGGATGTTTGCACTAGGTTCTTCCATTTCCGCCTCTCATGACATCAGCATCTTCACTTGGTCCTTCCTGGAGAGGATGAAGTTACTATGCACTTCCTGCTTTCCCACCTTTGACCACTGGGATGAGTTATTTCTTGTCTTTTTTAGCTGAATGTTCACATCAGCCTTCTCTGCGTCATGTTCCCACCACAAAACAGCTTGATATAATTTTTTCTTTCACAGTATATTACATTAGAGAATCAGAGAAGTAACTCAGTGGCAAAATGTAGTACTCTTGTCAGGATAATTTTTGTCCCAACTGTTTATTTTGCTTGCCTATTTAAAATTTTTTTTAAAAAAAGGAAGTGAAAGAACGAAAAGGAAAGCTGGAAGGTGGGTGACATTTAGTGACAGTGTTTAAAAATCCTCAGGTCCTCGGGATGTGGCTATCCTGAGTGGCAAGGCAGCCCTAGCAACAGGTAGCCATGTAACCAAAGTGGTTCGGTAAGAGAGAGAAACCCAGCCCATTGGTAAGAGTTAGGGGCTGAGGTTTGTGAGGAGAAGGTCTATGTAAGGCACAGCAATTTGGATTTTTGAGATTCCTTCAGTGAGATTTGCAGAGAGAGAGAGAGAGAGAGAGAGAGAGAGTTTCATGTTAGATCTTTCAGTCAGCCAGGATAGTTGCTTGAATAAGCATAAGCATGGTTGTCTTCTCAGAGGTCTAGAGAGAAACAGAGAAGAAACAAAACCATTTTTTGAGTTGGGTCAGACGATGTGACCTAGACTTCAGAACTAAGCCTTTGAGCAAAAGGGAATCCAAAGGCCTGTGTGTATATGAAAGTTTTGTGCCTATATATTGAGTAGAGCTATAAGAAACTGGTTAAATACCTTTTGAAGTTTTGTATTGCTTGGGATTTTGTAGATCTAATTCTGTATCAACTCTAGGGGAAAAATGGCTGCCTAGTAGGATGAGAGTTAAGGATCACCTGATTCCACTGGATCCACACTTCAGACTGTGTGTTCCAACAGAAATTCAGGGGGTGGCTATGAGGGAAAGGCGCTCTTCAGTAGTGATGCCTCAACTTAGGAATGACTCCCTGGAAATGTTCACCAGGTGTTGCTGTTATTTTTTAATGACTTGTTGGCGACAACAGAATATTTCTTTCCTCTCTCAAGATTTTTAATTTATATTGCTGCTAAGTTTAAATTACTTTTATCTCTTTCATTGTATCTGTAGCAGCTTACAATATTGTGCCTTTGCCTTTGTATTTCTTTTATTTCAAATAAAATATATTTATTTTTCCCATATAAACATTGTGGGGGTAAATTTAAATTGTATATTTAATCCTTAGCTGCCCCGCAAACCTTGTTGAAAGGTGAAATACAAATATTTTAAGTAAAGGGCTGAGGCACTTTTATGTCTAAAATTCATATCCTGTACTTTCAACATCAATTGGGATTCCTAGCATGGTTTACAAAGAAAATAAAAGTCCTATATTTTAAAAAAAATCCTTCACATGTAAATCAACCATTATAGCATAGAAAAGCCAATAAAAACAGAAACTTACAGCAACCTAAAAGCTTCAAAAAGTTTAAAAGGGTTTCAAAGCCTGGGAAAACAGAAATATCCTTGCCTGAACTACAAGGAAATGAAATTGGTGACAGGTAAGTCCTCTCCTAAAAAGAGAATGGTAATCCACAGCCGGGCACCATCAGCATAATAAGGCAGGAGTGGGCAACTCCGCATGGGGCAGAAGGCATTCTTCATCCCTATGTCTGCCCAATGGGCTGCACACGTCCATTTTGGCATACCCAAAGTGATGTGATAGCACTTCTATTTTGGCCTATTTTTTTCCCTTTTTTCCCCCCTTTTTTGGGAGGGGATCTCTTGGGGAGGTTAAAGGTGATTTGGAGGTTAGGAGAAGCAATGTGTTGCATTTTTAGGTGGATTTGGAAGATCTAGGGCAGTTTAGGAACAAAAAAAAAGTCAGCAAAAAGATTATGTTTAAAGAATTGATTTGAGTAGAGCAAATCTAGTGGCTTTGACCGGCTTCTGGAGGGAAGGGTCTTCCCAAGGGCTACACTTTGCCTACCTCTCATCTAAAGTATGGAGTAGGCTATTAGGAGACTTGACTGTGATGAAGATATCTAAGCAGGGTCTGGAGAGAAGGCAATCCAACAGATTCTTAGTTGCACTTTTAAGGAAACCATTTTTGGAAAAAGATAACACCAACTTTTGACTTGTTCCTTTTTCAAAAAAAAAAAGGGGGGTGACGACTGGGCAAGTTGTAGCAAGGCACTGATGTGCATTGCTAGAGGATACATCTTTACTTGACCTTTTCAATCTGACTTCCAGCCAGCTTATGGAACAAAGACTGCTTCATTGGCCTTGATAATCAATCTCAATATCAGTGCTAACAGGTGAGAATACCAGTTTGAAGACCCTGTTGAAGATATCAGCCAATTTTCACATGGATCTATTTTTGTGTTGTTAAATACATCTGCTAGGTATCTTAGGAAATGTACATCAGCAGCTTGAGTTCTTTTTTCCCCCTTGTAGAACCCAGGGGGCAATAAGTGGTAAGGTGTGTTAATAGCTATTTTATTTTATCTTATATTGTAAGCCATTTTGGGTCCCATATTAGGAGAAAGGCAGCATAGAAAATAAATAAATGTAGGGCACCAAAAAGTGTTTATCATTGCAATTATGGCTGCCTTGGATCCCATTTGGGAGAAGTATGAGAAATAAATGAATGAATGAATGAATGAATGAATGGCAATTACAGCCAGTGGAGAACATCTAAAGAATGGCTTCACCTCCAATCTGACCCAATGGAGATGTCAGTCAAAAGCATGAAATCTAAATAATCTTCTATCTTAGTGGAAGGAACTGTAATTGGGGATCTTAAGGGGACCACAAATGTCAGGAACAGGGGCACATTGCCACCCCACTGTGCCTGAAAAAAAAGATTCCAAAGGGGAAAGAAATATGAAAAAATATTAGTGCTCACGATTATTGGGGCCACAAGGCAGAATCAAACCAAACTATTAACAAAAATAAAATAACATACTTGCTAAGGCAATTTCTGGCACTGGAACATGTCGCTATAGGTAGTAAGCCTCATATTTTGCATGACATTTATCATCCAATGAGAAAAATTAATAAACTCCACTGATACTAAATCCTAATTTATCACAAAAAGACCCAAGTAGATAGTTAAATAACATTTGTTGTTCAAGGCACAGATTTTTATTCAGCTCCACATGGTATTCCTCCTGAGAGTATAAAGCAAGGCACTTAAAAACCAATTGTGAATTCTTAAAACACACATTATTGATTTTAAGATAATCTGCATTGATTTATTCATTTTTGTAAAATCTAAGTTGGTGCCATGTTAGACTGTGCATAATAATCTTTGATAAATGCTCGTCTGTTTTAATTAAATATTCCAATATTTGAGCTCCTAAGCACATGCATACACTCAGTGGTTTCTCTAATGCCTGTGTGTGTATGTACCTCCAAGTCACCTGTCAACTTATGGTGACCCGATGAATTCCATAGGTTTTTTTTTCTCCAGGCAAGGAATATTCAGCAGTGGTTTTGCAGTCCCTTCCTCTGAAATACAGCCGACAGCCCTTGGTATTCACTGGCAGTCTCCCATCCAAGTATCAACCAGGGCTGACGCTGCTTATGTTCCAATGTCAGACAGGATCTGGTGCCTAACGCTTACATAATACAAAACAGATCCCACCTACAACACAGAAAGGCAGGAGCCTGAACTCAGATTTGCCACAGAGTACTGTAGTCCGTTTCTGTTCAGATATATAAAAAATAAGAGCTAGCATAAGCTGTGTCACCTCATTTCAGTGTTTTTATGGCCAATGAGACAATTGCAATGAAAGCCTTTATTCAATTGATTATTTTTTTTCGCTTTTCCCTTCTGTGTGTGGCTTGCCTCCTTCTCTGCACCCTTTCTGCAGCAATTGTGAGTTACTATCATCTGGACTTAAAATACAGTGTGCAATTCTGCAGTGGATGTTCATGACATCTGTGGAGCTTTATTCTGTTTAAAGAAAGGAAGCATAACTAGGAAAATGGCAGCAATTAATATTATAGTACTACTATCAATAATATTAAATCTGTGAGCACAGCCACTTTTTGGCTGTGCTTCAGCAGCAGCATAACTTCATGGATTAAAGCCCAAAACTTCAACCAGCTGCAGACTGCAGAGACCAGAACGATAAAAATGTTACAATATCCCCCACAAATAATACACGTGCACTTCTCTGAATTATCAGGTATTTCAAAGGTATCTTAAATTAGAGCCATTTCACCTTATGACATCAGTCTTATCTGCCCACAAACTTTTACCTTCTCACACTAAAAGACATTAATGTTTATTCCTATACTTCTCCCAGAAGGCTAATATCCAAAGCATGTCTCAACGTAATAACCACAGGTTGCTGCAAGCTATTTCTTAGAAATTCCAGAAGGGTGATGTAAGAACATGCTGCACTTCAAAGTTCATTTGGAAAGTTTCTGAAATTATTCCAAGATTAAGATGCTTTTATAGACAGATATAATCCTGTAGTGCAAGAAAGGACGGATGTTAGCTGAGGCACTACTACATGTTAGGTAGGCAGTGCCATCGGCTGGACTCTCCAAGTAGCATTTCAGCTCCCTGGGCCATAATGACCACTAGAAACCAAATATTATTCACCATGTCTTCTACCAAAGCATTAAAACAAGAATCACAATGTAGAAGAGCAAACTGAAAAAAATGAGGGAGATAGATCCTTGTCCAGGCTTCTCTCACTTATCTGACAACTTAAGGACTGGAGCACTGTCAGAAAACACTCCTGGTTGAAAAGCAGGATTAAAAGCAGGACTCCCTACTATAGGGACCATGAAGAACTTAGAGGTTCCATTGGAACTGCTTGCAAAGGCTCTTGGCCAGCTTAGCACTTCCCCCTCCGCAGCTCTCTTTGCAAGGAGTGCATGCATGTGAGTGGTCTCAATCAAGCCTCCACATCAGAAAGAATTAATGGACCTTTTTAGTTGGAAGCACTGAAAGAGGGAATCATCAGATAGAGGGGTGTTGACAGGTGGGAGCTTCCTGTGCTTCCTTTCAGTGGTTTTTACCACTGAAGTTGTAGCAATAACTGATACAGCTACTATCTTGAAAAGGAACTTCCTAGCAGCTTTGCTGCTGGAGCTATGGGGCTATGGTGGGGGAGAGATGGGTACACTGCCCCTCCAAATAAAAATTCCCCATCGAATTAAATATTCCTTCTGTTCCCAAATTTATAGTGTTGCAGAGAGTAAGACATCAAAAATCATTCAGACCTAGAACTTTGCCTATCTTTGGATGTCTAAAATTTATCTGTAAATGCTCAAGTGAATTTTTAAGTTACTCCACTGCTTGAAATGTGAGCAGTGAAGGAAAATTCATGGAGGGAGGTCATTTTTATTTGTTTGCCCTAATTTTGCACACACAGGTGTAGCTACACCTCAGATTGCTACTGCAATTTCAGCAGATATTCCACTAAAATATACAGCAAGTCTGAAAAATGCACTTAAAGTTGACAAATCTACTGTTGTCTGGTATTTTACATGAGTAAAAAACACACACATTTACAATCTGCCCCAAAACAGCAAGAAATATCCACACAAGTGCTTTAATTCAGACTATTTTATGAAGAGTAGGGTAGCTATCTCCACCACAATAAGTTTTCTTTACTGTCTTGCTTTTGCTTGTAAATCCCAAGAAAGCCTTTTTATATGGTTTCTTGCAAGTTCAGTAACTCAGCCCTCTGATCAATCAGTGTGAATTGCTTGACTAGTACAAGGTTCATGAGCCCTAGGAGAGACAGCAGCCTTGCTTGGCACCCTGACTGGGTTGCCTCAGCCTCTCTGATGTTTGCTTGTGAGAGACACAAAACAAATACATGCAGAATTATAGTCAGAAGTACCCAAAGGTACCAGAGTCCATCTGATCTGGAAGCAGAGCAGGGTCAGTTCTAGTTAGTACTTGAACAGAAGACCACCAATGAATACTAGATGCTGTAGGCTGCATTTCAGAGGAAGAAACTAGCAAAACCACCTCTGAGTATTCCTTAGAAAAGAAAGAAAACCCTATGAAATGTATAGGGTTGCCATAAGTCAATAGGTGATCTGAAGGCACGCATGCGTACACACACACACACACACACACACACAGAGGAGACTAAAAATGAACTGTTTTGTTAGTACCTATTTGGAAGTAAGAATGAGGCCTATTTTCCTTACTGCAAAGTGTGGGATCCTGCACTGGCAATCAATTCAACTCACAAAGCATTTTCTACTCAAGGAAAACACAAAGGGTACTCAAATGGCCAAACCACCAGCCAAATTCAGTAAATGGACATTCTATCGTCATGAACATAGGCAAACAAAGGTGGTATAAGACTAGCTACATTCACAGCAGAATGAAGTTTGTTCAAAAGTTAGGGAGTAGTTCCCAAAATTTGTTAAGATTTTGGTAGACAAAAAATTCAAAGAAATGATATTAGTTTTGAAATGACTGAGACAGCTGAAAACTACACACTTAATTATTTAGAAATGAATGCATCCATCTAAAAGTCAAAATAAGAATGGTCAAAGCAATGTAAACATACAATGGATAGCAGGGAAGGTTAGGTTAATATACTTCATTTAATTTTTTCTGAAATCTATACAGGTTATTTTCTCATAGTCCTACTGAACTTTGACTCTTGTGACCCAGCAATACTATTTTCTTATTCAGTTTTAAGTTCTTTAAGGGTTCTTCCCTGACAGAGCAGCAGTTGCTGTTTCACATAAAACACTTGACTCTCCACCTCTGGTGTATCAGATATTTTGAACTTAATTTCCAAGATATGCTGCAATTTATCTCCCAGAATTCTCAGAAAGCAAAACCCCTAAAAATGTTAACAGGAAAGCAAACAATTTTAATTTTTCTAGCACATGTTTAATTTAACCCCACAAAGTGTTATTTGTTTACCTAGACCTATACAAGTGGGCATAGACACCCCATATACACACTTCTCCTCCCAATAGCCGTGGCTCAGTTCTGCTCTTCTTTTGACACTCTGTGTGCTTGCTAACCAAAAGTTTAGCAGCCTGATAAACTTCCCAAGCGTCTAGTGGAATGCAACAGTGGTTCCAGAGGATAAAAGACAGGCAAAATAACTAGTGGCTAGAATGCAAGGGTTAACACTCAATGGCCTGCTATCCTGGGACACTAACTTTGTATACTTTAAGCAATGGGCACATTCACACATAAGGCTTCATTAGAGTCGTTAAAGAGAAGCCACTCCTGCACTCACTGATACACCCTACTTTATGTTTCATTAAAATTAAACTTCTAAATGAGAACCAAGTACTGATTGCATTGACTCATTAAAAATCCATAAAAATGTTTTTCACATACAGCAATCTGACCAACTTCAACAGTGCAAGAAAACATCATTTAATCTTGCTGCAATCATAGGGCGCCAAGACAGCCTGGCTGCATTGACTCTCACCAAATTACAATTTGGATAAATTTGACTTTTAAGACCCAATTCTGGAAATTTAAGTTTAAATCCAATTGTTAATTCTACACAGTGCAGACCCAAAGCAGTAACCACCAAGGAACTTCTGAATCCCAACTAACAGCAACAACAACAACAACCTCCAATGTGCCCCACACAAAATCAGGATAGTTAAATATCTTGTTTTTAATTCAGAAATAGATTTAATTTTGAACTCAACCAAAATCAGGGGAGAGAGTTTGGCAAGAATCTGGTTGAAGCATTATGCTGACATAACTTCAGATTACCAGCAGATGTATTTTTAAATACTTCTGTAAGAAGGTATCCACTACCCTGTTAAACAAAGCAGTTCCACTTCATACACAGTGGAATTATCCAGTTTAAAGGCTGGTTGGCACATGAGGACAGGTCTGACCCCCAGCCTGGAATAGCAACTAGGTTGCTACTGCCTTTATTGTTCTTGGTTGTTCATGCAAGTACTTCTCTGAACAGGACATCAGCTTTTCTGTTGCATTTGGTTGCATTATTGTGGTACTGTAAAATACAAAGGCAAAATAGCTTTGAGGGTTTTTAAAGATTTATACTGCAACTCCATATATGTCTACGTAGAAGTAAATCCCACTGAGTTTGAAGGGCCCTACTCTGGGGAAACTATGAATAAAATTCCAGTCTTAAAGGCTAAAGACTGAACCAGAAAGATAAAAGCAGACATAGTTTAATGAGAAGCAGGCCACCTTGCTGACACAATCCATTGGATATGTAGAAAAGAACAGAAAATGCAAACCAAATATTGTGAGCACGAGCAAGAGAAGGCAAATTCTGGTGTCATCCCTTAGACAGCAGAATGGGTACCAGTCATGTCACAGCATAGGGCAAACCATGAAATAAGACCAAACCTTGACTTGACTACTAAGATATGCTCTACATGCACTTGATGATGATCATTCATGAGCTTCAGCCTTGTGGAAGATGCTGCTTCCTAGTTTTGGGATGGTGCCAGACAAATGTAGCACAGCACTCCAGTTCTGTATGATTTGCGTTGACAATTGATTTGTTTCTGATTGCTCATTCAGTTCAGCTTAGTTCAATTACCTTTAAGGCTTTACATGGTTTGGGGATCAAAGACTTTTAAGACGTCCCTTCCCCCCACCTCAAAAAAATGCATTTATATCCTTCATTTAATGTGCTCCTACTGACCAAAGTTTGATGCCTGAAGTTTTATATTCCTCCCAGGCTGGCTCCAGGCTTGAGGCTTCCTAAGCTGGTCCCAGACTTTTTCTTTCATCCAATTTATGTTTTCCTACCATGCTGCTTTGATGTTTCTGTTTTCTGTTCTGTTTCTGTAGTGTCTTTTCTTTTTATTTTAACATGTGCTATTTACTGCTTATTAGTGTTGTTGGTGTATACTGCTTCATTTTGTTTGAGAAAGCAGGACAAAACATTAAAAAAAAAAACCCAAACCACATAGTTCTTCCCCTGTCCATGGAAAGAAACGGCAGCTAGGCAACACAAGAATAAATCTTTGGTGCAACACCTGCTCATTCCAGCGAGACTTGCAACAGAGACACACCTTGGTGGATTCTGCCCCACATAATTAGAAAGGTGAGGCACCATTTTGGACTTTTTGCTTCAGGTACTCATCTTGAACTATTCCAGAGCAAAGAAATTTGCAAACAAAGAAAAGCTAAAGTGTCCCAACAAAAAACCAAACCTATAGGAAAAACCTAAGGATTTCTTTCCTTTGTGATGCTACCAAGATAATAACAGGAACCTGTAGTAGAATTTTACAGAACTGTATGAATATGTGCAGGCAATGGAATCTTAAGGACACAGATCTACCATCCTCTTGTATTTGCAAGGACCCATATCCTCCTACACTTCTGACTTATTTTTGTTCGTATAGCCTAGATTTCATCACACCAGGAACAGCATTAGACCAGAAGAGAAGTGGAAGATGCAAGTAAAATCTAAGACATAGTTTTTATCTTGTCTAGTTGAAAAAGAAAATAAAAAAAAATATCCCATACCTTATTAACAAGAAAGGGAAGAAAATGCATCATTTGTTTTCATGCCTTTTATAAATTAAGATAGTCTTGCACTTCTTTCTTTGGCTATGGTTAACAATAGATTGAGAAACAGCAGATCCAGAAGAGCTACCACTGAAAAATGAAGTGGTAACAAAAGTATCAGTACTCTCTATTTGTTTTTTCTTCTTTTGAAATCAATACTTTGTTGCACATTTCCATATTATTTAGGATACATGTCACTGACCTGTAAAACTACTGTAATAGATACATAGAGAATTATGGCACATTGGGATTTCTCAACCTCACTCTGAATGCTGGAATATTTTTCAAACACGCAAATAAACTCATATCTCTTGCACAAAGTTATAAATTTCATATAACATGAATTGAGCAATACAACGTTGTGAGCGAACATACACAGAAATCAACTACTGTATAGCAGGAGTTAACAACTTTTTTTAACCTTCATCTCTTATCAGCCCTTTCCATCACATGCTGAAGGATTATGGGAGGTGTAGTATAAAAATATCTAGAGGGATGCAATTGCTCACCCCTTCCCTATAATTTCAATTGTCTGCCACATATTTCTGCACAGAGATGAGCCATCCGAAATGAATGGACCCAAATAGTCTCATACAGTAGTCCCACTGAAATCAACGGGACCTAGGTTTAATCATGATTGATTATTTATTTATTTAGTCAGTCTAAATATGACTAAATCTGGATCCCATCCATTATCAATTTCTGTCTGATACTCCAGTTCCTGGATTTTGTCTTCCTCATAAAAAAGGAAGCATCTGAAAGGGATATGTGTGCGTGCATGTATGTGTGTGCATGTACTTCCCAAGTCACTTGTCGACTTACAGAAACCCCATGAATTTCATAGGGTTTTCTCAGGCAATGAATACTCAGAAGTGGTTTTGCCAGTTTCTTTTTCTGAAAAATAGCTTACAGCACGTGGTATTAATTGGTGGTTTCCCTTCCAAGTACTAACCACAGCTGAACCTGCTTAGCATCCAAGATCAGACAGGATCTAGTGCTTTTATGGTATCAGGATCTGTGGAGGAATACATATTCTCCCATTACTGTCCAACTCAAAAGTCTTGGGATATGCCCTTTTCCAGTTGTTAGCTCCCTCTTCTCTCTATTAACAGTCTCCCCCTCCCTGCCCCTTTTTTGCAAGAACAGTAGGCTCTCAGTATTTCCTGGGGTTTGGTTCTAGGATCCCCCATGGATATCAAAAATCTGTGGATGCTCAAGTCCCACTGTATACCATTGTTTAGTAAAATGGCATCCCATATATAAAATGGCAAAAACAAAGTTTGCTTTTTGGATTTTTTAAAAAACATTTTCAGTCACAGTTGGTTGAATCCATGAATACAGAATCCATGGATACAGAGGGCTGACTGTACCCTGGAACTGTTTTTTAAGGTGGGGGAGCTCAATATTGGCAGGAAAGTTATTAATTTTGCCTACTTGCAGGTAAGTTTCGGGGGGGGGGAATTATTTTCCCCATCCATTATCACTCAAATATCCTTAAACATGTGGACTCCTATAAGTGATGTACATACAAGTGCCCTCCATGTACTAAGTGTATATTATCCTCAAGTGAGTGTGTCTAGGACAGACTGTAGGCAGCCTTTATTATTCCTGTTAGGGCTCACTGACTTTCTTAATATTAATGATTATTCAGTATACTTCTGGATGATGAATACCTGAAAAGGTTAAACTACAAAGAAATTCTCATGACTCAGTTTTTCCATATCAACTGGAGGGACTCACACCCAGCCTAATTTCGGGGGCTTGAAATCCCCACATCCCTGCTCCTAGGTCCATGCTTTTTTGGATGAATTTGTAGTGTCAGTTCATCCTTGCACACACACTCTTCATTCATTCACTAAATTTCAAGACTAGCCTAGTCCATAATCTACCAACCCAGTGAAAGAAAAAGACCCAGTTTTGCATTATAGGCCAGTTTTTCTCCCTTAGTACATAAGAATCTACGCCACTGTGCACATTTCATATTATGAAATAAACTCAACTTTTTTCTGGGAGTAAGAAGTGCCTACAATAGATCCTATTTTAAAAGGAAGTATACAGATATTAAATGTCTGGATAGGGAGAAGCAGGAAAGGGAAATCAAAACAAGAAGTTAAAGTTTTGATCCTGTCTATGCTCCGCATTCCAGTTGGAATGAATCAATCACACTGATCTCAGCAGTACACATTGCTCTGAGCAAACATGCCTTGCACTTTGGAAGCGCATGACTTTTGGTCTAGATGCTTCCAACATCCCCACACATTGTGAAACATTCTGTCTCGTTCACATCGTTGCAACAGTGAAGCACGCCAGGAGAGACAGCTTTTCTCTTCCACCAAAAGGTGTGCAAACACTGTGTTCTTTCACTGGCTGCAGCAACAGAAGCTGACTCCTGAAAGTTGTATACATCTACGAACAACAGGTGAGCAGAGGTTAGGAAAGGCTGAGACCAGACAGCTCAGACACAACCAGAATTTCTAGCCCACCTAGCCTTGCTAAACTTCAGAAAGGAAATGAAAAGGTAGCCTTTTTCTATTCCTAGGTTTACAAAGAGATATTAATGCACCATTTCTGCTGTGTGGATGAATTATTCAAGGGTACTGAGAAGCATACTTTGCTTTTTGGTCCATATGGGAAGAGAAGGGTTAGCTTACATTTGGTCCACTGGTGAGCCAAGTATGTCCACACACACACAAAGTAACTACAATATCATGCAAAAGGAAAGAGTCGCTAAACTCACAGCATGCCAAAGCCCCCAAAAGACAAAACTACACAGCTCCAAAGCAAATAAACCCGAGTGAGTCACAAGCCGCACACCTAGCCCAATCTGCCTACAGCAAACTGCAGTGTAGAGACTCCCCAAAGAGGTGTTTTATGAGAAAGTTCTGACGCCTTTGTCTTCCTGCAAGACAAAACCAGACCTGCCTGCACAGCCCAAACGATATTCTGAAATTGGGAGAGCAGCCTCACGATTAAGTATCCAAATGCCACGGAAACCACCAATGGATTATCAGCCCCACACACACACACAACACGCAGACACACGTACTCACAAGAGAAAACGAATGGGTTCTGAGTCAATGCGTTTTAATCATCAGAATGGTGGATAGGCGATTATGAAACTCCTCAGGATAGCAGTGTGCTACCGAAAACCCAGTTCTATTTCAGCAGCCTGGTACTAAAAGGAAGGAGGGTATTTATGTCTCTCTGTCTCTCTCTCTCTCGGACACACACGCTCTTAAAGGATGATCTTTTCCCTACATTTCTAAGGGGAATCTGAAAAGCTTCCGGCCCCGTTCCACCTCCCACCCCTAAACAGTTATTGTAAAAAAAAAGGGGGGGGGATTAAAAAATGCGGCAAGCGCAATCGGGGGAGAAAAAACACAGTTCACGCAGCCCAGTCCTTGGGAAAGTTTCACATTTTTGCAAAGCCTCCGGCTGCTAAGTAACGCAATCAAAGTCCACCGCCGCATAGTTGAGCCCAGGAGAGCGAGCCAAGGCTTTCTGCCCTTAATGGAAACCATCTGCCGTTCGAACAAGGAAGAGCGAGCGATTCCGATTGGGAGCGGGGAGGGGACGGGGAGACGCTAAAGGGACACCGCACACCCGGGAAGCACCGGCAGCGGCGCCAACTCGAGACCCGCCCACCCCCACGGCCGTCGGGTCCAACTTTCTCGCCTTCCCGGGCCTCGTGCCATCCCCGTCGGCTCGCTTCCCGCCGGCCGGCCGCCTTCGGAGGCGCTTCTGTGGCCCTCGGAACTTCCCTCGAACGCCCCGGAGACGGGGGAAGAAGCGAAGCCAAGCGGAGGAGGCAGCGGCGGAAGGCTGGACGTCGCCCTCAGCAGGCGAGCCGCTCCAGAGGAGTGGGCGGCCGCCGGCGGGGGCTTCGCTTTCCTCCCTCCGCAAATCAGCCTTCCCCCGGGTGGGGTTCTGGGTCTTTCAACAGGTGGAGCCACCCTTTGCCAAAGCCAGGAAGAAGCGCCAAGAAAGAAAAGAAAGAAAGAAAGGAACCCAAAAGGCGGCGGGGGGGGGGGGGACTTACCCAAGTTGGACCGCCAGAGGAAGGCTGGGCGGGTTGCGCCTTTGTGTGCTCGGCTCGGGAGCTGCAGACGCCGCCGCCGCCGCCGCCTTGTCCTCGGCGCTCCCTCCCGAGTGGCCGCGCCTCAGCTGAGCAGCCGCCCGCGAAAGCAGCGCGCAACGCCGGGAGCCGCGGCCGAAGAAGCGCTGTCCATGTTCCGCGGCGGTGGCGGTGCTGGCGGGCGAGGAGGCGTCGCGTTACCCGCCGCTTCCGCCTGAAGTGAAGGAGCCTCTTCGGCGGCTAGTCAGAGCGGGCCGGCGAGAGCAGCAGCAGCAGCAGCTTCCAGAGACTAGGAGAGGCAGCGAGGGGAGGAGGCGGCGGAGGAGGGAGAGGGAGGGGGAGAAAAAGCACGCCGCCGCCGCCGCCGCCACAGCCCGCGAGGGGCTCATCACATGATGCGCCCGAGCGCCCGCCTCTCCTCGCGCTCGCCTGCCAGCCCTGCCCCGGGAGGGGAGGCCGAGAGCGTGGAGCCTGCACACCTGTAGGCGCCGCGCGGAGCCGCTGCCAGCACAAAGCCAGACGGGAAACTGAGAGACAGGAGGAGGACAGGCGGGCGGACAATAAAGGCACGCCGAGCAGCCAGTCCGGGGAGAAGGAAGCCGCTCTGCCCGCCCTCGGGCTCCCTCTTCTTCCCACCTCGGCGAGAGAGCCGCGGGGATTTTTCTTTTTTCTTTTTTTTGGTCACGCGGAGAGAAATCTCCCGCCGCTTTCGGGGGTCCTGCTTTCCCCTCTCTCGGCGCTGTTTGTTTATCTGCCGCTCAAGCTTCCCAGCCGGAGCGCCGAAGGGGTTTGGCTTGCTGACGTGACGGGGAGGGAGGACTCGGGTTCAGCGTTCCAGTGGGCGAGATGGAGGGAGTGGGGGGGGGGGCGGGAAGACACGGCTCGGTTTAGTCACAGAATCGGGGTTTCAGAACTTGTGTGGCATCGGAGACCGGAAGGTCCACATCATGTTGTGACGGAGACTTTATTATTCTAAACATGAAGGCTGGCTATTTGACCGTTGGCCATGTGCCATTGACCATGTGCAGAGTCCATTACTCTTCCTTGAAGCCATTTGTGCACGAGTGCTATTATTCCACTTTCAACATCCTATGGAATCCTGGGGCCCCTCCCTAAACTGCAAACCCGAGGATTCCATAGGATCTTGAAAGTGAAATAATAGAACACTGTTAACAGTTTAGGGCAGAAATCGCCTGAGTAAGCAATCTGGCTTTGTTTTTAAAAATATGTTTGAATCCCATGTGGAATTAGGGTTTAAGGACAGAATACAGGAGGCAGTGTCATTTGCTCTGAAGTCAGCTGAGAGATTTTTTTATCCTTTCCTTTTTTCCCTTTCCTTTCCCTTTCCTTTCCCTGGTCTCTACCATCCCACATGTGCTGCATCCTCACCACACACCCCTCCCCAGTGTGTGCTCACCAGATATTTGGGGCCACAGTACCTACTTTCCCACACCCAGTGTGCTGCCTGCGGAAGTGCAAAAATTCATGAGCCCCCCCTGCCCCCCCGCATAGCCTATATCACTACAACTCCCCTCCCCCACAACAGTTACTTAGTATTTCTTGGGCTTTAGTCACAATAATTAGTATGGATATATAAAAGTATGCATTGCATGACAGCTGCAGATACCAAAAGGCAAGGTGAGCAAATGCTGAACAAAAGATTCAGTTCAGTGGAAATAAGTATTTCTGAGCAAATATAGTGAGGCTACAATTCTCCCTACACAAATTAAGGTATAATAGGTTTCCAATAAAGCAAGAGGCCCATTATATTCAGGAAAGTGAAAAGAAGAAACAGTAAGCTGCAGATCCACACTTCTTTCTCTCTCTTCAGTTAATTCATGAATCTGGAGCATGTTCCCTTAAAAAGAAACCTTGCTTTGTTTCTTATAGTAATATACAAATTCTGCTCAGCCATCCTCTCAAGGTGAAGCACTATGCACACTTACTCAGAAGCACATGCAACTAAATGCAAGGGGGGTGTCCTTGCTAGTCAGACTACAATCTATCAGCACGTCCATGGAAGTAAGTCCCATTGAATTAAGTGGCACTCAGTTCCAGGTATGCATAATATAGAATTATAACTGTACTTACAGCTGTAGCCTCCCATATTCAATGCTTACATAAAGTAGGTACACATTTTATGGCCATCTAGTACCTACTTTCTTACCTATGTGTGCAGACTTCTAAAGCCATAATAATAATCGTAATTAGGTAGCAAATATAGCACATTTAAAGTGTTCAAGGTATTTCCCATATATTATCCCAGTAACCTTTATGGCAGCCCTCCTTATACTAAGGCAAGTTTGTATATTAAACTGGGGAGACCGAGTGAGGCTGCATAAATGCCAGCTTGCTTAAGGCCACCTAGTTGGTGGCTGATGTGAAAATCACAGCTCATACTCAACACTACACATCAGGGTTAATGCTTTTTGATTTACCAGTTGTCCCTTGTCCCTATAAATCAGTGCTGTCACCACAATGTGTTGAAATCACATTTGCAGATTTGATGGTATAAAGGCCACTAGTCTGAAAGGCTGATGAACCAGACACCCAGGCCTAGGAAACTTGTAGGGCACTGTCCATGTATGTGTTTATAAACCCTTCTTTTTATGTGTAATTGAGCAACATAAACATGGTATGGTGACTGGTATCCCCACAATGCCACATAACCAAACATACTTGTGGGATGGGTACCATGTGTCCTTCCAGCAGTCTGATTACAACCCCCATCTTCAGCTAGGGATGATGAGAATTGCAATCCACTAACATCTGGACATTTCCCCACCCCACGCTACAACCAGGGCCTTCTCCAGGCCTGGGGCCCTGTCTGAATCCATTGTCCAGGCGTCTGTATCTATAACAGCCATAGACTGATACCTGCATGTCTTATGTAGATGCGTACCCTATGGGATTCCCTTCCTATTTTTTGTAAACGCCTAGGAACACCACTAAGTGGGTCTAAGAAGTGGAGCTGGGGTGTTTATAAACAGGCAAGGGAAAGACGACATTCTCGAAGGAGCCTTATATTCCTGGCCAGAATCTTTGCTCATTATCTAGCCCAATATGGTTGTATTTTTGAGTGGCAGCTGACCTCTCCCTGAAATACAGGAATGGATCACTTGCGGAAAAGAGCAATTCTCTCCGAGCCAGGCTAACGCATCTCCCCTTGAGAGAAACAAGGCTCGCTCCCAAGGATTATTAGCGTTCGCTCCCTTTGTGGCCTCTGCTAGTCCTAGTCCTTCTCCCCCTTTCTCTTTCCCTGCCATTTAGGTTGCGCGCGCGGTGCTTTCCCATTCCCCCTTCTCCGAAGAGCCCCGCGGCGTTCCTTGCAGCATTTCCTTTCCGGCGGCTTCAGTGTTTACAGACGGCACTTTGAGGCGGGGGCGTCGGCGGCCAGCCCCCTCCCGCCTTCGGGGGGGGGGGCGTCGCGGGACTCGCCTTTCCCCCGGTACCCGGCAGGGGGCTCGGCGGGTTCACGGCCGCGCGCGGATTCGGCCAGAGGCGGCGGCGGGGGCGCGGCGAAGGGCGCTCGCTCCTGACTGCTCAGCCTCCGCCTCGCTCCCCTCGAGCTCAGCCCCGGAGGCCGGCGCAACGTTCCCACGCCCCGCCTGGCCGGCCCTGCTGGGGAGCAACGGCCGCCCAAAGTCCGGAAGCCGCGCTCGGAGCAGCAGCCTCTTCGCCAGCCTTTGCCGCCTCGGGGAAGAACGGCTGGTTCTCCTTCCTGCCGCGCAGGGGCGGGGAGAGGGAGCAGGAGGGAAAGAAAGAAAAGGGGGTTCGAGGCGGACGGGCAAGGCAATCTTCCCCTCGCCCCTTCTTCTTTTCCCTTCCTTTCCCTTCCCTGGGTTTCCCGGGCAAATCGCGGTGGGCGTGGGCTCGGCCCTTTCGGCCGGGGTCTCGGAAGGCAACAGGGAGTCCGGACAGACCGGTCCTTGTCGGCCCCCGAGCCCATGATCCGGCTTGATCCAGTAGGAAAGACCTGGGCCGGAGAGGTTCCAACAAAAACCTCTCTCGTTAAGAGCGCGGCCTTTTTTGTTTTCTTCTTCCCGTCCTGGAGCGGACGACGAAACCACGGGCCGCGAGGGAATTTTCTCCCGTTCTGAGCAGGGGTTGGCATCCGGAGAATGCGATGCAAAACCACAGGAAAAACAAGTTAGGGCGAGATAGTCTTCTGGGAAGAAAGGGGATTGCCTTTGGAAATCCCATTAATATCCAGCTGGGGGCAGGGGGACTTGGATGTCCCCCTAGCTCTCAGCACAATGCTAGGCTGTTCTATTCGGATGTAAGGTCCATTAATTCCAGCAGTACATAGGGCCAGGTAAGTGTGCCTTAGCGATTTCCACACTACACTGTTATAGTGCTATTATTCCACTTTCAACTTTCTATGGAATCCTGGGGTTTGCAGTTTAAGGGAGGTCATTTAGAATGCTCAGGGGGAGAGCTCTTTGGTCTCACTAAACTACAAACCCCAGAATTCCACAGGATGTTGAAAGTGGAATAATAGCACTATAACAGTGTAGTGCAGAAATGGCCTGAGACTTGAGTCCTAGTACACAGAGGAATCTTGCCTAGAACTAGATATGGTCTTCAAGAATAAAGCTACTTACATATAGTGGGCCTTGGCATCTCGTAGAGTTTGGTTCCAAACCTCCCCCTCCATACCAAAATTCCAAATGCTTATGTCCCATTATGTACAATGTTGTAGTAAAATGGTGTCCCTTATACATAAAATGGCAAAATGAAAGTTTGTTTTTGGGATTTTTTTTTTCTTTTGAGTATTTTCAAGCTATGGTTGGTTGAATTCGTGGATACAGAATCCGTGGATATGGAGGGCCAACTGTAGTCGGGATTTGCCATGGCATAGTATTTGCGGTTTCTTTGTATGGATTTGAAAGATGGACATTAGAAAATGTTGACAGGATAAGCATAAATTCATTTGAAATAAGCTGGAGGAGAGTTCTGTGGATACCATGGGCTGCCATACAGAAAAAAAATGGTCTGAGAGTAAAGCCTGAAATCTCCGTCGAAGCTAGAGAGACTACATGGAATCTGTCATACTTTAGACATATCATGAAATGACATGATTCTTTGGAAAAGATAATTGTGCTTGATGAAGAGGAAAACTGGGAAAAGAGAAAGACTACATTATTGGTGGATTTGATTCAAGCAAGGAAGTCATGGCTCTCAGGTTGAAAGACCTGTTGATGATGACCAGGAATCATAGAGATCTTTCATTCATAGAGTTGCCATAAGTTGAAGCAGAGTTGATGGCAAATAACAAAAACAGCAGAGGGATCTTGCCTGGTGAAGTAGTGACATGATTAGTTTATAAACAAACAAACAAGAGCACCTCTTACATCCTCCTACCAGGCAAGCTCAAAGAGGCACTAGTGAAATCGTTAATTTTTTTTACATATACTGTATGTATATCCTCCTTTTCTCCAAGGAGTTCACAGATGGTACTAACCCTCTCATTTTATCCTCACAACAACATTGGGTGGTGCATTTGGCTGCGAGGTACTGACTGGCCACACTCCTGTTGAAACTATCTACAGCTTGTCACATGAGAATCCTTCATTAACATTGTAAACTCTGATGATTATATTTTTATAATACTTATCTCAACTTTCTCTTTCTCTTTCTCTTTCTCTCTCTGTCTCTCTCTCTCTGCCTGAGAATTGAGACCAGAGGGCCCATCTCTGTGTCTCGGAAGTGGGAGTAATATGCTATGTGAGGACATGAGAGAGGGCCTTCTCTGCGGTGCTTCAATTGTCAAATGCTCTTCACTTGGAGACCCAACTGGCTCTGCCATTGACTTCATTCCTGTTCCAAGTTAAAACTTCCACTTTTAAAAATGCCTTTGGGGCTTAATGGCTCCATATAATGTGTCTGTATATATGGGTTTATGCTGTTCCAACTTAATATTTTAAATTATGCAACTGTTTAATAAGGTGTAAACTATTTTTATTTGTTAAATTCTTTATAATCTTACATTTTAAATTGTTCCAGATGATTTTATTGTCAGCTGCCCAGAGATCTTAGGATATGCGATTGAACAGGCATCTTAGCAATAATTGAATAAATTTTGTTTGTTCAGTAAGGTGCTTGTATCCTACCTTCTTGGGCTGAGGATGGGCTCTCAAACAGACTCCCAGTTCAAAACATTCCTGAATGAAACAGTGATTTTTAAAACATACATACAAAAACATCATCAGCAAAAGAACAACCAAAAAGTGAATATACCAGCTTTAGAGCAAAACAAATGCTGGAATAAACTAAACAAAAATAGGGAGAGCTGGAGGACTCTCCACTTGTGTGGGGGCCCACCAATGACAAAAGGTTACAGTCACTGCCCTTGGTTGTGTTTAATTTTCCTCCTGATACCTGCTCTGTTTTACATGAAAGAAAAATGAGCAGAAGGTTCTGGATCATCATTGTTTCACTCGAACCACATTCTTTGATCATCGTATCTCTTTGATCTCAGTACAAAATGGTCTTCCCTCATAAGGCATCTTCATAGCTTTACACATTAAAATGGGAATTGGAATCATCCAGCCCTCCAGATGCTGTTGGACAGCAACTCCAAGCATTCCTCTCCATTTGTTATCCTGGCAATGGCTGCTGGAACTTGTAGTTTGACAATATCTGGAGGGCCACATGATTTCCCATCCCATATGAAACCTCCAGTTTGGTCACACCCCAAAACAAGTTATCTGTGGTTCACCATCATTAGTTTTATTCCTGCGTTATGGAGACTTGCATCATCATGTAAAGAAAACACATATGTACTTACCTCCTTTTTCTAATACAGTAGCCCCTCTACATTCACAAGGAACCCTCACGAAAGTGGAAAAATCACAAATAACTCCCTCCCCCTGCAATTCCCCTCCCATTCCCCTCTGGAGTTTCCCCCTCTCATTCCTTTGCCTCTGACCCAGAAGGGAGCGGGGAAGACAACCTAAAAGGCTTACTGTACTTTTCCCTCAGACAGAGAGGAAAGTTCTGGAGTTCTAATTACTTCCAGCGGTCATCTTGAGAAAGGAGTACCTGACCAAGCAGCAGCCAGTACAGAGCAGAATGTGAAACTACATGGCAGAGAGGCAACACCTTCAGCAGTGGGAGGGAGCTTTGCTCACCCAAAAGGAAAAAAGTCCATCTTAAACACAAGCCTCGCAAGTTTGGGGTGAAGAATGCAAGGGATGGCAGGAGGAAAATGGGGG
The DNA here is from genome assembly GCA_030412105.1 of Cyclura pinguis. Classification (NCBI taxonomy): domain Eukaryota; kingdom Metazoa; phylum Chordata; class Lepidosauria; order Squamata; family Iguanidae; genus Cyclura; species Cyclura pinguis. The sequence goes on along the minus strand of CM059603.1, from coordinate 81,274,952 downwards.
GGGGGCAAACACGTGCCTCGCAAATAATCAGGTTTACAAAGGTCAAACCCGTGAATGTGGAGGGGCTACTGTAGTTTTGATTCACTTCAGCTCTGTTGATAGGGTTACAGCCTGACCATCCCTTTGTTAGATACATAACTGACAGCCTGGGTCAGTCAATTGATGCTTCATCATGGGAGTTAATACCAGATTCCTGATAGCTGGGAAGGAATGTAATTGTTCAATAAGTTTCTTCTTGAAGGAAGCAATGAATGAGTAATTTTAGCACTTTTCTCCTACTGTGAGAAAGTCTTCAAAACTACACATTCTTTGGAAGCCTGCTCTCAGTTCAGAACTTAATCTGTGCAAAATGTGCATGTGGTTGTTTGGTATAGAAAACAGCATTTTCTGCCCAGGAAACAGCTTTTCTAAACAGAAACTTTTTTTTTCCTATGCTGTTTCCTGGGCAGAAAATGCTGTTTTCTGACCAAATCAACCATTTGTGAATTTTGTGTGGAGTAAGTCCCAGTGTGATGTGAGCATTGAACTATGGCCTTGGAGACCAAAGTTCAATTCCCTACTTGGCCATGGAAACCCACTTTGGGTGCATCACACATTCTCAGCACCACAAAACCCCATGATAGGTTCTCCTTAGTCTCCATAAGTTGGAAATGACTTGAACAACAACAATAAATCCCAATTACAACATTTTATGTGCAGAAGACAACTACACAAAATAAGTCCTGAGCTCTGAAGATTCTTGGCACTCCAGCATTCTTCTCATCTGGGTTTCTTGATACTCAAAAAGCATGTTTTTCAACAATTTTTTGAATAGTTTAGAATATTATTTCCATCTCTATAGCTGGCAATCTCTCTCTCAGGTTTTTGAAATGCAATGCCCATCAGAACTTCAACTGAGAGGATGGATCAAAAATGAGTTAAACAACCAATCCTCCAGTAACTCACACACAAAAAACAAACAAGTTGTATGTTCTTCATAATAACATCATTTGTTATTTTGATGTTTATTATGCATTATTGGGGGGGTTTGCATATGTTTTGTAATGAATTATTAACACAAAAAACCAATAAACACAAGATTAAGAAAACAAAAAGCAGCTGAAAGCAGCAGACCAATTTGATGAAGAATCAGAGGAGACAGGGATATATTCAAGCCTGAATACTTAAGAAATTGGAGTGCAATTTTGGGAATTCTGCAACACAAGTTCCTTTGTGGAAGAAATTTGATGCCATGTCAGTTGTGTCTGCTTATAAGAGTAGAAGTGTCTGCTTATAAGAATTGTTCTGTCTGCCTTCTCTATGTTATGCCTTTATTTTTGTACTCCTGACTTTCACCACAACCTGAATTCTAGGCACATCCTGGATTCAGGAGTAGACTAAGCAAGCATGGAAGTGAGGCTAAACCACCACGCTACTGACAAATAGTCATATGTACCACAAGTGTGCTAACCTTTTGTATTGTCTGGATTCATTTTCCTTCCAGCACTGACATGCTGACATTCAGTTCGCAGTCATAGTCTGGCCTGGGAAAGATAAAAAGGAGAGGCACAGCCAGGTATAATTGGCATGCTGATAGCTCCATTTGTGCTCAGCTAGAAGCTGACAATAGGATGGACTTCATGTTCTGCACAGAAAGGTCCCGTAAGTGGAGTTTTCCATTACATTAATTATCCATCGTTACTATATGATTGTGCCCAACACAGGACTGGCTGCATGTATTAGACTACAACTCCCATCAGTTCCAGCCAGTATTGCCCATTACTAAGTTTCATGGAAGTTAGAATTTTGGATTAGATGACAGGTTGGGGATGGCTGGAAAAGAATAACTCAAGAACAGTGTTGCATTGCCTAATTACTCTTGCAGTAGTGTTTCTCAACATGTTATGATCATATGCATTGGGGGGCATGGGAAAATCTAACAGAATCCAATTGCCAATATCAAATTTCTGGTCAACCCAAATCACACATTCTGTGCCATATCTTACTTCAGACCAAAGACATCTAGAGTAAATGCACAGCTTCCAAGTGTGGATGAAGCTAGGAAGCTCTCAGCAAAATTCTCAGAAAAGGAAAGGAAAGGAAACAAAAGGAAAGGAAAGGAAAGGAAAGAGCTAGATTTATCAAACAAACTTTGCTTTTAACAGTCACTGAATTTGGAGGCCTTTCTTCCCCCATCTCTCTCACCCATACAAGCAGCTTTGCTGCAGGCTTTCTTAGTAGCTCCACGGGAACAAAACAGGATTGGATGAGATGAAAGAGGTTGTGGGAAGCATCTGTAGGTTTCGGTCCTAAACGCACTTGAGATGAAACCAGTCCCCACTGGACTGTGTAGTGTGTTAGAACAAAGTATGCATTTATCTGAGAATCTTATGGAACTAAAAAGCTGAACAATGCAGAAGAGATTTATGAATTCTTTCAGTGGTGTTTTTGCACAGCTATGTCAATTTCCCTAGTGATCTGGAAATGCTACATAATTGTTAGAAAGTTATGGTGTGAAGCTGCAACATTTTTAAAGCGTGGGAATCAAACAACTCTTGCGAGGAATGGGATATCCATAATTTAGACAAACAGTGTTATTGCTGTTATTATTATTATGATCATTGATACCATCATCACCACCACCACCACAACCAATTTGTTATTAACAACAACAATAATGAACTTCAGGAGGTGTTAGATCTCTCCAGGTGGCATATGATACCTAGTGATTGAAATTTCCTCTTGAATTACCTTATTCTGTTTCTTTCTTTTGGCAGAAACAGATGGAATTTGATTTTCTCCCAATTATTCTGACCTGAGAATAACCACACTTTAATGCAGAGCTAATGAGGTGGAAAAGGTACAACGACAAAACCCCTTAAACACTGTAAACGTAGACAGTGAAATATAGCTATATGACAGGCGGAACAACAACAAGTGACACATGATTTATTGATTAGATTCAATCATATGATGGAACCACTGTAAGCCATTTACAATGCTGCTATTAGAAGTTGGAACCCAGCCTAGGGATACAGAGGTGAAAGACAAGCTCAGCTCTTAAAGTGATATGACAGCACAGGGTCCCATTCAGTTCAAGTGTGATTTTGCATTGGTATAGCATTTTGTGAAGCACAATGGCAGTGTTGCCAGTCATTTCATTTCCCCCTGTCTTACTTGAACTGCAATTGATTTAATTCATTGGCAAAGGGAAACATGTCTTCTCAGCTCTGTTCACATGATAGAGCTCTTTTTTGAGGTGCTCTGGCAATCTGTTCAACAAATAGGATGAGATAAGGAATGAGGGCTTGTGCATTTTAAAAAAAAGCTATCTAACTATGTTTATCTGGGGTGGGGGCAGGTGATAGCTCTGGATCCCCTAGTAGATGGGGGATACGCTGCACAAGACTAGCTATAGTTTTTTGGCTTGCTCTCACAGAAACCAAAACCAAAAGCCTTTCTCCCCACTCCCAAGTGAAGCTGTTAGAATCTCTGATCTATAACCAGGTGTACTTGTGTGTGCAGTTTACTTCAGTGTGGATCATAGATACTATAGATACTACTCTCCTGTGAAAGAACATTGGGCTTGATCCAGATTAATGGTAGGTCATGCAGTCCAACTGCTGTTATATTTTGCATTACAGAGAACTATTTTCTGTTTTCTTTTAACATTGCTGAACTCACCTTTTCGTTACATTTACCCTTCTCCTTTCAGAAATGATCATTTGGTTACTTTGAAGATGTTTACGCTCTTACTAAACTCAGCTGCATGTCCATCCAGTGGATATTGTGTGTATTGGACAGGGGGACTTTCAGTGACCTGTATGAGCAACCTGGTAACTAACTCCTCTTCAGGATATGGAAATATGATGAATGCTGAAACATGAAAATTAAACTTTGGTCCATGTGCTCTTGCTTTATCATGAGTTGTTGTTGTTGTGTGCCTTCAAGTTGTTTCTGACTTATGGTACACTTATGTGAACATATCACAGGGTTTTCTTGGCAGGATTTGTTGAGAGGAGGTTTGCCTTTGCCTTTCTCTGAGACTGAGAGAATGTGATTTGCCCAGACTCACTCACTCTCCTCTGCTATGGGTTTCCATGGCAAAGCAGAGTCATAGACCAGTGCTTAGACCTCTACAGCATGCTGAGCACGCACAAAAAAGGTGGCTGCCACTCCTTGGCCCTATGCAAAATGCTTTGGGAAAAGCCTGATTTGTGGAGGAGCACCTTGGCCTAATTCAATATGACACCAGATGGTGCAACAGAACTTGATTCTCCTTCCGTGCTCCCTGAAGCCCTTGGCATTAGCAAAAACCCATTCTGGAGATTTCATAGCCTTCCAGAAGTTTTTTTTTGGGGGGTGTTGGAGGGTAGAAGGAGAGATTACTTTCTTTCACTTTTGCTGGATCCTGTGGTTCCATCAGTGGAAGTCATGTATTATGGCTTAGCTTCAAGCTGTCTGGCATAACCTGCCTGGATCCTGAGATCCACATAAGTCCTTTTCTCAGTCCCCCTAGCTTCAAAGGCATGGATTTGGGGGGCACAAAGTAGGGTCTTCCTGCTGCTACATTCTGGAATTCCATTCCTAAGGCTGTCCTGTGGCAAGCAATTTCTGACAGATTGTTGGGAACTGAATGTTTTTAAAGGATGGGTTTTTAATACCGTAATTTACTGCCTTTAACTGTACTGCTTCCAAACTGTTTTAAAAATATTTTTAATTGTCGGTTTTATTTTTTTTTTACCATTTAAAAACTGTTTAGTGTTAACCTTTTGTATGTTTTCATATTGTTTTTATTTTCCTTTATAAGCTGCCATGAGTCCCAATTTCAGGGGGAAAGATGGATATTAATAAAGTCTATCACTGTGGCTGCCACTGGATTCTACCATTACATTGCATGAAGAAGCTCCCAGATTCTCAGAGCAAGACTGGGAAAGACCTTTCCCAAAGAGCCAGAGAGCTGCTGTAGATAAGATTAGACAGACAAAGGGTCTTGCTCAGTCTAAAGCAGCTTCCTATGTCCCAAAGCATATGAATTGGTCATTCTCGATGAGCTTTTGTAATGTCATATTAAGCAAGACAGAGGCCTTCTTGACTTCATGAAATGCATTGCCAACTGCCTTCAGCTTTGATGTACAAGAATTCAATACTTTGCATTCTGTCTATTAGTCCCTTGTTAGGTTTTGCTGGGTTTCCTTGAGGGGAAAAATGGGCTGCCAAGCATATTTTCTCCAATAGTACTGGAAACCTCAGAGAAAAGGATTCAAACCATTTCATTTTTATTAATGAAAGACACATTGCCTCTTCTAGCAGTGCACAAGGTTTCTTTTGTATCTCTATCTTTCCTGTTAAAGACCACAGTTTATACAGTCCTTGCTTTTCTTTCTTTTTAGACAATTTATCTTTCTGGAAAAATCTGATTTGTAAATGTAGATTAAAAATAAATATAGGGAAAGAAGGAGAAGGAAGATCTGAATTCTCTTTGTCTGTTGCACAATTGAGCATTGAGGATAATTTTCCGCTAATTTTGTGAGTCTGCATGTCTAAGATTCTTACAGTCTTCTGCATTCTTTGTACACCTGGTTTAAATTTACATGCATCATTTTTAACAGGCATTTTTTACTAACAAAAAAAACTTAGTAATGATAAGGGAAAACTATCATTTTCCAGACCTCAGTCATCTATGCTTCTTTATAAGCTTTGGGACATATATATATATATGTATTAATACTTAGAATTGAGTTGGCCACCGTCCAGAATGAATACAATAGTCAGCAGAACTATGCAGCTTTTTGCATTCCAGCTAAAGCAGAGTGTGACAGCTCAGTTGTAACCACCTGCTGCAATCTGCCCCCATTCCTGCCAGCTAATAAGGAATTGAGAACAGACAGGACAGCAAAAGGCAGGCGTACTAGAGTAGGAAAAGAAGCAGGAGAATTATAACTGGCAAACAGAGGTCAGGAAGGTGGTGAGAAAGGGTTAGTCCAAGCTGATCTCACTCAGAGCCTGTCATGTCTTCCCCAACAGCAATTACAAGCACAACGCTACAGAATAAATCCTTCTGTCACAGCTCATACTTGGCTATGGCGATGATATGTTTGCTATATACAGAACTGAATATGACAATTGGCTGTAGCTCATTGATGATGTTACAACAATTGGTGGTAGCTCATTGATGAGATGATTCTGGAGAATAATACAGTAATCTCACAAGCTCTGGGAGGCAGACCTTCATTGGCCTACAGACAGCCTGCATATTTTAAACTACTCATTCACAACAGGATACATAACATTGATGGTAATACAGCAACAAGACTCTGCCACAAACCCAAATGCCAACTTTCTCCCCACGTGTACTCTGGAAGCAATATTATGGAGGCCAATAACATAATTCACAACATCAAAGGTACATTTACTTGCTCTTCCTCCAATGTGATATATGCCATCATATGCCAGCAAGTCTCTGTGCAAGAAAAGTAATGGACACAAATCTGGCATTTCCAAATACCAGTTTGCAGAACATTTCACCTTTCTGGACACAAAATAAGTGATTTACAAGTTGCAGTCCTTGAACAAGGAAATTATGAAGGAGGACTAGAAAGAGAAACTGCTGAATTGAATTATTTTCACAGATTCCAATCCATTAGCAGACATATGTACAAGACAATTGCTTCATGGCATAGTACATATGGTAATACAAGTCCTCACTACTGTACATGTAACAAAAGGAATCTTTGCAGAGAGAGTTTTGAACCCTGAGAAACTGACAGTTGGTAAGCAGATTTATTGCCTGCACACATCAACACTGACTGATTATTGTGATGATCTGAAAGACCTATAACAGCTTAGGCAGCCCTTTGAAAAATTAGAGCAGGTATCATGATTCACATCTTTTTGGATCATTTTACACTCCATCCTACTCCCACAACTGTGCAAATATGCTTTATACCTGAGCATTTATTATCACTGTGTGCTGCATCTAGAGTGGATTTATATCCATAAAAGCTCATGAGAAAATAATTTTTTTAAAAAAAAGTCTTAAAGGTGCTGTGGCACTTCTTTGTTTTCCCTCCCCTGTCCTTCCTCCTACTTGGACTAATGTGGCTACTTCTTTGAAAACTACCACAATGGAATGCATGTGATTTCAGCTGAAGCTTTCCTTGTAAGACTAAGAAATGGTTCTTTCTGCAGTGACAACTGTTGATATATTTGCCAGTTAACATATTGAGCACTAAGCTTCCATCAGAGTAAAGGAATGTTTTCTCAACTTGGGAGAATATCATACTGTGAGCAGTTGCATTCTTAATGTGGACCAGGATTAAAGTAAAACACACTTCTAGATGGTTGATGCTACGTTGTATGGTGGATGCTGTATCACTCCCCTACAGATAGTGAGGGAAGGGCTCTCCTTTCCCTCTAAGACATTTGGCTCAAAAAGTGATTTGATAGTAGGGTGAAAAGGGTTGTTCTCACATCTCACATCACAGTTGAGCTTTAGCCCCAGTTTCTGAATCCGCCAATAGAAATGGTGATGCACTTACAGGCTCCTCTTTTGTGTGCACCATAAGCGGAGGGAAATGAAAGCCTGCTGTATAGGAAGTCTTGTTAGTATGGCCCCCTTTCAACAGAGATCATTGAAATTCCTTCATCCTGGTCTTGGGGTAGGCAGACAAAGAAACAACAGCTGGAGGCAACTGAATGTGACAGACTCCATCTGCATTCAGCACATAGCCTGTGTGTCAGGAAAGCCTGCCTGCTTTAACTTATTTTAAATACTTGTGCCTGCATCAAATATAAATTCAACACAGGCATAATTCAATGCATGAATAAATCCAACACACTGGGAGGGGAGCCACAATGTACAGCAGAACCCGATGTGTGCGTATGTAGCACTGAAAAGTAACCATTCAATTTCTTCCAGGTAAGTACATAAGGATTTGCAGGCTTAATGTGTGTTTTTTTAATTCATCAATTAATCAAAATGCCTTATGAACATTTAAGGGATAGATGCAGATGTAGTGCAAACAAAAGTCTATCAGTAACATTTTGAAGTGTTTTGCACTGCATTAAACTAGAGGAGTATCCTTGAAAGCAAAGGACTTTAATTGTTTTTTTGGGGGGGGGGAAAAAGCAGCTGTTTTGGTCCAAGAATAAAGTAAATCTGTCTGCAGTTCTCTCTCTCTTCCTCCTTCCCTCTCTCTGCGCAAGTACTTGGAGCTTAGGACAATTGTTCTTGGTACTACAACTCCCAGAATCCTCCAGCCTAGTCAATGGCCATTCTGCCTGGGGAATTCTGGATGCTCCAAAGGTAAGTTTTCCAAGTTCTCTCTCCTTTTCTGTCCCTCCCTGTTTGTGTATGTATTCATGAATGAACATACAAAGTCACATGAAAGTTAGGCCATATCCAAGTTTATGAAAAATGCTAGCAAAGTCCTCACTTCTCCATTTTCCTGCTCATGGCACACTAGCTGTGTGTATATGCTTCCCATTGAATGATTTAGCTTTCAAGACTAGTCCACCAAGTGTGCTGCCAGGCTCTTAAAAGCCTGGGCCCCAGGCCAATATGATACCAAACTGCATAAAAATAACACATTAGTTTACATATGGAAATGTATAAATAATAAGATTTGCACACACTTCAGAGAAGTCAAAGTGAACCAGATTCTTTCCCATCAAAATCATGCCACATTAATTCTTTAATTTTCACCTAACCCTGGATTGTCCTAAATCTGCAACTCCTCTTCAGTTACAATTACTTCACAAAAGTTGTGAACAAGTGTAAAACTAATGCTCAAAAAGAGCAACTGCTAGGTTTTGTGTGAGCTCTTTCACCTGTACCCTAAAACCAGCAACTATGGCATAAAATGGAATTGGTGATGAAGGAAGCAGACTAGGCCAAATAAGGGGACTCTTGCCCCTTTCACAATTAATTTCTCTTTTCTCATCATGATCCTCCCGTATGCAAGACACTGTTTTCATTGCAATGCTTATAACAATACATCCATAATCACAGACAATTTATGTGACAAGTAACAATGGCCACTGTTATAGTGCTTTTATTCCACTTTCAACATCCTATGGAATCCTGGGGTTTGCAATTTAGGGAGGGGCCTTTAGAATGTTCAGCCAGAGAGCTCTTTGGCGTCAGTAAACTAGAAACACCAGAATTCCACAGGATGCTGAAAGTGGAATAATAGCACTATAACAATGTAGTGCAGAAATGATCAATATATCCACATTTTGTTATAAGGGTTTAGGCTAAGATTTCTTTGTTTTTCTTATATAGTTGACTCCAAGTTATGGTGACCATATCTTTGGGTTTTCTTGGCAAGATTTATTCAGAGGATGCTTACCTTTGTTTTCCTTTGAAGCTGAGGAAGTTGCCTGGTGAGCTTTCAAGGGTAAGCAGGGATTTAAATCCTTGTGTTCAGGAGTCCTAGCGCAACATTCAGAGTTCCACACCACAATCACATGCAACGAACATGTTACCCATTTATTAAAGGTAAACTAAGGTGCTGAATAATTCAATTTAAGGGCTACAAGAGATTGGTGGGTGAGTAACAGGAAGGATGAGGTAAAGCAGAGGGGGAAAAGAAAAAATTAAGAAGGTGAGTAGAAGTGAAAGCTGAAAGGAAGAGGTAAGACAGAAGGTCTGGAATGAGAGGAAGGGAAAGAACTGGGCAGGATGGAGGCAAATGTGAGACCACCTCCCAACCCAGCCTTGCAGTTTGGCTTGTGACTTATTCTCTAGATTCCAAATGCACATATAGTGCATGCTCACATAAAGGAAATCAGAGTAGGGATATGGAACCCCACACTAAGTATAATCTCCCTGTGTACCACAGCACACAGGTAGCCAAAAGATAATATTCTAGGGATGCCAGACTGAAACCAGTGGGATCTTGTGGCTTTAATAATTCTGCAGAATATTGAATTTCAGCAGGTGTTTTTCATCATGTAACCGGGTAACAAGCAATATTTCCTGAAATTCCCTCTCCTACACAACCATTAAAGGTACAAGAACCCTCTGCAGTTTTCAATCGCAACCCTAACCAGCATCCACTGCTTATGGCAGGGATCTAATGCACATCTGCGGTACTTGTGGAAAGATCTGCTCAGGTATCCTGTTTCTTCTCACTAATTTCTTTATCTTCCTTCATATATTTCTCTCCTTAGTCCCCACTTCACTCTTTTTCACCTAGCATCAATGAGAGGTTGTCCTATATGCTTAATTTTACTGTGTGTGTTGGGGGGAGGAAGGATGGGATTGAAGGCAGGAGCATGAAGACAAGGGTGGGTGGATAATTTCATCCCAAACAGAAAGCCCTCTCTTAGAATCTTTTCTTGCATACTGATTTAGTTAAAAAGTATCTGATTCTCATTAATGCAAGTTCTAATAATAGCAATGGACACTCAGGGCTCTGGGAAATAGATCTAGGGCCTTGGGAAATAGATTGAGGGCCAGGTAGTCATTGCCCCAGAATTGGCAGTACCCTGATGTCACCACAAACACTCAAGACACAACAGAATCACATGTGTGAACATGGATGAATTTCATTGGGTGGAAATCCATGTCTAATATGCGCACAGATATTCATGCAAATAGACACTTAAATAAATACAGGGTAAGATATGCTGGAGGAACCTCAAGTGGAGTTTCAGCCAGATGGTAGCAGTCAGAGAAGGGGGAATAAAAACATAATGAGGTTTATCTCTCCAGTATCTCTGCTTGTGAAGAACATCCCATATTTTATGAAGTCTCATCTGTGCATCAAGTCTTGTGTTCTGGGAGACAAGACAGGAAGTGTCTCCCTTTGCCCTCACAGTGTGGAATACTGCAGAGATATGACCACCAGGGATGAAGACATTAAACAGAAAGCTGGAGGGATTAAGGGCAGTGTTCTGCCTGTAGAGGCCTGGGAAATAATAACCAGGATGTTAAGTAGTTCAGGAAGGAGCCTGCAGAGAAGTGAAAGAGAACTGCGGGAAGCCTGGGGTCAGGAATGTGGGGAAAGCTGTTCGGAGGCAGATGTTGCTCCAGAGACAGCATTTAAAATATTTTTGTGGGTTTGTGGAATTTCCAGATCACAAAGGGTCTTGGAAGATTTTTCTGGCTAGAGGTTTATGCTTGATTGTGAAGAGAATGGTGATTCCGTTGTGTGAACATTGTTGGAATTTGGAGGGTGAACTTTCAGGACAAGACAAACCTTTTCATACGGTTCCACTGGACCTCAGAATTAGCCCTTTGAATGGGGTCATTGCTTGGTAAAGACAGAACTGTGGGGTTCCAGGAAACACCCCTGGACTTGGAATCACCTGTATCCAGTATAGGTATATAACAATGATGAAAAGAGATTCTAGTGACTGTGGTAATCAATATTTTTGGCCAGCCAGTATGGGCATTGACTTATCAAAAGTTTGGAAAAAATGTTACCATCCACACGGTAGAAGATCATATTTTGCTCCATGCAGCTTCAGTTATATGAAAGAACTTGCTGCCTTCACAGGGTTTTGGATCAGACCCAAAAGTTCCTTGTTGGCAGATGAAAATAAACAACTAAGGAGGAAAAAGAAGCTAGACTTTATTTATTCTCATTTCTCTTTGGGCTCCACATGCCATTTAAGTTAACTTTAACTTATCTCCTGCTGAGTGAAAACTGTAGATGTTCCTTCATAGAGCTGCAGATAGGTTATTTGACAAAATCAATCCTGGCAGTGGAATTTAGCTCATAGGTGATCTTGGCAATAAGAAAAGCTCAGAGGAAGCTTTCATAGCATGTACCTACATTGTCACTCATTAATCAGTAATCCTTCATAAGCAGTGCATGTCATCCACTGTGCACAGTTGCTTAGTGTGTATGCTTAAATAAAATACCAAAGCAGTCAACTGTGAAGGGATATTGGCAGCCCATTTAGTTAATGTTGTTCGCTTTTTGATGCAAAACATTCTGTTCTCAGGCTTTAAGAAGACAAACCTTATATTTGCACTGCATCAGCAAATGGCCTTCTTTCTAACTCAGCTTGCTATTTCCTCCCAGTATTTCGAAAGGTTGAAGAAGGAAAGGTCCAGTTTTCAATTTTCCATTGATTTTATAGCAATGGCTCTACGGTATTTCACTTTGACAGGTCTGGCCTTGTTTCTATATGACTGTTGGTGAATATTCATCTGTAATACAAGGGAATACGGAGGAAATGAGGTAGGAGATGTCTGAAATGGTGGAATGAGCTTTACCATTTCAGACTACAGGTAGAGAGTACAGTCATCCTTCCACATTTGAGAGTTTGCAAATTTGATTATTTGTGGATTATTTGCTGCAACATCTGCTTTCCTGGAATGGTCACTTGCACGCATGGGGGAGCAGGACAAAGGAAGGAATGCACATACATTCCTCTGGACTTGCGTGGGTGGACTTGGGACAAGGGGGTGGGACGGGAGAAGTTGTGCATGTGCATTCTCTCGTGCCTAAGGCAGGTGTGAGGGACAAGGACTTGGGAAGGGGAAGCAGGAGGGGTTAAGGTGCATCTTTGTGTTCGAATGAACACAACTCACTCAGGTGGGTGAGGGGAAGATAATCACATGTTGTCCGCTTCTGTGAATGTCTTGCATCCCTAATCCTAGCAAAAGTGGAGAGCCAATTGTATCATTTAAAGAACTCACATGTGAAAAAAAAATAGGTAGGAAAAGAGAATTGACTGAGATAGGACTGTTTTCAATGGAGTGTATGTTTACTTTATAAATCTATGAGAGAAACACTGAAAAATTGCAGACAGACATGTACCTGAAGTCTCAGGTAGTACAGTCTACCCTACCACCTAAAGATTCCATCTTTTCATTCTCTCGTATGCGTAGCCAAGGCCTCTTTCTTATATCTTTATAATCACAACCCACTGTGCTGGGCAATACTCCAGATACTGCACCTGTTGGTACAGCATGCCAGCATAACTACAGCAAGGTAGATGGTGGACACAGGAGGAAAAAGGCCATGGGCACAGTAGCTATGAAGGTACCAAGACATTGGTGAAAGGGTGTGCTTGGTACCAGTAGCTTTTGTCTGTCTTTCCTCACCACCTCTGTGCAATATTGGGAAACATGCAGTTGCCAGCATAGTGCATCAGCAGCATGTCTGGTCACTGATTCATAGAAATAATATTCAAAGGTTATTATCTCCAAACTGAGTTTGACTTGAAGGAGTTTAATTTCAATTCCTCTCTCTATCCTAGATCTTTTTTTTTTTTTTTTGGTGTGGGGGGAGATTTTGAGTAAGCCATTCTTGACTGTGGTTTCAGAGTATACTGCTCAACTGAGTTTATAATATGAAACATCTTGCTAGTCTACTAAAAGAAATGGAAATTGGCAGTGATGGAATAAACAGCCTTGGGGTGTGGTAGGTTTTATTGCTGTATGAAGAAAGGGAAGCAGGAAGAGGTAAGGCCTTACTGCCTCATTGGTTTGTCTTGTACACTGAGGAAGATGCCAGAGCAAATGATAAAGCAATGAACATGTAACCTAAAGGACAATGGAGTGATGATTAGCCATTAACATGAAACAATGATCAAATCATGGTCAAGGAACTGAACTTCTGTCTCCAATAAAGAAATCGGTGAAGGATATTGTGGGGATGGGGAAGATATAGCTGCAGCAAGATCTTTGACTCAGGCCCTTTCTGCACGAGGCGAGGGAATCACTCCATGCCGTTACTCACTGCTTCTTCTGGGGTCCGAAGCGACGCGGACTGTCCCTGAAGCCCTTCTGCAGGGCTCCTCCTTGGTCCAGGGCGAATCGGAGCAGTGCGAGGTCTGTAGATCCGCACTGCTCCGGCTTCCAAAATGGCAGCTTCCGGTTGGTCATGGGTCCTGACCAACCACTGAAGCTCACCATGCCTAAAGCCCACCCTCCACAGATGGCAGGCTCTCATTGCTGCGAGCCTGCGCATCTGCACAAGAGAGCAGGAACGCAATGGCGCGTTCCAGGAAAACAAAGACCTGTTTTTTCCGGTCTTTCAAAAACACGCTGGAAGACCACTTGGGGTCTTGGAGCAGACTGAGGTGCGGATCTCCGGTAAGTAGTCCGCTCCTAGTCCACTCCAAGGTGCAGATGACCTCTGTGTGAGGACGCACTGCCCTGTTCTAATTGCCTGGTGCGGAAAGGGCCTCGGATTCTCATGATGAGGTTCCTTTAGTGTGTGTGTGTGTGTGTGTGTGTGTGTGTGTGTAGATCAGCACATCTGCAACCATTTTCTTTTGTTTGTTTCATTTGATTTATTTATTTTGTCCTTCCTTTAGACAACTCATGGTGGTATAAAGATCTCTCCATACCTCCCCATTGGCCCTGTAGTCCTGGCTGGCCATCCACTAAATTTTATGACTGATGGGGAGGAGAGACAGGAAAGGAGGATTCAAGACTTGCTGCTCCTACTTCAACGCTCTAACTACTCCACCACCTTCAACCTTCCCCTGAAAATACCACCACCACCTCCTCAATTAAATAAATATTTTTCTGTGCAAGTTCTAGGCACGTTCCATCAAATTTGCTCAGTCTCACCCCCTTGAAGCAGCATAAGCAGTACAGCTAATACTATTTCCCTCAGCTGGGCTTCCACTTCTCACCATCATACTTTGCTTACCATTTGTCACACTGTTTCATTGTAAGAAAGCTTACTCAAAACAAGAGCCCCTTCATCCTACTGGCTGTCATTTCAACATTGTGCTAACATTCAAATGTGTGGTTTATGGCATGAAACAATATTTACAGTCCCCAACGCCTTGCCATTTCAACCTCCTCTTTGTTGTACAAATGCTGCACTGCTTTACAGAAGAAACATTATCTTTTTGTTTAGGCTTACTTGAACCATAGCCCACAGAATGTCACAAAGAGAAGCCTCTGACAATAGAAGCACGATATTTTGATTAGCCAAAAGTATTTGCATTTTATTAGGGCCATCTTCTATTATCAGGAAAACTAAGCGCTGGAAGGAAATTTGGCTTTTAAGGCACTCTGATGAAGGACTCGCAAGAATGTCAGCCTCATCCATGTGCCTAAAATGTTGTCTCAGAACCAGAGCTTGGAAATATTTACTTGCAAATAACTGATTATGTGTACATCCTCCGGACCAAGAACAGAGGCATAATTATACCACATTATTAATGTACTGTAATAAAAGACAACTTCACTTCTTTTCTTAGGCCATTTCCACAG
Organism: Cyclura pinguis; assembly: GCA_030412105.1. NCBI lineage: Eukaryota > Metazoa > Chordata > Lepidosauria > Squamata > Iguanidae > Cyclura > Cyclura pinguis. The sequence goes on along the minus strand of CM059603.1, from coordinate 81,259,777 downwards.
TACATTGTTATAGTGCTATTATTCCACTTCCAGCATCCTATGGAATCCTGGGGTTTGCAGTTTAGGGAGGAGCATTTCAAATTCTCAACCAGAGAACTCTTTGGCCTCAGTAAACTACAAACCCCAGAATTCCACAGGATGTTGAAAGTGGAATAATAGCACTATAACAATGAAGTGCAGAAACGGCCTTAGTGTAATTGTTAGTTTTACAGTTTCATAGAGGTGTGGCCTCAGTAAAAGGAAGAGACTAATAAAATTGAGGGCAATCCAAGCTGCCCTGCTACCTGAAAGGGAATCAAAGTGCCCCTCACTGAACAGGGGAAGAAGAAATGCTGACAGCAACAATGATTCTCTGCCCCTCCACCCACCGATGCCACCCACATCCTGGCCATGCAGCAGTGTCACATGTGGCCCTCCTCCTCAGAGCCCAGTTTTTAATGTGAGGGAGGGACTCACGTGGGTATAGGTTAGTCGCCAGAATGTCTGTGGCTTCCATATCAGGTATGCTGTGAATGGGTTTTATTCCAGGGTTTAAAGGAGCTACCTGAGGTTCTGAATCTGATTTCCCCAAATAAGTTAAATACATTGAATAACTCCTTTAAAGCCTGGAATAAAAACCCTGAGCAGATTCACCACACCTGACATGATGTCACCATCCATCTCTAGTCAGCTCATAACCCAATGAGGTAGGCTCAGCTGAGCTGAGCTGAGCTGAGCCTTTCACTTGCCCATGGTCACCCAGTGAGCTTTGCTGCTGATCAGGAATGTGAAAACAGGTCTCTTTATGGAGGATCCACAAAGCTAACCACTACATCATCCTTTACTAGCTAAGGCTAATAAGCTGTGCCTTATGCTATCCACTGCTGGCCTGTGGGTGAAGGTGTATGTTCTTCTTGGCAAGGAGGTTGTTGTGAACTCCTACCTTTAAAAAAAAATTAAAAAATTTCCACCACTGGAGGGTACATTGCTAAATCCTATATGTGGGAGACCAAAACATGTCGATGTCAAGTCAAACCTTTGTGAGTCTTTTCTCAGAGAGGGGTTGGTGTGGTAAAATCATCTACATTAAAACTTGTTGCAAAAACTGTTATATGAAAATATTAGATTATTCTAGTTTGTTGCTATTTTAGGATATTTTTAATACCTACAGTATATGGTTTTAGCAGGAATGTTTAGGATTTATTAACCATTTATAGGAATTAACCATTACTCTATTTACTATTGTGCCCCATTGGTATTTTTGGTTTAAATATTATCATGTTAATAATTAAGTTATAAAGATATAATATCAATGTTTAGAATTAATTTAAAATGATAGAACAATGGCAGTAGTCGTGTATTATTGATAATAATAATTCTTTTTTATTAACTAGGTAAATTATCTTTTGAGTATATGGATAAGATTATAAGTACTATTAGCAACAAAGTTAACTTATGCACTTTCCACACCTTATCATTTTCCACTGTCATCTCGTCACGATCCTGGCAGTTCCACTTCTGGGATGGGAGCACAACTCGAACACTCCCCTCTCCACTCAGCTGGCAGCCTGCGGAACAATAGCCCGAGGGACATGCCTCTTCCTTCCACAGTGCAGCTGGTCACTTCCTGTGCTACACTGGGGAAGGAAGGGCCTAGATTGCACTTCTGCCCTTTCCACAGAGCTGCTGGCAATGAGAGCCTTGTGTAATCAGGGGCCATTTTTTCTGATTTTTTCTGGTAATGGTATACTTGGGCAATTACAATGGCTGAGGATGCATGGGCACCGGGACCATCATGTGAATGCATGACTCGTGGACTGGCAGCAACATGTCCTTATCCTGGAACAGTGCCCTCGTATGGAAATGGCCTAAGGTTTTCAGTAATGATTTAATAGTTAAGTACACGTATTTACTATGAGCTGTTTCCAACAAAGGCAGGAACCAATTTTTAGTTATTTGTAGTTTTGTAGTTATTCTGTAGCTTTGTTTAATATTTGTTTGGATTTTTTTCTTTGATAATGTATTGTTGTGTAGTTTAATTTTTTTTGTGTATTGTCTTGTACTCTTTTAGTGTTATCGTATTCTTGATTTTTATCTAATAAGAAATAAAAAAATTGTTGCAAAAACTATTTCAGAACTTGATGAGCAGCAACTGATTCTATTAACTAAAATCTTCTGAAAACCCATTGTTTTTGATCGGCCAGGAGGGATGTCATGTCTTTGATTTACTCACCCATGTAAGTCATCACTTCATGTTGCCATTACCAGTTGATGAACATGCATGTATTAGCTATCTCTCCTCTCATTTGGGTTTGCCAAAAGTTGGCGGGTATGACAAGCTTCTGCACTCAGACCATCAATTTACTTCTCTGTTTCTCTGAGCCTGGACCTGAATTTCAATTTCAACACGGTGTGGCATTAAATCTTTTTTGCTGCTGCCAAGCAGAGACAGCCTGCCATTCCTGCTTGAGTGATTTCAGTTCCAAAATATTAGTGCACATTACTTTAACAAAAATCTACTTAGGATCGCTGATAAACATAATGGTATGTGATCATTTTTGTCTTGCCGCTGAGCTCCTTGATAGCATGGCATATGTAACAGATTTCTTGAATGGAAACTGTCATTACAGACTTGTCCTCAAGAAAGCAACTTCCACCCTGATTTAATTGTGTTAACTTCAGCAAGCTGACATTTAAAGTAGATAATAATTCTACTATTGCAGGCAACTGCTATTTTAAGGATTACCTATTAAAAGGCGGAAATGCAAGAATGACATCAAACAGGCTAAAGAGATGGAAATTTTGTTGGATAAAAATAAATATATACAGATGAAATCTGGGATGACAAAGATTTTGAGTTATTCAGATGCATGAAGAAATCCTGCAACTCATAATCGGTTTAATGTTTGCACTAAACATATATCAGGAGCAAATCTGCTTCCTGGAATTTAAGAAAGAAAATATAAACCTGAAATGTTACCAGATGAAATCTATCCAAAATAGGCCAGGAACATGATATTTTATTCTGTAGTGGAGAACTTAATGTTAGAAGGACTTCCAGACTCATGGGTTTTAAATTTAATAAAATCTTGTTTCAATACATATAAGCAGGTTATAAAAATGAAACAGCCTGTCACAAAGATTTATGCTAGCTTGTGTTACAATCATACACGTTGTATGTGGACTGTGGCATATTATTTTCACCCTCTGAACATAGTGGCCAAAAAGAAAGGAAACAGTATTACCTGTTAACTAGGTCTGTTCAGCACAGATTTGCACTGATGATAAAAAATGTAATACAAAGCTCACTGGAAGGACTGACTGATTGACTAAGTCTAACATTCAGTGGCTGGAAAAAAAAAACAACAACCCAGGAGTCAACATCTGTTTTGGAAAAAAAAACTTCTCTTCATAGCTTCTCTAAAACTTTACTTTTCAATAAAAGTGAGAAATAAAAGGAAGAAAGTATGCTTCCACGAGCCCAGTAGCACACACCTAAACATATCCAATTCTACATTTCCATTTACTGGTGAGAGGCCCTCCTTCTTTTCCAACTGCCATTGCTCTGGTGTTTGAGGGAGAGAAGAGCAGCCAGGCACAGATCCTTTGTGTCTTGACCCAGCAGCTGGTGAGAGGCCCTCCCTTCATGTTCCAGCTACCAATGCTTTGACCTCTAAAGGAGGGAAAAGCAGCCGGGATCTATTGAGCTTAATCTCTTCCTCCACTGCTATTACCGCTCCCTTATGTGTCATGTCTTATTTAGATTATATGCCTGAAAGCAGGGAACAATCAGATTCATGATTTATAAACCACTCTAGGAGACCTTTTGGCTAAATGATCAATCAATCAACCAATCGCTTTACACTGTTGTTCCTGTTCCTGACTTGGAGTGGAGAGTCTGGTATATAGATGTAACTGAAGTAATCATCAGTAAAAGGCTTTTTGGGGAGCAGGGGCACATCTGGTCCACTCCAATGAGGTCTTCCTCTGCCACCTCATTTGTGATCTGGATGTAACCCTGGGCTATTGCAGGCTACGCCAGGGCAGTGCCAGATAGAACGGTGTAAAACTTGAAAAAATCATTATAATGTCCTTTAAGGTGACTTTTGAAACATGAGGCATTACAGCAATAAATTAACTTAATGAGGGTGTAACTTTGTTACACTCTCATTAAAAAAGCAGCTAGTTATAGTTGTCACACATAACTTATTACTTTCAAGCTCTTCAAATTGGCCATATCAGCTGTGGACACAATGATTGTATGAAATAGTTGTGATCTGCATCAATGGACCACCTTGACGAACTTTAAGGTACTCGTGAAACACACTCTCTACCACTCTCTCCTCCGTTTAACTTTACAACATCCCAATGAAATAAGTTTGAATGAGAGAGAGTAATGAGTCCAAATTCACAATTGATGCTGAAAGCTTCAGAGCTCTAGTGAATAAGCCAGGTCTTTCTGGCCCAAGTAATAGTAAGCTCTCAGGGTGGTGCTTGTCGCTCCCGGAGCCTTCCTTGCTCCAAATAATATTTTTGAGGGGGCAGATTGCCTCAAATGCCCTCTGGGAGCATGGAAAAGGATTTTTATATTAACAGGAAGTGAACTACAGATTGACTTCTAGATTCCTTCCTATTGTAAAAACAGCCTCTCCTAGACCTAAACTTTTAACCTAACATGGCAAAATCACTTCCACACAACTTAGAGTGTGTTTGGAAGCATTTGGGGGCAATCTGTTGATCAGTACCATAAACCCAGAAAACAAAGAGACAGAAGAGATCTTCTGTTCAAGATCGCTGTATTTGTATTTTTCTAAGATATTTGAGTTTGAAAAATTGTCATAGAGATTGATAAATTGATGCATAGTATGCTCTCAAAGAGAGAAACCTTAAGGTGAGAACATTAAATCATCTTCTAGAGTCATGAAGTACCTATGTTAGCTTCTGCTTAAAATAATTTAGATAGGAAAGGAACTAGGATTGTACTAGTGGTAGATAGAGCAATGGTAAGTGTTTCTTCCAAAAATGAATGAGGGAGGATGAGCCAGTGGCTGCAAACATGGATAATGTGGCAACTATCCAGACCAAGCAAGGGTAAGAAGAAGTGAGAAAACTTGGTGTGGCCTCATAAATATTAGCATCAGACTTATAATGCAAAGAAAGAAATTATCTGTCTGAATGCACCCTTACTATATTGTGAAAAACAATGAATTGCCATAAAAATGCAATACAAATATCTCCTCAGATATGGAGCAAATTTATGTGAGGATAAAGTCTTGAAAAGAAAAGTCTCTGCTATGTGTCATCCTGCAGCAGCTAAAAGAAAGAATTGTCAAAAGTTCAAATCTACTGTTGTAGTGCTTTCTGATTACTTTAATATCATGAGGATGGAAATGGCTAATTCCCTGTCAGGTTTCTCTTCAGAGAGGCCACAAAATGATATCTTTCTTCTAGTTGTATACAAGTAGGAATGCTCAGCACATTCTCTTTGAGGAGCTCATCCTGATTACAAGAAGGCAGAACAGCAGGTAACATAAATATCTTTGAAATATCAGCAGGGGGAAGAATAGAACAGAACTGTGGCCATTTCCGCACTAGACTGTTATAGCACTATTACCCCACTTTCAACATCCTATGGAATCCTGGGGTTTGCAGTTTTGGGAGGGGCACCGTTCCCGAAACTGCAAACCCCAGGATTCCATAGGATGTTGAAAGTAGGATAATAGTGCTGTAACAGTCTAGTGTGGAAATGGCCTGTAAGTGGACAAAGCCCAGATGCATTGTTAGCTTCAAGCATAGCTAGGAAAGTACTTACAGATAAAGGAATGAGACTGTGTATATCTTTAAGTTATGCTTTAAGGATACATAGCACATGAAATGCCACACATGTTTACCCAGATATAAGTCCCAGTGGTTCAGTGGGACTTTCCTATGAAGTATGCTGCCTTTTTTGTTGTTTCTCCCTGCCCCCATCTTATTTTAGTCTTGCTGCTTATTTGTTTGACTTCCCTTCTCACTGGACTGGGCCTCAAAGTGACTCAGAACGAGACTAGAACTGGTACCGATAAAAACAGACAAAAATTATGAAGTTAAAACACAAGTATACAAACAAATCCTTAAAAATTACTGAATTTTAAAGCAGATCAGTAAAACTTGGAGAAGTGATTCCCAATCTCTGCTCCTCCAGGTTTTTGGACTTCAGCTCCCCAGATTCTTCACCGTTGGCCAAGTTTGCTGGCACTTCCAGCACTTAAGTTCAAAGTACCTGGCAGAACAAAGTTTGAGAATTCCTGAAAGAACATATTATTACTCTGATGTTCCAACTTCATGCATATTTACTCTCAGGACTAACATAGTAGATTTACATTACAAGACGTACATTTGCCATTATTACCATACAGCTTGATGCTTTGTGGGGAATCTTATAAAATAAAATTGCAGCAGATAATTAAAGCAATTTTCAATGTACTCATAGAAACACCTATAATTTTGACTCTATATAGTCTCAGCTCCAGAACAAATCCACAGCTCTGTCTGCTTGTGTGTGCATGTGATAGGATATAAGTATGCTGTATTATCTTATATCATAGAGAAATTTCTCCCCAGGATAAAGATAATTCACATCCCTGCAGGCAGTTCAGTTCTTTAACTTCAGTCAAAATTCAACACAGAGATACTGTGGCACACCCTGTTTGTGATCTTATATATATATATATGTATGAGAACATACTAAAAATCTGTTTTTATTACAGTGTATAACCATCAGCCTGCTTTATATTGTGAAATATGTGGCACTTTTCAGCAAGGGTTAGCACAAACTATTCCTTGGGAACACCTACAGCTAGTGTGAATTTTTCAGACGATATGAAATTTCCTTTACTGAGTAATGGGCTTATGGGAAGAGTCCATCATTCTTGGTGATGAGAGCAGTAGTAGCAAATCCAATAGAAAATAAATAGCTGTAGCTTTCTTATGTACTTATGTATGATTTATTGAATGGTGTATTTTTATTTCCAGGATTACAGTTCATTCACCAACATCATATCAGTTGAGGTTTCCTCATGGGCTTCTCCTCCTCTGTACTGCGCTTATGAGAAAGGAATTAGGGGAGGTAGCCAAGGCCTTACTTCAGAGGTTACAAAGAAAAGGGGGAAAATGTGAAGTGAATGTCACTTGGGGTTCTTTTTTTCCCATGCAACTCAGCAAAGCACTTTAAGGAGGTAATATGAGAAACATCTAGATCTCACTGTGTAATATTAGGCAAGCTACTAACTATCATTCATCCACCAGCATTCATACTGAAACTGATGAAGTAATGGCTTCGTACATATCAGGTGACCAAATGCAAAAGAGGACAGGGCTTCTTTTCAACAAGCTTACCATCACTATCACTCCTTCCCCATCCCCCCATACATATTCACATATTGTGGATAATCTTGTGGACAGACAATGCTACTCCTTGCTCTTTTTACAAGGATTTGCTGTAGTAATGAGGTAAGGCGGAAGAAAAAATCTGGCTTTGAGCAGACTATGGCCATTTCTGCCCTACACTGTTATAGTGCTATTATTCCACTTTCAACATCCTGCGGAATCCTGGTGTTTGCAGTTTAGGGAAGGACATTTAGAATTCTCAGCCAGAGAGCTCTTTGGCATCAGTAAACTACAAACCCCAGTATTCCATAGGATGTTGAAAGTGGAATTACAGCACTAAAACAGTGCAATGCAGAAATGGGCTATGTTTTCAATGCCTTCCTTACTTCATTGAGGCAGCAAATACAACCTTTTCCCTTCTAGTGCTACTACCTATGCCAACATAGGTATACTGGTATAATGCACCAACAGGTTTCTGGACATGGCTTCTCATCCAACCCATGCATTTTCCAACTGATGTTATCCAGATATGTTGTCCAGTGTCTGACCCTCCATAATAATTCTGCAGTTGGAGAACATTGCTATGTGAAAGACAAACATGAAGTGTTCTGTAGACTGTCCGCAAGTACAGAATGGACAAGAAAGGTAACATTAGATATCTGAGAACTCATTGGCTTCATTTGCTGATCGTGGGAAATGAGTGGGCTTCACCCCTCCATCTCTTCCTGTTGAAAGAGGCAGAAAAGGGATCTTGTGGAAGCCGCTTCTGATGCTGGAAGCTTCTAGAAGGGAAGAGCAAAATGCTTAAAAGCACCAGCTTTCCTGTATTCTGTCACCTTCTCCCTTGGGGCTAGGAATGGGTTGCAGCATGTGAAACTTCCTCAGGGCCATTCTGCTCTTACAGCATCCTTAAGCTCTCACAGCGAATGTAGATGGCAGAGAACTGTCTGCTGTGTCCTTTTAATAGTCAATAAAATAGTCTTTTACACCCAAGGTTCTTGGCATTGAATCCCACATTGAATTTCTTGGGGAGTTTTTGGCTGGATCCAGGCCAAGGTCAGAATGGGTGTGTATGTTCAAATCTTTTCTTGTAGTCTCCATCTGGAAGTATGCACAGGTATACCTCAGTTAATGAAGTAGCTGTGTTACTTGGCATTACTTCTTTAACAGAATAGTTGGTATCAGTGACAGAAATAACATGGAAAGAATAGGGATAACACTCTTATCCCACCAAAAAGAAAAAAGAAAAAAAAAAGAGCAGTCCAATATGTTTTAGCATATATTTTATGCAAAGCTAACAATATGGACCTGTGAAATGAAACAACATGGTCAGGTAAGCCTTGCATAAGTAAACAAAAACATTCTGAACCTTTTAGAGACTACCTGAAAGATATTTCCATAATGGATCATCTGCCTCCGTTTTTCTTGTAATTTCCATTTTGATAGCCAAACTTATACTGCTGTGCTTTTTAACATGCTGAGAGAACTGCTGAAACAGGATAATCAGTTTTCCGTTTTATCTGTGTTGCTTGCTCACACATCTCAGTAAGGGATTCTGGAGGCAGCTGCTGTTTAACTTGCCTATTGTAGTCAAGCACACTACAGTGGGATAATCAAGAATAGAATACAATCCCACTCTTTCCCAGCTCAAGCTTTTTTGCATTATTTATTGCAGACACACTGCTCTGACCTGACACTAAAAGTCTGTGGGATTTTACCCCTTCTTCAGTTCATTCCAGTGACAATGATGGCTAAAAACTTCCAGTTAGCAGAGGACCAGAAAGGCAAGTGGGCTGAGTGGGCACAATGAGTCCAAATTCACAAGCCATGTTGAAAGCATTAAAAACATTTTGTAAAAAGGCATTTCATGGTCAAAGGGTTTGTTAACTACGGTGTGCCACTCTGTGTGTAGGTGTGCAGGAAACTGAGACCTCAGAAATACCCTCCAACTGTCCCAATTTGGCAAGGAAAGTCCCAATTAATCCTCTGCCATTTCACTTTTTCATCTGATTTTAAAGTGTCCTAGTTTCTCTGTCTTTCTTCCGTGCCTCTTAATACTCAGCTTACTTCTATTGATGTAGACTGAATACAAAGCATAAAAGTAGTTTGCCTTTAGTTAACTCAGTGGCGGGACAGGGGCAGAGTCTTGCCTTTTCTATTAGGCTCCGATGAAAGCAAATTGCTACAGCCCTTTCTAGCTTGTGTGTTCTTGTGTGTGCTTTTCCTCAAGAATAACTTTTGCTATGTTAACCACACTCTGATATTGCTTGGTCACATGTGTCCCAGTTTTCATCTGTAAAATATTGGAGGAGATGTTCAAGTTGCATCTTTTGTAAGAGACCAGGCTTTGAAATTAAAGAACTGTGTGTTGAAATGGATTGGTGGAATATGCCTTTTTAAAAAACATCCTCTTAACCTCAGCAGTCTGTACCTCAGAATCTCATCAAAATACCTCCAAAGGGTGGAGGGCATCCCAAATGGACTGGAATGGAAATGTGTGAGACCAAGAACAAAACAGGAATTCCTCAGATTTTGCCTGCTTATGCAAATTCTCCCTTATTCTTCAGTCCCCTCTGCTTTCCATAACCAATAACTGGAAGATCATAACAAAACTGAATTACAGTTTACAGAAGAACATAGAAGTGAGGGTGGAAAGTACACCCAAGCTTTTTCCTAAATTGTTTAACCAGTTAGGTATACATAAGAGAAAAATGAAAATATACTTTTATTTATTTATGTTGTTAACCAGAACTGATTAGGGCTTTTATGGCCTTGAAGAATCCAATTCCATCTCTCCTGATTTCAGTATGCAGCAAAAGCAGAGAGGAAATTAGGACTTTTCCTATTAACTTCAGTAGATGGCTTGCAGGAACTTGCTGTTTAAATACTTACAGTACAATAAATCTTGACTCAGACCTAGGCTTCCAAGTATAACTGTAGAATACAGGACAGCTGTGTGTATACTGAATCCAGATCACCTCTTTTTTCAAAAGAGAAGGCAGCATTAGATATGTGGGGGTGGGGGGTTGTTTGCAAACCAGCATCTTATAATACACAGGCACAGTCTTGCCACTGTTTTGCTGTGGTTTATTTTCTCCTCCACAAAGGAAACTTTAGTGAACGGAGGAGTTGGGCAAGCCCAGTTGGTGCAAGCCAATTACAGCTCATGGATTGCTATGAAGGGGGGTCTGGGGGGGAATGATATAAAACTGAGGCTTGTCTCTGGCAGAAGGTGAACAGGGGAAAGAAGGCAAAGAGATGGGGGAAAAACCGACACAGAGATAGGGAACAGACGGAATAGAAACAGGAGAGTCAGGTCATTTCTGCGCTACACAGTTATAGTGCTATTATTCCACTGAAATTCTGGGATTTGTAGTTTACTGAGGCCATAGAGCTCTCTGGTTGAGAATTCTAAATGCCCCTCCATAAGCTGCAAACCCCAGGATTCCATAGGATGTTCAAAATGGAATAATAGCACTATAACAGTCAAGCATGGAAATAGCCTCAGAGTAAAGAATTGTCTCTGGTTTTGGGGAGCTATGAATGACTGAGGAGTTTGAGGATTAAGATGTTATTTTCTGTGTCTTTATAAACCTCCACTTGTTATTCTTTGTTTAAACTGTCTCTGGCTGTTGCTATCAAGTCTGATAAAGAGTAAGTTCATACTTACCACAGTGAGCCCACAAAACAGCACATCCACTTTGTACACAATAAGGGGTATTGAGGCCCAAGTACCCAAGTCCAGGAAGAGATGAAGAGAGGGGAAAGGTCAAGGTGAATGACAGGAACCCGGGGTTGGGACTGTGGTGTTACTCCACTGAAAAACCCTGTCCCGTGGTCTACAATTTTGATATTAAATATGATTTTATGTGCCTGAGAGGTCACCCGGATGGGCACGTAGGCAGCAACGGTCGAACGACTGAAAAGTAGGTCAGGCCAGTAAAATCCTCCGTCACGTAGCCCCAGGAGATCTCAAGCTGTGCAAACCCACAGTAGACAAAGGGTCCTCAGCCCCTGAGAAGCCGACTTGAGGGGATTAGTGTGTTTGCCCCAAGCTGAGCACCAATAGCAATAAAATCCTATCAGGCAAGGACCATTTACATGAAGTCACACCACAACCCAATGCAGCCGAAGATCCTGAGACTTTGGCAACACCTTATAATCTCATCATGCAAAGGAAGTTACCGTTGTGGAGCTCCCTTCTTGTTGCAACACCCATTGTTCTCCCCGGGAAAGAATTAGCTGTCCAGGTACTTTTCCCCCTACATATAGTCCCAGTTTTTGAGAGTTTCTTTGGATCACCCTCAGTCATCCCAGCAGATTGTTTCTCCATCCGTTGAGTAATCCCCTCAGCCCTCTCCATGCTGAGCTCCACTTCTTTGCTGTTTTTCCCAGATAAAGGACTTCAGGAAAAGGTGCAGTATTACCCCAGCTACAATCCCTTCAATATTCCCCCTGTCCAGTTTCCTCTCTTTTGCTTCTTAATAGGTCTTGAGTGAGTGTGTGAGTGATTGCATTGGTGCGTGAGACTTTTATTCAATAAAATCATTTTTTGGACATCTTTGTTTGGTTTTTGGCTTGGCCTGACCCCGTAAAAACTGGGTGAAAAAACCCTACTAGGTTACCCTGCCTCTTGCATTGCTATTGCTCGTGCTCTGGCTAGTTTCCATTCCCCATTATATGGAGCACATTAAGTCGACCCCCACGGGACCCCAGAAATCAGGGTAACATTGGGGTCAGCCGGGCAAGGGAATCCATCACATTTCCCCTCTTTTTTTATTTAAACAAGATTGCAACATCTAGTGTGTTTAACTACAATGTATTGTAATGAGCAGATTTACATATGTACTTAAATCTCCTACTGGTATCCATTTTGCCTAACTTTGGTTTCTATACATTTGAATGCAATCATCTTAGGAATGGACAAAGGCAAGACACTCTGGATAAGGGCTGGGCAGCTTTAGTTACTCCGCATATTGTTGGATTTCAGCTTTCATCGTCTTCCACTATTAGCCATGCCGACTAGGGCAGATAGCACCTGCAATCGGACACCATAAAAAGGGTGATAAGATTCCCATCCTGATTCTTAAATGAATTTAACCCTGAAGCTAGCACTGGTTTAGATTCAGTTAGTATCTGACCTGTCTTCTGTATCAAATATGCTGCATATCACTTTGTTCCTTGGTACAGTTCAAGATGTTGGTTACAACTTATGAAACTCATGGGTTCTAATATAACATAAGAAGCCACCTTCTGTATATGCAGTAGAGTGGCAAGACGGCAAAGAGCACAGGGATCCTGACACTTTTAACCACTGTGCCAAAGAGGAAATTTCAGCAAGCATACCTCATCAGTGTGGGCAGCCTGAAGTAGAGTATATGTTTTAAGTTACTTATCAACTGTATGAATTTCATAGGATTTTCTCAGGCAAGGACTACTTACAGGCAGTTTGCCATTGCCTTCCTCTGAAATACAGCCTACAGCAACTGATATTCCTGGTGCTTTCCCTCAGAAGTGCTAACCAGGCCTGACACTCCTTAGCTTCCAAGATAAGAAAGGATCTGCATTCTTCAGGCTATTTAGGCCCATGGGAAACTTATGCAGTCCAAAATGCCATTAGCAGCTTTGTTATGGGTGCAGGGGCCCTGTCCTCTTTCATCAGACCATCCCAATATGAAAGCTGAAGGGAGAGAAGGAGCAATGGCAAAATCTGAAGGCAGAGAGAGAGAGAGAGAGAGAGAGAAGTTCAGTTGGCTGGAGGTGAAGGATCTTGTTGTGAGGAAGTGTCAGTCCCTGATGAACAGATGCTTTGCAGGAGACTTCCTTGTATTTGCTTATACTCTGTTTTTATATTTTCTTACATCCTGTTTGGATTATGATAACACAGTCGTCATGGGTCTGTCTTTGAAAAGTGCTCAGAAACTTCAGTTGGCCCATAGAGCTGCAGCCAGCTTGTTGACTGGAACTGGCTACAGGGAACACAACTTATTTCTTGCAACAGTTCCACTGGCTTGTGGTGATGACTGACACAGCCCTATACAGTTTAGATCCAGCCTCTTTGAAGGACTGTATCTTTCTGTATGAGCCTATTAGAGCCCTAAGATCTCCAGGACAGGCCCTTTTCTCTGTCCCATTGCATTCTCAGGCTTGTTTAGTTAGAAACAAGGAAGAGGTTCATCTTGATGACTGCTCCCAGACTTAGGAGCTCCCTCCCTAGGAAGGCCAGGATGGTTCCCTCCTTGTTCCCCTTCTTTCTGCCCACAAATAAAATCATTCCTGCTCCAACAGGCACTAGAAAGTGACTATGATGGGCTTTGAGTATTGTGTTGTGTTGTGCTGTGCTGTGCTGTTGATTTTAAACAAACAAACTTTTTATATGGTCATTTAGTGACTTTTAAATGGATTGATTCTACAGATTGTTTAATTTTTTTAAAAAAAATAACTTTTATATCTTTTAAAGTGATTTCCAAGATAATTTTTAATCTGTACTTTTTTTTTTTTTAGTAAGTTGTAAGCCACCTTGACTCCCATTACTGGCAAAAAGGTGGGCCATAAATGAATAGTAATAATAGTAGTAGCTGTATTAGTAGTAAATCAAGAGTATCTTCATTCTCTTTCAAAGAAAGCTGAACCCCATAGTGTTATTCTTGTAATACTCTACCACTCAGAAAAGAGGGAAGTTTTTAATTGTATCTCATATATTTGATCTGGTGTTTTAATTAGACTGGATTTCTTATATTTTGCTTTGAAGATTGTGAAACACTTCAAATCTTTTTGATTAAATATAGCAGGAGATAAAGACTTTGAATGAATGAATGAATGAATGAATACATGAATGAATACATGAATGAATAAACGAAAATGGTTTTTTGGGGAATGCCAAAGGTAAAGGCAGTAGTCTTTGTGAATCAAGATCAGGACGGCCTGAATGAATACTGAGCTGACAAGAGCAAATTAGTATCTGAAGCTGCAGTCCTATAGAAACTGACTTAAAAGCACATCCCACTGAACACAACAGGATTTACTTCTGAGTAAACACATATAACATTGAATTGGAAATGATGGTTTTATGCAGCTGAGCCCTGAAGGCCAGTGGTTTTGCTCTCTGTTTCTTACAGGATGTCATTTTAAGGACTCCTTATTATATTAAATTGCTCACATCATCAGCTTTCACCATTACAATCAACTCTCGAGTACTCCAGAAAGAAGTAGCACCCAAAGGATTTTCTGGGCTATTTTGTGAGGCATATCTAAACAAAGCTGCTCTCACAATCCTTTTTATGTTCATCATGTAATAATATCTCTGGTTCAATTTCCCACTAAGGCATGAAGTTGTCTGGAGTGATACCAATGTCATGATGGAACTATAATGCCAGCTGCCAAAACTGCCTTTAAAGGGAGCCGTATCTGATAGGTGTTTCTGTAAACAAAAATAAAATGGAGTTTTTACAGGTACAGAGGAAGATTTTAAAGCACTAGATAAGAGCAAAACTTCAGTTCCATAGTAAAAGATGAATTACTGTCTGAGCATGTTTCAGTAAAGTTGTTTACTTGAAAGCCCACTGCTGCTGAGACTGTATAAATCTTCCACTCTCAAAAAAAGGAATAGATTTCTTCATTTTATGCTACCCTGTCCATATAGGTTCTGGTTTCTCTCCCTAAAAGTACTGCCTATCTACAATACTAAATTTGGGAAGGGTTCAAGAAATATCCAGGCCAAGAGGATGGGTGTTTATGCCACACAATTTCCACTCACTGGAATCCTCACAGCAGGGAGTTGAATAGGTTTGCCTCCTTCCCTCACTAATATGAACTGCTTTGGCTATACAGGTTCTTCCTTAACAATCAAACTGCTTTCTTTCTGTACTAACTTTGTATTTCTCAGTTACAGCAGCACTTAACCTCTTCTGATCTGTTTTGCTGTATCTGTTGTAATCATATTTAATGTGACTGGCTAGGATCGCTCATGTGACAAATCCAAGATGGTCTGAATTGGTTTTATTGTCCACTGTGATTTGCCAAATCTGGCATTCGTAACATTGATTTTAATGCATCACACATGTAAACAACCCGAGTTAAAAAAGGGTATGTTATCAAGTAGAAATGGCATGACAACAGCAACAGACAAGGAAAATAATGGCACCAAACAGAATGAAACAAACAAACCAGGAGTCATCATTGCTATTGTCGTCATCATTGTCATCATGCCCCCATGAACCAGGACTCAAGGAATATCTCGAAATTCCAGAATTTTTCAGAAACACTTTTTACCTGCCTCCTCAAATAGAGACTTTCTCTGAAAAGTGAAATGATGGCCATTTCCGCATGTGGCGAGGGAATCGCTTCCTGCCACTACTCACTGGATCTTTTGTGGGTCCGGTCCGGTCCGGAGTGAGGAGGAGCAGTGCGTGATCGCAGATCCGCACTGCTCCGGCGTCCAAAATGGCGGCTTCCTGTTGGTCATGGGTCTCGATCAACCGCTGAAGCTCACCAGCCTAAAGCTCGCCCTCCGCAGATCGCAGGCTTGCATTGGTGCGAGCCTGCAAATCTGCATCAGAGAGCAGGCACGCAATGGCGCGTGCCGGCATTTTGAAAGACCTGCAAAATCAGGTCTTTCAAAAACACGATTGAGGACCACTTGGGGTCATTCCGGAGTGGACTGAGGTGTGGATCTACGGTAAGTAGTCCGAACCCAGTCCGCTCCAAGGTGAAGACATGCTCCGTGGAGGACGCATTGCACCATTTTATTTACCCTGTGTGGAAACGGCCAATATATTACTCACTGTAGTCCTAGTATTAATGGGAGTTAATGGCAGCTTGCAAGCATGTTCTTTGTGTCACCTTTTCTTGCTAAATAATACAGTATTCTCTGCTAATTCTTCCACTGAAGTAGCAAGGAGAAACTGCTGCCAACTGTTCTTTATTATTATTTTTCCCTGATTTATCATCACTTAACATTTATCACACTGATAATCAGTAGGATTTATTAGTGTTGGCAACTGGCAACATTTACCTAAACTGTTGTGTGTGTGACAGACTTGGATTTAGAAGGTAGCAATATACCTGTTTCTAGAGTGCTTATTCATTGTTGGACACTTGAAGGTTTGATAAATATAGTTTTACCATGATCAGGACCAAAATTAAGCTGATACAATTTTGCATCAGAAAAAGAGCACACATCTAATCTTATTTCAAATATTTTTAATGCTTTTTTCCCATATTTACTACTTGTTAACCACATTTTGTTAAGGAAATAAGTGACACACAGTTCTTCAACAACAGAACTGAAGAATATTTTGCATGAAGAGTGGACATAACATGTGGATGACAGAGCAGATGGATGCTTGGTATTTCCTGTGTCAATTCTTTTCTTCCTCAGAGGAGATGAGCAGAGTTGTTCCCTTTGAACAGACAGCCATAGGTAGAGAAAACCGTTCTTGTCTTCATCCACAGGGAAAGATCTAAAGGGAAACTATACTAGGAAAAACATAAGAAACTAAACTAACTCAGTGTGCAGAACTGAAGAGTACTTCTAGAGGGAAGAGATATTTGAGGAATCCAAAAAAAAAAAAAGGTGAAACTATGGTATCTGTTCCTGACAGTGTTCTGGTTTACTTATAACTCATTGTTTGTTCACAGGGCACACAAAAAACATCTGAAATATTTAGTAACCATTCCCACACTCTTGTACCACTAATTGCACCTTTTCCTTTCACCATGTCCCTTCAATATAATGCTGTAGCTGGCAGATCAATGGGTCCAAGTAGGGATCACAGCCCTCTGGGGAAAGGTGTACACCATCACCTCTGTATAGGTATAAGTAAGCCAAATCTGTATGTATGTCTGGATGGGTGATAGGAGTGTCTCCTATTTAAGTGAGGTTATGAATAATGTCCAAGTTAGCATAGCATCCTGCCAAACTCATTTCAGTAACATTTTTGTCCACATGACATGAATCTCTGGAAATAGGTGCTGGATATTATGCAGGTCTGCTGTCACCTTGCCAATGAGCTGGAGCCTAGGTGTCTTAACTAGATTGTTCTCACCAAAATGAATGAGAAGGACATCAGGTGGGGGCTGTGTTGCAGCAAGTTTGATCATCCTGGGGAGCAGAGCCCCCTCTACATGCCACGCCAACCCCAGCAGCTGAGAATGGCCAGATGAAACATGCCAAGATCCCACCCTTTGCCAGAGTAGCCCACATAGTGTTTAGTTCAGAAAACAAGGCTGTGTCTGATTATCCATACTATAATTGGAAGACCTGCTCAGAAAACAAATAAAATTAAAAGGTGGGGGACCTGATGACCTGCACAGCAAGCTGCTTTGTGGCTTAACTCCTAATGTTGGACCTTAAAGCCCTAGACCTCCAGCAGTTCCACTCTCCAAACAGTGAAGCTGAGCAGCCTATGAACTCCTGCAGCTGTAGGAGCTTCTATGGACATGGAATATGTGGAAAACTGGTTGAGGGGAAAACTGACCACTGAGATGGCTTATCTAAGGACAGTTTGAAATGGTCAGTTTGGAATGGTAGGAACAACAGTCTTGGGACACAGAGACATAGATTTAAATAGCCCAACATGGACTGAATAGGACAAATATGTCCTGCTGGGGTCTTGCTAAGGTGGTGATCTGTCTCCTGCTTTGCTGACTTGTCTTAGATTATCTGAAATGGACGCACGAGCCCTGTTGGTTGAAATTAAGGGCAGAGAGTAATAGTAACTGACCAGAAGTGTCATGCCTAGATCTGGAAAGTAGCTCCCTAATCCATGTGGCTGCAAATACTGCTAATCTTGAAAGTAGTTTTAAAAAATTTAGGCTCATCAGTAGATAAGCCCAGGCAACAATGGCTGACCAGCATGCTGGCAGGCCTATATATATGCCTGCAAAATCTTGCATGAAGTCTCACAGGATTTGCAGTCCTGTGGGTTTTCCCCAAGACCTGTCATGAGAATCAAGCTCGATCTTGCTCTAAGCCTTGTGATTGTGATGCCATCATAAGACTTGGGTCATTTTGGCAGGATAGCACCATCCTGGCATGGGGACACAAGACGAGTGGGACCACAGCAATGCTTCTGCATGATGTTGTCGTGGCCGTGCCTTTCTTGCATCCCCAGCTGGCATGATTGCGGGGTATATCATTTATGGAAAAACTCCATCAATGGCCCCCGATTACACGAAGTTTCCATCACTGCTGGCCATGCAGAAGGGCTGGAAACACGATCATGTGCTTCCTTCCCCACTGCACTATGGGAGGAAGTCTGGCTGCAGTGTGGAATGAATAAGCATATCCCTTGCACTCCCTTCTGCAGACAGCTAGTGGGGTGCAGAAAGCAGTGTTTGGGACACACTCCCATCCTGCTGGCACTGCTGGGATTGCGATGGGACAACATGGCCTTGTGTCTGGCCTACTCTGAGCAGTCACTCAGAGTAGGCAGAAGGCAATGATGGCAGCCTAGGTGGGCTTGGGACAACCCCATCCCCTCTGTAGTGGTGTTGGGGGTAAGTTTTCTTCTCTTCCATTTATGCCAGAACATCTTTCTTCACATGCAAAGACTACACAAGTGTAAAGACTGTCAAACCATCATCATCCTGGCTCTAGAATTTGGTTGAAAGGGGTGGGGTCTCTTTTCTGTTATGCTTCAGGCATCAGAATGTCTTGGGCCAACCCCTCAGTGAAATTATTTTGAAAGAGATTCAATCGTACTTACTTTTGCCCACAACTCATTCAATTTTTCTTTGTGCTGTATGTTTTGATTCACATGGCTTTTTGTCTTCCAAAGCTGCACAGGCATGCCCTCTAGGTAATGGTTCAAATTCATTTCAAATGAAATTTTTATAAAAGAAAAAAGAAAGTAGACTTTCTTCAACTGTATAACAGAAGAAAGAAACTGGAATAGCCAGCTGGAAGTTATACTACAGGTTTCTGTTCTCAATTGTGAAAAATACTCATACCTCTTAAACAATGTATGTGAATTATTTGTGAAGAAAATTGGGAAGTGACTGTTCTCAAAATGTGCTGCGAAGTGTACCTCTTCCTCACGCAAAATTCAGCTGCAGATCACTTGAAATATAGTTGGGTTGGAGGCACTCAAAGACAAGTTTCATTGGTTTAATCACAGAAAAATAAAAAGCTGAACTACATTGAGTTTTAAGCTGGTGGTATTTTGGTTTCCCCAGTTTCCTGTTCATTTCAGAGTATTTGAAAACATCCCTATAAAAAATGTTAATGACTGAGAGGCACTGGCAGTGTGTATCAGCCGCTGAACCTATGACACAGTTTTACCTATGGAAGAAAAAATATGACATGTCCACTCCTTCAGCACTGAAGAGACTCTCAGATAATAAGAGAAAAATAAAATAAAATAAAAATGTGGATGTTTACCCATTTGATTGAACTCCTTGCAGAACAGAAATCTGG
This sequence comes from Cyclura pinguis, assembly GCA_030412105.1. Lineage (NCBI taxonomy): Eukaryota > Metazoa > Chordata > Lepidosauria > Squamata > Iguanidae > Cyclura > Cyclura pinguis. The sequence goes on along the minus strand of CM059603.1, from coordinate 81,240,012 downwards.
TGTTCCTTTTTCATCTATTAATTACAAGCTAGCCTTTCCCAGGATTTATACTGGATTACTAATTCAAAAAGCACTCTGATAAGAAAAAGAAAAAAAAAAAAGAAGAGGAAGCAGTGTGATTGCACACACGTACAGCAGATGGATGCATGTGCCTCTCCTTGGGGCTTCCAAGGACTTGCACATTGTCTGATGAGTGTGCTGTTCGCACAACGACAATTTTTAAAGGTGCAATATATTCTTGCAATGCTCTTTCAAAGTATCTTCCATCAAAGACCATAATGTACTTCCTTATTTAATACCTGGAGAATCTCTTTGTTTCCTTTGCAATCCTCCAAACTGCCCCAGACTTGCTTCACTGGGCTTCCCAGACCTTTGGTGCAGGTTTTAAGGGTACAAGACCAAAAGGAATGCCACTTCTGGCAGAAGCAACAGAATACAGAATCCACTGGGTCCTGGCTTTTGTAAACAGAAACATTTACCACTACTTAAAACACTGTCTGGGAATTAAAATACAACAAATACAAACACATGTAAAAGAAGAGGAAAAAATAAAGGGAGGGGGAAATGATGGCATTATACAAAGTGGATGAGTTCATAAGAAGTTGCTAACCAATCCAGCTGGCCATTGAAGACTGATGGTGAGAACCGTACGTTTGTTATAATATGAGATGAGTAATGAGTTTGCCATAGCTGTAGCATATGGGGACTTTGTCCTTGTAAACTACAGCCTAAGGTTGATGTGTAATGTCATCCTACATTGCATCACATAAGATGCTGGATAAGCAGAACATTTTTTAAAATTCCCCTGGTTTGCAATCTGGACAAAAGGAAATACTTGTGTTTCAGTTCAGCATTTTCTTAGCAAGCAGTGGCTTCATTGCCACCTGTGCATTGTCTAAGCAGTTTGCATTTCAAAACAAAAGAAAAAGAAAAAGGTCAAGAAACCAGAAAAAGCTATCATATTTTAAGGCAGAAGAAAAAGCACAACATTAAAACCCATAAAGTTCCCCCTCCTCCCACCTCAGATGTTGTGGACTGTTGCATCTAGGATATTTTTCATTCCCAGTAATACTGTCTAGAGAATAATGGTCTTATCTTGTGGGCATTTTCTGAACAGAGAATCTTTTAGTAAGAGGAACAGAAAAATAAAAGCTTTAGGCCCTCTCTACTGCTGAAGAATGAAGGAAACAGGATCAAATGTGTGTATGTGTGTACTATATACCCTTTCAGATAATTCCTACTGAAAGCCATTCATAAAGTAAACAGTCTCACAAGCTGTCCACCATTATGCCTCTAGGAGAATACATTCATACAATGAACACAATCAAGTGTTGGTTTAACACTCTGAAGAATGGCTGGAGCAACCATTATGACCATGACTAGAATATTTGCAAAGAGATGCATAATATGAATCCTACCCAAAGAATCATATCTGCAAATTTATCATATGAATTAAACAGTGTTGTAGGTGTTCAGATTTCGGGCTTCCTCACGTACCTTCATGAGTGCTGATTGATTGCCTTGTTTGGTCCATGTGGCTCTTTATTGGCACTTCGCTGAAGATCAGGCTCTCAAGAGAATGTTTCTTCAACTAGTACCTGGGGCCCTTTCACACTACACAATTATAGTGCAATGATTCTACTTTTAATTGCCATGGCTGCATCTTGTGGAATCCTGGGATTTGCAGTTTGGTGAGCTCCAGAGCACTCTGATTGACAATTCAACATAACTCTCTCTAAACTGCAAATCCCAGGAATTCCACAAGATGCAGCCATGGCTGTTAAAGTGGAATAACGGGGCTATAATTGTGTAGTGTGAAAGGGCCTCTGGGGTGTCAAACAAAGCTGGGTGCTATTCCCATTTTTAAAAAATTTCTATTTTGATGAAATTGTTTCTGGTTTAATTGGAGAGGAACCTCTTTCCCCAGCGGTTTATAATAGAAAGTTTGTGCTGTTTGCAAATCACTGGCAGCTGGTGGTTCTAATGTCAATGGGCCATGAACCGACTCTCAGTTTTACACCAATTTATTTTTGGGATGGGGTTCAGCACTTTGGGTAATTTGTTTAAAGTCTGGAATAAAACGCAGAATGATATTTGAACCACCAGCTACTGTTACCAGGCCATACACCCCCACATTTTGATATGATCTAATTGGCAACATATATTAATTGGCAGATGTGTTGGCATAAAATATAAATTAAACTTATGGCTGGCAAGGCCATGTGGAAAGGGATGCTGGCTGGGAGTAGGTCAGAGATGACCCACCATGGTCAGGTCAAAAGTTCTCTGAAATTAGCCAAGAAAGCCTGACTTAATGGCTCTGAGCTAATCCTATCAACTGCCAACTTCAGAAAACAATAAGGTGCCCAAGAGCTCTACTGTGTGGATATCCTACTGCAGCTAGCCCAGAAACCCCCTCTCAATCAAGATATTGAAACCAATCAGTCCATTCCAGACCCATTGTCCACAACAGGTTCCCTTTGTCTTGCATCTGGCAAGTTCACTACCACCAGCTATTTTCAGGGTACAAACACCCCTGATTTCAGGATGCCCAGTGCAGTCTCTTGAAGGTCTACCCATCACTCTGGCCATCTGGCTTGTGAATGAGAACTGTCCTTAGATCTTACCTAAGAAAAACACATTTCTGCTCTTCACTACTCTTCTGGACTGTTAATTATAAATCCTCCCAAACCCCTCAGCCTCTCTATAATTATTCCTCCCTTTCTCCTTCAGTTAGCTCTTGCGTAAATGCTTGACTGTATGTATCTTTTGTGCATGCATGAGTGAATTCCCCTAACAAAAACACATTTTTAGCTTACTTTTGAATCTTTGGCTGGCTTTTGCTTGGTCTGACCCTCTAAAAATTGGGTACAAGATCCTGCTGATTACCCTGCCCCTTATTCTGCTATAGCCAGTGCTCCGCTAATTTCCCCAACCTTTACATTTTTCGAGCAAATCAAGGTGTCTCCCAGGGGATCCCCAGAAGTCAGGGTAACACTACCATTGTTACAAATCATAGTAATGACAGCACAGGCTGTTGGTAATAACATTGTTTGAAATATTGCACACTGCTGTCACTTGTTTGGGGCAATTTTGTTTGTTTATTCATTTATTGTTGTCCTATTTGGTATAACTCAGAATCCAGGCCAGTACAGTGTTGCTATAGACTATATAGATTGGTTTCAGAATGTTATTTGTGGCTTTGAGGCCATATGAGAGACAAAACGTTGATGATGAATTATGAAAAAATCATAATTGGCCAGAAAGCCTTATTTTTAGTAACAACAATAGCAAAAGATCAGGTTCAGATCAATCAATATTTATGCTGTTGTTGTTTTTTTAGCTTCCTGAACCGGGGGGAAATTTCCATGCTGTCAGAATGAAAGCCAATGACAACTGTTCTGGAGAGTAACAGGTTCATTCAGGTTCTACCATCTTAACACTTCTGAATTCCAAATGGTACTCACAATTACTTTACAGGCTAGGGATGTAGTGGTTACATGAAACCTGATAAAAATTCTTCCTTTCTAGGCTTCCCAAACTGACAGCTATTGTTCTTTTTGGAAGAAAATATGCTGTGTGAGTGTTTGGAGTGCTCATGTGTGTGTGTGCACATGCATGTGTGTTTGGGAGAAAGGAAAGAGAACCACCCCCATTTTGACATTGGTGCTGTCTCGTTGTGTACCAAAGAAGGTCTCCAAATTAAGCCTATTAAATAAATTGTGAAGAATCAAACAGGTTTTTTGGAAGATTTGCTCACCCACTACATTAATTTTTACTGTGATTTATTCCAGTCAAACTTGGAAGACAGCTACTTGTTAGAAGCCTCAGAACAGACCTCAAAATGTTTTATAATCATGAACAGAATCAAGATTGCTGTTTGGTATGATTTGTATAAATATGATTCCAGTATACTTTGGCTAGAAGATTACTTGATCAAAACTGGAAAACTGCCCTAGAGTTAAGTCTCCCCTGTACTCAGTTTTCAGTTAATGACTATGGCTGTACTAAAGGTTAAATATCAAAATATTTGCATATAAAATAGGTTTGTAAATAATATGTAAATATATTATTGCGATTATTATAATATAAATATACAAATGTATAGCTTTGGCCCTTTCTACACCTTACCTTTTTCTGGTGCTGGGGTGCGGGGATTGCGCGAGCAGGCTCCAGCGAGAGGCTCTTGCGTCCCTGCTGCTTCAGCTCCGCATGAGCTGCCTGCTCACGCGAGAGCCCCGCCTCTTCCTTCCGCAGTGCAGCCTGAGAGTTTCCCAGGCTGTGCTGGGGCAGGAAGCGCGACCGGTGCGGCTCCGGAGGGTCCGCATGCCAGACAAGTGCGTGTGGGGCCCGGGAGCAATGTGCGATCGTGCACCATTTTCGGCTTCTAGCTGAAAATGAAAAAGTGCGCGATCGGCATCTGCCGGCCTCTGGAGTGTTGCGCGATTGTGAGTGCATTGTGCAGATCGCTCCTCACAATTGTGCGACACTCCAGGCGCCCTGGCCTTTGTCTTTGTGGGAAAAAAAAACATGAATATTTATAGTATTTGTTTGATTTGTTTTATGTCTCAGCGCAGAGTTTCATCTGGATCTGGGATTTTGTAAGAAAAAAAGTCACAGGCACTGCCTGGGTCAAATTTAGAAAGAAAGAAATTTAAAAATAAATCCACCAACATTACTACCTAGAGTAGGTCTGCTGAAAACTAATAGGACTAATGTTAGTTATGACTAATAAAGTCTTTCATAGAATCATAGAATCATAGAAATGTAGAGTTGGAAGAGACCACACGGGCCATCCAGTCCAACCCCCTACCATGCAGGAATACCCTCAAAGCACTCCCGACAGATGGCCATCCAGCCTCTGCTTAAAAACCTCCAAGGAAGGAGACTCCACTCCGAGGCAGCATATTCCACTGCCGGACAGCCCTGACTGTCAGGAAGTTCTTCCTGAGGTTCAAGTGGAATCTCCTTTCCTGCAGCTTGAATCCATTCATTTCATTGATAAGGCTAGGATTGGGTTTGGCTCACACTTTTTCTTCTTGACAGGGGAAATACAGAATAAATCAAAACAGCTTTCTTGGCTTTTACCCTTGGCAAAAGGTTGTGTGAGCCATGACTGTGACCCATCCTAACATCTGTTTTAATCAGAAAGCTGATACTGCATGTGGTGTATAAACATATAGCTGAAACTAATAAACTGACACTGAGCTGAATTTGCCTTTGAGAGAGACCCCCCTCCGCTTTAAATACCAGTTGTAAAAGGCCAGCAATTTCTCACTTAAAAATGAAGAACTCTTTTCTTTCGAGGCTACTGCAGAAACTACGGAGGCTGTTCATCATTAGAGAGTTGGGGGAGTAGCAAAAACCATTTTAAAGAACCAGAAAAGGGAGGCACTTGAAGAAAAGGCTGTGGCTCATCTGAAGTATCAATTATAGAATACTTTCTCTATTCACATTGCTCACTAGCACTCTGTTATTCTTGGCTGCCTTGTTAAAAATCAACAGAAAACTTAAATAATCCACTGGAATGAACAAGCCTTGGATAACTTTTGGAATGATCTATATAATGGCTCTCAGCCAGACTTTTGCTGTGGCCTATGTAATGCCAGTAGACCTAGACCTAGCTTCCTTACCTGCTTATTTCCATATGCCAAAAACATAACTGTTTAATTGCTTCTTTTTGAGCTAGTGATCTGGTGCGGTTGTTCTCTTATACTGGTTTTCTTTGCCTTATTTCAGAGGAAAAGAGAGGTGCTCTGAAACCCTGGGAGATAGGAGTCCACATTGCTCCTACCACAGACTGTATCCTCCCTGTCTCCTTTGTGCTGGAAGGAGTACAAATTCAGAGGGGAGAAATGATCACGGTCAGAAATATGGAAAGGCAATCCTTTGTGGAACAGCTGAAGAAACCAGTTTGCTAAGCCAGGATAGACTGAATGACAGCATTCTTTAAATGCATGAAGAGCTGTCGCACAGAAGAGGCTAAAGACTTGTTCTCTGTTGCCCAGTGGACAGAACTACACTAAATAGGTTCAAACTACAAGAAAAGCAGGTTCTTGTTGACCACTGGGAGAAAATGCTTAATAATGACGACAGCTTGACAATGGAACCAATTGCCTAGGACAGGTGGTGAGCTCTCTATTGGTAAAGGTTTTCAGATAGATTGGACAAACACCATTTGAGAGGGCTCTAGTTTTGTATTTCCTGCCTTGAGCAGTGTTCTGGACTGGAAGGCATATTAGATCCCCTCCAGCTGTAGGATTTTATGAGAAAAATTTGAAAAACCAGTTTTTTTAAAAAAAACAATGAGATGGAAAGATGCACTATGAACACTGCTCATTTTTAAGAACTGCCTGCATCCTGTAAATTGTCAGAGGCCTCCAGCCAGCGTAGTTAACAACATGGTGAACGGAACTGCCGTAGAACTCGTATTTCAGACAAAGCAAAGACCAAAGGGTGAAAGTGGAGTGGGGTACACAATCTCACACTGCAGTACAGAATAGCTAGAAGAAATGTTCTGCATAAAGGAATGTGGATTATATATCAACTTTAGTTTGGGGGAAGGGGAGTAGTATAACACCTCCAAACTTTTAATAAAATCTGTAATATGTTTCCATCCGTAAAGTTTTATGAGTTTTCTACTGGAGGGAGTAATCAGAAAAAAACAGAGAGAGCAGGGTGCTTTTCATTTCACTGTTCCACCATTAACTGTGAACACGTTTGATTTTCATTTGTTCACATTGTACCTTTGAGTATGACCTTTCAATCTTCACTCAGGCAGAACCCCTATTAAATCCAAATGAGGATTTTTTCTTTAGTCAAGACAGGAGGCTGTGTGCCCTCCTACGACTTACCCACTTTTCATAGCCCGAAGAACAAAAATACCAGAGATTGTCTCCACACACCCACACACATACCATTGGTAACATGCCATATATATCCATGTGAGTCTAAAATTAGTGAGAATTCTGTCATAATGAGGCTTCTTCTTCTAGGACTACTTGCTCATTGTCTTTGTTAAGTTAGAGTTTGAATTCTCTTGCTTGAGTTTATAAACAATGTGGAAATACCCACTAACTGTATAAGTGACGCAACATGCTGTGTAAATGATGTGAATTTTTGTCCAGTGCCTTACAATGATTCTAGTGGGAAAAGAGGGATCCACTGGATCTCTACCCTTGCCACTCCCATTTTGATACTCAATTCATTTGCACTGTTAAAGACGCCATTCATCTCATCACCCATCTGTAGACATCAGATTTGTTTCATTTTTCACATGGAACCATAGACAGCTGCTTTTATCATGTCAGACTTTGGCCATTTCTGCACAACAGGGCTCTGTAAAGTCCTTCTATTGCAGACCCGGCAGGGAGGGGAGTGCGCCAGGAAAGCTCCGCTCTGCACCTCACTGGGTCGCTGCGGAGGGGAGCATACTGGCCCTGCCTCTTCCCTTCTGCAGCGCAGCCGGGCCCTTGCCATTGCCGTGCTGGTGAGGGAGCTGCTGCCAGCATGTTTCCGACCTTCTGCATGGCTGGAAGGATGGCAGCACTGTGTGATGGTAAGTGCAAAATGGATTTTTTCTGTTTTTCAAATACTGTGTGTGTGCGCTGCTTGGAGGCAAGATGGTAGAAGGCTGGTGATGAAACCATGCAGAAGCATGACCAGCCGATCACTGCCATCCTGGCCCCAAAGTGGCGCAGCCCCCTTGCGCAGAAAGGGCCTTTATTCCAACTGCTCCTGTATTTACCCATTCTCAATAGCAGCAGCTTGTCAAGGCTCCAAGAAAAACACTTCTGAACATCTTCTAGATGATCCACTAAAATGAGATAAATTTTGGACTGATATGCTACCGTGTATGCTAACACTGAGCAAAGGTGCCTCCACAAATGAAATGTTTTGGTTTTTTATTGGTTTTTGCTCTTGTTCATGTCAGGAGGAGCAGGAAAACTGATTTGGGCATCTGCTCCAGGTGGTAACCATTTTGTTTGCTCAGTGCATTGCTATATTCCAAGGCGCTATGGTAGGAAAGGGAATGGTAGCCACACTAGGATCTACCATTATTACTCACACCAGAACCCTAAGTGCCCTAGGATAAGGAAAAATACAAATGGATGTTCTAAATGAGCCAGTCTTGCTGTTCCAATACCCCCTTTGGCCTTGGAGGTTACAGAGACTTCCCAGCTAAACCTGTTAATTATATTCCTGAAATGGAAAATAAAGTATTATATGTAATATTTTCATACTGAGAGGAGAGGACAGGAAATCATATACCTGCAAGCTTTTCCCAGAGCAGATATACCTTGGCTTGGTTTGTGAAATGGAAGTGAAAACTTAATATTGGCAAAAGTTATCTCACATGCAAGATAAACGCCTCTGATCTTTCAGACACCGTAGTTTTCAGCCCTGCTTAAAATGATACTAGTTCAGAATGTTAAAGAGAAACGTGTTTTTCATTTTGCCAGTCTTCCTGTAAAAATAATGAGGTATGCTCAAATCATGTATATTGGACTCATTAAAAAGCCACTTTCATCTTCAAAGATGTTCCTCACATGCAGAATTTAATCTGATGAGGTGAACCAAGTAGCTGCTTTGCTGCCACAGAAGCTCTCTTAATTAATTTGTTTTTTTGTTTGTTTTTTTGTTTCCTTAAATGAATAGTAAAGTAGTGCTAAGAGTGTTTGGTTTCATATCAGTAAACTAACGAGGGAAATAAATTCTCCGACACTCACTGACATCAAAGGTGCCACGTTTACTTGCTTATTTATTTATAGAAATCTTTCCAACACTAATTATCAAACTCCAGGACCTGTGAAAAATCATTTGGGTAGTTTAGGCATCCAGAACGAACAAATGATTTTTGTTTTGTTTTTTTGCAAAGGTGGAGGAAGGTATCATTTTGAGAATTCAAAAAGTTGTATTTATTTCTTTATTGTAGAAAATAGGGTTGCCAGGGTGAAAACTGGGCAGGGCTCATGTACTTTTCATAGCCATGCACAAAAGCAAATTTCAACAGATGTCCCCAACCAGACAACAAACAACACCTGCTGAAATTACCTCTTCCACATAACCATTAAACATACGGGAACCTTCTCTAGTTTTTAATCTGGCAACATTAGCAGAAACACTTTTTAAAATAAATAAATAAATAAATAAATAAATAAACCACAGCAGAAAAATGATTTGTGTTCAGCTTTGAGGGGGCTGGTAGAGAAGAATGTAAGCGTAAAATTAAGGAAATGATCACTTCAAATTCCTACCATAAATCTCACAAATGTGCACTTTAATTCAAGTGATCTGAGGATGTATAATACAATTGAGCTGTGATTTAGAACCTCTAAGCCACTGTGATTTCAGTGGTCAAGATTTAATTTTCCAATGATAGTAGGTATGCTTTAACAGTGCAATGCATGTCTACTAAATAGTAAGCTCCAGAATGGGCAAAGGAATTTGCTCACAGCCAAGTGGGTAAAGGCATCCAGCCAAGGTGCAATCACATGCATATTTACCTGGCAGCAACTCCCGGTAAACCCTGTGGAAATTCATTTTTTGAATTACTTCATATTTGATCTTGGTACTACAATCCAGTGCTCATTTACTTGAGAGTAGGTCCATTAGTACAAAGGAATTTAATAAACTTGCATGGCATGAGACTACAGAATGCCTGGATCACGTCCACATTTGTAAGTCACTCTACACTAGGAGAGGAATCTACTTTCTGGAGACAGTGTATAGTTTTTTACACCCATCTGTATCCTGTCCCTGACACACTTAAAATGTAATCCTATGCATGCCTGTTCACGTATGCACCATTGAAATTAAGTGGGACTTACTCCCAAGTGAGTAGATACAGAGCTGCAGCTTAACATGGAATACTACAAAAACCTATTGAACAAATTGTCAATAGCTCTCATTGTTAAACAATTGCATATTTTGTTTTGTGATACAATAATTCTTTGTATATCACATTTTTTTCTTTTCTTCTTTTTGGAGTATTGATATGTCTTATTTTATTATATAAAATCCATTAATGATAATAAAAAAAAATGGAATACTACTTTGTTGGAATCATTTTTGCCACAAAGAACCACTGAATCTAGATTTTTCTCTTGGAGAACTGGCTTCTTTAGAAAATGGTGGAAGGAAAGAAGAACACGAAACATTCGTATTTTAAAATGCAGACCCATGTGGCTAGATAGGCATGGCTCTTAGGAAAGTGATCTATGCAACAGCCTGAAACCAGATTAATGGTAGAAGAGGAGAAAGTACAAATGATTATCATGACTTACTCTTTAAAGAAGGACAAACTGACTGCCATCACATCACTGTCAACCCATCTCCCCACTGGTGATGGTGATACTGAGGAGAATTTTATTGATCTCAATGACTGCCACACTCCAAGAAATATATAATTGCCTGTTGAAAACTACCTAATTTAAAGACACAGTTTCAGATACTGGCTCTTCAAACCTATATCATTCATGCCTCATTTGTTACAGGCCATCTGTATGCTAATGTGACCTGAGGGGATGATGTAAAAGAGTGGGGACTATGGGAATTATCCCATTTGTATTCAAGACACCCAATAATAGTAATGTTCCTCAAAGCTATTGATATAATATGCCATTTGCAATTCTGTCACAGAAACTGGGGGGGTGGGGGGCAGGGGTGGTAAATGTACTGCATCTGTAGAACATGATGCCTGATTGGATGAGTGCCACAGTCATCCATTGGAGAATATTTCAGATTTTGGTTCCACAGATAGGCAGTATAGTTCTCCTGATGACTAGCGTGGTCAGCAGATACACCATCTTTCTCTTCCACTCAAGGGAGTAAACAACTGTCTCTCTCTTTCCCTAATTTTCTATCTTACTGCCAGTCCTTCAGCCCATGATAGTCTGAGAACCCATGCTCAACACTGAGTCAATCACCCTTGGTAGAAAATTCATGAATATACTTCCTTAATTATATGTATTAGCTGATGCTCATTCCTTCCTGCTCCTTCCTACCTCTACTCTCTCTTATTTCCTACACTGTCTGCACTAAATTGTACACATTGTTGGGAGCAAGGTTCTGTCTGCTTCTCTTTAGTATGCTCCGAAAAGTGCCATGTACAGATAGTACTGTCCAGCTGTCCAGTGCTTCCTGATGATTTGACTTTGCTGGTGACAAACTGTCCAGTAAATTGTAGTACCTCCATCTTTTCAACTACCTGTTGTTTGACTCTCATCTATTAGTGAAGTTAGTGATATCTGTACAAGGTATTTTATGGAAAGAAGTCTTATTCAAGGAGAGAAAAAAGGACAAGTCAGGGACGGGACATATGTGTCCTTTAAGATACTGTTAGACTGCAGTTCAGCACTAGTCAGCCAGTTGTGAGGGATGATGGGCTACAGTCTGTCAAAACCTAGATGGCTATGGGGGCCACATTCTTAGTCAAGATGATTTATTAGAGACCTTGTGTGATTATGGTTTTAGAATACATTTGGCAACCCCATGACTGCCCAACATGGTTGCCTTTAGAGATTCTTAAGCAGCAGGGGGAGAAATTAAAGCAAGTTGGGGAATGTGCAAAACCAATACTGAATGGATGTATTTGACAAATAACTGGGCTTATTTTTAAAACCATTAAAATCTCTTATTCCTTTGGAGCACAGTGCAGTCTACCTATGGTTAGCCAATTTTATCTTCACAACAAATTAGGATAAATTAAGTTAAGAGATAGTGCCTGTATTAAAATATAACACAAATAGCCATAGTTAGTGCTATGAAAATAAGCCCAGCCAAATATTGGGGTGTTGTGACTCTTCCCTTCTCCTCTGGCATAGTTGGAGATCAGAATTTTTAACTTCTGTTTTTAATTAATCTTGGCTACTTTTTTTCTTCTCAAACCGACAACTGTGATCACAGTTATCTATGAATTAGGGAAATAAACCAGGATAATGAATTATGGTTTGAAGTTAGCACATATCCCTACAAATTGACTATGAATGGAGCTACCGTATTTACTTCCAATCTCTTTTGCTTTCACATGTGTTAATATTTTGATCAACATTCACCCCATTTCTGCATTAATCTTTTCTTAAAAAATCCATGAAGCCTTGTATGTAAATATTATCTATTAAATTATCTAAGTTTTACGTATTGTATTATTTAAATGAGAGCTGGTATGGTGTAGTGGTGTGAGTGTTGGACTAGAAGGCGTGAGTTCAAATTCCCTTCAGTCATGGAAACTCACTGGGTGACTTTGGGCAGGTCATACTCTCTCAGCCTCAGAGGAAAGGAATGGCAAACTTCCTCTCAATAAATCTTGCCAAGAAACCCCTTCTGATAGGTTAGCCTGAGGATCTGATAGGTTAGCCTTAAGCCCCTTGGCTCATCATATTAAGAATATTGTTAGGAACCTTAAGGGCGCCATAGATTAGAAATAACTTGAAAGCACACAACACCAGCATTATTTAAATACATATTTTTGAGCACATTTAGCCACCAAATGCACATTTCTAATAAAATATTCCATTGAACTAAACATTCCTCAATGTTTCTTATCCTTACGTACATATTTTATGCACTATTTTCAAGCTAAGAGTAGAATTCTTGATAATTCTTAAAGACTTAATTATAGTAACTGATAAGTATCATAGATAATAAACAATTCCAAATTTAGTCAAGCACAAATCTGAAGGGTGGCTGCATTTCAGTCTGAGAAAAAAAAGAATGAATCAAATCAATTTATATCACAATTTTCACAGCTTGATTTTCTCAAGTACACCTAATTACAATTTGGCTGAGTTCACACATAACAAGAACTTGGTGTGGTTGGTGATTCCCATCTCAGTGGGGCAATGAATCCACTCTGGGTTTTAAGTCTGAGGTGCTCTCCAGGGTGCTGAATTCATTGAGGTGCTTTCCAGGGTGCTGAAGTTAGAGTTTCTCAGCGTGTTAGCCCTTTGGAGAAATTCTATGAAAGTTAAAGCTGTCAAGAATTAGCCTTCTTGTAGCAGGAAAAGCATGTGCGAATCTCTGTGTGGCTTCCCTGAAGGGAGAGTGACTTGAAAACAAAACAAGGCAGGCAGTTTCAGGTTCCAAGCTGAAAAGATTTACTCATAAACTTTACAATTAAGTATGCATTGGAGAAACTAGATCCTAACTAACAAAAGGATTAGGGAAGATTGTAGCTTCATTCTTAACTCACCAACTTCTTGGTGGAGAGGCTAGCATAGCAGAGAGAAGGTGGTAGAAGCAAGATTGCAAAAGGGAAAAGAGAGAGGCGTGGTTTTCTATGTAAGGCCAATGACTGACTGCAGGGTATATCTTGAGTCACATGGTCTGGATACCATAGCTAATCATCTTAAATAACACAGAGCAAAAGTTGGGACTTTAGGTGAGAGACCAGAGTGCTTTTACATGCAAAGGAAAATTAACCCTATGCTAGCTAAGCCCCATTTGTTCTAGAACAAGGAGAGAATGCCAGAATTTTCCAACAGAAATAGGGCTTGGTGCTTTGGGTAGCTCCTTTGAAGTTCAGACTAAAAGCCAGAACAGATTCAGTGCTCCACTGGTCCTGGGAAACTAGTGCAATCACTGTTAAAAACACTGGACTAAATGAAACGAGGGTCTGGCACAATATAAGAAAATTTCCTATGGTCCTGTCACCAATGGCTGCCTTTCATCCTGCAGAGAAGTGACTAGTGGGGTGTCACTGGGTTCTGTCCTGGGCCCAGTGCTATTCAACATCTTCATCAATGACTTGGATGAAGTAGTAGAGGGCATGCTGATCAAATTTGCAGATGACATCAAATTGGGAGGGGTTGCTAATACTCCAGAAAACAGGATCAAATTTCAAAATGACCTTGTCAGATTGGAGAGCTGGGCCAAAGCTAACAAAATGAATTTCAACAGAGAGAAATGTAAGGTCCTATACTTAGGCAGAAAAAATGGAATGCACAAATATAGGATGAGGGACACATGGCTGGATAGCAGTACACGTGAAAGGGATCTAGAAGTCTTGGTAGATCACAAGCTGAACATGAGTCAGCAGTGTGATGCAGCAGCAAAGAAAGCCAACACAATTGTTGGTTGCATCAATAGGAGTATGGTGTCTAGATCGAGGGAGGTAATGGTACCATTCTATTCTACATTGGTTAGGGCTCATTTGGAATACTGTGTCCAGTTCTGGGCACCTCAGTTCAAGAAGGATATCGACAAGCTGGAACATGTCCAGAGGAAGCTGACCAAAACGGTGAAGGGTCTGGAAGCCATGCCCTGTGAGGTGCATCTTAGGGAGCTGGGTATGTTTAGTCTGCAGAAGAGAAGGTTAAGAGGGGACATGATAGACCTTTTTAAATATTTGAAGGGATGTCGTATCGAGGAGGGAGCAGGCTTGTTTTCCGCTGCTCCAGAGACTAGGACAAGGAGCAATGGATTCAAGCTACAGGAAAGGAGATTCTACCTGAACTTCATGAAGAACTTCCTGATGGTCAGATCTATTTGGCACTGGAATATGCTGCCTTGGAGTGTCGTGGAGTCTCCTTCTTTGGAAGTTTTTAAGCAGAGGCTGGATGGCCATCTATTGGGAATGCTTTGATGTGTGTTCCTGCATAGTGGGGGTTGGACTGGATGGCCCCTGGGGTCTCTTCCAACTCTATGATTCTATGATTCTTTCATAAATGATTGCCAGACTGAGCAAACCTCCTCAGTAGCTGTCCATCACTCTTTATCTCTTCCACTCCACTCACTCTCTTTGATGTTGCTGGCACTCTTTTGAATGTACGTAACTGAACCCAGCCAACTTTTGAAAACAAGAAGCATGACTGGCACATGTAGGCCTGATTTCAACAGCTAGTACAAAGCAATTTAGCTCACAGTTCTATGGAAGCTAGGAAAGGAAACAGGAGTGTTGTCAAACAGAGCAGGAATCTCCATAACAATCAGATACCTGGCAGGGGAAGAGTATTAATCTGTAGCTCCAAAACAATATCTGTCATAACAATTTTGTGCTCATTATTTTACCTACTTCTTTTGAATAAGACTCTGAAACGAGGAAAAAACATTACCTTTTTCTGCTCAGTTTATATCATACAGCTCAAGTCCCGCCCCCCACCCCTTACCTATTTGGAATTAGAATGTGATGGATATGTTCAACAGATCTGTTTGGTATGTATGTAGAGAATCAGTTCTGCTGACTTGAATAGAAAGACCAATTATTTAGTATTTTTAACTGTAATCAGTCTTGCAAAGTCAACACAATACTGGGAGAGTGAACTGGCCTGTTTTCTGATTTGTAGATCAATAGAAAATAAGTAGAAGATATGACCTCCGCTGTAACATTACAACCTTTCTGTTTCGGCATGCATACAACTGTCCCCGAATATTTTATCTCAGCTTATGAGAAGACCAGAAGGTATGCTTGCATTTGTGTTGCTTCAGCACAAAAAAAAAGGCAAGAAGGGAGAGAGAAAATATTAATAGGAGGAGAAGAAATGGCCTTAGATGTCTGTTTTGAAAATCGTAATAATAAAGAATCCTATGTGAATTTGAAAATGCAATTTCAAAACCACTTCTAAAATGCAATGCCTTTTAACCAAGAATAGAAAGTCACTCATAGGCAGCTTATAGTGTGTAAGGTAAAAAGAAGGTGACAGATAAAGTATATGCTAGGTATTTGGATGTCTATTAATGAAGATCTGCAGAAAGCTTTGAAGTAAAAACCCTCCAAGTTAAAGTGCAGTACCACTCAGGAGGAGAGTGCTTAAAAATAGTACCTGCTTATTCTGCAAATTTGCTTATTCCTTTCACAAAAATGAGTTCTTCTTGTCTTCTTCTTCTTCTTCTAAACACACACACACACACACACCTTCAGGCCAACTGTACTGCAATCACATAAGCTTCCATCCCTTCAAAGTTGGCAAAAACAGCTATTGAAGCTGACATTTCAACAGGGGTGAGCGGAATCGTACTGTTCCTTCTTATACCATGCAGTGGCAGATCATCTCCACATAGAGACAGCTAGCAACCAGGACCAGCTTCCTTTTTGCACGGCAGTTTGCAAGCGAAAGGGCCCCTTGAGCGTCACGTAAATGTGAGGAGCAGTCTGCATGACGCACTCTCATTTACGCGACGCTCAAGGCCCTCCTGCGCAGTGAACATGCATTTTTTCATTTTCGGCTTTTAGTCGAAAATGACCTGCTCTTGCACAATGCTCAGGGCCTGGGCCACACTCACCTGCCGTGCGGAGCCTCTGGAGCCGGGCCGGTCGCACGTCCTCTCCTCAGTGCAGCCTCCAACTCCCGGGCTGCACTGCGGAAGGAAGGGGCGGGGCACAGGCAGGGCTTTCATGCGAGCAGGAAGGAGCTGCGGAGCTGAAGCAGGAGGCTTGCGAGAGCCTTCCCGCCCAGGTTTTTCGCGCGAGGACCTCAACCCAGCAGCGTTAAAAGGTAAGGTATGAAAAGGGCACAGGATTTAAAATGTGTGGGGTTTGTCACTTCACTTGTAATAGAATACTTGTTCCAGCCCAAGGGTGGCAATTGCGTGGCCCTCTAGATGTTGGATTACAACTCTTAGCATTCTTCCCCAGTGGTGGCTAAGGTTCCTGGGACTTGCAGACCGATGACATCTGGAAGGCTATATGATTCTCACCCCACCAAAGAAATATGGGAGAGTTAATCTGCTTAGGCATTCAGCAGACAAATGGTTTCTGCCCACAAGCATCAGCAATGATGTCAATGTAAAAATATTTTTATTTAGTAGCAGCCAAGAATGGCTACGACACAGAGTGAGATGGTTACCTCAGGCAGCTGATGTGGGATGTCATAAAAGGGCAGCCAATCTTATTTATTCATGTAGTAGTAGCAGTAGTAGTAGTAGTAGTTTTAGCCATTTGTTGTTTTATTTTAGCCATTTATATCCCATCTTCCTCCCAATGATGGGACTCAAGGCAGCTCCCAACACATTTAAAAGCAATACAGATTAAAAACTGTACAAAAGCTTCAATAAAAGTATAACTATAGAAGTTACTTAAAGAACAATGAAACCATTTATAAAGTTAAAGCATTAAACATTAAAATTCATTAGACGACTACATACAAATCTTAGAAACTTCACCACTAAGTGTTAAAAGCCCACACCACCCATTTTCTAAAACCCTGATAGCATAAAAATGCAGAAGGAGAGCAAGTCATCCTGGAGTCATCCTGGTCTTCCTGGGGAGGGAGTTGCAAGGTCTAAGAGCAGCCACCGAGAAGGCCCACTTCCTTGTTCTTACCAGAAGTGCCTGAGAAGATCTTAGGCCTTTTCCACACAAGGTGTGAGAAGCAGTTCGTGCCGTTTTCATGGCATATTTAAAGAACACAGTTTTCCTTCATTGTTTTCTGTACACCCCCGATTCAAAGCATTTTCCTATGGAGGAATGCAAGTTCATGCATCCACACTACCTCTTCACTGGCCATTCCCTTGGGTCCTCGCACCCTGCCCTGGCGGTCGTGATTGGCTGTTTTTTTGCTTTTTGTTTTGGGTGCTTCTGTTTGTGTGTCTATGTAGGAATGTACTATGTACTACTTACCTATTTCTGGCCCTATAGCCCACCCTCTGCTGCCTACCAATGTGCACTGGTGTGGATGTACATTTCCGCATCACTGCAAAAAACTGAATTTACTTCGATGTTGGAATGTGAATCGGATTTTTCCCTATTTTCAGATACCATGCTTTCCCATCATATGGTGGCACATTAACAGCAGATTCCATGCAGAACCACTGCTCTGGCTTCTGAGGGAAAGAAGAGCAGCCAAACTCTGATGGATGTAATCCCCTCTCCTAGTGCCATCCTTTTTTCCTGGTGTGTTCTGCCTCATATTGTAAGCGTGAGGAAAGAGAACTTTCAAATTAATGATTTGTAAACTGCACTGGGAACGTTTGTGGTTTAGAGGTGGGGTATAAATCCTCTAAATAAATAAATAAGCACAACAACATTCAAATACATTTAAATTAGGCAAGAAAACTGTTGATTATAAATATCTAAGTTCAAGTTAGATGACTACACTAAAAAACTTACTGAAATGAAACTAAAAAATGATACCCATAATTTGTCCCATCCTGCTCTGGGTAGAAAGTAACAGCTACATAAATTTTTGATGTCATTTCCCACCCACCTTGCCAAAGAGCCTTCTCTGCTTTCTCTCAAAAAGTCCCAGGGATAACAGATTCAAATTCAGTTTCCTGGGGCAGAGGATGACTCCCTGTGAGATGTTGGGTCACAGAGCACTGGGGGGAAGAAGACAGTTCTGTTCCACACTGTCCTTACAGTTTGTTGCTTTAAGACATTTTTTACTTTGGAGTTAGCTGAACTATCATATTCTAACCCTGAACAACAAAACAAAACAAAATGTCTCACAGCATTTGCATGTATTGAAAAAGCAGCCAGGAATTCTGAAATGCATTCGTCTCTCATATACTTAATTAATGATTTAATTAATAACACTGCAAATCCAACTTCAGTTAATCAATTAAGTTAAAAATAATGTTAATAAGTTAAATATTTAATTAAGTTGCCCTTTTCATTAGAAAATTTATAATGTGTTTGCTAACTAAATCGACTTTAAGTAGTTTGTTTGTATCATGTCAGGGAATACACTATATATACTGTGTACACTATCACTCATTTTTACAGAATTCTGGGAGTAGTAGTTTAATGGAATCATCTGCTGGAGGGAGTTACAGTGCACTAGCCTAAGGAATAATGAGAGCATTCTTGCAGGGAATTGTAAGTACCCCCATCAAACTACAAATCCCAGAATCTCATTGCACGGAGCCATGGCAGTTAGACTAGTATGAAAGCACTTTTAACTGAATAGTGTGGATACATCTAAAAGATGGATACTCACACACATAAAAGAAATCTACATAGTAAACGGCTGAAACTTCTGGATGTTATTTGCAACTGTTCAGGTGACAATTATGCTGCAGACTGCAGACATTGTAGGTCTAGTTGTGGATGGATTCTGCAAAAAAATATGACTCATATGAGGTCCATGAGAGTCAGACAAGATATAGTGTTATGCAACTCTGACAGAGACTACTTAAAACAATTTCCTATTCTTTTATAAAATTCTTGTATTTAAAAACAAAAACCTTTCAGAAATTGCATCAACAATCTCATAATATTAGCTATATTCCATATTGTTGCAAGCTACAAATGTATACAGGGAAACTAAGTTTGTTTCCTGTATTTGACAAATTATGTTTTGGAGTTGTCAATAAATAACAAAGTATTTTTAGTACCCTGTCTTAATTTGATCTAATGTACAGAAATTACTTCTGGATATAACAGGAATACAATATATAGTTTTAATATCCATCTAAGTATCATTGTCTGCCAAAAAAAATAATATAGCTAGCCATGCTTTCCAAACATATCTGTAACCTACTCTTTAAGAACCATACTTCCAGCATTTACTTTCCAATAAATTAAATAGCTTTTTGATTTTCCATGAATGTAATATCATAGAGTAATAATTTAATATTGATTTTCTAATATACTTACACTTAAAATATTCCTCATTACCCATTACTCTATATTCTTCCATTTACTTTCTGATATTGTAGTCAAAGGGTCTCTTTCCTGTTTATCTGCATCCAACACTGAAACATTGTAACATTTTGTTATTAATGGAAATGACAGTATATTTTCTTTTCTCTTTTTTGATTTTATTGAAAGAAGAGCACTAAAAATCCTGCATGTCATCAGTGACATAAAGAATAAATCAAGTTAATTTTTCAAAGGTTATTTATTGCTTGTACTTTATTTAAATTTATTCTGTTTATTGAAAAGTATCGATATGCCATTTTCAGAGTAAACCCTTCCAATGTGGCTTATGAAAGATAATGAGCCAATTAAGACAGTGCCCTTACATTCTGAAAAACACAACTGTTGGTTCAATGATATTTACACCAGTGTAAGAAGCGAACAGGAGTCTTGCCTACATTTCTAACGCTTTTCAGTAAAAGTGACTCCTAATGTTTTCCATTCAGGCTCCCAATGATCTTTATTATAGCCACAAATCTCTGGTTGATTCTGCCGTATTTCTTTACCCCTTTATAACTTCCCCAACCCTGACTCTACTACTCACTTTGGAGGGCTTGTGAAATTTTGTTCTAATGATGGAAAAATATTAGAATTTCATCTGCATTATTCTCTTCATGTGTTTTGGACTACAACTCTCGTCATCCCTATTCACCCCAGTTGTTATCTATATTATAATCTAAACCATTCAGAAGGCACCAGAGTGCTTGGTTTAGGTCCCAATCTTGACTTTCTGTTTTCCAAAGCCCTTCCCACTTGGATGGCAGGTAATAAGTCAGGCCATGGAACTGGATCCAAGCACAGTTCAGGGGCTGGTGTTTCCTTTCTTTCTGGTCCCCAGTGATAGGTAGAGAAGGGGGGTCTCAGCTGGAGCTGAATGCAGGCATGGTTGAGGGATACCAACTGATGGTTCCTCTGTCTCTGAAGATCTCAGCAGTAGCCTGATCTACCCTCCTTGCCAATAAATATAATGTATGTAGAATACAGAAAGAAATTAATGTTTATAGCAAGTTTTATGGGAAATAATTGTCCATGTTTATACTTTGTCTATCGTGTCCAGATTTGTAAGAAGTGCTCTTCATTTTCTGAATCCTGCCATATGTCTGGTCATCAGAATTTGGTCTGTTAATTTGTACATAACCAAAAACCCAGACACTATTAAGACAATATGAAACAGCTGACACTTTGATTTCACGTGCAGAGAGAACATACATCTAAACAGATCCTTGTGCTTTCGACGGACACATCCTTTCATCCTACATCAAGAAGAAATCAGTTTATTCCAGATTCTACATCAAGAAGAAATCAGTTTATTCCAGATTCTGTCTCTTTCCTGACCAGAGTATATCCACATTACCAACTTACAGTGATTTGATACCACATTAACTATCATGGTTGTATCCTAGAGAATCCCAGTATTTGTAGCTTGGTGAGGTACTTGCAACTTTCTGCTGGAATATTCAGCAGTATCAGTAAATGCTAAGTATCTCACTAAAGTACAAATACCAGTGCTCCCAGGAAAAAGATAGAATTCACTGCACATGACTTTCTAGAGAAGAGAGAGAGAGAGCATCAATCTGGAATCTGGATAGGACAAACAAAATAACACGTGTCTTACCCTTGTCAATTATGATGTGAATCTGCAGGGAACACTAATTAAAATGGCATTTTCCAGGCTTGAAAAGTGCCTTCATTCAGCACATTCATCATTTTGCCAGGTATGAGGTTATTTGTCTGAGAATACTCCTTTCTAATAAACCTAAAGTCTATGCAGGCATTCACTCTGCCTAAGGAAGGGTTAAAAAGGCAGAAAAGGCAAGGCATACATGCAAGTCTCACCTTCAACATGCCTCCATATTACCTCTTCTTTGAATCTTTTTATATTTAGCATCAAGGTCTGAAAGAAGATTGGAAATATGTTCAGGCAATCAAAACCTCTTCGTCATCGGGAAGGCTCATTTATGATTGCTTATAGCCACCCACTTTCTTCAGGCCTTGGCACCAAATATTTCAGAGCATCAGAAGGAATTGGATATGTTGGGTTAGTGGAGGGCTTATGTGTGTGCCATTTCCCCATACAGGGCCTGGAACATTAACTTTTTGAAAAAAGTAATTTGTTACTCATTAAAAAATAACAAATTCACCAATGTCACTCATTATTTAAATAATAATGCATTAATGACAGATCATCGATAAGAGAAGTTTCAGTTACTTTTATTTATTTTTTAAAAAATATACTCACAAAATACAAAATTACTAAACATGGTTCAAAATAATCCCCAAGCAACATTTTAAAAGTGATGAGTAAAAATATACGCTATGATGACATAATTGAGAGAATAACGTTCAAAAATTTTAAGATGAAAACAAGGCAAAAACTAGAACAGAAGGGAATAATACTGAGTTGGTTCCCTTATAGACAACTAACAGAAAGGTTTCATATGGACAGGAATACATATGGAATTGAACAAACTGAGAAAACTGGAGTAATTAAATGGCTTTTTGAAAACCCTCCCCATCTGTTTGCCCAAATGTATCAAGAGATATTACAGCAGGAGAGACAAGAAGAAACAGTAAAGGAAACAATGATACTATGGGCTCAAAATATTGGGCATCCAATTCAACTACAGTCATGGGAGCAGAGTTGGAAAAAAACGCAGAAATTTACAGTAGCCCAGAATTTGAGAGAGAATTATTATAAACTATTTCATAGATGGTATATGACACCAGATAAATTGAAAAAGATTTATAAAACAGATACTGGAAACTGTTGGAAATGTCAGAATGAAGTTGGTACGATATACCATATGTGGTGGACATGTTAAAAAGCCAAGAAGTACTGGAATGGAGTACATAATGTAATTTGTTCATTATTGAAAGTTCAGTTTTCTAAGATACCAGAATTCTATTTGTTAAATATGACTGATATATTAGAGGGTACCGATATAAAGAAACATTGGAGAATATTACTATATATGATAATGACAGCCCGAATTGAATATGCAAAGTTATGGAAAACTCAGCAAATACCCACAAAAGAACAATGGTGGGCTACGCTTATTGAAAATAAAAATGCGGATATGGTATCCCAGAGACTAAAAGGGAAATCAGACGATGAGATACAGAAAGAATGGCAATTTATAATGGGTAATTGCTGGGTTTTACCAGATGGAAATACGTAGTTCATGATTTACAGGATTATTTCATGAAGCAGTAATACGTAGAATGAAATGTAAGAACTAGCAACTAAAATAACTGTAAATTGTCGTACGGTATCTAAGGCATTTAGAAAACTGGAAAATGAAATCTAGATCAATGTGGAAGATCGGTTATATTGCAATTATGCTGACTGTTAAAATAATATGTTTTATATGAGAATTTTGAATAAAATGATTTACACACACAAAAAAAGTGATGAGTAAAAATTACTTGTCACACTAAACTTTAGCAGTTGTTGAATTGTTTGGGGAAAGGACTTCTATTGTTAATGCCAGTGAGAGCAGACCTACTGAGTTAGTGGTGTTTACCTATACTTTTAACTCATACTCAAGCATTTATTCCATGGTCTCCTCTGGTTGGCACTAACCAACAAGACCCTTTGTTACTACCAAAGGTAATGCATTTCACTCTATCACAGTTTTGACTCTCCCATGAATGCCTGCACACAGCAATTGTACTTTTCTATTTCTTAATGATTTCTACAGTACCAGCCATTGTAGCCTGTTATAGGCAATTCCAAGGGTCTTTCCACTAACTGCTGTGTCAAGACCCTACAGAATCTTGCGGCTTGTAGTCTGGTGAGGCATAAATCTTTCACCCTAAACTGCAAATCCCAGGATTCCTTAAGATGTTGCAATGACAGTTAAAGTCGAATATAGCACTATAATGGTGCAGTGTGAAAAGACCCCAGGTTGAGAACAGTCTGCTGGCATGTCATGGCTTTGCTATGTATGCACAAACTTTCTCAGGAAAAGGAAAATACCTAGAAGATGAGCCCCCAAGTCTGATTTGATGCCAGAAGAAGCCACACTTAAAGAATTGCTGCAGTTTTTCAGCAGGCCAGGCTTCAGTATCTGTCATCACAGAAAGAGACTTGCTGTTTCCAAAGGAAGCCTTCCTTTCTCTTCGATCTGCAGGCTGCTCTCTGAAGCTTACCTTTGTAGAAGCTGGCAGGAATCAGCGGATTTCAGCTTCCACACCAGCAGCTGAGCTATAATCCACTTGAACATTACCTTTCATCCACATAATTACCACAGCATCCAGCAACAGGGCAACTGGTGTCAGAAAAGATACCCTCACTTTCTTTGATAGTGGAAGTAAAAGTGATAAGGATTACATCTTATTTACTTACTTAAAAGGAAGTATTTATATCATCTTTCAATTATACACCAAGATGATCTCCAACAGGGTTTCTTCAGTACGAAGTGACTGTATATGTTTTGTAAATAATGAATACAAATAAGGACCCTAGAGGAAAAAGAAAGATATAACAGCTCTCAGCTGTTTCTGTTGCAGAACACTGGCTCCCAATATTTGCTGCAGTGCTGGAGCTCTAAATATCCTTCACCTATCCTACCTCTCTTTGGCTGAATCTACACAGGCTAAATAATGCATCTTTATCTTGATCTCAGTCTTCTTCAAACACATGATGTTCCTCTCCATCTGACACGAAAACACTTCTTTTTGCTGCCTGAAGGCTTGTGTGGGCAGGAGTGAGAAAGCCATGGAATGAGCACATGACACCAGGCTGGAGAACAGAAGGCCACAACTTTATTAGCTACAGCATACTAATGGGTTGGCCCATGCATGAGTCTGGATCTTGGCATCAATCAACCCACTGTTGACCAATGAACCATGGCTTCAGGCCCGGTGCCAGAATTGTGATGGGATGGTGGGGTGGGGGCCACCGGCCGGGCACCCTCTGCCACCCTGAGGTGTGAGGAAGGCATGTCCTCCCAAGCTGGACATGCACGCCGCCGCCTTGCACCCCCACGAAACCGCGAGGGCCACCGCACCCATGCCTATGGCCCTTGGCCCCAACCAACCAGGACCCAAGCCCCATGCAACCACCTAAAGTTGTGGCAAGAGCAAACCAAATAAAAACGTAACAAAGCCAATGTAAAAACAAATACAATAAGCACAGGAGCTGCAGATCTGATAAAAGGAAGGGGGGGGGGAGCAGCCGCACAGGGAAGAGGCTGCCCAGGTGGAAGCGGGGCATTAAATCCCCCGCCACCACCTGGCCAAGCCTCAGCAGCCAATTGGATCATGTCAGGCATGATCCGATTGGCTGGTGCCCCACGGGCATCTGGGAAACCTGGGAGCATGGCCCCCCATGCTCAAAGCAGCCCCTTCCGGGCCCAGCATGCCAAGGCACACCATTCCCTGGACCGCTCCACCCCACAAATGGCGCCATGTGGGTAAGTTGCGCAGCGTACTTTCAGGCATTTTAAAAAACGTCCAATTTACTCGACTTTTTTCCCCCTGAAGAACCGGGTCTTTAAAACATGTGGTTTGACCCTCCATATTTGGATCATGGTAGAATCAGGGGTGAGGTTGTGATGGGAAGGGAGCAGGTTGGTTGGTTGGTGGTCATCTAGGTCAGGTGATCACCTAGGTAACCCAGTCATTCCCACCACAGAAGGGTAGCTCCCTTGTTTGCTTGGCACCTGGAAAAGGTGATACCACCTCCCCCCCGGATTCGGTGTCTATATGCACACATTTGCAGGTCAGCATTTTACCTCTCCCTTCTCTACTGGCTTCAGTGCTCACATTCACAGGTAGATGGGGTGGGGAGAGGGAGGGGAGCCAGGCTAATGAGTGGTGACCAACTTGTGGGTGGGCAGTGTGAAGTTTCTGGAGATGGTTCTCCCACGCTCCTATTCACCTACAAAGACCTGGAAAGGTCAGAACTATTTTTTTCTTCCTTTCCCCATGTATTCCAGATATACATGAATCTTTGATCTTTGAATATTTGCTTGCTTTTAGATGTCCTTTTGAGTAAGGTGATGGGGGATTCATGGGGCAAGCATTATAAAATGCTGTCCTGGGAGGAAGCTGTTTTGAATTCAGTAGGACTTATGTTTCAGTAGACCATTGCATCATGTGCTGTCAATCCTACACCCACTTTCCTGGGACTTAAATTTAGAATATGAGGTAGCACACTGGAGGGAGTGGAGGCAATACATGTGAGGTACCCACCCAGGTATGCAACCAATCCAATGAGAGTGCAGGTGGGTGGTCAGAACGCTGGAAAACAGAGGAAGAGCATTTGATTATGTGAATGTGCATATGCTTGATGGGAACAAACAAAAGAAAACCCCACAGCTGCTGTGGTTCTGTGATTGGACATAAACCAATGGAAGGAACATGTGGACACAGTTGCAACACCTCCTTGTACTGATGTGACTACATGATGGAGTTCTCTGTGGCTTTCAAAACTGATTTCAGTTTGGATTAACTATGAGCCTTTCCGCACTACACTGTTACAGTGTTACTAGCATATATACCCGGCATTGTCCTGTATTTTATTTTCTCATAGGTAACACTTGTTAGAAATACCTTAGGAATTACCTTACCTTACCTTAGCTTAGGAATTAGATGCAGTTGAAACATACAGATTTGTGATCCTGTGTCTCTAATTCCCCAAAGTGCCTTGTTCAGTACCTGTAACTTTTCCCCATATTCCCCAATCCAATCTGTATTCAGAGTTATTAACATACAAAGGTTAGTTTCCTGAGGGGATACACTGGCCTTCTCCTTGCTGCTAGGCCTCATCTCCATAGCAACCAGCCTGAGGCCCAAGAGCTCTCCAGCTGAAAATTCTAAAGGCCCCTCCCTGAACTGCCAGGATTCCATAGAATCTTCACGGGCAGCCAATCCTATGAGGTCTTCTCGCCTGACACAGCCAATCGTATGAGGTCTTCGCCTGCCTGACACAGACAAACTCACAAACATTGACTTTTATGTAGTAGATTATTCCACTTTCAACATCCTATGGAATCCTAGGGTTTGTAGTTTAGGGAGGGGCATTTAGAATTCTCAGGCAGAGAGCTCTTTGGCCTCCGTAAATTACTCAATAAAACCCAGAACTCCGCCAGATGTTGCAAGTAGAATAATAGCACTATAACAGTGTAGTATGGAAAGACCCTAAGTATGGAAGTAAAGGTGTCAAACTAGGGCAGGATCCTATACAGTGGAGCTGGGTTGCAGCCCTCAAGTCAGACTTTCAGTCCCCTAAAAGTGCTCAATATGAATTTTGCTATTTTTACTACTCCTACTATATCTATTACCTATACCACTGCCGCCGCCACCATCCTGTTTTAATTGTTTAACCTTAGAAGCACAGGCTTCTAAATTTTTGACAATTTTTTTTAAAACAGCTGTCCCTATCCTTCATCTGGAAGTCTCCTGACAGGTCATATGTACAGCATTAACATAGCTCCTACAGCAAGCAATCTGGCAATCTTTTTACAAGGATCTGGTGGTCCTCTGAATTAGCTAGGAAATCAGTGTGTTCTGTTTCTCAAGCCCTAAACTGATAAGTCCTGAGCTGTAACATTTTTGATCTCTTGAAAGTACGTAAAGTATTACATGGATGAGATAGCCAACCATTTTACTCCTGTCTCTCTGACCAAGCACATAATAACAGAACACTGTAAAAAGGTTCACCAAATGTCTGTTATATAACTATGGA
Organism: Cyclura pinguis; assembly: GCA_030412105.1. Classification (NCBI taxonomy): domain Eukaryota; kingdom Metazoa; phylum Chordata; class Lepidosauria; order Squamata; family Iguanidae; genus Cyclura; species Cyclura pinguis. The sequence continues at coordinate 81,212,743 of CM059603.1, read as the reverse complement.
AGGCATAGGATCCTTGTCAGAAAATGGCCACTAAATCTGTGAGCAGGTGTCGAGTCCTGAAAATAAAACTGTAAACTGGATAAATGAGAAGGTAACTGGGAAGTTTTCTTGAAGTGACAAGATGTTTGGTTCCTGAAGTAACTAGCTGAGCTAAAACAAGAAACAGAGAGAAGCAAATGACAAACCAATAAAGTTTATTAAAAGCAGAATGTGCGTTAGTGGTAAGCTGAGATTGTTCTCTGAAAGCAGCTTCCTGATAGTTAAACGTGGAAATTAAATAGACTTGTCTGCAAGCTGACACAATGGAGATACAACTATGGGGATAGTAGAGAAGAAAGCTGAAATTATTAAAGGATTGAACCAGTTTCATAGATGTCAAATGAGAGATATTAAGGACAGAGAGATTTAGATAAGTCATTCTGGCAAATCTGACTTTTTTCAAGGTCAAAATTTCCACTCTGCAGAGAATAAAGTAGTGGACACCTGGCTAATAAATTCCATTTGGCCTAGTTTACTAAGTTATTAGTGGTGTTGGCTGAACATGAACAGATCTACGACTGTCAAACAGCTTTCAGAGCATATGGTAGAAGTTCTAAATGAGGGGCTCACGTGGCTTTGCTTGTGCTGCTTTTTTGCCGCGAAACACTCGATCTGGCATGTTTCCACAAGAAGGTTCCAACTTGTCTTCCAAGTAACCACAGATTTAACCTGCAGTCTTAGCTGCTGCTGTGAAGTCCCTTTATTCCCCCAAATTCTGGATGTGCTAATGTTCAAGGACATAGAGACTTTAAATAATCATATGTTCTTCAAGACAGAGCTTAGGAAAGATACTTTTTATTGACCAGAAATTCCAGAATCCCCTAATCAACATGGCCACTGGGATTCTAGGAATTATAATCTAAACATACAAACTTTGCAAACTTTGGAAAAATAACTGTTTTATTCTTAGCTTTTAGATACATGCTTCAGCTATTCTGAGGTACATCCAGTAAAAGGGGCCATGAAGAACTGGACTTTTTTAATAAATTAGTCCAGGGTAACTTACTTATTGGAATCTAGTTTTCATAATGACAAAAATGTCAATCTTTTTTCTGCTACATTATTTCATATGGACACCGTTATCATAATGATCCTAATGGGGGGGGGGGGCACCAGAGTGGAACTGGGCAGAGCACAGGTTACCAGGGCCTTCTCTTTCAAGCCTTGCATCTTGAACCTGCATACTTTGCATGCTAGGATGCCTCTGTTCAATCAATGCTGTCTACTGGTAGGTCTGACAAATATTCCTGCCTGAAACCCTGCTAGCCAGTATAGATCAGGGGTGAGAAACAAGTGGCCTGGGTATGGCACACAACTCCCAAGAATTTTTCTAGCTCCTCCATCATCTCCAAAGATTTTTTTTTTTGGGGGGGGGGATAAGAATTACACATCTGGAAGTTTCCAGTTGGCGTGATTTTTCTCTAAAACAAGGCACATATTTCTTTATTCAGCCAACCCTTGATATTTTTTTTTTAAAAAAACAAAAAACAAAAATGATCTGCTGGTTTCATCAGGTACAGTACAAATGGGGTCCAGAGAGAAGCAGAAATGGTTCCTGGATGATCTAGAGTCATTACACCTTGTATGGGCAATGCAATGATCTGACTCAATACATGGCAGTTTCCTATAAGCCTGATTACTTCATTAAATTTTTAAAAATTTAATTACAATGAAAAAAGAAATACCAATGAGAGAAGAGAAAATAGTTGCAACAATGGTTTCTACCTTTCCAATGCTCCTAGCCGCTACCGGAACAAGTATTTCCCTATTACCTGTCCAAAATCCTCATAAACCTAGGTCTAATTTCTAGTCCTAGCCGGAGACACCCCACTGAATCAATGGGATTCGCATGAGTATGCAACTTTTCAACAATTCATTCAATGGACATACTATAGTGACGACTAGCAATTTGATTTAGAGTATATGTTCTTGATTTTGTTATATGCATTCATGTGAACTCCAACTTATGACAAGCTAATCATAGGATTTTCTTTGCAAGTTTTATTCAGAGGAGGTTTACCATTGTTTTCTTCTAAGGCTGAAAGAGTATGACTTGCCTAGAGCTATGCAGTGGGTTTCTACTGATATTGGAGATTTTAATTCTTATCTCCTGGAGTCCTAGCCCAACACTAAAAACATCATAGCACACTGTCTCTTTAGGCTATATCAAGGTAGGCAAAATCTGCGTATGCACCCAAGGGCTGCACTTTTGGCTGCAGGGCCCTCCAAATTCAATTTTTTAAAAAAGATTTTCCATAAAAATATTGCCCCCAAATGCCCCAATATGGATTCTAGTTGAGGGCATTTTCAGCATCTTTTGAATATCCCTGAACACCTCAGGGTCAAATAATTTTTTTTCAATTAAAAAAAAAACATGTCCACAAATGCATTCCAGGATGTGCAGGGGACATTTCCACAATATTTTCAGCCCGCTGGGTCAATTTAGGCCAGTAGAGGCCTATTTTTGAAACAGGAAGTAAATATGAAATGACCTCTCCCTTGCTTTTTTTTAAAAAGGCCTCTTCTGGGCCCAAAATGGCCCAGAATGGTCCCATAACATGGTGAAAATGCCCCTGCATTTCCTAGAAGGCATTTGGGGGCCAAAATACTTGATTTTTTTTTGCAGAAGCGGATATGACAAGGGGGTACGGTCCTCCAAGTTCCCCTGAGGCCTTAATGCAGCCCCTCAGCTTTCCACAGTTGCCAACCTCTGGGCTACCATTAAGGCAGCATTAAAGTCAGGAACACTGAGGCAAATGACGATGAGCAGGCAGACTTATCTCTGAGAATTTCATGGTACAGTTATTCATTTATGTTCTCCTGTTCTCTTTCCTTCATCTGTTTGAAAATCTGATTATATGTGTGGATGGGATCCTGAAGATTCTTGACCACCCAAATCCACAAAAGTATGAATGTTTTCTCTTTGCCTTCTTTCCACAGGTTGGGTTAATAAAGAGAAAGAGCAAGAGAAATCCATGTACTGCATCTTGTTGTTTGGATAAAGGGGCACCCATGAGAAAGAGTGTTTTTTAAATTAGAGTTCCAAAGTGGTTTGACTCACTTTATTAACAAATAATTTGTCATATTCTCATAGCACAGCTATAATGGCTTCCTTTCTGAAACTGTTCCAGGAATCATTTCGTTTAGCTCTGGTCTAAAGAAGCCACCTTTTAAAGGTTTTCCATCAGATTTCAGAACTCAGACACCCAGCAAAAGGCTTGATGTGATCAATTTCACTAGCACTGTTCTTATTTATGTCTCACGACAAAACGTAGCGAAGTCAATCAATAAGCACTAACACTTAGAGTGATGCCATCCTGCTGTGTGTTTTCAAGCAACCAGCCATCTCACTGGGCTTGCAGGAGATCTTAGAAGAGAAGGATTAAAGTAAAAAATAATTAGGTTATTGACTTCACTCCTCCGATTCATCCATTGCACATTTAATCTAAATTCTCCCTTGAAAGGTAATTTAACAATGCATGCCCAAACAATGCTACCACTGTTACTTGACAATCATCTGTCTGGATCTATACTTTCATCAGATACACAGCCTGGGATGTGGATATCTAAAGTACTGTCTGCTGTTCCTACATGAACATGCCTTGTTGTTAAGATCTCATCAGACTTCCTTCTCTAGCTGCCCCTGACATCAAGCATTAAGCAGCTGGTGACAGGACAAGAGACCATCTTGTCTGTCACAATGTCCTCCTGGTCTTTGAAAGGTTGCCCCCAGAGTTAACTGCCTGGTATCCAGGATGAAATATAAAAATGTCAAGACTTGTATATTTATCCAAGATCTTAATGCTTAGTCTGTTGCAGAATTTAGTTTCAGCTTTACTGCCCAACTGTTACCTCTGTTACTGTAATACTAGGCATTTCTTTTACTACTGTCTTATATTTTATTATTACTTGTCTTGAAAGTAGATAGAATGATGATATGTGATAGAATCAGAAACAAAAGAACAAAGATAGAATGATCACAAAGGGTAAAATTAGACTTTAACAGGAAAAGGTATTCCCAGTTTTCCTCCAACTGGATTTCCTCCGAGGTATTTGCCTCAGCAATCAGACTTGCAAATTATGCCCATGTTTACCTTTCAAAAGAAAAGTACACTAAGAACCAAACTACAGGAGACACTAAACTTGTAATTACAAAGTGAAAGCATGTTTCCCCTGAGCAATGTGATTCCCTCAGAGCTTCCTGTCTGAGCAATTAGACTTGCAAATAACGTTTGTGTTTACCTCATGATGACCAATCAACAAACAAAGCAAGCTGATTTGGAAGATGCAGAGGTCAGGGGAAAAAAACTTGTGCTGTGAAAGACAGATTTTATCAGGCTTCTAAATGTAGAGCTAATACTCTTACCTTACCTGACACTTAGCATATAAAGGAGAGAACAAAAGTGTAATGTGACAGACAGATGTCTTTTACCACTTGAGGGGGCATCACTTCTAAAAATGTATCATCTACTTTGATCTGATTGTTAAGTGATCCTTGTTCTTGCTGTAACATACAATGAAACATCATGTGCATAGCTGCCTTAAAATTACTATTCCTCTGCCCCTGTACATAATCAAAGTAGAGATAATTATTGGGTTGTTTGTGGAAGTAATTTCAAGGAGAATTCACCTTATCGATGTTCTAGCCCTCTGGCAAACCCAGCATTTCATGATGACTCTTCATCTCTTAATTTTGAAGTTATAATTAAGTACCACAATTTTTTTAAAAAACAAAAGCCTTATTCAGCACAGCAAATGGTTTTTGCAAAGTGAAAGTAAGCTCTCCTCCCATCTTGTTAGAGCTTATTGCTACCAGCCACCTTGTGACAAAATATAAAAAGATTTGTTTATTTTCAGACAGGTGCTCTCTTAGGAAATCCAGCCTTGCTGCATGTGAACACATTTGCAGCTTAATGTGGTTATACTGTTAAGTCATTAATTATAATTTCCTTCCATCCATTGCTTCTTGTTGTGCAAAGAACAAATGAGTTTTTTTATCTTCATTATACAATAGAAAGCAGAAAATGGAAATGGTAAAATGATGATTGTATTCTTTTGTCATCCCACCTTTTCAGCAGGTCTTGGCATTCTGCAGAGAACAGGGAATATTAATTAAAATTTACATTGAACCTAGAAAAGACATTTCCAGAGAAGGAGATGGTTTAGGCCATTGCTAGCAAAGAGGAGGACAAAGATAGTACTGTAATACAGTGCAATTACAACACTGTCATTGGCCCTTTTCGCACGGCGTTTTTGAAGCGAAAGGGCCCCTTGAGCATCGCATAAATGTGAGGAGCAGTCTGCATGACGCACTCACATTTATGCGACGCTTAAGGGCCTGACGTGGACCACGCACGCACCTTTTCTTTTTCGGCTCTAAGCCAAAAATGCTGCACACTTGCGCATCGCTCCGGGTCTTCGCGCGCATTCACCTGCCGTGCGAAGCCTCCTGAGCCGCGCCGGTCGTGCTTCCTGCCCCAGCGCAGCCTCTAACTCCCAGGCTGCACTGCGGAAGGAAGGGGTGGGGCGTTGGCGCAAGGAGAAAGGAATTGTGGAGCCGAAGCAGGAGGGATGTGACAGCATTCCTTCCAAGCCTTCTCGCGCAAGAACCCCAACCCAGCAGCACGAAAAGATAAGGTGCAAAAAGGCCCATTGTAATGCCAATGCATGGCTTGGTATATTTGAGCTCAGGAGTTGATTCAGGCGTTGTGTGCCAGAGGACTTCAGCACCGAGTAATAACTGACATTTGTAAATGAGCGGTTGCAGATCTAACACCACAACTAAAATTTCTGTGTCAGTTCAGACAAATGTTTGTCAAGGGAGTCACTTCTCAGATTTGGTGACTACTCATCAAGTTATGATTCATAAATGCAGATTCATCATCTGATAGCTCTAGTTTCACAAAATGACTTGCATGTGCAAATAGGCCAGGACAGACATAATAAGTGGTCGACAATGCCCCCTTGGGTTAATTCAGAATTGGCCTTGGCTTATTTCCAGTGCTAATTGAGACCCCTTTTGAACCTCTTTGTGCTGAATGTAACATAGTCTATATCCTTCTCAATGGCCAGTGAGTCACCATCCTTACCTTCAGCTGCTTCAGTAATGACACCGAGCTCCCAGGAATTGTGGATTGCCAGATAGTAATGCTTCCACAACAATTCAGAGCTGGCTTAAGCTTTTTTTTTTTTTGGCTGCTTTTTTGCTTGAGCAAACCAACAAATGGTGTCCTGAACCTAACCTAAGTCAAGATACACAGGACTCAGTGCAAGCCATGTTATTCCATCACATGAAGTAGAACATTCCACAAGCACCTCACCCCATCCTTGGCAATAAATAAATACAATTATAACAAAGTAAGTACCTGATTATTTACTTTCCTTTCATGGCACCCCAACCTGCTGCCCAAGGCAGTTATGTCACTCTAATGATTGGGCTGACCATGCAACCATTGAAACTGAGAAGGCAGGTGGACTTTGCCAGGGGTGAGAATCATGTGGTTCATAGCTGCATAGCCAGCAGCGAGGAATGCTGGGAGCAGCCATTTGGCAATGGTTGGAGAGTCATAAGATTAACAGCCCTGCTTTAATGGATGTGTGGGGATAGAAAGTAAAAATGGAGAGGAAGGAATTCTTCTGTGGTTTAGATTACAGTTTATATTAGCTGAGAAGAACTCTATACATAAAGATTAACTGAAAGCCTTTGTTATAAGTATGCATTCTTTTATTCAGCGTGTAGCCTTTCTTTCCTCTATGAAGGTAGCATACAATTAAATAGAACAAGTAGAATACAAAATGAACAAACACTTTGTGGGGGGCGGATTAAAACATACTTTAGAAACATACCACTAAAAGAAAATATAGCACTCATACAGTTAGCATCCCCTTCCACTGCAAATGAAGTCAGTTGCCAAAGACTAGCCTGAAGGAAAATGTCTTGGCCTGCCAGTGGAAAGAAAACAGGTTGCGCAGGTTGTCTTCCTCAGGCCAATGGAATATGTATGTCAGTTACATCACAGGATATATAAAACTGCAAGAGTTTCATATAGCTCCATAAAAGACATTTTTATAGATTTCTATGGGATTTTTACTCACTGAGATAGTCTCAGCATCTATTCTACTCTTACTGTGAGCTTGGAGAGCTCTTCCCTTCCACTGTATTTCTGCCTAGTGGAGAAATCTTCCAGGTTTTTTCCCCCTGCCACTGGGCAAAATCTCATCGCAAGACTTGACTCTGGTTGATATTGGGAGCCTGATTTACATGTGCTGTACATATGCAGCACTATGCATTAGCCTTGCAAAGTAACATGTGTGCAAAGCATCCAGAGAATGTGGCTGTGCTTCATAAATTACGGTGGTAAATCGCCAGTGTAGAGTGATGTTGCCAGATGTTTTCAGAATTACATACTGTCAAGCTGTGGTTTTAAAATTTCCTAGTCACAAAGAAATCTTTCCACTGAGATTTCTTTATTGAGCAATCCCTGTGACTTGCACAGAACTGGGGGAACGTGCCAGGTCATGAACCCAGCTCCTATGGAATATTGCTAAGGCCTGTTAGGCGTTGGTTTTGCCCGACAAAAACATCCATTCTAATATACCTCAGTCGAGCCCTATATTACTAGGTTGGGCTTTAAATGTCAGAAAAAGGGCCTTTAAGGGAATGGCTGTTGTTAGTTATGCTTTTAGTGGAATACTCCTGATAATACCCCACGGGCTCCTAGGAACATGGTTTTGATATCACATCCTGCATTTTAACATTAGGGGTGGAATAAGGAAACCGACAAACAGAAGTACATTAAATTTGTCATAGATGTTGCTGGGAATTTCCGAGAAGGAGGAAAATGGCCCTTTTCATTTAATAAAATGGGCGTCAAAGACAACAGCTTGGTAAACGACCACCAATGCTTGGAAAAAAGCAGTAAATTCCCTATTTTTACTCGCAAAGGAGAATGGAAATCCTGCTTACCCATTTTTTTGCTGAAAAAAAATATAACTTCCAAGGTTGTTACCCTGGAACTGGCATAGATTCCAACCTGTCTGCTGTGCTCTGTGGTACTCTCTGGGCTCACGCTGTGCAAAAAGGTCTCCCTTATCGATTGAGTTTGCCGAGTTATCTGCTGCCAGCCAAATGAGTCGAAATGTTTGTAGTGAAATTGATTGAACGCAGAGCACCTACATTAGAGCATCTGGGTTGTAATGTTACAGCTGATTTTAATTATTAAAGGTATACATTCTCAGCCCACAGCTGCAACACATTATTTCCAATACACTTCTGCCCCCTTCCCCACAACAGCCCTCAAACGGTAGTTCTGCCAAGAGGTCTGACAGCTCAAAAATCAAAAAGCACATACCAAATGTTGGTCTGTAGTACAACCTCTGTGCATTTATCTTTACATCTTATCTGTTCTTCATGAACATAGGTTGGCTCACAGGGAGTTAGTTTAGTTTATTGGCGAACTAGGATGACTTGGTTGTATGGGGCACTGAATGCCTGGCATCTACTGCATGGATTTTGTGTGGCATTCATGTACAGTGTACTAGCCCCTCAAGTACAGCTAAGTTCCTCCCTCACCTTGATTAGGAAAAGTCCTATTGCAGTTCTTGGCTTATAGCCCTGTAAAGACCAATATCATACCCTTCCATGTGTGCAAATTTGTCAGCAACAGTCCTGATTAGTCCTTTGTCATCCCGCTTTTTCAGCCTTCTTTAAAATGTCCCAGTTTCTTGATCTGATGAAGATAGGTTTTGAAACTCAAAATTTATATTACTACATGAGAAGTGTAAAAGTAGATTTAGAAGTTGTACTCAGTTTGTTGTTTTAAAATGTTATTTTTTACATATATAGGTGACTATTATCTTTTGATGATTGATCAATAGTATAAACTAATTTAGAATAAGTTAATAATGACTGATGAACTTGAGAAATTAAGTAAATAATTAAAATGATAAGTGATCAGCAACAGTTAATAACTATGGGATAAAATGAATGATTCAATAATTAGGTGTAAAAGCTTAAACAATATGATCTGTTTGCAGCAAAGGAGGGAAGCAGTTTTTTTGTTATGTTCCGTTAGTTTTTGTTTTAGTTATGGGTAGGTTGGGATGTTTGTTGATGTTTGTATGAATGTAATTTTTGTTGTTTTGTATGTTTCCTTTGTGTTTTTTTTTTTTTTTGTCTTTACTTAGGCCCTTTTCGCATGCCATTTCACATGTGAAAGGGCCTCCAGAGCATCGCATGACTGCGGGGACCGTTTCATATGATGTCCTCGCAATCATGCGACGCTGCCGGGGCCAGTAGGGAGTGATCGCGGAATATATCATTTTTTGGTTTCTTGCCAAAAATGATGCACGATCGTGCCTCGCTCCCGGACCCCACACGCACTTACCTTGAGTGTGGAGCCTCCGGAGACGCGGCCCTCACACTTCCTCCCCCGGCGCAACCTGGGAAAGTACCCGGCTGTGCTGCAGAAGGAAGGGGCGGAGCCCTTATGCTTCCTTCCGGCCAGCAGGGAGCTGCTGCGGAGAAGAAGCAGAGGGGACGTGAGTGCCTCTCGCAAGAGGCTGCTCACGAGATCCCCACGCATGCACGTCAGGACCAGGTAAGATGCAGAAAGGGCCTTAATAAAATTAATGATTATTTTAAAAAAGGTCACCGTTTATCTCTCTTCCTCCCACTTCCCTCTTTTGTTCTCAGCTTACTTTAGTTGCTGCAAACTGAGTTCAAAGTGCAAAAGTAGTTTGCACTCAATCAAGGGCCTTTCTGCCCTACATTGTTATATTGCTATTATTCTGCTTTCAACATCCTATGGAATCCTGGGGTTTTCAGTTTAGGGAGGGGCATTGAGAATTCTCAGCCAAAGAGCTTTTTGGTCTCAGTAAACTACAAACCCCAGAATTCCATAAGAGGTTGAAAGTGGAATAATAGCACTATAACAGTGTAGTGCAGAAAGGCCCTAAGTTTGCAGAAAGGAGAGAAGAGGATTGCGTAAAATAATGGTCTTAATAGGCCCAGTTGAAAGCGAACTGCTGCAGCTTCTCCTAGCTTGTCTGTCCTTCATCATTAATAACTTTTGCCACCTAATTACTCTGAGGTTGCATGGCCCCACATGTTCCAGTTTTCATCTGTGAAACACTGGATTGTATGCAATCTATAACCTTACTATTTTACTATCATCTATGTGTAGAGTCTGATTCAGTAGATAAGATTCATCAGGCAGCAAAGGTTTCATTTCCATTTATATTTTGAAATGGATGCCTATTATTGTATGAGGTGGACACCAGTGCTGAATTATATTGGAAGCTGGAGGGCCTTAAGTGTAAGAAGTGCCCCTTATAAAGTAAGAGCTATCTGGCAGGAGATAAAATAGCTGCCTCCACAAAGGTCCTTCAATCACTTGGGACCACTCAATCATTCTCATGTGACTTCTACAGTTCCTTTCACAAGGAAGCCAGTTACCAAATACAGAAGGAAACCAAATGATTTATAACCCTGGATTTTTCCTTATATTCTTTCTTCATTTTCCGAATATAGTTATAGCATGGATGCTCTGTCTTTGAGGGAAACCAGCCAAGCATTTTAGAACAGGTTAAGCAGGGGAAAGAGAGAAAGAAGCACGAAGAAGCACCCTTTGTCTTCTTAGAAATGAAAGCTTTGGCATGAAACACCATCTGTAGGACCCAGCTGCGTTTAAACTTGACAGCTTTTTTTTTTTTAATCTGAAACAGCTAGAGATTCTGAGAATTATAAATAGGTTCCACTAGACATCTCAAGGCCTCAAACATAGGTGGAGGGGTTTCTACAGAGATGTGGAAAAAGCCACCAAAATGGGTAGAGCTACTGTGTTTTGAAAGGACTGAGAACTCTGAATCACTGCCACGTTTGTATAGTTCACTTCAGTACTGTTCGTACATAACAGTCTCTGTTTTAATAGAGACAGGAAATTGATATAATATAAAACAAAGCAGATGTGAACTGTATATTACATTTGTGGATACTCTTCACATTGTACAGAAGTTCAACTATAATACTGTTTAATTGGGAATCTTTTGTTATCAGCTTGGGCCTAAGATTCAGTAACTTCATCTAAGCTAGTAATGTCTTCTAATAAAAGGAAAGGAAAAAAAAAACAGTTCATAAAAGGCCATACATAGAGGTAAGATGGGTTTTCTTTTTGAAAGGAAATCAGACCTGGACCACTGCAAAAGGTGCTCTTTTTTGTCCCCTCTGTGTATATTTCTGTGGATCTTACGATGCACAGAAACACCTCCAAAGATCAGTGGAGCAGGCAGGCAGACCTACGTGAGAGTTAGTGTTGCCAGGTTTTCAAAATAGCAATAACTGACAGATCAAATTTATGACATCCAGGGTTGGCAATCAGGAAGTAGCTACTAACAAGTTTGTGTTCTACAAAATAACAAATGAAGCATTGATTTCAATTAACTTAGCCATGCATTACTCTGTAAAATTAACATATTGTCCTAAATCATAAATTACATGATCCACACATTTCTGCCTTTATGAGGGGTCTATGCCCTATAATATGGCATCTTGTTCAGGCTGCATAAAAGGAAGAGCTTTCCAATCCTCAAATAGGGAACATCCCTCAAAATAAGAGACAGCTGCCAGTCCTGTAAAGGAGAAGCTTTCTGGCCCTTAAATGAGTGACACCCCTTAGAATAAGGGACACCTAGCAACCCTAATGGGACTAGGAGTTTCTTCAAAAATCCTTGTCCTGAACTAGTCAGGTTGTTTTGGATGAGTTTCAAATCAGCAGCCAGCATAGCTGTTTTCAATGAACAAATAATACACTCCTTATAGGTAGTTCTCTCTAGCAGCCTGTAGACTGCAAGGACCCCTTTGGAACATATTGCGGTGATCCAGTAATGATGTAACTAAGGTGTGTGTCACCCCAGCTAGATATGCATTCTCTATAATTGGGTATAGTGTGCTTAACAGTCAGTAGAGTAAAGATCTGGGCATCCAGAATAAAATTGAGGATAGCCCTGTGAAAAGGACACATGCCCACTCTTTCTATGTTTGACATCAGAATCGAACAGTTAAGGAATGAGAAGTGGAGTTTTAAGGAGAAGTAGAAAGATAGTTGGAAAATAATGAATTCATAAGGAGGAAGAAGACAAATGTAGCCTAGAGAACTGATGAGGGTGGAGAAGGATAAAGAGGATGGTGGAGAGGGAGAGGGAGAGGGAGAGGTGCTAGGGAAGCAAGGAGAAGTGACTGCAACTAGAATATGTGGGGAGAGAGAGAAGGAGGGATCAGAGAGGGAAAGGAGGATGCTTAGTCAGGAGCTGTGGGGAGGGGAAGAAAAAGGATAAGAAAGAAAGAGACTAGAAAATGAAGGAGAACTTGAATATAGGCAGGAGTTGTGGGGGAGCAAAGAAGTGAAATCAGGCATTAAAAGAGAAAGGAATCAAGAAATCTTGAAGAATAAAGCCATTCATATCAGACTATTTGCTAATGGTAGTAGCCCTCATGTTCTCCAAGAGAGAAAACCATTTAGGGTAGGATGACAGAAAAAGGGAATATTCAACCCTTTAGCATATGGTGAGGAAATGGGAACATTAACAAGACAAGAAAAGTCACAGAGTAGCATCATGTAGTACCAGTGAATCCTGAGACAGTGAATTGTTACTGCCCTGGCTAGTCCGAGCTTTGGGGATATTAAAGATATCCTCGTGATATCATAATTCGGCTTCACTTCTTTATTCCTCTCCACGTGCTTGTGAGGCCACCGGACAAGCACGTAAACAAGCTCGGCCGTTAATTGCCATAATATTCAAACTACAATACAGGCAGGCCAGAAATAGCTGACTCACTGCTTTAGGAGACCTCCAGGAAAGTACTCTAATTAAGTATGCACGCCACTTACAAAAGAGCCTCTGCCCTGCGATGGCAGCTTGATGGGTAACCTATACAATACCCAAGTACTCTGCGTTTGCATACTGGCTACTCTATTGAGAATCGCTACGATAACTCAATCATTCAGATTCTGACCTTTTGGAGGCTTTGTCTCCAACTCCAAATGTATTGTTTTCCCCCAAGTACGGCATAGCCTGCAGTCACAATTCTCCTTATAAAAACCCTTGATTCCGAGACCTTCCTCGGATCGCTCCCGAGTTTCATCCTGCCTTGCTGCTGCTTTGCTTGGCGAGCCTCCCCTCAGCTCCACGTGCTGAGCTATATCGCACCCCAGCTTCGCTCTCCATTTTTCTGGGCTTCAGGACAGGTGAAGTATAACCCAAACCAGCAATCCCTCTACAAATTCCTCTATACCACTACAACCTTTATTTTCTTTAGTTATCTTGCGTGAGTGTGTCGCATACACTGTTTTGCTCGTATTTAATAAACATCATTTATTATTTCAACTTTTGTGTGCTACTTGACTCGACTCGACCCCATAGACATAGGGTTCAAGATCTCGCTACGTTACCCTGCCTCTCGTAACGCTAAGCAGTGCTCTGAGCTAATTTTCCCCACCTATAGTTGAGTACATTTTGGTGTTCCTCCCGGGACCCCCAGTTCACAGGGTAACAGAATACTGAAGCAGCTTGGTATTTTCCTGCATAGATTGCTCCTTCCCACTGAACCCTGGTGGTGGATACAATCTGAGAAACTCTGAGAGGTAGAAGAGGAAAATACTTGAGGTGGGGCAGCAAATGGTGTCACCCTCCACATGATGTATTCCTGAACATGAACAGAACTGGGTTTGGGGAACATTTTAATTTGGACCAGAAAGTAGCACAAACATTACCCACACTTGTGCCTCTGCTTCCAACAAGGCTGAGGGTCAAAGAAGTGAGTCAGGGCCAGAGACAAATAATTGCTATGAAACACAGACTACTCACCAGGATTTTACTGCATTGTTGGTTGTAGGGAAATATGTGCAACCTAATCCTATGCACGTTGTGGGGGTTCAGGAGAAACAACAGGAAACTCACCCTCCAAATCTGTTACTTGAGGCAAGTGCTTCATATTGCCTAATGGTGGGTGTGGCCCTGTCATACCCATTGCACAGAACAGGATTGGTAAAGAATGTTTGCCCTTTTCTCTTCCCTGCCTCACCATTCATTGCATGGTTTTTCATATGATGTATTTATTTCTCCAATGGTATACACTTAAGTGGTTGCAAAAGTAACTAGAACTCTTCAACTGATCATCCACAATAATTTTAGGCTGTCAGAAACTACTAGTCACAGATGCTATCTACAAACGCCACAGAAACTGGAAATGTTACTTTGCTGAACTGCAAGTTCTAGAATGTCCCACACAGTACAGCCACCACCCACTGAAAGTGGTGATTCAACATTATCTTTTCCAAGCTACAGCTCTCCATAATTGGAGACCACATCCCTCTAAATATCAGTTTTCTGGAGAACAACCATGATGGTGGGCTGTTGCCTTCATGTCTTGATTTGAACTTCCTCAAGGAATCAAATTGACCACTATGGAGTATTAGATTAGACAGGCAAAAGACTAGAATCACTGGATCAGACCTGATCCAACAAAACTCTTGTTCTGCATGTGTGTCTATACTGTTCTGCCGATATTCTTAATAATATGTGTGCGTTTTGGAGATGGAAGTGTCTTTTATTTCTTACTTGTCATATTTCAGGTAAGCAAATCCCAAAGAACTGGATTTTAAGCATGATTTGAAGACACTACACATTGAGGTAGTTCCCGTATCTCTTTAGAACAATTTTAAGATCCATAAATCTATTTGCAAAAAAACCACTGGCAACACTTTCTAACCTGCACTGTCACAATGAAAATGAATGTGAAAAACACACGCAGGAGTTGTCCATCATAATTTTGCTCACATAGCCAGATAATTTAGTACTGGTGCTACAGACGGTGGCAGACAATAACCAGGATGACTTAGATCTAGTATCTTGCAGCTCTAATGATGTTGGATTATTTCCAGTGGGGTAGTTGTGTTAGTCTGTGACAGCAAAAATTACAAAGAATCTGGGGGCTCTTTAAAAACTGACAAGTTTTATTTGGCATAAACCTCCATGGATTGCACCTGAAGAAATTAGCTGCAGTTTAAAAAAGCTTAGGGCAGATAAGACTGGTTACTCTTAAAGCACCACAAGACTGGTTGAACAATAGTTGCAACCACTACTGACACTGTTATTATCACTTGTCTTTGAATTCTTGGTGGTAGTGTCCAGTTGCTGGTAAGACATTAAATCTTAAGACTGCATAGACCACAATGATGCCTTTATGACTACTGGCAGTTTGCTTGGTTCTGAGGGCCTTTCCACACTACACTGTTATAGTGTTATTATTCTACTTTCAACATCCTATGGAATCCTGGGGTTTGCACTTTAGGAAGGGGCATTTAGAATTCTTAACCAGAGAGCTCTTTGACCTCAGTAAACTATAAACCCCAGAATTCCACAGAATGTTGAAAGTGGAATAATAGCACTATAACAGTGTAGTGCAGAAATGCTCTGAGTGGTACACTCCTGTATGTAGGATCCTTCAGCAAACAGAAGGGGTGCTGTTTATAGATGGAACATCTCTATGACTAGAGGAAGGTGATTTCTGAAAATTCCCTTGTCTACTTGCAACCTTATGTGTGACCTTCAAACATTCTGGAAGGTCCTGTAACCTTCCAGTAAAGAGGTTTTTTTGGGAAAGAAGAATCAGGAAGACAGCCAGTATGGCATAGTGATTTGAGCATTCTGGAGACCAGGGTTTGAATTTCTGCTCAGCCATGGAAACCCACTGGGTGATCTTGGACAAGTCATACTCTCTCTGCCACAGATGAAGGCAAAAGTAAACCCTCTCTGAAACAGTTCTTGCCAAGAAAACCCCATAAGTTCACCTTAGTGTGGGCACATAAGGCACACAACATGTACACACACACACTCACACACAAATCAACAAAATAATATGCTCCTCTCCTCAGAGGATGTGTTCAGAGCATGAGAAATTTGCATCCAAGCCTACACCTTTGACTACTTACCTAAAGAACTTCATTCTGGAGGAATACATCTTTCTGTTAATGACTATGGAAGAATGGTTGTGTGCTTAGAAAAATTCCTTGACAAATATAGGAACAGTTACATTTTTGAAGACTGAAGATGGCAAAATCCATTCAATGAAAATCAGAAAGAAGTTCCATGATGATATGAAAGTCAGCATTTGTGATCATCCCTTTAATTAGCTCTAGATTTTAATTATTCTGCATGAATATGGGAAAATTATTTACACCTTTGTGTATTCATATATATTTTAAACTCCCAAAATTGCTCTAAAGTACCACTTCTAGGACAAATGTTAGGTGAAGAATGTGACCCCTGTTAAACATATGCAGAGTTGGGGATACTAATGGAAGAATTAGACCTGTGGAAATGATAAAAATGGGGAAATTAGAGGTTTGGAGGTAAAGTGATAATCCACAGTGACAGCTGTAGCTAAGTAGATAGCCAGTGATTTGCAGCCCTTAGCCATACAATTAAGCAAAGTATTTATTGCATTCTTTATTTCAGTCTAGGTTATTCACTAGATGCTACTGTTTTACCATACTGACTAGGGAAATAGGTGCTAAATTTCAGATTAGAGCTATGTGGCAAGGCACCCCATCTCTATACGTTTGAACAATTTTGCACATTGCTGCTAGGTTGGACCTTGCCTCCTCTTCTTGAGTTGGACTAGTCTTATGACTTCTCTCCAGATCAGATTGGTTCATAATCCAATTTCTCAGCTCACTGCTAGCATTGCTTAAGAGAATCCTCCAGGCTTTACAGCTCTGATATAGATTGGCTCACGATAAATTCAGTCAAGGTCTGCTCCATAAAGATGCCAAGGCTCAGATTCCAGCTGCTTTACCAATGGACTGCATTTCTGCAGTGATTTGCTTGCTATAGACTATAAGGCATGAAATTAGAGGTAGTTTATGCCCTGCTGTCTGCTTTAAAAATATATATCTCAGCACATTTCTATAAAACTGTAAGATTACTTTAGATTTAGGATTGTCTCATACATTCATGAATGCTTAAATACACAACATGCACAGACATTTCCATAAAGAGGTGCACTTTTTTTTCACTTCCTAATGAATTCTTCATGTTACTAAAACAGCAGAAAAGATTGGAAAAAACAAACAAAGAGAAGAATGAGAGTTGAGAGGAATAACCTGGGGCTGGTCTTTCCTAGTGGTGGTAATAGACTTCACCAGTGATTGTGCCTGTGATAAATTCATGGCAGACTGGGCAGGTAAAACTAGAGAATGGGGAGGCACAGCAAACAGTTGAGATAACAGGAAGTCTACCCTAACTTTCAGTCTGTCTTCTTTGAAAAATTCACAGTAGAGCCATGCTTTTATAAGGACTATCCAAGTATTTTGGAACAGTTTGGTAGATCATGATGAACTAGCCAAAAATTCAACCGCATTTATTTATTTATTTATTTATTTCACGGGAATCCTTCAGTTCTGTGCCCTGCTCTTCAAAAAGACTCATGTCTCATGAACCCTGCCTTGGAAAAGATGAACCTTCTGTGAGGCCCCCAATTGAGTAAATCATGTGAGAGTAGTAGAGATATACTAAGAATGATTTAAACTCTGCCACTGAGTGGCACTTAGCAGGCAGTGATTGAAAGCTCTGGAATGAAACAATGGTAGCAGAGCCTGAAGTTAGAGTGTAATTCAGAAGTGATTTTATTCCTGCTCTTATACCGCCATCCTGTGGATTATTATTAAAACTAAACACACCAAGAAGTTTTCAGTAGAAAGGGAGCACAGAATGCAATGTTAACTTAAGCAGGTGTTATAGCAACAAATGATGAAAGCGAATACATGCTATTTGAACACTTAATTATACTTTCAGTCCTGAATATATTGAATGATACACAGGGCAAAATTATGCCCAAGCTTGAAGGAATATTTATATTACTGAGTAAATTGCCTCTGCACCATTAAGGGTGGAATGATGCTTTCAAAGACAGAAATTAAACTGCACGTTTACAGTTGTTCTAAATTATGCATAAAATTAAGAGAGTTAAAATTATCATGTTTGGCGGATTCATGTATACCAACCTATAACTTAACTAGGATGATTTTAGGCATTTTTTCCCTCCCTTAGGGGTAAAAAGGACCTGAATTCTATTGTTAGTTTCAATTAGGGAAGACCTATTGTGCTATGGACCCGTGCACCCCCCTCAGATTGATATGGTTTAATTGGCAAATATTATTTAATTGACCCTACATTATTTGGCATTGATATAAAATGGAACCTGAGGTGACCGTAAGGTCAAGCTGGACGCAGGAAAATTACTGACTGTAAATGTGAAGTTGCAAGGCAGGTCAGTCCACACACCCCTCCTGGTGCATCCAAAGTCATTGTCAGGCAGATTACAAAGCAACTCTGGAGAGAACAGACTTATACTGAAGCTGGTACATCTCTGTGCAGAAAAGGGACGTTCTCACCAAACAGTGATTGTTTCAACTCTGTTCCCTCACACCTGTATGTTTATCTGCTTCGTTTCCAAAACCTCTCCACAATACAGAGCTATTACAGCAACAACTACCTCTTCTTCACATAAACACTAAGACCATTGACTCTGTCCGGACCTCATTGTTTGTGTTGCAACTCCCATTGTCCACTTGGCTAGGAGAGTCATTCATACCCATGCCTGCAGGGTAGTTTGGGGGTATTAAAAACCTCAAGTTTTGAGCGATTCAGTGCAGTTTCTCACCTTGCTGAACAACATGCTGTCTCCCAGATTTCTGAATGAGAATTTCCTTAGGTGCCTACCTAAGCCACATTGCTGCTTTTCCTTACTTCTCTCCAGACTGGTATTTATCACCCAAACCCTAAAATCTTCTATCCACAACTTTCCTCCCTTTATCCTTCAGATAGTCCTTGTGTGCATATGTGAACGCTTGGATCTTTTGTGTGCATGTGTGAATCTTTCAATAACACCCATTTTCAGTCTATATTTTGGAATCTCTGGCTGATTTTGTCCTGCAAAAACCCATAAACATTGGTGGAAAGATCTTGTTAAGTTATCACCCTCTCTCAGGCCTCCTAATTTTGAGCTAATTAATTCTCCTCTGTCACATGGAGGAGAATGCCGCCTGGCATTGCAGGTGGACCCCTGAATCACCCATGTTTTGTAGTAACAATTAAATCCATGAGATTTCCTCATATGGACTCATTGGGCTTTTCTGCACTACATTGTTATCATGCTATTATTCCACTTTCAACATGCTGTAAAATTCTGGGGTCTGTAGTTCACTGAGGCCAAAGAGCTCTCTGGCTGAGAATTCTAAATGCCTCTCCCTAAACTGCAAACCGCAGGATTCCATAGGATGTTGAAAGTGGAAAAATAGCACTGTAATAGTATAGTGTGGAAAGTCTCATTGTTTAACAATTGATCCAATGAAGCTGCTTCAGCTGAAACCAACCAACAAGATTCAGACAAAGATATTTTCAGAGAACAGAACTTCAACATCAAGATGACATATTTAGCACATATTTTGAAGAATGGTGAAAGACTTCTGCTTGTTATAGCATACAATTGCCCACAACGCCATATTTTACATACAGCATCCTTATGTATAGTCATTAAAAGGAAAACACTTCCTTAATTTGCAAGTCTAATTGCTGAAATGTATAAGAAACCTAACTGTAGAGAGGGAAAATATATGTTAATTGCAAGGAAAATGCATTCCCCTTTATGTCTAGTTTGACGCTTTGTTGCTATTATTTGGCAATGAAAGTTAAATAATTTTTCGATGAGATTAATGTATTTCCATTTTAATCTTTGCACACCTTTTATATAATGAAGCAAAAATTATTTGCTTAAGCACTTAGAGCTTAAAAACATTGTCTTGCCTATCTGGGAATTTGCTCCTTATTGAAAATAAAGTAATTGATCTTGAGGCTGTTGCATATCTTTATGACTGACCTCTGGTAGTGATTGTAAATCATGCTGTGGTGAGCCATTTGGATGCAGTACATCATTAAGCAGTCTGGGCCATTGTCTTCTAACTATTGCTTACCATTTTGTGAAAGTATTTATACAAGCAACCAGGAACTAAGTAGTTACATAGGAACATAACGAATGTGAATTGCTACACCAAAAATGGTTTTCTATATGGTCATGGGGAATTATTTAAAATGACTCCCATTTGTCAACTATAAATCATATATTTTTGTAATATGAGTCCAATAGGCATCTTGTACCGTATCAGAGATGTGCCTTACATTTATGCGGAAACCTTTTACAACGCTTTAAAACACATATTATATTAAAAATCCCTTCACAAAGATCTAGATACTGAAGTACAGTTAAAACCAAGATATGGTATTTCTCCAACATTTTTTCTAGAATCATAGAATCATAGAAATGTAGAGTTGGAAGAGACCACATGGGCCATCCAGTCCAACCCCCTGCCATGCAGGAACACCCTCAAAGTACTCCCGACAGATGGCCATCCAGCCTCTGCTTAAAAACCTCCATAGGAGGAGACTCCACCACACTCCGAGGCAGCATATTCTACTGCCGGACAGCCCTGACTGTCAGGAAGTTCTTCCTGAGGTTCAGGTGGAATCTCCTTTCCAGCAGCTTGAATCCATTGCTCCTTGTTCTGGTCTCTCGAGCAGCAGAAAACAAGCCCACTCCTTCCTCTACATGGCATCCCTTCAAATATTTAAACATGGCTATCTAGTCTTTCCATACTACATATAATGAAATCTCCTGGTGGATTTTTCTTTTTGGTTCACTCTCTGCCAGCCTTTAAAACTTTCTTTCACTGCTCTGCAAAAAGAAAGCTCATGTCTTAAAAGCCTGAACCAGATCTTCACTGCTCTCCTCAGCAACATAATAATGGTCGCTCATTTTAAATTGGATTTATTGTTTCCACTTTCTGTTTATAAGGAGTGTTTGGCTGAGAAGCGCCAGCTTGCCCCACAAAGGAAAATGAAATAGAAGACATCATTTTGCTGTTTGCTCTTTTGAAACAGCAAATGCCGCTCAGCAAGGCAGCGCAGAAAATTGTCATGTGGCACCTGAATCGAGAAAGTGCCCTATTGCTGATAGATTGGATTGAAGTGAACACCTGTGGGTAGAAGGCTTGGAAACCTTTACATTTTATAAAATAATGAATGCAGGCCGGCAGACAGGCAGGCTGAGGAGAAAAGGCACCTCAAAAGAAACGTATTCCACTGTGATACTTTTGAAAAGCCATCTTGGTCTCACATGAACTGTATAATTCAGTGCTGAATGAATGTGCTTTTTTCTGTCAACCCAGTTATTATTATTACTATTAAATTTGGATCTAGCCACACTAGCAGAGTAACTCTGGAATTTTTATATATAACACGACCAGAAAGTTTCAAGGGATTTCTTTTAAAATGTCAATTAGCTGATAGTAATGAATATCTTTTAGACCCTCTTAGATCCTTTTCTCTACAAAAAGACTGAAAGTATCTTGCAGCAATTAAAATATACAAAACTTCAGAAGGAAAAATAAAATAAAAATAGAATTCTTTCAATAAATATATAAATACAGATGAAACATATATATTAAAGAATACATAATGCCACCAACCTCCAAGGAGAAATAAAAGGGATATTCTATGACTCAGAATGTAATATTTCAGCATTTGAAATTTCAGGAACTGACAATTTTTCCGGACACCTTTCCCTCCTAGCATTAATACTAAGATAGAATATGAGCGGACAGAACCCTAACTCAAAGTGTTATTGGCAGCTTCTCATTAGCAGCCTAGTCTGGGACTCAACTTTCCAAACACATGGTCAGCAAGAAAGGAGTTGATGGACTCATATACTCGACCAAGGTAGAACTCTTCAAGACTTTGGACAGACCAGTGACCGAGTGGGAGCTGTCATTCCAGTGACTTTAAAACAAATGGCCAATCTGGCAGTACTATTAAATTCTACACTTCTCTTGCTAGAAATTTCCCTGGGATATCAAAGGGCTGTTCTTTATTCCACCACCGCTGGCACTAATTATAAAAAGCTGAATATCTACACAGGACATAGTGCTTCACATCTGATGAGTTAAGTTAAAAATCCATGTCTTCTGGTCTGGAAGAACTGATAAGGCAGAAGGAAGTACCTCATGCAGGGTGAGCTAGAGGCTATCAAACATGGTAGTAACCACCTTTCCCATTTACCTTTTAATTCATTTAGTAATGTAATTAATTAATTAAATTAATTATAATTTATTTGCTTCTCTTAGTGGTAAGGTTGCCACGTAAAACTCTTAGCTGGCTGATAATTTTTCTAACTCTCAAAGCAACCAAAACAGCACATCAACTCACACAGTTCTAAGCTTCAGTTAACTTAACACAGCTTTGTTTGTGTTAACTTTTGGATCAGATCTATGAATGATTCTTTTTGCTATAGATTCTTGGGGCATTTCCACACTATACTGTTATAGTGCTATTATTCCACTTTCAACATCCTATGCAATCCCGGGGTTTGTAGTTTAGGGAAGGGTGTTTAAAATTCTCAGCCAGAGAGCTCTTTGGCCCCAGTAAACTACAAATCCCAGAATTCCATAGAATGTTGAAAGTAGAATAATAGCACTATAACACTGTAGTGCGAAAATCGCCTTGGAAACTTAATATCTCAGTATAATGTGTTCTTAGTGGTAAATTATATGTTATGCTATTTTCACTTTTCTTTTAAAGAATGCTTCAAGTGCCAACTTTTGTGGGTGTATGTGCTTTCAAGTCGCCCGTCAATTTATAGTAAATACACGAATTTCATAGGGTTTTCTTCGACAAGGAGTCGTCAGAAGTGGTTTGCTAGTTCCTTGCTCTGAAATAGAGCTTACAGCAGCTGGTATCCATTAGTGGTCTCCCCTCCAACTACTAACCAAGTCTGATCCTGCTTATCTTCCAAGATAAGATGGCAATCTGGTGCCTGTAGGATATTAGGCCTACTTTTACTCTGGAGAAAAAGCTGTTGAGGGACCCAATCTACACATGTGATTAATCTGGAGGACAGTTTCCTTCTGATAACCAGAGCAAACGCCCAGAATCGTTCAGACATGAAAGATTCAGTCCAAAAAGTAACTTTTCCAACTCTGCAGAAAACCATTGTCATTTTCCAAATACCTATTTGATCCTAAAGGTGCTATTTACTGCAAACAGTACTCTTTGGAGCAAATGGCAGCTGTGAGGAGGGTAATTTTCAGCTGGAAATTGGTCAAAATTAGAAGCCATGGAAACATATTGGACAAAATATACACACCTTCACATTTTCTGCACTAGACTATTATAGTGTTATTATTCCACATTCAACATTCCATGGAATCCTGGGGTTTGCACTTTAGGGAGGGGTCTCAAAGGTTGAAAGTGGAATAATAACACTATAACAGTCTAGTGCGGAAATGGCTTTTCTCTCAGGGCTTTTCTGCACAACACGGTTCTAGTGCTATTATTCGACTTTCAACATCCTGTGGAATCCTGGGGTTTGCAGTTTAGGGAGGGGCCTTTAGAATTCCCAGCCAGAGAGCTCTTTGGCCTCCCTAAACTACAAACCCCAGAATTCCACAGGGAGTTGAAAGTGGTATAATAGCACTATAAGAATGTAGTGCAGAAAGGTCCTCAGGCTCAGAAGAAGGTAATTTCAACCTCTCTCTGAACAAATTTGTCAAGGAAAAAAAATCTCTGGTAGGTTCACTTTAGGGCTGCCATATCTCTGAAATGACTTGAAAGCCCACACTACCATCAACAACAGTCAATTCATACATGTATGTTTGTTTGATAACTTTAATTTGTTTTGCAGTATTGGATAGTTTAATGTGAATTTTGACTGAGAGTTAATTAAATGTTTTAAACTGTTCAAATTTATTTTGTTATACAGAACCCTAAGATATTAGGATATATGTCAAGATATAAATATTTTAATAAATTTAACATTTACAATTTCTCAGAAAATGCCACTGAAGGGTAGCACACAGACCTTTTAAAAAAAGAGTATATTTGCTCCTCCCCATAAAAACAAAAAACTTCGATTTCTTTCAGTTTGAAGGAAACATTGAATTCTGCTTAGCATGTGCACAATGGCTATTCTTTTATTTTAAAAAAGAGAAGGATAAAGATTAAACTAAATTTTATCAGTGTCACAGACTTTCTTTGCTGCAACATTATCATTTTGGCACCAGAAAAATATTTTCTTCTTTCTTCCCCCCGCCCCCCTTTGTCTTTCTGTTTTTTAAACAATTGAGAAAACAAGTGCTTCTCACAAATGTGCTTAGGTAAATGATGCAGTTGAAAAAAAAAAACACAAGAAAAATATAATGCAAAATGAGTTTTGAATAGATCCAGACTGACATGTTATTGCAGATTCTTTTTAAAAAATATTCTTGTATATTCTTTATATGAAATTCTGGACCATCAGGCAGTCAACTCAAAGGTTACCATGGAGAAATAACAAATTTCATATCAGGCTGAGACTTTGATTTTCTTTCTGTGTTATTTTTTTTTGTTTTTTGCCTGTGTGCATTTATAGATCCATTTTAGATAAATCTGTTTGTTTACACATTTCCCTCATTGGCAAAAGCAAGTTTATGCATTATTTATTCAGTTGCATACACTGGATGCATTTTATTCTCCAGAATGGTCTCACAAACATATGAACTCTTACAATGAGATTTGTTTTCATAAAGTGTCTGGGAAGCTATGAAAATATTGCTTTCCTCAAGACTTTTCAAACTCAATGAAATTCTTTTTCAGCCTTAAACAGCTGGATAAAAATATGTATTCTCTTGGCAACAGTGGGGGGCAGACACCACTAAGTGGCAGCATAGTGCAAGTCTATATCCCAGAAGTTGTGCCTGCTCCTTATCTGCTTATATGCATAGTCAACAGCTAATTCCTATTTGGAATAATTTTGTCAACTAAGGAAGGGCTTGAAGACTAGCACTACCATGTCTCCTAACTTACTCTTGTAGAACAGTGGGGTTCTGGCCTGAGGCCAGCATTGTTCAACATCCTTATAAAGAATTGGATTGTGAAAGACAAAGCAGACAACATCAGTCTGGGAAAGGGAAACTTATGCTGCTGAAGACAGAATCAAGATTCAAGAAGGTCTTAATAGATTGGAAAGTTGGGCCAATACTGATATGAATTTCAGCAGTGGACAAGTACAATGAATTACATTTGGCAGGAAAAAAAATCAGATGTGCAGTTATAAAATGGGTGACACCTGGCTTGGCAGCAATATATTTGGAGAACAACTAGGAATCTTGGTAGCCTACAAATTAACAGGATAAGGCAGAGATAAAAATGAAGTGTATTTACGCAACTGTAGTATCCTAGTCAAATGGCACAACAGCACCACTTCATTCTGCTTTGGTCAGATCTCACTGGGAACAGCGTGTCCAGATCTGAACACTACAATTTAAGAAAGATATTGACAAGCTAGAATGTGTCTACAAGAGGGTGACCAAGGTGGTAAAATGTCTGGAAGCCAAAACCTATCAGGAATGGTTAAGGAGCTGAGTATGTTTGGCATGAAGAAGAAAAGACTGAGAATATGATAGCCATTTTCAAATACCTGAAGGGTTGTCACATGGAAGATTGGGTCAAATTGTCTGCTGCTGTTCCACAGAATAGGACCCACCCTTAGAAGTATAAGCAAGATCATTTTGACTAAACATTAGGAATAACTTCCTGGTGATAAGAACAGTTTAACATTGGAAGAGAATCTTTTGAAGTTGGTGGACTCTCCTTTTTAAGAAGTTTTAAAACAGAGGTTGGGAACTTTATTGAGTTGAACTTTATGGAATTTTCAGGAGCCAACTAGAAGCAGTCTTAGAAAAGAACTCTCTATGGAAACAACTCCAGGGGAGGAAAGGAGAAAGGCAGACAAGGATACAAGGTCAGCACTGCATGCCTTTTCATGCTAAATGTTTTCTCTTCTCCTGCTGGGCCATCTACAAACAACTGTGGAACAACAAAACATAAGACAGCCATTGCAATACTTCTCCACAGAGCAACGGGCACTAATTCCTGATCCTCTTTAAAGTATCTGGGCTAGTACTGGAAGCTTTCCTCAGATGGGCCTCTAGATCCCCCACCCCACCTTGTCCTGAGTTATGTTCCCGAGATCCTGGAGGTGCAGGGAGGAGAGTTGGAGGAGACCTGGTCCTGCTCTTTGTTCCTTCATTCTGGACCCTGCTCCTGTTGCCTGGTTGCTGAGAGTTTTCTGTCTGTCCGGATCAGTACTGCTTGGGTCTATCTCCTAAGGTCTTCACGGGCTGTTGAAGCTGTAAGCCCCTTCAATTTACCCCTATTCATTTGGTGTCTGACTTAGCGTGGTTCCAGATGACACTTTGCCTTTTTTGTGGTATCTTAGACTGTCTGCCTTTCAGCTAACAGTTAATACAAATAAATATGGACAGTTGGGATGGGCAGAATAAGTCAAACACACAAACAGACTCATAAACAGACAAATTAACACATTAACGAGCAATGGAAACAGAAGATCAAGCTAGACTGTTAAAAAAGACAAAAGGAGATTAAAACAGACTAAGAGAGACCAATTCAAGTGACATTAATCAATCCCCCCCCCCCAGTCCTTTCATGATCTTCTACAAACATATCTAAATCCATGAGGCCTTTTTTCCGAATTTGGAAAAGTTCCCTGGGGAATCATTGTGTCCCCTAACTCTCCCCTTGTCCTCCTCTGTGGTATTCTTTCTAGGATGGGTTTGGCAAATTCACTATTATGTCATTTCCTTTGGGGAAAAATGGCCTCTTGTGGGCCAGTGGGCTAAATATATGGCAGATTGAAGCATCTGAGGTCAAAGATTTGCATTTAAAAATTCATGGGTCTATCCTTTCCCCAGCTGTGGACTACAATATAGGTCTACATCTCTGTTAATCATGGCATGAAAAATGCTCTCAGAGAAATATTTCCCAAGGAAATACGTGAAATCAGGTTTAAACTTAAAGCAATGAGTGGATGTGAACTTAAACTATTCTCTGTGTACACATGGAAAATGGAAAGGTTTCCATGTATAAGGAAGCAACCAGACAAAATTAAAATTCAGTATCCAGCAAAGTTAAAATTCAAAGATTAAACCCTACAGTTTGGTATAAACAGTGGCACATAGTAGTGTCCATTTCAGGAGGATGTGTATGTTCATGCAGTAAATCCACACATTTACATGTGTTCTGGAGACAGGATTCAGCACCTTGGACTGCTCCCTTAAAGTTTGGACTAAAGTTTCCAAAGGCAGCCCCATGTAGAATGCATTACAATATTCCAAACATGATGTAATCAAGGCATGTATCACTGCAGCCAGATTTGATGTCTCAAGGAATGGGCAGAGCTGGCATACTAATTTTAGCTGTGCCAATACACTCCTGGCCACTGTTGAAACCAGAGCATCCAGGCTCAGAGCTGAGTCCAGGAGAACCTCAAAGCTGTGAGCCTCAGATTTCAGACAGGGCTTAACTCCATACAACACAGGTGGAGTCCCTATTACCTCACCTGCCTTTTGACTGACCATGAACATCTCCATCTTGCCAGAATTAAATTTCGTTTGTCCTCATGCAGTCCATTACTGACAACACACATTGGTTAAGTAACACTTGGAATCAGAGAAGTAGAGTTTGGTGTCATCAGCAGATTGGTAACACCAAAGCCCAAAACTCTGAATGACCTCTCCCATTGGTTTCATTTAGGTATTAAACAGCATGGGGGAACAGAACTGAATTCCGAGGGACACCACAGACCAATGTCCTTTGTGTCAAACAGGTAGGACTGAAGTTCTTCCAAGAAGGACTGATGCCACTTTCCATCCCAGAAAGGTGGCCCAGAAGGATACCGTGGTTGATAATATTGAGAGTATTGAAAGCTGGTGAAATGTCCAGCAGAACCATCCCCCTGCCCAGTTCTTAGTGTAAGTCATCCACAAAACAACCAAAGCTGTTTGGTCCCATAACCAGACCTGAAGCCAGATTGAGATGGATCTAGATAATCCATTTCATCTGGGAACTGTGATAACTGAAGCCCCTGTCAGAGCTGCTGATGACGAGCAGCAGCTGTTGGTCCCTGTTGCTCTGGGTGGAGATGACAAGCAGCAGCATTTGGTTCCTGTGGCTCTGGCTGGAGATGAGTCCTGTAGCTCAAGAGGTCCCCCTGCTGCCATGGACCAAGCAGGTTTGGACCTTCCTCTGCTTGCTCCTTTAGGGCAACAGGGATCCAGCTGTGATCCTGAGGATGCCCTGCAGCCTGTGTTAATCAGCCCACAAACAAGGCGGAGACTCAAGAGAGCTGAGCAAAGGGAGGCTTCCTTGATTAAGTTCAAGAAGCGGTGACCGGCCACACCTGTGTCTGGGCTATATAACTGCCTGCCTGGAAGCTTTCCTTTGCTTGTGGAAAACTTTCTACAAGCCCTCTCCTTGCCTGTTTCTTGCTTCCAGCACCTGGCTCCTGATACCTTGGATTAATCTCCTGGCTCCTGACGCCTGGATTTTGGACTCTGACTATGGCTTTTGCTTGTTGCTCAGGCTAATGTAAATGGACTGCCTATGAGTAATTGCTTGCTTTGACTCCTCCTGGCAGGACTCTGCTATCTCTCCCTCTCCCTTCTTCGAGCTGGCTCGCCGCCCCGGTCTTTGACCTTGACAGGAACCCCTGGAGCTGGGAGGCCACATCATGCTCCAGAACCTCGCCTAAAAATGAATTCTTGTAAACTGGCTGATAGCTATCTAGTACACTGTGGCTCAAGGAGAGTTTGTTCAGTAATGGCATTACTACAGCCTCTTTTAGGCAGCATGGAATCCTGCCTTGCTGCAGTGAGGCATTCACCACTCTCCTTACCCACTCAACCAGTCATCCATGGACCACTTTAATGAGCCAAGAAGGACAAGGATCTGATGTAAATGTGGTGGCTCTCACCTCTCCAGGGATTCTGTCCTCATCCTCAGGATGCACAGATTGAAAGGTACCCAATTACACAGGACAAGCAGATGCCAGGATTATATCTTCTGGGCCTGGAACAACTACAGCATTCAAATCAGAGCAGATCTGAGTGATTTTCTCTATAAAGTATGGTTGAAAATTCTGTGCAGTGGTCTATCATGTGGTCTGAATTTTGTTCTTGGGTAGAACAAAGAAGGCCCCCTCATCACTTGAGGCAGCTTTTCTGGTCGACTTTGTGCAGACACAATGCTGGCAGAGAAATATGATTTCTTTGCTGCCATCCACTGCCACTCAGTAGACCTTCCAATGGCCTGTAGACCGTCTTTGGTTGGATTGACTTCAAATTTTCCACCATCAATGCTGTGGTGGGGAACACTCAGGAACAATTGTGTCAACTGCCCTAGTCATTTCCCCTGCAGTGACAACTGAAAAATCCCCCGAAGCCATCAGAAACCCATCCAGAACCATAAGCCTTTTAGGGCAGACCTACTAATCGGCCAAGCAAGTCTACACCCCACCAGGTAGTGATCTGTCTATGACAATGGAAGTATATAAAGTTCCCACACACACCACGATCCCAGTGAGCACAGAAAACTAAGTCCAGAGTGTGCTCTGAAGCGTAGTTGTTACCAGAAACTACTTGGGACAGAACCATGGTTGTCATGGAGGACCTGAGCTGCTCCTGTCAGACTGGTCCCAGCATGGATCCTGAAGTGTTGCAGGCACAAGAAGTCAGGAGGTCTCCAATACCACTGATGAGACCAACTCTGTCAGCTTAAGAAGAGAGACTGTTGAACAGTGGGATGGATGGTACACCAATAGACTCTTTATTCTGTCCTGGCCACCCCCTTTCCAATGCACACTTAAATTCAGCAGACTGTGGGATGAAGTACCTGGTGAGGGTGATAGATCACTGAGACACCATCTCTCTACCACCCAGGCCTCATTTGTTGCTGTACAGATAACCCAGCAGGACAGAACTGATAGAGGTTAACCACTCCAGTTTCATCCAGCCATGTCTCTGTAATGTAGACCAGATCAGAAGGTTCATCTAGGATCAGGAGCTAGATCAATGATGTTTTTCCATTTACTGACCTGGCACTGGGCAGCACCATTTTCAGCCCAAGAGTTCTGTTGCCAAGGCTATCCAGGCTATTTGAAGTGGGGGACAGTTTGGGGGCAACCGGTAGCCTGTGGCTTTTCCCTCCCTCATGGTAACATAATTATCTCCCCATACTATATGCCCCTCTACCTATTACTGCACTTATGACTGCCCCCTGGCCTGCTTGCCCCATTCTGCTGTCCATATGGAAAACTGTATCTGTCAATAGGCACATTGTTAAAGACCAAGTAAACAATCTCTACAGACTTCCCAACAGGGGGAATGGCTGTCTTCCTTGCCCCACCCATACAGCAGCTCACCCAAAGGGAAGAGACCGCCAGTGACCACTCTGGCACCTTGAACAGCCAGCTTTTATCCTTTTAGAGAAAGGGGAAAGGTGGTATTATCACCTGAGAGGTTCACTTCTGGAAGGGACAGATGACAGAAGCAACTGTTCATGAGGGAGAGAGGCAGCAAGAAGAACATACAGCAACAGTGGCAAACAACAGCAAGGTCTCTGTCTTCTCTGAAGATGACATAGTTTCTTCTCTGTTGGTGTCTCCCTTCATGTTGGCTCAGGAAGCCAGATTTTATCCCCCTACAGAAAGTAGCATGGGTACAAATGGAAAGTGATGATAGCTGAAGCATAGCCTTATCTTACTATATTTTTCCTATCAGCTTTCAGGAGGAAGCTGATCAGATTTACAACTTTTTTTTAAGCTGAGATGCATTGGATATGGTTTAATATGCTAAAGTATGTGCTCCCTCTCAGTCCCTTTTATGCTCATTTTAAATAAGTCTTCAGCAGGGCAACAAATTCAATAAGGTTCCCTCTTGGAAGAGTATATATAGGCTTAAGGTTTTCTTTATAAGAGGCACGTCTATATCAGAAGAACAATCAGTAGAAAAACTGGTATTACATACCCTTGGTTAGCTGAACAAATTGCACATCCTCACATTTCCCTTTAGGTTATATGAAGATTCCTTGTAGCTTTTGAAAGGGACTGTCTTGATAACACTAATAGGATTAAGGGACTGACCTTTGAAAATTACACAATGATTACTGAAGTAAATGTCCAATTGAACATTTTAGGAGGGCCTGGGAAGCTGAGCTTGGTGTGCAAATAGAAGAGAATAAATGGGATAGAATTTGGAGATTTCATCCTCATGTAGACTATTGTTTGCAACAGTAAAGCAAGCCACTGTTAAAATGACACACTGTTGTTATCTGTGCTTCTTAAGACTACAGAGTTAAAAATGGGCTGTAACATAAATTCTGGAAAGGCAATCATACTGTTGATACATTGGAGCATATGTTGGTCTGCTGCCTCAAGATAACTCCTCTTTGGGCGGGAGTTTTTGGATGGATTAACTGAAACAACTAGTCAGGATGTACACTTTTAAAGTGCTTCACTGGTGCTCTCAGTTTATGATGACGCAGATGAAAATGTCCTACATAAGATCTTATATCTACATATATCACTGAATTCAGCAAGGACAGAAACAGCAAGGATTCAGAAGAATTTGCCAGGTTTATCCATTCACTGATGCTTTGATAGCGTTTTGGACTCTTGAGCTGAACTTGCTAGAGGCCAAACAGCTGAAGATATCTTTGAAGTTACACGGTGCCCATTTGTAACTTATATAGTCTCACGTAATTTCTGCACATAGCTCTCTAACAAAACCATGATGTCCTGGAAGCTTTCACGGTGGGTTCTTTTGGACATCAACCAGAGGTGTTGTTTTTAATCTGTTTTTGCTTGTGATTGTTAGACTGCATTTTGAATTCATTAAATTTTGTCTGGAAGAGGAGAGGATGAAACAATTTGATATTGTTCCATGTAAACTTTTAATAAAAATACATTTTTTAAAAAATCTGCATCATCATAACTAGCTTTCGTTAAGCAATATGTCTTGCAAGTTTAGGGAGAAATAAAGTGTCTGTAAACATTGAGATAGGCTTTCTAGCCGGCTCTTCTCCTTTTTATAAGTTCGTTGATAAACAGTCCCTCAAACAGCCCCATAAGTAGCATTAAAAATCTTTTAAACAATTTGTTGTATAAACACAAGGAACACATACAATATAAAACAATGTATAATCCCAGTGCTTTGCCCACCAGCACTAAGAAACTACAACTTGGTTTGCTATTCATACATTCAGGAGAGGAACATTCATTCTGTTTTCATTTTAAAAATGAAGTGATCTCGCAAGATATCACTCCTATCACCCACAAAAGAAAAACCTGAAAACTAAAACTAAATCTAAAAAATTCAAAATCTTTTTGGGGAGGTGAAAAATGCTATTCACTACAAATATCTAGGCACACAACAATACATCACATACTGCTGAACTGAGACATAAGAATACTGAGACTTAGGCCATTTTCGCACTACGCTGTTATAGTGCTATTATTCCACTGTCATCATCCTGTGGAATTCTGGGGTTTGTAGTTTACTGAGGCCAAAGAGCTCTCTGGCTGAGAATTCTAAATACCCCTCCCTAATCTGCAAATCCCAGGATTCCACAGGATGTTGAAAATGGAATAATAGCACTATAAGAGTGTAGTGTGGAAATGGCCTTAGAAAATTATCTCAGCATCTTTTGTCCAATCAGTGATTACTAGACAAAGTGTACCAGAAAAAGCATATTTACTGTGAAGGACCATGAAGAAGAAGATCCTATATCACACGCATCCTGCTTTTGGACTTCACATGGGGAACTGGTTGGTTACTGTTTGGAAAGAAAGCTAGCTCAAATAGATCAAGGTGGTAGGAGGGGTCTGGCTGCTCTGTTTTGCAGTATGTGACCAAAAGCATTGAGTAGCAACTAACAGCTCAATTTTATCTAAATCCAATCCTTAGTCCCATTGAATCAGTCAAAGCTGTGTAAGTGTTGACTGAGTTGCCCCTGATTTAATGGGTGTACTCAAGCTGAGACTAACAAATTTAGTATCTCATATGTAGCTCACAGATGAGAAAACTGTGGCTCTCTAGAAGAAGTTGAGCTACCGGTCCTATCATGTCCCACCACTGACTTTGCTGATGGGAAGGGAAGTGCAAAATCATTTGGAGGATCTCTCCACCTACGATGTAGTTGTGACAGGGCAGGACTGATTGATTGAAGCTGCCTTGCATTTCTCTGTGAACTCTGTTGTTTAAAGGATGGTGTGTTTTATGTTTAAATCAAACAGCAGAAATTGTGTCTGACTTTGCACAGGGAAGAGGTGCTGTAAACAGGAATTTGGGACATCTGGAAACCTTGCAACGACATGTATACGTATTTGTATTTCCTGGTATTTTTGATATTTAATTATAGCTTTTTTTCATAGTAATACCATCCAAGCAGCACTTGTATAATGGAAAGATGCAGTAGCCTAAGCTGCTACTTTGCCTATAGAGAGCATAATACAATTTATATGCACCCTTTTTATGCTTATACCATTTACTGTTTTCTTATGATTTTTTTAAAATTATTAGAAGACATCCATAATAGCTGGAAGAAAGCATAAACATTCTGATAGTAATACTATTGCTTTCAAATACATGAAGGCATTCAAGGCAACTCACTAATTGGCCACTGCAGATATATTACTTTGCCTTGGGAAGCCCTCAGAATGGAAAACTTCCACACTGACATCTTGGAAGTGTAGTGAGACAAATGTCATGTTACTGTTTGGGTCTAGGTTGATTTAGAGCCAATTTTCCAAGTCCTTTGTCTGTCGTAGACCATTTCCTGTTTTGCTGAATTTTGCTCCATGGTCCTGCCAAGCTACCAGCAGAGGCAGAGTCAACTGCAGTGGAGCATGACATTGCAACTCTTTTCAAATGTAGGTCAAGTGAAATGTTCCCACATAATCTGAATGTCCCAATTTGATCAGTTCAGCTGGGTGCATCTTAACCTGCATTGGGCTACTCATAGTCATATCAGCAATATGTTTTCAATTACAATTCCAGGCAGCTGGGTATATCTTCTAAATGTTTCCATTCGTTATCACAACAGCAAAGGTGAGCAAAGATGTAGATTCTAAGAAGAGGAACTAGACAACAGAAGGACCAAAGCTTGGAAATTTGGGGACTAAAGCTAAACATGCTGCTTGGGAGCTGCTGGGAATTGTACTTTTAAAAACATAACCCCTCAAGCTTTGAAGAGGACAGACTGAGGAAGATTGGAAAATGCTAGGCCCAGACACAGGCTTTGACATCAAGCATGAGTTTTTAATTTTTAATCTAGGAACCTGTAAGCCCAAGATTATCAAACTGAGGACCCCAAAGACAGCATCCAGTTTCCTATAAAAGGTTCCTCTAAACACAATCCATTAAGCTGGGGGAAGGGGGGAACTCTTGGGTGACTCATGAACTGACATTCACAACCCTTAAGGAACTAAGGCCATTTCCACACAGGGTAAATAAAACGGTGCAGTGTGTCCTCCACGGAGGGCGTCTGCACCTTGGAGCAGACTGGGTCCAGACTACTTACTTACGGATCCGCACCTCAGTCCACTCCGGAGAGACCCCAAGTGGTCCTCAATCGTGTTTTTAAAAAACCTGATTTTCAAGGTCTTTCAAAATGCCAGCGCGCTTCATTGCTTGCCTGTTCTCTGATGCAGATTCGCAGGCTCGCACCAATGCGAGCCTGCGATCTGTGGACGGCGGGCTTTAGGCTGGCGAGCTTCAGCGGTTGGTCGAGACCCACGACCAACTGGAAGCCACCATTTTGGATGCCGGAGCAGTGCGGATCTACAATCACGCACTGCTCCTCCTCACCCGGGACCAGACTGGACCGGACCCACAGAAGATCCGGTGAGTAGCGGCAGGGAGTGATTCCCTCGCTGCATGAGGAAATGGCCTAAGAAAAAGTAACATACCATTTTGCAAAAACAACCAGTTCAGAAGTTTAAAATTTGTTGGGTCTTTAAGATTTTAATTTAAATAATTAAAACTGTGGGCCACTTCTGCACTACACTATTATAGTGTTATTATTCCACTTTCAACATCCTGTGGAATCTTGGGGTTTGCAGTTTAGGGAGGGGCCTTTAGAATTCTCAGCCAGAGAGCTCTTTGGCCTCAGTAAACTACAAACCCTGAATTCCACAGGATGTTGACAGCGGAATAACAGCATTATAACAGTACAGTGTGGAAAGGGCCTGTATTTAATAATTTAATTCTGGAATCAAGGTCATGCCGAAATTCCAACTTAAGTCAGTCATTTTATTTAAAAAATAAATTTAACTAAGCTGCCCCTTTCCATTCCATTTCTATTTCCCACTTAAACAATTGTAATTAATTAGCTCTTATCACTGAGCTGAAGGCAAAAGGTTGAGACCAAAGGGCCAACAAATTTTAGCTTAAAAATTCCTGCCTTAGCATTTTCATCTTTTTTAAAATGAGGGAGGAAAAAAAAGGGAAACTATCAACCTTTGGTTTCATAAGAAAGGCATCTGGAATTCAACTCCACGGCATGAACTTCCTTCCCTTTGTGTGCATATGTGCTTTCAAACCGGCTGTTGACTTATGTGGATCCCATTAATTTCATAGGTTTTCTTAGTCAAGGAATACTTAGAGATGGTTTGCTAGCTCCTTCTTCTGAAATATGGCCTATACCAATGGGTATTCATTGGTGGTCTCCCATCCAAGTACTAAACAGGTTTGACCCTGCTTAGTTTGACGCTGCTTATCTGAGTTCCTAGAACTGGCCTGATGCACTACTTTGTGGCTGGCTACACCCTCAAGTACTCCTTGAGGCCCCTAAGAAGACATTCATCAGAGCAGTGCTACTCAAACCAGTGATCCCTGGACTGGTGCTGGTTTCTGAGACATTGGCTGCCAGTCCCCGTCAAGTTTCCATGAAGGAAAGAAACAAATTGTACTCAAATATACTCCTGGTCCCTGGCATGTTGGAAAACAAATAATTGCCAGTCCCCCAGATCAGTTAGCTGGAGAAGCATGCCATCAGAAGGTCACAGTCAGGAGAAGGTCCTAATTAATCAACTATCACTGGTGTGATAGAAATGGTCTATCTGGAAAGGCTTATGGAAACAACATAAGGACATGCCTTTCACCCAAGATATAGTTTTTTTGTTTTTTTATATATT
The DNA here is from genome assembly GCA_030412105.1 of Cyclura pinguis. Lineage (NCBI taxonomy): Eukaryota > Metazoa > Chordata > Lepidosauria > Squamata > Iguanidae > Cyclura > Cyclura pinguis. The sequence continues at coordinate 81,176,568 of CM059603.1, read as the reverse complement.
GAAATGGGCTGTATTGAAAAATTGATACCTCTTTAGAAAAAAAGAGGTAACTCTGTAAATCAATTGCCATAAAGACAACTGATGCCCTTATGAAGAGTGACTTCAGTTAGCTGGGGCTTGGATGGTGGGTGGAAGGTGGCTGAAAGCCAAATATACAGAAGTGGTTCTTATATCTCAGTTCTAAGAGAGTCTATTTTAATTATATTTGGTAAGAATCATGGGAACATTCCCTCCCATTCTGCACCAAAATGATGCCACTCTCACCCCCCCGCTCCCCCTCTTTGCTCAGCCTTACTGCACTGGTCTTGCTATGCAGCAGTCTGTAAAAAGAATTTACTCTGATGCAGTTTGAAAAGTGCATTTTGTACTTGGCTGTTCCTTTGATCGAATTAATCTGCACTTTTTTGTAGTCCTAAACGGCGGCCTATGGGTTGACAATGTAGCTGTTTAAAAGGGATTTTAGGGGATAATAGCCAATGCAAATAGTGCCATGAGAATGGCAACTTGCTTTTGCACTCTCAATTGCATAATAACAGCAAAGAAAGCTTTAAAAACAAATTGAAATTTTGTGGCATGCCATCTGGGATTATTGGGGGTGGGTGGGGAAGGACAGCTCTGAATGCTGCAGTTGTGTCAAAGAATGGATAGTGTGGGCCACTCTTAAACTGACATGTTTCAGATGGTAACACTATGCTAACTGCTGCAAAGTTGGCTAGCATTTCCCCCCCATATTATTTTCTTTCTTCTGGGTAATCTGCTCCCCCTTCCCCTAAAATGTCCTTTGGGCCTGGAAAAACTTTGCCATTGTTAAAGCATTCAATTCAGGCCCCTTGCAGCTGCTGATCCCATCATTGTTCTGATCATTATGTATACACGCCAGAGTTGAATGTAGCCAAGCCGTTTAGTGCCTTAATAGGTGTCTGCATAAAGGTCATTTTTTTCGTGGCCTTGTTTTAACAAAAGTTTATCCACAAACGACGGCAGCTAAAACTCTAATGTTAATCAGGGGTCCTCTGTGAAGCAAAAAAAAAGTGATGCGGATGGGTGAGGGAAACCTATATGAGGCACAGAAGATAGATTTTCTAACTGACATTAGTAAAACACTGAAATAAATAATACTGCACATCAAGGATCCAGGGCCTGTAAAAGAGTTTTTTGGGGAGAAGACTACAACTCCCAGAATCCCCCATCCATCCTTCTGAACTCAGCTAGGTCATACAGAATATCATTTGACAGATGTACCTAACCCAAGAAGTGATTGTGCATAGATAATGTTTGTGAAGGAAAGTTGAGGACATAAGAAATTTGCAGTTTCCTGGTCTGACTTCTAATGGTTTTGAAGCCCTTTTATCTGCAGGCCTTTGAGGTGATATATTTGGACCTTGTACTTTGTTACATTCCAGCCTATCAGAAGAAGAGCCATAAGCCAATTATGGAAGCAAATCCTGAATGTACTGAGGAGTTGTTAAAAAAGCAATGTCTCTTTCACACTACACAATCACTACATTTTGATACCACTTTAACTACCATGCTTGCATACTGTAGAACCCTGGAATTTGTAGTTGTGTGAGATATTTAGTATTCTCTACAGAAACTTACAGTGTCTCAACAAACTCCAAACTCCAGGATTCCACAGGACGCAGCTGTGGCAGTTAAAAATATATAGTGTGAAAGAGAGTTAACAACGGTTTGAATAATATATGTTTCTGGCATGCTGACCTTATAGTTTGTGCTCTTTAGGTTAATGGTAATATAATGGTACAATAGGAAAACTGAGGGGAAGTGAAAGAGACTACAGACTGTGAACTGCACATCAGATTTGGAAGAGTGGAGGGGCAATGTTATTTCAGCCTTCCAGAGTTCTAGATCACGTGAGGAACTTATTCAGGTAGAGAGGAACCTCCAGTACAGGAATTCATTGGACTAGAACCAGTGAATTCTCTCTTGTACTAGCTGAGGCCTGAACGTCTGTTAAGGGCTATAGATTGGAATATATAAAGCCCTATAAACTGAGCAGTCAAAAAAGAAGAATCCATAAATCCTTCTCTGCAAGAAGGATCCACAAATGCCAATCAGTTCTGTTCAACTAAATGATGCTTCGTATTTCTGACAGACTCACAGAAATGGTCCCATCTTTTTTGTTCCCATTCCAAATATAAACTTATTTTATTACTTAGGGCCCTATCACACGACACTGTTATAGTGCTATTACTATTTCACTTTAACTACCATAGCAACATTCTGTGGAATTCTGAGGTATGTAGTTTAGCGAGGCCCAAGAGCTCTTTGGCTGAGTATTCTAAATACCCCTCCCTAAACGACAAATCCCTGAATTCCCTATGATGGCATCATGATAGTTAAAGTGGAATAATATTGCTATAACTGTATAGTGTGATAGGGCCCTGAATAACTCCAGTTGCTATCAGGGGCACTGCTGGGCACAGACTCTTTTATATCTGTGCATTCTGTTGTGCCTTTAAGATTTATATATGGTTGTTTTGGTTTGCACTGTGATTGAACCCAAGGTCTGAAAATGCTCCTTTTTGGACTTCAGCTTGCTGAATCTCCCAGACAATATGGCCAGTTTCAAAGTTTTGGTTGTGGTTTCAAATCTGGAAAATGTACTTGGTCTTTACTCAAAAGAACAAAGAAAACTTGCAATAACACATTACAAATAACCAGTTACATATTATAAATTGATTTTTGCTATCACTAAGGCCCTTTCCGCAGCTTACCTTTTAACGCTGTTGGAGTGTGGGCCTCGTGTGAGAAGCCTGGGCAGGAAGGCTCTTGCAAGCCTCCTGCTTCCCTGCTGCTCGGGCTCCGCAGCTCCTTCCTGCTCGCGCAAGAGCCCCACCAGCACCCCGCCCCTTCCTTCTGCAGTGCAGCCTGGGAGTTGGAGGCTGCACTGAGGAGAGGATGCGCGACCAGCTCAGCTCCTGAGGATCTGCACTGCAGGTGAGTGCGGCCCAGGCCCGTGAGCCTTGCGCAAGCAAGGGTTATTTTCGGCTAAAAGCTGAAAATAAAAAAATGCGTATTCACTGCGCGTGTGGGCCTTGAGCGTGGTGGAAATGGGAGTGCGTCATGCAGACCACTCCTCACATTTACGCGATGCTCAAGGGGCCCTTTCGCTTGCAAACTGCCATGCAAGGGGATGAGAGTTAACTACATTACATTATAAACATAACGTAATAAAGGTTTAGTTCACTTCATTTATAGTCTGAATGCAATGTAAATGATTTCAGTGATTCATAAAGTAATTTTAAAGCTGTAACCAAGGGTTTTTTTCAGTGTTGCAGTTGTGATTCATTACTTACAATAACTTTCCAAACTTTGAGAGTAATGGAAAACTGGAGACTAAAAGGCTACAGTTGCAAATTTCATGTGAAAAATGAAACTGTAGTTCTTTAGAGTTTTTTTGTTTTTGTTTTAATCAAATCATTTGCTTTTGCTGTTTTATAGTCTGGTTATGTTATACATTGGTACAGACTTTTTATCTACATCCAATATTCTTTGTCATTATGTGAGATTAAGAAAAAAAAATTACTCATAGTTTCTCCATTAATATATTGTTGCCACAATCATATGCCAACTAAGTTGAAGCAAAGGACTTACTTTTGAATAAACATGGGGAAGAATGCACATATCTTATAAAATACTCATTGGCATGATAGGTATCTGGCTTTCAGTTTCAAAATATACCTAAAAATTATCATAAATAATTTTCAAAGAAGTATCTGTGTTAGTTTCTTGCAGCATAAAAAGAAGGAAGAGAGGGAGAGGGGATAAAATGGAATGTAGCTGTACTTTTAAAACTAACTGGTTATTATTTTACCATGATGCGCTATTGATATGAATCTGCTTCTTCAGAAGCAGTACAGAATGATATCAAAGATTCAGGTTATAGAGCGTATTTACTCCCAGTTGTGGGAGTGGGATAGAATGTAATAGGATCCAGAAAGGGGCATGGTCCTTGCCCCAAATTTTCAAAGGGCTGCCTAGGGTGATACAGGTCTTTCAGACCTCTATAGTGGTCAGTTAGTGTTGAAGTATGAAAGCAATAAACCTGCTTACCAAAAGTCAATTTCCAAAAGTTCAAAACTCTCTCTTTTCTGACAGAAGATTCCTCGTTACATGTGCAGTAGTGGGAATTCTTGTATTAATACCTGTAGTGTACCATGAAGCCATTGTCTTTGTCCATGACTTCTCTGAATGCCTACCTCAAATCTGGAGCTTATTTGATGGGGTAACTTGCTACACCACTCACCAAAAATCATGTATTTACTTCAGCTCATTAGAAAGCAACAACAACAAAAAAGTGTCTTCCATCTTGCTCCACAATCTACCTGCACAGGTACAGTAATAAAAGTGATAATCCAGCAACACTGGATAATCAGACCCTCTCAGTCAACCAGCTTTGTGTACAACTGGAGGCATAACTTAGAGTTTCCATCTTGGGACTTAAAGCTGTCAAAAGATTAAGATTTTTCACTTTTTTGTTATAGGTTCTAGAGAGATTATAGAGTTCACAGGAGAGCTATTGCATCTGACATCATGTTCCATGCTACCAGTGACCTGTGTAGCTGCTTGTACTTTTTTGAGAAATGGTCAACTTGCTATATCTATCAAGACTGGAAATTTACTTCCCATTTTCATGATTTTTTTTCACCTGTAACTCACTGCTAATTCTTCTTCCACCCTCTTTTGAATTGTTGTTGTTACTGCTTCTCAGGTTTTTTTTTTTTTGGTTGTCAGAACCCCAGAGAATGGAATTTGCTAGAAACTTCCCTCTTATGTTGCCCCCAGTGCCCTGGAAGAGGATTTTTTTTCAGTGTTTTGTGAGTAAAAATAGTCTTGCCACCAAATCATATCAGTTGCCACATTTTTGTGAAGCTAGTTACCTCTTTTGCTTCTGTTTTACACCAACCCAAAACAACTTCTAGGACATTAGGACAAAATTCAAGATGGCGTTAGGCAAGGAAAATAAAAAATAAAATAAAATAAAAGGCTATCAAAGCTTTATACCAGTGGTTGTGGGGTGTTTATGGTGGTTTCAACCAGAAACAGGGAAGAAGTTCACAACCCTCTTTAAAATTTCAAACAACAATTCTTATTGCTTCCCAGAATTATTTTTATTGTGAGAAGGATTTTCTAAAGGCAGATTCCTCTTAAGCTAGCTAAACCACATTCCAGCATCTCTAACAGGATTGCTATGTTTTACTTCCTCTCAGGAATATGTAAAGCTGTCCAGAGGTTAGCTTGCTTGCAGAGTGGCACTTTTTTCCTGTAGAAGGCTACTATACACAATATTTCTTCCGTCAAAGGCTAATGTTCTGAGCAAATTTGTTGGCGTTCTCCATTCTAGAATATCCTTCAAAGAGGTTAAAATATTGAATAAATGATCTGGCTCTGTCCCTACAGTCAACAATTGATGGATAATATTCCTTAAACCATTAATTCCCATAACTGCCAAGCCAACAGCCTATAGGGCCACAGGTTTGCATAGTCCATATGCCACTTTGGGAAAGGGTACTATAGAATTATTACTTAAGTCAATGATACCCAGAAAAATCAAAAGCTATTTTGGTTGTCCCTTTCAGTTTCATCAATGTCAGACACTATTGGGTGGAATTTTCTCCCTGAAGCATGATATTTTATTTCTTTTCATAGGTATAAACAGAAAAAGCATTAATTAAAAAGAAAACAATTATACCTGTCTAAATTTGGAACAAATGCCCTGTTGCTGAGCCCAACTTTGGGAAGTTTAATCTCTTTTCCAAAAGTACGGCCCATTTTTTGTCCCACACATTTATAATGAGAGTCAGTTATATATTCAAAATTTATAGAATTTAATGCTACTTCAACTGTCCTGGCTCTGTCCCATGGAATTCTTTAGCTGGTGGTTGATGGGCTCCAGGTCTGCTTTTGGCAACAGGCTAGTGATCCTAGTCTAGATTTTAATCTGATCTTTAAAAGAATTATCCAAGGCATTGAACCCTATGCCAAAACAGATTCAAAACACTGAATAGTTCTTAAAGGTTATATTAAAACGTGGAATGGATTCACTACCCCACTGAAATGAAATTCACCAGTTGCCACCAGTTGGGATTTGTAGTTTGGCAAGTTAATATTCTCTGCTAGAGAGCTCTAGTGTACTTCCTTGAATTACAGTAAATGTGATCTATAAATCCTCAAATATAATATTAATTGAAGCCCCATGATCATTTTAGTTACTCTTTGTAGCATCATTTCTGGCTCTATAACAAGGTTTGTGAGATGTGGCTCTCAGAACTGTACATGGTGTGGCAAGTATGCTTTCACCACAGATGCCCTTAAAAGCATTACATCATCTGCAATTTTACTGTAAATCTCTTTCTGAATGAATCCTAAAATGTAGTGTTGCCTTTATCACAGGTACCACACACATTGGATCATTTTCTTTGAACTGTACAGTCCTCCTTCTACATTTGCAGGTTTGACCTTCATGAATTCAATTATTCACGAGGCACCCGCTTGTCTCCCTCCCCCATTTTCCTCCTCCCAATCCCTCGCATTCTTCACACCAGGCTTGCGAGGCATGTGTTCAAAATGGATGTTGTTTTTTTCCTTTTGGATAAGCAAAGCCCCCTCCCACTGCTGAAAGCATGGCTTCTCTGCCTTGTGGTTGCACATTCTGCTCTATATAGGCTGCTGATTGGTCAGGTGCCCTCTTTGCTCCTCCCCTACTTTTTCATGATGGCCACCAGAAGTAATTAGAACTCCAAAACCTCCCTCTTCTCTGTCTGAGGGGAAAGTACTGGTAAGCCTTTTAGGTTGTCTCCCCCCCCCCCACCCCCGGGCCAGAGGCAAAAGAATGGGAGGGGGGAAGCTCTGGAGGGGAATGGAAGGGGAATTGCAGGGGGGAGTTATTTGTGTTTTTTCCACTTTCGCAAGGCTTCTGTGCCCCAAACCCTTTTGAATATGTAGGGGAGTACTGCATACTCCAATTCCAAGAATACTTCCTTTGTCAGTTCCGTCACTTCATATCCCACTAGTAAATATGTGAAATATATACTAATTACCCTGCATACTTATTCTACAATTTCTCTCTGCCTCAATAGGTATCATTTTGCACTTCACACATTTGGCATTTCATTGCCTGCTCATCCTTGTTGGAGAGAATGGGTGGAGTTCTTAGCAACCCCTTTTGGTCTCAATTAGTCTCAGTACTGCAGTGTCACTAACAAACCTTGCAACATCAATGGTCATGTCCTAAGTCATTCATGAACAAGTTAAAAGTACCAGACCCAACAGAGAGCCTTGGAGCCGTATCTTGAATCCTTTTTTTTTTTTTGATAATTGTCCATTTTTTCCATTGTTCTGCTTCCTAATCTTTATTGTTACTTATCTCTAAGAGGACCTTCTTTTTTATCTCATTGCTACTTATGAATCCCTGATGAGGTATGTCGACAAAAGTTTTATGATAGGCCAGGTACGTGTGTGTACATGCCTTCAAGTCACCTGTCGGCTTATGATGACCCCATGAATTTCGTAGTATTTTCTTAGGCAGAGAATACGCAGAGATAGTTTTGCCAGTTCTTCCCTCTGAAATACAGCCTATAGCACTTGGTATTCATATACCAAGGATCATTCTACTAGTGATCTACCAGTGATCATCCCTCCCTTGCTTTGTTATTTTAGTGAATGGTGAGTGTGATGAACCCGGGTTGGGGGGGTAGCAACAGAGCCGTCCTAGCAACCAAGAGAATTTAAAATTGATTAGCTCTCATCAGTGGGGAGTGCCTCCCTAAAGAATATGTTGTAAACATGCCACTACAGTGCGCATACTCTGTGGCATGCCCTCACAGGCTCAGTTCTCACTCTCTGCTTTGTGAACATGCGAGTGTTGTTGTGCTGGTACCAGTGTATATAAAAACTGGCACCTCTTTCAGTCTTGTGAGCAGTGTTCAGTTAGTGAGTGTCTTCTCTTTGTCATAGTTTTAAATTAACTGTCCAATCCATGTATTATCAGATATGGATCAGTGACTGAAAACTACCACAGTGAAAGGTACAATTTATGGAAATGGGCTTCCATGGGGTATGCGAGTAAAAAAAAGGTTGGGAACCTCTGTTTAGAAAGAAGAAATCAGGAACTGAACTCAGTTCCAGGACTAGGGATTCACTTTTCAGATGGATCTCTGGGTACTCTTTCCTATTTTTTTTTTTAAAAACACTTTTCAAAACCTGTCGACTTGCAGCCAAGTTCTTTTTTTTTTTTGTTGGCCATTTTATAAGCTTGATTATTTAACTTTAATCATATTTTCCACCAGTTTTCACAAAGTGGAATCAAAGCAAACTCTCCTGAAATTTCCTGCGTCCCTCCTGGTCCTTTAATGGATGCTTTGATAGCTGCTTCCCAGTCTTCTGTCATTTAGGCTGTCGGGTTTATTTGAATCCCCCAAAATCTTCTTGCCTGTTATTTTATTGCCAAAGGTTGTATGATTGTGTATTCTCATTTGAGAAAAGCTTCAATTTTCTGAAGGAAGTCTTCATGTCTCTACCCATCCTTGGCACTGCTCATTAACAATGCTAACATTCTCTTGAACTGGACAGTACACTTTCTAACCCTGTGATACTCATTTGACTTTTTAGTATTGTGTTTCTGAATAACTTCCAAGTGTTTTGGAGACAAATGACCCTTCTGACTTTCCTTTTCAACTTCCTTCTCCATAGTCTTACACTTTTTGTTGGTAGTGTCTTATTTTGAAGTCCAATACGGTTGTGTTTTACTTCCCTCACAACTGTCTATGTATATACAGTATGTTGAATTTGATATGACTGTAAGACTATTTTCAACCAGCTCAACAACAGTTGCATCTTGAAACCGGTCATGAGCACCAGACAAGGGTGTTACAGGATAAATGAAGTCATGCAACAGTACAAAAATCTTCTTCCTTGGGTCACTTGCCAATTTCATAGCTTACGTTAAAGTTTCCTGAAGCATTTGGAAGGTGAAGGTTTGGAGAAATAATATGTATTAGCACAAAATTATTTTACAGGCCTGATATTAATACCCACAGAAACTTGGTGAAGGACGTTCCTCATTTGAGATTTCTACTATATCTACTTTGAAGTACAGTATGATACTAACCCTTATATACTCTTCCTTGTCCTTCCCATGAAGTTTGCATTCAGATATGATGATTATATCCTGGTTTCCTTCTTTCTACCAGTTTTCTGATATTCCCACTACATCTATGTACCTTCCAACACCCCCACACTGTGGCAGCTATTAATGCTTTATAGAACGTTGGTCATTTCAAAGAAATTGTTTTTAAAAATTGTTTTAACTCTAAAATACTAACAGGTTTTTTTTTTTAAAAAAACACACCATTCTTGTAGAACTATTTTCTAATGACAACAAAACATCATTTACTAACTCAACAAATAACAATGTACTGACACAGTTATTTTAGTTAATGTAAACATGGCCATTAGAAAAGAACAAAATATATAATTTATCTAGAGATAGTAATTGCACTCCATGTAATTTTCTACAGCAAGCATTCATTATTGCAAAGTGTTTTCTTACTATTTCATTTGGGGTTACAGAGTAATGTTTTCTCCAGTTTTTCACTCGAGTAATTCAATGTTTTCATTTGATGTTGAAGGTAGCACTGGAAAATATGAAGAATTTTTCCATCAATATGTGAAGCGTTTGAAATAATCATAGTTTGCAACAAGCAATCAAAGAGGCAAATGAGACTTAAAAGAAGAATAAATCAATTAAAAAAGCATGTTTGACAAATAATGTGTTATGCTCCTCACACTGTATTTACATTTTCAGGAGAAATAAAAGTAACAGAAAACTTGCCAGAGTAATTAACAGCCTGTAGCTCATTTAAATTGCATCCTCATTACACTGGAAAAAACTGGGAAGGACTGAAACCATTTAGGCCTCTGTTTTACCCATGGAAGAAAATGGATGTTTAACTGTGGCTTATTGATAATACCATCCGAAAAAATCCTGCATGCAAGTGCAAACAGACACACATACACATGAGTACAACTCCATAGGTAGGTCTATTTGGGAATATAGATACATTTTCTATGTAGCATAAGTGACTGTTAACAATGTTTTCAGTATTCATAGAACTCTATCTACACTTCAGAGACCATTCAGAAACAAAATAACACAATAGAATACTAGCATCCTGTACATATTAATGAGAGCTTCAAAAGTTAAACTGCAACTCCCAGAATCCTCAGGTTAATGGCCATGATGTCTTCGGAATTCTGGGAATTTTAGCCAAAAAAGGAACTTTCCTAAACTCTGATGTTAATCGTATGTATGTTTACTTGAAAGGAAAATTTACCATGTTCAAAACCCCTGGAAAGAAAAGGATCAGGCAGAGACCTAGTAGATCTCTGTTGTAAAGAAAGCCTAGCTATCCAATTGCTCTACACATTTAGCCATTAGAAAATAAAATTAAGTGCATTTGTATAAGCATGTTTTTTGTAGTGTGAGGCATGTTCTGATGGAAATTCTGATATTTTTTCACAGTGATTAGCTGGCCAATGGCATCAAATCATAGAAGGACAGCAAAACTCTATTAACATGATTTCTGAAATAATTTCTCAAGTGACTGAATAAATTTGATAATGTGTAAGGAAAAATGCCAAATGATTTATATTAGGAAAACAGCTACTTATATGAGCTGATAAGAACTACATTGACAATCATTATCTAGAAACCATTATGTGGACAGCTCTCTTGAAAAAACCAAAACCAAAACCAAGGGCTACTCTTTTCATAAAAATATATAAACCTGCCTTACACTGAAATTAGAGCATCAGTCCACTCACACCAGTATTGTCATTTCCAGGAATAAGTAATCCAGTGTCCTCCAAATCTTTTGGATTATATCTCTCATACGTTCTTACCAGTAAGGCTAACTGACACCTTTTGCTTACAAACCAGTTATGATCCCTTCTCTAAGAACCACGTTTCAGCCATTCAACATGAGTATGTGGAGAAAGACATGCCTGCTATGTTCTTTCTGTTTTCACTGAACATACACCTAAATCGACTAATAATTTCAATTTAAAGGGTATATAACCTTAGAACCTAACCAGTTCTATGTCAGTATGTAGAAGCTTGCAGCTCATGGTCTAGTTCATGGAGTCCCCAAATTTTGGGGACCTGTGGATACATTTCGAATGCTGAGAAAGTACTCATCACAGAATGACTGTGGTAGCGAAACCTGGTAGTTGAAAAATAGCTGCCATAGGTATGTGCCATACCTTTTTCTGTTTTACTCCCAAACTCTTCCAGGGAACTAGCTTGCTATAGTCATTTGACTATTGTACTAGGACTCCATAAGACCAAAGTCTGAATCTTGCACAGTCATGGAATCCAGTATCTTAGGCCCTTTCCACACAAGGCGAGGGAATTGCTCCGTGCCATTACCTACTGCTTCTTCTGGGGTCCGAAGCAACGGTGACTGTCCCTGAAGTCCTTCCGCAGGGCTCCTCCTTGGTCCAGGGTGAATCGGAGCAGTGCAAGGTCTGTAGATCCGCACTGCTCCGGCTTCCAAAATGGTGGCTTCCGGTTGGTCGTGGTCCCAACCAACCGCTGAAGCTCGCCATGCCTAAAGCCCACCCTCCACAGATCGCAGGCTCAGATTGGTGCAAGCCTGTGAATCTGCACAAGGGAGCAGGAACGCAATGGCGCATTCCAGGAAAATAAAGACCTGTTTTTTGCAGTCTTTAGAAAACACACTGGAGGACCGCTTGGGGTCATTCTGGAGTGGACTGAGGTGCGGATCTCCAGTAAGTAGTCTGCTCCTAGTCCGCTCCAAGGTGCAGACGACCTCCATGAGAGGACTCGCTGCCCCATTCTAATTGCCTGGTGCGGAAAGGGCCTTAGTTAATAATCATCTTTGAATTCCTAAGGAATACCATCCATCTTGGAAGCTAAGCAGAGTCAGTATTTGGTTAATATTTGGATGGATGACTGCCAATGAATACCAGGCACTGTGAGCTATATTTCAGAGAAAGGAACTGACAAAACCACCTCTGAATATTCATTGGCCAAGAAAACCTATGAAATTCATGAGGTTGCCATAAGCTGACAGGTGACTTGATGGAACATAGACACATACACACACACACCATCCAACTGTCCTGGTTTGGCAGGCACAATCCTGCTCAATTCTTTGTCATCCCAGTTTTTCAGCTGCTTTGAAAATGTCTGTTCTCCTCTCCTTCTTCTCTTTTCCTTCTTAGTCCTTGGCTTACTTCAATTGCTACAAACTGAGTTCAAAGTGAAAAGGTAATAGGTACTCAATTAACTCAGTGAGACAAGGACAGAGAAGAGAAAGGGGAAGAATCTCACCTTTCCAGTAGGCTTAGGCAAAAGCAATCTTCTCCACCTCTCCTAGTTTGTGTGTTCTTCCTCATTAATAACTTTTGCCATCTCAGTCTTACAATATGATATGATAGAGCTTTATACATATTTTTTTCTCTCCTTGATACACTAATTTTATGCTTTAAACATTTTTTTAAAAAAATTGTATTTATTATTTTCACATTGTAAACTATTTTATTTGGTATTACTACTACTACCACTGCTACTACTATTATGTGTTTTAATTGTTTTGTAAGAACATAATACGGAAGTACACAAAATTCATAAGAACGTGCCTGTCTTGATCCCCACCTTAAAAACAGTAGTGGAGTCTGTGATGATTAGAAAGGAGGCAGGATGAAAGCCCTATAATATCTGTAAGGCCACACATTCCCTATCTTTCTTGTAGATATAGAGCAGCCATTAGCATCATCCTGTTTGTGAACTTCAATAATGCATCTAGCTTCATGGTAGTCACACTGTAAACTATTTTAGTTGGTATTATTATTGTTGTGATTGTGGTTGTTGTAGTTAATGAAGCACGTGTTACCCTGCTTGCTTGGGGCTCCCTTAGGGGGGTCCCAAAGGCTGTCAAAATCGTCTCTTGTGGGGAAAATTAGCTCTGAGCACTGCTTTAGCAATGCAAAGAGGGCAGGGTAATTAAGGGTCTTTTAACCCAATGTTTATGGGGTTAGGCCCAGTCAGAAATCACACAAAAACTGTTCAAATTTAAGTATTTTATTGGTATAGGTGTTAAAATCCATACAGTCACTCAGCTGCACTCACTCCAACAAGCATACAAGACTATAGAAATTTAGAAAGAGGTGAAAATTAAGAGAGAGAGAGAGACATAAGGATTTGAGTTAATACTGTACCAATCCAGCTGGGAGAAGATCTCAGCCACGCCTTTTGAGGCTGAGGAGAGCTTACCAGCTTCATGGTTTGCAGATCTGGGAGAACTCCAAACTCCGAAAAAGAATGAGAAAATGGACCTAGTTATAGAGCTGACCCATGTCCTGGGGAACAGATGGCTGCATTTTTATCAAGATGGATTTCAGCTTTGTAGTTCAAAGAAAATACAGTCAAACATCCTTATAGCTTCCTGCAAGATGAGTATCTCATCCAGGGATGCATACCTCAAGGTGTCACATTCCAGGCTATTTGCATTGTTTATTTGTTCCCAGAGACTTATTGTCTCCTGATCACTGCTGAAAATCCATTCCAATGGCCTGTGAGCCATTTGCAAGATTCACCCAGGATGCGTGACAGAAAACTGGCTACTCTTTTGATCTATCTCCATAGCTCCACTGCCTACGTGTCCGTCCAGTATATCTCTATGGCTCTGTCAGTGTCAGGTGGCGACTTGAACAGAAAACGGAGGCAGGAGCCGAAGTGTATGGCTTTTAGTAACAAGTAGTAACATAAGCAAGAGGTTACATCACCCAAACGAAAAGAGACAGCAAACTCGACAGCTAGGGCTGGCCTGGAACGAAAAATACAGGATGCAGATTCCCCGGAGGGAAGACAGTTGTTGCCCCATGCCCAACTCCCCCAGCGTCTGACTTAAATACATAGTCCTTAACCCAGCTGGGCTGATCAAGCGTCCGTTGGCCCAGCTCACAGCTGTAGGCCCTCAGACTTCAGATGCTTCTCCTGCAAGCGTTTTGATCTGCGAACCGCCTCCTTCTCTCGCCGCTTCTGGAGGAACGTGGGGGGAGGGTCTGCAGCAAATTCCGGGCTGGAGTCAGGAACAGCCGCTTCTGTCGAGCCCGAAGCACTGGTCTCCTCTGCTGCAGGTACTGGCTCGGGGACCGCTGTGGAGTTGCTGGCAGGCCCCTCCCTTGCCTCTGCAGGAGCCCCCTCTCCCTCCCAGGGATCCACCCCCGCCTGGGGTTCCCCGTCTAACTCAGAGTCCCCGTCTGAGTCGGCAGCATGCTCAGCCGGGCTCAAGACAGGCTCACTATGTTTGATATAAAATAATTAGGATCCTCAGGACATAGTTTTTAGGTGGGTTAGGGGACTTACACACGTATTACCTGTAGTAACATTTTTGAACTTCAGGAAGTCAGACAACATACTTAATTATTCCAACAGACCAGTAATTGATCTCTAAAATTGAAAGGAGAGGAAATACCTGAAAGATATGCGGGAACTAAAGTTTAATTATTACAAAACAGCATTCTGTAATTCCTCACAAGTACTAGCTCTATGCAGAACCAGCACGGCATAGTGATTTGAGCATTGGAGTATTAGGGTTCAATTTCCCGCTCAGCCATGGAAACCCACTGGGTGACCTTGGGCATGACACACACTCTCAGCCCCAGAAAACCCAATGATAGGTTCACCTTAGGGTCACCATAAGTTGGAAATGACTTGAAGGCACACAACAACAACAACAACAAACAAGTTCTATGATTTCATACATGCTATGATAAGTTCTGCAGTCACAGCTAGGCTCAAATTATGGTCATAGAACAACATACTAAGAATGGAATCCCAAAATATGTCTTCCATATAGTGTTTCCAAGTTCGAGTTCAGAAACATGTCCTACATCTTTGATAACTATGTAGTTTATTCATTACAGTTTTCAACTTCTCAGGAACTGAACTTCTCTGAGCAGTGTAGAGGTAAAAGATAATCATTACAAAGTAATAAACCAATGATAATAAAAGTGCTCATAACAAAACCAGAATAAAATTAGCAGCAAGAAGAACAAAAAGAACAATGTAGGACACAGGAAAAATAAAACTAAGCACAAAGATCTAAAATGAAGGACAAAGTCATTAGACTACAGCATTTCTCAGCTTCATCAGTTTTTCTGACTAAGGTTAATGAGACCTTGGGATGGAACCCCTAACCAGGTTGGTCACACAGTTCCAGTCTCTGGACTCCTGTCATTTACCTTGCCTTTCTATCATCAAGATCCTGTCCTGGATCTGGTAGTTGAGGTGACCACTGTCCTGACAAGCGGCTGTGTTAATCAGTGGGTACAGTGTACCAGAGAGCCAGTGTGGTATATAAGTTTAAGTGTTAGACCAGGACACTGGAAAACCAGGTCTCAAATCCATGCTTGGCCATGAGTGATCTTGGTCAAGTCACAGTCTCATTTTCAGAGGAAGGCAAGGCCAAACAGCCCTCTGAACAAATTCTCAAGAAAACCCCATGATAGGATCGCCTTAGGGTCACCATTAGTAAGAACTGACTTGAAGGCACACAACAACCACCACCACAATAGGAAATGTACCAAAGCATGATGAGTTTTCCTTTTCAGCTATTAAAATAAGAGATCCAAATAAGAGATATAGAAAATAATAACAGTAAGGATTAATTATATAATGAATAAAATAAACATTTAGCCTCCTGTCAGTTACACAAACACAGTACACAGTGTTTCAAACCAAGATACACTTCACCTTAACTCCTCTCACATGCTCAGGTCCTCTTTCTAACTATCCCTTCTTGTGACTCCCTTACTCTGTTTTATCTTGGCTCTATCTAACTCTTTAATAGACAAGCCTTGAGGTTATATTCTTTCTCCCAATAACATCCACTTCACAGCATTCCAAAGGCTGAGATTGGTTAGCTTTACGCAGGATTGCCCAGCTTCTCACTTCACAGTGCCAGCAACATCTGAAGGGTTCCACTTTGCTCACCTCTGCTCTGATTTAGAATTCTTGCCTGGGAGAACAGAATGTGTTGTTACTGAAAAAATTATAAAATTAGACAGCATTCCACACAAGGGCCACCTTTGCTGTAAAGACCCTTTTCCATACAGCCATCCAATTCT
The DNA here is from genome assembly GCA_030412105.1 of Cyclura pinguis. NCBI lineage: Eukaryota > Metazoa > Chordata > Lepidosauria > Squamata > Iguanidae > Cyclura > Cyclura pinguis. The sequence continues at coordinate 81,160,392 of CM059603.1, read as the reverse complement.
ACTCATTTGGTGAGATTACCTAGAGAAGGAACTCGGATTCTGAATTTAGACTGCTGGTAGGTAAATACGCGATAAGACACTCCTTCAGACAGCAGACCCTAAAGCTGTTTAAAGACTAGCACTTTGAACTAGTAAGTTCAAAGGGGGTGGAGTGATTAAGGTGGCTCTATTTTTGGTTCCACACAAAGGTTTTAAGTATAGAGAGAACCATATTTTAAATGTAAGCCTGTAAGTCCTTCCTTAAAAACTATAGCTCTGAGATGTGAAACTATAGTGGGAATTTTCAGCACTTCATGATTATGCATATAGTTTTCACACAGCAGGTCAAAAGGAAGGCCAATCTCATTTTATTGAACTGGAAATCAAACAAAATGGCAAGTATGCAAAATATGGAAAGAAGCAGTACAATTACAGTCATCAGGCTGCAACTCCAAGGAACTGTCAAAGAAACTTTACAGCAATTATGGAGAGAAGAGTCCCTGCTTGTATTGCTTTTTACAACTGCATCACTTGCATCCAAACTGATTTAAAAGATCAGAATGTCCCAGATTTTGTTTCTGTACTTTCCAATTTTATCTTGGAAAGACACATACGTTCTATTTATCCCAGAATATTTTCTGTGAGTTCCTTCTACAATCAGAGACTTTTTATACCACCTCTCTATGGCGGCTTATTTTAGCCCAGTATAAAATAAGAAAGAAGAGGAATGAAATCTGGGACTTTTCAATCAGTCTGGATGCTTCCATTGTTAAAAAGAACAAGAGCATTCTGGTATGAAATCTGGGAATGTAATATTGTACAGATACCAGATATATTTTGTCTTGTCCTGACCCATTAGAAGGGACAGTATCTATAGATGTGAATGGTGAGCAACCTAGAAGGATTACAAGAAAATTCCATCTGTACTAAAAGATGAGGTTGAGCCACTTTGTAATCACATTCTTCCTAAATGATCTGAAGGCACATAATATAATTCTACTATTGATGCTGCTGATGTAATTTGCAAGTATCAGTAACTACTACACAGAAAGAAAATGATTGGTGGGGAAAATATAAATATCATATACTATCCTTTACCTAGAAAAAGAATAATAATTAAAAAAATCAAAATGTAAGTGAAATAAATAAATAGTGTATAAACCGTAAGGAAGTCTGCAGTGATTTCAGGAGGTACTGGTTCTACTGACCTACACCGCTATGTTAACAAAAGCCTACCCCATATTCGCTTTTGCCCAACAATGAAAAGTAAATGAATAATGAAAAATGCATCAGCATGCATCAAACCATGTTGAAATGTGTTAGCACAGATCAGACTTCAAAAAGCTGGCATCTTCTAGATATACTGCAGTAGAACTGTGTCATTCTTAGCCAGCTGGCTGGGCAAAACAGGAACACACCTGGAGGGCAATAGCTTTTAGAAGCCTGATAAAACTGTGGCTATGAAATCCAATTCTTCCTATCCAAAACCATGCACAGATATGGGCTAGGTTTTAGAGCAGCTGCTATATTCTATTTTTTGCTTTACAAAAAGTTTTCATCAAGTGATGGTTTTAAACCATTTCTGGAACTGTAGTAAAAACAATAAATTACAAAGGAAAATGTTCCCTTCCCCAAATTTAGTTATGATGATTTAATGAATTGTGACAGTAAAAACAAGGCATTCATGCCAACTTCTGTATAGTACATGTCCCCTAGTGGCTCCTTAAAAAAAATAAATTACCCTGTTCTAATTAGACTGAACCTACAGGGGCGAGTAAGTATCCAGTTTGCCCAAGAGAGAAGACTTGCTCTCATGTTAAAGTCACAATTGTATCCCCCTTCTAGCTTTTCAGTGGTGACCCAATCATATGAATCAACCCTCATTTAGTTGAAATTCCCTTTTAGAAAGAACATGAATTTTCTTCTTACCACTATGGTAAACAGAATGCTAAATAATCAGAGCAAAATTCAAATGCCACTCACTTCAACACAAAAGCACTGAATGTCAACCTGTAAAAACACTTACTATGTCAAGAACTAGGACAAAGATTATCTGAAATGCTGCAAGTTATGATTTAATACATACTGCTATCTCCTGTGGCTTATTTTGGCTGAACTCTTTTGTGAACTTTGGATTCCTGAATTCATCAAATAATTCACTTATTACACATATTTTTACAGATAAAACCAGCTAATAAGTCAATTAGCCAGTGCTGCATCAACTAGTACATCTCCATGTTCATTTCAAAGTACCATCTTTCAAATGTGGCTTTGAAATCCTCAACAGTCTTGGAATAATATGTATTAGAAAGGCTCTCTCTACATAATCCCAACATTCTGCTGCAATCGTTCCCAAAGGTTGTATTTCAGTCAGTTTACAACAGTGCAATATGGCTTTAACTCATTGTACTGAACCTGCTCTTACAGAAAATGCGTATTTGCACTTTTCACATAAACTTAGATGGCTAGGGGAAAATGTACTTCCTGTGGGAAGACTGTTCATTATTTTGCTGCAATATTCCCTTCTGCACACTTACTACGGTTTTTCAGATTTGAAGTCAATATTTCACGGGTTTCATGCCCATTTTAGACACTTAGCTAAGGACTTTCTGTTTGTTGAAACTGTTGGCTAGTGACTGGAGGTTCAAAGAAAAATCTGACTGTTATTTTTGTTACAAAAAGTATGAATGTCGTGTAGTAATAAAATATCCATAACAATAAAACAGGCATAGATTTTAAATTATACTTTTATTGCATATTCATGTAATTTTTTCCTAAATGATCCATGATGAATAATAAAATAAATCTAATCATGATGAAGGTAATACTGAAAAGCATTAAAGGTTTTAAATTGATTATTTGTGTTGTTTCTTAAGTGATGTATTCCATAATCATTGAGAACTCATGCTTGGAAATATGTTTTTTAAAATAAGTAATAGTAATAATAATAATAATATAAAATAATAATTATTATTTATAAAATAATTATTTTATATTATTATTATTTTAAGATTACCATCTGGATATTTGCTGTGTCCACACTGCCATTCAGATTTAAAAGAATGGAGAAACTATGAACCTGCTGGATCAATATCAACAGATGCAGAGTTTTACGTTATCCACTCTTTGCGCAATTTCCCTTTGGAATGTCTGGTGACATGATCTGAGTTCACTGATGACAGAACTCTTACAAAAAAGTTGAATGTCAAACAGGCTGCAATCCCAAAACATCCATCATCTCCTGTTAAGAAGGCTTCTCAAAACTACTCCGTACATTTTAAAGTGAGAGCTAGCATGGTGTAATGGTTTGCATATTGAACTAAGGTTCTGCTTGGCCAAGGAAACCCACTGGGAGACTTTTATATCATTAGAAGAAGGCAATGGCAAGATCCTTCTGAGCAAATCTTGCCAAGAACACCCTGTATTAAGTTTTCCTTAGGGTTGCCATGAATCAAAAACAACCAGAAGGCACACATTTAAAAGAAAAAGGGAATAAGCAGTGTTGTTGACTGAACACAGTTCTGCCATCTATGTTAGTGGACGTAATGTCCAGTTGACATAATTCTATTTAAAGTACAGGGTTCTGTTATATTTACCTTTGATAACTACTGTATACCTCATCCACAAAGGGAGTTATTCATTAAAAAAAATGGGTCAAAAATACTAGTGACACTCAATGGGTATTACTGACATTCTGCTTAATCACAGCTTTCTTTCATGGTTACTTCCATAAAACACTAATCGTGTGCATATTCTCCCCTATTCAATTAAAGCTGGTAACTACTTAGGCTGATGTCCTGACCATACAGTTTCAAGGTAATGAGCCCACTGTCCACATTGGTACCTCCTTCTGAGTAAATATACTCAGCTTTACCCTTGATACATACCCCAGTGGATTAGTTATGATTTCCATAAGTGCAGTTGATTTCAGAATTTTATAATCACCAAGTCTAAAAAGAAGTCTGCTGTTATGTGTGGCTGTTTCAAAACAAGTCACAACATGTTCAGTGAAGTATATAACCAGGAACATATACAAAGGATGTGGCCTTAGGGCCAAAATACAAATAAAGCACATTGTTTGGTGTTGCCTCCATCTCCTTTCCTTAAATAGCACTAGAGAAAATCAGGATTGAGACTGTGATGATAGTGGGGAACTTTAAAAAAACAGCCCTCTACTTAAAATGTAGTGATACCAACTGGCCTTCAACAGCTTCTGCTTACATTTACCTCAGTTTTGTTCTTTGTAATGAGAATATGAGTTAATCATACTTTGCAACAAAGTATGTGTAAAGAAATTAATTAGGCAGGATACACTGGGATGCAAGATTGGTACTGCCAGTATACAAAATCTTTGCTGACAGATTCCCTCCAGGAAAGACTTACAAAGCTCCCAAATCTTCCTAGGAGCCCAATGTTATATGAAAGGTTGGTTGTGTTGCTATTGACTTTTCCAGTGTTGAGAGGAAAGATGACACATTCCCATTTTTTCTCTGGGCTACTAATGAACTGGACAGGGAGGAAAGAGAAAGCACAAGATGAATGACAGCATGGGGTAAGACAGCAGGTTGAAAGCTGCCTTGTTTACAAAATTCAGTATCTCCAGCTCTTTCCACTTATTTTTTTGGCCTCCAGAACACTGAATATCAGTACATTTACACAGCAGCACTTGTACATTAATAAATGGGATGCACAAATTACTAGGACAACAGTTAAGATGACTGGACATGATTTGAACAAAACTATAAGTTACAGGCATGTTAACCTGTCTTAATTAGACAAATTTGTGAAGGGCAGTCAAGTTTTCACACTGAAGAGATATAAACAGGTAGGGTGATCCCATGAGATCTCCTTTCTGCTCCATGCATGTCTTTAGTATGCACTCGGTGCAATGATTTAAGATCTATCCCATACTAGATATATTTCAGACAGAGCAGCACAGTCTTTATACATGATGTGGACAACCAGTGACACTCCAGAATTTGAAAAATAACTCCATTCCTAACCACTGGCTGTGCTGCCAGGACCTGACCGTCGCTGAGGCTCAATCTCTGGAGAATCACAGATTGAACACACATAATCTTGCAATATTTTTTTTTAAAAAAACAAACTGAAGCATGACAGAAGCATCAGCATGTAACATTTGTAAAATGCTTCTAGAGCATAAGCAAACTACACTAAGAAACAACTGCAGAACATTTTCCCCCAAGAATTTAGGATGGCTTGGACCAAAGTGAGTGAAATGAATAAAAGGGAACATTTTTTCTCTCTCAGTGTACCAGCCACTCTTCTCAAATCAGGGGGAGAAACAAGGATCTGCTAGGCAATGTAGAAGTTACTTTGGAAGGGTAACTTTTACCCTTCTCTTCTGGTCACTTAGAATGTCATACCATCCTTCCTCTCTCCAGTATAGCGGAAAGATCTGGAAGAGCATGTTATTGGTCTCCCTTTATTTCCTTTGGATTTTGCTTCAGAATTTGAAGAGCACAGGCAAAGAACTGATCATCTTGAACCATACAAACAGAATCTCTGTTAATACTGCTTTCCTCTTTCTTTTGTCACTACTGTACATACACTGATCCAATGTCTATTCTATAAAGTGTTTGCACATCTGTCCTCAAGTTGCCTTGTGATTTATGGCGACCCCATGATTTTCACAGGGTATTCTTAGGCAATTTATACTCAGAGGTGGTTTTCCCAGTTCCTTCCTCTGAAATAGAGCCTACAGCACCTGGCATTCGTTAGCAGTCTCTTATCCAAGCACTAATCTCATTCACATTTTATATTGTACCATTTTTAAAGTTCTCCACCCAGCACATACCAGTCGTTTCACAATCTGCGTGGCTTGTGGAAATCTGTTTTGTAATTCGGTTTTATGTTTTACTTATATTTGGACAACCCACTTCTTTTCAGCGTGCTCCAGACTGCACAGAACACCGTTCAACTTTCGCTCAGCAACCAGAAATCCCCACGGAAACCTGCGTTTTCTTTCTAAATTAAAAACTTCGTATTGCTTTTCTGCACCTGCGCAGAATACCCGAGGTTACTTTTTTTTTTCTTGCAGCACACGGTGGTTTCACATCGATTTCAAAATCGAAATCGCTCGAGATCGTTGGGCGGTTCCCTCGGGCTATTTCCGCACTAGATTGTTATAGCGCTATTATCCCACTTTCAACATCGTACAGAATCCCAGGGTTTGCAGTTTAGGGAAGGGCCCGAGGCTGGGGAAGGGCGTCCCCATGTTGAAAGTGGAATAATAGCGCTATAACGGTCTGGCGCGGAAATGGCCTCGCTCAGGAGGCGCAGCAACCCAGCCCTGAAAGCACCTGCGCCTGGAAACGCTCCCCGAAAGCTAAGCAGCGCAGACGCCGAACGGCCGCGGTCCCGCACGCAGCCTCGGCGGAAGCGAGTCTCTCAAGAGAGCCCGACGCGAAACCGCGGTTCCGTTTTCTCCCGCGTGGGCTTGCCGGGGAAGCGAACGGTCCCCCGCCGCCCGCTTGGGAGGGCCTCCGCCGTTGCGCAACGAGGGGCGGGGGCGCTGCGCAGCCACTCGCCCCACGACACGAACGCGTAGTTTTCCCGTCCGGCTCCGCACACGGCACGCGTTCCACCCAGCGTCCGCGCAGCCTTGTCTAATCTCAGGTTTGGTACGCCACAAGCTCTCCAGAGCGAGGGAGGCGGAAGCTGCAGGCGGCCGGACACACACACGCACACGCTGGCACGGGTCTCCGCTCCCGGTCTCGAGTCCGCCTGCATCTGTGGCGAGCAACGACCTCGCCGCGAAAGAAGAAAACTCCGCGCGGGGCTGCTGCGGGCAATATCTTTTTACCCACTCGGGCGCGCCCGGGGCGCTTCCCTGATTGGCTGAGGCGCACGTGGAGAGCCAAGCGCCCCCTCCCCAACCCCGTGACGCCCTTCCCCAGCCAACTTTCTGTTCCTCAGGCGGGAATAAACGTCCACGGCAGCAGCAGAAGCAGCAGCGCGAGGCACCTGTACGATTGGCTCGGGGGGAGGGGAGGAGGGAAGCGCGAGCGAAAGGAAGGGAGGCGGCGCACGCACGCCCGGGAGGAGGAGGCGGCGGCGCGGGAGGGGGGGGAGAGTTTGAGACTGCGAGAAGGAGCGTATGTGTGAGGGGAGGAGAAGCCGGGTGCGACGCATGCGTGTTGCGCTGCCCCAGGCCTGCCGCGGCCGCAGTCACTTCCTGCCCTTGCGCCCATCCGGCTCCGGGGTCGCGTCGCGCGGCCGCTTGGGCGGGACGGGCGACGGGCAAGTTTCGGTCGGGACGCGGCGGAGGGCGCGTTCCGCCGCGCGCTCTCCTCCCTTCCCTTCCCCGGCGGAGGGGAGGCTCCTACGCGGCCGCCGCGGCGAGGGCTCTCTCGGCGCTCCCTGTCACCTGCTGCCCGCCGCCACCCTGCGGACCCAAACCCGAGCTTCTCCTCCTCCTCCTCCGCTCCCCCTCTCCCGCGCGCACTGCCATCCATTCAGAGGGGCGCCCACCTTAGGGTGCCTGCGGGCTGTGTGGGTACGTACGCGGGCTCGGGGACTTAACCGCCTTCCTCTCCCCAGCCCACTCAGGCACGCTGGACCGAGCGAGCGAGCGAGCGAGCTGCCTGGATGGCGGCCGCCCGGTCTTTCCGGAGGCTCCGTAAGTAGCGAGGTGGGCGCTGGAACTTCTTCAGACGGGCGGCGAGACGGCGCGCTGCCTCCTCCCCTCCGCCGCCAGAGCCGATGGTGTGTGCATGGGTGTGGGGTGTGTGAGAGAGCTGGTGTGGGCGGGAAGAGGCGAGTGTTGGCGTGACAGGTGGACCTGGAAAGCAGCGGCAAGGCAAGGGGTTTTCCTCAACTCATTAAGTGGCCGCCTTGTGGGTCGAAGGATCTGCATTATGGGGCGGGGAGGGTGGTTGGTTATGTGTTTGCATGAGGCATTTGTGGGGTGCTGCTGCGACCGCTGCTTCATTCCTTGTGGCTCCTGCCTCCTTGTGCTGGAATGTTGGTTCCCGGAGCGAGGCGCTTGGGATGGGAGGGAAAGTGTGGGAAGCTTCGGTCCGGTAACACTTTGGAGAGGGCCACGGGCACGCTTACCCCAAACCCACGCTCAGTGATGTTGGGAGTCCCACCATTTTGACATGGCACTCCGTGAGCCCAAAGCAGCATAGCATATGCCGAGGGGTGATAGAAGTTGTAGTTCATCGCTACCAGAAGTTATTCCTCCCTGGTGTATGCCCTGGATCAGCAGCTATGGTTCTTTGGAGGCTGCCTTAAGGAAGGAAATGATGGTTAGGCCCTCTTGATCCAGCAGCCCCCTCTATCCAAAGTGTGGGGTGAGCCCTTTTTTTAATCAGAACTCTGAGATCTAACAACTCAGCCAGGTTTAAAAGATATACACCAAGGATTAAAGAGAAGGACGAACACATTCTCGGCTCCAGAGACTCTTCATTACTAGAACTGAACTGAGCTCTCCATTTTTTTCACGCCAAAGTCTCTTCTTGTTAACCTAAACTCCTCCTCCCATATACTAGCTTATTGAGGGGGAATGATTTTGTTGGTCATTGTGTCACACAATTTGGACCTGCAGACCTTTTCTGATCAGTTGCAAAAACCTGTAAATCCTGACTGATCTTCTAAGCTTCAGTTTTGTTGCTCTCTCTCTCTCTCTTTCTCTGCATGAGTCACCTGTTGCCTTACTGCAACCTTATGAATTTCATAGAGTTTTCTTAGACAAGGACTAAGAATTTCATAGACTTTTCTTAGATGAGGACTACTCAGAGATGGTTTGCCATTCCCTTTCTCTGAAGTACAGCCTACTGTACCTGGTATTTCTTGGTGGTCCTCCATTCAAGTACTATTTAGCTTCCAAGTTCTGATGGGTTCTAGTGCCTTCAGGATATTTGTGCTCTCTGTTGCCATAGGGGCATCTTAGACTGACAACTGATGCTCATGTGATACCTTTCAGAAGATAGACTTGGATTCTGGATCTCCAGTTGTTTCCTATGCAATAATGAAAGTGCTAGCATAATTTTACACATACTGACTAGAAACCTTGAGTCTTGGTTTGGGGTAAGAGTCAAGATATATAACAATGATTAAAGTTAATAATAACTAGCTCAGATTTCCTTTGGAATGCATGCATAGGTGAGAAAAGGCTGTGTTGCTCAGTTGCAGAAGACACTGTGTGCACAGTCAGGTATACTCATGTCTTCACACAGTTGGGATGCAGTCATGGCAATAGAATGAATTCTTGGTACTGAATTTTGAAGTTAGATTTTCATGGAGAGAAGCAAATTAGCATGTAGAAGATGTAGGAGGAGATTTTGCTGGTGACATTCATTTGACAATATGAGGCACTGTGAATATGTGGGAGCAGATTGAATAAATGCCCCAAACTATCCTTACTGTTTAGAGTGAGTACTGATAATCTGAGAATAAAACACTTTGTAGATGTCAGATGTTGGAAGGTTTGATAAGAATGCAAGATTAAAGATTAGATGAATAATCCTTCTGAAATTTAGATTGAATCCTAAAACAAGACGAAGCACACAAAAATAATTAAAATAATGCCTTTTTCACTTTAAGCTCAAAAGTAAGTTATTTTTCCTCTTGTGTTCTTTTAAATATGAAATAGTTTTTCCTCTCAATATGTGCAATAGATAGTAAATGGTTCAGCTTTTGGAGATAACTGTAGACTTTAGCAAAAACGTTACGCTTTTAGGCACTGCAGTTTTTAAATCTATCTTGGGTGATGCTCTAGACTTTCCATATGCGGCAGGTATGAGAGATTTGCGGGTTATACTTAAATTGAAAAGAAAATACACTTTTGTCTGAATGGTACTGTGCAGTAGTGCTAAGATAAGACCTGTGTTACCTGCAAGGTTGTTGTGGTTCCTCCCTGCCTGTGAAAGAGCACTTTATCTGACAAATACTTTATCTGGCAAACAGTATATATTGAACATCATATGTTCTGTTAGGCAAATACCTTAGAGAATTTTATTTGGGAACACACTGATGTAGAAGTGTTGCTGTATCTGATGAGTATTAGCTCACTTTGAAAGAAGATCAAGCTGGATCAAACTGTATAAAATTTTTAGATGAATCAGGCAGCGGGTTGTTTTACATAGAGTTGTTCAGTCCAAAGTAGGCATGTTTCAGAAGACTTTCACCTCGCTCTTATTCCTATTTTCCTCCACTTCTGCTTTGGTTGGAGGAACATTGATATGTATTGAGACCTTACACAGCTTTGCATGTTTTAACCAATAGCTTTTGTCAAAGATAGTATTTAGTATTCCTCATATATTTTTCTGTAGCTCTTCTCATTGAGATGTAACAACACATATTTTGTCAGTGTTAGTTCACAGAATAAAGTATTACAGACTGATTAGAAACTATTACGAATTGATTAAGAAACACACTCCTGGAAGTCAGACTGTGTTTTAGGCGCTTGTAATACTGTCCTGCAGAAAAAGAAAGCACTATACCTTTGGATTTCTTTTTTCTTTTGGATTAAAATCCACCCAACATAACTCCTGTCAGGTTCCCTACAGATCTTGCTAACTCACCACCCCTTTCTAGCCCCATTTATCTGGCTGGCAAGGCTAGTTTCAGCACTAGAATTTGGAGAGGGAGGCAGGAGCTCCCTGGTAGTCTCTGGGAAGTAGTTGTAATTGCACCCTTAAATAAACTAGATTCTTTTGCATTCTGGCACTGGAAATCTCTCTCCCTTGAGCTGTGGCTGTTTGCTGTAGTTAGAATACTGTCAGAGTCTGAACTAGCCAGTTAAATGGGGCGTAGAAGTAAGGGGAGAAGGGGTTGATTGGATGCGGGAGACAAAGGTCATTCTCCCAGTTTGGGAGAAACTTCTAATTTTACCCATGAACCAGACTGATAACCATTGATGTGTTGTCCTCTCTGTTTGTAACATCTCTAAAAAATCAAAAATTGCTAAACAGATTTCTAGTTTGCACATGTGCGTTTGTTCTCTTTTTATCTTTCGTGTTCATTGTTAACTCTCAGATCAGTTATTTGGCAAGCATGTTACAGAACCTCATATTTTCTAGTAAATGACTGAGAATTTGCTTATTTTAGCAGAAACAAGAAACTGGATGTAGAACAAAAGTAGGTCATTGATGTGGAAAATGCCTCTAAGGGACAAGTATTGTCAGACAGACCACCATCACCATGGATGCTGTGAACCAGGTAACAGTATTGACCTAATGCTGTAGCTTCTTCTTTAATTTTTAGGTTCAATAAGAAAACATTAGGTTAAAACCATGCAGTACTAATGGAATTAAGACATCTACAGATACTTCTTATTGCTGTGTGCCTTCAAGGCATTTTTCACTTATGGCAATCCTAAGAGGTCCCTTTTCTTGGCAAGATTTGTTCAGAAGGGGTTTGCCACTGCCTTCCTCTGAGTCTGAGAGACTATGACTTGTCCAGGGATACCAAGTGGGTTTCCATGGCTGAACAGGGATTTAAAACCTGGTCTCTGAGAATCCTGGTCTGTTGTCGAAACCACTGCATTGCACTGTCTTACCTTCAGTTCTCAGTACCCTAAAAGAATTAGATTAGATAATGATCATAGGACTGTCCTATAAGATTGCTCAAGGAAGATTAAGTTTTTAGTTTCTGTGAGTTCTTATTTATTTCAATAATTTTTGTATCCTCTCTGAGCCCTGTAGGGTCCCCAAGGTCAATAACTTGGATAAAACAATTAAAATATATGAATAAAAACTTTTAAAATCAGATTTTAAAAATTCTAAACACTCCGTAAAAATAATTTTAAACTGGATTGTTAAAGCAGCCAAACAGTTTCAAGGATTAAAGGCCATGTGAAAAGAGAGCTTTCTTAGCTCCTGCAAGAAATTCAAAAGAGATGGAACCAGCTTGATTTCCTTTGGAGGAAGTTCCACCATTTGTGTGCTGCTAGTAAGGATACTTTCTGTCCACCAATCTAGCTTCACAGGCCCTGTCTTGAGGATTTCAAGTTCCAAGCAGACTTATATGGCAAGAAGCAGTCCTTCAGATATTCTGGCTCCAAGCCATTTATTCAAGATACAGGTCGTGTTTTTGTGTACTGAACTGATCATAGCTTGATAAGGAAGGTTTGTGGACATGAACAGTTTGCTTGCATTTTTGAAAACTATGTTTCAACTACGTGAAATAAAATTCTATATAGTTTTCTATATAGGTAAATAGCAGTATTTTAGATAACTTGTAATAAACACAATGAAATCACTCTGCCAAAATGGCTTTTGTCCTAACACAGGAAACAAGAAGAATATGTAACACTGATTTACATACTTCTATATGTTTCAAGAGAACTATATGAGTGTATCAGTGTTGATTGAGAAGCAGGCATAAAGCAGGTATGGTTAAAAAAAATTGAAGAAATGTATTTAAAAAAAGGGAGGGGCTGCATAAAGAAGGTATTTAAAAGTCAGTAGCCCTTATGTCTGAGCAGACATGTGCAAAATTATCCTGTGAACCAATCAGAATGTAATTGTGTTCTCTTAAACATGGTAGATCTTATTTCCAAATAAACGAGTATAGCATCTGATTTCTTGCCTTTCAAATATGCAGTTGTTGTTTTTTTAAAATATAACCACAGTGCAGTTCTTTGCATTCTACTTGTTCAGAAATAGTTTTATTAAATGGGTTTTACTCTCAAATAGGTAGGTACAGTATTGTAATCTTTGAGAGGAATCATGTGAGGAAAGAGGCCTGTGACTGAGCCAAGTCTGTGATAGGCACTAACTGGCGGGCAAAAGCATGTAGAGAGCTGAGTTTTTGCTTTTTTCTTATTCTATACATTTCTTTTTCTTCTCAAGAAGAAGAAATTTCCTTTGAGTGCTAGCACTGAGGGGAAAAAATTGTAGCAACTCTATTGGGGGCAACATTGGCATAGAACAGGATTGTAGATTAGCATTCTCTCTACCTGATTCCAGATCTCTGGTTTAGATCTTCCTCCACTCTAGAGTTCCATCTTGGATGGGCAACCATTGCATAAATTGCCATAATGGGTGGGAGAAGCTGGTAACAGGTGAGGGGAATCACATATCAGATCTTCTGAGTCAAGGCTTCCTTTATTGTTAGTTGCCTTAGAGAAATGTCAGGTAAAAAGGCAGGATATAACTGTCCTAAATAAGAAATGTGAAACATTTTTTTTGTTTAAGCTGCTTATAACTGCTGCAGAAGATGAGTACCATTTTAACAGGTATTCTCACCATTTCTCATACAGCAGGGGTTCCTTTTCTGAATTTATCCTCAACAATATACTTGCGTTTCTTCTAAAAATGAAAAGAATATGTTGCTTTGGAATAATATATGGATTTATGTAGATTTAATCAGTTGATTTCTCAGTTCAAACACATACAACTGATAGGTTCAGTTTCTTTAATCAGGTAACCTACATTGGAAATCTTTCCGAACTAATAACTTGTGATTGAAGCAAATGTTTTCTTATAATAACCTTTGCGTATTAATTGGTTTTGGGTTAGTGACATTACTTTACCTGAGGGATAAATTGTGCAGTTATTGATTGAAGTCTTTTTCAGTCAGTCTGGTTCCAACTAAGACAGTTTGAAGGTAGGAATGGCTAAAATGAAGGTTGGCAAGTGAAATATAGAAAATTACTGTCATTATCCTAAGAAATTACCTTTTTTCCCCTAAGGACTCAGTGTGCATACCTTTTATTTCCAGTGGTAAAGAGTACATCTTGGGACCACAGTGTGTCTCTGTGTGTGCATGCACATCTCTTAAAGATTTGGTAGGTTCACGCTATGATTGTATTGAAGATGGAGACCTAAAATGACTTGAATGCTGTGGGCTTCCACACCAGAGATTCAGCTATATATTCCAGTGTTTTATCAGCACTTGCATAAAAATGTGTGCTGTCTAAGTGTAGCATCCATTTATCACCAGAACTGTGAGAGAAATGATTCCCTATTTCTTGTAGCTGCCCTGTACATCTCCAAATCTGTTATTGAAGGTTGGGAAACTCTCAGGTGCCAGATTTCATATATCATGGAGAATTGCAGTGCAGAGGGGAAGGGAAAAATTTTCTGTTACATTGGAGACTGGTTGAACACCAGCATCATTTGGTTTAGGCCCATATGAATATGTACCAAAGGGGATGTACCTGATCTTGTCTTTACCACTTATTCTAAATATTTTGCAGTACATATGCTGGAGCCAGGGGATCCACCTTTATTGCAGCAGCCACTTCACACTTCAAAATCGGGCATTCAACAAATTATTGAATGTTTTCGATCAGGTATGAATTGCTTAATTTCTTTATATATTTAGTTCTTCTTAGTTGTTAGGATTTTTTGGTCATGTTGGATTCCTGGATGTAGAATTACTAGTTTTATATTATGAAAATAAGCATGACCACACAAAATCTAGCTTAGATACACCCATTTTTTTATTCCATTAGCAACTGTAGACAATCAGAAGGCTCCTCTATTCCTCAGCACATAGCACTGTACCATGTCTGTACATGGAAATTCTATTTAGGATGGCTAATTTGAGAAATAAGTTTATTCTGTTGTAATGTTTGTGATTTGTACTTTAGAATTTTTGATACTGTCATTTCAAGTTTTATAAATAATTTTTGAAGTTTATACACTCATTGTAGTATATAAGTGCTTAAAATAGAATTGGATGTGGTATATTGCTGTTGATAAATTACTCTCATCTTAATCAGTCTATACTGTTTGGAAAGCCTTGTTGATCAGTGTAGGCTAGTGGCTGTTGCTATATTTTGCAGTGAATTTATTACTTTTGTTATGTGTTGTGTAAAGAAATACTTTGTTAGATGTAAAGTTGAACTTTGTATACTTTGTATACTAACAAGTACTTTGTTAGTTTGCCTATAATAAGGAATTTTTTATAATGTGAACTTTGGTTTATGGTATTGCTGTTTCATCTAATCTTGCTTCAGTCTGAAAAAGTAACAAGAATTTATGTGGGAATCTGCCCCCCCCCCGGCATTAGCAAGGTCTTTTCTAGTTATGTTGGTCATAAAAAATGGGCTGTGTGTTTCCGGTTGAAGTTACAAGTTACAAAAATCATTGCTTAACTTTCTGTTCTTTCCTCTTCTAATTGTCTTCCAGTTTTGTTTTTTCTGTTCAGTTGTATTATAGGCATGTTGTCCATTTATACCTCCCTTGAAATATGATGCAAAATTATCTGTAACAAAAATATAGTGAGCCTTCCACATTCACTAGGGTTAGGGGCACATGACCTCTACAAAAGTGGGAAAACTGCAAATACCATTTTGTGTCTATGGGAAGAGGATGGAGACACAGTGGGGAAGATGAGCACCTGTGATCCAAACCAGGTCAGGGAAAGGAGAGGGAAAAGGCGTGGTCTCTTGCCCATCTCCTTTGTTTGGTGTGTGGGCGCAGGGCACTGGGAGAGGATTTGTAGTGCTGAGAACTTGGAGTATAAGGCATCCATAGCTAGCCAGGCAGTGTCTGGTGGAGGAGGAGGAACAGAAGTGGGTTTTTAAAAGGTGGCATGGCCTGATTGGAGCTGCTGAGAGGAATGGTTTCCCTGGGAAAGAAATGCTTGGGCGGAGGTTGGGGGCAGGATTAGAAAAACTCACCAATATTCAAATCTGTGGAAGTCAAACCCGCATATGTGGAGGATGGTCTGTAATATTTGAAATGTTAGGATGTCACTTGGCTTGTTCTTATAGGTTTCTACACAGTCACTGTGTCCCTCCAGTCAGATATTTATGCTGTACTATTAGTATGCACCTGTGATATCTGTCATTGTTGCAAGGAAATAGTATTTAAAGGAGATCCTGAATCAGACATCACTATTTCTTAATACCAACCATTGTGTGAAACCCTCACCCTGTTTGTGTTGCCAAAAATCTGAAAATTTGATTTAGAATTGCTTTAAAATACTAATTTTATGTTAATTCATAAACTTATATCTAAATATATCTGGATTCTTGAGGAGATGCAACATGGTCTCTTTTGTTAATAGTCAGATTTTGCTTAGACACCTAGCTGATTTCTGGCTTACCAACTGTGGTTTCTGAATCTGAAATAGACATTTGTAATTAAGACATTATGGGAAACCGTAGTTAAACTCAAAAGCTGTGGTTTGGAGTTACGTCTGTGAACCTTAAGGGAAGTAATAAAAAGAATGCTTTAACTTTTGGATCTCTTTTAGATTATTAACTGATTTCTCCAGTGCTTTTCAGAAACTTAACTTAATAAAAGCCATTTACAGTGACTGAAATTCTTTTTATAAATGTTGTACTGCAAAACATTTACAAAAAATTTAGAAGTAGTAAATCCAGTTCTTTTATAAACTGGAGGAATTAATTCAATTCCATTATTGTTATTTTCTGAACAGCTTTGTACTCTTCTGTCTTTAAAACCTTGTTTTTAAGTATATCTTTTGAACCTTTTTAAAGCTTTTAAAAATATTTTTGCGTAAATACAAAGAAGTATCTGGTATTTATGAAGATGGTCTGAGAAGACATCATAAGGCATTTGTCATGCTTCAAACACTGATGGTAGTGACTAATTTGAATAAATCTGCTTTGACTTGAAGCTACTTTCAGAGTATCTCTACTTGTGGTTTTTGTAATTCAAAACTTAATATTTTTCAAATGAATGTTTAAGATTTAAGGCCTTCAGAAAACATGAAACATATGTTATATGCAAATTGAATTCTGGTATTCTGGTTTTCAAAACTGAATACCGGTTATACATTTTACAGTATATAGCATGTATACTATTGACAACATGTGGCATGAGCTGGCATAACAAGGAGCTGTCACTAGGTTGTCCAGAGCTTATGTTGGGAAGAGTATATGGCTGGGGAGAAAGGCAAAATGTGGAACAGAGACAAGGAGCGGGAGTTGTCTTTCCCTCCAGTGTGTGTTTGTGCTTTCAGGTCACCTATTGACTTATGCTGACTCAATGAAGTTCATAGGGCTTTCTTAGGTAAGGAGTTGTCAGAGGTAGTTTTGCCGTGCCAGTTCCTTCCTCTGAAATAGAGTCTACAGCATGTGGTTTTCATTGATGAGCTCTCAACCAATCACTAACCTTGGCTGACCCTGCTTAGCTTCCAGGATCAGACAAGATCTGATGTCTTTAATATTTAATATTTAGTATGATGATGCCAATGCTACAATTTTTTATGTATGACTGAGTGACTGAAGTATTAATAAGAGAAATAAATAGAAGAAACACAAAAAATTAAAAAGTGAATATGTACACCTTATATTCAAAATTGCTAACTTATAAACAAAGAACAATAAAAAATTGAAATTTAATATAACTTCTAAGAAATGTTAGTACAGGGAAAACATTGTGCCATATTTTTGCTAGCCATTCTGAAATTATGATATTTTGGGGATTTTCCAATACTATGTTTTCCAGTGCATAATTGTGAAAATGTCACTTAAGAATAGGTCCTTCATTGTTTCTGGTGCACATTTCTGCAGTGGGGAGGCAGAGCTCCCTCGCACCCTCTGATGACTGATGAGACCACGGTCAGGCAGTTAGCTGAGGCAGAGCCAGGTGAGGCAGAGCCTGAATCTGGCCTTGCAGCTGGATGTTGTAACAAAGCCTGACCAAGTAGCATGTGGTTGTTAGGAAAGAGGAAGTTGTAAGAGGTTGCTGAGGTTGAAGTGCACATCAGTAAAATGGAAAGCAGCAGCATATGCGTAGGGCACAGCTGGCAGGAAGTCCAGACAGAGCAGGAAGACAAAATTAAGAGATGGGAGACCAGCATCAAGAACCATCATGAGCTGGGAGAAACCTTGGAACTGAAAGGTGATAGATGGGACCTTTTAGGCAAGAGTACAGATGGAAAGATCCTGGTTGGAGTAGAGCCCAGTTTCCCAATGTTACAGCTTATGAGAAGGTAGGAGGAAATTCAGCATCACAGCCCTTGCGGCTGATAGGTATGTTTCTTCCAGTCAGGCCTAGTAGAAAAGCAGTGTAAACCACCATGTCCTGCTATAGCAGTTAAGGTGTCATTCACCTATCCCTGGAGAAATCTACCTCTGGGTGAGGCAAAGGTGAAGGTTAGAGAGCCAAATACACTGCTAAATGTGTTCTTCAAGCATGACAATATGCCTAGATGGTGTTTTCTCAGTCTTGATCCTGAATAGATTCCTGTCATACCAAGCCCCAAAGCTTGCCTTTTTAAGGGATGCTATCCTGCAGAGCCTAATAGCATGGGCAGGCTCCTACTATTACTTCCCTTAAGTCTGATCCTCATCCTGAGACAAACCACCTCTGCCAGGTGGCTGGCCCTGATGGCACTTATATATGGTGAAGCCTGGATCTGGATACTTACCTAATAGATTGACATCAGCCTCATAAACTGAAATGCTAGAGTTGAGTGATGGCCTTTAGATCGTCAGCAAACAAAGCAATAAGCTTCCAGTCAAACCTATTAGGAATGGTGCCAACTTAGAAGTGTGTCTCTGCTACATGAGCTGAGATACTCCTGCCCAGGAGTCCAATGAGCTTGAAGTGGTGCATGACAATTGCTAAAAATTGTTGTTAACCTTGATATTCAAATAAAACCCTTGCTGTGCATTATGGTCTGTGTTTTTCTAGCCATGGAAAGGCCAAAGATGAAACTTTTGGTACTCTGGTTTTCTGTAGCCACAACCCCAAACAGCAGGAAACATTTGGACCAGACCACAATACTTCCTCCTCTTGAGGAGCCCTTTATTCTTGAAGAGAAGTCTCTGGTTTTCCAGAGCATCTCTTTCCTTCTATGTGCTTGGCTGCTGCTGCTGATTATTTCCTTTTCTTGGTCTAATAATGATACCTTCGTTCGTTCTTTTTCTTCCTGCTTCATTTTTTTACATCATTCCATTGTCTTTGCTCCAGACAAATTTTCTCTTCATGAGTTGCCATATTAAGTTGCCAGAGTTGAGCATAGTGTCTCCATCAGGTGTGTGACTATGGTATGAGACCCATAAATATGCCTCCGGCCTTTTTGTGAGATGTTCTCACAGGATGTACAGCCATTGATTTGGGGCAGCTAAACCTTGCCACCATTGCAACAAAACCTTGGAAATTCTCCTTTCTGTCCCATTGCATGGCACTGGGTGTAAGGGCTTGACATTAAGCCAGCTGCTTCTGATGTCTGTAATTCAAAGCTGAATTGTAGGGGAATACAGAATTTTGTTTTACATACCAAATGTTGTCCAGAACTTTCAGAGGACCACAAATTGAGAACCACTGCTACATTTAAGTGGTGAGTTGTAAGAACTAAATAATCCTGAGATACACATTGTCAATAGCAGTTTAGGCAAGGATAATTCAAATATAGAGTCAAAAAGCAGTACAAGGTTCAAGCCATCATTAGGAACTCACTAGAGTGCAGGTAACAATACAGGTAAGGCATTCCAGGGTTTAGATTAGTGGAATCAAGTCAGAGAACAAGAAGATGGGCAAAGGAAATCCAAATGGTGTGATGCCAAATTCACTGTATGTTCAGACACAGATAGGTTCTGTCAGCAGGCTGAACTTTCTGCTGAGCTACAGGTGCTTTGCCAGCAGATCTCCACATAGATTGTTACTCCTCAGGAGTCTTATACATGGGCATACTGTTCAGTAATCACAAGCCTTGTGCGTGCTTTCGGTACTCTTAAGGCATGGATGACAACCCTGCCATGTCCTCCAAAGTGGGCTCTCTGCCTTTTGAGATAGAATTTCACTGTGCTTTTCTCTGAGGGTCTGGAATCTTCAAAGCTTTGGTGTCATCTGGTGCGCAAAGTTCTGCATCTTGCTTTGGTAGAGGGCCACTGTAGCAGAAACATAACACTTTATCAAGCAGCAATACGTTCAACCTGCTGTTTGAAGAAACTAGGGAAGCATCATAATGGAGCTGCTCGTAAATCATCTGAAAAGATTCCAGATTTGTTGTAAGCTTCATCTGTAGAAATTGTGGAGACTGTTTGGCCTTCCTAGAGATAAAAAAATTGGCAGAAATTTTGAGGTCATGGAAGAAAACAGGATTCCTCTCCTCCCCTATTTTTTCCAGGAAAAAAAAACCCAGAAATGTTTGGGAAAATTAAAAAAAATGTAACATTAGCATGCTTTATATTTATTTTGGGCATAAAATTGTCATGTTTGGTATTTAAAAATATAGTTCATTCAAAAAATGATTATACATAGTCTACTATTTGTTTGTTTATTATAGATGAGGGAGATAAAACATGAAAGCCTGTCAACCATAAATCTGTGGTAGTTGGAAGCATAAGAGCAAACGCTGTACTTAGTGCTAACATAACCATATGGATTCACTGTACCAGCTTCTGCCAAACAATGGAAACTGGATTTCAAATGAAACTACTCTTACTCACAACTAGGCAGAATTACTATTGCTTTTTAAGGTGGTCTTTTGAAGGTACTAACTACATGATGTCATTGCTACATACTACATGGTGTCATTATAAATGTGACTCCCATATAGTATTAATGTGTTACTCACAGTTTTTCACTGGGAGATCATTCTAGCATCAGAAATGTCCCGCCAAAAGCTAATCCTGTGGAAGAGAGTGTTAGAAGACTATAATTTGCTGGTCTGTATTGTCACATGGGTAGAAGGCATATACAGAGAGTTCAAGATTTCAGTGGGTGGCAGGATTGAAAGATAGAACTACAGCATTAGTGACTAATAGCCACACTAAACAGAAGTTTGCAAAAACAAAAAAGAAGCATTGCATTCACCATTCTTTTCTGTCGTGGAGAAAACATGAAAACCTGTGACCGACCAAATGGCAACTAGAGCCATATAGTTGGTGTCAGCTAAGGATGCTTATGAATGTTCCAACAGCAGCAGTTGTCAGATGCTGCCATTAGGGATTCAGTTGCACTCTTTGTGAAGTGTCCCACCACAAAATTGTACAATGTTGAAACAGATCGGTATTGTTTCTTATGTGTGAGTAGCCCTTCTAGAAGTAATGTCAGTTGGTAAAACTTGCCTCCTCTTTGAGTTGGACTGAGTGTTATTTAGCCCAAAAGTTATTATTTTCTTATAATTTCAAGCTTACAGGCCTATGTATACAAATGCTATTGGAGGTAAAAGAATTATAGTGATGGTTTTCCTGTTCTGGTTGCAAATACATTTCAGGAGGGAAACTGTGGAACTCACTTCCACACATAGTGGAGATGGCCACCAACCGGTTTGGATTTAAAATGGGATTAGACAAAGTTCATATATGGTAAGGCCATCATTAGCTATTGTTAACTATATGGTTGCTCTAGGGACGGAAGCCTTTAAATATCAGCATGCCTCTAAATATCAGTTGCTGAGGAACTGGTTATCTTTAATTATTATTATTATTATTATTATTATTATTATTATTATTATTATTACTACTATTTTAATGGCTTTATTGTTTAATTTTTTAAAAATGAAATCTTAGCTGCCTTGAGTTTTTTTTTTGTAGAAAGTATGATAACAATGTGATAACTAAATTATATCAGGACAGGACTTGAACCTTCTATTAGTAAAACCTTTTTATTAAATATAGTTCATTATTAAATCTGCATCACATTAAATATACATTACTGAATATAGAACCAATATGAGTGGCAGTAGTACTTTTAGAAATATATTGGCATTACATACAAGCTTTCATTTTCAAGATACGGAAGGAGAAAAGTGATGAATTCAGTGATGAATTCAATTTCTGTTCTGTTCTTCCTTCAGTCTCAACTCTCCTTCTCATCATTGGATTTTCAGAAAGAGGCCAGGCTGGTTTTTGAAAACCTGACCCTATTTTCTGATTGCTTCAAGTAGGAAATTAAGTTGTATTGAAATCAGTAATACCTCTCCCCAGCCTGAAGTAGGGGTACAGTTTTGTGGTGCAGATAAAGAGAGACATGGGAAGTAGTACAGGAAGACCCCATCTTTTGACAACTTCCTTTTTGATGCTTCCACATTAAGGACAAGTTGTATTAATTTGATGGAGGTTTCTTCTTGTCTATGGAGGTTTACTTGGAACTGCTTGAACGTATACTCTACTTGCAAAGTGAGTTGAAAGGGGGAAATAAAGCACTATGCTCACTGAGAGACTTTGCAGATAGAGCACATGTGGTCACTCCCAGCTGAGTCTCTGTAGTCCTTCATGCCCCTACACTTAGTACATGGGTCTGCTTTTCAACCAAATCCATTTTGTGACAGTGTTCACTATATGGGCTTCCCCCACTTAACCTTTAAGATAAGTGGGGGAAGCCCATATAGTCCAAATCACTGTTTTTTGATACATTTAAACTTATAGAAATAAGCCAGAATTTTTAGAGTTGTGATTATTTTTTGTAAGGTTTTAAGGAAGTCATTACTATCAGTGCAAGAGTCATGCTTTCTTTTTTTTAAAGGCATCTTGTGGCATTGGTCTGCATATTTAGGATATATACCCTGTATTTTGGTTCATAACAGTAGTCACTCAGTGTTTCCACCCTTCCAAAATCATTATATCCACATCCAGCTCCCAAACATCTATTTTGTGGATCCTTCATGGACACCCTAAATTTGAAAATATATAATCATCCAGGTAGAGGCTACCCTCACTTATCTAACAGGTTAGAGACCAGAGCACTGTCAGAAAGCAGAAATGCAGAAAAGATGGAGCCTAGATACTATAGGGAACATGAAGGACTTAAGAAAGTTCATTTGGGAGTGACTGCATGTATGTGCTGCTTGTAAAGTCAGCTGGCTTGGTGTGATAGATGCTGCTGCTGTGATTGAGGAGCAACTGATTGTGCATGGGGCCGAGCCAGTGAGTGAGCAAGTCACCCTGCAAACATCCCCTGCACTGGAAGGTCAAACAGAGACAGAGGTGCCCCAGCGAGCTCATGACGGAGAGGGAACCAGCAGTGATGCAGAGGAGTTGCAGCCACCTGTGCCCATCAGCCCTCAATCACACAGAAGGCTGAAACGGGCTGCTCAGAGAGAGGCTGCATGGACTAGGCTGAGGAAACAGTAACAAGCAGCACCTGCTCACAGTGGCTATTTAAGTCTGCCAGCATGGCTGCTCCTTGCTTGCAGCAAATTATTAGCAAGCCCTCACGACTTTTGTGTCTCCTGCTCCCTGAAGCCCTCTGGATGGATCTCTGCCTCCTGAACCTTTGGACTGGATGTTGACCTGGCTCGGCTTGTGTTTTCCTGGTGTTTGGTATATTCGGACTCTCCCTGAAAGTATTCCTGACCTCCCTCCTCCCTTGCTGGCTGTGGCACGGCAGGGAGAGATTCCTGACACTTGATGCCTTTTCCTCCCCTCTGAACTTGCTCTGCAAGCAGTGCATGCTAGATCCAAAGCAAGCCTCTGTAGACAAGGAGAAAGGATAGAAGCCAGCTGTTTTGATGCTTGCAATAAAGACAAATTCCTTTAATTCAACCAGGTGACCTGCTTTTTCTTTTTTTATTATTATTTTTTATATAGAAAACAATCATATAGTTAAAAGAAAACAAAAACAAAACAAAGCTTACAATATATATGACTAATATCAATATTGATAATTTCAAGTTAAACAAATCTAGGTACATTGAAATGAGTGACCTGCTTTTTCTGTAGACTCGGGACCATGCAAGACTTAGGACTGTGCATTTATGTTAGCAGTCCCAAGCAAGCAGACTTCTGTAGGCAAGAAGAACTGATGAAAGAGCAGATCCCACATCGAATTAATAGAACTTGTCCTTAATTTGGAAGTACTGAAAGAGTGAGTAATTGGATAATGGGACGTCAAAAGGCAGGGGCTTCCTATATACAGGCACAAAATACTGTCCCCGCTAACTGAAAATTGGAGGTTGGATTATGATTGGTCAAAATTGAAACCAGAAGTTACTTTCTTGTCACTTCCAACTCACTGCAAATGGTTCAGTGTGGCCCACTGGAGAAGCAAGGAAGTAAAAATTGGCTGTGGCACAGTTTCTTTCCCCTGTACTGCAAGAATGAATGACGTAGCATTTCCTGACAAAGAAGAGAATAAGGATGTGTGCTCATGAGCAACATTAGTGTATACAGTAAGCCTGCCAGATGTTAGTGCTTCTAATAGATGAAAATGTATGTCAGATATTAGCAGCACAAAATACAGTGCTGCTAATATCTGAATCTGAATCTCAGCCGTGTTGTACCCTGCTTATTTTATGTATTTAGGAGACATGATGTTGAGAACATATAATATCATGTCTGTACTGTCCTTCTCTGGATTGTGTTTTATTGATTTTGAATATCCCAGTTAAAGACTTGTGAGGTCCGACAAGCAGGATACAGGTGATGTGTGGAGACTTCCATGCGGTTGTTCAGCCTAGTTACCACCATCATCACGTTTACCTTACGTAGTGACTTTCTGTGAAAAAATGTTGCCCTGTTAGATCTCCCCCACCAGACAACTGAGGGAAATAATTGCCTGATGTATCCAAGGATACAATGAGATTGGGACAATGCAAGCTTAAATGAGGTACAGCAAAGCCTGCTTCAGAAAGAATAAGAAAGTTTCAAATTTCCATCCTTGGAGTTTAAGGAGTAAAACATAACCTGGCAATAGTTCTCATGTTGTACAGCTGGCTTCCTTTTTCGGCTGTCTAGGGGATAGCTGCCTAAGAAGGAAAATACATCAGGGGCATGGCCATGTCTGCTAGGATTCAAATACATATGACATGAGCACATGCTTAGAATCTGTCTTACTGCAGGGATATAGTAAACATACAGTTAGTTATTGATAGTAGTTCTAAGGACTGCTGGGAACTAGACCTGTTATGTGTTCTTATACTAGATTGTTAATGTCAGCAATGAGTGAGTTGAGTTCTATTTAATTGGGACACAATAAAAATATGCTGTTGTATGAGACCATGACAATACATACTTTTTTTTTTTAAAAAAGTACTGATTACAATACCTGCCACTTCCCAGCAAAAATATTTATGTAAAAGGTGCTTGATGGTGATTGGTTAATTGAGTTTGGATTGTTTCATATATCCCCAGGCCTGACATTTTTTCTAGAATATAATTCAGTCACTCCTACATGATTCAGTCGCAACAGTAGAGATCTTAACTTTGAGCTGAAAGGAGGTTAATGTTAGGTTTCCTGCCACAAATCATCTGATGATCAGATAGGTGGGGAGTAGAGAAAAGAGGGTTTGGCACCTGTGGATTCCTTGGGCTGCACAGAGACTGGAAGAAGGGTAGTGTACAGCCTCTAGGCTTTATGTACTTTAGTCTCATCAATATACAGATGACATGTGCTTCCACATGGTTTGTATCCTCCTAGTTGTGGATATATATGTATTAGATGGTAATATTGAACAAATGACTGGAGATGTGTTGGGGATATATGAGACAAAACATGATTTTGTCCTGGTATGCTGGAGGTAATGTGTGTTGGGAACTTTGTTAATTAGTGTGAAGGCTTGCAACCAGTTTTGAATGGATCTGAATTTCAGCTGAAAGATTGAATTTATTGGCAGGCAGGTCTTGACTTGACACTGTGGAAGCATGGATGGTGTTGGTGTCTGGGAATACCTTTTACAAGCATAGACTGATTTGTCAGCTGTAACCCTATTCAGAGAAAGCAATCTTTGCCTCAAGTTACATATATCCTGATTATATGTGTAATTGAGTAATATAGTACGTCAGTCACTGGCTAACATTAAAGTCAGGTTGGAAACTGTAAGATTATTATATCCAGGTCATAAAGTTTTTCAAGGGTCTTTTACCCTAAACTTCAAACAAGAACAGAAGTGTCCTGAATACATATGTGCTATGGCCCCTAGTCTAGTAACTGCCTTTGTTTCAAAACATGTATCCCAGAGAGGTACTGGTTCCAGTAAATAACCATCATATTTATATGAAATCAAGAAATTGTAACAGCAACCTATGATACTAATCACTCTTCAAATTTGTCATTATGATGTTTAATGCAAATAAATTAATAAAAAATAATGAGCTAAAATGCAAAGGTTATTCAGTTCTCAAGTCATAATAATTTTAGTGAGACAAATTTAGGCATTTTTAAGATTTTTCTGTTTATGTCAAGTGTCCAGTATGTGCCTAGGACTAATAATACTTTGTGTGTGTGTTTCAGGAACTAAACAGCTCAAGCATATTTTGCTGAAAGATGTGGACACTATATTTGAATGTAGACTGTGTCGCAGTCTCTTCAGAGGACTACCAAATTTAATAACCCATAAAAAGTTCTATTGTCCTCCAAGTCTCCGGATGGATGACAGTAAGTTTTGTTGTCTTATAATTTTATATTCAATATTTAAACAGATAGCTTTGTTGGCCATTCAGAAGAGTAATTTTAAAAAAGTGTCTGTGAAATATTATTCAATACTTCTGAAAAATGAAATTTCTTTTACATTATATACACATTTTGTTGTATTTTTACAGGCAGAATGATCAGTTTCTTCCAAATTTGTGGTTTGTGGATTCACAAACTACTTTAGAACATACTTAAATGCTTCTTGTGATGTCTAAAAGAGACAGTTCACTTTTCTTAATATTGACATGTTTCATGGCAGGATGCACATGGCACTTAACAAAATGCATATTTCTTTCTGAGGAGCTTGAAATATAAAAGGGAAAAAAATAGGGAAAGAAGACCAGAAAGAGCCAAAGGTATGTGCATCAGTATGAACAAATGTGGGTACAGGTCTTTGTGTTAAGAGAAACCCATTCCCTAGTCAGTATAACGGTCCCATATGGCCCATTATACCATTGTGATATTTTCCTTTTTCTGCTTTAGGTTAGTTGATGGGCTGCTCCAGAAAAAGAGGAACTGAATGTTATTTGGTCTGATTCTGGCCCTCTGATCAGGAGATCAGGTGTTTTAACTGTAACACTAACTTATTTAAACATTGTGTTTATATTTACAGATTCTCCTGATGTAAATGATAAACAAAGTCAAGCCATAAGTGATCTTCTAGAAGCTATGTATCCAAGAGTAGACAAGCAAGATTATATAATCCGTCTGGAACCTATAGAAACAAATCAGAATGCCGTCTTTCAATATGTTTCAAAGGCTGATAGCTCAGTTGAGAACACTGAGATGAATGTCAGTCCTGATCATGCTTCTGTTGAAGTGCCAGAGCCTGCCACAGAACCTCCAAAAACAATTCCAGCTCCTTCAGAATCAGAAACTGTAGATAGTCTTCCTGCTGCTGCTGCTAACAAGACAATATTGAATTCAGAAGATTCAACCCCATCCTCAAAGCCTGTGTTGAAATGCAAGAATAACTCTGATTCTGGTCATCAATTAATTTGTTGTTTGTGTAAAAAGGAATTTCATTCCAGACGCAGTGTACGTCGACATATTAGAAAAGTGCACAAAAAAAAGATGGAAGAGCTGAAGAAATTTATTGAAATTAAAAAAAGGCCAAATCAGACATCTGTAAGGGGGCGCAATAAAAATGTTCTTGTGACACTGGGTAGAAGTTGTCCTGTATGTTTTAAATCTTTTGCTACAAAAGCCAATGTAAGGAGGCATTTTGATGAAGTGCACAGGGGATTGAGGAGAGATTCCATAACACCTGATATAGCTACAAAACCTGGGCAACCTTTGTCCTTGGAAACAACTTCTGCTAAAAAATCTCTCAAGACCCGAAAACAAAAGTCTTCATCAAAGGCTGAATACAACTTAACTGCATGCAAGTGCCTCTTGTGCAAAAGGAAATACAGTTCCCAAGTAATGCTTAAAAAGCACATGCAAATTGTTCACAAGATAACTCTTTCTACCAAGAATACTAAAAGAGAGAAAAAGACCAATAATACTTGTAACACAGAAGTAAAAGTTAAAATGGAATCAGCAGAGTCCACAGAACCTGTGCCTCCTTTCATTGTTTCTCCACAGAATGATTTGAAAGCAACAAATCATTCAAATGAAAGAAAGAATGCAGCATGCACTGAGAAGAAGACCACACCACCTGCTGAGAGGAAGAATATACCATCTTCTGAAAGGAAGACTGCGCCATCTTCTGAGAGAAAAAGCATAACATCTGTTGAGAAAAAAACTGCACCATTGGCTGAGAGAAAAAGCGCACAGTCCACTGAGAGAAAAAATGCATCATCAGCAGAGAGGAAAAATGCATCATCCTCTGAGAAAAAAAGTACACCATCAGCTGAGAGAAAGAATGCTTCATCTTCTGAGAGAAAAAGTGTATCATCTGAGAGAAAAAGTGCACCTTCAGCTGAGAGAAAAAGTACACCTTCAGCTGAGAGAAAAAGTGCACCTTCAGCTGAGAGAAAAAGTGCATCTTCAGCTGAGAGAAAAAGTGCACTTTCAGCTGAAAGAAAAGGTGCACCTTCAGCTGAGAGAAGAGGTACACCTTCAGTTGAGAGAAAAAGTACACCTTCAGCTGAGAGAAAAAGTGCACCATCTGCTGAGAGAAAAAATGCACCTCCCACTAAAAGAAATAAAGTTAAGCCGAGCTCTGAAAATGCTAAGCCAACTAGTCAGAATCTAGCAGGTTGTCCCAAGAAGCCCAGGAAGCCAAGACTTTCAGCTGGTTTTGATTTTAAAAAGCTTTATTGCAAACTGTGTAAACGTCAATTTACTTCTAAGCAAAACTTAACAAAACATATCGAATTGCACACAGATGGCAATAACATATATGTTAAATTCTATAGGTGTCCGCTCTGCACTTACGAAACACGCCGGAAACGTGATGTGATAAGACACATAACTGTAGTACATAAAAAGTCTTCACGTTATCTTGGTAAAATAACTGCAAGTTTAGAAATCCGAGCAATAAAAAAGCCCATTGACTGTGTTCTAAATAAGGTAGCAAAAAGAGGCCCTCAGAGGGATGAAGGTAAACAAAATGGTTCTAAACAGGACATTACCTCTAACTCACCAACTAAAAAATATGAAGGAGCTGATGTTGGTATTGAAGTAAAAGTAACAAAAAACTTTTCTCTGCACAGATGCAATAAATGTGGGAAAGCGTTTGCAAAAAAGACTTTCTTAGAGCATCACAAGAAGACTCATAAGGCAAATGCATCACATTCTCCTGAAGAAAACAATAAAACCAAAGGCAGAAGTACAAGATCTAAAGCTCTTGTCTAGTGAGGAACACCTAGTGCCTTCTTTAATGTTTGCTAAATTTTCCATTGGTACTCCTTGCTCAGATATGCTCTTCATAGACCTGATGTGATAGAAGATAAAAGAATTCTACATTTATTCTTTTTAGCCATTTTTTCCTGTGGCATGATACAAAGAGTTTGACTTCTGAATTTGTCTTCTTTAAGGACACCAGGCCTAGTACAGTTTGGGTTGTACACAGTTGGTTCTACAGAGTTTAATATTCTATACCAAGTTATTTTGGCATAGTGTTTAGAAGTAGGTACCGTAGTTCCAAATGGGGGTTCAAGTTAACTTTGCACTTCATTGGTACTGACCAGGCAGAGAAAGTCTTGATAGACTGAAGATGGCCTGTAAGTGCTATGTTGCCAAGCTGTGGTTTAGTTTGTTAGTAAACATTTTTGGCATGGAGTTTTCACAAAATGCTAATGTTCTTGTGATTATTTTAAAATTATGGTATATAACTCTAAATTATAGAGCTAACATTTTTGCGTTACAAATGCCCTTTCTCTCTTCTTTGATACAACTCTTTAAAATAAATCCCTGTATTCTGTGAACAAAAGTTTTTGTTTGTTTTTAGTATTTGGGCCCTTTTTTCTGGAATTTTTATGACAGTGTTTTTTTTCCCCCCACAGACCCTGTTTAGAAAGGAGGAGAGGGGAAATGTGTTGCATCATATTCCATTTTATGCAGTGGATATATTTCAGAGATGTAGACTGTGCTTAACATTAACTTGTTTAAACTGAAATATAGTTTGTGGCATCTAGTAAAAGAGTAATAGTGTTTGAAATTATAAAAAAAAGATTCTTAATATCTAAGAATTCTTTTTATTAAGAGCATGACTGTATTGATACTTCAGTTCCAAAGTCTCCATTATCTGAAACAGGCTTCCAAGCATTCAACCACTTGTGTATTCTGGTTTTAATGTGAAAAGATTTATAAAGATAGACAAACTTCCACCTATTTGGAAACCATCCTCAGGTTACCAGTAGGGTTTTTAAGGCTGTATAATAGAGATGAGTTTTGGGATTGTATCCAACTCATATCCATCAGCTTGCAGAAGACTGTGATCCATTGGATGCCTCAGGCAGCCAAATGTAGAGGAAAACTTTTATTGCAGTTTTCCTTTTTTATCACAGCACCCTCGTACCTACCCAGATCTATTCCAGATGCTTGACCCTTCAGAACAGTGTGTAAGTTGACAACAGAGGAAGGGGAAATGATTGTAAATCACCCCAAATTCCATATATGAAATACTCCACTATCTCAAAAACCTCTATCAGGAACACCAATTGGATATAACCCATTAATACCAAAACCATAATCAACTTATTGGAGAGACAAAGTTGTTCTGACTTCATTGTGGTAAGCTTTCATGGTATCTAATAACAACCACCCTTTTAAGTTGACTGAATGGTGATCTCTCTCTCTTTGACATCAATGATGTGTGGTAAAATTTGGAGTAACTACCACTAATATCTTTAGCATGATGAGAAGAAATATTTTTATAAGCTATTTTCTTACTAAGTGTATTGACTGGTCATAAACCATGTCCAATTTTTTCAGTAGCAGTTGAACTGTGTTGAAAATGACACAACTGAAAACCAGCTGTCTTAATTCATGAAGTTCAGTAGTGCTGGAAGTAGGAAACAAATGTTTTAAAAGGGAAATTTTGCAAACACTTTTAGAAGAACTATTTTTTAAAGGAAATGTACATTTGGAGCATCTGTCCCATAGGCAAGGTCCATACTGAGACCTGATTTTGCTGAACAAGGATTTTGTGATATACTACTAAGCAAAGGCTTGCTGTGTGATGTATTTTAAAAATATTTTTTTATAAATGAATGTATATGAGCAAACAGTTTCTTAGTATAATTTGAATGAATTGTAATTGAATTGTAATAATTCTAGACTTTGTTCTAATTTCTGTTCATGGTTGACTAATATTTTTTGGTGGGGTGATATTCAGTTTGACTGTGCTGAAGTTGCTGCAAAGATCCATAATGATTTTGTATGGTTAGCTTATTGAACAGTCTTTCATATGGAAGTTTACAAGTGACCCACATTCCCCTATTTTAATTTTAAAAAATATATATGTACACAAGCACTTTAATAGCTCCAGTTTTTTAAAAAAATAGTTATTTTAAAAGACAGTACACTAATATTCATAAAAGAAATAGTAGTTGTTTTTGTAGAGCAGTCATATACAACTATTTGTTACAGTTCCTTAATTATTGTTAAAGGAAGGTAGTGTAAGGGTTTTTTTCTCTTTTTTTCATTTTTTTCCCCACAAGATGTTGAATGACCACTGTAGGTAGCACTTGACTTTCACTGTAAAGTTTATAAAAGGCTTGTTTGTTCTTGTCTATTTTATAATCACTTCTATAGTACCTACCATTATGGATTTTTTGGCAGGTTTCTGTGCATTCTAAATTTTTTTAAAAAGAAAATGTTTAGTAATTCATGTCAAATTGTCACAATTTTAAAAAATTGAACATCTGAAGAAATGCCGTTTTTTTAAAAAAATATTGGTTGACTCCCTTCCTTAGGGAATACCGTGTGTTGATATATACTTTTTGTATAAAATATATCTAAAATGTTGATCATAAATAAAAATTATTCTTTTATGGATAGGTAAGTGTTTGGCCTTTTAGTGCTTTGCACTAAAAAAACTGAATGGGAAATAGACTGTAACTGTTGGAAATGTTCTATGTTGAATGTACATGCTTCTTGGATAAATGTACTTTATTTGGAAATAAAGCAGACTGGAAGTTATTTCAGGTAAATGTTTTTGAATGTTCTTGATTACTTTTATTAAAATTGCATGTACTATTCTAAGAATAGTAAGGATATGGAATATAATATAATATATATTCATATAATATGTTTATATATTGTATGAATATATAATAAATATTATAATATTATAAATATATAATATTTATATATTATAAATATATAATATGCTTAAGACTGATTCATATATATAAATTTGTGGGCCAAGCCTCTTTCAAGCATCCTTGAGATGGACTCCTTTTTGAAGTGAGCACCCTGAGTCCTATCTACCTTCGCGTGAGTGGCTTTATACACATGGAAGCAGAATTTCCTCATGTATTCCTTCATGTATTCACTGGATCTGCTGCAGCATGTCTCTCTTCCCTTTGAAGCTGGTTTAGAGAGGTTTATAAACGGCTGTAGAAGGGAGAATCCATTCCACCAGTAGTTTCCATTCCACTGACAGACAGATGTCATTGGATGCAAAAACTATTGAAAATTGTGCCATAGTCCTGTGTGTCTATATCTTTTGAAGAAAAGATTAAATTGAAAACTCTTAATCTAAAAAGACACCCCATGTTGAATGACACATTTTTTAGAATATTGTATTAATTTAGGAAAGAAAATATTTTGTGTTGTACAGATGTTTAAAGATTTATTAATTATGGTTAAAGAAGTCTTGAGGATAGCACTAAATGGGGTGGTGGTGGTGGTGATGGTGGTTGCCATCACGTTGCCTTTGACGTATGGTGACCTTATGAATGAGAGATCTTGAAGACACTTTGTTATTGACAGTCCTCTTGAAGTCTTGCAAGTCTTAGCCCAACCACCTGTAATGCAATCTTCCTCTTTTCCTACAGTCTTCAAATTTACTAAGCACCATTGTCTTTTCTAATGAGTCACATTGTCTCATGATATGTCTAAAGTGTAATAGCTTCAGCTTAGTCATTTTGGGTTCCAGAAGAATCCAGACTTGGTTTGCCCTAGAACCCAATTGTTAGTCATTTTAGCAAACCATGGTAGCTGTAGAACTGTCCTCTAGCACCACATTTTAGGTTAATATCTATCTGTCAATTTTCTGTATGTTCCAGCTTTCACAACCATGCATAGAATTTGGAAATACTGTGGCATAGATGATCCTGACTTTGGTATTTAATATTCTCTTTACTGTTGAGGATCTTATCTAGTTCCTTCTTAGCAAGTTCTATTCTTCTGATTTCTTGATTGGTCATAAGCTTAATAGTGCAAATCTGTTTGTTACATGATTTTCTTTAGATTGAATTTTGGCAATCTGATAGATAGAATATGATTCTTTAGCTTTTCTCTTAATTTTTATATTAACAGTTCTTTGTCTGCCACAATCTGCTAGTAGCCTTGTTTTTCCCAAGAGGAAGAAGACCTCCATGTTCTGCTTTCAGCTATGTCTGTTTGATTTCTGTATTGGCCATCAGTATACAGTTGTCTGTTCAATTGCTTGAAGAATGTGTTCATAATGAGTAAATTGTTAGACTCACAGAATTCAGTAAGTAACTTTTCTGCTTTGTTTCTTGATCCTGTGCCAAATTGGACAATTTTTGATTCTGCTTTGTTTTCTGCTTTTGCATTCCAATTTTCTATGATTATCAATATGCCCTGCTGCCCTGCTTTTGGGCTTAGCTTCTTCCTGTAGCATTTGCTAAATCTCTCCAAATTATTACTTGTCACCCCATTTCTTCTGAGATTTTCATTTGCTGAGCAAAGCACTTGTGCTTCTCTGTACAAAACACTTTGTACTTTTCTGATTGAAAATGTCCTGTTCCTGTCTGCTGTAGCTCAGTCACTCCAAGTCTTGCAAGGTGAATGCAGTCCATATCTTATAACATCTGCCTTCCCTGATTCAGGCTTCTCACATTTTGTGTTCCTTTAATATGTGTTGTGCAGCTTTGGATGACTTTCACATCAGCAGCTGAACATCCTTTTGTTTTGAGTCCATTTGTGTCATTAGATGCAGAGCTACTTGTACTTGATCTCTACTCTTGCCCAGGTGCTGCTTGACTGTTTTCTGACTCGGGAGTCTCATCTTCTGACACTAACTCTTGTTTAATTTTGAATTGTCTCATCATAGAGTTTTCATGGTGAAAGGCATTCAGAAGTGCTTAACTAGAGCTTCCTTCTGCACAATACTAAACAAGAATGCCACTGCTGTTGTTTGTGAGAGATTCGCTGCCACTGTCAGACCACCCACTGCTGCTGCCCAGTAGCAGTTTGGCATGTTTAGTTTAGCTGCTCAACGGAAACCTGTCTGACTTGGGAGATCCTACCTGCATCAGTAGCAATAAACAGCATAGCCTCTTGCCTCAAAGGAAGACACAGTTCCACTACCACAGAATGTGGATGAATTATATCCACATTACGGAGGCTTGCTGAACTTATGTTTGATTTTTGCATGGCTGATATAACAATATTTATATACAGCAAGTAATAGTTATATTGGATAGCTAAATTTTATTTTAATGAGGCTGCCTAATGTACTGACAATACTGATGAAGTCACAAGAACTTTCTTAGTCAAATGACATAAGATAGCCCGAAGGAGTCTGTACATCTTGGTTGTACACTTCTGTACATTTTTATTTGTAAATAAATAAATTGATGCTGCAGGAGTTGGATCCAGACTGTCATACTGAGAGTTTGTTGTTGCTGTTGTCATTCTTGCTGTTGCTGCTGCTGCTGTTGTTGTGTGCCTTCAAGAAGTTTCCAACTTACGGCGATGCTGAGGTGAACCTGTCATAGGGTTTTCTGGGGCTGAAAGTATATGGCACATCCAAGATCATCCAGTAGGTTTCCATGGCTGAGTGGAGAATTGAAAACTGGTCTCCAGGGTCATAGTCCAATGCTCAAACCACTATACCACACTGGCTCCACACTTAGAGTAGTTCTACTAAAATCAGTGGTTTTTAAGTTAGTCATTACTAAATTACCATTTGTTTCAGTGGGTTTCCTCTTAAGTATGACTAGGTCTAGAATTAGGTCCAGTCCATTGGGCCTTACTCTTTAGAAAATGTGCAGAGGTTTGTAATCTACACAATCTAAAAGAAAAGTTTCAGATATAACAAAATGGTTCATGTGAAAAATGCATTGTCAGTGTGAAGTCCAATGAGCTGCTCTGAACACAAAACTTAAAATTGCTATTCTGTAACTAGAAAAAGGCAGTCTCCCTGTAACAAGCCCTGCTGACAAAGATCATTTACCCTGGATTGTGATCTTATAACTCCCTGATTTCTAGGACATAGAATAAGGCCACAATCCTGACCTGATCCATACTCTCAAAACTATGTTATTCAGCTCTTCTTTTTTGCTCCATTCTTCCTCAGGGATGGGCATGGGCATGCAGATGGTTCTTCCCACCCCTTTATATCTACAACAAACCTTGAAGCACATTAGGTAACCTTTTTTTGACGCACATTAGGTAACCTTTTTTGGAGCACATTAGGTAATTGACTTAGGGTTATCCAATAATCATGGGTGATTAATGACATAAATCTCCCCACCAGTCTGACATTAATAACTATACTACACAGATGCCCCATGTTTTTGTAAAACCTGCATATGACTAATGCTTGAAGGTAGACTTTTTTTTTTCATTTGCAGCTATACAGAGAGCCAAATTGATGCACAGCAAATTAAAGCTGTTTAAGGAATGCTACATTATCAGTCAGTTGTAGTGTGATCTTAAAAGTCTAAAGTTTATTCCTAGTGTGTATTACACATCTTTACTTTATTTTAATTTTCCTTTCCAGTCCTGTCTCATAGACTGATGGAAGATTACAGTATGCTCTCTTGCAACTCTCCTGTGATGCGGATAAGGTCAAGAGATGGGATTACCCTAAAGCCACCAATTAATTGGTTTCTCATTTATCTAATTTTTTAAAATGGTGAGGCCAATGTGTTTCTATGGTTTATATAAGCATTATGGGTCTAACTTTAAAAAATACCTTGCCTAATTCCTGATTTAATTTGGTAATTAGGTCACTGAATATTTGATCCCTCCATTGTCCAAATACTTTGAAAAAAGTAATGAAAACAAATATTATTCATGCATTATCTCACTAATTGTCTTGATTGCTAATGTACTTCATTTGAAAGATGGAACTGTGTAAGTGTGAGCTGCAGTAACATAACTTATAAAGCCTTGTTGCGTGCTTTCAGGTCACTTCCAATTTACAGTGACCCTAAGGCAAACCTGCCACAGGGTTTTTCTGTGGCTGAGGCCATTTTCCACACTAGTTGGTTGTAGTGCTATTCCACTTTCAACATGCTATGGAATCTTGGGGTTTGCAGTTTAGGGAGGGGCCTGCAAACCCCAGGATTCCATATCATGTTGAAAGTGGAATAAAAGCACTATAACAGCCTAGTGCAGAAATGGCCTGAGATTATGTGATGGACTCAGGGTCAGCCTGTGTGTTTCCATGGCCAAGTGGGGAATTGAACCTTGGTCTCCAAGATCATAGTCCGGCACTCAAAGGCTACTTAAAGCATGCAGGCATGCATAACAACATGCAACATGTTCAAAAGGGGATGTGGAATAAGAATGAAATTACAGGGAAAACCAGAGAGATGTTTGATCAAAGTAAAACAGAGCTGAAAGCTAAATCTGATTTATACATTCTGAAGTGTGGCCTTCCTGCTAAAAACAACTACTGTAGGGCAATACAAATCTATAAGGCACAGAACCTGATAAGGCAAAAGAGGCAATAGACTAGTTTTAGGCCCAGCTTCTAGACTTTAGCAATTCCAGGTGGTTTCTATTGACCAATCACTCATCTTCTTGGACTTTGTGCAAGAGGAGGCCTCCCAGCAATGCAGCTGAACCTAATTAGTAAGGCTTTTGTGTAAAGGCTTGAGCCAGATTTAGATAACTTATTTGTGGCTTGAAGAGAATGCACATTCCCCAAATCAGGGTATGCTGGCTGTTAGAGGCACAAGAGGCAGAATGGATTTCTTCACAGCGTATTTCTCTTCACCTGCACATCTTCCGTTGTGTATGATTGATTTTGTGACTGGTCACTGGAAGCTGAATGGGTAAGTCTGGTTACTGAAACATGTATCTGAGGCAATCCAGTTGTAAGATAGTGCTATGCAGATGATACACATTCCCTTTGGTATCCAGTTTGACCCTAAGTCTTAAAAATAGTTATCAGAAAATTATCTGGGGTGGAAGTAAGTGTGTATGACAAATACAATATGAATATTGTGCTGGCCACAATTGACTTCATCAATGTGATCTCCAGCCTTTCTCTTCCCAGACCGGAAAATACTGCATCAAGTCCTGATTGCTCCAGTTTGATCTGTATAGCGACCAATTCTCAGTCTCAGCATTCTGACTAAGCTCCTTAAAGCGCAATTCTTTAAAATCTAGATGGAATTTGCAAGCATGGATTGATTCATGCTCTGAATTTGATACTAGTTTTCCTTATTAAGTGTAGCTGTGTTGAACCACCCATTACTAGTATAAAAGTGTGAGTGCAGTGTGCTTCAGTCAGGCTTGACTGCTACGTATCTTTGTTTATTCATTAAACCCAGAGATGATACAAACGCTCAAACAGTTAGTTCTGAGTGGCCATTAGTATATAATTAAGTTCCAGCTTTGGAGATAGTAATTCAGGTGTTTTGAGTGCACTTCATATGGTATAGAGACGTCTTCTTGCATCTCCCAACATATTACAGGTTTTTCAGTCCTCTCTAAGTATCTTATTGCTGTAGTGATTAAAGTTCTCTGTTCAGATCGCTGAAAATTGTATTCCAGGTATATTGGAGTCTCCCTGACACCATCTATGTGGAGTAAAGTGATATTTCTAATAACTGTATTCCCAGAAAGGTCCTATTTATCCATGAGCAATTTCTAGTCTTTGCCATGGTAATGTTTTCTCATAAGCATCTCAGCCTCACTTTATACCCTAGGTCATAAGGGTATAATCATTCTTGTGCCTTAGGGCAGGAGTGAACAAAGTGTGGCGTTCCATATTTTGTTGGACTCCAGCTCCCAGTATTCTCACCACTTTCTGTGCTTTCTAGGGCTGATGGGAGCTGCAATGCAAAGGATACACTTTGCCTACCTAGGCCTTAGGTTATAATTAAGGAACCATGGTCAGTGCTCAGACTTTCAGTCCTAAGGAAGCATTTTATATCACTGGATAACATAGATGTGTGCGTGTGTGTGATCACACATAGCTTATCCATGCCCCAGTGATATTACACAACATTTGTGAGCATGGGAGACTTCAATTTCTCTCCCATCCCAGTGAACCTGTGCAAAATCAGTGATGCCCTAGGATTCAGGCCAGGATCATGAAGCATTCAGGATCATAAATCTGCCTTCCACTGCTGCTTTTTAGTAGTGCAAAAATCACAATGCCAGCTGTTTTAGGGTCACTAAGAGTAGGTGCATTCAGCAGCAGTGGGGAAAATCAGTGGTCATGAAGAGGACACAGAAACAGCCTAGGTGTGGCTCAGATATGCCCCTGCTTTTTAGATTGTGCACTCCTGCGCCAAGGAAACTCTTCCAGAATGTGGAGAGAACCAAAGGTTTTGCTGAAAATTCTGGATTTATAATAAGAGAAAACATATTTTATATGTCATGTATGATTGCCTGTTCAGTTCAAAGCAGTTAGAGTAGCTGTGTAAGGGGATGTGCTTCCAAACAATAATAGAAAAATAGGACACTTTCTCCTTTTCTTTCAGTGAACCACTGAAGATTCCAAGGAACCAATCCAAGTGATCTACTCTATCCTCAGATTTTAGGCTCTGCCATTCTGAAGAACTGAACTTCTTTCACAAGTATTTTATGATAGAGTTACTAGCTTGATAGATGAAGGGAATGCTGTGGATGTAGTATATCTCGATTTCAGTAAGGCCTTTGAAAAAGTTCCCCATGACATTCTTGCAAAAAAGCTAGTAAAATGTGGGCTGGACAGTGCTACTGTCAGGTGGATCTGTAACTGGTTGACTGACCGTTCCCAAAGGGTGCTCACCAATGGCTGCTTTTCATCCTGGAGAGAAGTGACTAGCGGGGTGCCACAGGGTTCTGTCCTGGGCCCAGTGCTGTTCAATATCTTCATCAACGACTTGGATGAAGGAATAGAGGACATGCTCATCAAATTTGCAGATGATACCAAATTGGGAGGGGTTGCTAATACGCCAGAGGACAGGTTCAAAATTCAAAATGTCCTGGACAGATTGGAGAGCTGGGCCAAGGCTAACAAAATGAAATTCAACGGAGAGAAGTGTAAGGTCCTACACTTAGGTAGAAAAAATGGAATACAGAAATATAGGATGGGGGACACGTGGCTGGATGGCAGTACGTGTGAAAGGGATCTAGGAGTCTTAATAGACCACAAGCTGAACATGAGTCAGCAGTGTGATGCGGCAGCCAAGAAAGCCAACGCAATTCTCGGCTGCATCAATAGGAGTATGGTGTCTAGATCGAGGGAGGTACTGGTACCACTCTACTCTGCTTTGGTTAGACCTCATCTTGAATACTGTGTCCAGTTCTGGGCACCCCAATTCAAGAAGGTGTTACCCTGTGTTCTGGGGGTCCCGTGAGGACCCCCAGATGTGCTCAACAATAGGTGGGGAAAATTAGCTCTGAGCACTGCTTTAGCGCTACGAGAGGCAGGGTAACTTAGCAGGATCTTGTAACCCAGTGTTTACGGGGTCAGGCCAAGTCAAGAAGCAGACCGGTTTGAAAGTAATGAATGATCTTTATTAAATACAGGCACACAATGTAAGCAATACATGCACACAGATAACCACGGAAAATAAAGGTGTGAGTAAGATAGTGGGATTTTCAGAGGGATAGTTGATTCGGGTGATACGAAATCTGTTCCTGAAGCCCGGAAGAAGATGGAGAGCGATGCTGGGGTTCAGTGTAACTCAGCACATGGAACTGAGGGGAAGCTCGCCAAGCAATGTGGAAGCAAGGTGGTCTGGAACTCGGGAGCGATCCGAGGAAGGTCTCGGAATCAGGGGTTTTTATAAGGAGAATTGTGACCGCAGGCTAGGTCGGACTTGGGGAAAGCAATAGATTTGGGGCTGGAGACAAAGCCTCCGAAAGGTCAGAATTTGAATGATTGAGTTACAGCCGAATTGTCAATAGGATAGCCGGTATGCAAACGTGGAGTACTTGAGCGTTGTATAGTCTGATCATCAAGCTGCCAGCGCTGGGCAGAGGATCTTTTGAAAGTTGCGTGCATACCTAATAGAGGTACATGCCTTGAGGTCTCCTAAAGCTTTGAGTCGGCTAATTCTGGCCTGCTTGTATTGTTTCGGAATATTACGGCGATTATCAGCTGAGCCTGTGTGCGTGCTTGTCCAGGGGCCTCGCAAGCACGTGGAGGGGAATGGGTATGTGAAGCCGAATTATTGATATCAAAAGATATCTTTTTATATCCCCCAAAGCTTGGGCTAGCCAGGGCAGTAACAAAGGACATGGTCAAGCTGGAGCAGGTCCAGAGAAGGGCAACCAAAATGGTGAAGGGCCTCGAAGCCATGCCCTATGAGGATAGACTTAGAGAGCTGGGTATGTTTATTCTGCAGAAGAGAAGGTTAAGAGGGTACATGATAGCCATGTTTAACTATTTGAAGGGATGCCATGTAGAGGAGGGAGAGGGCTTGTTTTCTGCTGCTCCAGAGACCAGGACAAGGAGCAATAGATTCAAGCTGCAGGAAAGGAGATTCCACCTGAACCTCAGGAAGAACTTCCTGACAGTCAGGGCTGTCCGGCAGTGGAATATGCTGCCTCGGAGTGTGGTGGAGTCTCCTTCCTTGGAGGTTTTTAAGCAGAGGCTGGATGGCCATCTGTCGAGAGTGCTTTGAGGGTATTCCTGCATGGCAGGGGGTTGGACTGGATGGCCCGTGTGGTCTCTTCCATCTCTACATTTCTATGATTCTATGATTCTAAGTAGGTTTAGCTGGGTCTATTCATAGCCAGAAATCAGGCCAAAAAGAGTACACTTTTCCATACAATCCTGCCTGGCCTTTGAAATCTGCAGAAAAATTCCTGCCCTTGGTCTCACCTCCTTCAGATGTATATTTGTGAGGATGTGAGAAAAGAGTTCTTGGTGGCTGCTCCAAAGCTGTAGCATTCTCTTCTAAGGGAAGCTGGGCTGGCCAGCTCCCTGTTATTCTGATGCTGGATGGGAAAGACATCTTTATTTTAGCAGGCTTTCAACACCTGATAAGTAACTATGGCCAAGTCGCTTAACAGATAAGTGTTGTACTTTTAAATTATATATAATTTAACTGATATGCTTTGATACTGGTTTAATATAGCTGAGTTTACCTTTACAATTGATTGTATTTTTAATCATGTTGTGAGCTGCTTTGGGTTCCAAGTCTGGTAGAAAAGCAGGATATAAAGCATATAAATAAATGACCAAAGCATACAAATAAAATACCAACTAAAAGGATAGCTGCTATAGTAGCAGTCTGTGGAATGGAAAATGGCTTGAAAATTTTCAAGTGAAGCTTTTGAGGCATTGCTGTTAAGTTCTGATGAGTAAACAAGCACTGTGAAAAACAATTTGATTATCAGAGAAAGGGGGACAGTTACACTTCATGTATTAGTGGTGTAGAAATTGTGGCAGAAAAGATCATTATAAATGAGAAACTGAATAGATCAGAATGACTGCGATACATTTTGACTGTGGGATTGTAGAAAGATCTCTGTTTCTCATGATGCAAATGAGTGCTGCCATGAGCTTGGAAACTTCTGACCTACAGTGTCTAGCATTCCAGTGTTGGCTAGGGGATTCTGGGAGGTGTAATCCACAGAGTAACACTTCCAACCTCTGGATGCAATCATCTGTCTGTGAAACTGTGGGTTGAATTACAGGGCACCATATCCTATCTCCATGGCTGCCCTACGCAGTAGGAAAACCAGGCAATTTCTACAGAGTCTGACATGGTTCTCACCTTGGGATGAGAAACAAATTGTGCTTCAGATGTTGGTAGACTGTTTTTCCCAGCCCAAACTCCGAACAAGTTCAAGGTGCACTTGTAAGAGAACACATGGTAGTCAAACTTCTAAGACTTCAGACACAGTCATTACATGTGCTGTGCATGGAGCTTGCCATTCTTTTGGATATGAGATCCATCTGGCTGTGACATCTGCCATTCCATTGATTGCCAGTGTTCATTCAGCTGATCCAACTAAGTAGATGGATGTCCTCTCTCTTTTCTCTCTCACCATTTCATGTATGTTCTTCCTGGAACTGTATGCACAGTGGAAGAAGATGACCATCTGACATAGAAGTATAATTTTCTTTGGTCAAAAGTATACAATAGCTGCCCTTCCCTGCTAGAACCTCCAACTACATCTGGGGTAGCCACATGATCTCTTTCCCTTCTCTGTGGGACTGAAGCACCTTACTTGGTAGCCAATAGACGAAGAGTTGGAGATGACCATATTTATTTCCAGTTTTTCCTCTGTAGATTGCATGACATATCT
The DNA here is from genome assembly GCA_030412105.1 of Cyclura pinguis. Lineage (NCBI taxonomy): Eukaryota > Metazoa > Chordata > Lepidosauria > Squamata > Iguanidae > Cyclura > Cyclura pinguis. The sequence continues at coordinate 81,118,081 of CM059603.1, read as the reverse complement.
ATGTTTTTGGCAGATCTTCCTATTGCATTCATCAATACTTAGATCAACTACACACTAACAGGGTGAGAAAACTCCACCTCTGACATTAAATGCATTAAGTGTAGAAACTTTTGCGTTCATATATTATGTGTGGAAACCCAGCAGCATGCGTGCAAGTCACAAATGATATTATACATGCTTGACATTTGACTACAATTATGACCAAGCTGAGCAAAGCATGATTTGCTTTAAAAGGGGGAGAAGCAGAAGCCTGAGTTTATTATTGTGGGGTAGCTAAGCAAGTAAAGCCTGTTCCCTTTTCATTTGCTTTGTTTCAACAGTTATTGCACAAAACCAAGTATGTCATTACATCATCCAGTGAATAGGTGGCAGCACATGGCAAGAGTTTGCTGTATCTACGCTTCTTGTTAAGTGGGAAAAGTTATAACTGTGATGAATTTCAGTCAGCTGTGGGTTGTATTTAAAAAGGGTGTACCATGAAAGAGTTGCAAAAGTTGACTTGAGTCACTCAAGGATGCAGGGGAGAAATGAAGCTTGAATTGAATAGCGCTGTGATTTTATCAAAATAATTTGTGGCTTTTTGAATTCATTGTGCCATTCTGTACTTGATTCTTGTTACTAAGGCATGCCTGTCCTTGCAGTTTGATATATTCTATAACTATGGCAGGTATGATTTTAATGATGTGTAGCATCTTTTTCAGTGTCATCTAGTTCACCACCATTATTGGTAGGACTTTGGTTCCCTATTATTGTGAGCAGATTCATTATTATAATGGTTTTGCTTTAAGTATCAATGACACAACATAGGGAATGCAGACAGTCCTTAATGTCCTGGAATCTTTCTGGAGGTTTGAGAATGTGATAGAGAAACAACTAGAGGTTGTTTGAATTTGGATGCTGAGAGAAACAGTTGGCAGATGTAAGCAAAAGTTACCCCAAATATTGACAGGCTACAAAAGTTTTTTTTTTTTTTTTTTTTTGGAAATCTGGGACAGAGTTAATAGATGGTACCTCCTAGTATAAGAGTCTGTTCTACTGTTACTGCATGTGTATGACCCAACACAATAGCTGACCTAACCTAAGCCTTGGAATTGAATGAGCTTCATATCATATGTTTAACAGTAATAGAAATATAATCTGCAGTATGATGGAGATTTCAGTTTCTGCACCCTGCTTTGTTTAGCCATTGGCTGTAGTGCAAGGAACCCTTGACTCCCCAACACTTCCCTGCTGCTTTAAGGGTTTTTGCTCTTTTAAATCACCACCATCACCATCTCAACCATTTGTCTTCCTCATCACCATGTTAATAAATAATCTTAATAATTTTTTAGCATATTAATAGTAACTAGTCTCATAATAGGAGGAATAAAAATAATAAACATAGTAATAAATCTTTTATGTAAGACATATATGGGTGAACACATGTATTCGAATTCTTTACATTTGATTACTGAGCTGTATAACATCTGAAAACACTTAATAAAAATAGTTTCCAATTTGGAAGGGTGTGACCTCCCTCTTGCTAGAGTAGAGGAGTTGCACGCCTTTGCTCATCATAAGAAACCTTCAAACACTTCTCAGTTTTTCTTCATAGGTTTGAGTGAGACTGATACTACAAAGGAGACTAGGAGTGTAATGATCAGGGGGAGAAAAGAGGCTGGAACTGTTGAGATCTGACAAAGATCTATGCTATTACCAACAAAAGCAGCTTTCATGGTGTGCAGGGAAGTGGCTGCCAAGGGAATAGCAAACGTATTTACAGAGAGATGTAAATAGTGTGATGGAAAGAGGTCATGTAAATAGTCGCTTCACCAATAGATGGAATGGCAGTTTTACAATAAGCAGGGCAAGAGAGCGCAGGAGAGAACCAGGTAATTGGAATGAGATGGGGCTGGGATGGATATGAGAAGAGGAGCAGTAACGAATGGAAGGGTTGCTGAATGGAAATATGCACTCTTTGACACATGGGTGCTGAAGAAAGAAATGGCAGGTGCACCTTCTCAAACTGTTGAATGTGATGATGGGAGGAGAGGATGGTTGGTAGGGCCATCCTCAGGCATTTTCGAGATGACATTTTAAATAGCTACCCAGAAATAATAAGAGTAGTTTCATGGCACCTGGAACCTCATCAGGCTTGCCGTATCTCAGAGTGATAAAATAAAAATTGTAAAGCTGCAAATCTTTTTATACATACTGACATATTCTGACAGTGTAATTTGGTGTAGCTCTATGGAAGGCTCAGGAACAATTCTGTCTTGATTAAAAGACCCATCCTGTACTCTTTTGCAAAGATAAATTGGCACTGACTTCATCCCCATTTATATCATCCCACAAAAACAATGGACCCACATTACATTTTAACTTGTGGGGAAGAACAAACATGAATGAAAGGTGATCAAGCACTCCCTATATGCTGCCTCCCATAGAGTGTTCCTCTGCTGAAAAACATTCAGTCTGCATTTTGTAGAGAAACTAAAGGCTTCAGATAAGCCACTCCCATGCATGGTAGAAAAATGCAAAAGTACTGGAAGGTCACCCCAAAGCACAATCCTCCACTGAAGTTGTCCTCTTTCACTACTGACCAGAGGAGAAATTATGTTGCCTTTTCTCTGCTGCTTTGTGTAGGAATATTTATCCTCATGTAAATAACCTCTTGAAGCCATTTTCCTGTATGTCATGCCTTCTTCACATGGATTTAAAGTGTAGCTGGAGAATGTGTGGCCCTCCAGATGCTTATGAAAATTATTTATAATTAAGTAGGCATATCCTATTCAGGGTTACCAGATCTCAGGGCCTAGCCTTGACCCTTATATGGGTCATTGTCAGGCAGGAGATGGGGTGTTCTAATTTTCCAGTTTTGATGAGCTCACCTCAGGGCAAGAGGAAAGGACTGCGTGCAAAACTCAAGTTCATCTAGTAGAACAGAAGCTTGCTATGGTTTGCAAGGTTTAATTGAATTTTTGCTGCAACTTGCAAAGATTCCCTGGGCAGGTCTATTTGGTTACCAAAATTCCTCCTTGCTTTCCAGCTGTTATGGGTGCCAAGGCTCACCTTCTGCTCCGCATCTACCTTCTAGCTAGAAGAAGAAGGCTACATTAAATGTTCCTTATCCTGGCTGTCTAGTGAGAAGGAACGAATTCCTCATTTCACCTTAATCTGGTAATGACCCTTTTCTGTCTTAATTTCCAAGCGGGAAAATATGTTGCATCTATTTCTCTCTGTGTATATGTATATATGTGTTTGAATGAGAAACTGTGGGTACTCAATGCACAACACTTAATGATATTACCCTGAGCATCCTTAGAACTCATATTTTCACCCAGAAACCTTGGGACCTGGGTTGATTCTAAACTAGCAACCCTAATCCCATTCTATTTTCATTCACTCATTCATCCATCCATCCATCCATCCATGTATGCATGCATTCCCTTTATTTATATCTTGCCTTTTCTCCTAAAAGCAGAACTCTAGGTTGACAATAATTTAAAGTAAAGCCAGTAGGGATTAACACATACCAAAATTATCATGAAATGTAATTAAACAATGTGAAACATACATAAGCACATGCACATATACCACACACTAGCTCTCAAATGTAGTTAATAAAAGCATTTCTTTTGCTATTGTGGAGAGTGGTTTAAGAAGAGGAGGCTCAATAGCAGGGCAGGGTTCTTTCTTGAGTGTAGGAACTGTACAGGCTTGCATCTGAAAGCCTAAAGAATTCCTCATCAATGCCTACCACATTTTCCTTAAGGGTGGGAAAAGGCAATGGATGGTTCATTCAGTGGGTGGAACAGATCTTGACAAAGTTATGGGTTTGAGACACAATTAGCATGGCCACTGGCCAAAGATCAATCAAAATCACCATGGCTCCTGGCAAACCCTGCTCTGGTAATATGGCATTCTTCTTGTATTAGAAATGTTTGTTATGGCTTACCAAATCAGGACTCCTGATGTTTTATTAAGTAGCCCCTATCCTACATTTAAATATGTTTAAAAGTGTTTTTAATTCTTTATAATCATACTTTCTTAAAAAAATTAGTACTGTTATTTAATTTTTTTAACTTTTGTGAACAAATGTTTTAGCTTGATGTTTTTAAAAATTGGTGTAAAGCACCTTGAATCCCATCATGGGAGAAAGACAGGATATACATTCAATAGATAGGGAGATGTTCATGATGGGGGGAAAAAAAAGAGCCACTGTGAATCCCATTGAATTTAACGGGACTTGCAATTCCATAGCCTCTATTTAGAAGTAGTGCCTGGTTGCACCATTGGAAATGCCCTACTCTACATTCCAGCCAAGTAGACCTTGAATATAATGGTATGCAAAAGTAGTACATTTGACCTTGTGAAGAACTAGTGCTTTATGTTATTCTGTACTGATATAAAGTAACAGCCCTTTCTTTTGTTTTGTATTGGTATATACTGGGTTAAAGTTCAGTGGCTAAGTTTCTGTCCTTTGGAAATACAAGGGTGTTTGTAGAGAATAAAAAGTGAAAGCAAATGTGGAGTTGGGAGTAGATAAGTGAGCCAGGCCTAGGAGTCAGCAGCTGATGTGGAAACTGAAAGAAAACTGGAAGTCTTCAAGTAGGACTGGAATTAAATTGAAGTTGAAGCAGAAGGGGAGCAAGTATAGCAGAGAAAGAGACAACCAGGACTAACAAAGAATCAGAAGCAGAAAAATAGCCAGTGTATAAGGCATGATTTGTAGGAGAACAGTTTTGGGGAAAAACAAGCAAATAGGCCATTTCAGACCACTGCTCGCCTGAAACCTTAGAGGAAGACATCAGGAAAAAAAAAATGGAAGACTTGTCTGTCTTAGGGACTGTGATTAGATAGGCTTGAAGGAGTCCATTATTTGATTTCCATATTGCTCAGTTGGGACTTGCTGTAAACGGAAGCAAACTATTTTTGAAACACCTTGAGGAATTGTGGATTCTAACAATTTTTTAAATTGTTTTACATTAGACTAGTAATCTTTTAAATGTGTTATTATTGTTGTGATTTGCAAGTACTGGTTGCTGACCAAATGCCCAATGCCTGACTGCTCTACCAAGGAAGGGGAGTCATCTGTGAAACATGAAGGTTGGGGCTGGGTTGGTGGAAACAGCACAACAAATAAAAACATCCACCTGGTGGCAGCAGAGGAGTTCCTGAGAAAGGGAGTTAAGTCCTTTATTGCAGAAGAGTTTGTTCTTGTTGTGTGTCTTCAAGTTGTTTCTGAGTTATGGTGATCCTAAGATAAACCTGAGTGTCAGCATGATGTAGTGGTTTGAGTGTTGGACTATGATCTTGGAGACCAAAGTCTGATTCCCCGCTTAGCCATGGAAACCCACTGGGTGACCTTGGGTGCATCTCTCTCTCACACACACACAGCCCCAGAAAACCTCATGATGGGAGCGCCTTGCGGTCACCATAAGTCAGAAATGGCTTGAAGACACACAACAACAACAAAGGTGAACCTATCATTGGGTTTTCTTGGCAAGATTTCTTCAGAGGGATTTTTTTTTTCATTTGCTTTCCTTTGAAGCTGAGAAAGTATGAGTTTGCCCAAGGTCACCCAGTGGGTTTCCATGGCTAAGTAGGGACTTGATTCTCCAGAATTGTAGGCCAACGTTCAAACCACTATACCATATTGGTTCAAAGGACTGCGGGTGCTAATTTTGGCCAATTTCCTTCTACCTCATGACACAGGGCAAGGGTTGAACAATTCGTGACCCCCCAAATGTTGCTAGGTTGCAGCTCACATTATCCCTCTCTATCTGCCATGTCAGCTAGAGCTGATGGCCCACAAGAAAGTCCCCCTTGCTGCTAGAGCCACAAGTTTAGAGACTGCTACACAAAGCCATAAGTTGTGCCACACCAGCAAGAAAGGTATCCTATGATATACCAGAGTAACAGAAACATTTGGCTATGTTTTGTATGGATCTGTATTATTTTATCCCTATGGCATATAAAACTGTTTATAAACACTGGAATATTCTAGGTGGGGGAAGGAATTTTACATCTTTCTACTTCCTCTGCTAGTACAGTTGGCCCTCCACATTCTCTAGGGTTAAAGGCAGAGGACCCTTGCAAAAGTGGAAAAATTGCAAATATCAAAATGGGCATGAATGTCTGTGAGAAGAGCAACAAGGCATGGTGGGGACAGTGGGCACTCTGAGTCCAAGCCAGCTTAGGTAAAGAAGGGGGAAAGGAGGTAGGTTGGCATGGTGGTCTTATAATTCCTCTCTGTTGCCATCATCTTCTTTGGGCGTATGGGAGGAGTTGAGAGAGTGTTTGTAGTGATGAGAAATTAGGCTGTGAGCTGTACTTAGCTGGCCAGGCAGCAGCTGTTGGTGATGGAGGAGGAGGACCAAAGGCAGGTTTTTAAAGGGCTGCACTGCCTGATTGGAGCCCCCAAGAGGGATGGTTCCCCTGGAAAAGAAGTGCCTGAGGTGAGGGGGGCAGGAGTCGAAGAAACTCACAAATAATCAAATCCATGAGCCCACAAATGTGGAGGGCCAACTGTATTAGTTCCTTCAAGTAGCCAAATACTCTGGAACACAGTACAGGTGTACCTTGTTTAACAAAGCCTCTGACAGTTAAGTTCCTTTTTACAAAGTCTTCTTACATGTGCTCACTTCTCTTCTTCATCCTCTGTCTAGCTGGAACTTTTTTTTAGCAATGTCGGCATTGGGAGAATGGTGAACGAGGGCTGGGGAAACACGGATTTTCATTGTCCAGTTTGCAGCAGCATGTCTGCAGTAAAACAGTGCAATAAAGCGTAATCTCTGCAAGAGCAAAATGCTGCTCTAGCCGATCCTACTGTAGCTGTGTGTGCCTGCCTACAGGGTAGACAGCAGCTGCCTCCAGAATCCCTTACTGAGCATGTATGAACAATGAGATAGAGAGAAAGTGAGAAAGCAGATAAATCTGGCTCACCAGCTGTGTCCAGCATATTAAACAAGCACAGGTCTATAAGTTTGGCTACCAGAATGGAAAGCATTAGACAAGTGAACGCAGATGAAAGAAAAAGTCAGTTCCTTAATGCATTTTGGAACAATCTTTTAAGTGATCTGTAGAAGACCCAAAATATTTTTGTTTCATTTTGCAAGGCTATATGACCTGATTGTTTCATTTCACACATGCATATTTGGTTCGCATGCAAAGTCTGCAGAAACACGTTGAACTGCCCTTCTTTTTGGCAGTGCAGCAACCTATTCCCTATTCTTCCTATGGCTGGTATCCAGTTTTGTCTTAAAATCATGCCCTGGGACATACTGACTTTGTTAAGTTAGGTATTCATGTATGGTTTTATTAGCCATGACAAGAAACCACAGCCCTGGCAAGGAAAAAGACAGATATTCTCTTTAACAACAGAAGAGGCTTTGTAGAAGGAAAAAAAAAAGAAAAAGAAAAGAAAAGAGTACAAAACAATGAATATAAATGGGAAACTGGTAAGGAGACTGTATAAAGGTATGATTCTGTCTTGAGATCAGTATAGGAAGAAGATTACATGTAAAGATTAGTGGTGTCATCTTGCCAGAGAACTCTAGAGCCTCTGATCTTTTACAATTTGGAAAGGAGAGAATATTTTTACAGGTATGCCTGACAGACACAAATCTTGCCAGCCACAAACTACAGAAGCAAGGGTAATGATGAGCAAAACAGCAAAATAAAAGATAGGAAACACTCAATATTACTTGGATGCAACAATTTAAGAATGAGATGAATAGGATTGTGTTACTGCCCTGGCTAGTCTGAGCTTTGGGGATATTAACAGATATCCTCTTGATATCATAATTCGTCTTCACTTCTCTATTCCTCTCCACGTGCTTGCCAGGCCACCGGACAAGCATGCATACAAGCTCAGCCGTTAATTGCTGTAATATTCCTGGATAATTCAGGCAGGCCAGAAATAGCTGACTCACTGCTTTAGGAGACCTCCAGGCAAGTACTCTAATTAAGCATGCATGCAACCTACAAAAGAGCCTCCGCCCCACGATGGCAGCTTGATGGGTAAACTATACAATACCCAAGTACTCTGCGTTTGCATACTGGCTACTCTATTGAGAACCGCTACAATAACTCAGTCATTCAGATCCTGACCTTTCGGAGGCTTTGTCTCCAACTCCAAATTTCCCCCAAGTACGGCATAGCCTGCAGTCACAATTCTCCTTATAAAAGCCCTTGATTCCGAGACCTTCCTTGCAACGCTCCCGAGTTTCATCCCGCCTTGCTGCTGCTTTGCTTGGCGAGCCTCCCCTCAGCTCCACGTGCTGAGCTACATTGCACCCCAGCTTCGCTCTCCATTTTTCTGGGTTTCAGGACAGGTGAAGTATCACCCAAACCAGCAATCCCTCTAAAAATCCCTCTATACCACTCCAAACTTTATTTTCTTTAGTTATCTTGTATGAGCGTGTCGCATACACTGTTTTGCTTGTGTATTTAATAAAATATCATTTATTGCTTCAACTTCTGTGTGCTACTTGACTTGACCCGACCCCGTAGACATAGGGTTCAAGATCTCGCTACGTTACCCTGCCTCTCGTAACGCTAAGCAGTGCTCTGAGCTAATTTCCCCACCTTTAGTTGAGCACATTTTGGTGTCCCTCCCGGGACCCCCAGTACACAGGGTAACAATTGTCTATTCCAAAAATGAAAGGAGATGAATTGCAATTAGGAAAAGCATTACAAAATAGGGAGCGTACTATACTCCCAATAGGTAACATGAAGAAAAAGTCAAGGACCTTATGCAGATGAGTGATTGTTGACCATAGCAATAAGCACTGATTTATATGAAAGAACTACCTTTCTATAACTCTATGAATGGCTCATTATTTTACAATTTTAAAAAGTACTTACACAGCACACACCTTCAACAAACCATCCCACCTGGGTCAATTAGCTGTTTTTGTGTTTTTAACATGACTATAGATCACATATTTTGAAAAGGCAAATGACAGATTAAATTAATTTCCTTGAATACACACAGTTTCTTTAAAACATCACATTTGCTTTAATTGAATTAATGCATTTTAAATAGACTGTGAAGTGCTTTTAAATGTTATGTCTTAAACCTGCAGATTAATGTTTTAGTGAAATATTCATTTACTATATATCTGAAAGCAGCCATTTTCTGCCTGTAGTGGTGGGAAGACCAAAATCAAAGTATTTTATTTGTATCACAAATTTTAGGATTTCATCTGCTAAAACTATGTATGCATTGACAACCTTTTTGTGGATGTGTATGGGGGGTATTTAATATCTACTAGAAATAATTTGGTTCTCTTGTCTATTTCTCTTACCAGAGGTTTACAATATTGTGTATTGGCACCATGGGGTCATAGCACCCAGTTCTAGATACTCATCTAGCAGCTGTGTTCTGCAGTAACTTCACTTTCCAAACAATATTCAGAGACAACCCTGTATGCCACGCATTATAGTATTCTATAATGTTTATAGACTATGGAAAACTGAGGCCATGCCATGTCTCCATTTTTCTCATAAGCCAATGTTATTACATCTCCACCCCCCACATTTCTTGGTAGAAGAAATATTTTAAAGCATAATTGGATTGTTCTGCTTTTGGACAGTTTTTTAGAGTCATCTATGCCTTCCAAGACATTTAATGTCTTGATCAAAAACTGAATCTGTGCAGAGGGTGCCATTTTGTTTTCAGATATAAAAATTAATCTCCATTTGAGTGGCTGAGATATTTGCTAAAGGCAATAGAAGATCAAAAATTATGTATGAGGGCTAAATGAAAGCTCCTCAAAAACCTTCCGCTAATTATATTTTTAATATAGAATTGACATTTATAAATGAATTTAAATTGCAATCGTGTATAGGATTACTCATTGAGTTTAATAAGACATATTTCCAGGTAAGCACGCACAGCACAGCAGCTTTAGTTTTCTTCTATCTTTAGATCATTTAGTCTAGTTTAACATTCTGTGACTGCCCACTGGGTACTATGCTATGTGCTGTTGCATCTGTGTGGGAGAGAGAGAGACAGACAGAAATGGATAGAATAATACAGATGCCTGCTTTTGGATTCTCCTTGGGATATGAAAAGCATCTAAATCTACTACAACTTTGGTAGTTCAGGGCCATAGTGGATACTTTCCTATACTAGTCTTTCTCCTTTCTGCATTAACTTCTTTTTCTCAATCCTTTCTTCCAACTTTAATTTTTAAACTCAGAATTGTTAACACAGAGGAAAATTACCCTGGTCATAGCATGCATGGAAAGTCAGTTGATTCTCAGCCACTGTCAAAGGCCAAGGTAGTGTACTTCACTTGGGCAAACATCTTCATGTCATAAACTTTCCTGATACGCATTTGGGTTTTGTTTTGCATTTGTTGTCACTGCTACAAAGTGATTCATGTGATTTCAGATTTTGTTTTTATCCATTGTGCATTACAACACTGTTCTAAAGCCTCAATTCTCTGAAAATCTGTTTTCTTTTACCTCTTATATCTTGTCTTTATGTACATGTGTGAATATCCACCTTTTTCAGCCAAATCCCTTATTATGTCAATACTAGTCAAATTACTGCCATTATAATGGGCAATATCTGGATATGTACCTATAGATATGTACCTATGTGGGCATATATGGAAGGAAAACTTGTGGAGCATAAATGATCTGGAAAATGTAGTACTACATTATGCAGAAGATTCTACACTTAATGGAGGAAAAAGTCAGTGGGTTATAGTTGTCAAGGTCAGAGACCTGGTCGGCGAGCCAGCCCAGAGAAGAGAGTGGGAGAGCAAGCAAAGTCCAGCCAGGAAGAGACAAGCAAACACTTACTCAAGGAAGTACATTTACCAGAGCGCCAAGTGAAGCCATAGTCAGAGTTCCAAAGCCAAGGGTCAAGAGTCCAGAGATCAATTCAAGGTATCAGGAACCAGGTGCTGGGAACAAGGAACAGGCAAGAGGAGGACTTATAAGAAGTTTGCCACAAGCAAAGGGAAGCTTCAAGGCAGGCAGTTATATAGCCCCTGGCACAGGTGTGTCTGGTCACCACTTCTTAAACGTAGCCAAGGAAGCCTCCCTTTGTACAGCTCTCTTGAGTCTCCGCCTTGATTGGGGGCTTATTGAACCAGGCTCCAGAGCCTCTTCAGAATCAGATCTCTGTTGCTCCAGAGGAGCAGGCACAGAATCGGATCCCTGTTGCTCTAAAGGAGCAGGCAGAGGGACGTCTGCGCCTGCTTAGTCCATGGCAGCAGGGGGAGCTCTTGAGCTGCAGACCTCATCTCCAGCCAGAGCCACAGGGACCAACAGCTGCTGCTTGTCATCTCCACCCTGAGCAACAGGGACCAACAGCTGCTGCTCATCAGCAGCAGCTCTGACAGGGGCTTCAGTTATCACAATAGTGGAGAAGAGTGGCCAAATATGCTCCATGATCCATATGGCTCCAGCAACTGAAAAACAACCCTTTCTCTCTGTATTCCTATCCCAAATTATATTTCTTTGCTGTGCAAAAGTGTGATTGAATGTTTAGCTCTGGGAGATAGATGCAAGTGTAAATGCACACTATAGGCTTGCAAGATCAGTGGCAAGTGGGGGCTCACTTTGCCAAATAATCACACTGCGACCATATGTAGAAATGAACACAAAGATCCCAAATTTATTGGTTACAGCTGGAGATGCTTGGACTCAGTAGAGGTCCAAATCTAGGCATCAGTTGATCCATTACTGCTCAATGAACCCCAACACCGAGGCCACCTGCTGAAGATAACTGGGATGACAATGGGATGCCACATGAGCAGAGGCCACTGTGTTTTTCCCTTGCTGCCAAGGAATGAGGCAGTGCCTCTTATTCCCAAGCTGGGACAAGTCTATATGCCATCACCCTCCAGGTCCCATAAAAGGATTCCCAACTGGGTGTTATAGGGCACATCTGCCCTCATTGCCCATCCAGCTGGCTCTGGGAACCATACTAAAACAACTCAAAATTGTGGCAAACTTTACGAAGGTGTAATAACCATTATACAATAAATTTTGACACAGCAGATGAGAGATTGGTGGTTGGGGATGAAGTTATAGTGTTATGTTTTATTGTCTTTGATTGTATATGTTTTACGTCCTGTCCTTTAATGGAATGGCTGTTGTAAATCTTATTATTATGAAGTCCAAAGGTGGTCTGGCTCTGGGTACAACAGTGGCCAGCTTAAATACCCTGGGCTTGGATTTGAATGATACTCCTAATTGGCTGCTCTTCCCACTCTTTCCTGGATCCTGTGAAAATTATGCAGAAGCTTTTGTGAAGAAGATCGCCAATTCAAGGAAAATTGGCCCTGAACAGGTTGCCCCTCCACTGCAACGTGTAAAGTCAGAAAATGCCAGTCTCACACACTGTCTGGAAATGTGTCATTGCATCATATTTGGTACTACTACAGCAGTCATTCAGTCTCCCCCAATGATTTCTTAAGGTTCCATCTTATGATAGCAATGCCCAGTTGCTGCTCAATAAAAGCTTAACTGGAAAGAACAGTCTGCATTTGTGGGTTTGACCCTCATGAATTTGATTATTTGCAAGGCACATTCTTGCCCCCCCACCCCCATTTTCCTTCTCCCAACCTTCGCATTTCTCACTTCAGGCTTGCGAGGCCTTGTTTAAAATAGAGCTTTTTTTCCTTTTGAGTGAGCAAAGCCCCCTCCCACTGCCATGTGGTTGCACATACTGCTGTGTATTGGCTGCTGATTGGCCACGTGCTCCTTTCTCAAGATGGCTGCCAGAAGTAATTAGAACACCAGAACTCTTCTCTTCTCTGACTGAGGGGAAAGTACCAATAATTATACCTTTTAGGTTGTCTTCCCCTCTCCCCCCATGCAGGAGCCAGAGGCAAAGGAATAGGAGGGAAGACACTCCGGAGGGGAATGGGAGGGAATTATTTGCATTTTGTTCACTTTTGTGGGGGTTCTGTGCCCCTAACCCTTTCAAGTGTGGAGGGGCTACTGTACTGACAGCCATTCAGGCTGGGAGTTACTTGGACTTACATTCCGACACATCTAATGGCACCACGTTGGGGAAAACTATATGCATTCATGATGGAGGCCTGGATATGAAATTTAATGACTGACTGTCTTGCTATAGGGGCCAGGATATTGTCATGATCATTATCTCAGTCTGAACCTGAAAGGAAATATTAGGTACATTTTTAATACAAACATAAGCAGAGACAAAAAGGGTGTAGGCAAAAATGTCATTATGTCAGGGACTAGGCAGGATGCAGACTTAGCAGGTACATGAGAGAAATGAATGAGTCCTTTAGTAAGGACTCACACAAGCCCATTAATAGCTATGGAATGTCTCTAATTATGGATCCAGCCCATATTAACATTACCAAAACAAAAACCTTAAGATGGGAGACAATGTTAAAAAAAAGAACTGCATTCAAATTATCTTAAGATAAAATATTGATAAGCTGGCTAACATGAATTCGTATGTTCCAAAAGCTGAAAGAATTTACCCTAGGACTAAAGTTCATGACATCAAAAAGGAAAATGAAAAGAGAGGGATGAGTGAAAAAAGGGGTAACAGCCAAACAAAACAATGGCAACACATCAAAGATTATAAGATCAAAAACACAAAAATGAGGCAAAAATAAAGGTCAGTTGAAGAAATGGGAATTAAAAATGGGAACACAGAGTGAAGGCTGAATGACTCTCTGAACTTAGAATTAAGGTTAGCTAAAGGTGTCTGGAAAGTCAGATCAAATTTTCTAAATTTCTGAAGTTCACCTTTCTTCTAGGAAGTCAACCATCCATCGGCCACAATAGGTCTCTCCTATCTTTGAGCCAATGCAATGCTAGCAGAAAATTGGTTTTCCACTGAAGCAGTGTTAATCTCCTAGCCACAAAACTGGCTGCGCAAAGAAAAATATCTAAGCAGGCTTGTTCTAGAGTAGCTTTCCAGGAAGAAGGCAGGTAGCCAAGTTGAGAAAATACCATGCTGGCAAAGGCTGGGCTTGACTGTGACTGGATATAGTTCAAGGCTAAGACTAATGTTCCAGCACTAAATAGATCCCAGTGGGTCTACTTGCAAATCCCAGCAGCCTTACTCCACATAGCCAATGGTTAAGAATGTTAGGAATTGCAGTCAAGCAACACCTGGAGGGATCCCAGCGATAGGCGCATCTCACCTCAACATGTTTTTAATGTGCAGGCAGTTCTTAAAGCATGAGCATTCAATTGTGAGTACAGACCATACTCTAAATTTTGCCTAAGAGAGATGGAAATGCTTCAAACTGAGATCCAAAGATATGCATACCTAGTTTTGCGTGCCCAAGGAGACTTTGGCTTGTGTATTTTACACAATAGTTTCTATCCTCTGTCCACATACTAATTTGGAAAATGAGGAAACATACCAATGTGATTGGATAGAACGAGCTATACCACCACCACCTTCTCCCCCTCTCCTCCTCCTCCTCCTGAAAATAAAAGGAACTCACACCAAAGCCAAAGGTGTTCCCAGCATCTCAAGCATATCTACAGTGGGTGTCAGTCAAATACTTTTCATAGCTAACTAATGACTTTTGCCTAGTAATAGCAGATTACATTTCAATAATATGTAGTTGGATATATACCTGGGCCAAACCTCTGATTTTTATGCTGTTTTTATGCTAATCAAAATCTACTAGATCAGAAAGTAATAGCTCCTGGGGGCTGAGGTGATCTCAGAAATCATAAATACTGATTGCCTCCATGAATGCTTCTTTAAAGTGCCAGGTTTCAGAAGATAAGCAAAAACATGAGGTACCACCCAGAAGCCTGATCTGTTTCCCGAAAGTTATTGTCATGTTACCTTTTCATTATCTTTTCATTTTGTTTTACTCAATTGTATACATCATTCTGATGCCATAATTTAAATTATCAGGACACAGAGGCAGGCATCCTGTTTGTTAGTCCCAAATAAAGTAGACCGATTCAGTCAGTTGCTGATTGGTGAGTTGACATATAACTGAATCCCATTGATTCAGTGGATCTACTCTGGTTAAAACTAACAGCAGGATTTGCCTTTTCACATTTTGATCCTGCCCTTCCTTCATAGAATTGTGGCATTTCATTTTATCCTTACAAGAAGCTCCTATAAAGTAAGTTACACAAACACAACTTCCCCAACTTGTGTCCTGGACTCCCATCAGTCCCAGCCATAATCCACAAATGGTGAAAAATCATGGATGAATCCTGATGAAATTGGGGAAATCTGGGTCAGGTTGTGATTTGTGAAAGCCAGCATGGCTTAGTGGTTTGAGGGTTGGACTACAACTCTGGACATGATGATTCGATTCCCCACTTGGCCATGGAAATCCATGGGGTGACCTTGGGCACGTTACACGTCAGGATTGACGCAGGCACACAACAACAACTGTGACTTGGATCCAAAGTGATATTGTGAACTTCATGCTGTGGGGCAAAAGTTCAGATGTATTTCATTACAGCACAGCCTTGAATATGTTCTCTCCATTTTAGTAGGAAAGTAATCATTACAGCTGTGACACATTTGCTGGACTGATTTGTGCTTTTGTCTTAATATACATGCAATGCCAACTGGAAAATTGTGCTCTTCTCTGACTGTCAGAAGAAGCTTGGCTATGTTCAGTGGGAATAAGTGCTTCAAGGACCGGTTTTGATTTTGAGTTAAAAAAAAACCTTTTGAATTCCAGAACCATATGAAAAGACTTCTTTGAACTTGTACAAGGAACAAAAGCTTTAAGAGGATGTTGAATTATGTGCATAAAAATCGAATCCTCTGACCCACAAGAACTAGCTTTAGCACCTTGAAGCATTTTTTTTTAATGGCCAGCATTATTCTCCATCTTCATGTGTGGGTGTGATGGTATGGATGTCCTACTTGGAAAAGTGGTTAGCATGTTAATGATCGCTACACCTTAGGGGGTCTTTTAGTATTTTGATTCAAAACTAACACGCACACACACACACACCTCTTTGCAAGAATAAAAAAAATCTTGATGTACTGTTACAATAGGGTTTATATCTGTTACAGAAAGGAGGCAGGTTTTGGAATTTGTTTTCTGGTTATTAGCACTCTATTAACATGATAAAGAAGAGGGCAGTTAGTAATAGTAGCTTCTTCAATGGCATAGAAATTCTTGTGTCCGATTAATAAATGTCTGGTGTACCCCTTGTCTAATTACATTGTTGGTGATTACCAGTCGTTAGTGGTGTGACATAATAAGGCTACACTCATTAACCCTAATACCAGTCACAAGATTTAGCGGCTTTCAAATGTCCTGTGTGATGTTAAATCTTTGTATTATAACAACTAATTACAACCTGGCTGTTTTCCTACATATGTTTTATCACCACTGGAGACCTAAGGGTCCATATCCCCATAAATGTGCATTCCAGGGTTGGTATTGCTTTGTACAATTGTTCCTAACATTCAGTGCTGCAACTTGGATTGGATTTTAAGAGGCTACCTGAGCTTGCATCAAAATGGCTAGAGATTTTGTAGCATGTTGAGTGTATTACAGAACAGGGATAGGCAACTGTGGGAAACTAGAGGACTACATTTGTCCCCCAGGAGATAATAATGCAAAAAAATAAAGATTGTATGACTAAATGGGTGAGAGATCTTAATCACAATATTCTTTTAGAAGAATGGGAAAATGTTTGGAAAACTAATATGTTATATACCAGATCCTATACTTTACAAGAAAATGTGCTGAAAATGGTATACCGTTGGTATCTAACGCCCAGTGAAAGTGAACAAGAATGTGAACGATCAGTGCTGGAAATGTAAAGAACAAGTGGGATCCTTCTACCATATGTGGTGGGGATGTGACAGAGCAAAGAGATTCTGGTACGCCATACGAGCTAATATGCAAAAAATTTTGAAAAGGAAAATTGATTTAGTCCCAGAATTTTTTTTACTGGGAATTTTTGGTGCAGAAAGCTCAATAGATTTTTGTACTAAAAGATTAGCATGGCATTTAATTGTGGCGGCCAGACTCATTTATGCTAAACATTGGAAATCAACTTACACCCCGAATATGGAAGATTGGATGGAGAAAACCATTGAAATAGCACAAATGGATAAATCGACTTACAAATTAGATAATAAAATGAATAGTAAGTTTTATAAGGTATGGGAATCCTTAACAGAATTTTTGGAAAATAAGGGTATTCTAACTAAGGGTTTCAAATCATGAAGATAAGGAGAAAAGTGATTATTGTTGTAATAATGAGATAAGTTCTAGACATAAATGTGGTGAGAGGTAGAAGTATAGAAGTATGAGAAGAGATGTAGATGCAATAGGTTACTAGTTTTTGAAAGAAAAGAAACGTTGAAATAGATAATAGTGTAAGATGGACAAAAATTGTAAATAGAGTTGAAAATAATGAATGGGAAAATGAATAATAGATTCTATTCTGTAAGACGTACAGAGGTGTTAAGTAATAGATATAAGGCTGTATCTCAGGAAAGGGGGAAGTGCCCTATGTTTGTGAGAATATGTTAGTAAGATGTGTTGGTTGTTATATGTATGTATTGTTTATTTTGTGTATTAGCATTTGTTTATTGTGTAATAATTATGTAATGATACGAATGTGATGTTAGGTGGGACTGTTTTGTTTTTTCATTTTTGTTTTTTATAAAAATAAATAAAAAAATAATGCAAAAAATAAAAGAAAATGAAAAAAGTTTTTCAGAGCCTTCTTTTTTTTTTTTTTCCTTCCTGTTGTAGAGAAGGTCCTTCTGAGGGACCAAAAATGTGGCAAAAATGCCCCACACCCTCTAGAAGGCATTTTGGGGCCTTTTCTCCATCACTGGGAGGTCCTGGGGTCACTAAATAGCCCTGGGGTCCTCATAAAACCCATGGGTCACACTTTGCCCACTCCTGCTATAGAATATGTATTATATTGTCCATAACGTAAGTTATTGTGCTCATGTCCAGTTTGTAGGGCAACATATGGTTGTCTTTAGTGGAACCAGAATGTTGGACTATGCAAGGTAATCTGACCACGAATAAGAGGTTACCAAAACTGTAGTCCCAAACATCTACAGAATGATCAGCCTTTGGTCTGATCCAGTTGATCTCACTTTCTTAAGTTTCTGTGTCTTGCAAAGTAGCTTCCAATACAATTAAAAATATGAACCAGAAAAATGTTCAGTACTTCCCACACTTTGAAACTGCTATAGTGTTGGATCCACTGTCTTTCATTCTGAATTTTAATGGGCCATTCTTACAAATTTGAATCAAATTATACAACCAATGTTCAGTGCTCTCACTTCTGCAACAGAGAGCAGTTTCAAGTTGAATCACAGTGTTTAAGACATTCAAAATCTGGCAAGGCATTGGAAACACAACAACAGAGCTGAGAATATATTCCAACTTGTGCATTTTCAAACACCAAGTTCTAAAATACTTAATATTTCCTTCCCTTGACAAGGAAACGGCTGCCAAGTCCTGACAACCAAAGAATTATAGTTCTGAGATGTTTGACTATTGAATAAGTGCTGAGATTTTAGGATTATGTATGAGTGCCTTTGGATTAGTTTTCATTTTTGGATGTTGTAGGGCTCAAATGAGAGTTTGGAAAGTTACCATTAAAACTGATTCCTTACAGTTACAGTTTCAAGGCCAATGAAGCAGCAGGATGCCATTATAGCTGCAATTCTCAGAAAAGTATTCTTTACTTTTCTGTTTCTCAGAGGTACCTACAAAGCTGTTTTGAGTCACTTCTAACTAACATTTGCATCATACAAACTACTAACCCATGTTACCAAACACTTTCCTTCCAGCCACCTTGTTTTCATTTCAACACACACTGAAACACGTACCAGCTCTTGACCTCTGTGATTAAATTGATTTTACTGTATGCCAGTATGAGATCCCTTGACAGAGGACAGGATATAAATATTTTGGTAAAGAAAAACCAAGTAACTGGTTATTTGCAACTGATTATTTCTAAGCTTTAAGTCAAATAAGGAGCCTTGGATGGTAGGTCAGGAGATGGAACTGTAGAAATGCTAGCTGGCTCACACAGCTGACCACCAATTCTCTTGGCTCATGGAGCAGATCAGTCCTATGTCTAATATAAAGTTCTAAATATAAAATATAAAATATTTTAAAAGTTTTCAGAACTGTTGCCCTTCTTCAATCTGTGTGACTTGCTGATAGAAACCACCCAGTTCCTTATCTGAGTTATACTACCATTCTTTGGCATACTAGTCTTTGTTTGCTCAGAAATTTGTGCCTGCTTCCTGTTGAGCCTGAGCACCAAACATTTTAGTATTTCAGTTTTGGTACCTTAGTGGTGTTCACTCTTTTGCCCCTCAGATTTTTGAGGCTTGCGCATCCAGAAGCCCAGTCAATATGGCCAAGTGATCAGAGGCCTGAAGTCTAAAAAATATTTGGTGGGGCAAAACCTGAGAACTTAACCACTCCCTGTGGATAGACTTGATTTTCATAAACTTCTGTAATCCAGGAATGGGAAATATGTGGACATCTCAGTGTGGCACCCTAGATCCCATCAACCCTGACAACTGGGCAAGTTGCCAGGTACTGATGGGAATTTGAGTCCAACAACATTTGGATTTTCACTGTCCTCCTCCTGGTCTAAATTCCACTGAAAGCCATCTGAATATGTTCTCCATGTTTTGGTCAAACAGTGGGGAATTTTTCCCACTTTAATAAATATAATGAAGGTCAATTATA
The DNA here is from genome assembly GCA_030412105.1 of Cyclura pinguis. Lineage (NCBI taxonomy): Eukaryota > Metazoa > Chordata > Lepidosauria > Squamata > Iguanidae > Cyclura > Cyclura pinguis. Next base: position 81,098,402 of record CM059603.1, on the reverse strand, counting down.
AAGACATTTTGGAAGTGATCAGACAACATCTCTCTGACATATGGAAAAGGTGTATAATTAGGGAACCATTAGACAGCTAGATGGCAGATTACATTTTTGGCACATGTAAGGTACACTTATAAACTATCTCACCATCATTATAAAATAGTTGCAATAAGAACTGCAGGCTTGAGGGACCTAGTCAAAGTTGCCAGGACCCTTCAGGCTGCCAGGGGTAGACCATTTCTGTACCAAGCTACTGTGAAGGTATGAACTGATAAGAGAACTAGAGCCAGTATTAATGGGGAAGAACTTCAGAGGGATGTAATTTGCTAATTTGATTCTCAAAAGAAGCAATGAGTGATTTTACCAATTCCCACTTCAAGAAATTCTTCACAACCTCAGTAGTTTTCAAAGACTTACTCTGTGCACAATTTACACTTTTTGGGCACAGAATACAACATCTTTTTTTCAGAAAGCTGTGCTTTCTGTGCAGAAAAGAGTATTTCTGTGCAGAAATACTGTTTCCTGAGTAGAAAATGCTATAGTATGCTATAGTTGGACACTTATTCTTCCCAAATCTGTACTCGTTTTACTGTGAAGAAAATCTTTTTTAAACATGAAACAGGATTTTCTGCACAGAAAATAATGTTTCTCCAAAAATGTGTAAATTTTATGCAGATTAAATCTTGAACTGATTTTCCTCATCAGTGTTTCATGACACTTAAGAAACACTTGTTAAAAAACATTTTCTGAATATTTCTGGGTCTTCCCTCCATCTCTAGAGCTTTGAGCCACAATCTCAGATCTTTAGGTCTCTATTTGTCAAGATGTCAGGGTCAGGGATTTATTTTTAAATACTAGCAATTAAATATCAACCATTTATTTTAAAGTACAATGCCTACGGATACCAAGAGCTCAAACAGCACTATCTGGGCTTGTTCAGCATGCAAAGTGCTTTACAAAAATCCTGATTCAATGACTGCATGGCTCAACAGGGTTTTACGTTCAGTACAGTGAAAGATGTCTTAGGTAGAAAAGTTATTTCTTTGGTCAATCCTTCACCTAGTCTCTATGATACTGTCTGAATGATTTGGGGGCGGGGGAACCCTTTTTTAAATCAATCACAGCTTTAAACATTTATTATTCTGACTAACTAATCAATGTAATGCCTTTCCTTGGTGGAATAACAAATAACAAGTATTTCAAGAATGTAGCAAAAGCTTACATCAACAGCAATGCCGAAATGGCTTTGCTTTGCGTTTTACATAGAGGAAATTTGAAGTTATCTCATAAAGAATTATAAATTGTTAGGAACTGTGGCTACACAAGTTATAGTTGCAAACTGGAAGAAAATTGACTTCTTAACAAGCTTTTGGGATTGCTAACTACTATGACTAACACTTACTAGTAGTAGTAATAAATAATGAATAACTATAAGCTGCTTACATCTGAAGATTTCAAACCCATATACTGTAATGATAAATATGCATTATAAAACAAATGCACAAAATCAATATACAGTATCTATGTGATCCATAATCTATGGGCTAAACAGAACAACACTTGGAAAGCTTACAAGGAAAAGGGAAGTCTTCCATTATAGATCAGTGCCCTTGTAAGAAAACAGAAAAATAAGATGGATGAAAGGACTTCTATGTTTGGAGCAGCTTCATTAGTAATGAATATTTTAAAAGACAACAAAATGATATTAGCAAGCTCTCACGGACTCTTATTTTATAATAGTTGGCAACTTGGGATGACTCAACGTCCCTGAATTCCCTGAAAAATACAGCACTACCTGATATATTTGTGTGTGTGTGTGTGTGCCCCCTTCAAGTTGCCTGTCAATTTGTGGCAACCTCATGGACTTTATAGAGTTTCTTAAGTAAGGAATACTCAGAGATGGTTCTGCCAGATCGTTCCTCTGAAATATAGCCTCCAGCAGTGGTTCTTCACCTTTTCTTTACCACAGGATGCCCTTTAAATATCTTTTGTTGCTGCATACCACCAAGACAATTCAAGATTTAAAACCTAGAAGTGCATCAAATATTTGTTTAAAGTTGCTCATCAAGGATCTTCAGATCTGGAGAGAAGGATGACATAAGTAAATGCACACACTCCTATTACAATATTTTTATTGGAATGATTCCATAAAAATTTAAAAACAAAATAACAACAATAACAAAAATAATACCATGGCCTAATATTTCTTGGTAATTTTAATTAATTAGTTAAAGAGAAGGCTGGATCTGCATTTCACTTACAAGTCTTGTTATATCAGGCTTAATAGCTGAAACTTGTATTTTGACTCTACATTTTTCAAGTGGTTTTCTATATTTATTTTTAAGATAAACAAGAGCAGTGAGTGATTTTTCACACAAGTATATTGTTACAAAAGTCATCAATACTTTCACAGGCCTCACGTGCTTTCTCTCAGCCACTCAGCATCATTCATTTGCATGTTTTCATCACATCCAAAAATAGCAAGTGCTAAGTACATTTTTTGCTATCATATCAAACCGTTATTTTCATAATATTTGAACAGTTTAAGATATTGGAATGAAACTTTGTACACATGATATATATCACAGCAAAAGACTCCTGCTCTTTGAGGTCAATGTATGACCATCTGTCTATCTGTGCCTCTGTCTTCTTTCTTTTTCTTTTTTTAACCTTAAAAGCTCATAACATTGTTACCCCCAAAGATGGGTGACTCAGAGGTCCACCTGCAATGCCACTACTTCTGTGGAATGGTGGGGAATTATTAGCTCAAAAGAGACGCCTGCGATCGGGGGTGGTAACCTTACAGGATCTCCCACCTATGTATACCAGTACTAATGCAGGGATGTCAGTTGAAGATTAAAAAGTATATTTTACTGGAGAATATCACAACCACACACAAGATCCAAGCAGTCTCAGAACCATGCAAGGCTAACTTAAGGAAAGAAAGGAAAAATTGGATAGTGAGAAGTTAGGGCTAAGTGGGTGATATTTACCTATCCTGCAGAAAATAGGTGAAGCGATGTGGCTCAAACTAAGAGTCTGAGGGTAATACCAAAATGGGAATCTGAGCAGCAGAGTGATGGCCTCCAGAGTACTACAAGTTGTCTGGCTCAGAGCCAGGGTTTAAAAACCCTGTTTCTGCCCTGAGGGGGAAGGTATTAATGGATCTCTGGCAGAGCAAGCAGTGGGTTCTGGAATGGGCTAGTGGCCTTAGCATTAGGTGACAAAGAACTGATTGGAATTGTGATAGCTTCTTAATGTCTGGGCAGGTGAGGAAACAAAAGAGAATTTCAATGGGAAGAGGGAACAGGTAGATGACAATCAGTGTTCTCTTGAGGTAGTTTCAAGTGCTATTGTCTTTGAAGGTTGAGTTGTAGAGGGCATTATCACAAGCTTGTTAACAATGGATCTTCCCAACTGATCAGTTGACTATGACCTGGCCATGCTCTGAGGTTTCATCTAACCTTCTTTTGCACCTGTTTGGCCATTCCTCTTTGCCAGCATGACTTTTCAGCTTTAACTATGTATGATTTATAGCTTATGCCAATTAAATAATGTTCATTTCCAAGCATATCATGGAGAGGGGGTGTATTGCATGGTAACAATATTTTTGAACCCTTCACAGACTCCCTGTGAGGACATCATGGCCTCATGGTTAAGAACCTCTGGTTAAGAACAAATTAAGAACTGCTGGCCTACAGCACCTGGTATTCATTGGCAGTCTCCCACCACGTACCAGGACTGACCCTGCTTAGTTTCCAAGATCAGACAGGATCTGGTGCAATTAGGGGATTTAATATATTTACTTGTGTCTAAATCCAGTTGCTAGTCCCACTGAATCACTCACAGAAGTATAAATCAGCCATGCTTACGAAAATTGTATTTCTTCAATGGGCATATTCTAGTTAGGACTGACAAATCCAGTTAGGCTATAATAAGTTTGTGCCATGGTTTATTTTTGTTTATACCTCTCATTCCTTTGTGCTTGTTGTTGCTGTGTGACTTCAAGTCATTTCCGACTTATGGTGATCCTAAGGCAAACGTATCACAGGAGTTTTGATTGGCAAGATTTGTTCAGTGGGGGCTTGCCTTTACCTTCCTTTGAGGCTGACAGAGTATGACTTGTTCAAGGTCACCCACTGGGTTTCCATGGCTAAATGGGGATTGAAACCCTAGTGGCCAGAGTCAGTCCAGTACTCAAACCACTATACTATGCTGGCTCTCCCTTTGTTCTTACATTACTTCATTACGTGGCATAAAATATTTTTTAAAAATGTAAATGCTGCACTCACTATTAGTTTTTGCTTTAATAAGCATTTGGGGTATTTTTAGAGAAAACTTTGTGTTCCTTCTGCTAATGAAATTGTTCATAAGAAGAAGCTTTTTGCATACATACAATTTTAATACTCACATTGTTTTGAAAGTGTGTGTGTGTGTGTGTGTGTGTGTGTATAATGAGTTAGTCAACAGAGAACAGATCCATAGCCTAGCAATTTTAATTATCCTGTCCACCGCCACAAAAATAACCGAATTAAAAAAGAAGAAAAATCTCTAAAACTCTCATCAAATCTCAGAAAAATGCGTTTAAAAAAACACAACTGCGATTGCAAAAAATATCTGTTTGGGGAATATTTTGGTTTTTGGTTTACAGCAACCCGCAGAAGGCGTTGGAGAAGGCATTGCAGAAGGCATTGGAACTGGAGTGGGACTCATGCAGTTGATGCACTAATAATAATAGTAATAATATACAATGATTAATTATTAATTATTTAAATAATTATTAATTACAATAACTATTATTATTATTATTGTTATTGCTGTTGTTGTTGTTGTTGTTATTATTATTATTAATATTAACATTTTATCTCTCACCTTTTCCCCAGTTTGAAATTCAGGACCTCTTACAACAGTTAAGGAAACATAGCTGAAATTATATACCAATTTTTGTTGTCGTATGCCTTCAAGTCATTTTTTTAATTTTGGTGACCCCTCTGGTGGATCTATCACGGCGTTTTCTGGGGCTGAGAGCATGTGATACAGTGGGAATTGAACCCTGCTCGCTAGGGTCAGAACGCTCGAGCCACTAGACCTCTTTGGCTCTATATACCAAAGACAGAAGTTAAAAATATCACTAAACTAGCCATAAATTAAAACCAGTTAAAAAGACAGCTATTCAGAACAACAAAAAAGCCTTAAAAAAACCCGAGGGATAGTGCAAAACGGTATGTGTCCGTTTGTCTTCGCTGGCTTTCCAAAAAACAGGACCGGGGGGGTCCATTTGGACGCACCACCGGGGCATTAGAAATGCCCTGTAAGACAACAAGAGACTCGGAGGGACGCTGAATTCCGGATCGGACGTGACTTTCTGTCTTCCTCGGAAAAGTCCGAGCCCTGCGCCCTCTCCCGCCTTTCCGCTCCTTCGCCGGAGCTCCCCTCCCGCCGCCCGCCGGGTCTCTAAACCTTTCCGCCTCCCCTCTAATCTCCGCCGCAGGCGCTCGCCTCTTCCGAAATCGCCCGCTTATCTCGCGCGCGTTTCTGGCGGCGGCGGCGGCGGCGGCGCTCCGTTTGCCAGGCGGACCCCGCTCTCCGCGACTCATCCCTCCGCCTAAAGAGAGAGAGAGAGAGAGAGAGAGAAGGCGGGCGGGCGGGGAAAAAAAAATCCACCCAACCTCCCGGCTCGGGAGAGCCGCTGCAGTTGCAAGCTGCTTCCTCAAGATGGAACTTTCTCCCCAAGACTGGGCCGAACGCTACTAAGGAACTGGGGGGGAGGAGGGGAAACCCCCATCAGCGGCAGAGAGCTGGGGAAAACTGACTGGAGAGGGGCGGCGGATTTCCTTCGGCTTTGTTTCCAGGCGGAAGGCACCCTCTTTTTTTTTTTTTTTAAAGGGTTTAAATATGCAGAGGCCATTTCCTCACTAGACTGTTACAGCGCTATGATTCCACTTTCAACCTCCTATGGAATCCTGGGGTTTGCAGTTTCGGGAGGGGCCGGCCGGCCCCTCCCGAAACTGCAAACCCCAGGATTCCATAGGAGGTTGAAAGTGGAATCATAGCGCTGTAACAGCCGGAGAGTGGGCGGTTCTTCCCTTCTAACAGTAGGGGGCGACGGCACCAGGGCATCGCCAGCCTAGCGCGACTTCGTCCGGGGCTCAAGTTGGGAGGAAGCGCTGAGGAGGCTCCACGAGGGCGGGCAGAGCGGACGGACGGACGGGTGCCGGAGGCGGCGGCGAAAAGTTCGACGGGGCGGCTTCCCGCTTGGCGGCAGCAGCGGCATCGCTTCCCGCCCGCCTCGTCGCGCGTCCCGTGGATGGCCGCGGTTCTCTCGGCCTCTCTCTTTCTCTCTCTCTCTCTCTCGACGTCCATGCGGACGGCTGGGATGGAGGCATCGATCGCGTACAACTGTCGTCGCTTGTGGAGGGAGCCTAATCTGTGTGTGTCTCTCTCTCTCTCTCACACACACACACACACACACACACACACACAAACACGTGGGGAAGTCGCCCCCTTGCCCCCGGCCCGCCCCTCGCTGCTTCCCCTGAATGATTCCACTCCATTCATTCAAGGAAGCCGCAGTTAGCAACCCACCCCTCCTCCTGATTAGCACCTGATGTTTTTCAGCTGTGTCTTCCTCCCTCCTCCTCCTCCTCCCCCCCCCCAGCCCTAGCCGGCTTTTTTTCCCCTTCTGTTTTCCTTTCAAATTAAAGGGAGAAAAAAAAACACACACACACCCATGACAGTAACATTTCGTTTTCTTGAGCGTTTGTGATATCAGAAGGGGATAGAGAGAAAGAAGGTGGGGGGGGGGCAGAGAAGAAACGGCGGGAGAGTCTTGGTGGGGGGGGGACGGTCGTGTGCGCAAGAATGCTTGCGAGGGAGGGGGGAAGGGGCGGCGATACGATGAAGAGAGGGGAGGACGGGAAGCCTTCCGTGATCTTTCCCACCCAGATGCAAACGGGGACGTGGGGGGGGGGGCAGAGCGATCGACCATAAGACACCGAACTTCGCTCTGCAACTGGAGCGGTTTGGAGACGGTGTCGGTTTCAAGGCTGCGGCATTTTCGAAGCCTTCCCCCGAATTTTGTACGTCTATGTGTGTGTGGTATTTTGGGGGGGGGGATAGCCCAGAATTGGGACTGACGTGGGGAGGAGGGGAAGCTTATTTTACTCTCCCCTCTCCCCTTCCCCGCCGCCTTTCGTCTTCTTTGCCCATCACGGTCCTCCTGAATGTCTGATACGAGGTGGATTAGGAGGGGAGCTCAGAGACAGACCAATAGCGGCTGCCAGTGGGAGTTCTTTCGCGCTTCACATGGCAAGAGGCGCGGGGAAGCGCTGCCTCGCTTTTCAGCACCACGAACAGCTCCACAAGTGCGGCTCTCCCGCCGCCGCCGCCGCCAACCGCCCCCCCCCCGCCGTCCCCACTCCAAAGCCGAGCATCCGGCGCGGGAATGGAGCGGCGAGAAGGCGCCACCCGGCCGAGGGCTCCTCTTCAGCCAGGGTGAGTGAGGCGGAGGGAGGGAGGGAAGGAGTAGGGGGCACAGCTGGAGCCCCCCTCCGTGTGAGTTCCCCGCGAAGCCGCAACTTGGAAAGCGCATGCATCAAGTTGAGCCCGCGCAGAGTTGGCGTGGGGAGGGAGGGAGGAAGGCGGCGGGGTGGGGTGGGGGTTGTGTCCTTCTTAAGACCACAGCCTTATCGCGAGTCTGACTCGGTCCACTGAGTCCCATCGGGTCAACTCTGTTTGGCAGAGGCCGTTAGAATTTGAGCCAGGCTTCTTTGCTTAGTCCAAGCTGGTAGTCCCCGGTGGTCTCCCATCCACGTCTTAAACCAGGCCCGACCCTGCCGAGCTTTCCAAAACCAGACCTCCGGGTGTGTGTTCAGGGTGGCATTTTTTTCTCCGGCTTCGTTCTGCAGCCTGGGTGGCAAAAGAGAAATAGCTAATAGTTACCCCCTCCTCGCGTCCTCTCTCTCTCTCTCTCTCTCTCTTTTTCCCCTGCAAAGCCTCCCCCCGCCCCGGCGAAGTCCGAGAGGTTCTTTGCTCCCCAGAAGTTTGAGGAAGGGCTGAGCTTGGGAGCCGTCGGCGAGGCGGCGGGGCTGGGGAGGGGGGCTGGGGAGGGGGGCAGGGGCGTCAGGTTGCGTGCGCGGCGAGCGGCTCCTCTTTGCTGGATCCCCGGCGCTTTGCAGCAGTGCCGGGATCGCCCTGCCTCGTCCCGATCTCCAACGGAGGGGGGGGGCGCAGAGACAGCGGCGACGGGGGGGGGGAGAGAGTGTGCGGAAAGGGGGCGGGGAATCAGTGGGAGAGAGAGAGAGAGAGAGAGAGAGAGAGACAGAGAGAGAAGCAAGCTTGTGGAGTGGAATTACCTAATCCTCCTCCTCCTCCTCCTCCTCCTCCTCCTCTTTCTCTCTCTCTACCCGGGAGGGCGGCGGGCAGCGTCGGCGTCTATTAATTCCCCCGCTGACCTCCGCCGATCCTCGGAGCGCGATGGAGCCGCGAGTCTTGCCGATCGATTGGGGGAACCGAGGTCGAGAAAGAGGTCTGTGTTGGTCTCGGGGGTTGGACTGCGGCGAGGGAGGAGATTGGGGCGCGCGCGGAGGAGGGGGCTGGGGGGAGGGGGCGGTAACCCCGAGGGGGGGCAGCACACAAGTTTTTTTGGGGCGGGGGATAGAGAGGGAAGCGGTTCACCTTTGCTAACCACACCTCGCTCCACACCGGAGCGGACTCGAGGTTGGTGGCGGACTTGCCCGGGAGCTTTGGAGAGCTCCGTTGCGCGCCCGACGACTCTCTCTGGACCGGCAGCTTAGGAAAGAAACTGGCGGCATGAAGCGACAACTATCAAACAGGCGTCCTAGATCGAGGGGCGACCCTGGCAGGGCTGCAGTCCAAAACCCAGCCGTTTATACCCCTGGAGAAAGGAGGAGTATCTTTCGATTTCCCCCTCTTTTGAAATTTACGATTCCCAATCATTTCCACTCTCTGTTCTAATTCTAATTCTTATTTTTATTTGCATGAGGGTCTCCGCTCTTGCAGTTTTTTTTTTTAAGCCTGCCTGTCCAGCCCTTTAGGGCTTAATCGAATTGACCATTCCTCGGGGGGAGGGGACACTAGGAGGTTGCCCACCCCTCAGACTTCCCTCTTAAAAGGGGGAAAGCTGGGACTTGGAGGAAGTCCGCTCAGCACGATTTCTTCCTCTGATCTGAGGACTTAAATTTAAGACGCTTGATCCACTTCCTCTTTTCCCCCGACCGCCTCAAGGAAGGAAGTGGAACATTAAATCTTGGGGGGGGGGGGGGAGACAGCAAGCCCACCATATAGGGCGTGTGAAGGGAGAGGGAGGGGGGGAGAGAGAGAGAGAGAGAACAGGAAGTGCCTTGGTTGGGAGGGGGTTGTGAAATAGCTCGGGACTGACAAGTGTGTCTCTTGGGGTAGATTAATGAAAGGCAGAAGGGGGTATTTCAGCCATCAGATGGTGTCAGAACTGAGAGGAGCCCCTGGGAGTCTGCCACATCAACGGATTCCCTTGAGTTGTGATTTAAGGGAAGGGGAAGCGAGGAGGTCTTGTCTGTGCCTTCTCTATGTCCCAGAGAACCCCTATTTATAGAAACAAAGCTGAGCTGTCTGCTCAGGGAACCTCATGGAGATGTCTCATCTTCCTGCCTTTTCCGTGGCAGGTATTTTGAAGACAAACACAGGCACATGCCACATGAAATAATCAAGAGCCGTTATAGATCTGGGAAGCATGCCGGTTCAGTCAGGGCAGTCTTTGCTGTGAGAAACCAACTCCCGAGGTGTTGGGGTTGAAGAGTCCTTCCCCAAAGGTTGTATTTTCTTACAGAGATTTCTGTGATAGGTTTGAGCATGCTGTCTTTTTATTTTTAAATGGTTGTTTTGAATTGAGGAGGAGAAGCTGCGTCACCTGAATTTCTTCTCCCTATGTCATATGTACGCACACCTGTACGTTTGGAAACAATAGTATGCCACGACAGGTCTTGTGAAAATTAGGTGCAAAGAACAAACAGAGCCATTTTGTTCCAGGCTGAGTGCTCACATCCCATGTTCCTTGTTTCAGAGTCTACAGAAGGTGTGATGGCAGAAAGATAATGAATAGGAACAGTTAGCAGTTTTGAGCAAAATATCTCTTCTCCTCTCTCCATGTACAGTCTTCTAATTAGTGTGGCAATGCCTTAGGAACAGAAGGAAAGCAGGTAAAAGCAATGAACAACAGAGGGCCCTCTTCTAAGAGGATTTACTATCCAGGTAATAGTCGTCTTTTGCAGGATTCTCTAGACTAAAGCAGCAAAGGCCTTCTTGTTACCTGAATTTACAGTTCTCCCAGTAAATCCTAAACCCATTTCCTTGGATGCTTGTTCCGTGGCTTTTAGATGGACTTACGTTCAAGTAAGCGAGCACAGGAACATGGCCAAAATACAGTTAAGAAGGGCTTTCCTTACTATATGATTTTTTTTTAATACGTGCATGTGCATGAATGGATAAATAGAGCAGAAGTGCAGTGAGTAGTTTAATATTAATGCGACTCTCAGAGGAGAAAGGAAAGGGAGGCTGGAATGCAAGGTTTGACTCAGCCAAATGTATGAAGAGCTAGCAGAGTCAGTCCAAGCTTTGCCTGGGCATAGTTGGCACTCAGACAGCCAGTAGCCTGAGCTGACAGTGACCTTGGCTGCAAGAGGGCAGTAACGTTCTCTTTTGAACAAATCGGTCTCAAGCAATGTTCCAGTGCACTAGGCACAAGAAGGCTTGGACTTGGAGATTAGGTCTATGCTCTGTCCTGGACCACCTCTTTTATCTTTTTTTTTCTTTGCAAGAAAGGTATTTTCTCACACTCTGTGCAAGGAAACTCCTCCTTTGTGCTTTGCATTTGTTTTCCACTCTTCTGAGCAAGGGGCTTGCGATCACTGATGCAGCAAGATGAACTTCTGATAAACTGGAGCTGCAGCAATCTGTTGGCTAGAGCTGAGAGTCCTCTAGGCTGCTTTGGAAAGTCTGCTTACATTTCACAAAGGAAACCGAGAGGTGGAACTGTAACAGAAAAGCATGCTCCATATGACAGATCTGTCTGTACAGAGACTAGCATTGTAGGTCTCTTTCTGTTCCATGGTTCCTAAACTTGTTTTGAAGATATTTTTCCTCCTGACATAAGCATGTACTTGCATATGTATTTATTTCAAGGCTGAGTCAAGTGTATGTATTTATATAGGAATCCATGTGGCACTCAAATCTGTTGCATTTGGCATATATATTTAGTTGCATTTGACATACATACATACATACATACATATATATATATATATATATATTCTTGCTCTGTTCTGATGGCAGCTGTTCTTTACATAGAATAGATGCTGGTCGAATGATGAGTAATAATAATGTTTAGCATTTATATAGTGCTGCCTGAGAGATCAAAGAGCTTCATCTGCCTAGATCAATGTTATTATCCTCACATTGCCAATCCGGGGCTTGTAGATAGCAATTTGCCTTGAGTTACTCAGGAAATTGAATGGCTGAGCTGGCATTTGAACTAGGGACTTCCCAGTTCATGCTCTTAGCCATCCCACAGCCCTGGGTCTTTGATGATTATCTTCTGAGGGGAGATGTAAAGAATTCACTCCAACAAATGAAGAACTTGGCTTCCCATATCATTATGCCAATTTAAGAAAGAATTGCTGGCCAACCATGGAATAATAAGACCAGGCAAAGAAAGCTGGGTTGAATAAGGGCTACTTTATTTAACCTTAAACTATGTTGAACCTGGAAAGGAGTAAGAAATGTGTGTGTGTGTGGGAACAACCTAATGCAGGATCAGTTGGAACAGATGTCACACCTTGATTTCTTCCTCAGTCTTCCCTTGGCTGTGAACACCGGAGCTCCAAGGGCAATCCAATAGTTGGGTTGCTCCCCATCTGGCTATCTACTGGAAGGAGGCAGCCGCCCCCCCCAAGTTGCAGAAGTTAAGGTGAGGGTAGTCTCCTTCCCCGCTTTCTGGTCTCAGGACCTAAGGAGGCAGTTCCAGAGCCCTCCCCTTCACCAAAAGGATGCCAAGGTGTTCACCGTATCTGCTATTTTTCTTTCCCCACTACCTGCCAAGTGACAATCTATTAATGGATTCCACCCATAGCCAATTGTCCAAGTCTCCTGAATCCAGTACAGGATAGGCAAAAAACACCAGGTAAAAGGGAGAAAACACCTATGTGGCACCAAAGCGATGGCAGAACTTACACTGCACTGGAAGTGGGTGGATGGGTCAATCTTCACCAATAAAGAGAAGGAACAAAAGGGTGTAGGAAGACCTTAATATTCCTCAACTCTGCCCCCAATGCTCAATGGTCATCTGCAGCTGCACTTGGCATACAGCCACCTGGCCCTTCTTCACTGGAGGCCAGCAAAAGCAGATCCTCCCATGCAGTGTGATACATGGCATAAGCACAGAGATCAGTTTCTTCTTCAGTCTGAAAATAGTTGTTGGATCAAGAGATCACCTGCTGCTGGATCCTGACACATGTTAATGAACCCTGTGAATGGATCTTGCTGTTGGTGCTGGATCCTGCAAATAATAAATGAAGAGGGCATATTTTAGAACAATGGACTGTAGAGATTTCTCAGATTATACTTGGCTGGAGCAAGTGGATAGAGATGAAGTTTCTTTCTAGCTTCTCCTCCTCTCTTTCCCTCCCTCTGTTTGTCTGTCTGCCTCTCTCTCTCTCTCTCACACACACACACAGACATACACACACAGACATATCTTTAGAAATGTGGGGTCATCCTTGAAACTGACAGGACAGAGATCTAGGACAGATAAAAAGAAGCACTTCTTCACACAATTGATAGTTAAACAATAGAGTTCATTTCCAGCAAATGTGGACTTTGGATGGTGTTTAAAGGGGATTAGTCCAATTTATGGGAGATGATAGCATCAGTGGATACTCAGAGCAACAGCTGCACAAAATCTTCAGGTTCAATAGCAGCATGGGTTTGAGACCCAGCTGATGGGGGTCACCTATTGTTCTCCTAGTCTGCTTTGGGCTTCCTAGAGACATTTTGTTGGTCATTGTGAGATACAAAGAATTGGATGAGGAGGCACAATCTTTTCACGTTTGATGTTGGTTGAGGGCCAGCTTGTGTCTGATGTTTACTTGTACTCATGCATAAACACCTGTCCTGTTGAGAAAGTGTGGGGATGCGCAGGAAGCATGCACAGACAACATATGACCAATGGGCTTCACTGCTGGACTAGAAACCCCTTTGGTCTAATCCAACAGGGCTTTTCTTAAGTTGAAATGTTGTAGGCAAGATAAGTGACTGTTCTAGAAATAATGTAGTCAGTGGTGTAGTGATCTGAGTGTTCGTCAATAACTCCAGGAAGCCAGGGTTCAAATCCCTGATCAGCTGTGGAAACCTACCTGGGCAAGAGATACCCTCAGCCTTAGAGGAAAGCAATGGCAAACTTCCTCTGAATAACTCTTTCCAAGAAAACCCTGTGATAAGTTTGCCCTAAGCTGAAAACGATTTGAAGGCACATAACAACAACAACAAATGCCATGGCTAACAGAGTGGTTTTAGACTAGAGATTAACCACATTCTTGAGGTGAAGCTGCTTCCAAAATCTTTAATGTGGCCAAAAGATGCAAGGCAAGTTATTTTCAATACTGATGTCTTTCTTCACTCTCTGCTAAGAGTTCTCTAGCCTTGTATTTTCTCGATTCTTAGCATTCAACAGTCACTGCTGCCTTTTTTCCTCTGTGAAGTCTACTGTCTTCATTTGTATAAAAGAGCTTTTTAAAACCCCTTTCTCCCTTAAACCGACTGCCATCATTTCCCAGAAGCAATCCTAATTTTAGCATCACTCTGTACCATGATTCTAACCTATTGTTTTTCAACTTGTTTTTACTTGTTTTAAGATAACAGGAGCTAGAGAGGGTGTGGATTAAGATAAGGAAATCAATGTGGGGAAAAGGGTTAAACATCCCCTTCCCCAGTGTTGCTGCACTGATTAATTCTGGAGCACTGTTGTGCAGATTTTCAGTTAAAATGAAAGCACTGGTTTATCCCTACCTGGTTCTTGACCTAGGCTTAACTTGGGGTGGGGATCATGTGGTCTGTCACATGGTGTTGGACTGCAGCTTCCAGCATTCATTGCCGTTAGCTAAACTGGCTACTAAAGCTGGTAGGTGCAGTCAGCAATATCTTGAGGGTTTCATGATTTCTATCTTCTGGCCTAAATCCAACTGCTAGTCTCAACTAGAGAAGACCCACTGATCTGTTATCTTTTGTTTATTTGATTAATATAACATCTCTCTCCTCCAAAGGGGCTCAGAGCAGCTTACAACAGAAGTTAACACAGCTAAAAGTATATGTGGTCAGAAAGTTTAGAAAGCATTAAACAACCAATCCAAATAAAACATTATTTTTAACTCATCAGTTAAGAATGCATGACGTACATGTTATATGTATTAAAAAGCAGCACACTCATTGTACACCCATCTACCTGCAGCCAGTTAAAGGCCAAAGGCCTCATTAAATAGGAAGGTTTGTGCCTGGTGGTGAAAAGAAAGCAGAGAAGGTGTCCAGCTGAGTCACACTTGTAAGGGAATTCCATAGCCTAGGAGCAGCCACTCAAAAGGCTCTCTCTTGTGTCCCCTCACTAAATCAATGGGAACTTGGTAGGCAGAGATGTGTAGACACTCTGTTTGACTAGCAGCTGGATTGAGCACACAATTTGTAGTTTGGCATTCTCAAATTTCTTAGCAACAAAAACAACAATGAGCCTGGTGGCATTTTTAGAGATGAACAATTTTAAATTTAGCATCAGTTTTTTTGGATTGCAGCCCACTTCATCAGATGACTAAACTCCCTCCACGTGTAGAGGGAGCAGGAAGCAGGGTTACCTTCCCTCTCTGTACCAGCTGCCCTTGTGCATTTGTTTCAGACACAGCCAATAATGCCTAAAAAAAAAGGGTGTCTTATAAACGGACGTGTTCTGAAAAGTATTTTCCCGTGCAATTGTACTTTATGCTATCTGACTGAAAGCTGTGTCAGCTTCCAACATGGCTCTGCTAACAGACTATGGCTGGAGAAGATTGATGTGTGTGTGTGTGTGTGTGTGTGTGTGTTAAAATTAAGCTTCCAGCACATGTGGACACTACTGGCTCCCTACTGTAGTCCTTTTATTGTTTTCTTCTTAAAGTGCATGGGAACTGTCCAATTACTCACAAACCACTGTTTGTTCAGTCTTCCCTTAAACCAGGGGAGGGCATTGTATGGAGCTTCCAGGTGTTGTTGGATTGCAAGGCTGTTATGCTTGGGAATGCTGGGAATTGCAGTCAAATAACATCTGGGGGGCATATGATTGCTATCCCTACTTTAGACATTTTGAATTCTCCCTGGAAGGGCACTGGTCTTTTGAGAGTTCATTAGTTCCAACATCCCTAGATTTATTTGTTTGTAACATTGATACCCATCCTTTCTCCACAACAAGATCTACTCCTCTACTCTCCACTGTATTTTCTCAACAACTTGATGAGGTAGGTGAGTATGAGAAAGTATGATGAGGTTCCTCAGTGAATGTAATGGCTCAGTGGGGAACTAGATCTCCAAAGCCCTGGTCCAGTATTCTATCTATTACGTCATACTCTTTCTCTATTGTGTGTTATGCAGACTTTGTATCTCATCCAGAATCCCAGCCAAATAAGCAGTCTGTTATTTCGTTCCTCAGCCAAATAACAGATTGGCTTTTGAGGATCAATATAACTTTTCAAGTTTTAGTATATTCAGAGTTATATAACCTGATTTCTTCTTTATTCTGAGTATGATTATCATGAGGCCATGCTTTCTCCTCCCTTCTGTCTCCATACTTAAATGCTGCAGGTGGGAAAAGATCTTGAGATGTAACAAAGTCAGAGCAAGCAATATAATGGGTTTCTTAAAACTTTTGCATTTAATGTACTCTTCTGTAAAGTAATTTAAAAACTGTTTTGAAACTGAGAATTCGGTGTTTTTTTTTGTTTTTTTTTTAAAAATATCTTAAGAAAATTGATATTGTAATTTATTGTTCTAGCAGAGATCAGCTTTTCTATCAGCTCATTACCAATTTCAGTATTCTGTACAGAGGCAAAATATATCACTGAACTGTGCAGCCCGAATGGGCTTGACATTTCTTTAAAATGTAATCGAAAATAATGTGTGCGAAGCGGCTTGGAAATACTGTTTCTTTTCTATTTTCATTTAGCGCCAGGAGTCTGCTAAATGACTGTACAGAAGAAAGATATGAAACCAGCCCTGTTCAAGTTCAAGGGGATGGATAAGGATGCTTAAGCATTAATGTTTCTCGGGGATATGGGTGTGTTCAGTCAATGTACTAAAATCCTTAGGTTATACATTAATCACATTTTCAGTCTTCCCTACTGTCTCTCTTTGTGCATGCCAGATATATGAAATCTTGAGGTCCAATGCTCCAATCCACAAGGAATGGGGAAAAAAACTGATCACAATTAATGAATTACTTCTTATTAAGTAATATTTCTTGCAACAAAGATGTGATACAGGTATATCAGCCTTGAAAACTGACAGACGACTCCACTCCTTTTGCAGTGTAATGATAATATTTAATCTACTTTTATATGGATGTTGGGAAAAGTAGCTTTTTGGACTTCACCTCCCAGCATTCCCCAGGCAGCACCGAGAACTGAGGGGTACTTCTAATCCAAACATAAACTTTCCAGGATCTGGTTTTATACTTTTTTTTTGTAGATTCATATTCTCAAACATCTGATTTACTTTGTCACTATGTGCAATGGGCATTGTACCAAGAACAAGAGAATGTACTTTTAAACAAGTTTTTTGTGTGTGCTGATCCTTCATCCCAGTTTGTATTGTTGAAGTCTCCAAATGGTAGAATTCACTTTTTTTTAAAAAAAAAATATAAACATTAAAATTAATTTTTTTTTACTTCTAATAGTTTACTAGTTAGGAGTTTCTTCAAAAATTCCAATAATAATGGTAATTGACCACATGAGAGTACTTGGAAGGATAAACTGTGATTTATTACTTTTAAAAAGTGACTTACAAAATTGTAAACCCCATGCCACTGCAATGTATGCCATATCTTGTCACCGTTACCTTCAAAGGGCTGGATGACTCCTAAAGCACAAAGGAAAACCACAAGGTAATTCTTTTGTGTGACTGCCCTTTACAAAAAGAGAACATGCCGTTGTCACCAGGAGCTGTAAAATGAATTCCCCAGACCTGCATTTTTCTCCCCAATATGGGATGGAATATCATCTGATTCATATGAGTCACAATCACAAACTGAGGTGGTGGTCAGGGGAAGGGTAGTAACTCAGCAACAGAGCAGAGCTTTGGAGCATGAAAAGACCCATGTTCTCTAGTACCTCCAGGTAGGACTAAAATAGTACCTGTCTGCAGAGCCACCCCTACTACCTAGTGAACTGGCTGCCTCATGCAGATTTTGGGCACCATGAGAGGGCAACAAATGATTAGCAATTTAATTTGTTTTTATTATATTTTTACTGCTGGGAATGGAGAGTGGTGCTTGTGGTATGTTCTTCCTCATGTACAGCTGGTTTTGAGTACTATGATCTTGAGGTTGGTGAGTGGTGTGGAAGTGAGGGACATTAGTTGTTTTACTTCAGACAGCAAGATGTCTTGGATTGAACAGGCAGTGCCAATCAGTGCTGCTAATACTGAGCTGGGTGGATTGAAGGGCTGAATATAAGACAGTTTCCTATGCACCTTGTTTGGCTGGCTTATGCCTTACCAAGTTCTCCTTGCTTAGGGTCCTTGCATGGAGGAAGGAGCTACCAGGAGGAAGTAACATTTGACTCTGTGCATTTTTGGCACCACAGCTATCATTTCTTAGTAGCGAGTGGTTTCATGGAGAGGAGCCTGTGCCCAGGGAAAGAAGATGTTCCTCTACATGTGTACATCCATATTAAAAATCAAATCAATCCTTGAGCATCTTCCCTTAAATGAATTTGAAGCAAGTGATATAGGGCCCAGACATGCAAACAGCTACTGCAAGTAAAAGCAGTTGTTGTTCCCAGCATCCATCACCATTGGCTATGCTGGTTGGGGGGATGGGATATACAGTCCTACAACATCTGAAGGGCCACCCATTCCTTATTCCTTGTGTAGGCAATGTTGACCTTGATGGACCAACAGTGTGGCACAAGACAGCTATGTATGTCCGTTTATGTGAGTGTATTGGTACATTTTTCTTGTGAATTATCCCTGTGAAGCAGTAGCTAGAATTGGGAAGGCCCTGCGCCACCCATCAAAATCTTGAGGAATGCTCAGGGATGGAGGAGTTGGCCAGATATCAACTCTTGAAATAAGAAGATGAAAATGTTTGCCTTTCTTCAATCCAATCCAATTTTGGGGATGATGCTGTACTGCACTAGCATTGAGCTTTGTAAAGTAAAGTTTCAGAAGGAAGCCAAATCACACATGTACGACCGGGTAGGCAAGAAAGGTCAAATAATACATTCCATTTGCGGCATTCTTTGTTGAGCAAATAATGCTAGGAGGAGCAAATGAATCATATTTAAAAGCTTGATATAAGAAGACCAGGTTTTAAAAACCTTCTTGTAGAAAGGCCAAATATCCCCTATTTGTATTCATCTGAGTGTAGTCCCTATAAACAAAACTCCAAGCAGTCTTCTTACCAAAATGAACCCAGTAGTTTGCACGGAACTAGAAGTGCAATGCATTATTTAGAGTTCATTAATATAAAGTACACCAGCGCTGACACGGGTGACTTCTGTAAGAAGTAATGAGCTTGTAATAAGAATAATGACGAGTCCCATTAGCTTCTTTTCCTCCCTACTATTTCCATTGTCAACGTGGAATTTCATGCTGAGCATAAACTTCCTATAGCCATGTATGATAACTTACAGCCACTGCTGCACTTTGCTAATCATGCTTCAGTTCTGTGGATATCAAGGGTATCATGTACATGTTGAAAAGTCCTTAGGCTTACAGCTCATCATTATCAGGCAGGACAGGAAGAAGCCAGCCTTTCTGATTTCCTTCCACAAACATTTTAGTTTGTTCTTTTATTCACATATCAGTTTTCTTCCATTAGAAGCACAATCTTTTCAGACACAAACACCCCTTTTCACTCATGATTATAATGGTGTTAACTACTCTGCATTTTCCTACCATGTCCTTGCTTCCTTTTCTTTCTTCTCAAGGCAGCTCTAATCAGGCTTATAAAAAAGTACTGACATAGTTCACTGGAATGGGAATGGACACTTGAATTCATGTTGCTTTAAAAACAATTCTGTACAGCAGGGCTGGGCAATTTGCAACTGTTGGGGGAGCATCTTTGCTCCCTGCCAGGGGCTACACTAACTCAGTGGGGCCCCCTTCTTCATTAAATTAAAAAAAAATACACCCTAAATACATCCTACGGCAATTTCATCATGACAATATTCCCTTGTTTTTTGTCGTTGTTGTTGTTGTCCTGGGCTATTTAGTTCCAGGATAGACCTGTTCTCAACCAAGAAATGAACTGAAAGTTCACTTTTTCTCATCCAGGAAGTAAACATGAAGTCAACTTCTGTTTCATTTCTTCATTGAGAACGGGTCCATCTTGGGTCTAAACCAGACAAAGCTCCTCTCCTCTGAAGCATGGCAAAATAACTCTCCATATACTCTAGTGAGTGTGGGAGTCATATTTAGTTAAACTGAAGAAAACTGGAGGTCCTTGGCTGCTTCTAAAATGGCCTTGAAAGGGGTTATACCTTGCTCATCTCCTGCTGTTGGATGCATAGTTCTGTATGCATTTGGATGTGCAGCTGTGGTTCTTGATTCAGCAAGCAATGTATATGTGGCCATGGAAATCTTCTTATCCATGTGGCTCTCCTTAGATAAATGGGAGCATCTCACACTTGGTTTCTTGTCCTCAATATTCTCACACTTTTCTCCCCTGTCACAACTTTTCCTAAACAATATTAAAATATGAGGATGCCCATGGTTCCACACACTTCAAGTTGGACAGTTGCTTGTAGATTCAAAACGAATATATTTTGCTTGTTTGAAATGACAATACAAGCACCATATCTGACATAGCTATTGCATACATGGCTTTGTAGTAGGGGTGGGGAACATTTAGGCCTCTATATCTTTTAGATTTCACATTCTGGAAGCTCCAGGCAGCATAGCCGATGGTAAGGGATATGTGAAAGTTGTAGTCTAAAATATCTAGAAAGTTGAAGGCTCTGTTATTTAGATTTAAAGATATGTTGCATCATGTTCCTTCTTCTGAACACACACATTCCTTTAGTGCTGGCAAAACCTAACAGATGACCATAGTTACAATGGTTTTTGAAGTCTTTCTGATAACTCTGGAATACAGTTGGATCAATTCAGATTTACAGTCACAGGGATTTGGTTTCACTTTGAATAAAAACTTTGAATACAAAAAGAGGCTGTCAGGATTTATAGCACAGCAGGTCAATATTTTTTCATTTGTCTAAAAAAATTCATTGATAACAATGAAAATACATGCTTATGAAATTATTTCTCTGTTAGCTGCAGGAGCTGATGAGAATGCATTTGTATGGCTGTAATATTTAATATTAATCAATAGAGGAAAAGGGATGTGGTTTGAATAAGCCAGTGAGTATAATGAAAGCTTTTACTTATTCAATGACATAAAAAGCCTAAAAGTAATTCAGTGTAATGTAATTTTCATTGCATCAGACTGTGACATACTCCAAAAATAATGCATTATAAGCAATTTGTTTTCCCTTTTCCAGACAGGTTTTCACCATTAACAACAATGAATCACATGTGCCTTTTTTGGCAGGAATGATCTAACACTTTGATGCCTGAGCATCAAAATGTATATGCTGGGCTTTATGCGACTTATTGGCTTTTTTAATGTTTCTACACACAGTTAACGGAGGGACATTTATAATATGTGGAAGCATAAAGAAACCCCACAAGTGGAATAAAATGCTACATATACATTTGACGCTCATGGATGAAAGAGTTAGATCATCTGTACTGTCAAAGAAGGGACATAATGATTCATAGTTGTTAATGGTTATAACCTGTCTGGAAAAGAGAAAACAAATAGCTTACAATGCATTGTTTTTGGAATATATTATACACCACTGCCCTGAAAATGGCATTATATTGAATTACCCATAGCTTTAGATCAGAAGAGTAAATGTCTGGAACCCCAAGTCATCTTCAGTAAACGATAACTTTCTAAATGATTGAATTGCTGAAATGCTTGCTGCATATTCTGCTATTTGTGGACAAGAATCACAAAGAGCTATCCAGTGTACCTGGATCTTTCCCTCAAAATTGTTACAAAAATCCAGAGCAGATTTATTGCCCCACAGACATGGAAACTACCAGCTGCCACTGAACAAGAATTCTCCTACCAGATGAAAACAGCACAAGTCAGTAGAGCTGCATTTAGCATTTCATAACCAGTGGCTATCATGATTTGGCAGTGCAAATTGGCATGTCCATCACGGTTCCATCAAAGTGTCCTTATGCTACAGGTGCCAAGAATTGGCATGTTTGGATGGACAAAAACAAGAGAGTGTAAGAATCATGCGGGCCAGTTTGCCTTCTCAGTACTAGTGATGGCTCATTGTACTGGAAATAAGCAGCAGTTCAAGAAGAAACAAATCAGTCCTTAAATCTCAGCCTGTCCTCTCCGATAAGAATTAGCCTCCATATAACAATTAAGTTAATCTACCAAACAGTCATCAAGTTTTTACTACTAATTAAAGATCTATAGCAGGAACGAGGACCCTTTAGCACTCAAGATGTTTTGAATGACAACTTTCATTATCGCTTATCATTTGCCATACTGAGTGGGCATGAGGTGAATTATAGGTCAAAGCATCTAGAGAAAAGTGGTGGTCCCTGGACCGGGTGGGCCATGATCCATTGGATCCTGGCGAGTTTCTGGGATAGCAAGCAGGCACAAATATGGTACTGGTCCCTCAAATATTGGGGATAATTGCCAGTCCCCTCCCCCACATCAGATAAGTTGAAATGCACAGATCTAGAGGCCCAAAGGTCCTCCCCTTGTCTATATTGTGTAACTCCACTTCCAAAGCCACAAGCCTCTCCCCATAACTCATTCCCCCCACCATTAGTCTGAGGTAGGAGTGACCAAAGTGTGGCTGTGGGGCCACTGGGTGGTTCTCTAGCTTTCCAGGCTTCCAAGACCATTTTTTTTTTCTGGCCAAAAATGGTCTTGGAAGGCTCTAGGAGCTGCAATCCCATATATTAACAATGAAAAAAAATCTGGCCACTTCCTGTTTGTCTATTTTATTTTATTTTATTTTATTTTATTTTATTTTATTTTATTTTATTTTATTTTTAGCAGTCTGTATAGTCCTCAGAAGGTTCCAGGAGAAAAATAAATTTCTTAGACTACAGTTGTCCAGCCTGGGCCTATGCTATAAATTTTTACACTATGTGATAGAAAACTGCAGGGTGTTAGGAGAAATAAATCAATGGAAAAATGAAAGCGCAAGGTTCTAAGTCCTGCAAAGGAGCTGCTGGTATGGCTCTGAATGACTAACTGCTGTGATGCTTTTTTTCCGCCCTGACTCCACAGAAGGTGGCTAATTCTGCCATATCTTTGCACTCACTGGACCATTCCGTTATTCCCAACACAGGATTTCATGCCAAGAGAAAGTGCTCTCAGAAGTATGATTAACACAGAAACAGTCAGTGAACTCCTTTGAAGACTGGTAGTTCTTAGTTTTCATACTCTGGAAATAATGTTTTGGGATTTGTAAATGGAGCATACGTTTTGATCTTCATTAGAAATGGTAGATCCCAATAATCCTCTGTACATTGACTTTTGAGTCAATGTGAACAGGATCATATTGTCAGCTATCGGAAATTTAAGTTGTATTGACCTATATAATCATGACATTAAGATGAGTCTTCTTTGGAAGAAGAGAGCCTTTCAAAGTTAATTTTTAAAAGTAATTTGATACATGTGGCACACCAATAGCATGTAACTTAATGGCAATTTGTTATCATTAGAGTTGCAAAAAGTAATTCATTATGTTTCTTGTTGCGGTAGTTGTTGCTTCTTTGTTACTTTTTAATTCCTTTATTGAAAAGAATCTGTTTTAAAAATCAAGAAAATGTCTAAAACCTGATAAAATAAAACCACAAATGCCCTAAGAAATGTTGTTGTTATTATTATTAGCCTTCAAGTAATTTCCAACTTAGGGCATCCCTAAGGTGAACCTACCACAGGGTTTACTTGGCAAGGTGTGTTCAGAGGTGGTTTGCTGTTGCCTCCATCTGAGGCTGAGAGAGTGACTTGCCCAAGGTCACCCAGTGGTTTCCATGGCTGAGTGGAGATTTGAACTCTGGCTTCCAGAGTTGTAGTCCAAACTCAAACCACTACACCATGTTGGCTCTAAGAAAATATTTTACCTCCCCAATTAATGAGAAAAATAGACTTATTTTTTACATAAGAAAAAAGTAATATTGTTAGCGGTTTTTGTTGATTGCAAAAGGAATTTTGTTATGCCCTAGAAGCTAATGTCATTATAAGTAATTTATAATGCATAATATCCAAGTTTTGCTCGGGGGATACTTTCAAAGCTTCCTCCCTCCCTCTTTCCTTCTCTCTCTCTCTCTCTCTCTCTGTCTCTCTCTCTGTGAGATATCTGTTGTGTATTGGTCACAAGATGACAAGGAGTTTCACCTGAGCAAGTCTCAGAACCAAATTTCCATACTGAATATGGGAATTAGCAAAAGGATGGGAAAGACCACAATGTTCACATTGAACAATCTTGCTTTCAGAAGGCTGAAAAACCACCTACTCTATTTAGCTGCCTTCTTTGGCCAGAAAAATTAGTTCACTGACAAAACAATTCAGCAACTTGTATTTGCCTGATAACCCATTTCAATTGCTTTTTGTCACCATTTTAAAATGACTGCCCTATTTTAAGCTAAAGGGCAAAAAAGATAATTTTTTTAGAAAAACTCAGCTATCCTAGCAGTCTGCATCTTGAGTTTCATTTGTGAGTTTAAAATAAAATACATTAAGTGGTGAGTATTCAAAGACCTAATTCTGTAATTCTTTACAAGAAACATTTGAAAGCCTGGACATTGTCTGTTTATACTGCACACAAACAGCTCAATACAGGAGATTACTGTTAACAACATCTAGCTGTTAATAATACAGTGTTTTCTATGTAGTGAGTAGGTCTACTAGTGAGAGGTTAAAAATGACTGGGGTTAAAGCTGACTGGGCCATATTCTGCATTCTCAGTTATATGACCATAAATGTAGATAATTATATATGTAATCCAGTTCAGATACATCAGACATAGGGCCCTTTCACAGTGCAGTGTTATAGCACTATGACTCCACTTTAACTGCCATGGCAACATCCTATGGAATCCTGGGATTTGCAGTTTAAGAATGAGTACTTAGAATTCTCAGTCAGAGAGCTCCAGTATCTATAAACTCAGGATTCTGTAGGACACAACCATGGACACATAGTTATAATGGAATCACAGTGTTATATCTGTGTAGTGTGAAAGGACCCTTACCTATAGAGAACAGAGCAACAGACTGTGTTCTAGATTTATAAATAATCTGATTAGAATAAAATTTGCATCCGTGTGTATCAAAATCTGCCTCAATTGGTATATCAAGGAGGAAATGTTGGTGGAACCTAGTGTCCTGTAAGTTAATACGGCCCCACATTCCTTACCACTGACCATACTGGGTATAGCTGATGTAAGATAGAAAAACATCTGGAACAGCAAAGTTTCCTCACTCTGTCTTGCAAAGCTTAACCTGTCTAAATCCAAATAAAATCAGAGAATGGTGATACCTTTTTAAAAAGCTCCTGTATGTTCCTGTTTCCTAATATATCTGATATGTATCCTCTGTTGTTCACACCAGCATTATGTGATTCATTTTCAAGTCTTTATTTTGCTATTGAATCACAGTGAGATATTTTTACTGTGAACACATGAGATTTCAGACTGAATAATTTTCACAGGCTTTGAAACAGTCATCTGTGTATATTTCTCCTGTCCTATTAAGATTTAACTAGTGAAATATTGGAGTCCTATACAAGAGTAACTGAGAAGTGGCAGGGAGGCCATGGTACCTTGTGGAGTATCACACTCCATTGTAGGGCATCAAATCCCAATTTATGGCCATCAAATTCCTTTGTAGGTCATAAAAAATGAGTGAATGGAACTTGGGGAGTCAATTTATATTTTGGTATTCTACTGGATAAGAACTTTAGATCAGCATTCCTCAACTGGATGCCTTCCAGATGTCTTATATTGCAACTCTCATAATTATTCCTGATGGTCAAGCTTGTAGAAGATAGTGAGAGTTGTAATATAATGTCTGGAGGGCACTAAGTTGTAGAGGATCAGGTTGTGATTTGGACTTATATTTTGAATTATGCTACTGACTAGTCTCATCTACAGGATTTAGGCAACATTCTTATGTTATGGAGCAGTGTGAAAATTCCCTCCCTTTAGTCTCTTCCCAGACTGTTCAAATAATACTAGGACAGAGGAAGGCACGTGCAAAAGTCAGGAAACACGCTTGATTCACAAGCCACTGAGGTTTGTTCACAGGTGGCAGTACATACCTTCAGTTCTCCTTCTGTAAAATAAGGCTAAATATTGCATTGACCACAAGAAACACAAAACACTTTTTAAGGTAATAAGATTAACAGCAATACAACATGAAAAAAGGTATCATCTTTTGTTTTAACTAATCGTGCAGTTGCAAAACTAGGCTGCTTAGAAGAAATGTAAGCGGACATAACTTATTATATTTCAGTGGTTTCAGTATATGCAACCTATTTACTGCTCTACAAAATCATGTGTTATGTAATTTATTCATTTTAATAATCCAGAAATGTTTTTTATCTATACATGTAGAATCTTGGATTAACTGCAGAATTAGCTATTATGTGGCTTGATCCCATGGTCTACCGTACAAAGAGGAATAGAGACAATCAAGTGCAAAAATTATTTGGATCATGTGTTGACATCTTTGGAGACCACTGACAGACTTTTGGTTTCCCCAGAACTTTGGAAGACCACAGCCATGCCATTATGTCCACCATTTTGGCAAAATAATGATGCATTACATCTTGTTGCATTTCTGGCTGTCCTTGGAGGGAGGACTGTTTCAGGATGGAAAGCAACCTGAAAAGCATTCAATAGCTCTTTAAAGAGGTTTTTAACCTTTTAAATTTTTTTTTTGTAAGGGACAACTATTTTCATCCACCAAATATGGAGGAGGTTCCAGGGTCTTTGGGAAGTTGATGGGAGCCGCCCTTGGACCGCCCTTCCTTGGGCCACAGCTAAGCCTTGGACTGCATAATTTACATGCTATAAATTATGACAGCATCATGAATCATGAGGTTGAATTTAGTAGGACTGCTCTAAGCATAGCTAAGTCTGGATCCAACCAGCTTCCCTTGTTGTAACAAAAATTGTATTTAGTACACTAGTTTGTACAAGCAGATAGATGCTGGTAAAACTGCATAATGTAAGACCTTGAATAAAGCAGATGTGGCCAGAAAGGAAAAGCCCCAGGACACTATTGTGGAATGCAAAAAGTTTTCACTATCCCATCCTAACAACCTTGATTGGATAGAAATCCCATTATACTTATGCAACTCTGCAAGCACAAAATGTATTAATTAAAAAGGAGCAAGGGTAAAGTCTTAATAGGGATGTAATCCAAAGGATACCAACTAACAGTGTAATGCTAAGCACATTTCACTATGCCTCAGGGAACATATTGGTTCAAACACCATTGGATTGGGCTTTCTATGATGTTCAGCTCTGCTAACATTCTTCTGTCTGAGGTGACTTTGGGTATTGTGTTGATGTCAGAAAAAGGAATGAATCAAATGTGTTGTGTGAACAAACTGGGCATTCTGTTTCCTTGGCCTTGGGTAGCATGTGAATGACATGTTTCACATCACTCCTCCTGGGCTAGATGGGCACTTTTAACTTGAACTTTGCCCCTGTGAGGTAAATGTTTGAATCAACACTTCATCTGTTGCCTGGAAATAAGGGTTTCTAGCTAAGTGATATCCCATCTGCATTAACAGAGAAATCCACAGAGAAAATGAAGGGTAAACACTCAAAAACAACAACAACAACAACAACACTATCTATCCCTGAAAAATAAAAATAGCTTAATGGAAAATATAAGACAGCTTGACCAAACCATTTCTCTCTCTCTCTTTTTCTGACATTTCAGGAGTATCTCAATTGCAAGATGCAACCCAAGGATGTGAATTAGTGACCTCTTCCCAGCTTTGGGGGTACTTATACTAATGCTAGTCTGCAGTCACGGAAAACACAGAACAAGCAAGGTAACAGATGATAACATTTATCCAAATGGATTCTTTTTCTAAGAGACTTCTTAAAGACTTTTACTGAATCACCACTACCACCGCTACCCTTCTTTTTTATCTACTGCATGGTCCTATATTCTGATTTACTGGGCACTGATGGTAGCCTTCAGAAGGGGAAGCTTCAAATTGTCCACTTTCTCCTCTAACAAGAAGAAGATCTGGGCCTTGGAAAGCAACACCGCCTTCAGAAAAAATGGTATACAAAGACAAGCATCTAGTCTCCTGCCACTGTTTCTTCCTGCTTGCTGCCAAATTCTGGTGGATACTCCCAATGATGCGAGGAACTCATGGTCAGGAATATGCCCATTCCATTCGACTCGATGGAGATATCATTTTGGGAGGACTCTTCCCGGTCCATGCAAAGGGGGAAAGAGGAGTACCTTGCGGGGAGCTCAAGAAGGAAAAGGGGATCCACCGGCTTGAGGCAATGCTATATGCAATCGATCAGATAAATAAGGACCCAGATCTTCTTGCCAATGTCACCTTGGGTGTCCGGATTTTAGACACTTGTTCCAGGGACACATATGCTTTGGAACAGTCCTTAACATTCGTGCAAGCTTTGATAGAGAAGGATGGGTCTGATGTGAAATGTGCTAATGGAGACCCACCTATTTTCACCAAGCCAGACAAGATAACAGGGGTAATAGGAGCAGCTGCAAGTTCTGTGTCCATCATGGTGGCTAATATTTTAAGACTTTTCAAGGTAGGTGTGCTTTCACTTTTCCTCGAATCCATGATGCACGATGAAAGCAAACAGTAAGTAATTCACGTGTGGTAGTGATATCTCAGCAAGGGGAAAAAACATCAAAGATCTGACTTCCAATAAAAAATTAAAAGTGATCGGTATTTCTTAAGGAGATGATAAAGGCAATGTCTGAGTAGAGGAGTGTTTTCTGTGAAATATTTTCAAATTGCATTGGATATAATGCATTAAAACTGAAATTTTATTGCATAAAACCTTTGTTCAAATATTAGGAGAAGACATTTAGGCCATCAACCCCAAAGTCTAATCAAATTAGTTACATAAAATAAAATAAAATGAATAAATTTAAAAAAATCATATTTATATTTGTCAACAAAGTAGGAGAGGGCAATTTTTGACTCTACAGATGATGTTGGACTTGTTAAAGCTGATGGGAGGTGTAGTCCATTAACAGTTGGAAGGCTACAAGTTGCCCACTGTTGCCTTAAAGAAAAGATCTTTCTTCTTAAAGAAAGGATCTTTCTGGGAGGCTGTGTGTAAAAGAAACACCACTGATAAGTTTGTTCATAATTATCATAATTATCAACAAGGAACACCAATGCATTTGGGGCTTTACAGGACAAAGAAAGGTTCCTGACCCAAGATGTTTGCAGTTTAAGGTCTCATGTTGGGATGAGTACAAAAAAGAGTAATGGTGAGGTAAGGTTTAAATGCTAATATATTTAAACATGATTGTGTTGTTGGGAGAGAATAGAGCTAAGAGAATAATAACTGCGCTGAATTAAACACTCATCTGGTCCACTATTCTGTTCCTTCAGTGACTGACCAAACATGTATAGGAAGTCCTCAAGTATGTTTCTCATGTTCTCTAGCAACTTGTATGTCTCTGCTATCTTTTGACTATAATGTTCAAAGTGTGGCTATCATGGGACAACAGTCATATGTGCAGGTCTATACCTCTTTGTTTCTTGGTGGAAAAGGTAGAGGTTATTTCTTTGCAAATATCCAGGGGCAGTCCAAGCACTGAATTGGAACACCAAACATGGGTCCCCAATCACACAGTGGCCCCATGGTGTCCAACCCAAGGAAGAGGACCTAGCAACAGTTATGCTCCCTCCCCCATGCCCCAGAGAGAGAAGGAGGAGGAAGAGGAGGGATTACCAGTGAACTCTGCCATATTCCAGAAAGAGGACTATGCAGTGATGGAGCCTGAGCCCTCTGCCCCTCCCCCCCGAAGAAGATAATGCTTCTCATTTCAAGAAGGAGGAATTAGATGTAGGTGCCCTATCCTTGAGGGCAGTTCTGCTAGAGAGCTAGGAATTGTAGGAAATAGCAAGATCACTTTTGAGCCAGCTTCTGGGACAGTGGAAGCACAGGAATGCCACTGTTGTGTCCTGTTCCCCTTGGGGTACCATTGTCACTGCCTTGTTTGTGGAGAGGAAGTGCAGATACTGTGCCATCCTTTTCTTGTTCCTGAGATAGTGGGGAGGATGGACCTGACCAGAAGGTCTCTGGGAGGTGGGACAGGTGAGTGCCAATGCAGGGAGAGTAAAAAAATTCCCACTTTGGCTTTCTCACCTCACCCAGTTTAATGGCCATGCTAATCCAGGAAGTATCACACACCACTTTCTTTTCATTTAATTATTCTGGATACCTTTGTTATAATCAGGTAACGGCAACTCACAATTTCTGGGTACAGGCCTCATTATGCTACATTTGATGTCTCTGTAGTTGTCATGACGGTAGTCTTTCTATGTATCTCTAGAAATAGATTGAGATCAGTCCTCAGAACAGATATAATTTGAATTTAAATTTTCCGATTGCTGCTGCAGATGCCTGCCTGCAGAACTTTGGTTATGAGCATCCAGACTTAATGAATCATTTAACTGAAGCATCTGCAACTACCAATACTTAAGTGTATTCAATGATGCAGCTTTCTGAATTTAATTGTACATTCTACTAGACTTGCGTTATCTGATAACACAATTACAGGACAATCAGATGCAAGTGTTACACACAAATCTGCTTGTAAGAGGGCCAGGAAAGTTCTTTAAATAGCCATATGTGCTTGGAATGCTACAAATATTGATCTGTGTGTCCAACTAAATTAAATATAATGAAGTGTCATTACTTCTCTGAGAAACTTAGCCTCTTCCTTGGTTTCTGCAAGGTTATAATTTTTTTCCAGATGAGTCCCAGCAGATCACTTCAGAACAACAATTGTGTTGACGTATTATTCATGGTCTTCATTATGTACTTTATTAAGTCTTAGAGCATCAACAGTGGAAAGGTAAACCTGCCATGACTAGATTTGTCAAGTTATAGTGGATAGATGATGGAGTTCTAATCAATAAATCCAGCTGGAACTGATTATACATCCTTCATTTGATTTTTTAGAATTCTGCTAGATAGTCAATAGACAGTGGTGTGTTGAATGCATAGTTCAGTACTTACCAAGGAACTTGCCTCTCGCTGACTTTACTGTCCTGGTTCTTGTTAAAAGGTTGTTTTGATGAGAATGAAAGAAACCGGGGAAAACCAAATTCTGCTCAGTTTCCATAGAAGAGAGGCCCAAGAATACAATATTTTAAAATCATGGGAGTAGGAGGGGGCAGGGGCTATATTGACCACTTAGTACAATCCCTTAATCAGTGTATAACATCAAGAGCTTATACCTTCTCCAGCAGATGGTTGGCCTCCACTGAAAAGAAACCGCCTGCTTCCTACAGTGGATGCAATAGTTATTACTCTTACACTCTTACCACTGAAAAGTTTCTCTTTATGCTCTACTAAAACACAGCCTTCTTAGTCCACATAGACCTAGCTGTGTTTTCTAGGGGGACCAGGGAGCACAAAAACCTGGTGTGGTAGATCAGGATAAAAACATGGTGGTCATCCAATAAACACCATAGCTTAATGTATAGCTGAGTTCTATTTTCACTGTTTATTATGTAGGTCTGGGATCATGCAAAAGCTCCCCCTTGTAATGGCTCAAAGCAGAGCACAATCCATGGTTGCTGGCATAAATTGCTTCAGGTAATGGACAGGAAATGAGTCCTTTGTACATTAGAAGTTACAGTACCTACAAGCTTTGAAAGTGCTCTGTCCGAAAGGTAGTTTAAAAGAAACAAATGAAACATACTCTGTTCTGAGTCATCCTTGATGACTATTCTCTTTACAAGTAAATGTCACACCACTTTCTGTATGTACCCACCTTTAATTACCTGTATCCTTCTCTAAAGCCTGCTGTATCCTATTGACAACAATTATATAAGAAATAGTGATAGCTATTATTGTCACCTAACTTCCACTGTAATCCTGGGTCACATGAATTGCAGCTCTCCTTCATTTTTCCTACTGAAGGCAGCAAAGTAGACAGATTTCAGAAACTAATCCCTGTAGAACATGCATTAGCTGTGACTGGAGAAGAGTGAGAAGGAAAGAAGCCCATGAATTGTCTGAGAGCAGTAATTTGTCTTCTGAAAGCATGACAGCAACTTCCTGATTTCCATTATGCAATGAGATTGCAAATAACATTCCACTGCAGTCTTAATCAATAGAGGGTCACATGCTGCTCCCTCTGGAGAACGCTCCTACTTACCCATTTAATTGATGTGATGCTGTTGCTGGCAAAAAGGACGAGATGCCTTTTTAAGGTTTTAATTATAAATTTCACAAAATGTCTTTAATAAGTAGGAGGGCAAATTCCTAGAACATTAGGTTTGGATCTCTTTGAAGGATTTAAATCTTAATTTTGGTTTACATTTGTTAAATTTGTGAGTTAATCCTTAAGCTATGGGTAGGAAAGACACCCTAAGTGTACTGTGAGAGAAAATGGATATGAGCCAATATTTGTTCTTAGCAGAGTTTGAGAAAATTACTTTTGGACTACAACTCCCAGAATCCTCTGCTATTTGGAAGATTCTGGGTACTGTAATCTAAAAGTATATTCTCCTTCTTTTCAGCTCTGGTTCTTAGCAATAATTCATGGGTAAGCTTCGGGGTAAAAACAGTAGGCAGAGAAAGTGAAGTACACTTCCCGCCTGCTTCTTAACTCCAGATGATCCCCTTTAGAAGTTCCTCTTTCCTGAAAGATATGTCTGTGTTTTGTTAAAGTTACCTCCATCCACAGCTGATTCTTATGCCCTTATAATAGAGAGGGAAAAGATGCTACTGTAAGGCCATTTCTGCGCCACACTGTTATAGTGCTATTATTCCACTTTCAATATGCTGTGGAAATCTGGGGTTTGTACTTTACTGAGGCCAAGGAGCTCTCTGGCTGAGAATTCTAAAGCTCCTTCCCTAAACTACAAAGCCCAGAATTCCACAGGATGTTGAAAGTGGAATGATAGCACTATAATAGTGTAGTGCAGAAATGGTCTAAGTTCCTGTTACTTGCCAAGTCCAGGGTTGGCCCACCATTATGAAGAATGAGGCCTGTGCCTCATGTGGCAGACACTGGATGAAGGCGTAGTGGGAGTAGCCCACTGGGAATTTCTCTCTGTTCCAGCAATGTGTTCCAGGCAACCTGGCATTTACCCCCTGTTTGTCAGGATTCTCTCCCTGCTGAGCCTTAGCCAGCAAGGGAGGAGGGAGGTCGGGAATACTTGCAAGGAGAGTCCAAATACCCCAAACACAAGGAAAAACGCAAGCTGAACCAGGTAAAGGTCCAGTCCTAAGGTTCAAGAGGCAGAGATCCATCCAGAGGGTTTCAGGGAGCAGGAGACACGAAGGTCATGAGGGCTTGCTAGTAATTTGCTGCAAGCAAAGAGCAGCTATGCCAGCAGACTTGAATAGCTGCTGTGAACAGGTGCTGCTCATTATTGTTTCTTCAACCTGGTCCGTACAACCTCCCTCTGAACAGTCCGTTTCAGCCTTCTGCGTGATTGAGGGCTGATGGGCACGGGTGGCTGTAACTCCTCTGAATCACTGCTGGCTCCCTCTCTGTCATGAGCTGGCCGGGGCAACTCTGTTTCTGCTTGACCTTCCAGTGCGGGGGATGTTTGCAAGTTGATTTGCTCACTCACTGGCTCAGTTCTTGGCATGATCTGTTCTCCTCCATCTCAGAGGCATCATCTGTCACACTGTTAGCCCATTATGTCAGGTATTGTGAAAGATGTTGTCCCTTTACCAGTATTGCAGGAAGATTCAAGTGCCAGTTTGATCAACTGCTGTAGGTGGAAATTCTACTGTGGAATTGGTGGAGGTATTGGGCTGCTCTCATTCCAGTCTTTAGCCTAAGCAGCAAAATGTTGTCTGCCTTACTAAACACTGCACCAAACTTTTTCTACAACCATGCATAGAGCAATTTTGAGCTTACATTTGGATCATAGGCTGTGTTGTGTTCCTTGTCTCTAGCACCTAAGGATTTCTCTGCCATGTTTGATCTCTCAAGTAATGCATGCTTTTGCCCTTAGATTTTTCTGTGAATGTTGGTAAACTAGTATGCTTGGAAAATTAGGGTTGTATAGCACAATCCAGTGTTGGTTTATTTCAGAGTTGGAAATCATGTGTGTTCTAGATGATTTTGGGGTTGCAGCTCCCAGTGTTTCTTGCCAGTATAGCTATTTTTGACTACAGTGGTAGGGTTGCTGGAACTTGCAGTCCAACGACACCAGAAGAGACACAAGATCCTGTCCCTGTTTTACTTTGAAGGTACACTGAGATCATAATGGTCTGCTCCCAATTAAGTGTCAAAAGCATTGCAACCATAATCCTCCTTTCTCTGTTGAAACTTGATTTTCCTACAAGAATCTGAATTTTAGTAAGGAGGAAATGTTTTTCATGTACTTATTTTATGTTGTGCAGATACTGATAAACTAATGGATTATTATAGACATATGCCTAGCAATTCAGACAACATTTCTTGTGAGCAGTAGTAGCACCCAAAGTATGACTGGCAATTATTTTGCTTTCAACAATTCACTTATACTTCTATAGCTCACAGATATGTGTTGCTACTACTATGGTACTGATTTAAATTAAAAAAAACCTATGTATTTGTATGCTTACATAATTTAGGTTCTGGGATTCTGCCACTGTCCTCCACTGGGTGGGTACATTGCCCCAGTTACTGCACTTTGATGGGTGAAAAATATATAGGTTTCCTTGATCCTTTGCAGAGTTTCATGGGGGAAAAAACTCCTATATTCTTGGCTCTTTCTGAGTATACGTTTCTCCTCAGACAATCATTCTGCTATCTGTTGTACAGAGATTGTGATCATTCCAATTAATTCAGGAGACAATTTATTTTGTGTCTGCATCTTTCATGTAGAACCAAATTGTTCTTAATACGATTCCTCCCACCAAAGACTCACTTACATGAACAGGGAAGAGTGAGAGTGTGGCAAGGATTGTTAACTCTAGGTTGGGAACTGGACAGTAACTCTTGCTTTCCATCACTAAAGACGTTCAGAACATTTAAACAACTTTTGTTAGGTGTTGTCATGTCATTTGTTTAGTGGCTGAGATAGTCATTTAATTGTGCACGCAAGCTAAAGGAGAGAAAATTTATTTACTGTTTATTTTAAAAAATGAACCAAGATAACTTGGAAGAATGAGAAAATTTTGATCTGATATCCAAAATAAGAGAAAATATTTCCCTAGTGAATATATTTTAGAGCCAAGGTGCTGCTAAAGAGAAAGCTGTCTTCCTTGAAGCCATCTACCTAACTACTGAAAGTGGGAACATCTAGAGCTAGCCTTTAGCTGATGATCTTTCATGGGCAAGCTGACAGTTCAAAATTCTTTGTTAAACCTTTGACACAATATCATATGTTGTGTCTAAGGGTTCTGCATAGATAGAAGGCCAGTCAGAATCAATGATATTGGTCAGCAATGAAATGTCCATCTAACTAAGAGAGAATCATGCATATTGATACAGCGGATGTATATTTGGATCCATACCTGCACCTGCACAGCACTGTGTATCTGAAATCCATTGGTCCGGTTGGATCCCTCTTTGGCTGTGAAAAGAGATGTGCAAATTTTACTTGTAAAGAGGTCTCAGCAACAAGTATTTGTGTGCTACATTTGTGCACTGTTAAGCTTTGTATATCACACTACAACTAATTTTTTTAATATTGGCTGTTTTTTGTAAAGAAGAAAAAAACAATTTGCTATTTTTTTTTCTTTGAAGAATACAGATTATTGCATCCAACCTGTTAATTCAGCACTCATTATTTGACAGTGGCATATTTAAATTGGGAGTGGTGGAGCTTATAGTGTGTGTGGTGGGGCGGGAGGGGGTGGGGCTATGCTGTGAGGGGCATGGCCACTGTGCGTGGGGGCGTGGCTGTAGTGCATAGGGGTGTGGCCAGGGCATGTGGGGGTGTGGCTACAAGCCAGGACGCCCTAGAAACATTGCTTCGCCCCACCTCCACGTCCCTACATGATTATAAATAGCGATATTAAAAGCATGTGTCCAGACAGTTTCTGTAGGGGAGGTGATGGTCCAAGTGCAGTGAAAACTAGTGCCATGTAAATGTTGTTGAAATCAGCAGGAATAAATTTACCCAAATTTCATTTATTTCACTGGGATTAGATCACATGTAACAGCTTGATCCTAGGTACAACTATTCAGAAGTAAAATCCACTGAAAGAATTATGCCCTGTTTCCAAGGAAGCGGGCACTACTTGTAGACAAGCACTTTATTTGAAAACTAATATGTATCTAGGAAACAATCCAACTAACAGTACCAAAAATATTTTGGTAAATATTTTACTGCAGTTGGAAGGGATGACTGATTTTCAAATTCTATGCACAGTGCTGGGTTTGATTAGCATCAACATTAATTTCTGCTAATTTTCTGGAAGGGTAGGAGTGTAAGTTTAACAGTGCGATAATTTAGGGATTTATAATACATTGTAAGCTTGTTTACAGCCAGGTATAATGAACATCATTCAGGGTTTCTGGGGTTTGCTCATAGTTGGAGGTTGCTTCTGTGCTCTGAGTAGGAGTAAAAACATAAATAAATGATTCCCATCTCAAGGTGAGAGAGTGCAAAGAAAGTGGTTACATTAATGTTTTATCAAGTTTCCTCTCTTACTTTTCCTGAACTTATACAACCTCACTTCTAGATGCTGGTTGCCCATTTCATGCCTGACCATGCCACACAGTCTGCACACGCTTGACCATGACTATGCTTGACCATGACCACAATGAGCATGGAATTGTCTTGCATGCATTGATTATAGAAGTTCAATGCATGGTGATTCTATTAATCTCATGGCAATATTGGTAATGTTTGAATGGGTAGGCAGATGCAACCTACATGTGGCAACTTACCATAATGGTATGAACAGTCTTTAATTGTCTTAGAGGAAAGTCCACAACTGTTACAGTAGGAAATTGTGTGATTTATTAAGGGCGTATTGGTTACCACGAAATAATTTTCCAGCCCAGAATTAGCTCTTTATCTAAATGAAACAGTACATCTTTATTTGCTAGTGCTGCAGAGATCCTCAGATGTAACAGAAGCTCTTTGGGAAATGCATTTGAAATAATTTTTGTTTTGTTCTTTGCCTTATGTTCATTTTCCCTTTACTTCCCAGCCCAGCATGATGTGGTTAGAAACAAAGAAAGAGAGGGTTTTCCCCCCACTCTCCTCCTCAGGAGGAGCAATCTGCCAGTTGGTCAAAGGTGATAAGCAAAAAATAGCATGTTTGGCTTAGACTTTCAGATCTCAGAGGGTACCTACTGTCATTTAGTGCTTTCACTGAGATCATTTTAACAACAGGACATGCAGCATCTAGGGGTCTGTGTTGTCTTGGAAACATGAGCATACTAGTAACAATACTCTCCATGAGCTTCAGTCTCCTAATGAGAGAGAGTGCTGATGACTGGGATGTAACAATCACAGATTGCTAAATCACAGCTGAAAGCAGGGATAGGGAATGGGCAGCTTTACACATGCTGTTGGACTGCAGCTCTCTTCAACTATCACCACTGAATATGGTGGTTAGGGCTAATGGGAGCTGAACTGCAGCAACAACTGGAGAGCACTCCAATTTGGGAAGCCAGGAGTGAATGCTCCCTCTTCCCCTTGTCTGTTCATGGACAATCTTTAATCCTGATGCATTAAACCAGAGTTGTCCTTTATGTCTGATAAAGGGAACTCTAGCTCAGGGTTTAAAAATAATATTTTTGAAACGTCATTAGCTCCTTTTTGCATTTTCAAACTTAGATTACTTTTTAGCTATCACTTAGAGAGCCCTATATTATTTTAATCAATGCTAAGAAATTACTGTTACCTAATTAATTATTTTAAAATTATCTAAATTATTTTTGAAAATACATGTAGAATATAAAAATGGCCTCAGATGGCCTGAAATTCCTCACCAATGGCCCCATCATTTTGGGGGTGATAATGGAAGATTATTTGTTATACCCTACCAAAGAATAATAACATTGTCAGCCATTATGCTGCTTTGTAACCATGGTGATGATATTGTTGGCCCCAGAGTCATACATTGCAGGTGAAGTGTTACTTCTAAGCTCTTCTCTGTCTTGCTAACCAGGATTTTAAATCACACTTTTTTACAGCTTTAACATCCTGATTTATAAACTGAGATTGAATCAGAGCTCCTTATTTTTGATACTGACAGAAATCTCTATTTTAAACAGAGCTTACAAGGCAGCTCGCAGTGGAAGGAGTATACAATTGGATCAGTGGTTCTTAACTAGGGTTCTGTGATGTGTTCACAGGGAGCCTGCAAAAAGCTTGAAGATTGCTCAGCCTGTTGCTTTCCCACAAAGGGGTGGCAACATGACAGGAACTAAGGTAAAAGGAGGCAGGCAGGCTGGCTAGTTGGCTAGGCCTGTGCATTGCTTGACTAATGGGTGCTCTGCTGCGGTGAGAAGGCACATTCAGCAGTTGAGTGACAGTGGAGCTGACAGCCAGCCAGCCAGTGAGCATTTGCCCTTCTTCTCACTTTCCTCCTCCTCCTCTTCCTTCTCCTTCTCTCTCTCTCTCTCTCCCTCTCCCCCCCCCTTTCTAGTGGAGAGTAGTCCAATATATGACAAAGAATATTCAAACACTCCCCTTTTTACCTTCCTCACCAGGAGGAGGGAAGACTGAGACAGGCAAAGTAGGGAAGGAGGAAGGGGGAAAAAAGTGAAACAAAGGCAAAACAAAAAAACAAACACCCCCCCAATAAACAAATAAACAAAACAAAAACAAAAAAATGGGATTGAAGGAGGAAAAGGGGGCTTCAAGCAACCTCTCTGGAAAATACCTCAAGTGCGCCTCATCATTTTCATTCATAAGTGGAAGTAACAGACTTTTGTCTAAATGGAGTGGTGGCTTATTTTGCCAATGGTGATCCTTCCCTCCAATGTTCAGTGTCTTACCAGGGGGTGGTACCTGCTACAGCAGCACCTCCCTCTTCTCATTTGGCCCCACTCCAAATGGAATCTTTGATACAGTGTGGTAGTCTGAAAAAGGCTAGTAGGAAGGAGTGGGGTGAAGAAAGCAAAAAAAAAAAAAGGTGGGAGAATGTTTGAGCATTTCTGATAGACTGAATGGTTGGAAAAGATGGGAGGAGGAGAGAAAGGGAAGGGCAAATGCTGGCGGGCTGCCTGACTGGGCCTGTCCATTGCTGTTCAATACACTCCAGCCTTAAACTGGTGGGAAGAAGTGTCCCATCCCCTACCAGCATCTCTCAGGGAAGTGTGCATTTGCTTATTTCTCCCTTCTCTCCCAACTTGAAGACCCTTGATGAGCAGTTTTATGTAAATATTTGATGTGCTTTAAGGTTTTAAATCTTGACTTAAATCTTGGGGGTCCATGACAACAAAAGATATTTAAAGCACTGAGCTAGATGCTTGCTCCCACAAGCTGGAGTTGTTATGTTTCTAAGGGCCTAGCCTCTGACCACATAAATCTGTATTCTGAAATTAATGGTTCAGTTGACTTGGAGAAGAGCCAGGATAGGGAAGATGTGGTGTTTCACATTTCTGTGTTGAAATTCCCTATGTTACCCACTCATGGCTGTGGAAACTTGGGCTGACACAAATTGCAGTCCAACAACATTTGGAGAGCCACACACTTCACATCACTGACACAGAGAAGTTTCTTTATTCACATTTTATATGGCCCAGATATACAAATAGCCTAACATTGAGTGGCTTGGGTAGTAGAAGTTTAAAAGATTACCACAGCTGTAAGTAATCTATAGCTTCAAGCCATATAACAGCCTTATTGATATCAGCCTTTTGTGGAATGGGTGATAATTGTTTTGTAGAGATTTGAAAGCATTTTGACAGAAATGGCATTGCTGTGAAAGCATTTCTCTCTCTTTGGCTGATGGCAATCCATCACATTCAATATCTGGAGGGAGACAAAGGTTGAGAGGGCACTGAGGATATGTTGAATTCTACTTTTTGAATGAGTCTTGGGAAAGGAATTATACTTTGCCTCTCACTGCTTGCATCAGACATCCAATATGGCTTTCAGAGATCTGAAGAAGAAAGGACTATCTAGTATATAAAAGTCCAACTTTGCCTGTTTGTCTGTGTCAAGCAAAGACCTCATACGATTGGCTGCCTAAGAAGATTCTATGGAATCTTAGCATTTGCAGTTTAGGGAAGGGCCTTTAGAATTTTCAGTCAAAGAATAGGCTGGTTGCTATGGAGGTGAGGCCTAGCAGCAAGGGGCAGGGGTGATGTATTCCCTCAGGAAAGCAGCCTCTGTATGTTATTAACTCTGAATACGGATTGGAGAATATGGGGAAAAATTACAGGTACTGGACAAGACAGTTTGGGGAATTAGAGACACAGGATCTCAAACCTTTCTAACAAGTATTACCTAAGAGAAAACAAAATCCCAGGCAATGCCAGGTATATACCCTAGTAATAAATAGCCTTAAGCTCACCATGTAGCTGGGGGTTACAAACAAATCCAGTTCCACCATTTGGTAAAATGAGACAATGGCCGCAAGTGGTAGGGGGAAGCAATGGGAATAATCAATCACTCCTCTGATGGAAGATAGAGCTTTCTCAAGAACAGTGGAGGAAAATGTTCCATCACCAGCACTGAATTAAAATTCAAGTGGATCATTTCTGTACATGGAAGGGAAGGGGAAGGATGAGGTCCTTCTATCCTTTGCCTACAACAGCAAGCAACTTGGCTAGCCCTGACAGCAAACCACCATGTCTTCATATAGATGCAGCCCCCATACAGTCAAAGTCTTGTAAATGTTTTGAGCACTGCACTATATGTGACAATCAAATATTTTGGTTGAGGAATGTAAGGGCTGGCACTCAGCCTCTGGGCTCAAAGAAGATGAACTCAAGAATGCTGACTTAGAACCAGGATGCAAATTGTTCCTTCCAGGCCTTGCTTCTCGTTTTAAGAACAACGGACTCACTCTATCAGCAAGAGCAGCAGCAGCAGCGGCAGCAGCCTAGTTATCTGAGAAGCTGACTTACAAATAAATGGGTTGTTATCCGTAGCAGAAAGGAAAAGAGATAAGGGACCTAAAAAGCCTGTAGACTGCAGGTGGCTCTGAATTCAGTACAGGCTAAATATTGTCCCAGGGCTGTTTCTGGGCTCCCTGTGAGTATGCAAACCTAGCCTTTGACTACAATCCGTGACGCACAGCAGGGAGCACCCCCAAGCTAGCATGTATCCAGCAAAAATTGTTCATTTCAGTCGGTCACAGTAAATTTGAAGTCCAATGCATCTGATGCTTTCTGCGCTGTTAACTGGTACTTGCTTCACCAAATGCAATTGAATTACATTTGTGTATATCAGGTCTGAACAGAGGGGGATAAGAGGCCCACTGAGGCCGTTTAGGGAACGATATGAGTTGGTGTTCGACTGATTTTGACTTCAGTGGGCTTGAATCCTGAGTTTTTATCTCCAACAATGCATGGCAAGGCTGAGTTTGAGAATTAGTACTGCAACAACTAGCTCAATCGTTTCAATAATGTCTGCATAGTTCCCTGTTTAGACATTATTCTGCATCTGCACAAACTAATTTCATTGTCACAGCTCTTCTCTTTCTCCATGGAACAGCAATTGGTTAGGAGAATTAGTGCCACTGAAAGCTGTAACTACAGTCTGCAGCACTATTTTGGCCTTAGCAGCTAAAGCAGGTTTAAAATAGGTGAACTCTATAGTAAGAGAACAGTGCTTGGTATAAATATGAAATAGGTACCTATCAATGAAATCATTACCGTGATTACCATGAGAGCAGCTGCGTTTTGGGGCTGTGCTTGTAGCACATGATTATCAGTGATTTTTGAACCAATGGAACTGTCTTGCTTGCAGTGGTGTAGGGAGGGTCAACAGCACCCAGGGCAAGATGGCGGGGCTGGCAGTGGCCGGGTGGGGGCTAGCAGTGGGCAGGGGATGGGGTAGCAGTGGGTAGGGAAGGGGGCATTGCTGTTACAAACGTACACTGGGCCATGTTTCTAGGCCTGATGAGGTTCCTCAACCCAGGAGACACCCACATCACCCCTCCCCCCGCCAGCCTCATTCCAAAGGCAGTCCCACCGATGCTAGAGGCTCCTGTTCCTCGGTTGGCTGGGCTGTGGTCCTCAAAAACAGGTGGTTCACATGCTGGCGACTGTGAAGGGACAGGGACAAAACATGTTCTAAGGGTGGGGAGAAGGAAGATAAGACCACCTCTCCCCTCTCCTCCCCCCCAAGTGGTTTCCATTAGAAACACAAAGCCATAACATAGAAAGGAGCAAATGAGTTTATAAATATAATTGCTAGGAAAAAAGCAATTGACAGCAAGGAAAATGGGAAATTCGATCTCTCCCCCACCTCTCATTTGGAAAAGAAAAGCAGCCTTTGAAACAAACCCAGGCGGCCTGACAAACGAAGCATTCTGTGTGTATCAGTTGTATTTGCATCTTCTCGACAGCCAAGCCCAACACTGCACCTTAAGGGGATCCTGCTTAAAAAGGGCCAGCCATAAAACTAGGCCTAGTTGTTTTAATACAAGCAGCAGCGGTAAGAACTTGTTGAAGGTAAGAGGCCTGGGAGCTGCTCCGGCTGCAAGTGATCCTTGTGTGTCGATTTAGGAAGACATTTGCTGTATGTAATTTAAGGCTGTAAATACTATTGCTCATGCAGATAAATAAGGCACAGGCCAAACCTTGAGGTCAGCGATTGATCCTGCTGCTTAAGGAGGGCAGCAGAAAAGTCTCTCTCTCTGTGTGTGTGTGTGTCTTTGTGTTTACTGACAAAGATTAAGAAGGCACAGACCTATGGAGGAGGCTTTGGAAATAAGACACTGTCATCTGTGCAACAACCCAAGCCACCTTGTTGAGTTCTTGTAGATCCAGTCTCACTTCCTCGCCTGCCCCCCCCCCCCAAAAGGCAATCTCACAAACATGACAATATAGTGCAGGTTGGTATTTTCCTGTATAGTGCACCCTTCCATGTGTCTAGGCAGGAAAAAAACCCCATTTATTAATTCACTGTGATTTACACTTAGGTAAACCTGGCTAGCGTGGTGTAGTGGACTGAGCATTGGGGAGACCAGGATTTGATTCCCTGCTCTGCCTTGGAAACCCACTACGTGACCTTGGGCCCCTCACACACTCTCAGCCCCAGAAAACTCTGCGATAGATTTGCCTTAGGCTTGCTATAAGTCAGAAACAACCTGAAGGAACACAACAGCAACAAGGACAAGCATGAATTAGATTGCAGACTCATTGCCAGCTAACCCAAATTCCATCATTTCAAAATGGGACATAGAGCAATAGTCTGCCCAACCTTTCAGGAAAGGTTGTTATTTAGCTTTGGTGTTTTTTTCCCCAACTGGGGAGTGCAGAGAGCAATCCCTGTGTATACTTCCATTTTATATATATATGTATTTTCAGATCTCCAAGGTCCTGTGTTGGTAAGAGGCTCAGTGTTGATGGCATGCAGATGCTGAAAGCCAAGCCTGGGCTTGAGAAATATAACTGAAATGATGAGGTGGGGTGTCAGAGGGTGAGTTGACATGAGTCTACTGCGAGATCTGCAGTCTCCCCCGCCCGGGCTGATTAGCATTCCTTGCTGCCGCCTCGACCTGAGCTGATAACTAACAGAGATAACCAGCTCGCCACTAGGCTTCTCCTCCTTTTGTCTTCTGCTGTCAAAGAGAGAGAGGTAGGCTTCTCTGCAGGCCCGGCTGCCCACGGAATGCCCCCCTCCCGCCTGGGCCCGGCTCACAAGTCCCACCTGCCCCACTTGCTTGCTTTCAGCCAACTGTTATTCCAAGGCTTTTCCAAGCTGCTAAATGCTTTTCAGATCTGTTCCAATGGTTGGAAGGGATGGTGTGCAGGGGGCAGGGTAGGCAAACTTTGGCCACGGCTTTCTTGAGACTTAGCCCTGATAGGATGCCTCAACATCGCACATAGCGATGGGCAGGCAGAGGATGGGCTAGCGGCGGCAGGTGGGGGGGGTCCTCTTCTTTGCGCCCCCCTGACACTGACGCCTGGGGCATGAGCCCCAGTTGCCCCACCCTAGATCTGCCTCTGCTTCCTTGAAATAGGTCAGAGCACATGAACTGAA
Organism: Cyclura pinguis; assembly: GCA_030412105.1. Classification (NCBI taxonomy): domain Eukaryota; kingdom Metazoa; phylum Chordata; class Lepidosauria; order Squamata; family Iguanidae; genus Cyclura; species Cyclura pinguis. The sequence goes on along the minus strand of CM059603.1, from coordinate 81,054,760 downwards.
GCATCCGTTTAGAGAGTATCTGTTTGTCATAAGCCAAAAAGCATTACAGTTTTAATAATGCAGCAGGTGGTATCATCATCATCATCATCTTTATTTATATCCTGCTTTTTTCCTCCAAAGGACTCAAAGTGGCTTTCAATAACTGAAAAGGAAAACATAGTTAAAAAGCTGTAATATGCAAAAGTTAAAACACAAATTAAACAAGTAGTAATAATTAAAACAAAGTTAAAATACATATTTAAAACAACTGACAAATCACAATTAAAATAACCGGTCCAAATCACAATTAAACATAACCAGTCCAATAAAGAACTGTTCCATGTAACAGTTCTTTATTAGGCCCTACTCAGACATCTCTAGATAAAGTTTTTGATCAAAAACATGAAATAGATCCACCTGCTTATTTTAAGCATATTAAAAAAGAAACTAATTGGACCATTTCTATTTATCATTTTTTTTATACAAAAAGGGAACACAATGTTATATTTGTCATATTATGATTAGAATGATTATGAATTAGTGTTCTACACCATGGCTTGAGCCTTAAAAATCAGAAGTTGCTGTAGCATTTTCACTATAACTTAAAAACAGAGGCTTAAGAAGCCTACAGTTCCTGCAAAAAAGAACGCTACTTTGAAAACAAGCAAGGTCAGTACCATTACAGAAATTTAAAAATTAAAAAAAGGTTTTAAATAAGCAAGGGTAGGTTTGATAAATTCCATCTTGTAATTCATTCTTGTGTATTCTTGCTTTCGAGAGTTACTCCCGAAATCCATTTGTTACTCCTTGACCAAAAGGACTGTAACAAAAAGGTTCCTTCAGTTGTTCCACCCAGCTTGGTTCATTTATCAGGCACTTTCTGAGATACTAGCCCACTCTTCGAGCCCTACAGGCCAATCACAATGCAAGGTCATTCAGACAATGCAACTAAAGGATGATTTGCATGTCAGTATTGAACCAGGCCAACTGATTGTTGTCTCTTGGAGGTAGCCCATCAACTGCAGAGACAGCATCTGGGTGGTACCCACCCATTTCATGTTCCATCATTGGGTCCATACCCAAGGCATCCTGACCGTATCCTCCAGAGTAGAAAGAACAATAGCTAGGATCATCTGGGTGACAGTCAAGAGGTTCTTCTTGTACACAAATGTCGAGTCCCAGATCAACAGTCTCATTCCAAGTCACAGGTTCAGTGATGTTTCTTGTTTATATTCTACCTTTTCCCTAGCTCTGGGACACAGGGTGGCTGACAAAGATAAAGCTAGCACAGATAAAATTCTGCATCATTAACAGAGCCTTCTCAGTGGCTGCTCCCAGACTATGGAACTCACTTCAGTGAGAGTCTTGGTTGGCCTCCTTTCTGCCCTCTTTCCACCAGCAGGCAAATACTCTTTTACTTAGATAGGCTTTTTTGTCTTTTAACTCATGTGACCGAAGGACCTTGTACTGGAGTGGCTGTCCTTTTATTTTTTAAAGTTATGTTTTAAATGTAACATTTAATATTGTGCTTTTAATAGAATTGTTTATTTAATAGTTTGATTTTGTACGTTTTTATTTGTTGTGAGCTGCCTTGGGTCCCCTGCTGAGGCAACAACAGTATGTACAATGAACACATACATACCTTTGTTGTTATTTTGTGCCCTCAAGTCATTTCTGGTTTATGGTGATCCTAAGGCAATCCTGTCGTGGGGGTTCCTAAGCAAGGTTTGTTCAGAGGGAGTTTGCCATTGCCTTCATCTGTGGGAGTATGACTTGCCCAAATTCACTCAGTGGGATTCCGTAGCCAAGCAGGGAGTCAAATCCTAGTCTCCAGACAGTCAAACAACTACGCTATGCTGGCTGCATAATTAAAAATATAAACTATTAACAGGGACATGAGAGTTGTGAGTTTGGAATTCAATGTGAAATGACTTAATTTTGTAGTTGAAAGTTAATGCACAAGTTGACACGAAGTTATTCTTTGAAATTTGACCTTCACCAAATTTTGCAATGAAAGGATTTTTGTATTTTGTAGGATTTTTTTAAGTGTATGATCAATATCCACTACATATCTTTCAAAAGGCATTAAAACTTCAACAGTACTGTGTCTCTCTGTAGGGATGAGAGAACATGTCAATTTGATACAAGGTTCAATGTACATTTACCGTATTTACAGGCATATAAGACTCACTTTTTCCCCTGAAAAATACTGTTTGAAAATGGGGTGTGTCTCATACACTGGTGTGTCTTATACGCCAGCAGATAGTATTTGCCAGTGTATAAATGAGGTGCATCTTATACATGGGTATGTCTTATATGCCAGCAAATACGGTACTTAAATGCCAATACACAAACCAAATTCATTTATCTCTTGCACCTTTTGAATTTTGCAATGTCCTATAAAAATACACAAAATGCGTATATTAAAGAAAGGTTAACAGAAGAATATACATATTAATGAACATAATATTGAAATGTTTGCAAAAAATTTCATGTATGTTAGACCAAAAATACGATGTAACCGGAGAAATTATTGTTGCTGTTGTGTGCCTTCAAGTTGTTTCCGACTCATGGAGACCCTAAGGTGAACCTATCAGGGGGTTTTCTGAGGCTAAGAGTATGTGATCTCTCCAAGGTCACCCAGTGGGTTTCCATGGCCAAGCTGGGAACTTAACTCTGGTCCCCAGGTGGTAGTCCAACACTCAAACTACTACACAATGCTGGCTCTCTAACGCACACATTTTCTTAAAATGTGCTGATCAAGCACAACTTTAAACTGGTAAAATTCTAAAAGTTCAAGATAAGCCAAACATAAAGTTAGGGAAAAAAATAGAAACTAAAATTGAGAAATTTGCCAATCTATAATTCTGGCCATTAGACCTGGGTTGGTGAACTCAAAGGACGAAAAGAGTTTTGGAATGCTATGTTCTGACATCAACTCACTTGGACAAGTCTAAGAAGCTACCATGGACTGTGTGGAGTTCAGGACACAGAAATAAGACAGGAAATGAACATGAACAAGACAGGAAACAGAAGTTGACAATATTGGTCCCTGTGATTGACAATATAAGGGCTCTTGATTGGAAAGGCTCAGTATAAATATACTAAGAGCCTAACTTTTCAACATTTCCTAATGCCTTCTCCTTGCTTTTGTGTTTCTCTCTCAGAGTGTTCCCTTTAAGACACCTGGAAAGAGTGTTTCACAAATGGACCACTACCACAGCAGAACTCCTATCACTACCCTATAGCTGCTCAGACTCTGAAGGCAGAGACTTTCAGGGAAGAGCTCCAGAAAGTGACTTTCAGGGAGTGGGCAAGGTCAGCTGGTAGTGCCCTTATCCAGAAGCACTCTGTATTTTATAGGTCAAAACTAGCAATTCAGATTTTACCAAGAACAAAGTGAAAGCCTGTAAGGATTGTTTAAGAACAGCACGATGTGTTCAGATCAGCAAGTTCTAGTAAAAGAGGCAAAAAACAAAATAAAACACAACTTGGCTGTTATATATTCTATCAGAGGGGATTATGTGACTCATTTGTATAGTTTTATCACTCGTGTTATCAGATGCTCTAAGACAAGTTCTGAAGCACTGCCTAAACAGTAATTATAGATTGGATATCCCCCAGAGAGAAGCATGACAGGTAAAGCAAAAGAACTCCACTTTTATCCAGGAAGAAAGAAAAAAAATTATCCAGATTACCATCCCTACAAAATTAAGATGGCTAAAACAGGAAGCCCAAATCTTCTGTGAAAATGACTGAAGAAACAAATGGCTGTCATTATTGCAACAAAAGCTCAATATTAAATAGTGGGCGATAAAAGAAGATTAAGAGGAGGTATGTTAGCAATTGCATTAATTCCATCTATGCGAGGGGATTATTTTTCTGTTAAACACTTTAGGAAAAAAAATGACAGCCAAATGAGATTGGAAAACGACTTGTTGGAGAGCGATTATTCCTTTTGAAACATGCTTTAGGGAACTTTTAACACAGAAGCATATTAAAGGATGACAGTTGGTCTCGTGTACCTGGGAAATCAACATCTGCATCCAAAGATATAACGTGGAAAGTACAGCAAACTATTCCAGCTCCCTCTTCTTTCTTGTCAATTATCTGACAAAAGGAATGCAGCAACCATTGTATTTTTTTTTTTTAATTTCTTTGTGTTCTTACTCTAATTTCCTACTCTTCTTAGGAAACAGAATTCCTAGATGTTATGGAAGCCCTAGGAAACGTCTCAGTCACAAAGTGAGAGAAGAGCTTTATTGTTCCTCCAAGATAGCAGTAGAACAGAACAGAATAGAACTTCCTGGGTCTGCCCAGAAACAGCTGAGTCTAGTGCCAGCCATTAACTGTTAATCACACATTTGTATTTCGTATTTAGTCCATAAGCATGCCTCAGCCACCAGGTAAAGGAGCATTTTGCACAGCAAGCCAGTGGTTCTTGTTTTTGAGTACTGATTGAGTTTTCACTTAGCACTAACAGTCTTCTGAGTATCCACTCCCTGCTTTCTTCTGCTCCACTCAGGCTGTATTGCTATGGGGCTGAGTATCTCCCTATTGCCATTGAGAAAGAATGGAGGAGGCTCTGTTGCTAGGCAATCATCATGTGATTAGTCCCTCACTTTACATATATAACAAAATGGAGCTATGAAGTAGGAAGAAAAATGACCATATAGTAGCTGTGCAAGATAAATGGAAAACATGATGTCCCACAAAGCTAGAGCTAGTTTATCGGTTTTCAGCAAAAACTAACTGAACGTCAAGCTAGCATTGATTGCTGTCCATAGCGGTGACTGATATTTCAGGATGGCACAAAACAATGTCGTCTTCTTTTCTTTCGACAGCAACTTAGGAGCCTGTTGTACTGCCAACAGCTTTTTCCACTGCAACAAACCCCTTGAATAAACTGAAAATTTCAATGTCTAGTACTGTCAATATGACATTTTTCATAGGTATGAAATTCTTTTGCATCAGAATAACGAGAAGGAAGAGGGGAGAACACCATATTGACGAGCTGCCAACTTGGAAAGAAATGGATTGCATTAATTTCACAGTATAAATAAGAACATGATGCAGACATTTTACCAGGGCTTGTAAATAATTGCATGCAGCACTTTTAAGATTTCTTTTGCCCAAAAGCAAATAGTGAATGATCTGTTCTTGGACAAAGCAGGACAGCCTGTGTTCATGAGGGGCTACAAAGCTGTTTGCCAACAGCTGCTGCATCAGTACGAATTACCTGAATATGTATAAATCAGTAGTAAGCATGTGATACACACTTCACAAAGAGACCATAATCATAAGGTGCAGCTCCTCATGTGAAGAAGTTTCCTGCCCTCTTCTTTGAAGGGAAGTCTTGTATTTTTGGCCCAGATAGGACCTTGTGTCTTTCAACACTGTTGCCCAGGTTGCCAGCTTCTCATTTTTCTGCAGCTTTCCTCTGACAATTCAGCACTGTAAGGAAAAGCTGCAGATGAGTATTGATTTCCATCTGGGTTGGGTTCTTGGACTTGCAATGTAAATGGAGACTGACATAAATGAAGAGAGTAATTTCTATAGAGAATCACTGGATACCAAGGGATGTATTCCAAGAGAGGTGAAGTTGCCACAAAGTGAGTGCTTTTACTCTACCCACCATCAGGTTTAAAGAGGTTTAAAGCATAAAACATCAGATCTTATCTTTTCTAAGATAGAGAAACCTCTTCCTTCCAGATGACTCCACTTGCTCACCTCCCCACTGAGCAAGGAGAGGAAACCCCTTCCAGCCCCGTCCAAACTTCAAGAATCCAGTTTCTTCAACTCTTCATACCTCCCCTTCTAAGAAGGCAAAGAAAACCAAGGCAAGATTCCAGCTTCTTCCTTTCTCTCACTCTCTTCCTTCTAAAAAGGCAAAGGAAACACTTTCCTCTTAGCAACACCAGGACTTTGGTTGCTTTCTCCCTCTAAGCATTGTGGGTAATACTTTTATTCATTCATTCCTTCATTTATTTCTGGAGAAATGTAAATTTGAATAGTTGCAAATTGAGCAACACAAATTGAGATTCACTTGTAATAATGCATGGATCCCTATGAGTACTAGGTCACAGCTCCTTTCACGTTATAGGCTGCATTGGCACAAAGCTGCAGAGTGTGAACTTCCTTAGGTGGCAGATGGTGAGGTTCAGCAGTGCTAATTCGTCAATCTTGGGTCAGCCCTGAAAAAATGGCTTAAATATATTTTAAAAGTTCCCTCCTTTTCCCACCTCTTCTTCCCTTCTCCCTTTTTGATACCATTTATTATGCAGCTATCTCATTGCTTTTTTCTTACTGTAAAGAAAATAAAAGGAAGTTGATCCAGGGTAGAGGACCCTAATTTGAAAAGTTTTGAGTCTTTACTCCCAACTATAGTCCTGAAATAGCTTGGTCCCACTGTGACTGCAGTTTGCATCAGAAATAAAACTCCCATTTACTCAGAAGCAATTTCAGTTTCTCAGGAATATGCTGAGATACTAGCTGAGAGAAGATGTTAAATCTTAAAATATCTTGATGGTGAAAAGGTCTTTTTACAATTATGGATTCTTCAGTGATCAAGGCTTTGAACCTGTTTATGTACAAAAGTACATGATTTATACCCAAGGATATCACAACCTTTCCTTATCAGTATGCAACTCATAATCACAGCCAATACTTGTGTGTCTCCAAAATCAGGGTAGTCCACCCATCACATTAAAAAACAAAAAGCCTATTACCATTCGTTCACTGAACTTGTTTATGGGTATGGTATCCAAAGTGCATTTCTGGCCCAGTTTGAGTTTTCTTGGGAAAGGGCTATAGCTTCATGAAAGGGAGATGCTTGTCATGCAGAAGGCTGCAGATTCAATCCATTGTATTTCCAGAAAGGGCTAGGAAAGAATCTATCTTGAAATTGTAAAGATGTGCTGCCAATAAAGATAATATTTGGACTATAGAGACCAGTGGTCTATAGAATCACAGAGCTTGGAAGGGACTGCAAGGGTCAGCTTGCAATTCAGGAAACCATAGATAAGTACTCCTGAGATTTGGACATCCATATTATTAGCAGAATAGTATTAGAGGAAAAAATTTCTGGTCCTTCACATCAGATAGTGTCAGAAACACTGGTCTGCTCTTAGTGTCACAGAGTTCTTCCTAATGTTTGGTAGAATATTTATTCTTGTAATTTGAATCAGTATGTTCATTTTCTTAGGTTCATGTCCTGGAACAGCAAAAAACAAACTTGCTTGATATTCTATATGGCACCTCTTTATAAATGTAAAATATAAGTTGTTTCCTGATTTCATTTATTCATTTATTAGCTGAATATTTTCAGCTAAGAAAATACTATTTTCTGGACTGTAATGTCCAGAATCTCCCAGCCAGCATATCTCAGTTTTTTTCCATTGTGATATCAATATTTGGGTGGAATAGCCTTATGGCTCTTCATCAAACTGTGTTTAATTCAGTCTTAAATATCTTGGAGCATGAAGATAAAAAGATTTCATTCAGAGAAATAAATGAAAACAGTTGCAATCTTTTCTCTGTCTTGGAATAAATGGTAAAATTTTGCTTGGAATGAGAGATGAGGAATAAACTTATATTTACTGACTGGCAACTTATGGCATCCATGTCAAAGTTACAGTGAATCTACTCCAAATTTTATCCTAGATTCCTGAGAAAGCTATCTAAGATGCTAAACTTTAATCGTCTCTTGCACCTTTTGTTTAACTATAAGGATTTCTCCAGTATACTATAACTTAAAAAGTTTTATGTTGTGGGATTAAGAATGACATTTATTGTTGGCTTCTTTCTTTGGTAGTCGTTATGAGTGGTGTTCATTATTTGAACTTGGTTCCTTTATTATAATAGCAAATAACTTTTCCTTTTATGATATTTATCTGTGGCAGCCCTATGGGCACCTTTTTGAAACAAAGTCAAAACCATTAAGATAGTGAAATGTGGACCAAATGAGCTGTAACAGTAATGTCACATGGAAAGATAAACAAAGTAATTTAGCTCTTTCAACAGCTAAATTAGAGGGTTCCTGTAACCAGGCTTTTGTAACATAAGTCTTAACATTGGTCTTGTCTACTGCTGAGGGAAAAGAATAGAGCCTTACAACTAACAGATTATTTTAGCCCTAATAAAAATATTCAGTAGTTAGGACATTAACCTGAAATGTCTTTTATATCTAATGACAGAAAACAAGGGGATTTTTTATATGTGTGGATGAATCCCATTGTTTTCCCTAAAAAATGTGGATTGGTTAAAATATTGAGACTATAAAATTCCGTCACTGGAATCCAGCAAATGTTGGCCATGACTAAGTACCACAGCTTGGAAAATTACTTTTAAAAAGTAGGTCTAAGGCCCTCAGAAGTATTAGTTACTGTTATAATCACAAATTATCAAAATCAAAAATTATAATAATATATTTTTTAAAAAAGGAACTCTTCATTTTTCCATTGCTCCACCATTATGAAAATTGTTACTTTTATTTTTTTTAAAAAAGACTTCTATAAAGCACTGCCCCAAGCTACAAAAAACACTCTCCTCCATCTACATCATCATCAGCTACAGCAAAGTACAAAACAGGAAACAAAGGACAGCATAAGTCATCGCCTGAACTGTGTGATAGTCCTCTTACATCATTTAGTGAGGCCATACCCTTGTAGTTGTACAAAAAAGTAACAGTTACATCTCAAAAATGGTGGAGTTATCCATAGCTGGACTATAATCTTAACATACTTTGGTTGTGTCACAGTTCAGAGATGGATAAAATGTAATCTGGGGGCCACATAAGCCCTGCATCTGTTTTTGTGGCCCTCAATCTCTCCAGACATCCCAGAAGAGGAAAGGCAATTCCCTTTCTAAATAGACTATGCTCCCTGCATTGTTTCACACAAAACAAGCTTATTTTTCAAAGCTAGATTTCTGGCTGATTTTCTGTTGTTGTTGTTGTTGTTTTTTTGTCATCACTGGATAATGTTGCACCCATGTTATCTTGTAGCTACTGGGAGGAAAGGAAGGAAATAAAGCAAAGGACAAGGGCAAGCAAATAAATCCCACTGAGGTTAAGAAAATTATTTCTAAATAAATGTGCATAAGCCTGCAGCATAAGGTATTAAATATCATTCCCCCTGTTATGGCTCTGTGCATCCCCCAAAACTGATATGGATTAATTGGCAAAATATCATTTAATTGGCACATACATTAATTAGCATTAATATAAAATGGAACCTGAGGTGAATGGAAGGTCAAGCTGGGCAGAGGAATATGTGATTGCAAGGCGGGTCAGCCAACACCCCCTCTAGCCATAGCTGAAATCATTATCAGGCAGATTACCAAGCAAATCTGGAGATAATAGGCCTAAGCCGACACTGGAACATCTCTGTGCATACAATGGTCAAAAGGGAAGTTCCCACCAAAACATGATTGTTTCAACCTTGCTCCTTCACACCTGGACATTTCCCTCCATTGTCCCCAAATCTCTCCGCAATACAGAGCTGTTAGGACAGCCATTACCTCTTTATCACCTAAACACTAAAACCATTAACTCTGCCCAGATCCTACTGTCCATGTTGCAACTCCCATTGTCGACTCAGCTGGGAGAGCTATTCACACCCCGCAGAGTAGTTTTTGGGTATAAACCACCTCGGTTCTGAGTGATTCAGTGCAGTACTTCACTTGCTGGTTGCCACCCTGTCACTCTGATTCCCAAAAGAGTACTGTCCATAGGCATCCATCTAAGCCACATCACTGCTTTCTTCACTGCTCTTCAGATTGGTAATTATCACCCAAACCCTGAAAGTCGTCTCTCTACAACTTTCCTCCCTTTATCTTTTGGCTAGCCCTTGTGTAACTGTGTAAGTGTTTGGATCTTTTGTGTGCTTGTGTGAATCTTTCAATAAAACACATTTAGCTTATTTTGGAATCTCTGGCTGGTTCTTTCCTGCAAGACCTCATAAACATTGGTGGAAAATCTCACCTCCCTTTTGCAGGCCTCCTAATTTGAGCTAATTAATTCCCCAGAGTCACGTGGTATTACTGGCATTGTGGGTGGACCCTTGAGTCACCCACATTTTGGGGTAACATCCCCCCCCCTTGAGAATTTGTCTTCCTCAAAAAATGAAGCATTTATACTGGGGGAAAAGTTGGAGTAGATGCCTGATAGCCAGCCACATCCTGCTTCAGTTCAGCAGGCTTCCGAGCAGGAAGAGGAACTGGAGGAGATGCCCCCAGTCCCCGGGAAAGGGGGAGGTTCCAGCATTTGGCTCAGATCACTCCCCCCCCCCATTGATGGAGTGAAAGGCTGCATTCATGGCATAGGGAGGACACAGCTGCTGAGAAATGCCCTCTTTAAATATTGCCTGCAATCAAGGCATTAGTTGAACTTTTTGCCTTTTTAAGCAGGAAATTTCATCCAGCTGAATTATGGATTGCAAACTTCAGTTTACCTGTGGATGATTAGGCTCTTGTAAGTACTGGATTTATGATGCTTGGACTGTTTTACAACTCTGCTACTTCGCTTCTCTGGATTCATCTCTGATTTACGGTTTTCTTGACCCTGGACTGTAGACACTGGCTACCTCCTGCTTCTGACTTTAGCAATTTGACTTGTTTGGTGTTGAGAGCAGGACATTAAAGGGAGAAAAAATGGCTCATTGCCAGACCCATCAACATTGAGTTTCACCATAATTCACAAGAACAAAGGCAAGGCAGCAATAAATCTTGTGTGTGCATGTGTAAAATGTTGGTGAAGAACTTGTTACATAGTTTAGGAAATGTTAGTAAAAATATTTATGTTTTTACAGAAGCTATATAAAAGATTGGTATTTTACTTTATTTATTTATTGAACTTATATCCCACCTTTCTCCCAAAATGGGATTCAATATAATATATAAGATAGAAGGGTCAATTGGCAGTTCTGGACTCCTTGTTGGCTCCAGGAAAAGATAAGTAGGAGTATTTCTAGTAGAGTGATTCGTACATATGTTTTAAAAAGTTTCCTAAGGGTCCAATCTGGGTCAAACAGATAATGTCCTCTTAGCAAAGCATATCACTTCGGTATAAATTTACCCCATTTTTAGAAATTAGGTCCATACTAAGTCAATGGAGGCAATATGATCTTGAGAGTAATCACTCACTTGAGGAGTTCTAACAAACTAAATTCTCCATTTTTTTCCTGGTCCCTGCTACACTACTATAGCAGAACTAGTAACTTCTAATGAATCTAGGTCCCATAAATTAGAGGGCAGATGGGTTTGTGGTGAATAAGTAAGTGGGAGAGCATCTGAAATTTCATAGTGCAGTAGAATCTAATGTAATGAAACTTGGCTTTCAGAAACCAAAATTGTATCATGATCTTTGGGGAAAATATCTTGGCTAGGAATATGGTGCAGCAGGGAATCCATCCATCACTTGCTGTCACATATGATGTGGATGGAATGCAAGTATGTGTGCTCATTTGTCAAATATCCACAATCTCGCCTTCCTTTCTGAGCCTGCTTGAGTATGGAAATCACAGCAATCACAACAAGAACAATACTTACCCCACTTCCCTCACAACATGATTGAAAACAAATAACACTAAAAACACATGCAATTGTAATATTAACATACAGGTAAAGAAATTATCATATTAAAACAACAAAATTAAAAACAATATAGAAACACAATATAAAAAAATGTATAGCACCTCAAATAAAACTGAGAAAGATGTATCTAAATAAAAAGGTCTTTGCCTATTACTGGAAGGACTAAATGCAGGGGACCAGCCTAGCTTTCCTCAGAAGGAAGTTCTTCAAAAACAGATTCATTTCTCTTCAATATTCCTCTGCACCAGGGCTATGGAACATATATTCTTCCACGTATTTGTTGAACTGCAAAACTCATGAGTCCTAGCAAGCATAGCCATTGCTGAGAGATCATGGGAGATATAGTTCAATAACATCTGGAGGGCTGCACATTTCCTACTATAATTTATGCTATAGATTCAAGATTGTATTGAGGACCCAAAGTGAAGACATGATCGTTATTGTTATCATCTCCATTTATTTCCAACCTTTGCACCAAGATTGGAACTCAAGGCAGCTTAAATTATTAAATATAATATAACTAAAAATGTACAAAAAGTCAACATTAAAATAGAATCAAACTATTAACCACACTAAAATAATTTGAAACATTCACACATGCTTTAAAAAGATTTTTAAAAAACAGTTAAAACAATTCCATTTACTCTTTAACAGCTCTTTTCTTAAAAACCACCAATTTTAAAAGCCTGTCTGAATAAATAAGATAGATTAAGAAGTCCAGGATTTATTCAGGATGTCTGAATAAATAAGATAGATTAAGAAGTCCACCTCTGTCCTATAGATAGAAACACCTGGGGAGAGGATGAGGCCATTTCTGCACTACACTCTTATAGTGTGATTATTCCACCTTCAACAGCCTATGGAATTCTGGGGTTTGCAGTTTAGGGAGGGGCCGGGTGGCCCCTCCCTAAACTGCAAACCCCAGGATTCCATAGGATGTTGACGGTGGAATAATCGTGCTACAAGAGTGTAGCGTGGAAATGGCCTCAGTCAGAAGTCTGCTAGTGTCCTCCCACTCAGTATTTGCTGTCTAAGGATAAGGCAAACTTCTTGTTTGGTCAAGCAATCACCGTACTCTTTCTCTGCCACTCAGGTGACTATAAGAAGATAAGCAGAGCCATTCTGGATCAGTTGCCCTTTCACACTGTGCAATTATAGCACTATATTCCAGTTTAATTGTCATAGCAACATCCTATTGCATTCTGGGGCTTGTAGTTTGGTGAGGCACTAGAGTTCTCTGGTAGACAATTCTGAATACCCTTCCCTAAATTTCATATCCCAGGATTCCATAGAATGTTGCTGTGGCACTTAAAGTGGAACATAGTATTATAACTGTGTAGTGCGAAAGGGCCGCTAATCAAAGGCCTGCTTGGTTTTACATTCCTTTTGTACAGTAGCCAATCAGAGAACTATGGAAAACCGGCCAGGAAGACATTAATGGGACTGCATCCTCCAAACTGTGTTTCCCAGCAACTTGCTGGTATGTAAGATTCACTTTTTTCCAGAAAAATACTGTTTGAAAATGGGGTGTGTCTTATGTGCCAGTGCATCTTATATGCCGGCAAATAGCATTTGCCAGCGTATAAATGTGGTGTGTCTTATATGCTTGTGCATCTTATATGACAGTGAATACGGTAATATGCATGGTTATACTGCCTCTGAAACTGGAGACGTAGCTGTTGTGACTAGTAGCCATTGATGTCCCCATCCAGAAGTTCCCTGTTCAAAGCCACCCACATTGACAGGCGGTCACTGGACCCTGTAGTAGTAAATCCCATACAATATTTATGTGTTTGATGAAGTATTTCCTTTTATTTGCTTTAAATGGTCCATCATTCGGTGGATGAGCCTGGATTCTACTATTATGAGAGGGGCAGAACAATTTCTCTGAATTCTTCTCCTGTGACCTGATATCCAATATGCTGTTAATATAAGGCAGCTGCAGCAGCTTCACAAAGCTTGGATCATTTAACAGAGCTACAGGTGTTTATTTCTTATCTGAAAGAGGCCATCTATCACAGGTGCTGTAGTTTTGAGTTTATAACTGTGAACAATGGTATAATTATTTGCTCCTCAAACCTGTACCTTAAACTCCTAAATAGTAAACACTGCAACTGAAGAGTTCTGAGGATGGCATGAACAGAGCCACCAGCAATCATTTAGACATTTATAATAGTGGAAATATTCTTCTGCAATCATTCACAGTGGGAGCAGACCATATAAATTAGTGCAACATAAACCATATATAGATAGTGGTCAGGGATTACACGTTTGCATTGTGAAGGAACAGGTTTTTCTGCCATCCATTAAGCATTACTAAAAGTAACTGTGAGATCACAACTATAGTTGATGCAATCGGATTTCAGTTACATTCTATAGATACAATCAAACATTTCTCTTGCTTTCTAAGTTGATCACTAGTAATGGATTACACAGAACATGAACACTGTAGTCACTTTCCTTTGCATGTGCTTGCACCATCCATTTTACCATTTAGGACCTTTCTGCAGCCTACCTTTGTCCTGGTGGCATCCAGCTCTCCTGGGAGGGGAGCACAACGGAGCACTCCCCTCTACATTGGCTGCCTTCAGGATCCAGGAAGCATGATGGCCACGCCTTTTCCTGCCACAGCATAGCTGGGTAGGCTGTGCTGGGGCAGGAAGTGCAGCCATTACATTTCCAGGACCTCCGCAAGCAAGGTAAGCGTGGGTGTGCGGCCGGAGGGCAGTGTGATTGCCAGTCATTGATGAGGGAAACCTGTCAATGATTTGCACCACAATCGTGCTGCCTGGGGACAGGAGAAGGATGAGACCAGGACAACATGCATAAGTCTCGTCCCATCCCCACCCTTCTTCTGTCCCATGATGAATTGGGTGCATCAAGTGGAAAAGGCCTTAGTGTCAATAACTTGACAGTATCTTGATCTGTCCATAATGAATAAAGTCCATTAAAATTCATTTCCAAATTAGTGGGTTCTGTAAAACTTTCTCAGGGTCTTGCTTTGGACAGAATCCTGTGCAGGCTTAGTTACTTCGTCTTGAAAAGGCTGGATACATGTGGATAGAATAGTACTTCATGATTTTCCCTACTTTCAGCCTTCACTGAAGTAGAAAACTATATATGTTACTCTTATCAGCCCACACATCATGAGATTTTGTCTATGTATCAGTATTAGATTCCTGGCTATGCCACATTGTTGTTGTTTGAAAACCATGTTTTTCTAAATTTCATAGCATAAATGTAATTGCTCTTTGCTCAGTAAATACATTGTATCAGTGGGATTTATGTTAATGGTTGACCTATTGTGACCTATCATTTTTCAGTGACTCTTCCCTTGTTAGGGTTAGTAATTGGATCTAGGCTCATTACTTTAATTTTAAGCATAAAGGTTTGGCATAATGTTTTTGCAATATTGCATATTTATTTATTTAATTTTTATCCAGTCTTTCTCCATACATTTCTCCCTTTGACCATTTCCTCCTCCTCTATCCAGGTAGATTATTTGGTCTGCTTAACAGTACTCTATGATCCTTATTTGCTTACCTAAAGGATTTGCTCCACTAAAGGATTCTGGGAATGGTGTGCCTTGGCTATATGATTCAGAATGTAAAAATAAGTATATATTTCAGTTTTACTAGAAACAGATGACATAAAAACCTGGGGGAAATTATAAAGAAGTATATCTGTTGCCTTTTCTGTGAATGATATGTCTAAATGGAAAACACTTATGATTATCTACACCAGTTCAGCTTGCACAGCACCAAGTTAACTTTCCAAACCTTCAGACTCCTAGAATTTAGCATAACAATTCATTTTTTAAAAAAAGAAATGCTCATTTCCTATCTTCTATAATCTAGGCAATCAACTCCCACCGGTGCGCAAGAGCTAAGGGCATCATCTATCAATGTCACTATCTGCCCAGTCCTTAATGAAGAAATTACACACACCACAAGTTTGAATGGGATGGAATATTCCTTGTTAAAATTATATTGTCATGGTGATGTTTTAAAAAAAAACCCTGTGAACTTCAGTGTGCTCCTCTTCCCCTAAACAGTTTATGAATGTTTAGTGAATCAGTCTTGTTTTCTTTTCCCTCTCATCAAAATAATGATTTTGAAGTTGTCCACTGCCTTTCTGTCTCTTTTGCTGGTTAGAAAACAGAGAAAGAATATTTTTTACCATCAGGAGCATCTGTTGTTCCCTTGGCAGGATCTCAGGCCATTTCCACACTCCACTGTTATAGTGCTATTATTCCGCTTTCAACATCCTATGGAATCCTGGGATTTGCAGTTTAGGGTGGGACATTTAGAATTCTCAGCCAGAGAGCTCTTTGGCCTCAGTGAACTACAAATCCCAGAATTCCACAGGATGTTGAAAGTGGAATTATAGCACTGTAACAGTGTAGTGTGGAAATGACCTTAGAACCCTTGTGCTCTCAGTCTTGTCCTTGACTTGCTACATGAGATAACCCTAGACAGTCTGTCTGAATTGGCTTGACTTTCACAAAACTCACCTATTCAAGTGTAGTTATTTAAATACAGCTCACACACTTCATTAACCCATTTATGAAGGAGAATATCTAGCCATACTCAGGCATTCAGTTTAGAGTTAAACATGTCAGTCAGCAATAGGCTTCTACTGAGTAGCACCACCTCCAGTTTCATGTATGGAAAGTAGTTCCACCCTTTAACATCTACAGGTACAACATGAAAGTCTGTGAAGAGGGGGCCTCCACATGTGTATGGTGGAACTGAACATCTGTATAGGGCTATAAATTTCCCTCCTGAAAGTAATAATTGGCAATCTTATTTAAAAGTGGGGATGGTATTGAAAAGCATACATATAAGCAGGAAATAAAAGGAGGTAAGCTCCACGTGCTAATAGAGGTTAACTATTTATTCCTTTTAAAAAGCCCAAGGTGTTCTGGCATATATGAGAAATGGTCTTCTTCAGAGGCTAAAACTAGAACACAAATACAAATCTATTATCAATATTAAAAAAGAAACAGGGTAACACTGAATTAACTATATCCTAAAAAACATAAGATCATATATTTTACATAATGAAAACATACATACCATTCAACAGAATTTTCTGGAGTTGTAGACACACATTTCTAAAGGTTGGACCATTAAATATAAAAAGAACAGAGTCTACAGTTTTTAGGTTATTCATACATATATCAGATAGTAATTAAGGAAGAAGAAATGTGTGCTGATATCAGTCAGAAGGCCATCTAATGCAATCTATCTGGGCAATTACTCTGCTTCTTAATGACTTTACGTTATGATCATTTTATATTTCTTCTATATTAAAAATTGTAACTTCAGGCCTTGATTCAGACTCAATGGAGCCAGAGATTTCAATTTTAGAATCCATGTTACCTCTTTTTTCCTTAAAACATTGTCACTATCATTGATTCTTTCTATTATCCAAAAACAAAAATCTAATATAGAATGTTGCATTTCTTCAAAATGACTAACTAAAGGGTCCCCTGCCCTTCAATTTTTTAAATTGAACAGATGTTTCCCAATTCTGTTTTATGGGTCTCAATGTCCTTCCCACATAAAGCTTCTTACCTGTGCATTCAATAGCATAAATCACATAACTACTATTGTACACAACTACTATTGCTGAAGTTGGTTAATTTATATCATTGTTGGTTTATACAATTTACATATTAGTTGTATAAGGACAATATGAGGAATGCTCACATGGATGGTGTCCCTTTGCTTTTGGCACACCTATTAAAATATTGTCAGATGTTTTTGTTCTTGTTCAAATACAAGTTCTACCTCTGGCCTTGATTCTTGAATGAATAAATATGCTGCTTGGCATTTCTGAATGAGATGTTTTGCTTATAAACACTTCAGTATGAAAAATGGTATAGGGTTGTGTTTTAAGTGCCTTGAAGGCCTATGAGGCTTTGAAAATTCATATTGTAAAGGTCTGCACGAACTTGAACCAACATGCTTAGAATGGCTAGAATTTCTGTTCAGACTACAGTTTTGGACAGGTATACTTCATTTCAAAGTATTTGAGCATCATTTGCCTTGAACTCAAAAAGCACTTTTGTATTGCGCAGTTCTCAGTAAACCTCTGACTGAACTGAAGCTTTATGAATCAAGTAATTCTTTCAAACACCTTTATTCCTGTTTACTATTTAGAGATAGTCCCTGTTTTCTCCTACTTGTCTATGGTGTAAAATTGCTACTTCATATTTTGCTTCCATTTTGTCTTTGAAACAAGTTCTAGGAATGGCTCACCGTGTATACATCTGTACTACATCTTCAAAGTTCTATCCTTTTAAAGGATAGGGCTTGGGAGCATCATACACTGACTGCATGTATATGTCACTGCATGCTGTTATATATATTTTTATCCATATATATTATATAGGATATATTTTGCAAAGTATGAAGCCCTGAAGCCTACATATTGCAATTAAGAAAGTAAATGTACAGTGGTTCCTCCCTTATTGAGACCTCCACACATGCAAATATGAAGTTGCACAAAGAATCATCATGTTCACTGATTATAATGGGATGTGACACTTTACGTTTTTTGTTTTACATAGGGGGTCCTGTAATAGAAGCCCTGCATATATGGAGGGCACATTATACTCTGTGCTCAATGTTTTCACAGAGTCAACAGCATATGATTAGGCAAGTTCTGGGCATTCAGCCACTTATCTATAAATATAAGATAAAAAAAGATAACTATAAGAGAAAAAATGGAAAGCTGAAAAGGTATACTTTATTGGTACAATAGTGCTTCATCATGCTGGGTCATAAATGATGCAGTCAGCTGGTGGCAACCAGCCAGAATTACAGGGACCGGTTAAAGATATGTATCCAGTTGGTAGTATGTTGAAAAGCCAGTAAAATCTCATCTCTAATTGGATGATGAGTGACCTTGAACAAATGGACTATTAGACATCTTTCTAATTGGCTGTGGACAAGAGACCACTTAAAGTCTTATCTGGTTGGTGGTGAAGTCAGATCTCCAGATATCCTGGCAGAATTCCGATTGGGTAGAAAGTTTATACAACCTCGGTATGAACTCTGTAAATGGAGAGAAGATGCTGTGTGTCTGGCTGGTCCTTGTGACCATACTGAAATTAAGAAGCTGTATGCTGTCCACTTTTCCCCGGGACGAGGATTATGTTTAGACTCAAAGCAGCATTATAATACATATGAATTAAAGTACTCGCTACACAGATAGGCTTCAATTCTCTGTATTTCTTGTTAAGATGATATATATATGCCTTTCTGTATATAGAGATGCTGGTTAATAACATATAAGAGGTGTTTGTTGTAAGAAGTACTATTTCCTTCACAGATGAAAATGTGTAAGATGAATGGTCCCTTCCCTAAGAACCCTTTTTGAAACACCTGTTGCAGTCAATGTATGTTTCTAACTGCTGTGATCAGTGTATACCTGTCTCATGCAGTGAATCACTGAACTGTTTATTGTAGTCAGAAGGTGACAGCTTTTCCCTGAAGTAAATCTTTGGACCTAGATTACCTCCACCTAGTGAAGTTGGCTATTGGATCTCTCTGGACAGGAAGAAATATAAAAGGGCTATGTGATTTAGTTGAGCCATGCTTAACACATAAGGTCTTCCTGAGCAATTCATGTCATTGTTGAATCTTTATTTTTATCATGGTTTTGGCTTTTGGCATGCTCCTCAATTCTGCTTCCTGGTTTGTCCTTCAGTCTTGACTTTGTCCTTAGTTTTGACTGCTGGTTTGGTGTACCTGGCTCATGGTTGCCTGCAGCTACTGGCTCAGCCCTGCCATTTTACTAAGATAACCTGCTTTTGAAACCAATGCAGATAGGAACATATCTGTAGAGTTAAATACATACAGCAACAAAAGGAGGAGGGAAGGAAACATGTCATATTTGGGGAGTAGATGATGTGGTGATTCACTCTGTGATTCTTGTAAACATAGAAGTGTCATGAAAACGTTCATTCCTGTTTAAACTGAAAAGTTGAAAGTCATGCTCTCCATTTCTCAATATGCAAATCTAGTTGCTGAAATGTAGGCCCTTTCTGCATCTTACCTGGTCATGGAGACACCAGTGTGGGTCTCAGCGTTGGCTGTGCTGGGAGGGGAGCACAACAGAAGCATTTCCTTCTGCACTAGCTGCCTCCATGTTCGAGGAAGTGCAATGTCTTCACCGCTTCCTGCTGCAGCACAGCCAGGTAGTTTCACAGGCTATGCTGGGGCAGAAAGTGCAGCCATAGTTCTTCCAGGGCCTCCACAGACAAGGTGAGTCTGCAACAGTGGTGCGATCACCAGTTATTTTTGGGGGAAACCTGTCAATGATTTGCGGTGTGATTGTGCCACCTGGAGACAGGAGGACAGGACTGGTACAACAGCATGCATAAGTGTCGGCATGGTCCCGTCCTTCTCCCATCCCTATGGTGGGTTGGGAGGGTGGAGCAGAAAGGGTTGTAATTAAGGAGCCTGTACCTTTGTCTAGAAGTAACAGCATAATGGTCCAGTTTCTTCAAAATCTGACAAAATGATCTTAAAATACCATTTTTGGGGGAGAGGGAGGAGCATTTATCTTTGCACAGAAATTTTGACAGTTCATAACACAAGTGATATTGTGCAATTGTACAAACTATCATTAGTGATGAGAGAGGGTTGTTGAAAGAGACCCGTTGCCTTCATGGATTGTTCATGGACTTCCTGTTAAAATCTGATTGGATACTGTGGGAAGCAGGATACTTGGATGGACATCTAGTCTCATCTTGAAGAAGAAGCCTTATGTTCTGCATATTTTCGAATGCCATTTACTACACAGTGAATCACCAGTAGTCTGTGGCCTAAGCAAGAGATTGCTTCACCTAGCAATCCCAGTATGGACCATAAGTTGCCCTTGGAGTCATCTATTTCATTTCTGTATAGTCTGTATTTGTGTAGGTATGGGGCTGTGCCTACCAAACACTAAACTCTGATTGTTTTGTGTGGTTTTTTTTGGTTCATATCTTCTTTTTTAAAAACAAGCAAAATAAATACAAATTTGATTAACTGTCTCAGAAATTTGTACAAGTAGGATTTTTTTTTTAATAGTGGAGAGGTTAATAAATTAGCAGTTTCTGCTCCATAAAAAAGTTGAAAATTGCAGTTCTAAATCAAAATAATGCAGCAACAAAGCAAAATAACAGATTGTTTGGGCTGGTTGAAGTAACCAAATTCGCCCCCGGTAATACGCTTGTCTGTATGGCTGAACAATATATTCTTCATCATGTTTATAGCGAAAATATTTAATCGAGGTGGTGATGAATTAGAATTAAGCATAATGTCCTTTTGGTAGCTTATACTATGAACTACATAATATATATTAACTGGCAAAATAGCTCAGCAGTGCACAAGCAATTACCACAGTTTTATGTTTAATGCTCTGCTTGTAAATCTTTGTAATGATGGCACTTCTGTTATGAGATTACAATAACTGGTTATGGTAATTGTATTCAAAGTAGCAAGTGTCCAAGCTGATAGGTAAAAACAATAGTTTTCTCTCAGTCAAATTATAACCAACCAAGGCTTTCTGAAAAGGTATTAAATGAATCAGTGGATTCACTATGACTTAAACAATATGGAAGTCATGTCAAATCCCGCATATTTGGTTTTCTAGACAGACACTCAGATTCGAACTGGTCCTGTTTTCCTTTGATTATTGCTACAAACCATCATGGCAGCACTGGTAAAAAAACATATTTCAGTGATTCTATATGCTTTCTAGTAGGCATGATGGACTCCTTATCATAATAAATTCAAAATGCAGAAAGATGATAAGAAGTTGACCCCAAACAACTTCCATGTACATATTGTTGATTTATAGCTTCTGTAAAATTCTCATTCAGAGGATCTCATATTATGACCCCCACTGTCTTCATAGTTGTCATCATGCAGTCAGTTTTATGGGTGTTCATCAAGTGAACATGCTCATAATCAAGACAAAACAAAGTGATATGCCCTGCTTCTAGCACTTCTCTGAATGCAGGTAGAAAGCTGCACTGGTTAAAAGGTAGCAGGGGTCAGGAATGAGAGCCATGAAGGAGTTGAACTGGGAACAATTTTATTATCCATCAGTTACGCAGAGTGAGAGGTAAACAGATAGCCAAGTTTGTGAATGATAGCCGCATGATGTGAATGATAGCCACATGATGCAAGATGTTAGAAACTCAAGCAGAATGGGATGAACTATGAAAAGGCTTCTCTAACCTACACAGTGACACAGACAGAGACATACATTTCATTTTCATATTTTAACTAATAAGATCTGAATTAATTTGGACTAGTAAAAGGAAATGTTCTATATGATGGGTAGCTCAGTGAAAAAGGTCAAGTTAATGTGCAATGGCAGAGAAAAAGGGAAATTTCATGCTCTAAATAAAGATAGTCTAAATAAAACAGGATTGTGTGTGTAAATATGTGAATGTGGACTGCTCCTCCCCCCACAAATATCTTGATAGGCTACTATTACAGATTGATCCTAACCTGAACATTTCACTGTCTGATTGTTTACAGATAGAAGTTGATTTCAAAGCTAAGGACAATCCTTTCATCTTGTTTTAGAAATAATAAAAAAGGACGAAGTTTTAACTTTATGTACTTAAAGTTTAGCAATTAGCAAAAGTTAAAGAATGTTGTAAACTATACTTGGAATGGAGGAAGATAAGTCAACAACTATAGTCTAAGCACATAAGGAAAACATTACTGATAAATTCAGAAGAAATAAGGATATAAGAAATAAGGAGGTAAGGATATAATACCATTTGTCAAGACATTATCAGCTGGCTAGCTAGCCCAAGCCTCTGTTCATTGCCTAGAAGATGTTAAGATCAGAGACGTCAGCCTAGAGAAGAAATTGGAATTAGCAGGATTCCAAAGGAAACTGTAGGCCAAGATCTTCCTCTTAATGTGCTTGTTGGTAGTTGAATAAAAAGAGGATTGTAGGATTGCTAGGTTTTCCATACAACAATATTATACAGTGCTTCTTGTTGCCTATCTATCTGTCTGTCTATCTATTTATCTATAGGTTCCTCAAATCTCATGAGAAGGGGGCCTCTCATGAGATTTTCAGGTGGGAACTGCAATCTTGTTGGAATTCAGAATTCTTGAAAAAGGTCTTCTTCTCATGAGACATGAGGCAGGCCTTGAATAGTCCTGCCTTATGTTCCACTTGCCTCAGGTCCTGGAGATCTGAGAGTAGAAAGAGTAAGAGCCAGCTGTGCTCAAAACAGGTGGACCCCTGTAGCGTTTCATATGCATTTGGAGGACATTTTGCTGCATACTTCAGTGCTTGGGGCTGGTCAGCTGGTAATCACCTCTTGCTTTCAATGGATCAAAAAATAATGGAATTTGATGTGTCCTATATTGCCTTATACAAAAAAAAGAAGCCTGGGAACCTGAGCTCACTGACGCTGTAAGGTTCAACTATGTGACCAGCAGCAGAAGCAATTGCTATCTTTGCTTCAAGGAAGATTGATCAATGTAATTAGAGATATTAGCATCTAGGATGTTTAATCAGACACAGCTAGAGTATGTCCTTTCTTTTGATATTTTGTGAACTTCTATGGCCACAGATGCATTCTCATTTTCTTTAATTCTAAGATGACTCCCAAGGAAGTAATTCCTTGTGTTTTTACACTGTATAGTTGTTAGCAACTTCTTCCCTCTTAATAACATTTTTTAAGAGTAGGAGGATAGTTGTGTTCTGAGAAGAGAGATTCATATGCACAGCCAGAGGCTGCAAAATCATGTACCAAGACATTAGGGGGATTACAAGTGGGTTAATCAGCTGGGAATCCACTATCTCTCCAGACAAAAAGGATGATGTTAGAAAGATTCCATACAGATGGAAGGGCTCCCAGTACCACTATATGATTTCCGGTGGCATCATCCATAATTGGCAATAGTGCCAACAGGTAATCCAAAGGCAAATGGGATCTGTACATTAGAGAAGGTAGAAGCAACTCATAGAAACCCAGAAAAAGAGGCTTGGACTCAGAGCCTGGAAAGTAATATTTTTAGGGAAGAATGAATATAATGAATTAATAAAGCCATCCATTAAAGAGCAGTGGTAAGGTGATGGTCTGCATCTCACAACATCACCCTGCTATTGCTCATTATTAATATTATCAGCATGCCATTATATTCATTCTTAACACTTCTGCGCAAAAAAATCCATTTTCTGAACAAAATCCCTATGTGTGTTTTTTGCACAGGATAAGTCCCAAACTATGAAGGTTCTTGTCTGTCCAGAATTCTTATTGACTCCTATTCATCTGGCATTTGAACATTTATGAATATTCTTTCATCCCTTGTGTGTGTGTGTGTGTGTGTGTGTGTGTGAGAGAGAGAGAGAGAGAGAGACTCATCATTTGTATAGCTTAATAGATGAAGGGAATGCTGTGGATGTAGCATATCTTGATTTCAGTAAGGCCTTTGAAAAAGTTCCCCATGACATTCTTGCAAAGAAGCTAGTAAAATGCAGGCTGGACAGTGCTACTGTTAGGTGGATTTGTAATTGGTTGACTGACCAAACCCAAAGGGTGCTCACCAATGGCTTCTCTTCTTCTTGGAGAGAAGTGACTAGTGGGGTGCCACAGGGTTCTGTCCTGGGCCCAGTGCTATTCAACATCTTCATCAATCAAGTCATTGATGAAGGAATAGAGGGCATGCTGATCAAATTTGCAGATGACAACAAATTGGGAGGAGTTGCTAATATATCAGAAGAGAGGATCAAAATTCGAAATTACCTTAACAGATAGGAGAGCTGGGCCAAAGCTAATAAACTGAATTTCAACAGAGAGAAATGTAAAGTCCTACACTTAGGCAGAAAAAATGAATTGCACAAATATAGGATGGGGGACGCATCACTGGATAACAGTACATGTGGAAGGAATCTAGGAGTCTTGGTGGACCAGAAGCTGAACATGAGTCAGCAGTGTGATGCAGCAGCCAAGAAAGCAGACACGATTCTTGGTTGCATCAATAGAAGTATGGTGTCTAGATCAATGGAAGTAATGGTACCACTCTATTCTGCTGTGGTTAGACCTCATCTGGAATACTGTGTCAGTTTCTGGGCAACTCAATTCAAGAAGGATATCAACAAGCTGGAGTGTGTCCAGAGGAGCGAGACAAAAATGGTGAAGGGTCTGGAAGCCATGCCCTATGAGGAGCAACTTAGGGAACCTGCAGAAAAGAAGGTTAAGAGGGGATGTGATAGCCATGTTTAAATATCTGAAGGGATGTCATGTTGATGAGGGAGTGGATTTGTCTTCCACTGCTCCAGAGACTAGGACAAGGAGCAATGGATTCAAACTGCAGGAAAAGAGATTCCACTTAAACCTCAGGAAGAACTTCCTGATAGTCAGAGCTGTTCGGCAGTGGAATATGCTGCCTCGGAGTGTGGTAGCGTCTCTTTCTTTGGAGGTTTTTAAGCAGATGCTGGATAGCCATCTGTTGGGAGTGCTTTGATGTGTGTTCCTGCATGGCAGGGGGCTGGACAGGATGGCCCCTGTGGTCTCTTCTGACTCTATGATTCTATGACTCTATGAGATAGCATAGGGAACACTACTGAAGCTAAATCTGGATTGCACCTGATAATAAGGACTTCAGCTCCTACAATTCTTGCAATTCTTGCACATATGGAAATTATAGTCCGAAATATCTGGAGGAGTATGAAAGGATGGCTAACTTATATGAATCCTTGGTGCAATCACATTTTGAATACCTTATGTAGTTCTGGTTGCCCATTTAATAATGTATCTCACAGAGCTTGGAAAAGTGTGGACTGAGGAAAACAAAATGATTGAAGAGCCGATACAAGAAAGGGGTGAACAAGAGAACAGTATGAAAGTCGTGGGGGAAAAATGGGTAAAATTTCTCTCATCATACTGCAGCTATGGGTCACCATGTGTGATACATTAGAAAGACATAATTATAGTATAGACCTAACTGCCCCAAGAAGTGGTGATGGCCACTGGCATAGATGGCTTAACATGACTAAGTGGCTCCAGTAGAATATAAGCCTACACATTGTTTAATGGTGCTCACACATTCAGAAACAATTTGTAGACCATAAACAGTGAGAAAGGACTGTTGCCTGAATCTCTTGTTTCTTGTCTTCTTATCAGCATCTGATGTGCTACTAGGCCTGATGAACCAGTACTCTGGATCCAGCAAGGTTCTCCTTATGCTCCCTCCTAAGACTTAACAAGAGTAGAACTTTGAGAGAATCGGGTCCAGCTTTAACAATCACTCCCAGAACATGGTGAAAGTGTATCTGTCCTAGTTATTTCTGTGAAGGAGTAATTTTGTTTACATTTTAAAGGCATCAGCTGAGTGACAGCTTGGAACTGAGAGACTCTTCTATTTTGTTTAGCTATAAGCTGTTCTTTTCCATCTCAACTCAGTCTGTGGTCCTGACACAGTATGCAGACACCTCTGCACACCTCTGAGTGCATACCTCAACCTCTGCATTGATCTCTGTAAGGGACTGACTTTAGACTTTATGGGAACCACCAATTATATAAACCTAATGTTTCCAGGAAGATGTAAAATTCTGCTCCAGGTAGAAAAACAAATGCTTCATCCAGTAAAATAGCTGGTATCTGTGGACAAAATGATTAAAACATGAGCTCCACGTTGTTGACTGACTATGTTATGTATAAAAATCTAACCATATATTAATGACTGTTCTTGTCAGATCTGAAAGGTGAATAATACTTCTATTTGCATGAAAGTAGATAAGAGCACAGTATTGTTATGTATATTTCCTACTTTCCTTTAGCAAGTCTCAGATTTTGATTTTGGGATTTCATTCTTGCCTCTGAAAAGTTTTTTGTGCTAAAGAATAAAAATGTTTTCAGACAAAGATAACTTTTGAATCACCTGCTCTGAAGAAACCTAAAATTCACCACTTTGACTGATATCTTGATCTGTTCAGTAACTGCTTATATTTGTTTTTTTTATTATTATTTTTATTAAGTTTCACAAATAAAAAACATCATTTTAAATTGTACTTTTACATGAAATATTTCTGTTCTTCCACTCTGATCTAGTTTTCATTTTCTGAATTTCTATTCACTTGTTACATTTAAGCATCACAGTACTATGTTCATCTTACATGTTTGATCTTGCATTTCCTTTATCCACTCATGTTATGTTACAGTTATCCCTCTTTTAATTCAACCATAATTCAGACATTTTCACGTGGCAATTCCCAGCAATTACCCATTACAATTTGCCATTCTGCTTTTATCTGTTCATCCAATTTCCCCTTTAGTCTCTGAGAAACAATATCTGCATTTCTGTTTTCAATAAACGTCCCCCACCATTGTTCAGTTGTGGGTATTTGCTGAGATTTCCACATTTTGGCATATTCTAGTCAAGCTGTCGTTATCATATACAGTATTAATCTCCAATGTCTCTTAATACTGGTATTCTCAAGAACATTTGTCATGTTTAACAGATAAAATTCAGGTTTTTTTACAAATTGAACCTTCAATACTTCACGCATCTTTTTATGTATTTCATTCCAGTATTTCTTTGCCTTGGGACATGACCACCACATATGAAATATTGTTCCCACCCCTTTCTGACATTTCCAACATATTCCGGTACCTGTATTGTAAATCTTTTTTAATTTATCTGGTGTCATATACCATCTATGAAACAATTTAAAATAGTTCTCTTTTACGTTCTGAGCCATTGTAAATTTCTGTGTCCTTCTCCAGCTCTGCTCCCAGTCGTCTAATTGAATTGAATGTCCACTATTCTGCACTCACAGAATCATTGCAGATTTCACAGTCTCCTCCTTTCTCTCCTGTGTTAAAGTTTCTTGATATATATGGGCTAATGAGTGAGGTGGATTCTCAAAGATCCATTTAATCACTCCTGTCTTTTCTTTTGGTTCTATTCCATATGTTTTCAAGTCCATCTGAAATCTCTCATTTAACTGCCTATACAGAAACCAACTTAATGATAATCCTTCCTGTTCCAATTTTTCTCTTGATTTGATCTTATAAACATTTGTCATCGATTTCTCTAATATATCTTCATATCTCCGCCATTTCTCTGATTCCATCCATCTCCCAAAGAAAGCTTCTTGAGGGGATACCCACATGGGTAGCTGCTTTATGTTTTTACTCTTATATTCATTCCATATTTTCAAAAGCGATTTTCTGATATAGTGATGCATAAAATCTTTGTCGATTTTTGCTTTATCATAAAACATGTAGGCATGCCAACCCATCCTCAAGTCTGCTCCTTCCAGCGCAAGCATTCTTGTATCTTGTAAGTAAATCCAATCTTTTAACCATGTAAATGCCGCAGCTTTGTAATATAATTGAAAATCTGGTACTCCCATTCCTCCTTGAGATATTTGATCCGTCATAATATTCCATTTGATCCTTGGTTTTTTCCCTTGCCATATAAATTTAGCCAGGTCTTCCACTGTATGAAGGGTTTACTATTTGTTATTATGGGGAGGTTTTGAAACAAAAAATTCATCTTTGGAAGTACATTCATTTTAATGGCTGCTATCCTCCCCATCATTGACAATTTCATGGAAGTCCACCTTTCCAAATCTTTAATTATCTCTTTCCATTTTTTCTCATAGTTGTTTTGAAATAGCTCATTGTTCCTTTTTGCTATCCAGACACCTAGATATTTTACTTTTTGTACTTTATTAAATCCAGTTGCAAGTGCTAGTTCCTTCTCCTCCTTATCTGTCATGTTTTTCATTAGCAGAACTGTTTTTTCTTTATTTACCTTAAATCCTGAAAATTCTCCATATTCTTGTATTATTCCAATCAAGTTTTGTATACTTCTCTTAGGGTCTTCAAGAAACAGTACCAAATCATCAGCGAAAGCTTTAAGTTTGTATTGATATTTCTTGATTTGGACTCCTCTTATAACATTGTCTTCTCTTATATTATTATTTAATATCTCCATTGTCATTATAAATAGCAAGGGGGACAAAGTTCATCCCTGTCTTGTCCCTCTGTTCAATTCAATCTGCTTTGCTCTATCTCCATTGATAACCAATCGAGCTCTTTGTTGGTTGTATATTGCTTCAATCCATGAGACAACTTTATCTCCAGCTTGCATTTGCTTCACAACTGTCTTCATAAATGGCCAACTAATCATATCAAATGCCTTCTCTGCGTCTACAAATATCATGGCCATTTTCTTTTCATGATGCTTTTCATAATATTCAATTATGTTCATTACTGTTCTTATATTATTTCTTAAGTATCTTTTTGGTATAAAACCATTCTGATGCTCAGGCAAAATCTTTTTAAGTCTCGTTGCAAGGATTGAGGCAAAAATCTTATAGTCTGTGTTCAAAAGTGAGATTGGTCTATAATTTTGGACATCTGTCAAATCTCCGCCTTCTTTAGGAATCAGCACCACATTTACCTCTCTCCAGGTATCTGGTACTCCTTCTTTTATAGTCTCATTTATTGTACTTTGTAATGGGATTGAAATCTCATGTTGTAAAGTCTTGTAATATCTTGCTGTAAAACCATCTGGCCCCGGAGCTTTATCGTTCTTCAAGTTTCTGATTGCTTCCATTACTTGCATCATAGAAACTGATTTATTCAAAATCAATCTATGATCTTCAGTGAATCTCATTTTATTTGTTCTCTCCAAATATTCTTCCAATTCTTGCTGTTTTTTTACTTTGGAAATCTTACTCATCAATTTCTCATAGTACTTATAAAATGCCTGTTTTATTCCTTCTTGTTTAGTAATTCTCTCTTCCCCACTTTTTATCTCTGGTATAATATTCTTAGACCGTCTTCTCCGCAACAAGTTAGAGAGAAGCTTTGAAGGTTTATTTGCTTGCTCAAAGTACCTATATCTTGTTCTCCATATTTGCTGTTCTATTTCGTTCAATTTAAATTGGTTCAATTCAGCTTGGCATACTTTCATCTGTAGTCTGATTTTCTCATCATAAGGATCCTTCCTCATCCGTTTCTCCACTTCTTTCATCTTATCCAATATTTGCTGCTCAACATTTCTCCTCTCTTTTCTAATTTCCGAAGACCATCTGATAAAGTTGCCTCGCATCACTGCTTTACTTGCATCCCATATAGTTTTCATTGTCAAGTCCAGTGTCATGTTTTCACTGAAATAGTTAATCAGCTCCTTCTTTGCTTCGTTTGTGTATTTCTCTTTATTAAAGACCTCATCATTTAATCTCCATGTTCTTTCCCTATCCTTGACCTTCATCTTAAGGAGCAATGGGTTTGGGAGAATGTCTATATCTGTCGCCTTCAACAATATTGGTTTAGATACCAACATCATGTCAATTCTGGACATTGATTTATGTCTATCTGAATAAAAAGTGTATCCTTCTAATTGTCCATTTTTGTACCTCCATACATCAAAGAGGCTTAAATCATCCATCATGTTAAAGAAGCTCTTAGGTAATTTTCCATTATTTCGGGGTATCAATTTCTGTATTGATCTGTCTGATTTTGGATTGACAACTCCATTAAAATCCCCCAACACAACAATATTCGGGTTTCCAGCATCACTCATATATTTCTGTATCTCTTCGTGTACTTTGGGGAAAAATTCACCCTTCGCCCCGTTTGGTGCATAGATTCCAACTATCAATATTTTGTCTTGTTTAGTTGTAACCTCTACTCCTAAGTATCGACCATTGCTATCCTGAAAGATCTGACGAGCACCATATCTTGCATTCACATATATTATCACTCCCCGCTTCTTTTTGTCAATTGTTGCTGCATAACAGCTCCCTAATTTCGGGTTCCAAAGATATCTCAAATCTTGAGTCCTAATTCAAGCTTCTTGTAGGCATATTACATCCAAGTTTTGTTTTTCTAAGTGACGAAATATTTGTCTTCTTTTATATTCAGAGTTAAATCCTTTAATGTTCCAAGAGTATATCCTTAAATCCAATTTGTCCATTTTATTAATAATACTTATAATTTTTGAGGTTAGCTTAATCCTTTATTTGATCTCCTTCTAATTCCCCTTCTTCGTGCTGAGTTTCTTCTCGATCTGCATCAACCTCATTGTCTTCTTCTTGTGATTTCACCTCTTCTTCTCCTAGGGGTTGTTCCTCTTCTTTTTCTTCCTCCAAACCTGTCTTCTGAATATCTTTCTTCAATCTTTCCACCATTTCCTTCGCCTTGTGTACTGAATTGATTCTGTGTCTCTGTTGTCTATACGTGAAGGGGATGCCCTCGATTTTCTCCCATCAATAGTTAATCTGATGTTTTACCAGAAGATTCGCTAAAGGCTTGTAGCCTTGTCTCTGCTTTACTATCTGAAATGGTATATCTTTAAATATTCTCACATCTTTATCTTCAATCTTCAACCATCCATCATAGCTTTGTTGTAATATTTTATCTCTCATTACTGTCCTGGTAAATGTTATGATAATATCTCTTGGAAGCTTCCTCACTCTAGCCACTCTAGAAGTTACTCTGAACATTCTGTCTATACACATTTCCAATTTCTCCTCTTCGATGTCAATAAATTCTGCCAATGCTGGTAACATCTTAGCATACAAATTCTCCCCTGTTTCCTCAGGAACTCCCCTAAACCGAAGGCATCTTTCTCGATATCTCATTTCCTGTGCAGTGATTTGAAATTCTTCTTCTTGGTGTTTATCTTTCATCACCGTCGCCTCTGATTCTAGCTGTTTAACTTGTTGTTTTAATTCTTTAGTATTTTTTTTTCAATGTAGCTACATCTTTAGTCAAGTTCTCTAATTTTTTCCCCCACTTGTCAATTTCATGTTTCATATCTGTTCTCATTTCTTTTCTTGTCTCTTTTAAATCTTTTCTGATGTCTTCTCTAATGTTTTTTAACTCCTCCATCATTTGCAGCATGAGATCTTGAGATTTCTGGGGTATATCTGTTGATGAGCGTCTGGCAGTTTAAGTTGTTGTTACTGCAGCAGCTGCTCCTCTTCTTGATCTGGATTCCATTCTGTTGACAATATCTTGTTCCCTGGTTTTCCTTTTCTTGTCAGATAAAATCTATTTATGCTTATATCTTATATCACATTCAACACACTATAACAGTATAGTATTATCAAAATGCTTATATAAATGGCAATATGCTAACTATATACATATACCTATGATTTAAAATCACTCTAATTAATACTTATTGAAATCAAAACATATAAGCATTCCAAGTCAGTGTCAAGATTAGTACCTAGTAATGTAAATATATAAAATACTGGATATAAGACTTATTAATGTAGCTATATAAATGCTTACATATGAATTATCTACACATTACTATAGCATTAAAAGTAAAGTCAGTTTCTCCACTTCAATGTACTGTGCCTAGGCCTGTTTCTCACTCCCCCCTCCCAACTGAAGCTCTCTGTACTTTCCTCCCTCTGAGCTGCTTGAGGCTCTTTCTGTATTTCAGCCGTCGATTTCATTTCGAGCCGCTCCATCTGTGGGAGTGAGGATGTTCTGCTTGCAATGTCCTTCCAGCACAGGCTCTCCAGTCTCAACAATCTGAGTTCAACAAAAACAGTTCTCGAACACCAGGAACTAAAAAAGCACTTCTCAATGTCTATAGGCCTCTAATATCAGAGTTCCAAAGTCTTAAAATCCAGCTTGCCAGTCCTCTCAAATCCAAAGTAATCAAAAATAAGTCCAAAGTAAATCCAAAGTAATAGGATAGAGAGAAAAAAAAGAAAAAAAGTTCAATATTCAAGTAAAATTAGTCCAATCTCATCAGCGAAAAACCATAAAAAACCATAAAAAAACCTGTAATCCCAAACAATATTCGTCTCCTACCACAAAGTTCCTTCAAGTCCTTTCCAAGTCCTAGCCCTTTCAAAAGTAATTCAAAAACACAGGGAAAAATCCTTCAAAAAATCCCAAAAGTCTTATCATTTAATCCTCAGTTTCTCTTTACAGTTTCTCAGTTCTCAAAGAACTATTTCTTAGTCCAGTCCAGTCCAGTCCATTAACTCTGTCTTCAAACAAGTCAGGATTCTCTTTAACCTAAAACTCCAGTTGCTAATAAAAAAAGCAGAAAAGCCTCCTGGCAGACTCTTTAAGAAAAGAGCCGCCCCTTTAAAACGAACTCTCCACCATTACGTACTCACATCAGCTCTGGGTCCTTTCATTTCTCCGCTCCTGCGCCTCGTTGCAAGTCGGTTCCAGATGTGATATTATTTAAATCAAACACTAGATCAGGTAGCTTACTGTCTTTTCAGAAAAAGTTTCTTGCTTTAAAAGTCAGCGGCGGTGCTTGTGCCGCTTTCGCGCCGATCCTGCTGGCTCCGTCGTGGTCCTACAATCCCCTGGTGCTTTCTGCTCTTCCCCCTCTGGGTAGAGCCAAACGCCAGTTGCGGGGTCCCCTTCGGACCTCTTCCGCACCCCTTTTACCAGAGGGGTGTCTAACCACTTTAGATGTTTTAAAAAAGTGGCTGGAATCCAGCGGGTGGCAGTTTGGAGTTGCGTAATTGCGCAGCTTCAATCCAAGCTGCCGCTCACGCACGCCATGCGACCGGAAGTCAGTGGCTGATTATATTTGAACCATTTTATTGGTTGACAGCAAGTATTTAGTCAGGACTACCAGCAGGTGTTAAGGGGTCAAATATTAACAAAATGTAACCTCCTCCCCTGGCTTTTTAAAAAGCATTTGGTTGCAAGTTACACATTAGTGTAGAACAGACAACAACAACAACAAAACAGGCATAGCACAGAAATACTTCTCCCTAAAGCCAATTAACAGTGGAATAGAATAGTACTGAAATATAATGATGTTCCTTTTCCTTCTTGGCTGAATATCTATCAAGCAGTTTCTGGAAGTGGAAGGTGAATCCCTGACTGCCTCAGAAAGGCACCTAACTATTGGCAGTGTTTGAGAGTGGCCAAAGTTTTGAATTTGAGGCTGGCTGAAATGGCAGTTTTGGAGGCTATTGTCAGACTTAGAGGTAAACGGAGGTAAAAAAAGGAATTGAGAGTACAACTGAAATCCCTGTGTCTCAAGCTCTTATTTATATCATGTATGTATCTTACCAGTCCTTCTTCTCAAGGAACTCAGAGCAGTATGTGTGACATTATCCCATTTTGGTCATCTGACAAAAATCTCTGCTGTTGGGTTGACTCTTTGTGAAAAAAGCTCCACCATGGTTGTCCTGTGCTCCAGTCAGCAAGTGTCGCAGGAGGCAGGTGGTTTGAATGCAAGAGCTGTCAGATCCTTAAGCCAGTCCAGATCATTCACAGGTTATCCAGCAGGGCAAAGGGAGAAGCAAGAGAGTGGTTGTCAGCCAGTCCAGAAGTCACACAGCAAATTAGTAATCCAAATAAATAAAGCCAGCAAGGAGTAAAACAGATAGTAGCCAGTCCAAGCTCCAGAGAACATAAAACACCAACGAGTATTGCCAATCACCAAAATAGATGGTTGTAAGCAACAAAGCCTTCAGTGAACTGCTGGAGATTTATAGCTAGGTGTCTCAAGGCACCAGGTGCTTAATTAATCAGCGTCTCCTACTTAAGAGCCTCTGGGACCAACATAACTTGTCCTTATCCCTCTTACATTTGGCAAATAGTTGCATCACATCCTCAACCTCTAGCTGGAGAGTACCCCCTCCCTCTGCATCAGCCCCCAGCACTTCTGATCAGACAGGCCACCGACATCAGGAATAATAAATTCCTGGCATTCCTGGCACTCTGATTGCTGTGTCTAAATCTTCCAATTCCAGAGGGTGAGCTATGACAGTCGTCTTTCCTAGGCTGCTCAACTAATACAATAGATCCCATTGCTTCTGCTGGTGGAGACAGTGGGTTGGACTTGGGTTTGTGATGAGTCATAACCAACTTGTCCCCTTCACTTCTGTGGGTCCTGGGGAGGGAATATTTGTTACTGTTGCAGTCTATCTTTCAGACATGGTTTTCTGGTTTCCCTCAGTGCACAGGGCTGCTATAATTTCCTTGAGGAGGTTAAATCAAATATTGATTTGAAACAGAATGACTAATATTTAAAAGGCTTAATAGTACTTCCTTGGTTTCAAAGTCTGTCAGGTGTTACTGATCAGTGTTTTGGATCATCAGTGATTTGGATTCTGTCCAAGAATCTAGGAATCAGTGAGATAGTGTTGGATAATGTGGCATGTTCCAAGCAATGGCCTTTTTGGTAATTGTGCTATTATGAATGTATCTATGGCAATTTCATCCAGAAGTTTTGTCAGTCCATTAGTAATAGCTCCCAGAACACCTGTTTGGGAAAAGAAAACAATTATGGTTCTGCTGTTGTTGTTGTTGTTGTTGTTGTTGTAGCTGTAGTTATTGTTACCTTTCAATATAGCCTCCTATTTGACAATTTTTCAAAGACTAGGGATGGGATGAATCCAGAATTTTCTGAATCTGAATCCCTGGAAGGTTCTGGGATTCCACAAATCTCACGAATCTTGAATCTTTCAAATCCTTTTTTAAAAAAGGGTTTAAAAAGCAAGGGAAAGAAGGATAACCTAGGGCAAGACACACTCTCTCAGCCTTAGCAAAAGCCTAGGCAAAGGCAAACCTCCCTCTGAAGAAATCTGGCCAGGACAATTGTCCTAGTTTTGCCTCAGGATCTCCCCAGACTGAAAATGTCATGAAGGCCCTTTCTGCATAGGCAGGAAAATGTGCATTAATCCCACATTTTCCTGGGACTACAAACCCCAGGATGCCAGAAGGAGCTATGCAAAGAAAAGCCAGTTTTGACCTGGATTATCTCTCTACTGTAGTGGTCCTGCTTAGACCACTACAGTAGAGAGATAATCCAGGTCAAAACTGGCTTTTCTTTGCATAGCTCCTTCTGGCATCCTGGGGTTTGTAGTTTAATGATGCACCAGCACACCTTGGCAGAGAAGGCTGTGACACCTTGTAAAACTACAAATCCCAGAATTGTACCTAAAAGAGGCTTGCAAGGGAGCTATGCAAAGGAATGTTTCAGCTGTCCTTGAAATCTCAAGCCTGTAGCTTCCAGTCAAGTGCTGAACTTCAATATGAAATGTTCAGTTTAAATATCTTATACAACCCTAGATGTAATTTGTGAAATTGTTAGCAAAGGCCATTATTACTTCAAGGGAAAAATTCATCTACTTGCCTTCTCCCCTTGTGTGTCTAGTCTCCCAAGTTTTCAGGTATCCTGGTCTCCCCAGTTTTCAGGTATCCTGGTCTCCCAGGTTTTCAGGTGTCCTGATCTCCCAGGTTTTCAGGCGTCCCGGTCTCCAACAAACTGTTGGGGTGGCGGATTCAAAAGATTCAGTTTGCCTATTTTGGCACAGGGATTCGGATTCCTGAATCTCAAATCCCAGGTTTTAAGGCGTCCCGGTCTCCAACAAACTGTTGGGGTGGCGGATTCAAAAGATTCAGTTTGCCTATTTTGGCACAGGGATTCGGATTCCTGAATCTCAAATCCCTGCCAAGGATTCAAGGATTCAGTTGGCCCATCCCTATCAAAGACCAAAAATTTTTTTTTCTTTTTACAGATGTGCAGTTTGGCAGACTAATGATTTGGTTCACACATTGAGTTCTGCCAAATGTTGAAATTTATGGCCCTCTGCCCTAAAGGAAAACCAAAGAGTTACTTTTAGGCTTCTTTTATAGGTCAAGTTGCAGCAGTGTTTTCCACTCACAATTATCTTTGATTTAAAGCTTCTTTCACAGTCAAACTGTAGAGCTCCATCACCGTTTTAAAATTATTTGGTCTGCATTATTTAAGACCCTGAGCTGGAGGAAGACTCCTGATGACATATTATTGATATGTTATAGCCTCCATTTCCCTCCTCCTTGTAAGATAGGCAGAAAAATAGCATCAGGCCCAAGTCACCCAGTGAGACACTGAGCAAAACAAAAAACAAGGACAGCAGTTGTAAAGGAAAAACAGTCTGCCCCAAAGCATGAAACTCTACATACTGTTGCATGTAATTAAATTAAAGTACACAATATTACACATTTTAGAATGTAGTTCTTCGGGGCTATTAGGCAATTAAGCCCATCTGAAATTCCCATCACTTTTGAAACACATGTGTGTGAGTGTGTGTGTTTATAGAGGTAACACATTAACAGAAGCAGAATTGGAGAAAGTGAAACATGAGTTTGAATTTTGGGCTAGCTTGACACTCTAACTACATTGGCCTTCATAAATGGCACTTTCCATATACAATAAGCTTTCTGGAAAGATGAGAAAGTGGAGATATCAATGAACTATGACATTTCACAGACTATCCTTCAAGCCTCTTATACAGGAACTCCTTTTCTTTCTTTTCTTTTTTTATATCCCCTAGCTAGGCAAATGTAGTAATCAACGTCATTTACCATTTCTCATTTTATTTTAATTTTTTTAAACAGTTTGTCTTTTGAAAGTTCCCAAGGATGTTTCCCAGAACTCTTCATTTATGGGTGGTAGGGGAATCCATTATTTTACAGATACTCACAGCGGAAATCTTCTTGAGTCTGGTATGCTACCATACTGCAGGGAAGCAGCTCAGACATGAGGCTGCCAGTGCTAGGAGTCTGCTATTCACTTAATATAGAACATGCATATCTAATTTTGTTTTATCAGATATTGGAGGTTATCCAATGTGTTGGGCCTCAACAGGGTAACTCTGTTGGTGAGGGAGCCAATAAAGGACAGTCTTTTCTGTACTATTGCTTTCCACGTGCAGTGAATGACTGCTGGCATGAAAATAAGGTTTATTGACTAAGCCCTGATGAGCTGTAGGATAAAGTACAAGAAGGCATAAAAGTCAAAGACAGCTTCTCATTTCAATGACGCAAGTCTACACAGGGCTTTTAGCTGTGGAGTCGGGGGCAATGCTCTGAGATCCTACCTGCTAAATATCAGTTTGTTCTGGAATTGTTCACGCTAGGAAGGCAGGAGTGTCACAATGCAAAATGCTTTTTTGACATTTTACAAATGTTATTTTGACTTTCTGAAAAAGGTTATTATGTTTTTCCCCTAAGCAACATGAGTGGAAGGAAGTGCAGGGAAAATGGGAATCATGAGTTGAATACTGTGCACGCTCTGACATTCTTGGAGTCATTATTCCCATTGGTAGAGAGGAAGCCACTAGATACCAATTTTAATGTAAAGCTTGAGTAGAATTACGGAGAATTCTGGGTGAAATAGTAATACTGATATCAGCTATTGGAATCACGCTTAGGCTAGTTGGTTATCACAGACTGAAATAGTTTGTGCAGTTAGCTGTCCATATCTGTGGATTCTTTATCCACAGATACAATCAATCACAGCTTGAAAATACTCCAAAACAAAACAAAACAAAACAAAACAAACCCAAAAAGCAAACTTTGATTTTGCCATTTTATGTAAGGGATGCCATTTTACTACACCATTGTACATAGTGGGACTTGACCATCCACAAATTTTTGGTATCCATGGTGTGTGTGTGTGTGTGTGTACATACATACATACATGTGTGTGCGCGTGTGTATAAATATGTATGTAGGTATGTATGTATATATATATATATACATATATATGCTGGACTCTGACCCTATCTGATACTGAGGGCCCACTATATGAATATAGATCGATCATTTTCTTTCGTATGTGATATTCGAACTACACTTGGCTATACAAAGCAAAAATATGAATGAACACATTGCAGTGGTACCAGAGTGACTTCATTGAAAGTTCAGATTTTCTTAACTGAAATGTTGAATTTTCATTTCAGTGATGAAAAGGATTTTCTTTCTGCTATGCTTAAATTACTGCTCCTTATATAACTGCTTGCTCAGTCATCTGGTGTGTGTATCACTAATGTCCAATTATATTTATCTTTCTGATTTATATATTTAAAAAACCTCTTCCTGACCCTTTTGAATAGATGCCTCCCTGTATATATCCTATGAAAAACAAAAAGCTTCATATAATTAGGTTCTGTATTCAGGTACAACTTAAATATTAAGGTTTTTTTTAAAAAAAGCTTTTTAGTATACATTTCCAAGCATGTAAAACGTGAGTGGGATGGAAGACCACGTTCCTCTAGGAAGAAATCGTTGAAGGCTGGTGGTGGGCTATCTCAAAGTCATGTGTTTGTCATGCCTTTGTTTATTCTGAAAATAATTTATTGGAATTGAAATCCATATGGCCAGACAGACCAGAAGGTGCTAGTTTGTTTGGCCAATAGCACAAGACTCCTTCATTTTTCATTACTTAGCTTTTGGATTTTTTCTCTTCAGGTAAATAATCCAAAGGTTTCTATAGGATTTATATACAATCCTATAAATTGTGACATTATGACAGTAAAGATGATTGTCATAGAATGGCAAACTTGGAAGCTATTGATGCCCAGAGAAATAACTGGAGAACCTAAGACACTATCTTGACGTTTTGAAAAAGCTATATTTTTGGACGTGGGGGCTACTGTTATCTGGAAGAGAAGGAGGACCTGCTTAGGCCTATGCACCATAATAGCCAGCACACAAGTTGGTCCATTTCTTGGCTGTCTGATAAGGCCAAATAGTTTGTTAAATTGTCTGGGACACAACAGGTTATATGTGTGCGTGGGTTTTTTATCTTTTTTTTTTTTAAATCTACGCAGCAGGGTGGTCATTAAAGCATGCCTTAAAAGACATGTATCACCAGGAAAAAGAACAAAAGTAAATGCATTTCCATAAAACTTGCATATGTTAATATGTGTTTACAGACACACATTTAGAAACAAATACTATAAGTTAAGTAGAAAATTATATAGCTCAGTATAGCCAAGAAGACTGTGAGCTGTGTATCTGCTCGCTCCCCTGTACTGATGTTAACTGCAACTTTGAGGGTCTTGGCCCTTCTTTCTTAGGTTGTTTTACCTTTAAAAAGGATTTGGATGGGACAGCCCTTCAGGAAAAGAACAGTCATATAACAGCTCTTCTAAGAGAAGTAGGACACTTGGCCATCATTCTCAACAGTCTGGGGGGCTGGCTGGATCAGGCAGGCTGGAATTATAAACCAATGTCAAACATTTCCGTTTTTAGCCAAAGTGGTTAAGTAGGCAGTGGCAAGGCAGCCCCAAGTGCTCTTGGATGAAAGAGATTATCTAGACTCAGTGAGCCACTTCAATCTGCCTTCAGTCACGGATTTGGAACTGAGGTTGTTTGATTGGCCTGGTAGCTGATCTTCAACAGGAAATAGATCAGGAATGAGATTCCACTACCTTTCATGGATTTGTCAGCAGCCTTTTACATTGTTCCCATTGTATTTTCGAGGACCAAACAGGCAATCTTTTCACGACTGGTGGCACTGTTTTCCAGTGGCTACAGTCTTTTACTGGAAAGTGTCAGAAGTAGTATAGCGTGGAAGTGGCCATAGTCTGCCCCAATATGGCCCAAAGTATTTTTCTCCCTAAGGTAAAAATCAAGATAGTGCCTCATCTCATTCTGTTGTGGACTGGCTATTGAATGATGGGATAGCATCTTCCTACAAGAATTGGAGGACACAGATTAGTCTGGAGGGGGTGTGCAGAGAAAGCTGGGAAAGCTACAGAGTACGTTCCTTAGCATCTCTCAGGATTTGTCTCATTCTGCCTTCAAAGATCTGCTAGGAAAAATATACCTATTTTAATAAAGGAATCCACTGATGTGATTAAGATTAGCTCCAAGGACAAAGAGTGAATAATTGACAGAGAATGGAATAAAAGTACATGCAGAAGAGACGAGGCAGGAAAGGTGACCTAAGAAGCCACAAACGTCACAGCCACAAGCTTTGCAGACATGCATTTCCTCAAGGGTTTAAGAATGCAAATCTAGAGGCAGAATTATTGCAGCTCAATTAATCTGCCCAAACTTATATTATTGTCTGACCACTGTTACCTACTAATTTTGCTTCCCCTCTGTAGCACTAACGTTCGTGTAACAATAATGCAGCCAAGAGTGATTGTAACAGCTATAATTAAAAATGTTCTTAAATTGATCTTTTCCAAGCATGTTCCCTCCAGCAGAGAAATTATGGATTTGAAAACACAAATGAGAGATTAATGCCTAGCACAAGCAAAGGGATAATAATTCCACACTTTGACTTGCTCCATGTTTTCATCCCCTTTCTAAATTTCAACCAGCCAACCAGTAACACAATCCTCTATGATACTCCATTATGTTTCCCTACACTGTCAGTCAGTATTCCATGGCCTTCTAGCTAACTTGGTGCTCACTGGGTAGTTTGGGGGATTGCGCCAAACTTAGGTTTATCCCTAAATATAACTGGCATTTATGCAGACCTTGGTATTTCTTAAAGCCTGTTGATACCTCCTTCTTGTGCTTGCCATTTTGTCTGCCTAAGCATCAATACTCCTCTCTGCCCATTGGAATTAGGGGAAGCACATGGAATCTGAAGCATAGGCCCTTTCCGCACGAGGCGAGGGAATCGCTCCGTGCTGTTACTCACCGCTTCTTCTGGGGTCCGAAGCAACGCGGACTGTCCCTGAAGCCCTTCCGCAGGACTCCTTGGTCCAGAGCGAATCGGAGCAGTGCGAGGTCTGTAGATCCCCACTACTCCGGCTTCCAAAATGGTGGCTTCCAGCTTCCAAAATGGCGGCTCCAGCTTCCAAAATGGCGGCTTCTGGCTTCCAAAATGGTGGCTTCCAGCTTCCAAAATGGTGGCTTCCGGTTGGTCGTGGGTCCTGACCAACTGCTGAAGCTCGCCATGCCTAAAGCCGGCCCTCCGCAGGTGGCAGGCTCGCATTGGCGCGAGCCTGCAAATCTGCACAAGAGAGCAGGAACGCAATGGCGCATTCCAGGAAAATAAAGACCTGTTTTTTCCAGTCTTTCAAAAACATGCTGGAGGACCACTTGGGGTCGTCTTGGAGCAGACTGAGGTGCAGATCTCTGGTAAGTAGTCCGCTCCTAGTCCACTCCAACGTGCAGACGACCTCCGTGAGAGGACGCACTGCCCTGTTCTAATTGCCTGGTGCGGAAAGGGCCATAGTGTTACTGTGTGAAGTGCCGCCATTCACTGTTCCAATCAGCCAGGTATCCAACAGGATACCCCACCCTGTTTCCCCTTCTTCCTGGTTTTCTGCCCACTTCCTGCACCCCTGCAAAGTCAGCCAGTATTCTGTGCTTCACTGAGTGTGCTTACTTCTCATTGAGAATTGTATGTAATGTACTTGTGCAAATCTTGGGGTTCTCTCAAGTCCTACTTGTGTTATGCATGGGTACTGCTGCTTTTGCTATATGGTGACTGGGACTTTTGCTGTATGTCAGAAACAGGAAGAAATGTAACACCAATTCTTTGTGAATTCTATTCAAAGACCCCTTTTTCTGTATCAGTTTTGAAGTGCTTGTATTTATCTTTCTGAGCCCTTTGGAGTCTCATGGAACTGCCTATATTAGAGGAACTACCTTCTCCCATATACTGTGTACCATCCTGTGACTTTGTCATTCTTATGCACCTTCAGGTTCATTTCAACTTATGGTGACCTTGTTCATGTGGTTTTCTTGGAAAGATTTATTTAGAAGAGCTTTGTCATGGCCTTTCTCTGAGGCTGGGAGAGTGTGACTTGCTCCAGGTCACCCAGTAGGTTTCCCTAGCTAAGTGAGGATTCAAATCCTGTTCTGGAGTCCTAATCTAACCCGGAACCCACTATATCACACTAGCTCTCACACTATGACTTAGAGACCTCATATTACGAGGGCCTGGTACTGTGGAATCATTGGAGACAAATGAGACCCCTTTTTCTTTTGTAGTCCTCAAGCCAATTGTTGCCCACTTGGTAAACCCTGTCTCGGGGTCTATAACTTTGATATAAAATTAATCTAACCCACGAGAGAGGTCACCCGGATGTGCACGTAGGGAACAACGGTCATACGATTGAAAGAACCAGGTCAGGCCAGTAAACTCCCCAGTCACGTAGCCACAGGAGACCTCAAGCTGTGCCAACCCACAGTGTACAAAAGATCATCAGCCTTTAAGGAGCCAACTTGAAGGGATTAAGAGTTTTCCCACAAAGTTGGGCACTGGAAGCAATAAAATCTTATCAGGCAAAATCCATCTACATAAACTCACACTGCAACCCACAAGCGGCGGAAGATCCTGATACTTGGGTAGCACCTTGTTATCTTCCAATATTAAAGAAGGTGCTGGTGTGAAGTTGTTTTGCGTTGCTGTCCCCTTTGTTCTCCCCAGGAGAGGATTTGCCCTCAAGGTAATTTTTTCCTACAAATAGTTCCTGTTTTTGGCTAGTTCTTTGGATACCTCCCGGTTATACCAACTGACCATTCCCCCTTCCGATAGCCGCGTGATCCCCTTAGCGTCTCTTTGCTGAGTTCCTTTTCTTTTGCTGCTTTCCAGACCAAAGACTTCAGGAAAAGGTGCAGTATCACCCAAACTACAAATCCTTCAACAATCCCTCTATCTTATTCCAACTCTTTATTTTTCTTTAGCCCTTGGACGTGTGTGTGAGTGTTTGTGTTGGTGAGTGCCACTACTGTTTAATAAAGTCATTCACTGGACCTTTTTGTGTGATTTCTGACTGGGCCTGACCCCGTAAAAACTGGGTAAAAGATCTCGCTAGGTTACCTTACCTATTGCATTGCTATTGCTTGTGCTCCATTGAGCTTATTTTCCCCATCACTTGGAGCATATCGAGGTGTCCCTCTGGGACCCCCAGGTTTTCAGGATAACACAATGTTAGCTGGTGACTACAGTGTTGTTACCCTGTGTACTGGGGGTCCCGGGAGGGACACCAAAATGTG
Organism: Cyclura pinguis; assembly: GCA_030412105.1. Classification (NCBI taxonomy): domain Eukaryota; kingdom Metazoa; phylum Chordata; class Lepidosauria; order Squamata; family Iguanidae; genus Cyclura; species Cyclura pinguis. Next base: position 81,011,454 of record CM059603.1, on the reverse strand, counting down.
CTCAACTAAAGGTGGGGAAAATTAGCTCAGAGCACTGCTTAGCATTACGAGAGGCAGGGTAACGTAGCGAGATCTTGAACCCTATGTCTACGGGGTCGGGTCAAGTCAAGGAGCACACAGAAGTTGAAGCAATAATTGATGTTTTATTAAATATACAAGCAAAACAGTGTATGCGACACACTCACACAAGATAACTAAGGAAATAAAGCTTGGAGTGGTATAGAGGGATTTTTAGAGGAGTTGCTGGTTTGGGTGATACTTCACCTGTCCTGAAGCCCGGAAAAATAGAGAGCGAGGCTGGGGTGCGATGTAGCTCAGCACGTGGAGCTGAGGGGAGGCTCGCCAAGCAAAGCGGCAGCAAGGCGGGATGAAACTCGGGAGCGATCCGAGGAAGGTCTTGGAGTCAAGGGTTTTTATAAGGAGAATGTGACTGCAGGCTATGCCGTACTTGGGGGAAAACAATAGATTTGGAGTTGGAGACAAAGCCTCCGAAAGGTCAGAATCTGAATGATTGAGTTATCGTTATCTGCTAGGTTCTCAGTAGAGTAGCCAGTATGCAAATGCAGAGTACTTGGGTATTGCATAGTTTACCCATCAAGCTGCCAGCGCGGGGCAGAGGATCTTTTGTAGGTTGCGTGCATACCTAATTAGAGTACTTGCCTGGAGGTCTCCTAAAGCGGCGAGTTGGCTATTTTCTGGCCTACCTATATTGTGTAGGAATATTGCAGTGATAATCGGCCGAGCCTGTATGTGTGCTTGTCCGGGGGCCTCGCAAGCACGTGGAAAGGAATAGAGAAGTGAAGCCGAATTATGATATCAAAAGGATATCTTTTAATATCCCCAAAGCTTGGACTAGCCAGGGCAGCAACAGTGTCAGTGAGGAAATGGATCTATTCTGGGGTTTGGACTACATTCTGAAGGTGCTCTCTAATACATCAAACCCTTTTCCAGAGTAGGCTCAGCAGCTTTAGTTGAGCCTTTAGACTAAAGCCCAAAGCAGATTCACTGCCCCAGTGACACTGAAGTCACCAGCCTACACATCAAGGAGAATGTTCACTTCAAGTAGGCCTTGAAAACTCTTCCTTGGACTGTGCTAGAACAGTTACCAGAGAAGAAGTCTCATTGAGCATAGGGACTTCATAGGTTTTTGCTACATGATTAGTTTTGGACTGCTAGAGTTGCGTTTAATGCTTGCCACTGCTGTTACAAATTATTTGATTGCCTTGTTTGTGTGATTGTTTTGCTGATGTTACAATTGTGACTTTTGCTGATGTTACAATTGTGATGTTACATTATGTTATTGAGATGTTATTGAGATGTTATTGAGATGGAACTGGAAGGTGGACTAAAATATTTTAAATAGATAAGGTACATTCACAGATGATTGGTTCATCTCGACTAGTATTTTCCTCTGATGGATGGGGCTTTCCAGGTCTCATGCTATCAGAGATTGACATTAGGACAAGATGCATGTGAGATTTTGCTTTTCTGCTGAACTGTGGCACTTTCCCAAGGAAGCTTAATAGAATGTGTTCTTACTTAGGAGATGTATTCACAGGGCAATACAATCAAATTCAAAATTAGACTCTACAAGAAATGAAACCATTTCCTTAAAATCCAAAAAACCTGCTGCATGCGTTTGCAAGTAAAAACAACTTGGCATGGAGTAATTTATCTGTCATTTGGGACCATCCAAGTCTCTGCTAGGCTTGCATTCATTTTTATAGTCTTGCCAGCAAATGTAGAATAGTGCCATGCCAAAGGTATGTGCATACTAGTGGCAGATTAATGGAAAATTTGTGGCTCATGATGAGGAGAAAGAGTCTGTTGACTCTGCATTTCTCTTTATTTAATGACCCAGTGTATAGAGTTTTGGCTGAAACAAGTATAAGGAAGTCTTAAAAACTGATTGGCTTTGCACTGTGTTTGTTCATCTTGCTGTTAAGCTGAAGTTTCTGAATGACATATTTCAAAGCTTTGGAAAGAACTGTATGTGCTGAATTTTGAGGCTCCCAGCTCTGAATGTATAGATGCTGACTTAGTTTGATTATAATGATTGCCTTTTTTCATAATGCAATGGTTTGTTTTTCTTGGATATATGGGGGGGGGGGTGTCAAAGCATAGAGACTCTAAATTTGTGTGGTCTTAGGAAGTTAAATCCTAAGTACTTAATTCTTAAGAAGTTAATGCCTAAACCATTTAAGTTGCCTAATCGGCTCCTGGCTCTGCATGCAAAATAAAAAGCTGAAAGAAGGCAGAAGATGTAAATAGAAACTTTGCAACTGATCCCAAGAAATGCCAAGACTGGAAGAGAAACAACACGAAAGTGCCAAATGCAGAAACCATTTTCTCCTACAATTAAAGCACCTGCTGTCTCAACATCAAGCATCTTTTCTTAGCTGGCAAAGATCCCTTGTTTAGCTATCCCTGAGCATATATTTAGAGCTTTCCTTTCTCATTGTGCCCCTGAAACTTTTCCAGATCAAATACTGGCTTTACTTTTCCTCGGGGACTGAAACTGAAGGGAAATTGTATGCAAGCCATTGAATTATATTCTTCTTCAAGTGGCTTAGGTCAGATAAAATATATTTGCTTTCTCACTAGAGTCTTACTGAAAGCACAATGAGTGGAGGAAGGCGGGAGGGGGGAGAGGGGGAAGGAAACAATCAGGCTGATTTATGTTCCTCACTTAACCTTTCTGTGTGGTAAATGATGGAACAAGTACCTTTTAGAGAACTCTGCTCTCCGCAGTAGGCCCTGGGGTGTCTCTAGGAAACTGCCTTGAGTTATACCAAGCTGCCTTTTACCATAGACTATTGGTCCATCTAGCTTGGTAGTGTCTCCTGTGGCAGACAGGTGTTTTGGTTATCAGTCAAAGGTCTCTCTGAACCTTACCTGGAAATGGCAGAAATTTAACCTGGGAACATCTTCTTGCAAGCATGAACTCTATCACTGAACTATGCCCCTCCCTCTAGATGGAAAATCATACTGATTAGAAAGAGGTTTTCTGTGTATTTAGACAGGAATCTCTCTGAGGCATATTGGAAAATGTCAAGGAATGTTGCCATAACTTTTTGCATGCAAGGTAGGTGCTCACCTTTCTGTGATGGTATTACATGATGGAGAAAACTGAGAAATCTTCTGACAGGTTAAAGAGTGTATATTTACCGTATCCCACAAATGAATTAAGCTAGAATGCTAGGACTTCAGCAGTAAGGACTGTCGCTAACCTTTTAGATCTGCTTATTTGGTTTAATGCCAAATACTTTAATTTGGTAGGAAACCTAACTAGCTTTACCTTCCTGATTCATGGGTTAAATTGTCCACTATATCACTGAAAACAAACAAATCTCTCATGGAAATCATTTTGTGACATTTGAAAAGGAAGCCTCAAGCCAAATCACACACATATTTGTCTTTGGCTGCCATCCATTTTGAAAGAATGCAAATGATACTGCTAAGCCAATGCAGTGAATTATATGCTAATTTAAAAATTGCCCAGTGACTACCGTTAACCTTAACTTGACATATTTAAAATTGCCAGTAGAAGTAGTAGGTGCGTATGGCCCAGTCTGCATTGGGACTGTAGTGTGGCAGAAAGACTTAAAGCCTCTTCCCTGCTTGAGTTTTGATTGAGTTCAACCCCCAGCTGCTCCTTGTTTTTTTTTAAAAAAAATCCACACAATTGTTAATTGCATGAAAGACATAGGCCCTTTCCACATGTGAGAAAGGAAACGGGCGAAAACGAAACTCACTGGATTTCTTGATCGTCCTGGCGAATCTGTCGGGACGAGGAGCAGTGCGAGCTCGTCGCTCTGCACTGCTCCGGCATCCAAAATGGTGGCTTCCAGTTGGTGGAGAAGCTCGCCAGCCTAAAGCCCGCCTCCAGCACTCGTGTGCACCTGCAAATCTGCAGCGGAGCGCAGTGATGGAGGGACACGGAGTCGCGCGCTCCGTGCTTTTTAAAAACCTCTTAAAAGAGGTTTTTAAAAAGCACGCTGCGCGACCAGTTCCGGTAGCTCTGAACCGGACTGAGGTATGGAACTACAAAAAGTAGTCCACCCCAGTCCACTCCACGGTGCAGAAGACCTCCATCGGAGATTGCTCTGCCCCGTTTTAATAGCCCGGTGTGGAAATGGCCATAATCTTTCATTTGACCAGCTTGTAGAATATCAGATACACCGGCAGAACTGTTTTCTTGTAAAAGCTGCTGCATTCATTTAAAATAGGAAGAGGAATCATGCAGCTCTCCAGATGCTATTGGACTGAAATTCTGATCAGTCCTTGCCCGCATAGCCAATGGTGTAGACTGCTGGAAACTGCAGTTCAATACTATCTGGAGGCGAGGAAGAACATGCTTCAAACCTCTGATTTAAATAGATCTCAGAAATGTAACATCTTGAATTATAGCTTTCATAATCCCCTATGGCTAATGGCTGTTATGCTGTTTAGAGGATTCTGGGATTTGTAGTACCAAAAGATAACCTATCCAAAGCCTGTGTTGAATGGGCACAATGATTTAAAGTGCACCCTTTTTTGCTCTACATGAGGAATTTCAGTTTAAGAGCAGATTAAGATTGGACATTTATACCTTAATCCTATATCCATTTATCAAGGAGAAAGCCCTTGGTTGGCTCAGTGGATATGTATAGAATTGAGCTGCAGTTATAGTTCCTATGAAGGGCTTATTTCTCTACTTAATGCATATATGGCCTTTGCATATACTCATAATCCTTCATACTGCCTTGGAGACATAATGCTGGAGGTTACCTCTCACAAAGCTTACAGCTCTGGATGTTCAGGACTGAGTCTATCATTAGGCAGAGTGGGACAAATACTTCAAGCAGCTGATTTGGGGAGTTTTCATGAAATGACAGTAAATTGTTAAGTTTGCTTTGGGGGAAGGGAATCATTTGCTTCTCTGCTATATGCAGTAAAATATTTTCATCCACTTTTTTCTCCTCTGCCCTTCTCAAGTTGAGTTAATACTGCAAGTAGATTTCATCCAATAAAGACCCAGAAAACAGTTTTTGAAGAGCATTTGTTCCATATCAATAGAATGTCTTCAACATTATGTGTCAGGATTCCATTCAACTGTTTCCATCTAGTGGATTAAGTTTTTAGTTACAAAGTATCATACAAATTTTAGTGGGGCAACAGGTGTCCTCCAGGTCAGTGGAGTGATCAATCTGCTTCAGGTTTTATCCTAAACTTTGTATCCAAAGTACCCAAAGTGTTGAATCTGTTTTGGTGATAAGGTCGAACAAGTTGGATAACTCTTCTAAAGTATGAACTAAAAACCTGAAAAGACCGCTGTCCCACTTATATGGAAGCCATGAGAAAGTATTGGGTTTTAGGCCAGCTAGATGTCAAGTGATAGGCAGAATTATGTAATGGTCTGAGTGTTAGATTAGGACTGTGGGAGACCAGGGTAAGAATCTCTGGCCCTTTCCACATGTGAGAAAGGAAACGGGCGAAAACGGAACTCACCGGCTTTCTTGATCGTCCGGGTGAGTCCGTCGGGACGAGGAGCAGCGCGAGCTCATCGCTCCGCACTGCTCCGGTGTCCAAAATGGCAGCTTCTGGTTGGTGGAGGCTCTCCACCAACCAGAGAAGCTCGCCAGCTAAAGCCCGCCCCCAGCAGATATGCAGGCACGCACTTGTGGGGCCTGCAAATCTGCAGCGGAGCGCAGCGTTGCAGCGACATGAAGTCGTGCGCTCTGTGCTTTTCAAAAACCTCTTAAAAGAGGTTTTTAAAAAGCGTGCTGCACGACCAGTTCCAGTCGTTCCGAACTGGACTGAGGTATGGAACTACAAAAAGTAGTCTGCCCCAGTCCACTCCACGGTGCAGAAGACCATTAGAGATTATTATCAGAGGTCGCTCTGCCCTGTTTTAATAGCCCAGTGTGGAAATGGCCACTGTTCAGCAACAACAACCCACTGGGTGATTTGGGGCAAATCACATTCTCTTAGCCTTAGAGAAAGGCAATGGTAAGCCTCCTGTAATATATCTTGCCTAGAAAACTCTAGGACAGTGTCCCCATATGTTAGAGTTGATTTGAAGGCACGTGAAAAAAACAACAGATGTCAAGTCCTTTCTTTCTAAGTTCTTCTGAGAAGATACTGGCATTTTACTGAGGTTGAACACTTCCAGACTTTTATATTTCAGTATTCTGCCCCATTCACAGAACTTTACAGGAGGAAAAGACAGAATAGCTGCACAGTGTTTTTTGATTAACAGTGCCAGGTGCCCTCTGTCCAGGACAGGGGTGGAGAATGAGTGGCCCACCAGATGCTTTTGAGGTCCAGATCCCATCAGCTTTAGTCAACCTAGGGAATGAGGTATGGTGGCAATAGCAGTAGTTCATAAATATCTTGAGGAACAAAGGTTCTTCCTTGCCTACCTAGATGTATCTGAAGAATGAATAAGGATCATGACCCCTTCTCTAATTTCTGCTGAAGAATTCAGAACTAGCTGAATGGCTTCTTTTCTGTCCTCTTTGTCCAGTAAATAAATGAGCTGTAATGTGAGATATCTATTAGCAGATGAAATCCCTTGAGTTTCCTTGAAAATAGTAAAATTCCTCTCAGTGGCAGTAAAGACTAGGAAGCAGCTGCTCAAATGATGGCTCAGTTTTATGGTTCTGAAAATGGCTCTTGTGGAGGTTTTATGGGTTGCTGGTTGCACTTCATTTTGTATTCTATCTGTATTTTTTATTGGGGAGTAACTGAAACCAAATCAGTGATGTTTTAATTTTGGTCTACTGACCCTAATAATAAACTCAGCTGAACTGATTGTGTAGTAACTTCCCTAAAAGCTGCAACCTGTAGATAGGAAACTCTTTATTTCTTATATTACATGAAAATTATCTGCACTATAAGGTCTATTATTCTAAGGAAACAATGTAAAATTCTGTTCTCTTCCCTGCGTATGCTTTGCTGCTGCTCTAAGATGTGCCAGGAGTAAATACCAAGTGGGATAAATTTAGAACAAGTCATCATTGATTCATGCAAAGTTTTTCTTTCTGGCTTGCATTCAGACACTGCCTTCTGTGGTCCATAAATACCCTAGCCACAGTTGATGGAATGCAAGGAACCCACATTTTGAACCTAACATCACTTAATATGTGCATGATTCAAATTCAGAAAATGGTAGTTTTTTTTAAAGTACTTTTTTAAAGTAAATTACTTATGTACTCTGCTAAGTCTTCGGTAACAATATTACCTATGATTGAAGATGTGGTGATTTCTACATTAAAGTGACCCAATATAGGCCAATAAAAATAAAAACTAGACAAGAAATATGGTGGAATGGTGGTTTCTGTAGGTGCATGGTATCTCAAGTGTTGTTTTTGTGAAAGGCTTAGGCCTAAAACCAATGGCTAACAAAATCCGTTGAATCAATTTCTGAGTGATACATTGCACTGATTGAGTGGGCTTACTCTAGATGGGAACTAGTAGTTGGGTTGAGGTTCAGTTCTAAATGCACTTACTAGGGCAGGAGTGGGAATCAGGAGCCTCCCTCCAGTTGTTTCACTGCACCTCCCAATATCCCTCACTCATGACTACACTGGTTAGGGTTTCTAGGAATTGTAGTCAAACAAGATCTGAAGGTTAGCATGATTCCCACCCCTGCATTAGAACCTGAGTCCTATTAGATGCAAAGTAAAGACTGCCAGTGGCGTACCTTGGAGTGTGCAAAGGAGGGGTGGTGGCAGGCAGAGGTACAGGGACGTGGCTCCATTGTGTGGGGGGCATGACTGCATTGTGTGGGGGAGGGGCTATGGTGCATGGGGGAAGGCAGCCAAGGAACAGCGGCACCCCTGAAAAATTGCCACTAGGGGCACACTACCCTCATTGCCCCCCTCGTCCCTACCCAGTGAAGACTGCATTCTTTGAACCTCAGCAGCTGATCTTCTGCAGTGGGGACCTATTCTGGTGACCTATTTGGGGCTAGACAGCTCTCCTTAGGAATCATCATACAGCTTTTGCTACAGAAAACAGTATACTTGAACTACTGTATCTTGCTCTGGTACTGAACCAATATGTCATATTGTAGCTATGATTTCAGAAATATAAATGATTTGTTTGTCTTACTTCATTTTCTGTCTTGCTGCTCTATGCATTTATTTTTGCTCTATTAGTTCCAGCGTCCTGCTTTTCTGATTAACAGGCCAATAGCCACAGGATGGCAGGGCTGAATGTCTGTGGCACATAATTGACTATTCATTTCTGACTTCCTGTCAAATTTCACTCTTTCAAGCTGTTGTACAACAGCCCATATTCATCTGGCATGTTCAATTCAGTGCATATTAGTGATTTTTAAGAAGTTGTATTGTTATTCCCACCCACCCACCCAACACTTTAAAACAACAGTAGGCTAAAACTAAAAAAACAGCTGTAAAATATTATGCGTTGTTCTAAAAAAAGTATAAAAGATTGTCATTTTTCAAGGTAAGGTGGTTTTTTTTTTGGTATATTATTCAGTGCTCCTTGGTGACACACTTGTTTGATTTACTAACCTTCAAGCATAGGATTAAACAAGAGAAAAAGAAAATACAAAACTTGTATCATGCATGTTGTGAAATATTTGCTGGCTCCAGTGATGACTCCATTGTGGAACTGAGCAACAGAAGAAATTTTGACGTTTTTCAAATGGGGTCAATCTACAGAGCACACCATTTCACCTTTGATGCATCATGGGACATTTTTTGTCCCAGGAAGTTATATTGCTTCAGGGAAACACACACACACACACACACACACAGAGGCATAAACCCAATAGATTTGGTTAAGTTCCTCTTTTAATAGCTATTTGTATGTGCTTTTAAAAAGCCCTGTAGATGGAAAATGGCTGTCATTTGGGAGAATGGCTTACAACAGTTTGGGTGATAATGCTACAGAATACTTATATTATAGGTCCAGTTTTATGTGGATTCTGCAACAAAACATGATTTTACTGATTAGAACCTCCTACTGCATGACAGTTCAAGAAAACAGTCAATTCGCAATTCGCAATGTTGACTTGATCTCACTTTGTCTTTTAGCAGAATTGCATACAAAATAGGAAAACATTTTGTGGGACCTCAGTGAAAGCAGTCATTTTGTGCTTTCCCAAACATTTAAAATCCAAGTGTTCAAGAGACAGACCAGTGAGCTATCTTTTATAAGTATGCGTATTTCAATTGTTACCCCAAACGTGGGTGGCAGGGGTCCACCCGCAATGCCAGTACCTTGATGTGACAATGGGGAATTAATTAGCTCAAAAATTAGGAGGCCTGAGCGTGCGTGGTAGCTTAACGAGATCTACCACTTATTTTTACAGGATCCTTGCAGGAAAGAACCATCCAGAGATTCAAAAGTAAATTAAAATATGTTTTTATTAAAAGAAAGTCCCACAAGCATGCAAAAATCCAAACACTTATACACTTACACAAGGACTAGCCGAAGGTAAATGGAGGAAAGTGTGGCTAGAGGCCTTTCCGAGTTGAGGCAATATTTACTGGTCCAGAGAGCAGTAAGGAAAAGCAGTAATGTGGCTTGGGTAGGCACCTAAGGACAATTCTAATTTGGGAATCAAATAGACACTGTGGCATTCAGCTTTCAAGAGATTGCCCTCAACTGCTCAAAAATGATATGTGCAATTATATAGTTGTTTTATATGTTTGAACTTTAATAAAATTATATATATTAAAAAAAATATCTGGTGGGTATGGGTGTGAATTGTTCTCACAGCCGAGCAAACAATGAGAGTTGCGGCATAAAACAATGAAGTCTGGACAAAGTTAATGGTCTTAGTGGTTAGGTGACAAAAGGATAATGGCTGTTGTAATAGCCCAGAATTTTGGAACGGCTGGGAAGACAAGGCAGGGAAACGTCCAGATGTGTGAGATCAGGGTTAAGACAATCACAATTTGGTGGGAATTTTCCCTTTCTGCTCTGAGATGTCTGGCTCTTTAGCATAAGCCTATTGTCTTGAGAGTGGCTGTGCTATTAACCTGATTAATAATAATAATAATAATAATAATAATAGTTTTTATTTGTTACCCACCTCTCCCCAAGGCTTGAGGTGGGGTACAGAATAGATGGAGTTAAAATCATAGTTAAAATATACATAGAACAATTAATACTGATTTAAAATATATCATAGTTAAAAGTGCAATTAAAATACAGTTAAAGGTATAATTAAAAATACAATTAAAAGCACAATTAAAACTAGATTGGGTAGGCTTGCCAGAAGAGATAAGTCTTTAGTACTTTTTAAAATTCAGCAGCATATTTTGCTGTCAGATCTCTTCTGGCAAATCATTCCACAGTCTAGGGGCAGCCGACGAGAAGGTCCTCTGGGTGACAGTTGCCAGTCTAGTCCTGGCTGGTTTAAGTAAATGGACCCAAAAGGACCTGACTGTATGGAGCAGATTGTATGGGAAGAGGCAATCCTGCAGGTAACTTGGTCCCAAGCCATGTAGGGCATTAAAGGCAATAACCAGCACTTTGTACTTTGCCTGGAAACTAATTGGCAGTCGGTGGAGTCATTTTAATATCAGTGTGTATGTTCACTCCTTGGTGTACCTGTAATCAGTCTGGCTGCCATATTTTGAACCAGTTGGAGTTTCCAAACTTGGTACAAAGGTAGCCCAATGTACAGTGCATTGTAGAAGTCTAGCCTTCAGGTTATTAGCATGTGCACTACCATCCAATTCTAGGAGGTGGCACAGTTCATGTATCGGCCAAAGCTGAAGCACTCCTGACCATTGCGTTTATCTGAGTTGACATTTGGAGGGATGGATCCAGGAGCACTCCCAATGACTTTGGTGTTTGCCTGAGAGGTGGATATGGTTGACCTGCCTTGCTATCTCAAGTTTACAGTCAGTAATCTGCCTTTTCCAGCTTGACCTTCCTTTCACCTCAGGTATTATTTATATGAACACCAATTAATATAGTGCCGATTAAATAATATTGCCTATTAAGCTATACCAATCATGGGGGGTACGCAGGGCCATAACACAATGGCAGTCAAGTAGGATAGAAGTAGGAAAGGAATGGGGCAGGAGGGATTTTGTTCCATCTCTCTCTCTATCCCCACTCCTTTCCATCCATCACTGAAGTCACTGCTTCAGGCAGAGAAAGGAAGATATCCATGTATTATTTTCATGTTAAACTGGGGGAATGTGGGGAAACTTGAAAAAGAGTTGGGAACTGACTTTTCCCTTGGAGGAAAAACAAGCTGATGGTGAGATGTAATATGCTTGTAGAACACCTTATAGCAATCCTAGGAACCTGTCTTTGCTAATATGACTTTGTTGCCATTCTTAGTATTTTATGTGTGTGTCAGCCAGCCATCTGACCAAATTCTACCCTTTGTATTATCACACAATAAGATGAATCCAGCTATTCCCACCTTGCATTACTATGACAGTAGTTATTGCCATCTTTGATAATGGTACTGAGTAGATGTTTTTGAATTTTCTTACATTTGGACCAGGAAAAAGACAGTAGGATTTTTTTAAAAAAAATCTACAGCTTTATTATTTAGAAATCATTTTCAACAATTTCTCTATAGATCGTAACACCTAAAAAACCATATGCCCATAGGCTCTATGCAGCTCTAAAAGCCAGAGAACCTCACCTGTGTCCCCCCATAGCCTAATTCATAGGCTGTGCTGTGGAGGAAAAAAAAGTGCTCATCACCTGGGCTGTGGAAGCCAGAATCCTATTGGTGCTCTGTGCTACCATAGTGCCATGTCCACTTTTTGCATTTTTTCTCTAGCAGTACAGGAGTTTTCCAAGGCAGCCTTTCCAGAATGCCCTGGCTCTGAGGACCCATCCAGAAACCAGGCACTGGAGAAAAAGTCTGCTCTGAGTTGGCAGCTTTGCATTCCCCGCTGCCAATGGAGATGGTTTGCCTGCTTTCCCTTATGGCAACTGTGGCCTTGGCCTTTTTTCTTCTGCCACTACCTGCACCACCATAGTTACATCAGTGTAGAGTATCAAGTGTTCCTTGACTTGTTAGACTGCTGGCTACCCACTGTTAATAATGGTGGTTATGCAGTGAAGGTTGCTGCCAGGAACTAGAGAATACCAAGATTGTGTGCATGTGTGTGACAAAAAGTGCTGAGGTACACATTTTGAGATGGTGGAGGAAAAGTGGGAAAAGTATATATGTATCAGATGTGTGTATGAGCATACGTTATCTGTGCATGCACATATATGTATATGTGGCTCCTTCTGATACAGCCAACATGGAAAAAAAGTGTGTTCATATGTCTCAAGCAGGTGTAGATAAAGTATGGCCCTCAAGCTGCATGTGGCCTCCTGAGGGTAAAAAAAAATAAATAATTTTTTTGGTATTTTTTTCCCTCCAGAATGTTCCTAAATGCACTATAGCAGGTGTAAAGGGCATTTCCATCACACTGGGGGTCCCCAAGGGATCAAAAACTTTTTTTTAATTTTTCAATTTCATTTTTTTTTTGTCCCCCAAATGCTCCAAAATGTCCATTAAGGCATGGGGTGCATTTTGGTTGCATTTGGTGCCCTCCCTAAGCCAACTGAGGCAGAAGAGAGACCTCTTTTGACATCCAGAAAATGGTGAAATGCCTGCATGCCTTCTAGGGACACATCGAGCCGTTTTGTTTTTGCAGAGATCTCCTGTGAGGCCAGTTCAGGCCCTAGCCTGCTGCAGTTGCCCACCTATGGCCTAAAGACATTAGTTTTATTGTACAGTAAACAGTTAATATATGTACATATATCACCTGATTTCACACTGAAGGAATGACTCAATCAAATGAGTGAATTATCTCCTGTGGAAAACAATTTGGGCTCTATACAATTGGAGATGGCAACTCCCTTCACATGTTACATCATGAGAGTAATTCCTTCTCTCTAGCCCTAAGTCCCAACATATTGACTGTGGTCATCTGAAGAAGAAAAACCATGGGCTTTACATATGCATGCTTCCTCTTGATGCAGATTGCATTTCAGCTTATGCATGGAGAGTTTTATGCATTTAAGACTTCTCTTCTTCACAGACCTACATTCAATTTACAGAGAGTGAGAGACATGGCCAAGGAGGTAGCAGAGCAGGGCAACAGAATCTGACCACTTCCTGGGAATCATGTGGATCCTTTACACATATAATACGCGGAAAGTGCTGGTAGGAAAATTATGGTTCAGGCATTGGATGTGTGATGGCTCATTCTCTCTATTACTACTAGATGGTATAGGAAAGAATATGCATGTCTGGAAGTAGTCTAAGTTTCCTGTACTTTACGTGTTCAAATTTGTTCACAACAAGAATGCCTAGCTTAACTAGCTCTATCTGCATTGCCAAACTGAGTGTATAGAAACATGCACTTTATGGATGTTGGATTAATCTTTGGGATACCATTTTATTTATTTTATTTATTTATTTAATTTATTTATTTTTCTGTGGTAAGTCTTGGAATACCTTATTTTATAGAAGAAACAGTGTGGGGCGATTTCCTATGTTCTTAAGCAACTTACATTCCAGAAGCAAGATTTCACACACAAACTATCACAACTGAGCTCTTAGAGATAACAGTGAAAAGTATGGTCACCAAATCTTTTTAGAGTCTTTTCAGATGTACTTCAAAGCCAGACATTTACTTGTCCTAATTCAAATCTTTATCCACATGTCCTTAGGATCAGGATGCTCTTGTCACTCTAGGGGACCGATTAATTTTGTTATGTGGAGCAAATGAATTTTCATAGTTCATATGGGTGCTGTTTGATCCGTAGCAAGTCTGTCTTATTCGACACAGTATCAAATTATTGCAGCCTATATAGTCAGATCAGAGGAAAGAGAAGGGGTTAGTTCAGTGATTCTGGAAAGTTACTGGGGAACAGCATTGTGTTCTCAGAGTTGATTCATTCTTATTTTGTCTTCTCAGCTTTAGGCTTGTTATAGGTGAATGCTTTAATCTTATTAGCTATAACCATTAGATGGACTCAGTGGCCCTGCAACATTTTCTGTGTCCTTCCAAGAAAGAGATTCACAAAATGGGAAGTTAACTAGTCTGTTCTCTGGTTGGTGGTTTATTGCAGCTTACTGGAGACTGTGCAACCCACAAGAAGTTCTATCGGCTGTAAATGGGCTCCCTAACCTCTGCACAGTGTCCACCCCAGCCTATATGGAAGCAGGGATTTGGAATCATCCATAAAAGACAGTCCTCAATGAACAGAATGTTTTTTTTTTCTAGAATGATATCCTTTCCTGGGGGAGACAAAAGATGAGGTTAGATACCATTGGCTACATGTCTAACAAAGAGATAGGAAGAAGTATGTGGGAAAGATCTTGATTGCACCTGAGGGTAACAGGCCTGTTTGTGGATTACAGAAAAGGCTGTATGGCAAACACAGCACCATCCTTCAAGGGAAGAGAAAGACCAGGAAGATCAGGAGGATGAGCTGCTGCTGCCCCCAGCACCTTTTCCTCTGAAGCAGTTGCCTTACTACCTAATGGCAGCGCCAGACTTGAGAGAATAACTTTCTGTGCTTTAGCAGGATTCCTGATAACGTGGAGGGTTGTATATGCATTCAAGTGAATGCACACAGAAACCCCAGTCAAACTTTCCCACTAAGTGTTGTTCCAGTGGTGCTCATAAGGATGCTGGGAGCAGGGCCAACACATTTAAAAGTTGTTAACACGTTAGAAACTATAATTTTAGTTAGGTGCTATCATTTTTGAGTAATAAGTTTCTCATCATTGGTTGATATTTGTAAGTAATAAGTCAAATAATGGTTTGATGGATCATTATTTCTGCATTTATTTATTATTTTTCTAATACACACACACATATAAATAAATAACCAAAACAAGACTGCACCCTGGTACTTCCAACTCCCTTTGAAGATTCGCTGTTGAATTTGTGTTGGAGTAAAAACCAAATCCCCTTTTCTTTCCTTTTGAGAGTAACACATACTGTGGGACATACAGACCTTGTATGAAAGGGCAGTAGTGCTCTGGGAAGCCGTCAGGAGCACTAGTTCCAGCAGAAGCTTCTGCTGGGAGGCTATTCAGAGTGTTACTAGCCTTTTAGAGAGGGTACACATGTCTTGCAAGCTGCTTTGTGAAAGAAAGAGGTGTGGCGCAGGGTGGAGGCAGTTAGTTTTTGCTGCTGCTGTGGTGTATGCAATGAATTTGGTGGGAAGGGAGTGGCTGCAGGTTTGGTCTGGTCAGTTTTCAGTGGAATTGCCCATCCCGTCCCCCTCAAAAACAGTAAAATAATGGCCCCAAATCTTCCCCCCAACCCATTTTGGAACAAGGAATGATCCTATTTGTTACACCCCAAACTGAAACGTTTAGGTTGTTCTCATTGTAACTGTCATAAGAAGTACCTCTAGTCCTGTTACTCTGAAAAAATAATGTCATGAATAATAGTATTATTTTTAAAGGTTTACTTCCAAGATATGAACACATCTGGTCCCGTGTCATGGATGGACAAAGTGGAGCTTTGAGGCTGCTTTGAGGAGTTTCCATATTCCTCAAATCCAGGCACCTAATTTGTACATTATTGCAAATTATTGTAATTTGCATTCTAATTGTACAAATTCAACATGTCAATTGTTACATTTTCTTTCTTCCTGTGTGTTTCAATTTACATATCATCTTTTACAGTTACAGCTGAACCAGTCCAGAGTAATGTTTAAAGTGTTTGAACAGTAATAGGGAGATTCAAGTCCAACTTCCACCTTTGTCATGGAATTTATAGCATAACCCTGGGCTACTGTTATCTCTCAGCACACCTGACTTATAGCGCTTGTTTCTTGCACTCTCTCTCTTGCACTGCTCACCCTCTCTCTTCTCCTACTGCCTCCTTTGTCTCACCTCATGCCCTGGCAAGGTACCCCTCTCTTGGTCCCTGATGTCACCATTCACACTGCTGACTCTCCCATTCCTTATACTCCCTCACCTTGCCCCATCTTTTAGCCTCACACACCTCTGTCACACTGCTCACTCTTCCTTCCATTGTACATTGTACTCTTTCTTTCCCTTCCTTTCAGCCCTCAAAATCTCTCTCTCCTTTGTTTCTTACAATCTGCTATTTTCCCCACCCCTCCCTTGCACTCTTGCAATGCAGCCCTCCCTTGCTTCTTCTGCACCACTCAGTTTCACTTTCCTCCTACTTCTTCTTTCACCTCATCTTTTGCCCTTGTAAAGTGCCCCTTCCTTGCTTCTTGGACGCTGCTGCCCACATCATTCACTTTCCCTCCTTCATACTCTTTCCCTTACCTCATGACCTTATTGTGTGTCCCTCCCATAAATACCTCTGCTCACACTGCTCACTCTTCCTTCCTTTGTACTCCCTTTCTCACCTCATCTGACACTCTCACAATGCACCCTTCCCTTGCATCTTGCATGCTACTGTTACCATGCTGTACACTCCCAATCTGTGATACAGTATGATTGGCTATAAATGCTATCTTACTGGCATGAAATAAACATAAACACTTATGGCTGAAAGCTGTGTGAAAGGAAAAGACTCTGGCTGGAAGCTTTGAAGCTAGGACAAAGGACCTCAGCATGGCCATGTCATAAGTTCAGAAGGATCAGTCAGAGAGACTGACTTGATGGATTCAAAATGATCCTCTAAAGTACCCAAATCTAGGGAACAACCGTGAACTAAGCTGCTAGAAGGAGCAACCAGAAGGTTGACATCCTGTTACCTCTTTCCACGAAACTGTCCCTTTGTTTTCTCAGCTTTCCAGTCATTAAGAGGCTACTGTGATTTCCTTCAATGCTTTGTCACCTGCTGCAAAGACAATCAGAACTTTCCAGACTCCTATTGTTGGCTCTGCCAGAAAGCAATTAGCACTCCCCCTTCAGGGCAGAATTTAAACCCTGGCTCAGACCCTGGCTGTTTGCTAGTTCTTTGGGCACAGATTGGCATATTACACTGCATGAGTGCCTCCAGTTTCCTGTTCATTGTACTGCTCTCAGATCCCGCCCCCCAATCTAAGACACCTTGCATCAATCCTCTTTTGCTTCTGGAACAGTAATTATCACCCACTTCATCCTAAAATTCTCGCTATCCTACTTTTCTCTCCTTTACCTTGACTAGCCTTGTGTGGGTCGTGAGATTGTTTGATTGATGGTGTGTGTGTGTGTGTGTGTGTGTGTGTGTGTAAATTCCACCAATAAAGACATTCTTTGGCTCTAA
Source organism: Cyclura pinguis (assembly GCA_030412105.1). Classification (NCBI taxonomy): domain Eukaryota; kingdom Metazoa; phylum Chordata; class Lepidosauria; order Squamata; family Iguanidae; genus Cyclura; species Cyclura pinguis. The sequence continues at coordinate 80,994,274 of CM059603.1, read as the reverse complement.
CTTCTACAGTTAGTACTGGAATACACAGGTGAAAAGGTCCCCCGGTTACCCCCCTCTCAGGCCTCCTCTGAGCCATAATTCCCTACCTTTCCAAGGAGATGCTGGCACTGCTGGAGGACCTCAAGGTCCCCCACTTTTTGGGGGACTGCTCTCTCTCACCTTCCTTGTACCTTGGCAAAGCATCCCTTCCTTGTTTCTTGCATTCTGCCACCTGCATCATTCAGTCTCACTTCTCTCATACTCCTTCTTTTGCTTCACTTCTTGCTTGTGCAATGCACCCCTCTATTGTTTCCTGGACTCTGCTGCCCAAACTACTCACTTTTCCTTCCCTCCCACTCTTTCCCTCATCTTGCCTTGTGCCCTTGCAAGGCATCCCCTCCCTTGCTTCTTGCACTCCACTAGTCACACTGTTCTCTCTCTCTCTCACCCCGCTCCTCTCTCCCTCTCCTCCTTTCCACCATTCATGAGAAGTCTTGTTTCATGCAGAAAATTTCAAAGAAGAGTGCCTCTATGTTTTGCTCCATATTTCAGTACCTACAAGGAACAGAAGCTTACTTTTCCTTTTAATGAAAGCTTGGGAGCTGTGCCGGATGGTGGCCACAATGCTCTGGGTGGCATGCCTAGAAACCAGGAAAAACCCAACCAAACTGTGGTGTGGCACCCCATGCATGTGGGTCCCCACTCAAGCACTGCTTTTGCTAAACTTAGTGATCACAGACTCCCCAGACTGTTCCTTTTCTAGCCAAAAAGAAGGTGAATCAGAAGCATCCGGGAGTGGCAGTTACACTCTGAAATGGACTGCAACATGGCCTTGCTCAGTTTAATTTAAAAATATACTTGTTTTTCAAAATCAGAAACAGACATCGAGCCATTTCTGGTCTAGATGTGTTTCCTCCTTCCCTCTCTGTTTTGGCATTTTTTTGGCCCCCAGAGGGCCTCAGGAGCAGAAAATTGGCCCCTACACCTGCTGCAGTTGCCCGTCTCTCCTCTATTTCCTGATGAGTGTTTCTGTTTCTCATTTAGGCATGTTATCTGAGACCCTTTCCAACTATTTTGTTATAGAGTTATGATCCCACAATTGCCATGAATCCTTGCTATGGAATTCTGGGATCTGCAGTTTAGAGAGTATTTAGGGGGTATTTAGAGTTCTCATACAGAGATCCTCACAAGACTAGAAAACCCAGGATTCCACAGGGTACAGGCACTGGAGTTAACACAGAATCAAAGCTTTATAATATGTAGTGTGAATGGGCCCTGAACACTGCTATGCTCAATCTGTCTTTGTGCATGAGCTTTTCTGTTCTGTGCTATTCAGAATGGTCTATCCTTGCACTTCACTATGCATGTCCATAAAACAGTCTTTTTATTAAGTCTGCGCACTGGGTCACAGGTGCACACGCAGCAGGACCAGGTGCTGTTAAGCTCCTCTTGCCAGGATTAGTCTTTTGTGTAAAGACATTGGCAGGGAAAAGTGTAGCCACTGACTGTTTCATGAAGGATATACATGGAAAGGTGTTAATGTCTGTACTCAGCTTGAAAGAGCAAAGGTATATTAATGATAAAAGTACTAAAGCAGAACTTGAAAGGCTAGTGTTAAGTCCTAAGCTTTTGCTATCAATTGCCTCCGTGATCTTTGAGATTTTTGGGGGGCTGGCTGGAATGGGATGGTGGCACTTCCTTGAATAATATGTTCAAAAGAAAAAGGGTTGATATCAAGCATTTCATTTTGGTGCTTAATTTGTGTATCTATCTTAAGCCTATATTTCAGAGGGAGGAACTGGCAAAACCACCTCTGAGTATTTCTTGCCTAAGAAAACCCCGTAAAATTGATGGATTCACCATAAGACAACAAACACACAGTATTATTATTAGTAGCATTATTACTTTGAGAACCAGGGTGGTTTAGTAGTTTAAGTGTTTGGCCACAATTCTAGGGACCAGGGTTCAAGTCTCCACTTGGCCATGGAAACCCACTGGGTGATCTTGGGTGCATCAAACACTCTCGGCTGCAGAAAACCTCGTGATATATTTGCCTTAGGGTTGCCGTAAGTCAGACATGATTTGAAGGCACACAAGAACAAGAATAAGTATTACCTTAAATAGTAGTTACTTAAAGCATACTGTAGTGCTTGGATGAATCTGACCTGTAATATAGCTTGACCAAATCTTGCTTCTTGACTTTATTGTTTTTCTTGCCTTCTGTTCTGGGCTGTCTGGGAGGGACTCGACTGGTCTGTAACAGTGGTGGATTGGCAGTCATGGATTGCTCTCTGTTGAGACAGCAAGAATTTTGATACAAAAATTAAATACAAATATGTTGCAACTAAACTATGAGGGAACCAAATGGGCAGGAGCAGCCTATAGCTGGAGCTGGGTGGGTGTTTTTTCTCTGTATTCAGGTCCTGAAAGAGTGGAGAGAAAGGGAGAGAAGAGGAGCTGTGAAACAGACACATTGCTAAATGGAAGAGTGAGCATCTTCTCTGCTCAGGCCCTAAGCTGCTACATCAAAAGTAAGAGCAGGAACTACACATTACTGAGAAGTAAGTACTCACTCCCACTCACTATCTCTTGCAGTTATCTCTGTTTTTGTTTTTGTTTTAACCAAGGTTTTCCCCTCTGTTGAAAACCCTAAAAAGATTACTTAGTATCAGTGTTACATTGGCCTAAGAGGGCCCTGAAGGGCACAGGTGATGGTAACAGGTAATATGGGCTTTGAGAGTTCCTATCTATTAAATTGCAAGGATATTATGGGCTTGTGGTGCACCAACCAATGCTTTATTGTGATCAGTGAAACAGAACAAATGGAGCAAAGCCAGAAAGAGATCAGGTGTGTCACTGTTCACTTATTGTGCATTAGGTCAACACTATACAATGAGATGAATAGAATACTTCCAGATGATTTAGTTAAATGTGTCTGCAAGTGCTTTATATCAAGAGTGTGGCCTTAGCAGGCATAACACATGCCCAGGGCTGTAAAGTTTTACTTCCAAGATCTGAGAAGAGGAGCTTCCATTTCCATTTCTACTTCTCTTCTTGGTTATATTTGTTTGCTGTCTTTCTTGTAAATGCCACAATAAAGAGATGGAATTTATAGAAAACTGTGGGAGATTTTTGACACCTTCTACATACCAAGGCCTATCTATGATACATAGTAGAGACTGCAAATGGACTACAAATGCCCATTAAAAACAAAAAAACAAAAGAGGCGTTTTCCAGCAATAGAAAACAATATGCCATCCAAATTGTGAAGCATTGCATTCATTATGTAGTTAATTATTCCATGAGACAGCAGAACATGAAGTGGTTTTTAAAATGTTTGCTTAATGGTAGTTTAAGTACGCAGACTTTACCACTAAGGTATACATTTTCTTCGACTTTTAACAGAACTCATTTTTAATAAGTTGGTTTTTGTCTTGTGCTTATTGTGGTCAGATGTTTATATCAAGATAATGGGTATGGGTTCTCAAATGAATTAATCTACACATTTACAAAAGAAAAACATGGAAACCATGTGGAGAAATGCCATGAATGCAAGCCACTAAAGTTAGCTTGAGGGTGTGTACTTCTAATGCAGAGGAAAGTTTTTGGCAAGAAGAAAATGATTGACTGTAGAATTCCTGTAGGGTTTTTTAATAATAATAATAATAATAATAATAATAATAATAATAATAATAATAATAATATAAAAAAACCTCAGAAAAGCCCCAATACAAAAGTGGTATAACTAGAACATGTGTATTTATTATATTACAGAGATATTTTCAAATTATTCAATTCATTACTTTTAGTGTTTCTTTCCCTTCAGGGATCATTTAATTACTGTTTTTAAGTGTCGTCGTCTGCTGTGTTTGTAATTGCACAGCTTTCTGCACTTAATTTCAGCTGTGAAAGAAAGGCTGCCACCACAAAAAGAGGTAATGAAGTCATGGGCAAATAATAAGTAGCACCTGACACCCTAATCCAAAACCTGGGCTTTGAAACCAAAAGGGAAGTAGAATCATTGCTTTCTAAGGTTGCCAGGGGCATCCAAGACCTTGAGATTTCATGGCCAAAACCTGAAAGCTGCAGATAGGACCTGAGACCTGGAGATAGCACTTGGTCACAGAGTAGGGCCGAGTGATGTAATCAAACATGGTGTCTTGAATGTCTGTTTGCAACAACAGGGGCCAGCACCACACAGTTCTCTTCCTCACCCTCCCACCCCCATTTCAGGGCAGTGCTCCTGCTCTGACATTCCCCCTTTCCCAGAAATTGGGATTGGACCCTTAGTTCTGGAACTCCTAGCTGATGGCAGAACCCACATAGTGACGTGATCCCTAAGGGCTGCAATATGCCCCCGCTAGGTTCTTGTGAATGTTGTTGATTCCAGTGGATCCAGACGGCCTGCCAATTGCGAAGAGTGAATTCTTTCACTGTTGCACTGACAGCCCCAAGCACAGCAGTTAAATTCTCACCTGTAATAATGAATAGCAGTTCTGTAGGAAGAAAATAAACATATGCATTCTGGCATACCACTGGCAAAGGGACAAAAATGGTTTCTTGTCACTGGTAATTCTAGCTATAGGTCAACTACTAGATCTGTATCTTGTTCACCCTAAAACTGGGTGAAATCCCAGCTGCACACCATGGAACACTGGACCTGGCTTTAGAAAATTAGATGGTGTGTATTCCTGAAGACCAGTCTTCAGTACTCTGCGTGACAATACTGATGCTTGCAATCATGCTTGCAACTTTCTGCACTTTTTGTCACTTACAATCTGGCTATCTTTCTTCCAACTGTACAAGTTGGCCTTCCACATTTTCAGGTTTAGCTTTCACAGATTTGATTATTTGAGGTCTGAGTGTAATTTGTTTTTAAAAAAGAGGACCTCTTCTTTCCACTAGCTGGTAAGCTGAACAAAAGCAGAGCAACAAGCAATAGTTGGAGAAATTGTAGGAGATAGAGAACATGACATGGTTTCTGCTTTGATGAATGGTAAAACAGGGATGAGAGGAAATGATCTGTACTGAACAGATGTCCATGTACTTTATGAAACCTTTAAATTCTAAAGCAACATACTGGAAGAAATTCACAATACATTGTCAGCAAAAAAATTGAAAATGCAAAATATTTTACATTGCTTATTGCAGCTTGGGTAGTTTTTTTCCCAGTGGAAGATTTAGCAACCGTACTTTTCATTTCACAGGCAATTTCAACTTTGATGATATTGTGTTTTCTTTCAAGGTGATTAGTCAGATATTTCCATCCAAAACTTTTGATGACATTTATAATATGTTTTTCAAAAAAATTTTCCATAGAGCAAAACAGAAGTTAGCTCGAAAGTTGCTTCATTTGCTGCACACTACTGTTGCATAGTTTTTCCATGTTTAAAAGAGGAAACAAAACAAAAGAAAAGTATCTACCTATTTAGACAGTGGCACTTAAGTGGAATTCAAACAGAAATAGTCCTAGAAGATCAAATGGTGCATGTGCATGCATGCATTCATGCATGCACACACAAACACACACACATTGAGCTGATAAATAATGATAAATTTTGAAGTATGAGCCTTCATCGTGATAGTCCTTATAACAACCTCTCCAAGGAGAATTAAAAAAAATGCAGGCAACTATGTTGATCTTTCTCTGTAAATATATTTGTTGTGTACATACAAATCATGCAGTTTCCTTGGCAAGAGGGGATTTGCCCTTGCCTTCCTCTGAGGCTGAGAAAGTATGACTTACCCAAGGTAACATAGTGGGTTTCCATGAGTGAATTGGGATTTGAATTTTGGTTTCCCAGAGTCTCCAGACCTCAAACCACAACACCAGAGTGACTCTTTTATAAATATGTATACATTTCAAAAATGTTTCTACCAGTTTTCATCTCCAGGTCATTTGAAAAGCAAATGGATCTTGATTAGTCCAATACTTTGAATTACAAGAGGGATAGCTCATGACAATACATTGGTGATGGGAAATGATGGGCATTGCAGTTGAGCGCCAACGTGGCAAATTATGTTGAAGCTCCAAAACTATTCAATTAATTGAGGCTATACACTCCCATACACCACCCCTTACCAGACCCAAATGGGAAATCCAACAAACTGACTGAGCTGCTGGCTTGAGGAATGCTCCTCAGGTTTCCACCTCACTTCAAGCTGGATTCTCTCTTTTTCTCCACAGGAGAAGTGACAGAAAGAGGAAAAAAAAATTCAGACTGAATCACTGATATGAAGAGTAATCCTTGAGGTTGAAGCTCTGTTTTGGCAGTCAGCTTTGCTCTTGCCTTGCCTTTTCCAAGTGATTATATCCCCACACTTCTGCAAGGGATGGGAGCTTGGGGGATGGCCTCCTGAAAGCTCAGAGGGCCCTACTGGAGGCTTTTGAGGACTGTATGGAAGGGCTGGCAGACCAAATTCAGCGAAGGACCAGAGGTTCTTCATCCTTGGATTAAAGATACTATCCCTCTTTTAAGGGAACAATCTGAGCTGGTTTATTCTCAGAAGTGACTAAAAATGGCCCAGTGAAAACTTCACTACCCTATCATGGGCCAAACCAATGTACATTTCATTGGCCTTGCAGGAGCATCTATGTCTGTGTTATGAAAACTACATGTTGATCAATTACCCTTTTAATTAAGCATAGCTAACAATAATTAACAGTTGACATTTTAAAGTAATTTCACCAAGGAGTGAAAATTGCTTGCATCTTTATTGGTTCTCAGAGTGGCACTGAGAATATTTGTTCAAAAAGTATGCTCTTCAATATTAGCACATTAACTGATAATTCTTCCATTTCCCTTTATTTTTTCAGCAATCGATTTTATGGCAGGGCTTGCAATTTGCTGAATTTCTTTCAGCAGCTCTCCCACCTCTGCCTGGATGTCCCAGGCTAGTGACATTTATAGTATTCAGAGTTATCACATGATTAGCAGAATGTCAAAGCAGAAGTCTGAAAACATGAAAATCCTTTCTTCCACTCATGATACACAGTATGCACAGCATTGTATACTAGGTATGAAAAGATTATTCAAATGGTAGGGAAAATTGATGGGGAAAAATTCTTCTGCAGCTCCCTTTTTTGTCTCAAAGTCTTCAAACAGAACTTGAGAACTTTTCCTGTCCCCCAGCCTAAACTCACCTTTTTCCTGTCCCCTCCAAGACAAGTTGCCAGCTAAGCAGCTGAGGATTGTTGCCACTTCCAATAGCCAGTGCATGGTGAAGATATCTGTTATGCCTTAGTACCTGGACCCAGGTGCAAACACAGACAAGATCCTCCCTAACAGCCACAGCACAGAGACACGAACAGGACAATACTTATTGCAGCTTAGTGTAGATGAGAAAGGGAGAGCCGACAAGACTCAGACCAGTTCTCTATGGAAGACCTATCTATGGAGGACTCATCAATCATGCAAACAGCTGAGGGAGGCTGCTGGCCAATAAATACCAGAGATGGAATGGGGAGAAGTCAGTTGCAGACAACTGCCATTTCTGGTGGAAGCAAGATACTCTTCTTTTGATCTTTGGCTCATGTTCCTGAAAAACCCTGACCTTTGCTTTGTATGCAGACTATGCTGCTGGTTGCTCCCTTGAACTGAAACTCTGAATTTATTGTTGATCTAGACTACTGAAAGAAGAATGGTAATTGACTGATAAGCATCTGTAAACCTCGACTGTGGCTGCCACTATAGACTCTCTTTAAGGACTGTGAATCATGGCTGGCTTTCTAAATAGGATAACATCATCCTCAGGGACCTCTGAAAAATACTTGCATAACTTTGCGCCTGCTATTTGAGCACTGCCAGCTATGATCCTCATTCAGCTGCCTCCAGTCCTACTGCTGGCCACAATATGGTTGTGTGTGTTGCAGGGAGGGGCAGACAGGAAAAGGCTGAGTTGGTGGAGTGAAAGAGCATCTTCAAAAATGGCACAGGTTTTGAAGATGTTTCCATAGTTACAAGAAAATTGATTAAATTATTTGTTCTCTTCTGTAGGAACAAATAATTTGAACAAACACATTCATATTTTATGCACATAGCCAGGCCTGGAACTGTGTATATCTCCACAATCTTTGTATATAATGCTAATAAAGATATTGGATATTATTTTTATTTTAATGCTGACCAGGAACATCATCAACAGGCATAATTAAAATGGAGATGAGCATTTATATTTAAGCTACATCACTGAAATACCTTCAATGTTTAATCTAGATTAGAGTAGGAAATATGTAGTCTTCAAGATGTTTCTGGACTGGAGCACTGGATCATTTCTCACCATTGGCTCTGCTAGTTAGAAAGGATGGGAGTTGTAGTCCAACAACAATTGTAGGGCCAGGTGTTCCCCATCCTTGATCTAAACAGAGATACTAACAGACCTTCTTGGTTTCAAATGTAGGTGAATACTTAAAAATTCCTCTGAATGTAACTGAAGAACAGTGGCATCTGCTTGTCACTCTGCATTTTTGCCATATGAGGTGACTCTTGCGTATCACTGTGGAAGACACTTCTGCAATCGGCAAGTGTTTTTAAGAAGATGGTTGTGCTCCTCAGTCATTGTCATGTTTCAACACATTTACAACTATAGAAGTCATTTGGTGAAGGAGTTATATCTGGGGGAAAAAACCCTAACAACACAAGAAGCAGCTTTTCAAAGATTTCAGTCCAATTCTAAGTCCAGATTTATGATGGGAAGAGCTACACTGAATGCAAAACAGAAGATGGGAAAGAACTGAAATGTGTTAGACCTAGCTTGCTGTTAAAAATCACAACCTGCATATTATGTTCTTCATCATATAGTAGGAGCAATACACAGGAATTCATTCAAAGGCAGACAGACTGGAATCAATGAAAACATGGAATACAGCCAAGTTTATAACCAGCATGAAGCTGTTATGAAACCAAATATGTGTGATGGAAACACGTATATCACTGGCAGAGATAGCTTGTAATGCCTATATAGTTCTATCACTGTTCCCTCAGACTGTTCATCTGCCTGGGTAGAAAGATGTTCTGCTGTCCAAGAAGACAAACATGTTATGCTATTTGGTTCTGGAATGTGTTTGTATGTGTGACTGTGTGAGATATGTTTTTACCTATGCCCACCATGGAATATTCGAAGAGCAGCAGTTGAAATGACCAGACTACTCATAGCACCTTTGAATGCACCCGTTTGCTGCCTCAGTCCCTCGAGATGATTTGGTCTACATAGTTCCAGAGTGTATTCTGAGTGTTTCAGAGTTTGATGGGAGCAGTAAGCCAAAACACCTAGTCTAAGACTGAGGAAGGCTGTTCTAAGGTCTAGGAATGGACAAGCTTTTTTAAAAAAATTCTTCTGAGCCACTGCTTGTAAAAGTAATACTATAATTGTGCATTAGCTATTAAGGCAAGGAGTCTGAAAGGTGATGAAACATAGACTGGTGGGTAAACGGATATACAGTTCTCCCTTCACATTTGTGAGGGGTAGGAGTGCATGACCCCACCAAAAGTAGAAAAACTGCAAATTTCTATAGGTTGTGATGGGAGGTACACCAGTTACCCAGTTTTGTCTTTGAGACAGTGGGGTTCATTCCCAAGGCAGAAATGGGCAGCTGGAGGGAGGGCTTGCTGCTGCCTCCGTTGCTGCCTTACACTGTTTTTAATAGGGATTTACAAGACTTGCCTTGTGTTTGCAGTCCCTCTCAGTCTTGTGAAGCTTGCAGAGTCTATGAACCTGAGATGGAATTTGTTAAGTCCTTATTAAAAATAAGGTAGGGCAGCACTGGAGGTGGCAGCAAATAATGTGCAAATAATCCAATCTGGGAATATTAAACCCATGGATGTAGAGAGACAACTGAATTTACTTTTACTCTGAAAAAGGAACTCATTTAGTTAATTATTATTTGCCTCAGTGGCTATGTTATCATTATTGTTTCTGGGCTTGTCAATATAGCTTGCTGTGTTATTTATTACTAATGCACCAATGTTAATATTCAATACTGTTTTGGCTTTAGAAAGCCACCCTGTCCAATGGAAAACAGTAAAATCTGCATCCATATTGTATTAATCTGACTACAATTAAAACTGACCTTTCTTTCCATTAATCCTGTTTTTAAACATAAACCTTAACTGTGTGTGATATGTGCAGGTTCTGCAAAAGTATGACAGCACTCTAGGAAGCCTCCTCAATGTCTTAATGATGTGATTTCCAAGATTAGATAGCATTATAGTTGCAAGTTGTTCCCAGAACTTTAATGCTTTGGGAAGAAGCTTTACATGGCCCACATGGGTTGGAATTTAGTTTAGAATTAGAGAAGACTCACAAGGCAGTTTTTGGTGGTTGTGGATGTAGGCATACTCCTGCAATGAATATAACAGGAAACACTGATGGCTAAGCTGGTGGGGGGATTCTGGGAACTATAGTCCAAAAAAGTAACGTTTTGAAGATCTAGCCCTTGGTAGCAAATTGCAAGCTAAAGGCAGATTCACATGAGAGGATATCATCTTTCTGATGTACAAGTAAAGCTATTTGGGAAAACGCTCCTTCACAAGAAACAATATAGCAATCTGAGGTCTGTGCAGAAACAAGTTGGATGTCAATGCCACTGTCAAGAGGACTGTGTATGGTAATTGATTGGATTATGGCATAGGTGTGGCACAGTTAGTTGTTACCACAGGGTACTTTGTCATCTGAATCCATCTTAATTATGTGTCTGGGGGGAAATAACATGTAGTCTGGAAACTTCTTGTGTTTTAATCATATCATAGTTTGGGCACTATAAAGACTAGCCCCCATTTAAGCTGACCAGCACAGCCCAGTGCTGTGGGCACCTGGAAAACCAAGCAAACCACTTTGCTTTCAGTGTCATTCCTGTACATTTTATACTTTTACCGCCAATTATTTTATGTTATACATGTGTGTTATTCTAGTTTTGAAATAGTAAAGTGGGGGTTCTCAGTATACAATAGATCAGATCTAGGATTCTACCTTGAAAACTGTTCATCTGCGTGCACACATAGATTCCAGCCTTAAACCAGTTTCTGCAACTCACTTCACAAACTTACACATGAAGAAATCCAGTGTTTCTGGTTGCTACTGTAAGTGAATATTCCATTTTTTAAGCACATCAAAGTATCACTAAACATAAAAGACATCTTTTGTTCAAAGGGTACCATGAGTCAATAAAATGTAACTGATGTCTTTTATATCAAATTGCAAGCTGTGAAAGGTCTATTACTTTTGAAAATTAGTTTTGACAAACCTACAACTGTCTCTATTGTGCGAGAAAGGTTCAATAGTGCAAATGTGTATTATTCTGTCTCTGAATTACTTCATAATCAAGATAAGGACATTCTATATAGCTTTCTATTCCAGTCAACTCTGCAAGAGAAGCAACAGTTTGTCACATTTGGTCTCAACAAGAATGCCACAATGCAGGTTCTTGCAGCTTATAATGTATTTGTATTATAACTGTGTAACATGTACAAACAGTGAAACTATATGTACATTTAAATGTAGATATCAGATATCCAAGCATATTCCCCAGAAACCTTTGGAAAACATAGCACAAATGGGATGTGAGGGCGATCTGGCTGCGACATCTGTCACCCCATTGATCGCCAGGGTTGATTCGGCTGATCTGGCTGGCTAGGCGGGTGTCCCCTTCCTCCCTCACCGCTCCATGTGCGTCCCTCCCGAAGCTGCGCACTCGGTGGAAGAGGACGACCATCCCAGATAGAAGGAGTGTACCGTTCTTCGGTCAAGGGTATAGCACAAATACCATATCCTTTGCATTTAACAGGCAAGCAAATAAAAGCTACCAATCACTTCTGTGTTATCAAAGAACTTTACCACTGGCTGTGAAAATATCACATATTCTTCCAACCAGTGGATTTGAAACACGGAGGGCTACTAGATTATGGTTGTGTACACAATTCCTTGTTCTACCTGTCATGTGATGGGTATCCTGCAAAATTTGTGCGGGGGAATTACACGATAGCTGAAATGGGCTGATATCAATTCACCCTTTTTATGGCAGTGAATCTCCAAACAGCCTTGAGAATCTCAAGCTGATACTAGTCACTTTGAAGCACCTTACATGACTCTTGTAAGGCTGAGTTATTCTTTCTCTCTCTCCTCCCCGCCCCTTTTTTCTCTCACACACCCACACACTCACACAGAGTGACTCATAAAAGTACGTCTCCTGGGTCAGTTTCAACTGTTCTGCTACTAGGTCATGCAGCTTTGTTGGGCTTCAGTACAGTACATAGGGAAATACAGAGCGCTTCTCTCCATCAGAAATTTTCAAGACCTCTTAACTGGTTTTCTGAACTGATTACAGAATTTGAATTCAGTTTGGTTGCTCATGCGCCTCGTTCACATATCATGACTGCCCAGGTATTGTTAGCAAAGGTTGATGAGTCTTTTTATAACATTAGAGTAGACACACCAGGAATAGTCAATATATTGTCACATTGGCCATTTCCGCACGACGACACTCTTCCACGTCATCCCGAGGCAGTCCTGGCAGCACCTCTGCTGGGATTGCTATGGGCCCCCAGTGCTCCTCTCTGCATGCCATTGGCTGGCTGCAAAGGAAGCATGGGGGACCTGCCTCTTCTCTTTGGACTGCAACTGTCCTCTTCCCTTTGCTGCAGTAGTGCAGGAAGCACATGATTGTGCTTCTGTCCCTTCTGCACGTCAGAGAAGGATGGAAGTGTTGCACATTCGAGGTTGCCTAATGGATTTGATCTGTTAGGTGAATAGTCCACAAGTGCAATGCTTGGGGACTGGTGGCAGAAGGTGACACCGTCGTACGGAAGCACAACTGGCTGACTGCTGCCATCCTCTGCCTCTAGCTGGACAGCCCCATTGTGTGGAAATGGCTAAAGTTTTATGGATTTAGCAGCTGTGATATCCCAGTAGATTTGCTGCCAAAAAATCAGAGGAAAAGAACTTAAATATAACCCCTATTCAAGCATGATATTGTCTTGATGATGTCTTGATGATGTAGCCTCCCATCCCCATCTCTTAGCACGTAGAGAAGGTTCTTCTCTTCAGACCATAGGTCTCTATTAAAGTGGAGGATCTCTCCTTGTCACATGTTTACTGCATCTAGATAATGTTGAGAAATGTGGCAGATGGCGCTGGAGCTCTCAAGAAGAATAAATCAAAATGGCAAGGCAGAAGCTGAACAGCAGCTACTCCCATACCCCTCCATGCACACACAAGGTCTAACAGAGAAAGAAATAAACTTAGTGTTCTTTGTAAAACATCTAAAGATAGTTTTACTTAACAATATTTAAGTAAATAAGTCCATAACAAATGGTCTAATAGAGGGGACAGAGAGATGGAGAAGAAGAAAATGCCTGCTTAGATTCATTTATTGAGAGGTGTTTTGAATTTCTTACGTATATAAACAATAATTCTTAAGTACAGTCATCCATCCACATTTGCTAGGATTAGGGGCACAGGACGCCCGTGAAACTGAAAAAAAAACAAAAAACCCTGCGAATAACTTTAGGCTGTCCCAAACCATATTTAACACACAAAGGTATGATCACCATATTCAACCCATCATGGATTCCTTTGAGGCATCAGGGTTCCTTCACAAGGCAGAAGTGGGTGGCTGGTGTGCTTATTGCCACCTCTACTGCTGCCCCGCACCATTTTAAATAAGGACTTACAAGCCTCGTTTGCAGTTTCTCAGTCTCACGAGGCTTGCAGTCCCTATTAAAAATGGCATAGGGAGTCAGCAGAGGTGACAGCAAATAATCCATGAATAATCAAATCTGCAAATGTGAACCCTCAAATGTGGAGTGCTGACTGTACAATGTTTCACAATCAACTCAGACCTTTCCTTAGTCAATGAATTCTGTATGATTGTGAATTCTGTAAAGATGTGTCTCAGTGACAATGTTCACATTTGTCATTTTTAATTTGGTATTTTCAAGTTTTCCTTGTGGTGATATTTTTATCATGTGCTGACTTGGTTGAAAAAAGTACCAAAATATTATTTAAGTAATTAACAAAGACTATTTATATCTGCCTGTTCTCTCAAGCTCAAAAATGAATCACTCAAGAAGCAAGCCTAAATCAAAATTTGAAACATCACAAAAACAAATTAAAGAAGTAACATAAGAATGGCAGATGGCATTCAACAAAACTACAAAAATGGCAAGATTAGAAACTAATTGATGAAACAAACCAGGAAGCTTAACCAGTAGACAGGCCAGGGTATGCAGAGTGCAGAGGTGACCTTGGTTTTCCAAACAACCTCTGACCACATAGGGAATTTGTTTTTATCCGAAAAAGCAGCTACATGAATGCATGTACATGCTGGTAGCAAATGAGAGCTAGCATGTTGATTAGCTGTGGATGGGAAAACACTTTGGAATATTCATTCCATTGTAAGCAAGGCAGAACTGTCAGACATCTACAGCTCAATGGGTATTTCAATTTCTACTTGCATGTACATTCATTCTGTTACCTCTGCACTTCACTCTGCTTTCATAAGCACCCTAAGCTTTCATTAGCACCATTTGTTTCTCCTGAAAGTAAATCAGATTGAATTATACATAAAAAAGTTCAGAAAGAACTGTCTGCTCTGGCAGAAAAACTATGTTACTGACAGAGAATTGAATCTGATTCCTTACTGCAGCATCTCTAACCGTGTACTCTTCGTTTATCAATATATACTGAACACTAATGAGCGTTAAATGCAGAAAGTGGTGCAAACTTCAACTTTGTGGGTTAAAGAAAGTGTAGTTAAGGGAAATTGATCAGATGAAAAAAGATTTTAAAACCCAAATTCTGCTTCAAAAGCCTCCAGAAAGGTCAGCAATGGAGATAAGGGCCTGAAAATAAACTGACATTTTTAGCTGCCTTGTTAGAACAGAACTGCATTCTCGTTGGAGTGAGATAAGGTGCCACCTATATTTCAAGACTATTTACTTAAAACTAAAGCTCAGGCAAAATTTTCATATCACAAAAGATATGAAGTCACCACTGCTCTGTGTCCTTTTTTCTTTTTTCTTTTCTTTCTTTCCTTATGATAATACAGCAAGATGTCACAGTGCTTTTTGTTTCCCTGGCCTCACTTCAGATCACGGTCTGTTGGAACCCTGGAGAAGAGGGAGAAAATGTGGCTCTGTTATGATATAATTCTAACCATTGTTTAATGTTAATTTTCTCCTCCTGATCTTGCTCCTCTTCCTCATATGGCAGGAGAAATATTTAAACATTCCAGTAGTGTTTTTGAACAAGCTAATTTCCTATTGCATCCCAGTATGGCACATGGTAATTTGTTCAGACCACAGTATCTGAAACTGTTGTTTGAGCTTTCACACGTCTGCATGAATTCTGTTACAAGAACAAAGAACAGTTTCCTGTATGTGGATTCAACAGGAAAATGTAGCTCATTCAAAAACAGGACCAGAAGCTTTATATACTTCCTCTTATATGCAAAGTATGAAGGAACAGGAGTTCCCTAATCACAATATAATTGTCTTCACATATAGATGGGACATGAGAAAAATGTCTTTGACCATGGTTACACAGAGTTGAACAACTTCCTGAGTGAAATTTGTTCACAATAATGTGTCCTCATACAGTGTGTCCCTCTTGTAATATTTATGTGTACAGAAGGAAGATATGTTTTGGGGTTTTAAATAAGTCCATTTCTGCACTAGACTGTTGTAGTGCTATTATTCCACTTTCAACGTCCTGTGGAATCCTGGAGTTTGCAGTTTAGGGAAGAGCCTCAAGCCCCTCCTTAAACTCCAAACCCCAGGATTCCATAGGATGTTGAAAGTGGAATAATAGCACTATAACAGTCTAGTGTGGAAATGGCCTTAGTCATGGAGCTACACTAACATTGAGAAGGATTTGACAATCAGACAAGTGGCTAGAGCTTAAAGTCCAGGCAACAGAATTAATGTTTTTTAAAACTAAACAATAAAAACTGACACAAGATTTTTACTGCAATGAAAGCCTGATTACATAAACATCATTCAACTTGTGTAGAAATCTTTTAGTTAACTGCAAAAGGAGGACCCTATATAATGGAGGATATAAGGAAAAGATATGTACAAATATTCATTGAATGAGAGACTGAGAACTCAGAGTACAGGAGTACTGCATGGCTATTTTACTGAAAAAGAAGGGGAAAGAATGGAGGCAGAACAGAAGAAGAGGTGACAGGAACATAGATTATTGTGCATGTGCCTTCAGGTCATCTATCAACTTATGGTGACCCTATGAATTTTGTAGGGTTTTCTCAGGCAAAGAATGATCAGAGGTGGTTTTGCCAGTTCCTTCCTCTGAAATCTAGACTACAGCACCTGGTATTCATTGGTGGTCTCCTAATCCAAGTAGTAAGCAGGGCTGACTCTGCTTAGCTTTGAAGATCAGAAAGGATCTGGTGCCTTTAGAATATTCAGACCTACATCCTAAAACAGAGGAAAACGGGGGCGAGTGTGTGTATGTGTGGATAACAAATTTGTTTTCGGCAGCAGATTATCAGGTTGCTTCTGTGGTAGGATCCTGGAGGTGGAGTGGAGATCTCTCAAGTCTTTTACTAGCCTATCCTTTCTGATAGCCTAAAGAGTGAGGAGAGCATCTGCCAAACCTCAGTACCCTGTGTATGCTTCATTAAATCAAATTAATTTTCCTTTTTTTTTTTGTAATAGAAAAGCAGATGAGAGAGGAGCGCTGTGGACAAGGGCACTGAGGCAGTAGAGCTGATCAGGCCAGAGCTGGAACATGCTGGATGTTTGTTAAAGCCGATCTTCTCAAAACCACACACAGACTGGACACTAGATTCTGGATATAGATTTCTTTTCACAGAGTTGGTTTTCTAAGGAAAAGGATTTGGTCATAATGGAAGTTCCATGTTTTGGAGGTCTCACAACACCATGTATGCTTAATAAGAGTTCCACCTGCTGATTAATATCACCAGAGGCCCACCAACAGGAATGGCAGCTTTAATTAATATGCAGTTAAAAGCAGTTAACAATCATTAAAAAAACTACAGACTACAAACTACCAAAAAAACCCAAAACCCTACAAATATAAACAGCATCATATCCTCTAATATTTTGTAAATAAAAACCGGAATATGTATGGCTGAGCAATATCAGAGTGTGGTCAAGACAGCAAAGATTATTAATGATGAGGAACACATGAACTAGGAGAGGCTGCAGTAGTTTACTTTTTCCTGAACCTTCAGGGAAGCGCAAGATTCCACCTTACCTCTCATCTCTCCCCATTGAGCCAAGTGCAAACTATTTTTATAATTTGACTGTTTGCATCAAGTGAAGTAAGCAAAGGAAAAAAAACAAAACAAAAATGGGGAGAGTGTGAGGAGAGAGAAAATGGGATATTTAAAGAACAGCTAAGGAGGTGGGAGGACAGGATTAACTGATCCTGACAAATCAGAGCAACTGGGGTGTGTGCAGCTGTGTTTTTCACACTTTGCTTTGTCCATGGAGATCCACTCCTGCTCTGTGGAGATTTTTGGAGATTTGCCTTATCTTGAAGGAGAAATGTAAGGAGAGGGGGTGTCTCTCCCATTCCACAAGTGCGTTCAGGTTGTAGCCTTTTAACTTTCTCCGAGACAACCTAAAGAAAACCACTGCATAAAGTGAATGGACTGTAGTTGAGGATTAGGGGTTGTAGGCCCAGACTGTATTGTGGTCTTGAACTGGTATGAAGCAAAGAACATGGCTGCAAAACCCTATCAGGCCCTGCAGTGCATTTAGATATCTGCTGCTCCTGTCATAATTAAGTTTCTATTAACAGCACAATAATAACAGATGATTCCCCCTACGTTTCCCTCTGTGTATGGATCCTCTTTAACAAACATATTTGGTTCCTTTGATAAACAGTAATGGTTGCAAAAATTAGTTTTCTGTTTCATCTCTAGAGCTATTCATACTAGAACAGATCTGTTATGCTTTTGTTTTGTTTTGTTTTTTTACTCCCTTCCAGAACTATTATGTCTCGTTGAATCACGTTTTACTTCCTTCTCCTTTGTTGGAAGAATTGTAGACTAAATATCTTTTGAGATTAAACTCCTGAGTGTGCAATAGTAAAGGATGCCACACCTGCAGCTCATATGAGGGTCAGCAGTTTTGTGAGCAGATGGAAGATGGAGTCGTATGTACTTACTGTAGCAAAAGGCTTGATGAAGGACAAAAGTAAAATCAGGTGTTTCTGTCCACGATTAATATTAATTGTTCAATGAAGGCAAGGCTTTCTCTTTCTTTCCCTCCCTCCCTCCCTCCCTCCCTCCCTCCCTCCCTTGGCCCTCCATGGCCAGGAATGTCACGACTGTAAATAAGCATGGGCTTGATATAGTCCTATAGTTTTATCTTTTCAGAGAATATTTATGAGCATCCTTTCAAAGGCCCTTTCCGCACAGGGCTGTTAAAACGGTGCAGAGCGACCTCCGACGGAGGTCTTCTGCACCGTAGACTGGACTGGGACGGACTACTTTTTGTAGTTCCGCACCTCAGTCCGGTTCGGAGTGACCGGAACTGGTCGCGCAGCGTGTTTTTTAAAAACCTCTTTTTAGAGGTTTTTAAAAAGCACGGAGCGCACGACTCCGTGTTAGTCCATTGCCACGCTCCGGTGCAGATTTGCAGGCGCCCACAAGTGCGTGCCTGCAGATCTGCTGGGAGCAGGCTTTAGGCTGGTGAGCTTCTCCGGTTGGTGGAGAGCCTCCACCAACCGGAAGCTGCCATTTTGGACGCTGGTGCAGTGCAGAGCGATGAGCTCGCACTGCTCCTCATCCTGATGGACTCGCCCGGACGCCGAGGAAATCCGGTGAGTCCAGTTTTCACCCGGTTATTTTCCCACATGGGGAAAGGGCCTTAGAGGTTTTTAAAAAGCACAGAGCACGCGACTCCATGTTGCTCTGTCGCCGCGCTCCGCTGCAGATTTGCAGGTGCGCACAAGTGCATGCCTGCAGATCTGCTGGGGGCGGGCTTTAGGCTGGGGAGCTCCTCCGGTTGGTGGAGAGCCTCCACCAACCGAAAGCCACCATTTTGGACACCGGAGCAGTGCGGAGCGATGAGCTCACACTGCTCCTCGTCCCAATGGACTCGCCTGGACGCTCAGGAAATCCGGTGAGTCCCGTTTTCGCCCGGTTATTTTCCCACATGTGGAAAGGGCCAAAGTCTGAAGTGCTGATTAAAGAACACTGAATCTAGAAAATAAATAACAATGGTTGAGATTCACTTCTAGTCATAGCTCAGTCCTCTTTGTTTCAGATCTCAAAGAGGTGCCTTCTCCCTGCTCAGTGGTACTAGCATGAGTATTACTGTGTTTGGGGTGGGTTTCCCCCCCCCATTAAATCCAAATTCACAGCCACAACTGCTTTCATGTGCTTCTGTGTTTCTGCTTCTACATGGATATCTAATTTATTTGACCGAAGGGCGTATTTTCAGAAAATTTCCTGTGGTCTGTGGTATACGAGCAGATAAAGAATGTGGCACTCATTGGGATTTTTTTCTAGACATTTACAAGGCTCCTTTTCTTTCCAGGAAGGACTCCCTGACATTGTTTCATCTCCTTCATGAAGGCAAATTAACTTGTGAGAGGGAAGAGTAGGACAGGAGGCAAAAAATGATCTTCCTTGTTTAGTTTTATTTGGAGAGGTTCCAGTGTTGTGACAGATTATGTCTTTCTTCAGGGTTTCTCTCAAGACATGCTGTTTGTCTTTTGCCAGCTCTAGACTGGGCATTTAAGCAGGATGTTCTGATCTCACCACAACACAATGCTACTCTGAAGGAGAATGACTTTTTTTTTTATCCAGGATATGACCATACAGTACTATTTAATGGGTTCATCTTGAGGTTAGGTTTGTCTATCTGTTCCTTAATTAGAATAATAAGTTATAAGGTAAGATTTGTATCTCATGACATAAAATCCGGCATATTGTGCTATACTGGTGCAAATCCCAGCTGTATTTCTTGCAAACTGACTTAGGGAGTTAACCAGTATTCCTTGCCTAACAAATTTCATTAATTCCACCTGAACCTCAGGAAGAACATCCTGACAGCCAGGGCTGTCTGGCAGTGGAATATGCTGCCTCGGAGTGTAGTGGAGTCTCCTTCCTTGAAGGTTTTTAAGCATAGGCTGGATGGCCATCTGTCGGGAGTGCTTTGAGGGTATTCTTGCATGGTAGGGGGTTGGACTGGGTGGCCCATGTGGTCTCTTCCAACTCTACATTTCTATGATTCTATGATTCTATAAGTGGAGTTACTTTGAACAAAGGCTACTTGTTTGACCCAAAATTCTCTTGGACGCAGTTTACTATTAGACACTCCAACTGTCTAGCAGAGTCAGTTTGCCCTGGACTTGGGGCATGTGTGACAGCATTTTCCAGGGTTTCCCTCAGAAAGCATGCTCACCTGATGCTACCTTTGAGTATGCTAAAAAGCAATGTCAAATTGTTAATAATTATTTCCCATATCTTTCAGGGTTCCTTTGAAAGACAGCCAATTCAATGATTTATTACAGTCATAGACCAACATGAGGAAAGACAGTGTATTTTGTCCTGCTCTGTTGAGAATCTGTATTAACCCAATCATTCAATATAAATATGTCTTCTAAGGACACATTATTGATTAAGGTACATGTTCTTGTTGTAAGACATCAAGTTTGAGATGGTCTGCTAGAGAAGCAAGCACTCTATTGATTTAGCTTCATTACAGGTCCTTAGGTACCTGTATGAAAAATCCAGTGTAATGTCTGGCAATGAGCAAAACCCAGTTCTTAACATGCTTTTGTGCCAGCTGTGTGACTTACAGACTTTTGAAGCATTGCTTGTGAGGAGAAGGAAGACTGAGGCCGGCCGGCCCCTCCTGAAACTGCAAACCCCAGGATTCCAAAGGATGTTGAAAGTGGAATCATAGCGCTATAACACTCGAGTGCGGAAATGGCCAAAGTAGTAGGTAATGAAGGTGGAGGAGGGATTGTATTTAAACAGAGCAAAAAGCCAAAAGCATGTGGTGACCAGTAATAATTTATAATCTGAGATCCAGTTTGGTGTAGTGGTTTGTGTGTTGGACTATGACACTGGAGGCCAGGGTTCAAATTCCCACGCAGTCATGGAAAATCACTGGGTGACCCTGGGCAAGTCTTATTTTCTGAGAGTCAGAGGAAGGCAAAACAAATCCTCTCTGAATAAACCTTGTCAAAAAGCCCCACGATAGGTTCACTCCAGGGTCACCATAAGTCAGAAATGATTTGAAGGCAGACAACAGCAAGGGTGATGATGATATCTGCCACTTTTTTCAGATCTTCCTGGTGTTTCTGAGCTCAACTGCAGTTCTTACAGTAGCTGGGAGAAAATGGATTTTCTCAGCAACAATACCTATCTCTGTTTTAATGAAAAGTATTTTGGGGTGGGTTGTTCTTGAAAGGGAGCCATCTGCTTTTTGCAAAAGACCTACTGCTAGTGGAAATGAACACTCCAAGGAATTAGTTTGTAACTACAAATCAATGCAGATGGTGGTGGTGGGGTCTCTTTGCGAATATGGCTAGAAAGACTCTCATGACAAATGCTTATACTTCGAGATTTGCCACTGCTTGTTACAAAGAATTTGCCATTAGACTATTGGCCACAAAGAAAGTCTTCAAAGAATATGTGCAGTTGCTTTCTCCTTACCACATCTGGCCAAGCCATATTCCTAGAAATGCAGCTGAAGGGATGACTCCCCATATCCCCATTATCTTCTCTTTCTTATCCATCTACCCTCGGCTTCTAAAGCTTCTAAAACTTAAGCTTCAGAAGTGCAATTAACAAGTTATTGTGTGGCATTTCCAGGAACAGAGAAGGAAGGCAGTGCACCCAAGCAAAAGGCAACGGAACGGGAGGGGGAAAACGGGGAGAGGTGTGTGCATGCTTTCTTCACATGCAGAGCTTACCCCTCCCATTCACTTGCCTTTTCCCCAGGCACGGAGAAGGAAGGTACACATGCCCAGGCAAAGGGCAAGGGAATGGGAGGGGGAGTGGTATCTCATATGGAGGGAGTTATTCACTTTTTGTATCTATGCTTTCACAAGGGTTCTGCACCCCAAACCTTCACAAAAGTGAAGGAGCCACTGTAGACAGTGAAGACATTGAAATAATTCAAGATTTTCCATTCATTGACTCATCATCAATCAGAGTGGAGACTGCAGTCAAGGAATCAGAAGAAAACTAGGGCCATTTCCACACTACACTGTTATAGTGCTCTTATTTCACTTTCAACATCCTGTGGATTTCTGGGGTTTGTAGTTTACTGAGGCCAAAGAGATCTTTGGCTGAGAATTCTAAATGCCCCTCCTTAAACTGCAAACCCCAAGATTCCATAGGATGTTGAATGCGGAATAATAGCACTAAAGCAGTGTAGTGAGGAAATGGCCTAGGACTTGGAAGGGCAGCTTGAAGGAATTGGATAAGATCTGGAAAAAAGGCAAGGGAATAGAAGTGAGAGAATAGGGGGATGGAAGCTCATGCATGCCTTCCTTCTCTGTGTGTGGGGCTCCCTGCTCCCATTTGCTTGCCTTTTGCCTGGGCACAGAGGGAATGAGAGCGAAAGAATGAGGGGAAGGCAAGTGGGCACGTTGCAAACTCTTGTAGGTCAAACCCATGAATGTGGAGGGAAGACTGTACTTTAAAGTTATGTAAATAATATGTGGTCATTATTTTTGTTTTCTTAATGTTCAACAGTAACTCTGCCTTTGCACTTTCTGCTGTGACTTTCTTTAATGTTCACTTTATGTCTTTGCTATATATATATACACACACACACACACACACACACACACACATATATTGCTAGTATCACCTGCATATCTTACATTGTTCCTTCTTTCAGTGTTCACACCTCCTTCCTCTAAGTCTAAACCAGCTAAAAGTCTGGAAATTCAACCCTCAGCATATCTTCCTAATTGTTATGAAAAACTTAACACTTATTTCAATCAAACCCAATCCAACCATGGATGGGACACAGAGTTTCCCCAGTTGACCTTCCTCTGATCTTCCTACATGACAAGGTTGAGATGGCCAGAGGTGATTTCTCAGGTATCCTGGCCCCAGGCCACTTAGGACAATGAAAGCAATCATTAATTTTGGACTGGCCTGAGAAGTCTGAGCTTCGAAGTAAATAGTTATACATAACAGATGATTTATAATTATTGCCGCCCCAACAGTAATAAAAATATAACTACAATAGATTGTGGCTGTAACATAAATTTGCAATGTAACTGTTACTTCTTAGTTTTAGTTGCCGGAGTGTGGCTTCAATGAATGGAGGAGGAGGATGACTACCACATTTCTGTTCTGTTGCTGTGTTCTGTGCCACCTTCTCATATTTTGTTGTGGGTGCTCAAGTGACAACAAAGTGGATGAGGGGAGAGTATATTTTGTATCACAGGCTTGTGGCAAACAGCTTTTTTTCTTTTTTAAAAAAAGTATCTGGAAAAGGGTGAATTTTATTTAATTTTGAGAAAGGGAGAAGCAACAGTTTTGTTTTTTTGAAAAAAACAAATCATTTATTTGATAATCAATACAAATCTTGCAAATTAGATATCATATAATCCCGTGAGAATGCAGTGCATTCACACCACACCTTTCAAAGGCCCTTTCTGCAGCATTCTCCCATCCCACCATGGGAGAAGGACAGGACTGCAATGATGCTTCTGCATGACATTGTGTGATCCCGCTCCTTTTCTGTCCCTAGGCAGCGCGATCACAGATTAAATCATTGATGGTTTTCCCTGTCAGTGACATGCAACCGCGCCACCATCCTGCACTTAGCTTGTCCTGTGGAAGAGCAGGAAGTGTGATGGCAGTATTTCCTGCCCTAGCACAGTCTCGGAAAATCCATCATGCTCCCTTCCAAGGGAGACAGTCCCATGAATAGGGGAGTGCTGCCATCACGCTTCCTTCCTGACAGAGCTGCTACCAAGATCACCACCGGGCACTGCCGCAAGAAGGTAAGGTGTGGGAAAGGCCAAAGGTAGCTCCATATAGAGTGTGTAACCAAAGTATGGGTTGATCTTCAGTTCTTCGCTAGTGTGTCTCTCTGCATTTATATGCTCAGCAATGTCTCATGAATCTAATCCAGATTTCCCCCCCAGTTTATTCTGTATCTTCCCAAATTCTGACATTTTTGGAGTACATGAATATTAATACATATTAGGTAAATTAGCACACACTACTTCACTTATTACATTTATGGGAAAGCAAGGGCTGTGGAATCCTAAACCCTTTCTGTTTCACCTTTATCCACAGAAACTGAAGTACAAATTTCTCACTAAAATCAATTTCAGTTATCTTTTTTGAATTGAGGCCCCAGCCATTGGAGAGAAACATAGGCTACAAATGATAAAGTCATTTGTTTGGAATGATCTCTTGATATAAAATGCCTTGGCCTGGAGAGGGTGCATTTTTAGAATTATACTTTTAAGCTATTTATATTTTATTCCAGTTAACTGGGCTTAGCTATCAAACATCAGGAGAGTAGTAAGTTTGGATTCCTCACAGTTTGTACCAGGATGAATGCTGCAATTTACAGTTCTTTAGAGACAATGTTAATACTTGTGGGGAGGGTTTAATTGCTGTGGTTTGACTTTTTTTCTAAAATAATGTATTTCACTCCATTTTGCTTGATGCCTTCCCTGTCTAAAATAACCAACCTAAACTGAAAAAATGCAATATGCACAGTCAAGGCTGGTTATTATATGGAAGGTTTTGACAGGTTGTATTTATTCTTTGGTTTGTTCCTATCATAGATACGAACAAGTAGAGAAACGAAATGTGGAAATCGATGCAATTAAATGTTTGATGCTGTTTGAGAAGACTCTCGAGTGGCTTTCATTTCCTGAAAATGTGTGAGATTGTGTTTAGAAATTAAAAAGAAAAAGGATGGCACAGTATGCTGAGTGAGCTTCTGTGCTGCTCTGGTAAAAGATCAAAAGACGGATGCTGAGATGTTGATCCAGCCTCTTCTAGGTTGGTCAGACATTGATATCTGATTGGGGACCTACTGAACCAGCTGGAGAAAAGAAGAGTGGGTGTTTGTTTCTTTATTTGTTATCTTCAAAGGGACAAAGATTTCAGCACAACACACAGCTGATAGGAGACAGATTTTTCCATCAAAACTGTTAAATGCAACTTCCTAATTCCTATGGATACAGTTCCTCCCTTTTATGGGATTTCCAGTTGGCTATGAAGAGGGTCATTATCAGAAAAGAATGAAATCTGATGACAATGTTAGGTCATCGACAGGACCACAGCAGCCTCACACGTCATGGAGTATATAACGTTTCATTGTCAGAGCCAGATTAAAGAGCCATGAGACATTGAAGATGGTGTTTTTAGAGATAGCTTTTATTCGTAGGTCCATGGCATAGCAAATAATACAGCTTTCTATTGTTTCATATTAATTATAGATGGGGTTGTTGATAAGATTATCTACAAAATCCCTGAAGGATTACACTTTATCTTGCTGTAGATTCTTTTATTTATTTGTTTTAATTGATTTCAGAGTTAAGGACATTTCAGTTCAATCCACCCATCTCTTTAATTTCTGTGAGAACAAATAGATTATCCATTACCCTTTAAATTCCAAGCATACACTGAAGATGTGAAATATGTGTACAAAACCAACAATCTCAGCTACTGTTCTACAGTATAACAGCTTTCATCTCCCTCATCTGAAACACTATTATCTGGTTACTCAGGTTTTTTTCATCTTATTAGAAGTTGTAGCTCTGATGAAAATTCTAGGTGACATGCTACATCCTTTGCAATTCCTTGTGGGAGGCTCCCACCCAATAATTTCACCTTTTTCTGTCACCACATGCCATTTAGGGAATCTATGGGCAATTTTTCCATGCTTTCATCTCCTTGGTCAAAATGCCCCCCTCCCCAGCTCCCTCAGGGGTGTATGGGCAGTTTTGCATGTTTTTGGACCTTGTTGGTATATATATTTTTTTAACAGTAGAAAGTCACCATCAGGTTACTTCCTGGTACAAAAGCAATTTAGGCTTAGGAGAGGGCTTTTTTTACAACAGGAAATGGATTCCCAGGTCACTTCCTGTTTGTTAAAAGGGCCTCCCTCAGCCTAAGTTGCCAGTTCCGGCTCCATGGCAAAATAGTCCCCGTGCATTCTAGAAGGCATTTGGGAATATTTTTGGGCAGATGTTTTTTAGACCCAGGAGGGCCTGGGAGGTTGCATGTGGTCCACAGGTCATATTTTCCTCATTCCTACCCCACAAATTAGCTGGTATCCACATGACATGATATAGTCAGTCTTCTGTAATCATTGTAAATCTAGGGAGCAGTTGCTAGAAAAATCAGGGCTTTTCCCAAGCATACTCCACCTTTTACTAAATGGTCCTAAGAAAATATTTAATTATTACTGGCATGTTTTACATATTGCGTCAAACTATCTGAGGAATGTGATTTCTGATTTTCCTCAGTCATGGCAGTGACAGTTCATTCTGGGATTGGTAACTAGAATATTACAGATAGTCCAGTCCTATATGGACAGTTCAACTGTCACAGTCATATTTATTGGGCATAGAGATCAAAACCTTTTCCAAATTCACTGTAGGAAGAAAGTGTACATTAGAATTCCTTTAACAGGAACATAGCTTATTTGATAATCTGAGATTTTAATATGTTTTATCCTAACCACAGCATTCACTGAAGATTCACACTCTGGATCACAAAATAAAACCAGGAAGTAGCTTTAGAAACTTAGACCATTTACTCACTACTCTGTTATAGTACTAATATTCCACTTTCAACATCGTGTGGAATTCTGGAGTTTGTTGATTACTGAGGCCAAAGATGCCCCTCCCTAAGCTGCAATTCCCAGGATTTCATAGGATGTTGAAAGTGGAATAATAGCGCTATAACATTGCAGTGCAGAAACGGCTTGCTCCAACACTTGGTGCGGGACATAATTTAGATATGGATGTTATATTTTTAGCATTGGAGCAGGTATAACTACCTTCAAATAAAACACACCTATAGTAGGGCAGGGCCACCATGTATAGCATTCGGTGAATGTGTGGAAAAATGGCCCAAGCTTCTGAAGAGGTCTAAGGCATCTTCCCTGTGTTTCATTGCTATATACAAGCTTTTGTACAGATAGGTTGGACCCTTGATATTAATAGCAGCTACTCATTCATTCTGGGAACTCTAAACTTTCACGGAATTAATTTTTTATACTTTGAATGCTCAGAGATGTTAAAAATGAAAGGGTGCTTACTTGCTTATTCATATATTATCTTCTTTTTTCATGCCTTTGATTGTAGATGTTCATTGGATAAGATAGATTCTTTCAAGTAAATAGGCATCTCATGGATTTTGAATAAACTGTTTCCTCAGTGACTGCAGAGAAATTGCATCGTGATCTTGCAAGCAGTGGATGTCTGCAGCTTTGTGGCTGTTATTCATGAACATTTCATTCATTTGAACATAAGGAGAGTGTGCTTTGAATTGTCAGTCAATTTTACTTACAAGGGATTTGCTGTTCTTTTTAAAGGTTCCAGTGTATCTGGAAGATGTTTCCTACTTTTAGCCATCGTAATTGGATCAAGTGGATGTTACACATTTGGTTACATTTCCCATGAATCAGAGTAGTGTAAAATGGAGCCACAGACCAGCCTTCTATCTTGCTTCAATTTTAACATCAGGTGGCTGATGTAGTTTGGACTATCCTGGCATTTTTTGTACCATCTTGTAACTTGCCTTGTTCTATGTATTATGTACATTTCATATACTTGATTTGTGGTGGTGTAGCCTATACAAAAACAGGCAGCCCTCCCTCACATTGCCCCCATAGATTAGGGGAATAATATTTTATTGTGACACAAGTTAATGGGAGTCAAGATGAATACAAAAGCTGCTGAAATGATCTCCAGCAAATAGGCTAGCTAGCCTGCAAATGTAAAGCAAGAAGCTTAAGGACAGAGAGAGAGAGAGAGAGAGAGAGAGAGAGAGAGAGAGAGAGAGAGAGAGAGAGAGCTCTAGTCCAGCTAGTGCACTTTATTTCATGCAGAGGAATGGAAAAGCAAGGGAATTATATACATGTGATGACTGACGTGTATATATGGAGGCAGGCAAACTTACAGTGTGGTCTGAGAGATGGAAGTGCACTGTCTCAGAATACGGTACATCAGTGCTTGCTATATATGGCATAATACACTGCCTGGAATACTAACCATGTCTTTGGATGTTGTGTTAGAGTTTGACAAGGGTCATTATTTGAACTGAGAATCACATTGTAGTTAGATTTGACTTGTAAGTTTTTTGGACCACAACACAAGTTTGTTGTGCCATCCCTGCAAATTGTGAATCCTCCTGTTGTAGCTAATTTACTGGTTTGATCGAATTCTACAGAGCTGAACAGTGGAAGTGGCCAACAGTGAGTCTGTATGACCCAGTCTCAAGGCCAGCTAAGACTTACCTCTTCATTGGCAATGGAATAGGATCCTTTGGCATTCCTAACAACATGATAATTTAAGGGTTGAAGGGCAAACTTGGGTGTGACACAGATGATGATGATGATGATGATGATGATGATGATGATGATAATATTTATTTTTATCCCGCCTCTCCACCTGGATCGAGGCGGCGAACAACATTAAATACATTAATACATTAAAAACATTAAAAAACATACCCAATCATCCCCACCCACCAATCCACCTGAGACTAACCCCCTAAAACACATTACAATCAATCAACTATTAAAAGAACAACAAGACAATTGAGGGGAGGCGATGGAAATGCTAGTCTTGGAAGGCCTGTCGGAAGAGATCAGTCTTGACTGCTCTTTTAAAGCAGTCAAGACTGGTAATGTACCGGGTCTCCTCCGGCAGGCCATTCCATAACCTGGGAGCGATAGAAGAAAAGGTCCTCTGAGTAACCGCAGCCAGCCTAGTTCTGACTGGCTGCAGTAAATTCCTCCCAGAGGACCTTAGTGTGCGGGGCGGATTGTATGGGAGAAGGCAATCCCACAGGTAGGCTGGCCCCAAGCCATGTAGGGCTTTAAAGGTAATGACCAATACCTTGTACTGTGCCCGGAAACTAATAGGCAGTCAATGGAGAGACTTTAGAATTGGTGTTATATGGTCAGTTTTAGGTCTTCCGGTGACCACCCAGGCTGTCATTTTCTGAACTAATTGAAGCTTCTGGACTAAGCACAGGGGTAGCCCAGTGTTGAGCGCATTGCAGAAGTCAAGCCATGAAGTTACTAGCGCATGTACCACTGTTTTTAGGTGTTCCAGCTCCAGGAAGGGGCGCAGCTGGCGTATCAGCCGAAGCTGATAACAGGCACCCCTGGCCGCTGCATCTATTTGAGCTGTCATCTGAAGTGATGAGTCCAGGAGCACCCCCAAGCTGCGAACACAATCTTTCAGGGGAAGTGTGACCCCGTCTAGGACTGGTTGACAGACCTCCATACCTGGGCTAGGGCTCTTAACAGCGAGTACCTCCGTCTTATCTGGATAGTTCTGTCCTTTGAGACTAGAATGGCTGGAAGTGCAGAAAAGAGTGGCAGGAGGTTGTTCCCAGCATCTGCCACTTGAGGTGGTTGCCACATTCTGCTTAACAGTAGGGCCACCACTTTGATTGACACTCCTGATGGATGGAAAATGGGGAAGCAGGAGCAGCCACTGCAATACTATGACATGGTGGCTCCTCCTTTTAATAAAATAAATGGAATGGAATGCCCTTCCCAAGGAAGTCTGTCTGAGGTCAGCGTCAATGTAGCAGACTTTTGGATGGGAGGAGGCACAGAAGGCTGTAGTGAGGAAGAGTGGGGGAGGAAATCCTTCTTACTGTAGCCAGAGTCTCTTACTTAATGCCAGATTTAGGTCAAGCAGCACACAATGACAGGTAGATAGTTCTTGAAATACCTTTGGTTTAGGAAGATTCCTCCTCTCCCCCCCCCTTATTTTGTACTGTGTTAAGATGACTGCTTCTGAACAGGAGTTGCTACAGGGTGGAGTTAAAACAATACCTTCTAACAGGCAGCTGAGACCAGGTGGTAATAAGTTTGAAGTGGGTAATTAATAATCAGTTCCCAAAGATTTGAAGGAAAAAAAATGCGCACACATCTTGCTGGATAAAATGTCACAAAATTCTTTTCTCTAGGGGAAGCCAAATCCTATAATGACCTCAATATGTAGGCTTAATTATACATGAGGAAATATAATATAAGTGTCCACAATATAAGAGTGACTTATTCATCTCTTGGAGGTAATCCTTAGCAGGCAGTTCAGTGAATGGAATGAGATTAGTGCCACACAGCCCTGTTTTTATGCTCCCACGCTGCACACTGTGTTCATCTGTTAGCTTGAATGCTAAGAAGTATGTTTTAAACCAGCCAGCCTTTTTGTTAGCTTCCGACTGTTGTGACATCTGTGCGTATAAAGCCAGTATTTCAATCTTTCCCTAGCAATTTAGTGTTAATCATTGCTTCAGAGTATTGCAGGCAAATTAAGTCCCTTTAAAGGATAGGTATTTTTTTTTTAAAGTGAAAAGTTTTGAATCAGCAGTCATGTAAATTCACAAAGATTTGAAGAACTGCATGTAAGATGAAAAATAATGTCAATTACAAATGGTTCTGTTTTTCTGTGCGATTGGATTTTGTGTGGGGGATCAAAAGCAAAATTGATCAGAAGCAAATAGGAATCATTAAATGACCTATTGCTCTGTTTACTATGACTGTGTCTGGAATGATCATTCTACCGATAGATTGTGCACAATTGTGACAATATGTACAGTCTAGCAATGGAAAGAATATTTAAAAAATATTTAAAAAATGATGGCAAATATGTTTCTCAAACACTGGGAAATCCAATGAAGAAAACCCTAGAGTGGCAAGAATTTTTGTAGTTTGGGACTTATTCTGCACAAAATTCTCACATGATTTTTAAAAAATGTATGTGTGTGTGTGTGTTCACAGAAAACACCAGCAATATGTTATATAGAAGGTGGGTTCAGTAGATTGGCAGGCAAAGGTCAACAGTTTCAGGGAAAAGGCTCAGTATTACAAACAATTAATTTAGGACAGATATTTCAGAATAATAAAGCACTATTCTCAAAGACGTATTGGGGCCATGGAGTGTGTTAAGAGAAAGAGAGCTGGATGCCTGCATTGCTTGAGTGAACCTTAGCAAATGAGCAAGGTTATGACTAGGGCAGGAGATGGAGGCCTGTGGAGGAGAGGAGATATCACAAGGCATGTGAAAGGTTGTGTCATTCAGCCAGTTGGCACCAGCTTATTTGAACTGATAGTTAAAATTTGTCAGGGTCACTGACCCACTTTTTGTGGGGACAGAAGATGAAAAGTTTCACTGCAGCCTATCCCCTCCAACTGACGCACACCTTGATTCATTCCCAGGCACCCTCTCCAGGAACAGCAGCAGCAGCAAGCCGAAAGATTTCTCAGCCAGCTCCAGCTCTGCTGCAGCTCTACACAACAAGGGAAAGGCTAAGGAATAGGGGGGGAAAAAAAAGGGAAATGATCAGGCAGCCCATCAGGGAAGGAAGTGCAGCCAAAAAAGAAGAGAGGATGGAGAGTGAGGGAGAATTCCCCTCCCCTCTGCTGCAGGCAAGTGTGCATCCACATGTATTTCTGCCATGATGAATCAAGCAACAATTGAAAGTTTTTGCTTAACATGTACACATTTGGACAAAACAAATTAGACAGAGCTAGTTGTTAATTATTTTGAATGACACCACTGCCTGTGAACATATGCACATAGATTATCTTGGGGAGGATTTTAGGGTTATTTCATCTTGCTGAGTCACTGAAGATATTGAACTAATGTAGGGGACTGGTTCTACTTCCCACTGGTTAACACTGTAGCATTCTGGGAAAGACAGTTGCATGATTGGCAGCTGTGGGACATATTGAAAGTGCAGGGATCTAAAACAATGGAAGGAAGCTAAATGGGAAAGAGAAAATGAAATTCCACAGTAGGGATGATCTGATCTCAAGTTTCAGCTTAAAGAATATGTAAAATATGTTCCCAAGATAATCTTCTCATTTGCTCAGATCTTATTCAGCAGACTCTGATTCTGGGTACCATTTGGAGAAACAAAACAAAATTCAGTAATATTGTGCGTGTACATGACTGCACTTACACAAGAAATTGCAGAATTACCACAGATTTAATCTCTGATTCATGGTGAGAGTATATTACTTATTTATATATGAATTCAAAAGGCATATGAACTGCTCATGTAGTTTAGCTGTCAGGAAATATGTCCCTAGAGTCTGAAGTCAATGAGATGCTTCAAGGTCCTCATAAAACAATCACCTTCATTCAAGACTGAATTCATTTAAAATAAATTTGTTGCCAATAATTTGTTATGATTTTAAGAACAAAGTTGTTATTTGCCTTATTTTGAAATGACACAATCTTTAATGGTATGAGTATGAATGATTATTTCATGTTATTTTAATCTGTTCCTGAAGGGGTAATTTAAGGGACTCATTTTTGACCATGCCAGTTTTGTTTTAAAATGATGTATCACTAACAATGGATGTGATGAATTGATTTTATAATGGTCAATGTCAATGTCCTGGCATTCATTATTATATTATATTATATTATATTATATTATATTATATTATATTATATCCCACCTTTTTCCTAAATGGGATCCAAGCCAGCTTACAATAATCTAAAAAGACAGTGCTAAAACATTTAAAATATAGTGGATGAAGAGAGTCAACCAATAAAAGAAAGACTGTCAGAAGAAGTCAGGAGAAACAGGAACTGGGCTTCTTAATCGTATGCTTATATAAGGCAGAGAGACCTGACAAGGATTGTCTGGATCACTTTTCCTTTTAGAGTAGCTTCTCTGGAATTTATATCAGATTTATTCTGATGATATAATGCTGTTGTTTAGTGAACTAGGTAGATTTTCCAATGACATTTGACCATAACTTCAAGCCATTAAAAGTTAAGGTGTAAATAGCCCCTTGGAGTTTAGTGGTTAGATCTGTGAAGGACAATTTTTATCCTCCTGCCAAGAAAGCTGCACCAATATGATGCTAGCAGTTTCTATTTTGGTTAGTTTGTCTATTTGGGGGATCGTGGGAGGGAAACAAGGAAAAGTGTCTTCCCTTTGATGGTTCATGACACTTTTGGGGCCTTTTCTGAATGAAAAATCATCTGAAAATATTTAATGGGGAGTTGGGGGCATTGGGAATGCCTGGCAGGCTGAGGGTGGCAAAAATGGGTTTGATTCTCCATGTAGCACGGAAGATGCACTTTCCCCAGCTATGGGATAGAGAGGTGGCATGGGAGATAAGAGTTCCAGGTTCTCCACTGAACCGAGAAACTGACTTAGTGACCTTGAGCTAATTAGACATACTCAACCTGATCTACATTGAGGGCAAACTGGTTGTGAGGAGAAAGGCCACTTCTGCACGGAGCATTTGAAATGGTGCAGTCCGTCCTCCAGGGAGGACGTCTGCACCTGGGGACAGACTGGGTCCAGACTATTTAACGTAGATCCGCACCTCAGCCCCCTCCAGAATGAACCCAAGTGGCCGTCCAGCATACTTTTGAAAAACCTGTCTCTTTCAATCTTTCAAAAGCATGTAGCGCGCCAGTGCGAGCCTGCTCCCTTGTGCAGATTTGCAGGCTTGCACCAATGCGAGCCTGCGATCTGCCGGGGGCGGGCTTTAGGCTGGTGAGCTTCAGTGGTTGGTCGAGACCAACGACCAACCCTGGAGACCCTCGACCAACCAGAAGCCACCATTTTCGATGCTGGAGCAGTGCGGAGTGACGAGCACGCACTGCTCCGGAGCAACCTGGACCAGACCGGGGAGCCATAAGATCCAGTAAGTAGTGGCACGGGGCGATTCCCTCGCCCCATGCGGAAATAGCCAAAGACTGGGGGAAAAGACCCAGAAGTAGGTTGGAGAAAAGACATGTTGTGAATGTAATTAATACATAAAACAAATAAAGCTAGTATAATCATGTCCTCCTCCTCTTCTTCCGAGGCCCCATTTTTGCTAACCGCAAACTCATCTTGAGCTCTTTGAAATCATGGAGGGGAACAGTCTGGCCCAGCTTGGATGGAAACACTCTGGACTGAACTGTGCTCAGACATTTTGTTACAACTGTTTTCTCTGGTTTTCTGGAGGAGTATAGGGAGAGAATATGATTATCACTGCAAATTGAAAGCCAAATATTTTTGGAGTACTAATTAATGAGAGACAGAAAAAATGAGAAAGTTACTGAAGCTGTTGCTGTTTAATCATGTTTTTGTTGATGGGGATGATTGCCTCTGTTAAATTTTCTTCACAAATCATACTAGTATTGCACCTTAGAATAATAATACTCAGTGATGTAGACTTGAGTCTATTGACTCGAACCCAAGTCAGACTTAAGTCACTTTAGTGACTTGACTCGAACTTGTCTTGGCAAAAATTACACACCGAATCGATTCAACTTCAGACTTGCATATTTTTAGTGACTGATTTGCTGCACTTGGTTCAATAACATAACACATTCATCCAGAAACCTTACAACTCAGTGGTCACATGATAATCTGTCTCAAGCTCAAAGTGTGGACACATTTCTCAGGGAACAGCAAATGGATGAGGCAATGGACTTGACATGGGGTTGAGGTCTGCTCAACAGCTTGTCCCCACTACATATAGAGGAGCTTTCTAAAACTTTTCCTAAAACCAGAAGGCAAGACTGGTGCCCAGAGTGCAAAATGTGTATCTCAGAGTGGAACAGAAAATGTGTTAGGCAATGGGCTTGAGAAGGAAATATCCTTCCTTCTAAAGCTCTTGAAGCTTCAGTAATGGGGAATAAGAAGGATCCTATTTCCCTCTTCTGAAGAAGCCTCCAGCTTTGCTAATGGAAAGTAAGAAGGATCCTATTCCTCACTTCCAAAGCTGCAAATAGCAAAATCACAAAAGTAAGGGGCCCACTTTACTTAAATTGTTAAAACTGACTTCATTTGACTTTGTCCAGAAATTTTGGAACACAGGTTGGGGTATAAAGTTGGTTCCCAGACTTAAGATTTCATTCAAGACTTGACTTGAAAGTATCTTGCAAAGACTTGAGACTCAACTTGAGACTTGAAGGTAGAGACTTGAGACTTAACTTGAGACTTGGAGTAAAAGACTTAAATACATCACTGATAATACTGAACATACCGCTCCCCCCACATGAATGAAGTACATAGTTTGAAGGGTTTCACTATCACTATAAAAAAGATGTAGCAGCTGAGCTTGGTTTTCAATATGAAATGTAGGCCATTTCCACATTAGTATTTTAAAATGGTGCAGAGAGACCTCCAGTGGAGGTCTTCTGCACCATAGAGTGGACTGGGGTGGACTACTTTTTGTAGTTCCATATCTCAATTCATGCAGGAGCGACCGGAACTGGTCGCTCGGCATGTTTTTTAAAAACGTCTTTTTCGAGGTTTTTAAAAATCATGAAGCGCACAACCCCGTGCTGCTCCGTCGCCCGGCTCCGGAGCAGATTTGCAGGTGCACGCAAATGCGTGCCTGCAGATCTGCCGGGGGCAGGCTTCCGGCTGGTGAGCTTCTCCGGTTGGTGGAGAGCCTCCACCAACCGGAAGCTGCCATTTGGGACGCCGGAGGACTGCGGAGCAGCGAACTCGCGCTGCTCCTCATGGTGACGGACTCGCTCGGCTGCTGGTAAGCTCCGTTTTCAGGTGTTTTGGGGCGTCCCCCCCCCACATGTGGAAAGGGCTGTAGAGTAATCTCTTGAACATGCAGAGCAATATTCATTCTGGCATCTCAGTCTCAAAACATATTTTGCATTGCAGCATGCTTTGTATTTCCCCTTTTTCTTTTGACAGGGAATATGTGGCCAGACCAAATATTATACTTGGAAACCCCATCTGTTTGAAAAAATTGCCATGATAATGCATCTTATAGTTAACTTTGTTTGGGCTACTATAGCACACTGTATATGGGGCTAGATATGAAAGACATTTAGATATTTCTCATGGTCCATGATGCTTTGCTTGGGCATCTGGTCTCACTCTTACATCAACTTCATGGGAATTCAGTGCATTTGCAGCACAATTGTAGCACTGGCTATGACCTGTAAAGTCCAAGGTTGTTGAGACCAGGTTGTCTGAACAATTTCATTCTCTAATATGTGCTTGCTCAGTAATCAGGGCTGGGCCATGGGCAGAACTTTGAGGTAATCTCCAGGGCCAGGAACCAGAAACCACAGTATGGGCCGGAGTCATAACTGAGGAACAACTCCTGTCTTACTGAAAGACAAACCAGAAGGTGGGATCAAGGAGGACACCTGGAGGACTAAAGACTAGCCAAGAATACAGGAACTTGGAATTGCTCAAGAAGATGGTATTGTTCAAATAAAGTCCAACTAGAACAAAAGAACCTTCTTACATTTCTTCATGTCTAGGAAGATTCAGTTGCCAGTGGGTTGGGATGGTGTTCAGTTCTTACAGAAAAGATGCCATCTGCATTTCAGTGCTTCACCGCAAGGAGGAACTGCATTCAGCTTCTGACACCACAATTTAAGACCTCTAGGAGAGAACTTTCTCTACATCCTGCCAAAATCTGAGCACATTTAATGGGAACATGAGGAACAGCCATACAGAGGCTACTCTTAGGAATCCTTAGGAACACCTTTCTCTGGGAACCTTATTTAGTTCCCCCATTTCTAAGCTATGGTTGAAATACCTTCTTATTAAGATAGGCCTTGGCTTACTTTTCTGCTGTTAGCTTTTCATTAGTTTTAATTTCTTCTGATATTTTTATCTATTCTCCCTTTTATTTTTTATTTTATTTAGAAACTTTATTTTTTAAAATACATATTTGCTTCTATGCTGTCTTTAGATTTAATTATTAATACCTCCCCTGGGGCCTAGTGCAGAAGGATGAGTTAAGATATACAATTAAGTAAATAAACAGACTTTAAATGGAAAATTATGAAATGGGTGCAATGTTTGTTCTGGTATTCAGCACTGCACTGGTGTTCTAGTGGAAAAGTAGAATATTTTACTGAATGTTTGTGCTAGACAAGGATATTGTGGTGTTGTGGTTTGAATGTTGGACTATGATCCTGGAGACCAGGGTTAGATTCACCATCAGCCATGGAAACTCATTGGGTGGTCTTGGGTGCATCACATACTCTCAGCCCCAGAGAATCCTGTGATAGGTTCACCTTAGGGTTGCCATAAGTCAGAAATAATTTGAAGACACAAAACAACAATAATAATAACAACAACACAAGAGGAACAAAACCTCTGTATCTTAGAGATGTTTGAGAACTTTTGTGCATAATTCATAATTTGAGACTTTTTCCCCCCAAAAATTCTTTTTGCACAAAAAATAATGTCCCCAGCTGCATTTTCATTTACCCTAACTTCTGTTGCAGCGCCCACTGCTAACAACATTGGCTTTTGAAGCACAGAACTTGTTTAAAAATTATTTTTAAACTTATTAGATTGGTACCTATGTGTTAGAATGTTCATTATATAGTTATGTGTTATATGTATAAACTAGATAGTGTTCTGTATGGACTATGTTTTGTGTTATGTATTGTTATGTGATACGAGAGGGTTTTTTTTTAATTTTGT
The DNA here is from genome assembly GCA_030412105.1 of Cyclura pinguis. Lineage (NCBI taxonomy): Eukaryota > Metazoa > Chordata > Lepidosauria > Squamata > Iguanidae > Cyclura > Cyclura pinguis. Next base: position 80,956,677 of record CM059603.1, on the reverse strand, counting down.
AGGACTGTTATTGTTATCGCTGTTCTTGTTTATTATCGTTTTCACTATTTTTGTATTTGATTAGACTCTTTTTTAATAAAAATATATTTTTATTAAAAATATATTAAAAATGATTTTTAAACAATTATTTTCTGCCAAAGAAAGGTGGGGTACACAGAGAAAATGGTTTTCTGCTCAAAAATGGTTCTTTTTAAAAACAGTGTTTTTATGCTACTTACTTTGTGCTACAATGTGCTACTTAGTTATGTATACTTAATGAAATAGCATCTCCTGGCCTGACCATCCCCAACCTACTTAACTTGGTATCAGACAAACTGACAAAAAGAGGTCAGGGTATTGGTGGTGATGTTTCCATCCCTTCCCACCACCCATTGAAGTTGCAACATGGAAGTGCAACAGGGGTCTTGCCTCTGATTGTTACAGCTTTGTTAGCTGTTGGGAAGGGGGTGGAAACTTCATGCTCTCCTAATCTGTTTGCCAGTAGAACAAACCTCCTCTTGCTGCAGCTGATGCCCAGTAAAGTAGGTTTTGGAGGACAGCTGATGCCCAGTAAAGTAGGGTTAGTGGCAATAGCACCATGTTTGTGAGTACTTAGGGATCATGAATGTGGATCTGTTATGAATGTGAAATTCCAGATTACACATCCATGATACTGAATTCTGGCCAATGCTTTTTGTGAGAATGGCCTTTCTTCAAAAATCCCCAAATGCAAGAAAACTTCATGATGGACAACACATTTTTGATAGAGTGTCTCAATGTGTTTGGCATCCATTCTCACCAAAGATGTGAAAGTTTCTGAGTATTCTTTCTCTCCATGGTACCAAATTTCATGCCATTATGTCAATAGCTAGTGAACTTCTCATATTATATATATAGGTTTGCAAATGTAATGTTGAAAGGTGAGGTTAAATGGAAGGCTGGTTTCTTTAAGGCAAAGAAGTCAGATATGTTTGAAACATTAGAATTCTACTCATTGGTTTTTCAGAGCTGGGACTAAGCAAAGCAACTGGCATAATAATAATTAAAAAAAAGAGTCCTCCCAATAAGTAGAAAAGGAATTTTAATGGTTTAAAAAATCCCTTAGGCTGTCTGATCTCCTTTTGATCTGACGATTGGGAAAGCTCTAAAACTGGAAAAGAAGAGTGTGAAAGCCCTTTACAAACTTAACTTTCCGCCTTGTTTTCTTCACTTCTCCTACGAATAGCAATCATTTGATCTTTCATTCCTTCATCTTTTACTGCAGTAGATGGACCTTGCTTTGGATTTAAAATATTTAGAAAGAAGTTGCTTACAGATGGTGGGTTATTTAATGTGCAAGAGTTTAATGTAGTTGAGTTTTTAAGAGAAGCAAGAAGCTGGATTTAAAGTGATGGGAGTACTAGAGTGCTGCTCCCTTGCTGAGAAAAAGCAACTGTTAAACATTTATCAGTAGGCTTTCTTGCAGAGGGAAACTCTGCTGACAGATCAAGCTGTCCTTAGGTTCATTCTCATCTCCTCAGACGTCTGTTGCATTGCACAGTGTAACATGATTAGCCTTCAGTGCATCAAATCTATTTTTTTTAAACATGAAACAAATTGTTTTCTGCTGTAAAGCTGGAATGGGCAACCATGATCCTATAGGTTTAGATGTGGTCTCCTTAACTGTTTGGGCAGGTCCCATGGGTCCCAGCTGCACAGGCATCTGCATGTTTCTACTGGAAACCTGATGTTTGAGGAGCATGTGCCTCAGTTCCCAGCACAACTGGCTTCCCAGTGGGTTGTTGGAATGCAATTTGCTGGAAAACGTGATTCATGGGGAGCATATGCCTTGATTTTCTAGTAGAATTGAACTCCCAGCAGGCTGTTAGCATGCAGTTCTCCTAGGAAACTGTGTGTATACTTCCTAGTGTTTCACAACTAAATTGCTGGGACCTTATTTTTTGATGGCAGTGGAAAGTTTCTTGGTGCAAGTTTTCAGCAGAACTGGCACAAGGATGTAGCCCCTGATGGGAGAGGCAGACACCCTGGAGAGCAGCATTGCATGGCATACATTTTTCTTCTGTTTTTTTTTTTAACATTTATTCCACATCTAATGATGTCATTCCAAATTCTGTATCAAGTTACATTCCTTTGTATCTCTCTTGTGAAATGAAAAAGGACTTTTAACGAGTCACATGCTTTCATCCTTCTAGGTAGGAAAAAAAATTCCATTTCTTGTATCTTGAACAGTTACCTTGTACCTTGTATCTTGTACAGGATCCTTTTGGGTTATATAGCAACAGGAGGCAGTTCTAAACCTAACATTTTGTGGTCCACTTCTGTTGGGGGATGATAGGAGTTTCAGCCCTGTGGAAATGCAGCAGAAAAACCAGATTTCAGCGAGCCAACAGCGGCAACCTTGTTCCCCAGTAAGGATACTCACACACAGAGGAGTTTCTTCCAAACAGGAGGCACTTTATCTTGCATCAAAGTTCCGTTCTATACAAAACATAGAGTAGACAAACAAAAGCTTGCGCCAGACACCGGGTTTGGTCAACAGACAATTACAGACTGGGGATTGCTTCCTTATGTACATATCTACAACCAATCAGGTAGAGGGTCTGCACACCACCCTGTACCTTTTGCACCCCACTCCATTTTCTGATGCAATGTACAGCAATCACATATACCTGGAGCATCATGCAACGTCTTGCAGTGGGGTGAACATTTTCCCAGGGTTCCCTGCTCTAAATCCCTGACAACTTCTTGGATCAGAGAAGCACCTGTTCATCAGCATTTACATACTTTGTAGAAGTGTTGTTGTTGTTGTTGTTGTTAATATCTACAGTTGTGAAATGACATCTTGGGAAATGCTTAGAATAAAACTACAATCAATATATAATACTGTCTGTCAATCAGTGCACCAAAGTCTTTTAATTTTGGAATAAGTTGTCATTGGTATCTTTTGAAAGTTTCCTGTGACCATCTCAGAGAACATGTCATTGTGGTTTCTCTTCATTACACAAGAGAAGTGTGGAGCTTATAAAATGGTGCACACTGAATGGCATGTGACATCTTGTTCCATGATAGTCATGCTTTGCAACATGATATTCATAAGAATTTGGAACAAGACGCTGAGAACAAGATAAACCTGAGGAAGAATTATCAGTAAGCATCCTCTTGGTATCCTAACAGCTTCTACGTATGAGGAAGTGCTTAAGTGTCAGAGTTCTGTCCACTTTTGTTTCTGATTGCTTCTCACCGTCACTTTGGAGCATCAAAAATATGAATCATGCACTAAGGTTATAAAATCAGGAATGGCAGCAATCAGTTGATCTGTGAATATTTTTATATGTATATGTATATATATATATATATATATGTGTGTGTGTGTGTGTGTGTGTGTGTGTTTGTGTGTGTGTGTGCGTGCACTGCCTTTTTCCCAGAGTTGGACCCAAGGTGGATCCCAAAGACAGTCTATTAAAAAACATACAGTTTAAAACAAAATCACCAAATAAAACAGTAGAAAATAATTCAAAACAAAAGTTTAAACAGATAAATAAAGTATCCTGGTAAGAAGCTCTGCCCTCTTACACCTTAAAAGCCTGCTTAAATGACAGGGTCTTTCACCTGCTTTTAAAAGGAAAGCAGGGAGGGGGCCCACTTAGCCTCCTACAGAAAGGAGTTCCACTGGATGGGAGCAGTCACTGAGAAGGCATTGTCTAGTAAATAGTGTTTCATTTGCCGATATGTCAAAACCTAATTTGTTTATATAAGCTGTGTTTTTACCAAGAGAGGCAAATTTGAAAACATACGCATTTGTGAAGATCCTATTAGCTAGTGCAACTATACTGTTGTAGGAGATGACAGAGGCATGATGGCAGAGATAGGAGCTGGCAAGGGAGCTTTATATGCTGGCAGAGACATCTTTCATTGCCATCACCACATGTAGCAAAGTATAAATGTTGGTAAAAGTCACCAACAGGAGGGCAGCCATTGTCCATGTTTCCCCTCTGGGTTTCCTCTGAGTTACATAAGCAATACAGCATCATATGCAACCACTGTGTGTCTTTTCTGAATCTTTGTGTCTTGCCCATCTGCAAGCTGGATGACAAACTGTATCATCTGGTGCTAAATTTCTACAAGATGACAGTTTTGTAAGAATTTTGAGTCCCTCATCTCTGTTTGTAGCTTTTTTCACTTGACAGTTGTGGATGAACATCAGGGCCTGTGTCACTTTATCTTTTCCATTACAGAAAACAAACTAGAGGTAATGTTTATTTTCATGCATCTCTGCTGATTTTAAACCTTTTACTGAACATGTTGGGTCTGCTGAGTGTGTTAGTGGGTCTAACTGTGGGTGAGGTTGCTACCTATTTTATATGAAAAAACACAATGTGGTTTTCAAGTATAAAAAGTATGATACAATTCATAGTACAATTATCATTCTGATTTATTTTAAAAAAGAAATGTACAGCTGTCTTGTCTCTGCAGCACAGATGCTACTGCCTAGATGTGGTTGATATGTTTGGTCATTTGAGGATATGTTGATGTATTTGTTTTCTTCACCGTGGCTTGAGGATGATGTTATACACGTCGTCATTTAATGTGCAGTCTGAAATGACTGGAATTAATGGACAAATGTGGGGAAACCAAGGGCCCCTTTCATGTTACAAAATTATAGTGCTGTATGCCACTGCCAGGGCAGCATGCTACAATCATGAGGGATGTAGTTTAGTGGAGCACTAGAGGTCTCTGGCTAGGAATTTGAAATACCACTCTCTAAGCTGCAAATCCCAGAATTCTGTAGGATGTTGCCATGGCAGTTAAAGTGGAATTATACCACTGTAACTGTGTAGTTAGTACAAATGGACCCAGCCCCTTAGAATGAATAGTGTACAGTGGATATTGTATAGCTTATGCTGAGCACAGCTTAGAAACATCACTTTTTTGGACTACAGCTTCCAGATTCCCTGGCTATAAATGTGACTTTTCCAGGGTCTGATAATGAGTGTGTACAAATGGTATCACTGAAGCTGTGAAAAATTAGAACTGATCTGGTTTCAAAGTATAATGAGCACTACATTTGGAAACAAATTGTCATAAACTCTGCTGGTTGCAAATTAACCACCCTCCTTGAAATGCAAGAGATGGCCACTTGGGACATGCGCTTCCAAAACCTGAGTAATTTCACTGGTGGAAGTGCCATTCAAGCAGTTTTGCAGATGAAGCTATATTTTATTAGTTTCATGCTTTCACTCAGCACTTTATTAAGTTTGAACAAATATTTACATTAAAATGTACTTTAAAAAAACATCGAAAACACTAGATAATGGCATTGGCGACTAGACAAAACGATAGAATTTGTGGAAGTAAAAAAGAACATATATGCTGATGCCGATGACAAAAAATCCATTGGACTCAATGAAAGCTCTTGTGGAAAAAAATTAAGATGTTTGGGACATGCTCCAGATTTAAAGTAAACTGAGAGAAAACAAAACTGTTAATGAAAAACATGACTTTGTTGGAAGGGGGGGAGTGAACTAATTGTTCTTTCTAACTTTAAAGTGGAAAGATGGGAGATTAAACATCTGGGAGTTACAATTATGAAGAATAATAGCTTATAGTAACCTTTCCCTTACTGCAAGCTCCACATTCATGAATGTGAGGTAGTGCGAAGCATTGTGTCCCGTTATAATCAATGTATGCAGTGGTTGTATGCCCGCCTGATTATGGGTGTGTGTATGTTATGTCCACTGAGTACAATGGGATGCAATTTGTGGTTTGTGCTTTTTGGTTTACACAGGGGTTTCTGGAACAGAACCCTCACATATATGGAGGACACAGTGTAATGTGTCGCAATAACTATGAAAAAGTCTGAGAAGAAATTAAAAGAGACTTAGAAAAATGGGGACAATTAAATTTATCTCTTCTGGGGGAGAATCACAGTAAGAAAAGGAAATGTTTTATCAAGACTTTTACTTTACTTCCAAAATATCCCCATCATAACATATTGAATATCCTTTGTACAAAGGCAGGAAGAAATTTACAGATTTGTTTCGCAAGTAAGGAAACCCAGAATAAAATTGTTTGGTTTGGTATGCTTGAAAGAATGGATACTACTTAGAGATTAAAGACTCTTGGAACCTGAAGGTCATGATTTAAGATTCAGGAGGCATGATTATATTTGGTATAATAATATTAAGGCATATGCTGAATTTAAGAATCATTGCATTAGAAAGGCTTTTCTATGAGTATGATATAATAAATATAAGCAGATACTTTTTCTTCAAATAATATTAGCTACCTCATCCCAGGAAGCTTTTCTCTTGAAAGAATGGGTTAAAAATTACAGATGGTTGTTTTATTTTGTTGTATTTTGAACAAGACAGCTGTGAGAATTCAAGTGAGATGCTTCTTAAAGAAGGCAGAGATCTTAATTGGTTTGCTTATATGTAACTCAAGGATAGATTTAATTGACAAGAGAGATTTAGCCGTATGGGTTGGCTAAATAAATAAGTAGTGTATTTAAAAAACACCAGATAATGAGCTGTGTGAAACATGAAAACAGTGGGACTGTCAAAGGTGGAAGTTAATACATGGTGAATAGGTAGTGTGAATAAGTGAAATACCATGGAATTCAAAAATATGCCCAGTATCCTAGTGGCCATTTTGGAAAAAGACTGCCATCAGGGCTACTGCCTCATTTGAGGAGGCCTTTGGTGAAGTGCATTTTAGTGAACCTTTTCCTCTTTCCATGGTCCTTGGATGACTGCATCCATAGATGATTGATGTCTGATGTTCTAAATTTCTGCAGCGTCCCAGTGTGACACTATGTGATGAGTATTTTGGCAGGTAGTGAAGAGGAAACTAACATGGCATCACATGTGCTCACTCCCAAAATACTTAGTTTTATTGGTGCATCCCAGTGCTCAGGAAGTTCTTCCAAAAGAACAAGCTGACACTATGGAGGTTGCATGGTATATTTTTCCCCAGTGATGTCAAGAGACTAGGTAATGGATTATGTATCAGAGATTCGAGAATGATTGTTTTCGTTACTGACACCTCAAAGCCAAAACCTCTATGAAATTTGTTCATGAAAATTTTCCAGCACTTGTGCTCTGCAGTAGTGACTTGGCAAACTATGTTAGAATGTATGAACTTGTGGCTCAGAGTTCCTTTTCTGTTTAGATTCTGGTCTGTCAGAGTGTGGGATAGGAAGGCATTTCTTTACCTAAATAAAGTTGGATCCTTGATTCATTAATATCTCCTGCTAATCTTCCTTATTGTAGCCTGAGCTGTGTAGTACTGATTATAACACCCAGCCAAAAAAACAAAAAAGGGGTGCCCAGTTCAGACATCAGGGATGAACTCTTTCAGGCTATTGATTCTCTGGCAACTGCCAAAGGATGCCAGGTTTCTGGCTGAATGAAACAAAGTTAAATTTAAGTCAGTATGCCAAACATGACAACATACAAGAAAGTTCCACACTTTTAATTCAAAAGAAGATATGGGTGATCTCTGCCCTTTTGAGTCCAGAATCAAGAGAGTATTTGCACTGTGCAAGTTGTAGCTCTTTGGAGAGTATTTGCACTGTGCAAGCTGTAGCTCTTTGACAGCAACTTAATTGTCATGGTCCTATCCTATAGAACTATGGAGTCTGTAGATTCGCAAGGTATTTAGGATGATCTGCTGGAGAGCTCTAGTGCTGTAGTTCAAGGGAATGCACTATAGAATTATAATGCACCTCATTAAATACACATTCCAGAATTCCATTGAATGGAACCATGATAATGAAAGCAGCATAAAACTGCTATAATTTGTGTTATGTAGACACATACCAGGAACTGTTTTTATCCTCCTCCTCCTCTGTATTATTGTTATCATTATTAACAGCTCTCAGACTCTTCCCAGACAGTGCTGGTCTTGTTGGCTAGGGGATTTTGGAAGCTGTGATCTAAAAAAAAGTAACATTCTCAAACACTGCTTGATTCAGATCCAGTACAGAGATCCATGTGTTGTTACTGGATAATAGTTTTAGGGAAAGAAGTGGAACATAAGCCACTCAGAATGGCTTATCTAAAATATATATTGGAGTGGCTCTCAAGGAAATCATTATTTAATGATGAGTGTGGCGTTTGTTTTGGTGATCATATCTGAATACACTCCTTCCTATTCAGAAACTTAATGAAGTAATATCATTATTCCAAAGTGGATATTTTTGTACTTTTCCTGGCAGATCTAATTGTAAAAATTGAGGTTCCTTAGGGACAGGGAGTTTAACTCTCTGTTTTCCTAGATCAAAAGTCAGCAGACTTCAGGCATGTTGGACCAAAGTCCTTTGGGGAAAAAAAAATCAAAATCACCAACAAAACTCATTTTTTTGATTTAAAGAATGTGTGCCTCTGAGCATATTCTTGTGCTCTTTTCAATACCAGAACCAGTAATTTGACACAGAAATCCCATGTCTCAGTCCTATCTTTTCCCACTTGTATTGATTTCAGCTGTCTAATTTAGCTTTGTTGCTGTTGTGAAACAAATGGGAGTCAACAACCTTTGTTGGATCTCCTATCAGTGACTGTGATCACAACAGGTGGATCCTTCTCTACTTTCTGCTGACTCTTTGAAGAGTGCCAAATACTTTGGTTTCCTTTGGATCACATATTAATCAAAGCAGATATTAATGCATAGATTTTATCACACATTACTGATAAAACCAGTGAATCATCACCACCACCATGTGATTCTGGCATCAAGGGACATCCTTCATGAATTTAGTAATGTGCACTTGTAAAGTATTAATGCAGCACAACTCATGAACACACAACACAGAAAGGCAGAAAATTCTGTACTGATACTTGTGTGTTGATGCTGAGTACATTTAACATCATTACACTTACCAAACTCTATACTGCAGACTAAGAAATATGACTAATACCTGCAAAGGGTGACCTTAACTCTCCTTCAGCAAGTGTTCAGTTCCAAGGCTCTTAGGATCTCTTTAATTCCCATGAAGCTTTTGTACTCACAAAGAACTTCTTTTCATATAAAAGAAGGTGATAAATATCTGGGAACACTAATAATTTGTGATAAATGTATAGTAAGACAACAATTCACCAGCAATTCAGGGTCTCTGCTTTCCTGAATATCCCAAGGGTTGTTGACACAAATTTGTGCTCTGGAAGATTAAAATACTCCAGGCTGGTTTCCTCTTTGATGCAAAGTGATATTACATTTGGACTGCTAGGCAACAAAGAATCAGCATGGTATGTGTTAGACTAGGACTCTGGGAGACCAGATCTGAATCCCTGGTCAGCTGGGGAAATCTGTTGGGTAACCTTGGACAAGACACACTCGCTTCAAAAAATGGTAAAGGTAAACTTCTGAACAACCTCAAGGTTGCTGTATGTTGGAAATAACTTGAAGATACACAACAATAAAGTAGCTAAAGCTGAGAACAGGCAGAGGCAAAAGGGGTGGGTCAAAGGAGGAGCCAGGTTATACTGGATCCAAATCTCCCTCAGTCCGGGGAGACATCCGCAATGTCAGCACAAAATTAGGCCAGGCTGAGAGTAGTGCTAAGTAATTTCCAACCTCCTAGGAGTGGCTTGGACTCATTACAGGTTCAGCTGGTCTTATGTCAGCTCAGCTGGTCCTTGGCTAGTTAGGATTGCTTTCTGAGGCTCTAAAGATTTGCTCACATATTTTTGTTTTTTGACTAAGGCCATTTCCACACCGGGCTTTTAAAATGGTGCAGAGCGACCTCCGACGGAGGTCTTCTGCACCGTAGAATGGACTGGGTCGGACTACTTTTTGTAGTTCCGTACCTCAGTCCGGTTCTGTGCGACCGGAACTGGTCACGCAGCGTGCTTTTTAAAAACCTCTTTTTAAAGGTTTTTAAAAAGCACGGGGCACGTGACTCTGTGTTGCTCCATCTCCGCGCTCCGGAGCAGATTTGCAGGCGAGCGCAAGTGCATGCCTGCAGATCTTCCAGGGGCGGACTTTTGGCTGGCGAGCTTCTCCTGTTGGTGGAGAGCCTCCACCAACCGGAAGCCGTCATTTTCGACACCAGAGCAGTGCGGAGCGACGAGCTCGCACTTCTCCTCGTCCCGACAGACTCACCCAGACGCTCAGGAAATCCAGTGAGTCCCGTTTTCGTGCGGCCCCCCCCCACGCCTGGAAGGGGCCAATGTATGTACTTCACATTATAGTAGCCATTAATAACCTCTCTTGTCTTTATGACAAATCACGCAACTGGCACAAGGAGCAAAATTTTGCATTAAATTCAGCCAGCTGGATAGCCTGATTTGAGCTTAGAAAAAATGATGACAACAAAGACTTTTGTGTCACCTTAAAGACTATGTAATTTATTGATACATTCACATTCATTTGTCTTTAAGGTTAGCTTTTGAGGTGCCAGAGGTCTTGGTTGTTTTTGCTGCAGGTTTGTAACAACTTACCATGGCTACCTTTAGTCATGCACAGGGAATTTCCAAAATGCTTATTCTTTGTCACTTTTACTGATAAACAAAATAAATGAAATTCATATACTGAATACAAATTTTTCAATTCTCTGCTGCCTTGTTTTTCCATTCTCCAACAGTCTGGATAATGGTTTTTATTTATTTTAAAATCAACCCTGAGAGTTCTATATGCCAACCTCATATATTTTACTGCCTGAGGCAAAGCAGACTTCTTCACTCCACCCCTGCCTCTCCCATGGGACGGTTGGATACAACTATTCAGTATTGTCCAGTTAATTTGGTACATCATGCAGAAAAAGTGAGCTACCTGACAGTGTTGCTGTGGGAATAAAAGAAGGAAGAGGTCAGCGATAGATGCTGCTGTAAGCTCCACTGAAGAAAGGCAGGATATAATAATCAAATTCCATAGGTTCCTCTCCTTTGGAATACAGGCACAAAACCGTTACATTAAGTAATTTTTAATTTGTGTCCCTTTTATGGTATCCAATATCTGCTGCCTAAGGTGATTGTCTCAGTTCTGCCTAATGGTGGGGGCAGCCCCAAGATGCAGAATCTTCTCTGTAGAGAAAATAACATTGGGAAGAAAACAGATTGTGATTATTTCAAAACATGAAATGTGGAAAAAAGTACCGCTAGTATATTTTTAAAATCTTATGTTTTTCCATGCTTATGTTTTTCTAAATTCCATCCTATCACTGTTCTGTTACATATAGATTCAGTATGTTGTTGGACTTATCCATCTTAAAAATTACCTCCTGAGCTGTGGTCAGAAGACATCTTCTGCCCTCTTCTTATACACTCATCTATCTATTCAGTCAATAGAATCTAGAATAACTGTTGTGTTTGATTGCACATACAGGCCTTATGTGTCAGAGCTGTATAACACATGCCCAACATATGGATGGCAGGGGAAGGTTGAGAGATGAGGTCAGTTACCATAATTCTGTTTCTCTCCATTCCATGATTAGATGACTAGAGGGGAATGTGGGAAGGGGGAAATAATAGCAACTTATTCTCTTGCTAACGCATTGATCTAGTGGTCAGCCTGTATTATTCAGATGTATGCAAACTGAAGGTACTCCAGAGACATTTCCTTAGTGTGGTTTCTTGTGAATGTTAATATTGCCGTAGCATTCTATTAATCTTTAGCACTGGTAACTGCAAGTTCCGTGCTCTCTCTTTCTCTCTCTTGGTAAATTTGTGTTTTAAAACGTACTTTCTGATGTCGAGGAGTTATTGCTTTGACTTTCCTTTAATATGGTGTGAAGATTGTTTAGTTGCCCTGTGGGAGTTATTAAACATGTTTCAAATCATGCAAGTCAAAGTCTTTAAGGTCCTTTAAAGTGTTACCTCATACCAAAGGAGCAGAAAAATATTGGGGAAGTTTCCTGAAAAAAATCTGCTGTAAATTACTACAAGTCTCTGACAAGAAAGAAAATTGAGTATAAAAATTCTATCATAGGCCTATTGTATTGTAAATCTTCAGACATGTTTTTGTTGCCATGACCTGCACTGGTGTGTACTTGACTGAAATAAAGCTGATGGTATTTCACAACTATTAATTGGGCCAAAGAGGCTGTTGGCTGGTTGGGGATAAGAAATAAGGGAAATACATTTAGGATGGAGGACTGTAAACATTTGGAACATTTTTAGAGGTGTTTTGTTTCTGCTGTTCCAGTTTATCACTTTGCTGGTATTTCTGAAGTTCTTGTTATCTTTTTTTCAGGACATACTTTTTTAAAAAAAATCCAATGCTCATTTATAGCTCAGCACACTGTTATGTTCTATAATATATGTATATGTATGCATGCAAACACACAGATAACATTTTAAAAAAATCATTCAAGTGATAGATGGCAGTTCCTCAGGTTAGGAAGCACTGTATTCAATAAATATGAAGGTACCCTTAGATGAGAGTAATAACTAACTTACTAAATATGGTATAATAACCCTAGCATCTAGATTTCTGATCTTTAGATAATGGAACTTGTCAATTAAACAGGATTTCTGCCAGCAGAACATTCTTATGACTTTTGATAAATGTGCTGTCTCATTAGTGGTTTAGTGTCTATGGTGTCCTTGACCGAGATCCTTCTACCGTATGGTCCAAAATCTTCAACTGTTACTTCTGATTTTCATAGACACATTGATTTCAAAGATTAGGGGACCTGGTCATGTAATTTCTTCTTCTAGCTAGATAGATGGCCTGAGGTATTGAACTGAGATATGATTGTTTTTCTTTGGTAGCTGATTGAATCCTCTCTTTGATAAAGCTGAGTATCTTCATTCCTGTAATAAATAATATTGGCCTAAATCCAACTGATAGTCTTTATTAGAGTAGACTTATTAGCTCACGGAACTTATGTAAGTGTTGACTTGTGCTTCCACTGATTCAAAGGATCTACTCTTATTGGGACTAAAATTGAATTTAGGTCATTGCTGTCCTTAAAATGTGCTGGTCCTTTCTGGTACCTTTCGATTCCTTGTGATGACAGTTCTCTATCACCGATGCCATTTGTACTTGACTCCTTCCTGATTCTGTGTTGCTTTTTTGGTGCTTCTTGATTGTTTGTGCTGAATCTATTAATTTTATTTATTTATTTTCCTGCTTTTCTGCCTAATAGGATTCAAAGTGGCTTACAGTATAAATTAAAACAGAGCAGTTAAAAAAATGCAGTTCAAAAGTTAAAAAAAGCATTAAATAGTATATGAAATTAAAACACTGTATTTAAAACAAATATGTGCAAACCAAGACTGATAAAATTAATCAGGAATCACATAGTTAACCAAAATGAGCTCAGATCTTCAGGGCCAGATTAACTGCATCTCAGAATATTAAAGGAATTTGCTGACATACTTGCACAACCACTTTCCATTATTTTTCAGAAATCTTAGAGAATGGATGAAATGCCAGAGGAGATGAGCAAACATTGTCCATCTTTTCAAAACAAACAAACAAACAAACAGAAGCAAAATAAATAAATAAATCCAGGAAACAATACCAGGAAAAATATCAAACAGATTATACAGGAGGCTCCAAGCATCCTGATGACAATAAAGTGATTAGTAGGAACCAGGAGGGGTTTGTCAAGAACAAATTCTGCCAAACCAACCCTATATCTTTTTAAAATCAAGTCACTAGTTTTGTAGATGGTGGGAATTCTGTGGATGTCATTTATCTGAATTTCAGCAAAGCATTTGATAAGGACCCCTATGATATTTTGATTAGCAAACTGACTAAATATGGAACAGAAATACCATCAAATGGATCCATATTTGGTTGTAAAACCATGCTCAAAGAATTGTCATCAGTGGCTATGTTTTAAATTGGAAGAACGTCTTAAATGGAGTGCTGAAGGGTTCTGAGCTGGGGCTGGCACTCTTCAATATTTTTTTTATCAATGGTTGGGTGATAGGGTAGAGGGAATCTTTACCAAATTTTCAGAAAATACAAAAAGACCTTGTTAGACCAGAAAACTGGGCTGAAGTTAATACAATGCAATTCAGTAGTGACAAATATAAACAGAGAAACATTTATGCTACAGAAACCAAATACACAGGTATATGATTGGGGATATTTGGCTCAGCAATACTACATATGAAAAAGATCTTGGGATTATTGTTGATCATAAATCAAATGTGAGGCAGCTGTGTGATGCTGTAGCAAAGAAGGCAAATACTATCTTGCAATAATAGAAACATAATTTCCAAGTCAAGGGAAGTAACAGTCCCCCTTTATTCTGTACTGGTCAGACCTCATCTGGAGTACACTAGGTCTCCAGTATCCACCAGGGTAGTATCCATGGTGTCAGGGTCAGAGACCCAGGCGGCAAGACAGCCCAGAGAACAGAGTGGGAGAGCTAGCAGAGTCCTGCTGGGAGGAGTCAAGGATGCACTTACTCAAGGGAAGTCCATTTACCTAAGCCAGAGCGACAAGCAAAAGCCATAGTCAGAGTTCCAAAAGCCAGGTATCAGGAGCCAGGTGCTAGAAGCAAGGAAAGGACCTGTAGAAAGTTTGCCACAAGCAAAGGAAAGCTTCCAGGCAGGCAGTTATATATCCCAAGACACAGGTGTGGCTAGTCACTGCTTCTTGAACTTAATCAAGGAAGCCTCCCTTTGCTCAGCTCTCTTGAGTCTCTGCCTTGTTTGTGGGCTGATTGACAGAGGCTCCAAAGCATCTTCAGAATCGGATCCCAGTTGCCCTAAAGGAGCAGGCAGAGGAACGTCCGAGCCCACTTGGTCCATGGCAGCAGGGGGAGCTCTTGAGCTGCATGACTCATCTCCAGCCAGAGCCACAGGGACCAACAGCTGCTGCTCGTCATCAGCAGCTCTGACAGGGGCTTCAGTTATCACACATGGTTTCACTTACCCTTGATCCACTCCATGGCTGCTGTTGCCAGCCAGGGTCCTGGCTATATGCAACTGGACCCCATGCCATTGTCAGCTGAGAAAGGTGAGAGAGGCACTTCGGTCTGAGCAGCTGGGCTGGCACCTACTGGGGGTGTTGCTTGCCAAGCCCTGCTGGCAGGCAGGCGGAGCTGAGTGGTCAAACTGCCTCCGTCCCTCACCTTCTCATCCAACTTGGGGTCAATATATAGCAGTAGGAATTAGCCTTTTTTTTTTTTTACCATCCATATCTTCTATGGATATGGGGGACTTACTGTACCATGTTCAGTTCTGGGTGCCTCATATTAAGAAAGATATAAACAAGTTGGAGAAAGTTGACAGAAGGTCAGTGAGGATGATAAGCAGTATGGGAAAACGAAACATATGAGGTGAGTTTGACGGAGCTGGGCATATTCAGCTTGGTGAGGGGTTGACATGAACACACTCTTTAAATACCTCAAGGGCTGCCACAAAAAGGATTGTGCCGGCTTGTTCCCTGTTTCCTCAGAGGACAGAACTAGGTTAAATGGTTTTAAGTTACAGGAGGATAGATTTTGATTGAAGTTTAACATGAACTTCTTGACAGTGGCCCTTTCCAGATGTGGGGGGGGGGAGCCGCGTGAAAACGCTACTCACCGGACTTCTTCAGCGTCCGGGCGAGTCCATGGGGATGAGGAGCAGTGTGAGCTCATCTCTCTGCACTGCTCCAGAGTCCAAAATGGCGGCTTCCGGTTGGTGGAGGCTCTCCACCAACTGGAGAAGGTCGCCAGCCGAAAGTCCGCCCCCGGATGATCTTCAAGCACGCACTTGCGCGTGCCTGCAAATCTGCTCCAGAGCACGGCAACGTGTCGCGTGCTCCGTGCTTTTTAAAAACCTCTTAAAAGAGTTTTTAAAAAGCACTCTGCGCGACCAGTTCCGGTCGCGCAGAACCGGACTGAGGTGCGGAACTACGAAAAGTAGTCCAACCCAGTCCACTCCACGGTGCAGAAGACCTCCGTGGGAGGTCGCTCTGCCCCGTTTTAATAGCCCGGTGTGGAAATGGCCAGTGAGAGCAGTTTAGCAATGAAACCAAATTGCCTGGAGAGATGATGAGGTGTCCCTCTCCGAATGTCTTCCAAAAGAGGCTGGACGGCCACCTGCAGGGGATGCTCTAGCTGGAGATCCTGCAATGAGTAGGGATTTGGATCTGATAGCCTGTAGAACCGCTTCCAGCTCTATCATTCTATGACCCTTCTAGGCAGCCACATGTATCCCTGTGCACACAGGAAGCAGGTGTCAACCTGACTGGTGATTGCACAGTAGTTGAGGCGCCCCAGTCGGGAAGCAGATTGATGATCAGCAGACATACAATAATATTAAGATTCACAGGGGAGAGCTTTCTCTCAGTTCCCCTAACATCACATCACAGGGATGTTTGGTGAAGACATGGAAGAACTTTTTCAGTGGCTGCTTTCAGGCTGTGGAACATGACAGGTTGGGGTGGCCTCCTCCCTGCTCTTTTTCTGCCAGCAGGCCTTTAAGTCTTAACTTATGTGGCAGAGTGGTCTTTTAAGGTGTTGTGCTGTGCTCCCATCTTTTCTAATGCTGTTTTAAATGTGTGTTAAACTGTTTTATCTTTTTGATTTTAATTGAACTGTTTATTTGGTTGTTTCTAATTTCTGTGTGATAAAATCGTAGCTGTGATTCCTTTTAATTTCTGGTAAACTGCCTTGGATCCCATTTTAGGAGAACTGTCCCTTTGCTCTTTGAAAGCTAGGCTCTGTACTCAAGCACTTCCTGCTGTAGGTGGCGTGGGCTGGGCTTCTCCAAGCTGCTCCCACCTAGGCCAGGTACCATGGTGGATTCCAGCCCTGGAAAGGAGAGAGGGATTGTGGGGTGGCCAGCAGCTACTTCTCATGCCCCTTTACTTCAACACCTGGACAAGACCATTCTGTTTGTGGGGGTCTCAAAGCCTTGTGAGTTAGTGTAAGTGAGTTACTACTTCAAGAGCATAAATAGGGTATTACTGGTGTTGGTAGAATCGTAGAATCGTAGAGACAAGGGCCATCCAGTCCAATCACCTGTCATGAAGGGCTATATAGTCAAAGCACTCTGACAGATGGCCATAAAGCCTCTGTTTAAAAACTCCCCAAAGAAGGATATTCCACCACACTTGTGTGTGTGGGGTGGGGGTGGGGGTGGGGAGTATGATAAACCTACTACTTTACAGGCTTTTAAGGAGTTTTGAAGTAACACAAAAGGAAAACAAAGATTTCCTTTAAAAGAAAGTTGCTGGTTGGGTAGGAGGAAAATATAACGAAAAGGCAAGGGAGGGAGTTTAAAATATTCAGCGATTTTCAAAACATCATCTGAATTAAAAAAAAAAAATAGAAACAGTAAGTACAGCAACAATCCTGCCAAGACCTGAAACATTTGCCCTCTGTAGAACAACCCTAGATAGACCAAAGGTCCATATAAGGCAACTTCTTATCTTAGAATCGTTGTGCTTTTGTTACTTGTGTGTTCTGCAACTTGTGGGTGATGTACTTGGGTTTTTTTCCCCCTAGAATCACTGGACAAGTACAGTGTCATTAATCACTGAGTGTTCAAGGATGCGTTTAGGTCTGTCTGGTCTACGTCAAGGTGTCTAGTAGAGTTGCCAATTACCTGCTGTTATATGTGCACTCATTAGTGCTTCGAGAAGGAATGTTTCTAATCGTACAAGAAATGTAAGTTTGAACTTATAAGTATAGCAACATTCTAGGTGGAACTGAGAGCCCTACTTTTTGCCTGGGTTTTGTCCATTTATTTAATTTTTTTTTTTTTGAAAACTATTTTGAGAATCAGTTTTTGCTGTTCCCTCAGGCCCATGACTTTTGCAAGCGTTTTCTTGAGAAACACTATCCAATTAATTCTAAACATGTTTCAAAAAACTGTAACAAAATGATGACAGCAATTCTTTGGATAAACATTTTCTAATTAACATATTTCAGAAAATGGTAACAAAATGGTGCTAGTAATTGTTTGGCTCAACCTTTTCTTATATTTTCATGGAATTGTATTATTTTGCTTTGTTTATTTCCTCCAGCTTGCCCCAATTGCTCAATGGACACGACACACCCATACCTATGGGCAGAACAGAAAACCAAATCCAATATTTAATATATTGAGATGTTCCATCACTGAACCAGTTTAATGACGTTCTGTTTGTAATTTTAATTTGTTCACACCATTTTAATTTTTACCAGGATTTCTGGCAATCTGTACAATGCTGTGTCCCAGGTAGTCTGTTCGTTCAACCATAGTTTTTGTTTATCTGTCTTTGGCCATTTCCACACTACATTGTTATAGTGCTATTATCTCACTTTCAACATCTTGTGGAGTTCTGGGGTTTATAGTTTATTGAGTCCAAAGAGCTCTCTGGCTGAGAATTCTAAATGCCCCTCACTAACCTGCAAACCCCAGGATTCCATAGGATGTTGAAAGTGTAATAATAGCATTGTATCAGTGTAATGCAGAAATGGCCTTGTCTATGGCCATTGCCGCACCATGCTGTTATAGTGCTATTATTCCACTTTCGACATCCTGTGGAATTCTGAGGTTTGTAGTTTACTGAGGCCGAAGATGCCCCTCACTAAACAAACCCCAGGATTCCATAGGATGTTGAAAGTGGAATAATAGCTCTATAACTGTGTAGTGTAGAAATGGCCTATGTTATATTTAGTTAGATCTTCTATTCAGTTCCCAGTTACACTCACAAAATAGAAATGGGGCAAGAAGTAGGGGCAAGGGTGATTAAGTGGCTGCAGCCAGCTGGGACAGGTTTAGCTTTCATTCCAGAGAAAGATTGCTGCTTTCTTTGCTTCTGTGTAAGTCAATGGTGGACAACTGCCAGGGTTTTGGGAGCTACATTCCTCCCCCCACCAAGGATCTAGAAGAATTGTGCCCCACATTGCTACTCCTTCAATTTTTAAAAAGTTATTGCCCATGGTACATGCACTGTACTTTCCTCACTCTGATGTAAATGAATGGTTTATTTCAGAGGTGAGGATTCATTCCTCTGGAGATAAATAGAGTGGGGCACATTGAAACATGGTTGCGATGAGGGCAAAGCCATTCATGAGCTGGCATTCACTGATAGTTTCTGTCCCTACTTTTCCCATGATATTTCAGGACACAACTCTAAACTGATTGTGAGAATTATGAACTTTGGATAGAATCTGTAGTAGAATCTACTTTCTCTAGTGCTCTCTTCTTTGACCAAAGAAGACTTTGTCACTGTACTTGATAGAATTTAGTTGTTATAAGGTCCAGAGAATGGATAAAAAGCAGTTGCAGAGCCTAATTGATAAGAACTAGAAAGATTACCAGAATTTTGAATGTAAAAAAAGAAGGTGATTTGACCAGGTTAAATTCCAGCAGACAACTTCACTGAGTAGTCAGTAAAATAAAATTTATAACTACACAACCAGGGAGAGAATGTTTAAGTTCAAAGGAAATAATTCTATGTGCAAAATACTATAGGGATTCTAAGTTGCATTGGACATTATCTGTCTGTCATTGTGCTCAATAAGGTACTGAATGCCTTCTTGTGCAGCATCCAAAAAATACTTACATGTGAAGTCATCAGGAGGATTCCAGCCACTATTTACAACTGTGCTGTTCTCAAAATTGCAGGATGCCTACACCTCCACTTTCTATGTGAATTATTCAATAAAATGTAACTCAAAGAGACTAAAATGTCTCATCCTCCAACTGTACAAGGGTTTTAACCCTGGCTAGAGCAAACTTTTTTTTCCTTTGAGTGCATTCTGTGCTTTGAATATTGACTTTAAATATCCTTCACTTCTAAATGTTGTTGTGTCTCCCTACTAACAAAGGAAACAATAAACTAGACTCCTGAAACAGCATTGAAAAGAGATGGGACACTGATTAAGGATGCTCAATGTCAGTGGCAGTTATGGGACTTCCAGACTTATTTAGATATTTTTTGGTTCTTACTATTTCCCCTTGATGTTGCAGAGTTTAGTGCACCTTGAGGAGATTTCAGTGTAATTATATAACTGGTTTGTTTAAAGTGAGTGTTTCTTTTCAACCACTAGAGTCACTTTGTTGTCTGCCATTTCATGAATGAAACAGAGATACATGAATAACATTAGAATCTCTTTAAACAGCACCAGTGGTTTCCCACACGTAGTCTTCCAGATGTTTGGGACATCCAGATGTTTGGGACATTAGGTCCCATAACTTCCATCTTTCTTGGCCAGTGGACAGGAATAATGAAAAGGCAACATGTTCAGCACCTTAGCATTTAGATATCCAGGAAAAAAAAAACCCCTTACTTTTGCTTTTGTTGAATATATCCTAAAGTAATTTGGTTTTATCTAAATTCATGCACTCACCTACAGATTTTTAAACTTGTTGGTGGGCTTATTCCTATGGTAACTAAATGGATGATTGAAGCACTCAAATGTTTTATAGGGATTTACAGGCCTATTACTGTCAAAATGAACTAATAAAATATTCACCCCTGAGTGAAAGTTATAATTTTCAAGTTAATAACAGTATTGTTATTGACGATAGGGGAAAGAAACCTTTTGAAATGTGAGGTCTTTGGTCAGTATAAAGCAATATGCAATTATATTAAATTTAAAAATGAGTTATTTAGAAACAATACACAATCACATTAAATGTAAAGGTTTCAGGATCTTGAAATTATTTTTTAAGGAAAAGAAACTTGCACATGTAAAAATAATATTATGTGTCTGAGGAGGACAAAAACACTGAAAACTTTTTTTTATAATAAACAATGTGGTTCATCTTCAAAATATTCACTCTTCATAAACATGTAATGCTTTCAATCTTTTTTTCTGTTCTTATTAGAAACACATATAGTTCATGCTTTTTTTTCCCCTGTTGAACCTACAGGCAATTGGCATGATTTGTAGTTCCACAACATTCTGATGCATAAGCCAGTTTCAATATCTGAATTCACATAAAGGTTTATGAACTTAGAAGCTGCAGAAATGAAAATGGTTTAATTGTAATTAAATACTGTGAGACATTTATTGTGTTATTATTTAAATCTTGATTTGTAATTGCTGCTGAATTATCTGGAAATGTTGCTCTTTACTTTTTTTGGATGCTACACTGAACCAATCTGAGTGTGGTTTTTCTGTGGAAAACTGGAGTACAAATAAACATGATCCTGATCATACAGAACAATATGATAATTTGATATGTGATCATCTGAGATGCCTCAAACCAGATTTGTCATTCCTAGGAAGACTATGCCTTTGCAATAACAACTTGTCCTACAGCTGTTAAAAGCACAGGAGCTCAGAGGAGAAAAGCTAGCAAAGAAAGTGGTCAGAGGGAGTGCATCAGATCCCCTTGGGCATCAAGTTCACCTTCCTTGTTTTCTGTCTGTGAACTTTGAAAGCTGTAGTGTATACTTGTTAGTCAAGGCTTTCATGACCCACCAGATAATTTGCATAATTATCATATTATTTGCATAATATGAAAATATTACTTCTTGGATTTTGGGAACTAGAAAATGGTAACTGTGAGAGAAGCTGCCTGAGTGCTGGTTTCTAGTAAGGGTGGTGAGGAAAGTTAGGAAGTGGAATGCCAAACAGGCATCAAAGTAGAGGGAGAAGAAGACATGTAAGAAAGAGAGCAGAGAAGGAGAGATGCATGGAAATGAACAGAACAAAGAAATTTCTACAACAGGAGAAGCTGGTACAGGCTAAACGAGTACCAGGATAGAGAGAGAGAGAGAAAGTGTGAAAGAAAAAGACTGTGGGGATGAGAGACAGGAGAGAGAGTGCTGGGATAAGAATGTGACTTATGGAGTTCTAACCTGGTTGAAGTCAGGTACTTAGGCTAATAATAAATTCTAATAATATATTACACTTTGGTTCCATATAATTGTGCTCATCGTTATGTTAACTAATAGAAAAAAATATGCTTTTACAAACACATTCCCTCTGTCTTCATATATATAGAGAGAGAGAGAGAGGGAGGGAGAGAGAGAGAGAGACAGAGAGAGTAAGTGAGGGAGAGAGGGAGAGAGGGAATATATATATCTGAACAAAGAAAACATTTAATCCTGACATTTACAGTGAACAATATGATTTGAGTATCATAGCAATCCACTTTTCTTTCACATTTCTTTCACATCTTCACATCTTTGTTATCCATGAGCTTTGGGAAACCAGAACATTTATTTTTAACTGATTTTTTTTTCTTTTTAAAATTGACCAATTAAAAATTGAACAATACTTTTCAATATTTTGGAATGGAGGGGAGACACTATTTTTTGGGATGAGGCACATGGTTTTCAATAAAGGACTTTCCCCACATCACAAGTTTTTCGGAAGTTAAACTTCAGACCTATGAAACCCATTTGTATGCTGTTCTTTACAGATACCTCAAATCAGCTATGCATCTACAGCTCCAGAGTTAAGTGATAACACCAGGTATGACTTTTTCTCTCGGGTGGTACCTCCTGACTCCTATCAAGCGCAAGCCATGGTTGATA
Source organism: Cyclura pinguis (assembly GCA_030412105.1). Lineage (NCBI taxonomy): Eukaryota > Metazoa > Chordata > Lepidosauria > Squamata > Iguanidae > Cyclura > Cyclura pinguis. Next base: position 80,934,327 of record CM059603.1, on the reverse strand, counting down.
TTGTGACAGCACTTGGATGGAACTATGTGTCAACATTGGCTTCAGAGGGAAACTATGGAGAGAGTGGTGTTGAAGCATTTATGCAGATCTCGAGGGAAATTGGTAAGTGGATGTATATATATCAATGTTTTTAAATGTACTTAGGGCTGACAAGTTAGCAAGCTCTTGAGCATTGTCTTGTGGTGTCTGCTTGATTGTTGTGGAACAATGAAACCTTTTGGGGGAAGCTGAATATGGTATGGCCAGTTTTGTTAGTCATTGATCAGTTAATGTAATATTGTCATGGTGGTTTAGAAAGCAAAAAATCAAAGATCTGAGAGGCCATATAAAACCGTAACACTTTTGGAAGATTGTGATGGAAATTAAATCTTTGCAGATGATTGCCTGGGGTCTTCTCGGACATTGTGTTGTTTCAATGTGGATAGAGAAGGGATCGGGAAGTTTCTTATGCCTAAAGAGTGATAAATGGTTGATAGCGTTTGGAGTATGTTTTCACCTCTTATAGCTTCAATGTGGAAAAAGGAAGGATCAGAGGATACTATAGCTCTGAGTATTGAAAGAACTGTCCTCTCAAATATTCATAGATCCTTGGTGATGTGGTGAATGAATGGTTACCTTGGATTGCCATCTGAATTCTCCAGTACACTTCTGTAACATAATGCCATTCACATAGGTTGACAAATGATTGTACCGTGAATCTGCCTTTCTCTGCTCTTTGATTGTTAAGTGGGACCTCAAAGATGGGACTTTGAAATATATAAGGAAGAGTGAGAAAAATACATATTGTGATCATCAAGAATATTGGGGTTTTAAACACTAGTTAGTAAATCTTTCCTATTATAGTTCATGCATTTTAAAAATCTTGTTGATCCAGTTTTTACTTGCTTAACTAATTCCTGACATACCCTAGTTGTTAATTTTAGGATGAAATGAGCTATATAAAAGCAAAGTCATTAGTGCAAGGTGTTTTTTCTGTTATCTCTTTGATCTTTATCTATCTGGTGCTCATTAGAGTAGTTACTTTTTGTCTTGAAAACTAGGTCTTCTTAAAGAACAATAGATTTTTAGTGTGCATTAAATGATGAAAGGAGAACAGCGAACATTGGGTGGTATGGTTGAGGTATTCATTAATGTTCATCAGTGAGATTCAATCTTCTAAGTAATGCTTATGTAAGAGATCTAAAAGAAAATTATTAAACAAACTTGTGACATCTCCACCCTAAATGGAAAAAGCAAAACCCTCAGGCAAACTTGCCAATCCTTCCTTCTTCAAGGCCTTCAGGGTGGCATGCATAGGTGGCATTCATTTTATTAACCCAGCAACCTTGTGAGATTGATGAGTCTGAGAAGAGTTAATGGCCCAAGGTGAACAACTGAGAATTATGGATAAATGGAAATTTCTCAGTCCAGATCCAGCAACTGTTCTTTGCTGGCAATTAACATGGCAGTATGTCCTAAATATCAACAGAAAACAATTTCACCCAGATGAAATAATAGAGAAAATTATTGTCTATGGTAAATTACAAAACAGTTTTCATCTTCAAACCTAGGAGTACTCAAGTGAAGTAACATCTTGCCTTTAAAGTAGGGGAATCTTGTGTATCTCCAGATATTGTTGGACCACAGTGGCTAGTAGCCCAAGGCAGCACAGCCAAAGGTGAGGAGGGTTGGGAACCACAGTCTGGCAACATCTGGAGGATGTCTGATTACCTCCTTGCTCTAAAAGACTTTCCATCTCAATGCTTATGTCAGTGCATAGATTTGGGGATTGGACTTGATCGCCCTTGTGGTCTCTTCCAACTCTATGATCCCATGTATAGGCATGTAGACTGCTGAAGACATTTGGTACATTCTATATCAGAGCCACCAGGAATTGACCGCTTCTATCCCATGCACACTTTGCAGTGATCTTTACCTGTCAGTTTCAGTAGGCTGTGCAACAGTAATCTGATTGTGTGTAAATGAAGGATGGTTGGCCCCAGCAAAGATGACATTACCAAAGAAAACAGGAGTGGTGAGGTTATAGAACTGTGGTTCATCAGCTGAAAAACTTTCTCAGATCACTGATACCCCAGTAATTTGTATTCAGTTTCACAGGTATGCTAAGAAAACAGCATTCTCACTATTGTATCATGATATGTAAGTTAGGCAAATATTCTTTAGAGTGAGAATCAAAAAAGCAAAAACAAAAACAAAACCCATGCTGTTAAACTTTACAGATTTTGGGAATATTTGGGGAAACCCCAAACATTTAATGACTTGCTAACAAAGAGACTAGTCAGTGGCTTTGGAAAATAATGCTATAAAAAGAATGTTCTGTGTTGTTTTAGGTTACAAGCCTTTAAGAATTCTGCAAATGCATTTGGCTGTCCTTTCTACTTGTCATTTCCTTAAATATTCAGAAGGGAAATGAATGGACTGTCGACTCAAAGCCGCATAATGAAAAGGTCAATGTGGGACCTCAATAACATGTCACAGGTTTCTATTAGGCATCAGCAAAGATCACATGTAGTACACAGCCCCACTGAATATTAATAATTCCTAGGACAATGGTTGTAAATGAATCTGGGAAAGTACTAAAATGTCAAAATGTGAATTATTGTCTGAAGACAACGTAGTAGATGGATATACTTAATTCCTGGCTTTTACTAGTTTGACTGTGTTAACAGTCTTTGCTTTCCTGAGCTCCTGTACTTTTATCACAAAACTGAACTGCTATGAAATTTGAGTGGAACATAATTAATGTGTATGTCTAGCATGCTAATAGCTTTAATTCTGAACAACTACATAGGACTATTTAGAAAATATAAATGCAATATATAGAAAATACTATATCTGTTAGATACAGCATACAAGAGTTACTTTTTTGGATTATAACTCCCAGAATCCCCCAGTCAGCATGGCCAGTGGCTGGTGAATTCTTGTAATAGTAGCCCAAAAGATACAGGTTCCAAACTCTGGTAATAGTTTAGTCTGAGTGCAGTGCTAGTGAAAATTTGCTAATGCAAGGGAAAATCTCTATACATCTTTCCCATTCTGTTTCCCTTTTCTCCTCACATGACTCTAATGAGGACTGGAGACCTTTGGGCAGATCTGGGATGTGGAATAGAGAGTGTTGAATTGGGGTAGATCAGGAAGGAGCAGCTTATACAGCATCACAAGTGAAACAGATCAAAGGGAAATAGAGAAACTATCAAGTAGGATTGGGCTCAATAGTTAAATTGCACATCCACATATAAAGAGAGTCTACATCCAAAAAATTAATTGGGGGTGTGGGTGAGAAAGCTGCCCATGTTCTGCGTATAGGATTGCAGCTGGGTATTTTGCTAACCAAACATGGGAAAAGGATTTCGGATTAGATCAGCTTATTTGAAGAGCTTATATTCATATCATATTCATGACAGACTTATGGAAGAAAGATCCCTGGATATCTTCTAGAAAGAGTAACTCCTCATGTTTAGTCAGAGTCAGCTCTATATTGGCATGGATGAGAAGTCATTTCAACTGACTTCTTAATGCTAATATATTTAGTTCGAACCCAAACTTGTGCATGAACTGAGATAGTTATCCTTTAAAATTCATACTTTTCCAAATCTTATAAAGCAGTTCTTCCATTACATTTTGTGTACCAAAATGTCTAATAGGTGAAAATGAAGACAAGCATTCATAAATGAAAGTTATGAAACTAACACAAACAATTACGATGTATTAGGGAAAATTACTTTCAAAAATGTATCTTAGGGAGAAAAAACCTCCCTGAAATGTATCTGTTAAGAGAAATGTGTTCAAAATTGCCCATGGACATTCATGCAGAGTTTTTTAAAAATACGCAAGCTGGTAGGTGAACGGAATCATATGGAAAAATAAGAAAATGAATGACACCAACACTGACAGGTTTGGCTACTCATAGATTTGAAGAGATCCTAGGTAAGGATGGACTAATTATTCAAATATACTCAAAAGATGGTCAAAAATGTATTCTTCAAATGTCAGGAAACTCTAATAAGGAGAATCCTGGAATGGATTCATTCAAAACTTTTGTGCAGAAAATGTGTCTTCTGCACTGAAAATGATGTTTTCTGCACAAAAGACCATGTGCAATTTTGCACAAAATGAGTCCTTAAATACTGCATTTTCTGTACAGAAAATAGCATTTTCTGCACAGAAAAAAAAACATGTTAAGTTTGTGCAGAATAGGTCTGAAACTAAAAATTGTCTTTGCAAACATGGTCCAGAGCCCAGGGGGCCTCATCAATTGACTTTCAACTCCTCCAGAATTCTAGAGCAGCATCACTGTGCTGTTGTGAGCATAATTTTGGGTATCCAGGAGTGATGTTATGTCATTACTTCTTGCCTTTTCAGCTATTTTGTTGGTTGTTGCTTTGGGGGGGATGCCTGAAACAATGTCTTTTTGTCTGGCAGAGTCTTTTAAAGGAGTTTCAGCAAACAAACAAAAAACACCTATTTTTTAAAATCCAGCAAATATTTGGGTGGGTGATGGGGGTTTAAGAGGCAGTGAGCACCCTAAAGATTGCACCCTTTACATAACCCTTACGCTGGATTAGTCTCACTCCAACTTTAACTGTATGGTCAGCCATGGTATATTTTTGGTATTTCCTTTTCTACAAGTTTATCAAGCTATAGATTGGTCAAGAGAGGCTTCCTCCTCTCTAATTATGTGTGTAGGCACACACATGCGTACGCACACACACACATATAGTTATGTGTTTCATTCAACCATCATGGGGCCAAATAAGTGACAGCCAGACTCTTGGTTGCCAGCAAGAAAAACACAGTGGTTGGCCTTCATTTCTCAAACTCTGTCAGCAGAGAATGATTAAACATCATCTCTCTAGGGCACTGGCTTTTTGCTTGGTTCGGTTATTGCGACGTTCTTATTACAAAAATCCAATCCGTCGCCTTAATGGTTGCAAAATGCTGGAGGACAGGTTTTATCCCTTCTAGTGGTCAGTGAAGCATCAGCTTGAGTCTTGATGGGAAGTAGCTGCCTCATATGACAGGCGGTTAAAGGAAAGAATCTAAATGACAAGGCAGAACACTCCAACTTATTATTAAGGGAAAACATTCAGTACCTTTTGAACTCTCTCTCATTCTCTGCTCATAATACTGAGACACTGAAACATCTGTCAGTGCAAACACATTGATGGAAAGGTTTCCAAGCAGGGCTAAATAGTGTGGAAGATTTTTTGGGGAAATGAAATTTGTTCTGTGGTTTTGAAGGTTAGAGCTAGGAAGATCGGTAACATTATGAGCTGGTCTCCCCAATTTGTCATTCTTCATCTCTCTTTCTCTACTTGTCCCCACAATAGTAGCACTTCTGTTCATTGAAACAGAGTTTGGAAAAGTTGTTTGTTCTAAAGGAATTTTAGATGTTACACCCACACCTATAGTCATATAAAGTATAGTGATACAAATAAGGGAGGGGGAAGCATTGTGTGGCATTTGTAAAATACAAATTAATTTCTTAATGGAAAATTAAGAAATGAATCAATAGGGATATATAAGTGATAAACATATTAATCAAAGGGTAGATAACAGGTATTGAAGCATCCAACTATTTTTCATGATGGAAGTAGGAGGTTACGGAAATGTTAAAGGTCTGTAGACATAAGTATGTGAAAAACATTGAAAAATGTTTTGTTTTCATTTTAATACTGATATTTAATATTATATTTGTTATTTAATATAACATTGTTACTAATAGATGAATGATAACATAACAGTTATAATAAGAGGGTTATTTGTATGGATTATACAAGTATAAGAAATTGAAAGATAACAGAATGTATATGTATATGACATGCATACAGATATGTTGAATCTGATCTATTTTTATTTTAATAAAAATACTTTAAAATAGCAAAAGTTGCTTGTTCCAAAGTACAATGCCCTGTATTATCTAGCCAGCATGAGGATTCAGGCAGTTGTAGTTCAAAACAATAACAGGTTTGAGTTAGATCTATGCAGATTTTCCTTTCCCTACTAATGGCCACAGTTACTATGGATAAAGAAACTTAGCATGCCAGACTTGACATACATCCTGTTTTGTTCTAAATGCTATATTTAGGAGCGGGTTTAGCAGTAGCAGTTATGGAGAACAGGGGAGCAGCAGTGAGACTGGGAGAAAGAGGTGTGTGTGTCCCCATAAGTTACCCTTCTGCCTTTGGGGAAGAGGAGAAGACATTCCTTGCCCAGTCTTCAGAATCTGTACTTTGAATAGAAGGAGACATCTTCTCCTTTGCTTTAGGCAGAAAGCTGTCTACATGAGCCCTGCCCAGAAGTATGGAAAAAAAACATCATGATGGCACAAGAAACCATTAAGATTAGTAACAAAGAGCATGATTTTACTTCCACTGTTACCCCACAGTATGAAGCAGACATAGCACACTCATGCCAATAAAAAGGAACTGGGAGAAAGAAACCAAGACCAGAAATTTTAATGATCTGATTCCTTATATAGGCCTTTTCCACACGGGGTTTTTGAAACGGTGCAGTCCGTCCTCCAAGGAGGAGGTCTGCACCTCAGACCGGACTGGGTCGAACATATTTAAGGTAGATCTGTACCTCAGTCCAGTCCGGAACTACCCCAAGTGGTCCTCCAATGTACTTTTGAAAGACCTGATTTTTCCGGTCTTTCAAAAGTACACAGTGCGCCAGTGCGAGCCTGCTCCCTTATGCAGATTCGCAGGCTTGCACCAATGTGAGCCTGTGATCTGCCCGGGCGCGGGCTTTAGGCTGGCGAGCTTCAGCGGTTGGTCAAGACCCCCGACCAACTGGAAGCCAACATTTGGGACGCCGGAGGAGTGCGTATTGATGAGCAAGCACTCCTTCGGAGCGCCGTGGACTGGACCGGGGACACGAAAGGTCCTGTGAGTAGCGGGGGCGGGGAGGTTCTCTCACCTGGTGTGGAAAAGGCCATAGTCTTGTATAGTCTCCTTCACACTTTTTTTAAATTATTTTTATTAAACATTGAAACAAGAAAACATAACCAAAACCAACCACATATTTACACAAGACTTACACAAAACTAAAAAAACAAAACATACATATACATAAGCTACATCCTCCCTACATATTTTACATCAGACATAAAAATTGCTACGTTACATACTACATACATTATTTACAAAATCTTACAAACATAAAATGCTTCCCCCTTTTCATGGGATACAGCTATAAAGTATTTATATAGGTCAACTATATAAAAAATTAACTTCCGTAAATCAGAAAGGGAACAAATTATATATCTGCTTGTACATACTTTCCCGTAATTAACTAAGATTAACATACCTGTTAGCCCTCATATTTTATCGTAAACTTTTCGTATACCACCTAATAATTCTTGTTTGTTAACATCCCTATTCTTCCATACGTTGACCATTTACTTCAGCTTCTCTTCTCTTATTTTCACCTCCCTCCACCCTAATACCAGTGATTACCGTTGTTTAAATTAATAATTATTATTCCCATATATCATATATCATCGTATATCATAGTAATAAATTAACTATTTAAGATTGAAAACCTGTCGTTGCGATTCCCTTATTTTCCAAGAATTTTGTGAATGGTTCCCAAGCTTTATAAAATTTACTATTCATCTTGTTGTCCAATCTGTAAGTCAGTTTGTCCATTGTGCCATTTCTGTTATTTTTTCTAACCATTCCTCCACTGTGGGAATGTGAAGTGATTTCCAGTATTTGGCATAGACTAATCTGGCTGCCACAATGAGATGCCTCATTAATCTTTTGGTACAAAAGTCCATTGATTCATCAAAAATACCCAATAAAAAAATTTCAGGAATTAACTCAATTTTCCTCTCTAATATTTTTTGTATGTTGGCTCGTATTGTGTACCAGAACCTCTTTGCCTTTTCACATCCCCACCACATATGATGGAAGGATCCCACTTGGTCCTTACACTTCCAGCATTTATTATTCATATTTTTATTTATATTTGTTAATCTGCTGGGTGTAAGGTACCAACGGTATACCATCTTCAGCACATTTTCTTGTAGGGTATAAGATCTTGAGTATACCATATTGCTTTTCCATATTCTTTCCCAGTCTTCTAAAAGGATATTATGTTTGAGATCTTTAGCCCAGGTTGTCATACAATTCTTAATCGTTTCTTCCTCTAACTTGAAAGATAGCAACCTCTTATACAATCTTGAAAGCAGTTTTTTTCACCTTTTATCATCAATTCTTCTAATTCATTTTGTCTGAGATCCACTCCTTCTTCTTTCACATCCTTTTTAAATCTCTCTTTTCTTTTCATATAAAGGAACCACTGTATTTCTAATCCTTCATCCTTTAACTGCTGTTGTTCCTTTAATATAAGTACATCTCCATTTTGTTTTAATAGATCCTTGTAGGTCAACCAGTTGCGATATCTTCTCAGTCCTTTGATTGATAGCGCTTCTAACGGAGAAATCCAAGATGGTTTTCTAGGACAAAAATAAAATTTATACTTCTCCCACACTTTTAACAATGCTTTCCTGATCACATGGTTCTTGAAAATATTTGGGTTCCGACTTCTCTGTACCACATGTACGCATGCCAGCCAAAGTGGAGATCGTGTCTTTCTAATGTTAAAATACCTTCCTGTCATCCAAACAAATTCATGGCTTCATCCAGGCTAGGCATGCCGCCTCGTAATATAGTTCTAAATCTGGTACTGCAAAACCTCCACGTTCTCTTGTGTCTGTCAGCCATTTATATTTTATCATTGGTTTCTTCCCATTCCATATAAATTTAGATAGCTCTCTTTTGCTATCTTGAAACCACTTCTTAGCTATTGCAACTGGTATCATCATAAATAAAAATAGTATTTGAGGAAGAACATTCATTTTTATCAAAGAAATTCTACCCATCAAAGAAAGGTCCAATTTTTTCCAAGTGTTCAATTTCTTTTGAATTTGATTCCAAATCGTCTGATAATTATTCTTATACAAATGGGTATTGTTATTTGTCATTTCTATTCCCAAATATTTCACTCTCTGTACACATTGGACTCCGACTTTCTTTTCAATCTGTTCCTTTTCCGAACCTCTAATATTTTTCAGAAGTATTTTTGTTTTAGCTTTATTAATTTTAAATCCTGCCATTTTACCAAATTTTTTAAGAAGTTCATTAACTTTTCCAATTCTTCTTAGAGGATCTTCCAAAAATATCACCACGTCGTCTGCAAAAGCTTTGTATTTAAACTGATCTCGTCCAATCTTAACTCCTTGAATGGAGTCTTCATTCCTTATTTGCCTTAACAGGACCTCCAACACCAACACAAATAATGAAGGAGATAAGAGACAGCCTTGTCGAGTCCCTTTCGAAACTAGGATACTTTCTGACTGATCCTCATTAATAATTATACTGGCCTTCTGTTCACTATATATAGCCTTGATCCAATTTATAAAATTTTCTCCAAATTCCATTTCTTCGATAAGCTTTATCAAAAATATCCAGTTGACGTTGTCGAAGGCTTTCTCTGCATCCAGGAAAATAAGGGCGCCTTTTTTTTCATTATGAGATTCATAAAACTCTATAATATCTATGACCATTCTAATGTTAGATCTCATAATGCCTTCCTGGAATGAAGCCACTTTGGTCTTCGTGTATGAGTTCCGGTAAAATCTTTTTCAGTCGATTTGCTAAGATTGATGTGAAAATTTTGTAGTCCACATTTAAGAGTGATATTGGTTGGAAATCTTTGCATGTCAATGTATCAGAATCTTCTTTAGGGATCAATGCTATATTTGCCTCGATCCAACTCTTTGGAAGTGTATTTTTACCCATTATTTCATTCATCACCTCTTGCATTGGCCCCCAAAGTTGTTCATTAAAAAGTTTGTAAAATTTTGCAGTTAGACCATCTGGGCCTGGAGCTTTATTGGGTTTTGTACTCTCTATCGCCTCATTAATTTCATTGATGGAGATGTTTATTCAACATCTCACAGAAATTTTTAGGTATTTTTGGTAAGTTTTGTGAACGAAGATATTCTTCTATCTCATTTTTCTCTTCAGTATCCCGAGTTTGGAACAGGTTTTTGAAATAATTGGAGAGGACTTTCTTTATTTCTTTAGTTCCTAAAATTATACGGTCGCCTTCCGTAATCTTCACAATTAATCTTGTTTTCCTTCCCTTCCGAATCTTATACGCTAACCATCGTCCAGGTTTATTTGCATGTTCAAATTGTTTTTGCTTTAAGAAGCGGATCTTCTTTTCAATTTCATCCATTGTTACCATCGATACCTGGTTTTGTAACACTTTTAGCTTCAATAATGATACTTTGTCTCGTGGATTGTCCTTTAATTTCCTTTGTAAATCTTTAATCTCTTCCATTAAATCAGTCATCTTTTTCTTCTGCTTCTTTTTATATTCTATATTTTTTTTGGATAAAGAAACCTCGAATCACAGCTTTAAATGTGTCCCATACTACTCTGGTTTCTACTTCATTGTTCATATTCCTTTTAAAAAAATCTTGCATTTCTGCTTTACATGACATAATAATATCATCTTGTGTCAGGAGAAATTCATTCAGTCTCCAAGATCTTCCCTTCCATTGACCTTCCAAACCTTAATGTAACCAGATTATAATCACTGAAAGATTTGGGTAGGATCTCTGCAGATTTGATAGAACTTTGCCAGCTTCTTGGTAACCATATGTAACCTATTCTTGACCATGATTGATGTCTATTCGAGAAAAAGGTGAAATCTTTCACATTCGGTTTTTTGAATCTCCATACATCTATTAGCTGATGCTCTTCCACCAATTGGAAAAAATCGTCTTATTTTCCCTTTAGAACTTTTTTGGTGTGGTATAAGACTACGATCCAATTTTAAGTCAGCCACTCCATTAAAGTCCCCCATGAAGCACACGTCATCATAGGATTGGTTCTGTATTTCTTTCTTTATCTCACTATAGAAGGATTTATCTTCATTACATGGCACATACACTCCAATTAATAAGATAGTTTTGCCTTCTATAGTACACTCAACACCAACAAATCTTCCTTTTCTATCTGTAAACTGCAGTTTGGGAGATAATATTGTTTTAACATACAGAGCCACACCTCTTTTCTTGACTGTTGCTGTTGACAAAAATATTTCACCTAATTTTGATGCTTCTAACACTTTACTATCTTTTTTTTTTTATGTGTGTTTCTTGGAGACAACAGATATCTGGATTTTGTTTGTAAAGACAGTGAAAGATCTTTTTCCTCTTGATGGGTGAGTTCAACCCATTTACATTCCAGGATATTATGGAACAGTTCATTGTTTCTGTGTCGTGATCAAATCTATTTCTTCAATATCCAAATCAATAAGACTGGTCTCTTGAATTTTACCTTCTCCTGCTGATTCTTTTATAATATCTGTCATTCTCACTTTCTGAGTCAGCTCCTGCCTTTCTTGTATGTCTTTGTCTAAATTTTCAGTCATTGCTTCCTTGTCCCCTGGTGTACTTGCTAATATCCTCTCTTTAAATCTCTGTGAATGATTTTGACTTTCAGTCTTCTCTGGTTCTAATCTGTGTCTGTGGAGAAAGTCCTGTGCTTTTTCAATTGAGTTTAGTCTGTACTGCTGTCCATTGAATGTAAATATCACCCCTTCAAGGTGGTCCCATCTGAATCTTATTTGGTTTTGTTTTAATTTAATGACTAGAAAATCATAATCTTTCTGTTTCTTCAATATTCTGACCGGTATTTCCCGAAGTAAAATTAATGGTTTGTCTTGTTCCATCAAGGCCGATCTGTTATGTTCTTCGATAATTTTATCTTGCGTCGTTCTTCTGTTAAATTGTACTACCACGTCTTGGGGCAATTTCTTTTTCTTAGCAGGTACAGAACTTACCCTGTAAATCGCATCTATTTTCATCTCCATATCATCTTCCTCCACTTGCAAAAATTCTGCTAGGAATGTTATTATCCGTTTCCTGATATCTTCATCCATCTTTTCCTCTAGACGTCTCATTCGTATCCATGAATCCATCTGCTTTTGTTCCATTAATGCCAACCAATCTAGTTGTCTATCCATTTCTGTTGTTGTCGATGACATTTTCTGCCGCAGAGTACTAATCTCTTTCTTGTTTGTCTCTATATCTTTCTTGTTCATATTAACTTCTATTTTGACTTGTTCCAGGGTGTCTTGCATTTCAGTAACTTGACTTTTTAATTCATACAAGTCTTGCTTTATACCCACCATATAAAATCTCATTTCTTCCATAATTTTTTTTTGGTAATTGGGTGGTTCATCAAAGGATTCCCTTCTTCCTTGCTGGTCTGCTGAGGAAGTTGTTGGTCTAATTTTTCCTGACCTAGTCTTTTGCATTGTAAAACAATTTAAATCACACCTCCCCAGCAAATAATTCTTTTCAAACTGTTTTTAAGAATTTTAACAATTTTAAAACTTTCAAATTACTTATATATAAGTAATTATTTATAATAAGTATTTATGTTCTATAAAACAATTCACACACCCGTTCACCCTCTTAATATCTCCTTCAATTATCCAATCTTTTTTCACAACCTCTCAAAGATTCTCGATACAAGATATTTAGGTACTTTAAATATTACTAGGCAATAATTTAACTAATTAATTATACAATATAAATTTTTATGGTCAGTCTAACAAACTGAAATGTTAACTACTTTTTATCTTTTTAACCACTTTCTTCTCACTTTCACCCCTCTTTCTATTCAAACTCAACTTTTGTACTGTTTACATATATTTTTTGTATCTTATAGTATTATTATATTATTGTCAGTCTTATGTCTCTGTTTTCCAAATTAATTAGTTCATTACATTCACATTAAACTCAAATTCATTAATTTTGCAATCATTAATATCAATTAACATTAATATTACAATTTCTACACTTTAATTCATTATTCTTATTAATATCCCATTCGTTAATATTGCCTTCCCAATACAGTATTCAAAATGTGTTCCCTTCTCTTATATCTTCCTTACTGTCTTCTCCTCACCAGTATTTTTTGGGTTAATTTCCTTCCTTCCAAGTCCTCCGTCACTGTTTTCAGTTGCAGCACAGTCCTTTGTCCTTGAAAACGCCACTCTCTGTCCTTGATACCTAGCACGCTCTCAATATCCCCTTAAGTCCTATCTTCTTCCTCTAAAAAATCAATTTTAGTCCGTGCCGATCTCATTCACCAAAAATCAAGTCTATTAAATCCTTTTAGCAACAAAAAACCATGTTAAAAAATAGTCCAGTGAGGGAAGTCAAAATATTAACCAAAAAGGCTCAGTCACCACCTCATAATCAAAATTCCAAATTCATCTTAGATAGTCTTGTCCATTCACTGCAATCAATTTCTCCACAATCAAAGTTCAGTCAATCAATTGGCAATTAATTATAATCTTCCGGTTTGAGGGACTTCCGGTTTGATCGTGAGCTGGAAGACACGCTCTTCTGAGCTCTGCGAAGAAGATCGCCGCTGCTGTTGGCTACTGGATGAAAGAATCTGAGATCCAGTTCGTTCTGCACCCCAGTAAGAAGAGGGCAGCTAGAAGAGACATGCGACCAGACGACAGGTTGATCCCACCGGAGCGATTGACTAGATTATGGGGACGAGACAACCAGACTGTCGCCGCCATTAGAGCTTCGCCACAGCAGCAAGGAGTAGAGGGGGGAATTTCCTCTTCCTCGAAGAACTCCAGCCGACAGACCCTTCCATAAGAAGAATTTAATGAGAAGACTTCGGTCGAAGGTTTAAGCCGAGTTTGGAAGACCTTGAGTTGGAACAGAACTTTTACTCCGGGATTTTCCAAGTGCTTCAGCTCTCCATTTAAGAACATATGGTAACTTTCCCCCTCCTTGACTGATTGCTTAACCTATCCAGAGATTCCGTGACAAAGAATAATTCCAATATTTCTAAATACTGTGGAGGCTTCAAAGACACTTTTTTTTTTTATAAGAAATAAATCTGGGGCAGAAAATATTGTCACCCAGCCTTAAACATGGTATTCATAGTTCTAAAACAAAATATTCCATAATGAGTTTTTTCTTTCTCCCCTCCCCCCCAGGGAAAAATGGCTTTGAATAACAAATGGGAAATCCAGATCTTCTTATCTTAAGGTACTAGAGTCCATTACTTGGATGGAGGGTGGCACACTTTCCAGCTCTGTGTTAGTCAACAAAATGTCTTGAGATAGTTCAGCCATGAGACAAACTACATTAGAAAATTCTAGAAGCTCTCTAGATGTTAATGCTTGTATAGAGGGCTGTCAGAAAAAGCTGCTTCCTCCATTCAGAATTGTAGGAGAATATGTTATTACAAAAGTTTCTTTGTAGTTTTTGGCTAATGGAGCCTTGGCTAATGGTCTTTATCTTCCTATTAGTAGGAGTAAATCAATGTATTAATTCTATGCAACGCTTGTGCTATTGTCAATCATTTCACAAGTGGTGTTATGGCTGTGGGGCTTAGTGGGTTCCCAGTTGATTCCTGGAAATGAATCCCAAAATAGTGATGATAGATGGTAGCTCACTGTTTTCCTGGGCCTTACTTCTGTAATTTTACAGTGAACTACCCTGGGCCATTCTTCCTCTTCTGCTTGACATCTGTTTTGGATTGCTCTTGTTCTACTGACAAAAGTTGTCTTCTGTTAGTAGTGGAGTTTTAATTTTGAGTAGGGCTGGGTGAAGTTGTCAGTTCTGGTTTTGCTTATTTCTCATTTTCATGATACTAAGCATGTCTGAGCTTATTTCCTCTTCAGTTTGTTTGAGGGAGAAACCTCAAGTTATTGTAATGCATTTTCATAAATATTTCTCCAAAAAGGCAATTTTTTTGTATATACTCTTTCTTAGTGTTTTATCATTTTACAAGTGATTTTCTCCCTAAAATAATTCATTCTTGTGCATTACTCATCTGCTACTATGTGCATTTCTGTGCATATTTCAAAAGAGCACTACAGTGCATCATTCTGAAAGATATTGATTTTGGTGTACCAGTGAGTTCAGGAGCACATTCATACTAAAAAACTATAGCATTATTATTCCACTATAACTCACATGTTTCCATCCTATGGAATCCTGTGATTAGAAGTTTCAAGAGAGGCATTTAGAACTCTCAGCCAGAAAACACTAGTACCTTCCCAAAATACAAAACCCAGGATTCTATAGGGTGCAGCCATGGCAGTTAAAGCTAAATTATAGTGCTACAACTGTGTGGAGTGAGTGGGCTCTCGCTTCACTTATGGGTTTGCAGTTGTGAGTTGGATGAGTTCATGTAAGAATTCAGAAGGGACAGATTTTTCCTCCTTTTCCAGCCTAACCCTTTCGTAATTTATGCTAAACCTACAATAACTAATTATTTTTTTTAAAATAAAAATATTTGCATTTAGTATTTCAATTTTCTACAGAATCTATACTAGCTCTCCTTCCTCAGTTATCTCCTTTGACTATGATTTCTAGAAAATTCAACAGTCCTGACACTCAGGAAATCGCATTAGAAAAAATAACAGCGATGAGAATTCTGCAGTCTTTGCAGGTATTTGCACATCCTAAAGTGTATTGTAAAATTATTCTGCATGGAAATATATGTTTTTATTTGTTCAAGAATTTTGGGGTTTTGTGCAAAAACACTGTTTCTGGACAGCAACATATACTTTTTTTTGTGCAGGGTTATTGTTTTCTATGCAAAAGATCAGTAATCGTGCACAACAAAAATCTTACACAAAACAATTTATACAAAAACCAGCAGTCTTACACAAA
The DNA here is from genome assembly GCA_030412105.1 of Cyclura pinguis. NCBI lineage: Eukaryota > Metazoa > Chordata > Lepidosauria > Squamata > Iguanidae > Cyclura > Cyclura pinguis. The sequence goes on along the minus strand of CM059603.1, from coordinate 80,918,585 downwards.
AAGCAGGTGCATGGTTTTCTTGTGCAAGATTGCTGTTTTTTGTGCAAGATTTTTGTTCTGCAAAACTTTTGTTGTGTATTTTTTTGCCCAAGATACTTGCTGTGAAAGAGTATTAGTTTTTGCGTCAAAAATTACAGTCTTGCACACAAAAAATGGTCTTGTCTAGAAACAGGGGTAGGATTTGTTGCACAAAACCTATCAATTTTCATGCACAAAATAAATTCACATATATTTCTATGTCGAATATATTCCTGAAAGTCTTTGTCAGTTGGGAATTGCATGAAATTTTCATTTTCTCCATGGTGGGGAGGAAACTGTGGAAATTATTCATCTTTAGTTGCAGGGATGAATAGTTGAATATTAACAGCCCTACATATGCTAAAATAAATCAAGTACTCCTGTCACTAGATTCTTGTCACTAGACTCTGGTTTTCTTTTTTTTAAAAAATTATCTGCATGGTTTCCATTTTATAACCTATCTATGATGGCTGCTCCATTTTTGCAAGCCATTCAGGTGTAATAGCAACATGGATATAGACATTTTCTTCTGCACTATTGTAGTACAACTACTCCTCCCCTGTTGCCGTTTTGTAATTTACAGTAATTTGGGTGGAACTGCTGGACCTGCCTGATAAGCTGCTGTACATGATTTTCTGGTAGTGTTGGGCAGTAACTGCAGGTAGCAATGTACAGAAGTTGCATTGTGGCCACCTGGGTAATTGTTGTGTTACTTCTGTGCCCTGCAGATCACCTTGCACTCCCCTTGGTGATATATAAATGATAAGTAGAAGTGTAGGTGGTAAATGTTATACATAATGAGTATAAAAGCATAAGCTTCAGTTTTAAAGAGCATGTGTGGGAGTGTATGTATGTGTGTCAGACAAAGACAAAAATGATACAGGAAGACGTCAAGCAGCTTAAATTGCTGGTTGACATGTGGAATGTTTGATACTAATATGTGGCTGAAAAACTGTATATTTAAAAGTCTGATACACTCAAAAGATACTAGATAATGCATTATGCTGCATACCTGGAAATAATGATTGTTACTTTGATGTATTCACATTTCTCAACTTACCTTCTTAGTTTTGTAGGTGACTGATTGTCCCAAAGCCTTTTTTTTTTTTAAAGGCAGACTTATGTCAGTATGTCTTCCCCTTTAAGGCCATTTCAGCACTAGACTGTTATAGTGCTATTATTCCACTTGCAACATCCTATGGAATCCTGGGGTTTGCAGTTTTGCTTTTTAGTTTCTTTCCACGATGCATCTCCAAAAACAGAGTCAGGAACCCCCTTGGAACAATGGGTACAGGGAGAAGGGATGAACTGTCTACCTTGTTTTCTCTAGGGGTGGCCTCCAATGGATCTCAGTCCTTTCCATGCAGAAAGACAAGTCTGGATCTGGCCATGCCATGCCCTGCTTTCAGAACATGGACTCTGACTCAGAGTCTGAAGCAGAGGGCATGCCAGAGGCTGAAGCAGAAAGCATGCCAGGGCCTGCTATACAGAGAGAGGTTACAGTGCCAGATACAGATCGTGGGATGGTTCTCTCCAACAGAGAGTTGTGCCTCTTCAGATATAGAGGAACATTTACCTAGACCCAGCTTCACACAGCAAAGAGACACTCAATGTCCCTTTTTGAGAATTTATAACTGGCAACAATCAAGGCACACCTGCACTAGGCTTTGGGTCTATTTAGCTGGGGTCCTTCCCTTTCAGGAGCTGTCAGAGCTTATCTGACCTTCTACCTTGCTGGATGCCTTGACAAATGCTCGGATTGACCTTGGACACTCCCTTGCTGTGAAACCCTGCTGGACTTTGTTTAACTTGGACTTTATTTATGACTCTTTGCTTACTGCCTGGAAGTAAGTAACAAGCTGGGAGATATTCAGTTTGTTTGTTTGATTTATCAACTGTGCAGGACTGAGATAGGACAGGCCAGCACATAGCCAAAAGAACACTCTGGAAGAACGCCACAGAGCAATATAATAAGATCACTAATGAGGAAGAAAAGGGAACACTAATTATAGTCGTTAATATATCATGGGTAAGCCTGTGGGAAAACTGGAGTAAAAGACCCCAAGGCATAGCTTGCTAACTGTTGGGAGGACTTGAATGTATAAGTTATGTAGGCGAATCATAGCTAGAAAGAAAATGTGCAACTCTGTTCAATAATCAGAATGTGATAGAGCTCTAATAACTTCCCTGAATGAGGTGAATATAAATCATAGTGCTAATACTTTGAAGAAAGGACAAGGAAACTGAAGATGCTATCCTCAGAAGTTGATTGATGTGCCAGCCCTACCATTAGGCAGGGGGAAGCAGCCGTCTCAAGTGGCAGGTGCTAGGGGTACAGCAGTGGCAGCTTCAACCTCCTCCTTTTGATTCCCCTTTCCTTTTCTGTATCTTGGAAGAAAGAATGGTGTTTTTATGCAGTGTTCCCTGCTGTGTTTATATGTGATGGAGAACCTTACCCTATTGCCAGAGCTGAAGTAAGTTTCAGCAGCTAAGTCTGAATTCTTCATAACCGCAGAAGCATTAAAAGGGTTCCAGGAAAAAAAGTTAAGCAATCTTACCAGTTATTGCAATCCCCTCTTAGAAAGTACAAAATAATTTTAGGAGATTATTATTAAAAGAACTATTTTTTTCCCATTACTCCTGTTAATAAACACAATGTTCCGATGCTTCGGCAAGGTGTTCCCCTTTCCCCAATTGTTCTTCTGTTTATTTGAGCAGAAGACAGCTGTATTTTAAAAAAAATCATGCAAAAGGATACCTTGCTGCTCAATTTAATTGGATTTTTCACTGCATCCTTGTGGCAGTGCTGAAGGCTGAGTTTTTTCAAATTCACCTAAGGGAATGAAGATACCCACTTCCCATTAATTTAGGAAATAAAGCTTTGACAAGCTTGAGTTGTGTGATCAAGATTTAAAAATTAATTAATGGAATTAATTAGAATATATGATTTCTTCACCCTTTTAGGTCAAAGAAAAAGGGGAATTTTCAAAATGCATTATATTTTGAATGCAGGAATTGTGGTACGTATGCAGGTTTTCTAACCCAGATTATGCAGTTCTGCACCTTTTCCTGTACATGGAGAATATGTATCATCAGAGTCTAGAAAGAGGGACATCTTTCAGTTCGTAGTGTCCCCCATGTGTATGCAAGAGTGTGCACAAAGTTTTGGGATAATGCTATGTATATTTTTAGAGTGACTTCACAAGGTGAATGAGTTTGCAGCATGTCCACTGTATGTCTTCAGGTGTGACCCTGTAACATTTGAAATGGAGACAGATGTGTGTCTAGCAATGATGTGTCAGAGAGGGACAGAAATCAATTGTGTTTGGGATGTGTTTCCATGAGCTTGCAGGCCATTCATCTCCCCTTGAGGCACAATGGTATTCTTTGGAAGATATGAAGTAAAGAAGAAGCAAGCTTGATTATCTGTTTTTCTTTATTTCTTAAAATATTTATATCTTGCTCTCAATCCAAAGATCTCAGGGCAGCGTACAGTATTCAGTTTGACAAATTTAAAACAGTGTGGATAATTAAAGTGCTTTTAAAAGGGCTGGAACACATTACACAATTTAGTATGTTAAAAAGACAGCTTAAAACAGTTAAAATAGTTTGAAATGATTTAAAGCCACATACATGTGAGGGTTTGTGTAAAACCAATTAGGTCTAAAAGCCTCAATGAACAACAATGTTTTCATTTGCTGCTGGAAAAAAACAACAATATTGGTGCCAATTTGACTTCCAAAGGAGGGTATTCTTCTTGCTGGGGTGCCACAACAAAGAAGGCCCTTCCCTTCCCTTTGTCCTCCCACAGCATATTACCATGATGAGAAACAGGTAAAGCTCCCTCCAGCAGTCCTTAAACCTAGGCAGTCTCATACCTGGAGAGGTGCTCCTTCAAGCATCAAGGTCCTACGCAATTTAGGGATTTAGATGTCATTACCAGCACACTGAATTCAGACCAAAATCATATTGGTAATCAGTACAGTTCCTCTAAAACCAGTGTTAGGTGTTTTTGTAGGATGTTTCAGTCAGTACATTGTGATCTGGTGATAGCCATACAAAATTTAAATGTAGTAGGTGCATACCAGGCATGAATCCCCAGTGTACGTATATTATCTAAAATCAAATTTGTTGGTTCCCTTAGTGTGGCAAGACTTTCTTCCCTTCCCTTCCCATCCTTCACACTACCATGTTGCTGGGAAGCCTTCTCTGGAGATTTTTCCAAGTCCTCTGGAGCAGGTTTTGAGGGTGCACAAGGGGGCTCCAGCATGAGAAGGAAAAATGTGCTATTGTAGTTATGGTCAAATAAGACATAAGAGGAAAGAAAAGGAACTCCCCTCTTCAACTTTGATTGATGGAAATAACTCTCTTAATAAAATCAGTCTACTGGGTCCTGGCCTATTCTTTCTTCAAAACTACATAAGAGCTCTCCTCATGTGATATCAAGACTTCAAGCAGTAATTTATTGATTTATTACTAGCCCCAAGGATGGATGGCCAGTAACACCATTCTACTTCAACTCCCCTTCCATTTCTTTGATCAGTAATGTCAGTCTATCTTCTCACAATTTTGTATGGAAGGTTCATCCTTCTCACAAGATAGAGGGAGAAAACCATATCTTTTCCAGAGGGACAAAGAGTTCTGTGAAAACTGGTGATCTGAATACAGCCAGTGAGTATACCACCTAACCATTTTTTGCCTCCATTTCAAGAATGTGGAATGTCGTTGAAGAACAAGATGACTTTTGTTTGGATAAATCAGTAGTAGATTTCCCACCTCTTCCCTCCAGTGGTAGTGCTCTGAACTCTGTCAACATGATGGGCCCAGTCTTGCCCTGAATGGCTTATCAGATGATTTTTTTTCCCCTGTATATTTGTTATTATGGTTAAATAATTATGAAAGCAAATGGCAGGTTGCTTAAAGGCAGAAATCATTAGGGCCTAAATCAAATTGCTCCTCTCGACCATGGGAGCCTCATTGAATCTATGGCATTTAGATTAAATGTTGCTCTCCCAAATTGCCAATTATATAATGGGCCTGCACTGTTTAGGACAAGCAGTTGGATTTAGCACAGGAATATCAGTATTTATTTAAGGAGGATGAAGATTAAAAAGCACCAACAACAGTTTCTGTGTTGAAAAAAAATCAGTTCTTATTCAGTTTAGCACCCTAGACCCTTTATAGGCTCTAATATATTCATAGATGTTTGGGAGTAACAGCAGGAGTATGTAGGCTAATTATTACTTAAATAAAGGTAGTACTTGTAAAATCAGCAGTCCCAACTAGCCAGAAAGTCTGATTTCCAGAAAGTCTGATTAGGATCTTGGCTCACTGTTCTTCTGAATGGGCCGTGCTCTAGTAATTTTACACACCCAGCTGATTAAGTGATACAGGTATAAGTATTATATAATTAAAATGAAGTGGATTCACCAAAAAAAAAAAAAAAAAAAAAAAAATTCAAACTCTGCTGCTCTAGAAGGCTGAATCTGCACAGTCTTCTTGGCCAGAACTCAAGAAATAAGGATATTGGCACAGATTATATTTTGTCCACTGAAGACTGACTGTTTTGTTTTGCATGGTCTACTTTACTTTACCTCCCTGTGTGTGCAGGTTTGTCTGGGTGAAGAGCATGTTGTTGTTTTTTTAACAAATATAGGTCACTATAAATGGGACATGCAAAAAAAAATCATCTCAGAGTGTTCTTGATCAGTATTCAGGTCATCTGGCAGTGTTTTCTTTCAGGGTACTGTGATCTCTTTTCTTCCTCTACCCCAACATTCACAGAACCATCAAACATTCTCTTTCTGGAGCTATCTTTGGAAGGCTTGCCCCAGGTACCTCCTATTTGTACAAACCTTGAGTTTTTCCTGAGTTGTTAAATCTCTTTTACAAGCATAGTCCACTAATTGGATGAGTACAACTCCACTGTGAATATTGCCTTAAAGAGGATCACAGGCTTTTTTCACTTGTCAGTTCATGTAAAAGCCTGAAACATTTACACTATCATTTATTAAGTGCACAATAGTGCTAGGCCTAAAAAGCTGCAAAGGTAATAACAATTTAAAAAATGCCAGAATACGAGACTGAGTCATGTTACTACCCTGGCTAGCCCGAGCTTTGGAGGATATAAAAGATATCTTTTGATATCGATAATTGGGCTTCACATATCCCTTCCACATGCTTGCGAGGCCCCTGGACAACACAATACAGGCAGGCCGGAAACAGCCGACTCGCCGCTTTAGGAGACCTCAGGGCAAGTACCTCCATTAGGTATGCGAGCAACTCTCAAAAGATCCTCTGCCCAGTGCTGGCAGCTTGATGATTGAGCTATTCAACGCTCAAGTACTCCGCGTTTGCATACCGGCTATCCTATTGACAATTTGGCTGTAACTCAATCATTCAAATTCTGACCTTTCGGAGGCTTTGTCTCCAACTCCAAATCTATTGTTTCCCCAAAGTCTGACCTAGCCGGCGGTCACAATTCTCCTTATAAAACCTCCTGATTTTGAGCGCTTCCTTGGATCGCTCTTGGCTTCCATCCCGCCTTGCTGTCGCTTTGTCCAGCAAGCCTTCCCCTCAGCGCCACGTGCTGAGATCCACGCTCCCCATCTTCTCCACTTCCAACCAGGCTTCAGGACAGGTGAAGTATCACCCAAACCAGCAATTCCTCTAAAAATCCTCTATCCCACTTTAACCTTTATTTCTTTAGCTATCTTGTGTGAGTATGCTGCATACACTGTTTGATTGTGTTTTTAATAAAACCACATTTATTATTTCAACTTCTGTGTGCTCCTTGACTCGGCCTGACCCCGTAGACATAGGGTTCAAGATCCTGCTAAGTTACCCTGCCTCTCGTAACGCTAAAGCAGTGCTCAGAGCCAATCTTCCTCACCTATTGTTGAGCACATTTTGGTGTCCCTCACGGGACCCCCAGTAAACAGGGTAACAGTCACAAAGTGTACAAATGCTTCAAATAGACTGAGTGTCAGTCTGTATAGTTGAAAAGCACCATACTAATGATGTACTGTAAAGCAAACCACTTTAAAGCTAGGTATGCCTGTATTTCTGAGTGGTCTTTTTTATTTTTGGTGACATAGCCGTTGGTACTCTTGGAAGGACTGATATTGGCTAATGGTAGTTTTACTTCAGATGCGCATTCCTGATGGCATAACAGAAGTTTGTTGTGCTCTAAATTTTTTCCAAATGTGATTTGGAAAAAGGCTGTGGTGAGGCCATTATTAAAAAAAAATCCTCCCTGAACCCAATAATACTGGAGAACTACAGGCTAATCTCAAATATCCCTTTTTTTTTGGACAAGGTTCTAGACCCTGTGGAGGCTTCCTAGCTGCAGCAGTTCCTGGATGAAATGGATTATCTAGATCCATTTCAATCTGTCTTCAGGCCTGGCTATGAGATAGAGACAGCTTTTGGTTGCTTGGGTACATGACCTGCACTTGGAACTAGATAGGTGAGTGTGTCTCCATTGCTTATGCTGAATCTCTTAGTGGGTTTTGATACCATGAATCATGGTGTCATTTGGGTTGCTTCTCTGAGATGGGGCTCAGTGGTACCGTTTTATAGTGGCTCTGGTCTTTCTTGTAGAGGACACACTCAGAAGATGGGCTGGGAGATGCCTGTTTGACACCCTAGTAACTAGCTTGTGGTATCCTTTGGGGTTTGGTTCTGTCTCCCATGCTGTTTAATATTTTCATGAAACCACTGAGAGAGGTCACCTGAAGTTTTGGGGTTCAGTGTCATTAGCATGCTGATAGAGACAACTCTATCTCTCCTTTCTGTCCAATTCCAAGGAATCTGTTTCAGAGCTAAACCAATGTCTGCTGTCAGTAATAGACTGGATGAGGTTGAACATCCTTAACTTAACTTAATCCAGACAAGGCAGAAGTGCTCCTGGGCAGTTGGATCAGGGAACAAGGATTCACTCTAAAAATGCAGGTTTGCAGTTTGGGGATACTCTGGGACTCAGATGTTAGCCTGGCTGCTTAGGATATGGCTGTGGCCAGGGGTCATTCAACACTTAAAACTAATGTGCCAGCTGTGCTTGTTCTTTGGGAAACCAGAGTTCGTTATGGTGACATATGCTTTGATTACATCGCATTTGGATTACTGTAATGCACTCTACGTGGGGGTGCCTTTGGAAACTGTTCAGAAACTTTAGTGGGTCCAAAATACTGTGCCCACGCTGTTTGCTGGAGCTGGTTACAGGGATCATGTGACTCCCCTGTTGAAGCAGCTCCACTAGTTACCAGTCTGCTTTCAGGCAGAATTCAAATTGTTGCTTTTAACCTTTAAAGCCCCATATGGCCTGGATCCAGGCTATATAAAAAGATTGAATTTCCTTATACAAATCAGCATGTCCATTAGGATCTGCAGAGGAGGGCTTCCTTTCAATCCCACCACCTTCAGTCATGTTTGGAGAAAATTCAGGAGAGAGCCTTCTTCATGGCTGCTCCCACATTGTGGAACTCCCTTCTATAGGAAGATCCCCTCCCTGTTCTCCACGGTCTCCTTCCACTGGCAACCAAAGATGTGATTATTCAGCAAGGCTGCTAAATTTTAATTATGGAGTGATACTGTGTGTGAAGTGGTGTGCTGTATTTTTAATCTTTAACTTGAAATTGTGTTTTAAAGAAGTTTGAACTGTTTTTAACTCTTTTTAATCATGTTTTTAAATAATATTGTTAATTTTTTTTAATTTCGGTAAGCAAATATTTTAGTATAATCATTTTAATATTGTAAGCCTCTTTGAATCCCATCGTCGGAGAAAGGTGGCCTATAAACCTGTAAATAAATAAATAATCTGAAACATCCACATAAATAAAAGTACAAACTACAGCTTGCTTTTTATTTTATGAATAACCCACACAACTCATTCGTTCATTCTCTGATAGGAACCTGAAACAAAATGCATTTAAAAAAAGGAGAGATATTCATATACTCAAAGATATGCCAGACTTATCTACAGTTATTTTTTTCCCAAGCAATTTAATACATTTTTAATTATGCAATATGATCAGTTTCCTGGGGAGTTTAGGAAAAGATAAATTACTCTATAGTAATAAAATTCCAAGGCTTCTGCTTTAGAAGGTTACTGAGATCTGAGTGCAGCATTACTGCTGAGTTTTCCTCCTCAAGAGAAAAAAAAACTTAAGAAAAAAAAGGATCACTTCTTATGAAAAAGTGTTCCCCTCCGTTCTCTCTCTCACACACAGATATATAAAGTTAGTGAAGTGAAACTAGAGTTCACAGAAAGGTCAATCAAGTTTAGGAAAATAGACCAGGATTTCAAAACACATTCATTGCAGAAAATGACTCTCTAATTGGTATTCACTGAAGGATATGATTATATTCAAAAGACACATGTGTATCATTTGGTGACTCACACTTGAACATGCCAACTGCAGCCACTGAAAAGTTCTGTCTTTGAAGGAATTGATACCTTTCCATTATTTGATCTGCAGTGGCTGTTTCACCTACATTTCTCTTGCTTTCATCATCAGTGGGTGTTGAACATGGAGGATCACTCCTTTCTCCTTGGTTTTGGGTCCTATCTGATCTGTGTACAAATCAACATTTCCTTTGCTCTTCTAATCTGTGGAGATAAATTTGAGTTTACATTTAAGCACAGTTATCTTTTTCTTGTACTTCTATTTCTTCAAGCCAGTAAACAAATAGGAACCAGCATATAGTCTGTAGATGGTTTCAGAGGCTTCCATTCAATTCGTGGCATCTTCATTTAGGACTAAGAAAGAAACTATAAAAACTGGTGCCAAATCTAGTTGTTAGTCCAAACTAGAGTAAACTCGCTGAATCACATACACCATAGAGCCCTGTATGGCGTCAGGGCAGAGTGGCAAGAGGGAAGGGTAGGATACCACCCTGTTTTAGCAGTGTTGGATGGCAGCAGAGGGTGATGCTGTTGTGGGCTGCAAAGCAGGAGGCATGTTATCTAGTTTTGAACTAGTTGGATCAATAATCTGATTTGGTATAATACAATTTCTTCATCCTTAATATATTCCAGGAAGTTATATTCAGGGTGGGGCTTTTTCCTGGTGTCCCTATTTTGGGCCTGTGTCAATCGATTTTATAAGATAGTGTTCAGCTACAGCAGGGATGGGGAATGTGTGAGCTTCCAGATGTTGTTTGTTTGTAGCCCCACTAGACCCAGCCAGTCTGGCCATTAAGGAAGAATGATGAGAGTTCTTGCCAGATATTTTCCATCCCTGTTAGAAAAGTAATCTGACAGTTAAGCTCTTAGCCTATTAGGACTGAATTGCATTCAGCCAAAGTTTATTAAAGAATTCACCTGTGCTGTTGAAGAGGTTAACTGTAGGGAAATGTGAAAGATCCATCAAGCAAAGTCACCAAATTGATAAGGCAGAAGGTCAATAACATCCAGTACTACCCTGCCTCTACCATTGAATCTGGTAGAAAGGAGAAACAAATGTAATCCTCTTTGTAAAATATAAAATAGCTTTACTTACAAACATGTTGTTGTTGTGTGCCTGCAAGTTGTTTTTGACTTATGGCAACCTTATGGCAAACCTGTCATGAAGTTTTCTTGGCAAGATTTATTCAGAGGGGGATTGCCTTCATCTGAGGCTTAGACAATATGACTTCCCCAAGGTCACCCAAGGATTTCTATGGCTGAGCCCTGATCAAATCCTGGTCTCCACTGTAATCCAGTCCTCAAACCACTACACTGCACTGGCTTACTTACAAATGTTGTTGTTGTGCCTCCATGTTGTTTCTGAGTTACAGCAGCCCTAAAGTGAACTTATCATAGGGTTTTCTGGGGCAGAGAGTGTGTGATTCGTCAGTCATCCAGTGGATTTCCAAGGCTGAGCAAGGAACTGAAATCTGGTCTCTAGGGTCACTGTCTAATACTTAAACCACAACACCATGCTGGCTTTCTTCTTACGAATACTTATGTTTAATCAAACACAGGTGTATTGTCTTGAGAAACAGAAAGTGTAAGCATTACATGGTATCAGGAAGAAGTTTTACATCATCTCTTGTACAGAGGCCCTGTAAAACATGTGTTATTGTTGGAGGGAGACCAATAACCTTGGAATCACCAGTGGGTTTCCATGGCCAAGTGAGGAATTACACTCTGGTCTCCAGGATTGCAGTCTGCTGCTCAAACTGCTACAACACTGAAATCTATTTGGCTGAGTGGCAGCATGATATTTCATGTGTACTACAAGATCCCTGGTTGTCCCGGACTTTGCAGTGGAGGTGGTGGGGCAACAGGGCTAAAAACAGCCACATACCAGGACAGCATTTAGTGGCAAAAAGTGAACTAGTAAAGCAGAATTCTTTCTTTTCTAGTAAACCCTCTTCTATATCACAAAATGAACTTCACAAAAATTGAGTGCAGGACTGAAGTCTAATAATACCAGTTTTGGGGGGAAAAGGTGAAGCACAGCGAGAGATAGAGAGCACTAGATGGATGGATAGGTGGATAGGTGGATGGATGGATAGATAGGTGGAAGATTGCCATTGAAAAGGTTATGTCATGTCCACATGTGATTAGCTGTGGGATAGTTTTGCTGTTAATTGGACAGTATTCTGTACAGCATTTTCTGTATGCTGTCTATCTGTAGTTGAGAAAGCAAGTGTGAGGAACTGTAAAAATGTTCCAACTGAAGTGCAGGCAGAAGTTTGTCAATTAAATACTTTTGGATCCTAGATTAGTAACTCCCACCAAACTAGCTGTTGGATACTCCTGACGGGAAGTAATATAACTTGATGGCTTCTTTCAGTTCAGTGTGGTTTGTCCACACAAAAGTAAGTATTTGTAAGTTCTTCTGAGCTTTCATGTGTTCCCATATCCTTGCTTATTCTTCAGTCTCACCTTCCATCTTAGCCTTGTTTTTTAGTGTGCCTGTAGTTCTGAGGAGCATCTAGAGGACTCTACTCTTTAGTCTAGAGGCGAGAAGCCAGAAGCATCCCATCTCCTGAGATTTCAAGGCCATGGAAATTGTCCTTATCATGTCACACAAGGTCTCTAGCATGTTGTAGACAAGAGACAGGTAAAGTTTGGGAGGAGGTAGAGTTGTTTCTGGGCCAGCTGATTGTGAAAATGGACAAATCTGAATCTGGGAATCTGAATAAAACCCAGCCAACCATGTAGTATGGCAAACCAGAGTTTCTTGGGAGAGGATAGCATTTTTTATTGCCCTGCAGGTGGCAAAATGCATCTAGCAGCTGGAGCAATTGCTGTGATTACCATTTCTAATGTTCTATGGGGACTTACCTACACCATACATTGCCAGTGGTGAGTTTTGACAGGACCCATTCTGCTGCTAGGGCTTGGAAAGCTCACTGCCAGTCAACAGGACATTTTCCCCTACTTCCTATGCTATTTGTACAACTGCTGGGATTCCACTTGCTCTAAATAGCATGGTACACCGAAGCAGATGCATTCATTGGCTTCTTTCCCAGTGTCACTTTCACTCCTAACCTTTGGTCCTCCAGTATTCTCCAAGTACAGCCCATATGCTAACATCTTCAAGCTGAGCTAGTGAACTCTGGTGGCAGCTGGGACTGGGTGATGATGGGTACCCAGGATTTAAGACCCCTTTTATCCAGTACCACTTGTCCTGAGACTTCACCCTGTGTCTGTAGGAATTCCCTGGGATACAATAAGCCTACATCAGCTTTGCTGATTGGCTGATTCTATGGTTTCAGACTCCTAGATCTTCCCAGACTGCTTCCTAGCTTAGCTCTGAAAATGAGCCCCAAATGAATCACATTCAGTGTTTTCACTAGTGGTACTTTGTTCTAGTATGGGATGGTGAAACTCTGGACATTCTGGAGTATATCTCCATTTTCTTACCATTGGCCATGCTGATTGAGGTTTATGGGAGCTGTAGGCTAAAACATCTGGAAAGCCAAAACTTTCCCATCCTTGTTCCAGGGACTAAACAGATCTAGTAAACAGGTCATTGTTAGGTTATCTACACCATTGCTGAGCTTTAAAGGTACCATATGCCTTGTAATAATTTGTTTTGAGCCATGGTCTGCTAGTCAAAGGTGCTGCTACAACCCAACACAGATATCTTTTTTTAAAAAATGTAAAATTATGTTTTGCATTTCATTTTGATTATTTTCTGCTGATTGGCTATATAGTGCTATTGCACATCATGTTTGCTAAGGAAACCACCTAGACTTATGCAGAGATGAAGAACATCTTTAAAAAATGCAGCAATAACTTAAATTCTCTTACCTACCTTGCATTTTTTATATTTCATTTACTAAGAGAACTACTTAGAGAGTTGCCTGAAAATCAGTGCTAATTCCAGGCTAAAAGCACCACTTTTCATTATTCATTCAAGAAAAATGGTTATTGGTTTGTGTCTCTGTAATATTTGGAAAGACTACTTTGCCACTTTTTTGGCAAAAAAGTGATGCCTGATTTAAATGCAAATTACGAGCTGTGATACAATCGCTATAAATTGAGTTTGCAGCAATATGCATATTTTGAAGATTTAAAAGAAAAGCTTTAACCCTGGTTGGAAGACAAATGGTTTCTCTAGTTAAACTGATCTTTCTCTTTTACTCACAAGTTTTGCTCTGCCTACTGCTCAGCCATTTCCTTCTTTTCTTTGCTGCAGCAATTAGAATTTTCCGATTTCTGTTTCACTGAAACACATTTAAAACACACTGGTTGAGATGCTAAATGCTATCGAATACACTGGTGCTTCTCTTTATCCCACCACAAAATAATCCATTCAAGTTTCAAATGGTTCATAGAGACAGGAACTGTGAACTGTTTCCACTGTCATTTTGATGCTATCTCTTAGGTGTGCCAGGGGATTCACTACATTTCCACATTGATAAGATGCATAAGTCTCACAGGTTCCATGCTGAAAGCAGACCCTTTTAAAGTGTGAAGCTCAGAAATCCAGGTGCAGCTCAGAAATATTAATATCGCTTTACTGGAACACTAGGAATAAGAAGACTAGACCAGTGGCTTACCAATGCCTAGGGCAACCACAGAAGTTGTGCCCCTAGGTGCTACCCCCCACCCTGCACCAGGCTGCAAGGATCCCAGCAGTGGGCAGGGTCACAGTGGGTGGTGGGCACGGGGTTGTGGAGGCCATTGTCAAGGTCAGAGACCTGGGCGGTGAGCCAGCCCGGAGAAGGGAGAGGGAGAGATAGCAGAATCTCGCCAGGAGAAGACAAAGCAAGCAATTACTCATAGGCAGTCCATTTACTTAAGCCTGAGTGACAAGTGAAAGCCATAGTCAGAGTCCAAAATCCAGGGGTCAGGAACCAGGAGATCAATCCAAGGTATCAGGAGCCAGGTGCTGGAAGCAAGGAGAGGGCTTGTAGAAAGTTTGCCACAAGCAAAGGAAAGCTTCCAGTCAGGCAGTTAGATAGCTCAGGCACAGGTGTGGCCAGTCATTGCTTCTTGAACTTAATTAAGGAAGCCTCTCTTTGCTCAGCTCTCTTGAGTCTCCGCCTTGTTTGTGGGCTGATTGCCGCAGGCTCCAAGGCATCCTCGGGATCACAGCTGGCTCCTTGTTGCTCTAAAGGAGCAGGCAGAAGAATGTCCGAGCCTGCTTGGTTCATGGCAGCAGGGGGAGCTCTTGAGCTGCAGGATTCATCTCCAGCCAGAGCAACAGGGACCAGCAGCTGCTGCTCATCATCTCCACCCTGAGCAACAGGGACCAACAGCTGCTGCTCGTCATCAGCAGCTCTGACAGGGGCTTCAGTTATCACAACCAGGAGGGCTGGAAGGATCTTGGCAGTGGGCAGGGCCATGGCGGGTGAGGGATGAGGCCGTGGTAGGCAGGGGCGGGGCTGCAGGGGGCAAGGGGTGGGGCTGTAGGGGGCAGGACGGCTGCTGCCACTGCTGTACCCCCCACACCAAGCAGGAGAGCAGGGGTCTGCTTTTTGATGCCCTCCTGGCATTGGTGTCTGGGACTCATGCCCCAGTTGCCCCATCCTAGATCTGCCTCTGGACTAGACACGAGATCTGGGTTTAACTAGGGCCACTTCTATTATGCTATTTACATGATTTGCAGAAGAAGTAATCCCAATGCAGGCTGCTGCTGAGGAAGGGGGCCATCTATGTCTCTTCCTCAACCAGCCATACCTTTCCCTGTTAGCAAGCCATAGAACTTAGCTTGCTACCAGGCAGGCATCATTAGCTTAAGAAAGACCTTCCCAGAGCATTTTCCACAAATCCTGTTACTCAAAAGAAAACTCATCTGTTAGCCACAAAACAAATAATGGCAAATGTTCTTTCCATTCTGATTGCCTACCATGTAGTCATTTCTTGGTCTCCAGCAGCCACTATTTTTTCTAACAACGAGAGAGGGAGAAGGGTTGTGAGGATAACTAGTGAAATTCTTGTTTTCCTGCTGATCAAATGAGAAGGCATGCAGTCCCCAAATATGGATCAATTAACTGGCTGAAAGGTTGGCAGTTCATGGCACTGCAAGGGAACTGGAGGGGGCTGTCCGTGTAGGGATGTAACTTCTTCATGGACTCATTCAAAGTGAAATCTAGTTGCGTCATGCATTGCAGCAAGGGAAATTCCTTCCTGTTTATCCACATCTTCCCTATTATACATAGTAAATGTTGGATTAGCCACAAATATCCATAGCAAGTCTTATCATATTCCATGATAGTGAGCTATAACAACTTGGGGTGACTCTACTTTTAGGTAGATGGAGGCAACGAATGCAGATGACAGTTGCTGGGCAGGAGGAAAAGGTAGCAACAACCTGGGCATTCCTTGTCAGCCTTCTAGCTATTCTTTGTTTGAGGACAGAGCTGTATGTGTGTGCCTGCTGTCCTTGGTGCAGGGTACAGTCTTGTCACTAGTTTTTAAAGTCATCTGCTACTCTACTTTGCTTCTGTATTTAGAGAGGGG
Organism: Cyclura pinguis; assembly: GCA_030412105.1. Lineage (NCBI taxonomy): Eukaryota > Metazoa > Chordata > Lepidosauria > Squamata > Iguanidae > Cyclura > Cyclura pinguis. The sequence goes on along the minus strand of CM059603.1, from coordinate 80,902,660 downwards.
TAGAGATACTGATTTGTCTCATGAGTTAAGCAGGAAAATATTCTACGCCATCTTGCCTTGACTCGACTCCACAGCCCACACAGCAGCACCTGGTAATCTAATTCTTGTATTTATTTATTGTTTGGCACTGTTGCACTTTCTGGGATCAATTCACACTGAAAGTCTGAAATTGTAAACACTGAAATTTAATACAGAAAGCTTGTGTCAAGAATAGATATGCCAACTTTGCAGCTTGTCATTTGCACCTGACATATCAACTTTGTTTTTCTAAATCCCAGTGTACTTCAAATGTTCATGCTGAAATTCCCAATAAATACTTTAAAACCGTTTTCAAGCTATAGACTTTGATAGTTCAATCTATTTATTTATTTAATTTAGTATTTTAATTCAGTAAAAATGAAATGAATTGTGTTGTTATCAACAGAAGAAAGAGTCCTTAGCTCATCTTTAGTTTTTCCTAATCTCATGTATTGCTATCAGTATTCTGAGATTTTGTGCCATGCAGTGGCTGTGCAACTGATTTGAATGTTGGCATCTGTTGTGAACTCATTAGGTAGCCCAAGGCCAGAATTTATCTCTCAGCTTCAGCCCTACTTTGCACACTATAGGGGATAATAATATTTGCTTACTTTATGGGAACAACAAAGGGATGTTGAAAGGATTACAACAGAATTATATTTATGAAGCACTGTGAATATTTGCGAATATAGTACCATAAAATGTTAAGGATGATAACCCTAGATAGTAGCCCCTGCCAACTCTATGATTCTATGATGATGTGGTCAGTGAATGCCACCTTCATCCACATCTAATTTTTTTTTAAATACTTCAAGTTCTTTCCATCCTGAATATATGATTTCTGAACTTTTGGTAAATCACTTAGATGCTACTGAAATAAAATCCACACTGATTGACTGATCTTGCTTCATCTCCACTCCTTAAAAATTTCACTGGCATTGCTGTGATTTGTATATTAGCTATGGTGCTGGTGATTACCAGCTGTTGTGATGGCAATTGTATTTTTGTGTTGCGTTCTAAGATTTCTTTTTTTTTTAAGACCATTTTTACTGTAGTACGTCCCCCCCCCCCCGCAATTTGTATAAAGAATTTGTTTTGACATTTCCTTGTCTTTGTGAAAGCTCATTAATTTTCTTACAATAGGACAGGAGAGACATTGCCCTTGTCCTTGTTCATGTAATTTATTGATGGTGGATTATTGCTTATTTTATTTTGTATGCAAAAATAAAGAATTTCAAAATTTCCCAGATGTGGTAAATTATGAGAACTTTTGTATATTTTTCAGTGATACTATTGCATTTCGAGTTTTTTTCCTCCAAAAATGTTATTTACACCAAAACTCTTTTAGTTTTATGCAAGGAAAAACAAATTGATAACCAGATAAATACATTGTAAATATGATACTTTCTGTGAAACAAGTGGTTGTGGAGTTTGTTTGTGTGTTTTTTTGGTAAAAGTCCAATTTTTGTAAAATATTCTGAAATATTAAAATAAATCTCAAAGTGGACAGATTATTTTTTTCATTAGTGTGTCTTGATGTGTGGAGACACCCTTTCTCATCAAGAATGTTTGTATGCATCGTTTTACAATCCTGTGAAGGACATGAAAGACATTTCTGAATGTTCATGTGCTGTGGGTTCATTGAGCTCCTGGAAAATTCCTCTGGCTTCTGGGCTTTAGCCCTCTCCAGGGTACACGGATTGGTCTCAAGGTTTTCCTGAATGTAAAACAAACAAGCAATCAAACAAACCACCTGGCTCTTTTCTCCTGGATATTGCTTTTAATTATCCACTCCTTATAATTTTAGCTATTGTGAAATTGGTATTAAAATACATAGAATACATGATTGGTCCATCTCACACAGTACAGCAGAAGATGTGTCCTTTCAGATGGTGAACTCCCATCAGCCAGCATGACCAATGTTCTGGGATGTTGGGCATCTTGCAACAACATCTGAAGGGCAAAAACACAGTTTGTTGAAAATGTGTGTGGCCATTGTGATATTGTTGGACTGCAACTCTCAGGAGTCCTAGCCAGCATAACAAATCATTACAAATTCTGGGAGCTGTATTTCAGCAACATCTGGAAGGACAAATAATTTCCATCCCTAGTCTGCACTAACTGTCAGCCACATTCCAGAGTTTTCTATTTTGGATTTTCCAACCCTATCTGGAAATACCATGAATTGCACCTGAGATATCCTTTCTTTTGTAGATTGGCTTGAAAATATTAGACTCTTAGTCTCTTGTCTTGGAAAGACCTGTGTCGTCTTTGATATAGCGTGCTCCTTTGGAAAGTAGAAACTACGTTTTAGGAGAAGCAGTAATAAAATATAAAGAATGTAAGAAAAGGTAAAGAAATACATAAAGCATGGATTTTACTAAGCTTATTTCATGAAGAAAAAAAAGAAAAAGAAAAAATAAGTGGAGTAGTCAAGGTAATTTTCACAAAAAGCACCTAATAGCTGGTTTGAATTCCCATCAAGCATTTTAGATTCATGCTCAGCAGTGGAGTTTCTATTCCCTCAGTAATTGATGTTCGGTGAAAAATGTATTTCCTCTCTATCCCACTTCCTCCTGAATGGGTAGACCATTTTTCAACCTGGTACTAATCTGAAAATGGGGTTTCTCATTTATCAGCTTTCTTTGACTACAGACCAAATATGAGGTTTAGAGGCACATTAGAATTTCTTGGATTGCAACATAAATGCCAAATGAGATTGGTAAATCAAGTTAGTTTCTTGATTTCTTGCAATGACTGTAATAACGTATTTGGCATAAAAATGGGTGGGTTTTTATTCCTCCCATCCCCCTGTATCAACAGAGCTATATTTTAACCTGCCCATATCACCATCTTTTAATGTCCTCCCCGCTTTTTTTTTTTTGTGACTGAATATACTTACTTATATCTTACTTTTCCTGTGAGAAAATCTGCCAGGCCTTTTAAGATGCCATCATTATGTCTCTCTTTTTCATAATTTACCATCACTTCAAAATATTTATTAAGAATTTTAGTTTATTTTGGTTACTATGGAATTGATAGTAGTTCTAGTTCTTATGTGCTTAGGTGGTTGTAACTTGTATGATTTATATATTAGCTATGGTGCTGGTAATTGTATTTTTTGTGCTGGATGATCAGGGTTTTTTTTAATGGATGTTGATTTTTAGATTGTTTTTTTCCCCCCAATGTATATGAAAAGTCTGTTTATAAAGGTGTATAATAAATCTAAATAATAAATAAATAGCCCAACACCTAGCCTGGTACCACCTGGTACACTCACCATGTCCTGGATTAAGAACCTCATCATTTCCAGCCTTTGTGGGATTAGTACACCATTGTGGTTCCCATTTCATAATAGAAATAACAGTCTCTCTCTCTCTATTTCACACACACACACTCACACACAATGGGATTGTTACCCTGTGTACTGGGGGTCCCAGGAGGGACACCAAAACATGCTCAACTAAAGGTGGGGAAAATTAGCTCAGAGCACTGCTTAGCGTTACAAGAGGCAGGGTAACTTAGCGAGATCTTGAACCCTATGTCTACGAGGTCGGGTCGAGTCAAGGAGAACACCGAAGTTGAAATAATAAATGATGTTTATTAAATACAAGCAAAACTGTGTATGCGACACACTCATACAAGATAACTACAGAAAATAAAGGTTGGAGTGATATAGAGGGATTTTTAGAGGGATTGCTGGTTTGGGTGATACTTCACCTGTCCTGGAGCCCGGAAAATGGAGAGCGAAGCTGGGGTGTGATGTAGCTCAGCACGTGGAGCTGAGGGGAGGCTCACCAAGCAAAGCGGCAGCAAGGCGGGATGAAACTCGGGAGCATTCTGAGGAAGGTCTCGGAATCAAGGGTTTTTGAAAGGAGAATTGTGACTGCAGGCTATGCCGTACTTGGGGGAAAACAATAGATTTGGAGTTGGAGACAAAGCCTCCGAAAGGTCAGAATCCGAATGATTGAGTTATCGTAGCAGTTTTCAGTAGAGTAGCCAGTATGCAAACGCAGAGTACTTGGGTATTGCATAATTTACCCATCAAGCTGCCATCGTGGGGCAGAGGCTCTTTTGTAAGTGGCGTGCATACTTAATTAGAGTACTTGCCTGGAGGTCTCCTAAAGCAGTGAGTCAGCTATTTCTGGCCTGCCTGTATTGTAGTTTGAATATTACGGCTATTAACGGCCGAGTTTGTTTACGTGCTTGTCTGGTGGCCTCGCAAGCACGTGGAGAGGAATAGAGAAGTGCAGCCGAATTGTGATATCAAGGGATATCTTTTAATATCCCCAAAGCTCGGACTAGCCAGGGCAGTAACAGGATGATTTTTAAGGACCAAGGTTTTCTATAGGAAATGGTTTTTGGGGAATAAAATCTGACAGAAGATGCTTGATATCCTTCTGAACAAAAGCATACAGTTAAGAGGGGACACTTAGGGCTATCAGTAACACAAGTATGTTTGATGAGGGAGGCGTGATTTTGAGCTGCGAGTATATGAGGAACACTTATTATTGCAAAGGCCTGGTTTTCCTTCATTTCTTAAAAATTCTGCCTTTTGTGAGAGCAGCAGCCTGAACAACACACCTAAAACTTTAAATTTTCTGGCTGTACATGATGCCAGGAATGTTTGGGAAGGAATAATCATGGAATATGCAGTAGGAACAGAAGTTTGAAAAGAAGACCCTAGGCAGCGTTTAAAAAGTCTTTTTAAAAGGCAGCAGAATGGATTGAAACCTGCCCTGTCAGCTCCTATAGTAAACACCTCTTTTATACTAGCAGAAAATGTGTTTATTTATTATCTCAATATTTTTATGCTTTTCAAGGTAAAAAATAAGCCCTCTCAAGGTAGCTCATAACAGCATAAAACAATTTAAAATGCAAAAGACATAAAAGTAATAGCCTCCTGAATACATCCTTGTCTAAATCAGCAGTACACATAAAAGCTAGTGAAGAACAGCAACAGCTTAAAAAAAAATCAAACCAACTATAAGTATATAAGAACAAAAAGTTCTAAAAGACCTACCACAGAATGATGAATGTGCAAACCAACCATATTGTGGAAGGTGCTTCCACCACTGAGAAGGGATTTTCAATCCAATTGATGCTGAATCTGGTCTCTGCTGCTAATCTTAGGATCTGTCTAATAGAAAGAAGTGCAGCTGCATCACGTACAGTACTCTCCCCACATTCATGGGTTTGACATTTGCAAATTTGATTATTCATGTGAGTGCTTGCTTCCTTCCAATTCTCCTCCCATTCCTATGCATTTTGCCCCATGGTAAGTTCTGCGAGGCAGAATGGAAGGAAATGGGGGGGGGGGGAGCTCCCAAGAGCTTTCCTTTCCTCCTATGGAGTTTCCCCCCTCCTCTTCCCATCTGTTTTCTCCACAATGGGACAAAATGCAGGAGAAGAGGGAAGGGTAAATGCTGGAGAAAGAAAGGAAAGCTCTTGGGACCTTCCCCCAACCCCATTCCCTTCCATTTTGCTTGGGAACAGGAAGAGGGGGAGCCCCGGCAGGGAATGGAGGGGGGCAGATGGCAGAGTTATTCAATTTTTTTCTACTTTTGTGCAGGTTCTATGCCCTGAACCCTTGTGAATGTAGAGGGAGGAGTGTATTTTCCATGTTTATGCATTTCCACCCTGTAGAAAACTCAGGATATGGACAATGAAATGGTTGCATGTGCTGTTTTGGGTCACCCTTATCTCAAACTTCATGCATTTGAAATGTGGGGCTGGCAGAGAGTTCTGTGGATAACGTGGACTGTCAAAAAGGAAAATAAATTTGTCTGAAGGCAAATGAAGCCTGAACTCTCCCTAGAAGCCAGAATGACTGAAGTGAGGCTATTGTACTTTGGACATATCACAAAGACAACATGATTCATTAGAAAAGATGAGGCCTTCTTCTTTTCCTATTGCCTTTAACTTTTGTTAGGTATTAAGTTGAAGGCAATAGGAAAAGAGAAAGGACTCACTCTAGATCAATTGACTCAATAAAGGATGGGCAACCCTTAGTTTCCAAGATCTTACCAGGGCTGTTGATAACATGGTCTTATGGAGGCCTCTCATTCTAAATGTCACCAGTAACAACAGCGATCTCTAAAATAATGTTCAGTGGCCCTTGTTCTTCCAGGGCATCTCTCTAGTAACAGTATTATAAATATAGATGTATGAATGAGACCCAATCCACAGGATTGGTCTTTGTGTAAGGAAATGCTACAAAGGAAGCTATTACATTGGGAAACATGCAGTTCATGTAGATATGTTGGCAACATTCATTCCCAGTCATCCCATTAGGAAGCAAATGCAGAAAGATGCAGGCAGATTATGCTGGTATGTCAGATTATCCCAGATAATCTGGGATTGTTGCACTTTCCAGAAGTTTTTGTGTTTTTTTTGGACCATGTTGATCGTTTGTCGAAACTATCCTCTGTTGCATAACTAAACTAAGCTTCTGTTAGTTTATGTACAAAGCTGAATTACTAGGCTTATTGATCAAAAATGGAGGTGGGGAAAAAAAGATTGAAAAATAAAGTACAACTATTTTAAAAAAATGCATTTTTTTGTGCACTGATCTTGCTAATTGCTGAAGAGGCTTTTCAGAGGTTTCCCAGTTGATAACATTAGATTGTACAGTAATGTCTTTTTGTGAGGTATTTTAGGCACGATCTGGCAGCTGATTTTATCGACGGAGGTATGTTTAGTCCCTGTTTTTGTTTTAAAACCACTGCCAGTGTAGCAGGTTTCATTTGGATTGGGTGGAGGCAGACAGGCAGTGACACCTGTTAGTATTAAATTCACACCTCCTTGTCTAAAAGCTATTCGAAGTAGATGGAGGGAAAATGCAGTGTCATATATAGTCTGCCATTAGGCTCTTGGCAAACTAAAAGCTTTATTTCAAGACAGCAGCTTATTGCTCTCATCCAGACAAAACAAAGATGAGAAATGTCTTTGTCAGGAGACAAGGAGACGAATAAGGAGGGAGAATCTGGGTGATTTACTATAAGACCATAAGAGCTCCATTTGGGGGTAGGAAATGCTTCCCTTAAGAACCATGACAGATACTCCACTAAAGAAAGATTGCTTTATCTGAGAAATATAAATGTAGAACATCATAAAGAATATTATTTGTGCAGCAAAAGGGAGGCTAAAAATGTTCATGCTGTTGCCACATACAGGGATTATGAGAACTCTTATTCTATTAGTTCAAAGGCCCACCTAGGTCATGATCCATTTCCCCACAATGGCTCGCCACAGGCTCATGGCAAGCCCACAAACAGGATATGCGGGCAGTTCTCAAGTGACTCTTATTCAGGAGGGATATAGTTCTTCTCTAATTTTCTTCTCAAAAGAAGCAATATGTGATTTTAGCAATTTTCTTCACGTCACAGGAAACTTTGGAAACCACAGCATTTTCAAAACCTATTAGCAATTTGGGACTTATTCTGCACAAAATTCACACGCGGTTCATTTCCAGAGATGCAACACCCCCACAGAAGCCAATAGGAAAAAAGCCGATTACTGCACAGAAAATGCTGTTTTCTGTGCATAACAGCTATGTGCAAATTTTGCACAAAGTAAGCCCCCCCCTCCCAAAAAAAAGCATTTTCTGTGCAGGAAACAGCTTTTCTGTGAAGATTCTCATCAGTCCAAGATTCTTCTTGTCAAGATTATTTTGCCAATATTTTCAAATTTTCTTTCCATGCAAATTCCATATGCAGATACAAGAATCTGAAAGGTTCACATTACCTTTACTTTTTAAAAAGCAATACATTATTGCTCTAAGGCTCCTCAAAAGTCGTTACTGTTATAGTTAACTTTTGAAAAAGCAACTCTTGCGTTTCTGAAAACATCTAATTTAGCTCTTTTAATAGTAATTAAAACAAAACAAAACACCTGACTGCTGGGAACCACTGGTTCGTGGTACAAAGCACTTTGTCTTTTAGTTGCTTTCACTGTGGTGTCAGTAGCACCAAAAACAAAGCAGGAGTCCACATTCAAACCATGTGATGTTTCTTCTCCACCATTCAGTGAAACCACTCCCTTGTTACATTTACTGTTATATTTTGAAAGGACTGAAATGCTAATATAATATACTAGTTGGGAAAAGAATTAATTATAATTAACTAGTTCATTGCAATTAGTAACTTCCCAAACTTAATCAGAAATATACTATCTCAGATTCTGGAAGCAGCACAGAGCTTTCATGACCAGCAGCCATTGGCAGCCCTGTCCTTCATGACCAGCAGCCATTGGTAGCCCTTTCGAATTTTTTCAGTGAGTGCTCAAATAGCAATGAATAAACACAGCCATAATGAGCCAGGAATATCCTGTGAGTGTCTGACCTCTGTGGTGCATGTGGAATTCTCATGCCTCATAATGCAGTGTTATGCCTTATAGTGAAGACAGAAAACAAGGTAGTATCTCTTTTATTTATTCATATGATTTTTCCTTGCCTTACCAAGCCTGGGGAAGTGTACAAAGTTTCTAATGATCCACTTAAAAAACCCGTAAAACAGGAATCAAATGATTGTCAAATGATTGTATGGCAACCTAAAATGGTGATTCTGATCTTCTAGGTGTAGTGATCAGGAGCCCTTTCACACCATTGTGATTATAATACTTCAATTCTGCTGTAACTACCATGGCAACTTTCCATCCTAGGGTCTGTAGTTTGGTAAGTCACTGGAGCTCTCTGGATGAGAATTCTAAATGCCTCACTCTAAAATGCAGATCTCAGGATTCTGCACATGTTGTCACAAACGTTAAAATGGAGTCAGAGCACTATAACTGTGTACTGTGACACAGCCCCACAAAAAGGGATTTTTCCCCATGTTTTTACCCACTGTGTGTTGTTTGGATTTCACAGAAGAGACTAACAAGGTGCTGGTAGTGACATGAGCTGTTATTAATGGAAAGCAGTTCTTTAGGTGACTTGGCCAAAACTGCTCAGGCTTAAAAACCAATAACTTCTAGCCAGTGCCTTGAATGCTGTCTAAAAATGAACCAGTCTCCAGATTAATTGGTATAAGAGTAGAGTATATTTTCCTGAAACCAGTGCAAATGGAAACCTGTGCTGCTGCACTCCACGTCAACTAAAATGTCCACACAGTCTCCAAAGGCTGCTTTCTGTAGAAGGAAATTAACCAAGGCAACCTTCCACAATCTGCTGTCCTCCCTATTTTGGATTTCGGTTCCTTGGAAGTCCAAGCATTAGGCTTAGCACAGTTACAATCCAAAAAATCATTTTTTTTTAATCTCCTGGAAGCCACCTTGTATGGATGGATGGATGGATGGATGGATATATACATATATATGTGTGTCAAAGTTTATGAGTTTGTGAATTTGTCTGTGTTAGGCAAGTGAAGACCTCATATGATTGGCTGTGTCAGGCGAGAAGACTTCATATTATTGGCTGCCTGTGAAGATTCCATGGACTCTTGGGGTTGGCAGTGTAAGGAGGGGCATTTAGAATTCTCAGCTAGAGAACCCGGGCTTCAGGCCGGTTGCTATGGAGATGAGGCCTAGCAGCAAGAAAGAGGAGGCCAATGAATTTTCTCAGAAAACCAACCTCTATATGTCAACAATTCTGAATACAGATTGGATTGGGGAATATTGGAAAAAGTTACAGGTACTGGACAATGCAGTTTGGGGAATTACAGACACAGGGTATCAAACCTGTATATTTCAACTGCATCTAACTCCTAAGGTTAGGTAAGGTAATTCCTAAGGCATTTCAAACAAGTGTTACCTATGAGAAAATAAAATCCTGGACAACACTGCGTAAATACGCTACGTGTGTGTGTGTTTGTGTGTATGTATGCGTGTATGTATGCGTATACATACATATACATATACATATACGTATTCAAACATATATATATATATATATGACACCTTATAGAGTTTAAATGTCTATCCTCTCACTAGTAATTTAGGCAGTGGCTGCAATAGGCTGAGCCGAGCCAAAGTGCCCCTTGGCAAAACTGGCAAGTGGGATAATCAGGAGCAACTCTGGACTAAGGACCAACCTGAAACCAGAAAGCTGATTTTTCAAGGCAGGCTTAACCTTGTCTAAAACAGATAAACCCACATTGCTGGATTGGCACTCCTTCTGGCCAAGAACATCCTTATCTTGAAATAGATTATGTTTTGGCTTGTTGGAAACCATCCACCCTTCACTGATCTCAGACATCAATTTCCTGCCTAAAATTGCCAACCTTTGATCTAGTGAATGCCTGTTCACAGGCTTAAATTGTAACCTCATTGCAGTGCCACTGTTTTTGGCCTCTAGATTAGCTGTGAATGGGTGGGGAAAATGTAAGACTTATGACACCAATGAATAATTCAGCAACCGTGCACAGTTAAGACTTCCCAAATGCTCCCGTGTTATTTTCTGCTGCTCTGTTTATCTTGCCAGTAGAGTTTGTTGGTATTCTCTGTGTTCAATGTCTGGCATCCTGTAAATACCATTGTAAAATCAACTGCTGTGGATTGTAAATGTCAACATTTTAATTGTCCCTACTATTACAGTGGGGTTTCCTGTAGCTTGTATAGAAAAAGCGTGTAAGAAAGGTCTCCTGGGAAGTTACAAGATGAAGAGTTTCATCAGCACGGTTTACTCGCTGCTGCTGCTCAACAGGCGTAGCAGTTGGTATATTGCTATGAGATGTGCAACTAGGAACGAGGGACAGAAAACAAGGAAAATGTGGTGGAAGAATAGGTTTCTGTGAATCTGTCTCCTCTGCCCGAACACAATGTTAATAAAATCGCTAAGTAAATTGTCAGCACAGAAGTGTAATCTGAAATACTGTAATGGAGCTGCTTTTGCCTCTACTCAAAAGGCTTTTTGCAAATGTAAATTAGCATTTCATACAGTTTATTAGCAATGGATGAAAAAGAAAATACATGCTAAAAGCAGCTCATCAGAGGCTTTACTTCTGTGGGGATCCATAGAAGGTCTCACAGAAGGCTTTACTTTGCAACATAACCATGGCATTGCACATCTTTCACTCCATGAAAAGATAGTGTTTGAAGGTTTGCACTGTGGAGATATTTCACCAGTTTAAAATCACATCATATATGTGATACAGGATGTCACAGAAGCTGGATGGCCATCTGTTGGGAGTGCTTTGATGTGTATTCCTGCATAGCAGGGGGTTGGATTTGATGGCCCCCCGTGGTCTCTTCCAACTCTATGATTCTATGATCCTACATAGGTGCATTTGATTTTTCTACAACATTCCTTATAGTAATAGCGACTTATTTCTGGTTGTACTAGCAAATTAGGATTTAAATGTGGAGCACAGGAATAGGGAATGTGTGGCTTTCCTTAAGTTGTTGGACTGGGGATGGAAAGAATAATTGGAAAATGTTTAAAAATGTGTTTCCCAAGTGTTGTGAAACCCTGCTAAGGAGAATCCTGGGACTTATTCTGTGCAACATTCATGTATGGTTTGTGTAGAAAACACCACTATCTGCACAGGAAACAGCATTTCATGTACAGAACAATATGTTTCTGTGCATAAATATTATTTTCTCTGCAAAAAGTCTGTTTAGCACAGAAAAAATATCATGTTATTTGAAAAAAAAATGTGATTTTTGCTTAAAATGTCCAAACTGTGAATAGTTGTAGTGGGAGGAAAATTGCTAAAATTACTCTTTGCTTGACTTGAGAGTAAAATTAGCAAAGAATCAGACTTCTATGTTAGACAATAGTGTTAGTCCACTTTTGCCAATGGTTGTACTGGCTGGCAAGGGCTGACAGGATTTGCAGTCTAACAGCATTTGGAAAATCACACATGCCTGTTCCTTGAGTTGGTAGATTCTGGCTAGAATCCTGTTGGCATACTATGGTAGTGCCTACACTTTTCCCAGAGTTACATTCTCGTGGTGAGAAAAGGAAGGCAAAATCTACTAGCTCAAATGCCTTACATCCTTCCCATGCCCGTATCTCCAAGGCCTTATTTCTTTCACAGTCACAATGCCGTTAGATTTTTCCTCCTGTTCCTACTATCAATGCCAGTAGGGTTAAGCTAAGTAGTCATTATAACTACAAACCTCCCCACAACCAAAATAAATAAATAAATAAAAATAAAAAAATAAAAAAATAGTATGCCTGTTTTCATAGTCCTTTGATATCCTACCTGAAGTGGTTCCCATTCTTTTATTTTTGAAAGGAAATAACGACTTTCTTCTCTGGCATTTTTTTTGTTTTTGTTTTTTTTGTTTATGCTAACATTCTGCTTTGATTGTTCATTCCATTACTTGTATGGCATAGTATATTTACTGTGTTTACTTATGTGTTTTTTAAAAAAATTACTATGGTGTTTACAAGAATTTGGGGTTATTTTCATACTTTTTAAAATGAATGTTATTGCCTTTGCAGATTGTAATGAGGAAAAGCAGCATATAAACAAGTAGATGGTGGCTGGAGAATCATATATATGCTGATCTTTGGGACATATTGAAAATCACAGTTAATGAAAAGGGATGCATTTTGTATAGTTCCTTGTATTGATAAATGGTTGAGATCCCCAACCCTTTGCTGAGCACCACCGTGCAAAAAAATCAAACACACCAATCTATTTGGCAATGGAAAAAAGTGCACATTTTCCCCTAGTTCCTTTGCCATATGAAGATTTCTTCCTTTTCATTCTGTAGTCCATTACTACTGAAAAATAGCAGTCTGACACATTTTCGTTAAAATCTCATTGCTTCCCCTTTTGTTGGTCTCTATTACACGTGCCTGATGTCTCTTTCATTTGCCCCTTTCCTCTTCATTCACTCCATTGTACTGCTTGCTTTAGTTATTTCATGTAGTTCCCTAGATTTCCTTCCTAAATTCTGCTGGGAAATTGTCTCTTGTGCCTTTCTAAGATGTCACTCATCTGCCATTTCATCCTTTAATAAACTTCTTCTCCAACAACAGCATGGTCTGGCTATTCTGCCCTCCCTGATGTTTTGTTTCTCCCACCTATATTCCATTTCATCCTGCTTTCCTATTAGCTACACCCAGTGGTTTTCCTGATCCATTTCATCTTCTATATTTCTTTGATTTGTTAATGTGATGTTGGTTCCTCCCAGACTACCGTGTCTAGGACAATGCTAAAGCAAAAACCTGTTGAAACTATCAGATGATGCAAACTTACTATAAGAATTAGCAGACGTATTGGAATGAATACTGTAGTGATATAATTTTTTTCTTGCTTGTTTTGTCTTTTTTTTCTGTTTTTTTTTTCCTGTTTTGTCTTTCTCTCAGGAAAGAAAAAAAACCCCCATAGGTTAAAGAATATGGACTTGGAAAGTAAATGAAAATAGAACAGTTTAAGAAATGGGCATGGATTACTCATCACTAAGGAAAGAATCCAGAAAACTGATTTTGTGGAGATGAAACAGAGAAGTGGACAAGTAATTAAACAAGACCACAACATATTAAATTTGTGGGTGTTCTTCAGTTTCCGCTAAGAACAGCCTCTTTAGAAGTAACTTAAACTATGTATTTATAAAACAGCATTAAGGTCTAGATCCTTTAAACATGACGAGCCATCTTAACAGAGGGCTATTCTTCCCACAGCTTTTGGGAGGCAAATGCCTTCTCCTTAAAATCTTTTTATCCTCCACACTACTGTACTTTTAACACTTAAAAAACCAGAAACTTAAAAACAAAACAAAACCAGAAAACTGAATGATGTACAACCACAACAAAGCTAAAACCGATGTGGATTTTTAGTGGGCACTAAAAGCTAGATAGCCAAAACACTAGCCAGCATACCAGACTGTCTATGAATGGGAAAATTTTAGAAGCAAAATGCGTTGTTTTGAGCATTAATCTATAGAAAAAGTGGAGAGAAGAAATCTGACATTTATGAGTATGAATACTCAAATGGTCTATATTTGTTCCTGTATGCCTTCCCCACTGGATGGGTATGTTTGACTTAAAGATGGGGAAAGTCTTTGTTAGAATTATTTTATAGATATATAAAAATCTGATGAAGATTAATAATTTTGATGTCTTTAAATTTTATCCACACTATGGGTGACTCCAGCTGGACTGGACGTCATAAAGACATTGTTTATTCCACATCTTGGTGGAACATCAGATAAAGCTAGTCTACACACAGTTGGTTTCAAAACCTTTCTGTGCCAAGGTTGTTCTGCAATATCTCTGATAATCACCATGTCAAAAATGAATTGTTCTGTCAAATTAATAACACAAAATATTAGATGCACTATCACTTAAACCAGGTAATTTTAACATTGTACTTAGCAACTTTTAGTAAAAGATCTATATGATGCACAGCTATTTGAGTAAACTAAAAATAGTAAGTATTTATTGATATTAGAAGTTTTGTACTATTCTGCTATGGAATGGGGCTGTTTTCTTCTTCTCCATATATTTGTCTGTCTGGCTACTGTTTTGGTGTGCTTGTGTGTGCTTTTTATCAACTATGACAGTGTTCTGAACTTTTGGCCCTTCAGAGGCTTTGGTTTCCATCTCCCAGAATCCCTGACAATTGGCCATGCTGCTGGATCAAAGGTTGAGAACCAGGGAACTATAACATGACTGAGCATAAGACATATTTATTTATAATACTGTTATACAGAGGATTCTCTGTATTTTGTGTTTCCCAAGTGCAGAATGTAGTTTCGAGTGCTGAATTCAGCAACCTCCAAGACTTGGATTTCATTTTTAAGAGCATGTTTCTCGTGCTTAAGGTTATAGAAACAAATTTAAACTCAGAGGTGTTATTCTGAGAGAACGAAGTGCCTGAGAAATGTTTCTGCTTTTCCCACTATCAGACTGTATACACACTAGGGTATTAATAGCAATTTGACATCACTTTAACTGTGATAACTCCACACTGCAGAATCCTGGGTTCAGTAATTTCTTGAGTTACTTAAAATTCTGTGCTAGAGTCTGGTTTCCTGAGCACTAGAAATGTAGTAGAAAGATGTGCCTCGCAAAGCTACGAACCCCAGGATGCTGTAGGATACAGCCCTGATGCCAGTGGTATCAGGCTGTTGTAACTGCATAGTGTATACAGATTCTCAGTTGGGGATGGGGAGACAAAGTCTGTCTGTCTGTCTGTCTGTCTCTCTCCCTCCCTCCCTCTCTCTCTGCTTTGACCTGTGCCAAGCCACTTCTAAGGCTCATGGAATTTTTCTCCCCAGTTGCTGTGATAAAATAATGCAAGAGCACACATGCATATAAAGTAAGAGGAATTGTTTCACAGATGACAATGTTTACGGCTAAGCTGCATTGAAATAATGGGCTCCGGAATATCCTTTAGCAGAAATTTCAGAAACAGCCTTCATACTGAAGGGACAATATATAAATAGTTTATAAGTGTTAATGAATGGCTAATAGATGTTTAATTAAATGATAAATTTGTCAGGGAAGCTTTCAGAGTACAGTAAAACAGAATATGGGACTTCTCAGCAGAGTTTTCAGCTGATGCTGGTCACAGGATCATCTACTGAAATCCATTCATTAATGATCTAAGCAGCAATCAATTTTCCATATAGCCTTGGTCTGGCTGTGTTACCTTTAATTTTTAAGGTGACCATAATCACAGTCACAATCATGAGGAGACTGATGTCTGACAACATCCTCAGGTTACTCTATCCCAGGGATAGGAGGGAAATGTTTGGCCATCCAGTTGTTTTGAATGATAACTCCCATACATTCTTTACCATTGTCTATCCAGCCCAGAATGTCTGGAAGTTATTACTGAAAACATCTGGAGAATCAAATATTCCTCAGTCTATATCCATGTAGTGAATTTCTTGCAGCCTACGTGCACTCTGAGTTGAATAAAAGTCTTAGATAATGATAAACCAAGTACTACTGTGGGTCAGATATAACTTTTGGAGTCTGGCACATAGGAGTGGAGAAAAGAAAGAGGAAGTTACATGTAAGGAGTAGAAATCAGGGGATTTTACTTTCTGAAGGTATGTACACTCTCCTAGGATCAAATTAGACATGATATAAACATGTCTTTACAGTTAATGTCCAGGGAGTTTTTTTTTTTTTTAATGTAGACAGCATCTGCTGGATGGACTGATAATTGATGGAATCATAGTCATTGTGTGTGGTTGTAGTGTGTGTAGGAGAGCGATTAATTTAATTTTCACCCATACTTCTGATGATAGTTCTTGGTTTTTGTTTCCATCATCAGGAAATTTCCTGCTTGCATCACTTGGGGATTTCTCCCCAACAGAAATATTAGTTTCAAGAGAAGGGATTCCCTTTTGGAGTATAGAAGAGTGCAAAGAGATAAATTCCTTATTCATAATCTCTGCAGTCCTAATGATTACCTGCCCAACTGATGCCATTTACAATGACACAATCAATCTGAGTCGAGCTTGGCCCTCACATATTGCCCAATGCAACTGAGACTGCATTTGTGATGTGTTTTGCTATCAGAACCTAGGTACAAAATGTCATTTGAGAAATGATCCTTGCTTAAGAGAACACTACCAATAAAAGAAACTTAATCGTCGCTTTGAGTGGGCATGTGTCAAACATATACTAATGTTTGTCTCTTATTAGTTGTTTTCCATAGCATGTGCATATATCTAAGGATGTGTGTAAAAGTGTGAAGGCAATGCACTTCACTCCAGCTGAAACATAATGCAGCACTACCAAGATTTTTCCAGAGAGATGCATTATGTTTTTAGTGTTTTGTAGGTTTTTTTTTTAAAGGATAATTACAGTTTGTTTCAGGAGACTCAAGGAAATATTGATTACCTTTGTCAGTGCTTCAAGTAAAGCAATTTTGGAGAAATTTTTTATAACCTGTAGATTGTATTATTGTTCCTTTTTGCACACATCAGCTAATTACTTTATACATCATCTAATGGTACATAGAGGTAGGTGAACATAAAAAGGAAAATGAACTCTTGAAGTGGCTTAATCAGTGCATTGTACTGTTTTATACAGTAGAGTTATAGGTTACAGGTTTCATTTGAAACCACCAGAGGAGATGAAAATTCTTTAGAGTAAATGCCTGGATAGTTGGGATTCTTTATATAAGTCTAGTGAAAGGTGCCACTGCTAAATTCTTCAGAGAATCTTTGCAGCAGTAGATTGCTCTATCACAAGAGATAGTGTTCCTTAATCTGGGCTTTCTCAAGGGAGACATTTGCCCCAAATGAACTGGCAAACCCCACCACAAGCACATTTCTAAGCTATGCCAATTTGCTTCCTGTTGCTCTCAGAAAATGGAAATTCATGGCCAAATGCTCATGGCCAAAGGCAGTCACCAGCTTTTATCTTTAGGTCAGATATCCTGTATCTTTGGCTTAGAAGCCTTTCCATGGCCGGGGGGGGGGGATTTTCAACAGGCAGAATGAAGACGCAACTTTTTCTTTTGATAACTAACCATGAAATAATGGGACCGGACACCCAAAATTGAGTTAAGTAAGGACCACTTTGTTTGATCTAACCTATTTAAGAGGTGTTGGCCTGGAAATGAAGCAAGAGGCTGGAGCAACCTGATGAGGCCAGGTATCAAGCCCTCAACAACCTCTTCAGCCTTCCCGTGGGTGAAACATTTCAGCACCCAGGGCAGTCTAGATTCTTGGGTTGCTCCTTAGCTGTCTGTAATTGGAAGGTAACCCAGGAGACTTTCACTGAAGCTGCACAGCATTACAAGCGAGAGCCTGGATCCCAGGCCAGCTTCAAGGGTAGCCCCCTTCCCCAACCCCTCTGGCTGCACAACTCTACAAGGGGAGATTTCAGAGTCCTATCCTATACCAAGAGGGTGCCAAAGGTGACCACCCCTCTACCTGCCACAAATTAGGGACAATGGTCAGCTTAGTCCCTGTCCCAAACCAGGTTGACCAATGTGGCCCTCACTCTCTGTTGCAACTCTCCCAGGAACAACACATTCCCCTCTTCCAACAAATATCATCAGCCCTCTGACTCTCAGAAAACTATGGTGAAGTGTGGGGAAGTGATCCAACCCCATGCTGATGGCATTGCAAAGCTATGCCAGTTTGCCTTCTGTTGCTTTCAGAAAATAGAATTATGGCCAAATGTTTGTATTTCGAAGGACAGTCACCAATTTTTATCTTTAGCTCAGATATCTTTTATCTTTGGCCTAGAAGACTTTCCGTAAGGGAAAAAAAAATTAAATAGGCAGAGTGGAGATTCAACTTTTTCTTCCTCTTTAGAAAGGAATTTTAATTCTGTACTCTTGTGTCAAAAAGTGGTTGTCCAAAATTCCAGTGCCACTTATCTTTCTTTCTGCCCATTAAATTAATTGCAGATATAAGCATGATTCATATGCTCATGGAATCGCTTTCAGGAAAGAATCCAGTTTTATACACTATTTGGAACTCTGTTGCAACAGTGACATACAGAAGTGGCAACCATTTGCTTATCTCTTATTTCCTGGTTATTTCCTTCACCAGTGCATATGACACTTATATTAAACTGTGACTGTGAAGAAGCCTTAGATTCAGCCTTTTAAGTGCATCTAAACATCTTGTGCTGATATGACTGGAAAACAGCACTGGTCTTGCCAAATCAACAGGTCAGAATTACTGTATGTATGTATTATGTATGTATTTATAGCAGTTATAAATAGCCAAAAAGGCTCCTAGAGTGTTTTGTTTGCATTGAAAAGTGGGCTGTACTACACAAATGCTTATGCTTAAATACATTTTCATGTTAAATGCCACAAACCCCCCTTTTTTCTGCCCATTTTTTTTCAGTCAGAATTAAGTTCCTTCAAATGTGATAACCGTTCATTTAGTAAATGGCATTTAACTTCTACGCAGGCAGTAATGTGTGATAAGCACACTCATGTGTTTAAGAGCTGTGTGTCAGACATTCATGTTTATCACTGCAGAATGTGGCCCCCACAATTAGTAAATTGCTTTCAGTAGAAACATTCCTGGGCAGCCCCTAGTCACAGCATGAAAATAAAACACACATTGGGAGTCATTGTGTAGTGAGATAGTACACAGGACTGAGCTCACCATGGAAAACAGCTGCCATGCAGAAACACTTCAAGTGCCCTGTACAACACAATTGTTTGTGAGAAGAAATGCTTGCTCCAATTAAACAAAACCAGAAAAAGGGCAATAGAACAAGGTAAAGGAGTTAACTTGTTTTAGACCTTGAATTTGATTATTGGCAACAACAGGATACTGTCAATGCTTCTTTTGTCATGAAAACCATCTTCATGGTCCGTTTTGTGTTGATACAGAATACTTTCCTCTCTGTTCTCCTCAGTGATGTGAAGAATACAATCTTGAGACAAATGGATGTAATGAGGAATATATCATGTAGCAAACTAGTTTCCTATAAGGTACTGGCAGAAGAAATGCATCTTCAGGAATTATGAGTTCCTTGTCAATTTTTCTTGCTGCCACAACATCACGATGCAAATATTGCTGCATTTCGTCACTGCTATGTGAGTGAAATGCTTCATGGCTCCCTCGGGATTAATTCAGTGAGAAATATTGAAAGTGTGGTGTGATTGATAGAGATGGTAGCCCAGTAGTTGGGCAGTGGGATGACAAAAAGAATGGTGGCAGAGTGAAGGGGGCTAGCTGTGGCAGAGCTGAATTCTTAATATATCAGTTTGCCATTTAGAGTTAAAAAAGATATTGTGTAAATTACAAATAACCACAATTTGCTAGGATTTATTCTTATAGAGAAGATAACAATAATCAGTATGTACTTTGGCTTCATGGGCAGCTGCTGTCACAAAATGTCACAGAGAACAAGTTTTCATCTGAGGAAAGATCATGAACTTGAGTTCTGTTTAAGACAAAAACATCAGCAAGTAAACATTTCCATGTGTTTTCTGTATGTCTCTCTAGCAATCTTCCTTCCTCCTGAAAGACTTAAACAGCCCAGATAAGAGAAGCTCAGAAGCAGAAACAATGAATAGCCTGGTTTTACTTATGGGGAACATCCCCCAAAACCATTTCTCTCCCAGAGGAGCGAATGCAATTCTTTTGTGGTTATAACATTTGTTATATCAGTCCTTTCCCCTCTATCATACCTATTTGCATGGTTAATACCTAAGCAGCAAGTAACAAGCCACTGCTATGTATTCCATGTTGCAGAATAGAATTAAGAACAAACAAAAAAAACCTGCTGAGCAACTTGCCAGCATCAGAACTAAGTGAAGCTAATGATATCAGTGGACCATGACAAT
This sequence comes from Cyclura pinguis, assembly GCA_030412105.1. Lineage (NCBI taxonomy): Eukaryota > Metazoa > Chordata > Lepidosauria > Squamata > Iguanidae > Cyclura > Cyclura pinguis. Next base: position 80,882,465 of record CM059603.1, on the reverse strand, counting down.
TTTTGGAGGATTTGAGAAACCATGCACTCTTGTAATTCAGATGACATTATGGGCCTTTCTGCGTGACGACGCTGAGCCACTTCTGCCATGGGATGGAAGCGGTCGGCAGGTCATGCTTCTGCATGATGTTGTTGTTGTCCCGGTGCCATCCTGTCACAAAGCGTTGCACTCATGCGGTATTTGAAAAATGGAAAAAATCTGTTTTACACCTCACATTGCACGGCACTCATGCTTACCATCATACAGAAGCCATGGCTGCACGATCGCGATGCTTCTTGGCCCAACGCAGCAATGGCAAATGCCTGGCTGCGCTGTGGAAGGAAGGGTGGGGCTATCCTGCTTCCTTCTCCAGGGAGCGAGTGGCTGTGGAGGGAAGTGTTGCTGATGCGCTCCCTTCCGGATCTGGATTTGCAGCGCAACGACACGGAAGAGTGTGGTCATGTGGAAAGGGTCCAAGCCAGCAGCATCCCCTCAAAAAAATTAATCTATGAAATGATTAGCAATTAAAATCCACAAAACTCAAGAAAACAGAAGAATGGAAACTCCTGTCCATGCTTGGAAATATCCACACAGAAGATACATGATAAAAATGGATTAGTAATGAATGCTAGTAAGACATAGTCCCTCTGTTTTTAACCTATAAAACCTAAAATGTCAACCATACCTCTTACATGTCTCTCTCTCTCTCTTTTTTTAAAAATTCATTCTGGAATTAATCTGTTTAAAATAAGAGCTGGACGGTCCTTTTAACTGATTTTAACTTTTCAGAGACATTAAGGAAGTGGAAGCAACTGCTTTGTAAATTTCTGTTTGGCCACTTAGAACACAGACATCAGGGATGTAGCTGCTGTCACTACTGGTGAAAAACAACAGTTTATCTCCATTAAGGAAGTGGCTTATGTTACCAGAATACCTCTCCTTGAATGGGAGTTTTACACTGACAAAAATACTTATTTGTTGGTATTTTCTTCTCCTCCCTTAATTCATTTTGTCTGTTTGAACTTCTGTTAGTGGAGAGAACTAGAAAGGCACTTTTAAAAATAAGAAAGCAAGCAGCTACTGGATGGTAGAGTGTTAAGACAAATGGAAGACCCAGGATTTTATTATGTGGTGGGTTTTTTTCAAAATGTAGATCGTTCATTTCTATTAAGAGAGTCACCTGATGGTATTAGGGATGTTCTGTGAGTTATATTATGTCTATTTTCAATCACATACTCCTGAAATAATATTTGTATTGCAGCTTTCCAGATACCTTTTCAGATTTGGTCATTTCCTTTAACGTGATAACAAACTGTGTGTGTATATGCCTTCCAGTCATCTGTCAACTTATGGTGACTTGACTAATTTCCTAGAGTTTTCTTAGGCAAGGAATACTGAGAGGTGGGTTTTGCTGGTTCCTTCCTCTGAAATATAGTTATAGCACCTATTGTTTGTTGGCAATCTTCCATCCAAGTACTAGCCAGAACTGACCGTAGCTTCCATGATCAGATGGGATCTGGTACCTTTGAGGGATTTAGGCCACGAAAACAAATCTTGGCATTTCTGGGCATTTAGGATACCAGGTCTGCATTATAGATGTAATTCTCCACTGATTTTGTTCTCAAAGGAAGCAAAAAGTAATTTTAGTAACTGTCTTCTTGCTGTGATAAAGTCTCTTCAAACTGTGCAGCATTTGAAGACTATTTGCTGTTTGAAATTATTCTGTGCAAAATTTGCATGTGGTATTGAAAGAAAATTGCTTCCCCCAGTAACTCCAAGAAAAATTAGAAGGCCATGCTGGCAAATCCAGGATCCAACTTTATTGAAAGGAATATATTTCTGTCCCACACTCTGATAAAGCAGAATCTGAACAAAATGAGAACCCTTAGCTCAGCGCTTGAACGCTCTAATGTGGTGCCATACAAATTGCCAGCTCTCTCCTACATTGTACATGTGCTGGGGCACCTTTCAATCCAACTAACATTCCTAGCCAGCTGTTTAGATTACCTTCCAGACTAGATGTTAAAAGTGGCTTTCCACAAAATCCTTCCACGTAAATAACCCATTCCTTGTTTCTTGCTATTAAAAGGCCCTTAAGCCTTTTGTATCAGGGACAAAGAAACATGCTGGATGTAACTTCAGCCGTGCCAGCTTGTTGCCGGAAACCAAGGCACACAAGTCTATTTCAAAGGCCCTTTCCACATGTTGGGGGGGGATGGGCAAAAATGCCCCAAAACGGAGCTTACCGGCAGCCGGGTAAGTCCATCACTACGCGGAGCAGCACGAGCTCGCTGCTCCACAGTCCTCCGGCGTCCCAAATGGCAACTTCCGGTTGGTGGAGGCTCTCCACCAACCGGAGAAGCTCGCCAGCCGGAAGCCCGCCCCCGGCAGATCTGCAGGCACGCACTTGCGCGCGCCTGCAAATCCACTTCGGAGCCGGGCGACGGAGCGGCTCGGGGCTGCACGCTCCGTGCTTTTTAAAAACCTCGAAAAAGAGGTTTTTAAAAAACATGCAGCACGGCTAGTTCCGGCTGCTCCTGAGTGGATTCTGGTGTGGAACTACGAAAAGTAGTCCACGCCAGTCCACTCTACGGTGTAGAAGACCTCCGTGAGAGGTCGCTCTGCACCATTACAGAAGCCCGGTGTGGAAATGGCCTAAGTTAGCCCAAGCAAAGTCATATTAGTATCTTTTTCTCTTTCAGTATTTTCGCACAGAAAACAGCATTTTGAGCACTGGAAATGTTGCTTTCTATACTGTAAAGAAGGTTTGCACATATTTTTGGAGCAGAAAGCAGCCTTTTCTCTACAGGAAACAGCATTTTCTGCTCAGATAATAATATTTCTGCGCAGTTCATTGCATGGGATTTACTCAGTGCACAATTCATACAAGTTTTTTTTTTTTGCATGTTTGGGTGTTAAAGTGTATTAGGCTAAAGGTGATAGAGAACACATACCTATAAGGTATTGTAATAGGGTTAATAAGTAAAGTTTATTTTGTTTTAAGGTTCTAGATCTCATTGCTCTTGATTGAGACCTGATGAAACTTCAGTAGGGCAATGACTTTGAGGGACAGGCATGTGGAGTAAGAAGCTGAGCAGTCAATCAATCACAGCCAATAATGGAATGTTGGGGTGGGGGATATGGGGGACAAATATGAAAACAAGAGATTTGTCTGTAGAAATGTTAGAAAGGGCCCATGAGAGGTAGAGATAGGGCAGGAAGAAACAGAGAAAGGGACATCAGAGACAGGGGCATGGAAGAGATCTGAACAGGATTTTTGGGAGTTGACAGTGTGAAAAATGTTCCAGAAGACTTTTATTTGACTGAGTATGGGATGTTAAAATGCACTGTATGTGGAATCAGCATTATTGATGTTGTTGTGTGCCTTCAAGATGTTTCTGACCTATGGCAACCCTAAGGTGATTCTATCACAGAGGTCATTTCTGCACTAGACTGTTATAGTGCTGTTATTCGACTTTCAACATCCTATGGATTCCTGCGGTTTGCAGTTTAGGGAGGGGCCTTTGAGGTTGAAAGTGGAATAATAGCACTATAACAGTCTAGTGTGGAAATGGCCAGAGTTTTTTGGACATTGAGAGTGTGTGATGCGCCCACGGTCACCCAGTGGGTTTCCATGCCTGAGTGAGGATCGAATTCCTAGCCTCTAGGGTCATAGTCCAGTGCTCAAACCACTACACTATACTGGCTCTCATCAGCATAATGCTGGACAATTATTCTTTTCTTTTACAATAAATCATATTTTAAAAAATATTTTCTCCAACTATGTCTGGATGTTTTAATTTAATAATTAAAAAAGAAAATTGGTCAAACTTTACCACATTGAGCTCGCTGTTCAACATCCAGTTGCCCAGTATACCATTCACTTTGAGATTTGAATACAAGACTCAGAGAGGGATCCTGAGGGTAAAAGTGAGTCATAAGAAGCCAAGGGTTGGACCTGTGTAGCCATCCTGGATAGGAGATCCCTTACCTATTATTTTCTGTGCAGAAAATGTTGTTTTCTGCACAAAAAATGCTGTTTTCCACATAAAAAAAGCCACCTGTGAATTTTGCACAGAATAAATGACAACCTGCAAACATTTTCATCAATCCAGGATCCTCATCAGAGGTTCTCAATATGAAAGAAACTCATTTTTTTAAACCAGTTTACAAACATTTCTGCATATTCTATTCATTCCCAATATGCATCTTGCTAATGTTTTGTATTGTGTTGTGTGTTCTGTCGCAGGTTTGGGAAGATGTTAATTTGTTATCCCAGCAGTCACTAATGTGCACTGGAAACCGTTCCCTTCAGACAACCATTTAAATAAAACAAGCCTCTCTCTGAATTTTATGCTGCATAGCCCATAAATATAAACAGTGAGAATCTCCTCCCCCAGGGCAAGTTTTCTATATGTACCCTAGGGTTTTGCTTGGTCTGACCATAAATTTTGCTGTTTGCTGGCCTTTACTGGCTGTATTTATAGTCCTGTTCTTTGAAATGTATTTGACAGAACAAACATTGTGATTCCTGTTTTCATGATGTATGGTTAGTTGCCTTCACTGTTGCCAAGACCAAGGCGAATGAGAGCACTATTAAAGAAGGCAGCTGGGCAATGAATAAAGGCTATGGTGATTGGATCAGACATGCAAAGAAAAATGAGGGTGACTGGGTTTTCTTGTTTTCACACTGATACGTTGTTACATTAAAGTCATGGGGATTTAACAAATGCGATGTTGCAGACCTGCTGTGATTTGAAGGGAAGTGACAAGCAATTTGAATTAAAAATAGACTAAACTAGTGCAAATATTAAGGGTGTGTGAGATGTTCAAGTTTTCTGTCTGCCTCGAGATGTGTTTTATTATCTTGAACATCTCCCTGTTCTTTTGTGTTTTCGCTTTCGTGGCCTTATGTTGTCTCATATTAATAAGTTTCCGTGGAAGTTGCCACCTTTCCTAGCCTAGCCCTTCAATTCTCCCCCTCCTCCTCACAAGGGAGGAAATGCACAAGTCACTGCTTGGGCTGTTGACTCTGGATGTTCAAAAAAAGGGTGGGAGTGCAGCTTTTTTATTCCATGCCTGTCCTTACCGTTACGTCGAAAACTGTTTTCAAAATTAAATGTGTTTTAGACAGTGAAGGGCAAAACTACTCCAAATGAAAAACCCATTTGGAAAGGTAGTGGGAGGGAAACAGTGAAGGACACCAAACCTGGCACAAAAAAAATTAAACAAAATATTGTGATAAACAGGTATTTATAAGAAATAGAAGCTCAGCTTTGTAGAGCTTTGAGAATTCAGCTTCTATATATTTTGAAGAGTGGCCTAAATACCCTAAAGGCACCAGATCCCAACTGATCATGGAAGCTAATCAGGGTCTGTCATGTTAGTACTTGGATGGAAGACTGCCAACAAATATCAGGTGCTATAGGCTATATTTCAGAGGAGGAACTGGCAAAACCACCTGTGAGTATTCCCTGCGTTTATGAAATGCATGGAGTTGCCATAAGTCAACAGGCGACTTCAAGGTGCGTGCACACACACACACACACACACACACAAACACACACACTTATTTTGAAGCTGGAATGTTATCAAATAGCCATGTCTTCCAAGAATTATACATGCCAGCTGGAGACAGAGATCTGTCTGAAGCTGAAGGAAGTGAAAACTCAGCACCAACTGTTACCACATATTCTGAATCATCCATTAACTCTACAAGTATATAACTGATTGACACATGTCAGTAGAGATGTTGGATTTACGGGTGAAGTGCATTGTGTGGAGGCTGCATTTTATATTAAAAAAAGGGAATATTATATTCTCTGCTCTATAAATGAATATAGAAAAGGCTTCAATCATAGAAGGGGGAGTCTATTACTGAAAATATAAGACTGTTAAATAGGTGGCTTTAATAAAAAAAATGGACAAATTGGTTAGAAAATTAAATTTGGAGTGGCCACTGTTATTCTACATATCTAGAACTAAGAAGCTTGCAAAGAGCAATACAGATAGAGTAGGGTAGGGGATGTAATTCTATAGTTATTTTATTCCTTCATGCAAGAACATGGCCATTTCTGCACTACACAGTTATAGTGCTATTATTTCACTTTCAACATCCTATGGAATTCTGCAATTTGTAGTTTAATGAGGCCAGAAATCTCTCTGGCTGAGAATTCTAAATGCTCCTCCTTAAACTGCAAACCCCAGGATTCCAGAGGACGTTGAAAGTAGAATAATAGCATTCTTATAGTGTGGTGTGGAAATGGCCCATCTCACTTCAAGTCTTCCCCTCCCTACTATATGTATACGTCTCAAAAAACTGTTCATATTCTTATATGAACAGTTTTTGATATGTATACATATAGTAGGACTTCATTGAGAAAAAATAATTTGCATGAAAAAAAAAGTTTTCTTTCTCAAAACACATTTTCTGCACAGAAAAAACCTCTCATGCATTTTTGTGCAAGCAAATTTCCCAACAAAATCCCACAGTGTGAATAATCTCATGGCTGTTTTCCTTTTTTAGTGGGATGTCACAAGTTTCGGGGCACCTTTTTCCCATTTGAGTATGAAACCGTCCCCTTCTACCATTTTGAAATACTTTTGAATATTTGTTCCATCCTAAGTATATGAGGTGTATTTCAATAACAACAGTACAGCTGAAGTTCTTTGCAGTACAAGTTCCCTAGCTTGGGGAAGATACTACCCTTCAAACATTTTGAACTACAACTCCCATAGTACCATGCCATTGACCATGCTGGGTCAGGATGATGAGAGCTTTAGTCTGGAAACCAGGAAGACACCAGGTTCTGTACTGTCTTATCCTAGATGAATATAACATGTTAGTGCTGTTTTTACTATAGTGCAACCTTCACCTTCTTGGTGCCAGCCAGTTGTATTAGATTAAAGCTGATGTAACCTCCAGCCAGCATTACAATTAACATGTTGTCAAGGCATGATGAGGAGTGTGGAATAATGCCTTTGGAGAGCACCTGGCTGAGGAAAGCTGGTTATCATGAATACCACATTATTTCTATGTGGTAGATGTGGGTGGTGGGGGTTAAAAGTGATAGGAAGGGTCAAAAAGAATGTACACATTATTTTTAAAATATTGCTTGAGTAGCATCTTGATTGTAAATCACTTTGCACATTGAAAATGATAACATGCTGGTTCCATTCTATAGTGTTCCATTGTTATGACCTATGGAGTTCAAGGGAACAGATTCAGTAAAAGACAGGGATGTTATACAGAGGCGATCCAGCATGGTATAGTGGTTTGAGTGTTGGACTATGACTCTGGAGACCAGGATCTGAATCCCCATTCATCCACTGGGTCATCTTGGGCAGGTCACATTCTGTTAGCCTCAGAGGAAGTCAAAGGTAAACTCCCTATGGAAAAAAAATCTAGCCAAGAAAATCTAGTGATAGGTTCATTTTAGGGTCACCATGAAGTCAGAAACGACATGAGGGCACGCAACAATAACTGAGTATAGGGAGGATATTTTGGATGGCAGAAACTAGCATGCCATACTACTGCAGAGGTGAGGAGAAGAAATGCATCTGCCAACATTTGCCATGCTAAAGGCATTCAATCCTGTCTGATCTCAGAAGTTAAGTAGGGTCAGAACTGGTTAGTACTTGGATGGGAGACTACCAAGGACTACTGAGTGCTGTTGGCTATATTCAGAGGAAGGCAGTGACAAACCAGCTCTGAGTATTCCCTGCCTAAGAAAACCATATGAAACTCATGGGGTTTCCATAGGTCAGCAGGTGACTTGAAAGTGCACAGGTGCCCATGTGTTCACACATACACACAGAGACATAGGCAGAGGTCATTTCCTTTGTTATATTAGGTTCCCCCAACAGTGCCACTCCCAAACTTTCTAGAGTTCTAATGCAAAGGTATAACTTATAAGACTGTTAAATTCTTCTGCAGCTAAGTAAGCAAGGGAAAAAAGTGGGGGGAATTGAAGTAAAAGATGAATGGTTGTTACTGGTATCAGAGTACAACCACACTGAAGTAGCTGATGAATTATGTATTTATTGCCATATTATTTATATATTATTCATCGCTACCATTACTATATCTTTTTCAAATAGTTACTGTGATCTGAGAGAGGTATAGCACTGGCTGACAAAGCAGCTCTGGTCATGTTGTAATTCATAATAATGATGATGATGATGATGATGATATCTTTCTCCAATCAACCATCTTCCGAAAATAGGTGGCATTATTTCTTTATTATCCTGGACAATCGAGGACATCTGGTCGCTTTGCCCCAAGGATATAGCCAAGGATACTCCTGACATGTCTTCCATCTGTACAATTACATCTGCTCATAGCTTCAGAAAACAGGCATGATGCATTCTGTCCCTCAGAGAACTGTGTTTGTTTTCCAGTAGGAAATAAATTGCAGTTCCCTGGGCAGGACAGGAACCTGCTTAGAGGGAGGACAGTTTTGCTCTCTACCATCTGCCCCCTTTGCTTTTATCTGTGTAGATTTGTAAACTAGGTGGATAACATACACAATCATCCAGAAATGGCTGCTATTCAAATACCATGGAAATACCTTTTTACCCTTGACATGTGCATAATTATGTTCATGTTTTCAGTGTTTCAAGAGTTGTCAAGATGGTTTCTTACGTCTCAGCACTGGTATGTATGGCTATGCCAGGTATCCTCTGGAAGAAGGCAGCATAGAGTAATGTGGTAAATCCATTGCATTGTTTACTCTTGAGATGTTTCCTTCCTGTGTGGATTTCCTGACACAGTTCTCAGTTATTGTTTCATGTGGCCTAAGACAAGGCTTGTCCAAAGCCCTCACCCCCCTTTTCCTACCCCTGTTAGATTTCTGTTTTGGAAAACTAGCAAGAAAAGCCTTGTTTGTTTTGAAAAATTAGGGGAGTGATTGGTGTCACTCAGATCCTTTTGGTTCCCTGTGTTGAAGCAGTTTCAGTTTCTCCCATTTGTATTAACAGCTAGATATAATAGTATAACAGGAATATGCATTAATTATACTTGGGTGACCAATGCCTGTCCCGGGAGAGTAGTGTCAATACTTCTATGGACTCTGGAAGCCAGGTGCCCAGAGGCATATCTAGGATGGGGTAAGTAGGATATGTGCCCTGGGTGCCAATGCCAGAGGGGGCACAAAAAAGCTGTGCCTCCTCCAACCCCGTTGTTCCAGACAGCTGGCTCAGAAGCACACCCTGAAAGCAGCAGCATTCCCCATCGTCACCACCGCCCTTGCCAGGGTTGTCCTTGGACTGGGGGGGCAGCAGCAGTGGTGGGAGAAGCAGCCCCTCCACCGCCGGCCCATGCACACCACCACTGCCCTCGCTGGGGTCATTCTTGGCCTAGGGCAGTGGGGGTGGGAGGAGAAGCAGCCCCTCCACCTTGTCCAGGCCTGGCCCACTGCTGCCAGCCTTGCCAGGGTCATCCTTGGCCCGGGGGGAAGCAGCCCCTGGGGGGGCAATTTCCATGCTTGCCCTAGGCATTGTTGAAGGTAGATATGCCACTGCAAGTGCCTAACTGATTTACTCATATCTGTACAGGGACTTGTAAATCTTATCAGTAACATTGACTTCTACTGTTGTTTAGATTTAAAAGTCCCTGTAATTGTTATACTTATCCTGCTGTTTGACACTGGTTTCTCAGAGACTGATTCCTAACAAAAGTTATTCATCCACCATTAGCTGCATCCCCCAATTAATTTTCTACACTCCAAGGGTATAATGTTTTTAGTTTGTGTACATCCCACTCCATTATGTCCATGCTGGTGGATGTGACACGGCCATGTAGATGGAAAAGGAACAATTCACTTGATCACACTGTTTTAAATTATTGTTTAATATTCTTTTATAAAAAAAACTCTATGTGAAGGGGTATTTGTTTAATTTAGGGCCCACTGTACAATTGCAATAAACGTTTGTTAAAAGAAAAATAGGCTAGGATAAAAATTGCTTTATTGCTAATTAGAGAGAACACACACCCATGCTAATAAAACAGCAGCAACTGTAAAGGCAGATTCTGATTTATTTCAGACAATTTTAATATTTGTGTCAAAACACTTCTCAATTAAGTCATAGCGTACAGATACCCTATATTCATATCTATCTACAATCATCATGTGTCAATATGGTGACTGCATTACAAGGTTAGATTTTAGGACACTCTACTGAAAAATGAACATTGAAGACAGAAAAATAACTTTGGTTATATTGTTTGAGCAAAGCAGTATCTCCATCTTTTACAGCTAAAGCTGAAATGTGTCAGATTTCATGTCATAGGGCTAGACAAAACTTGTACCTTTAAAAATTCAGTGCATTTCTGATGATGTTTTTAGAATCATGCAAATGCAGAAAGTGTGGTTGCACTGATAGTCAGTGCTAAGATGGCTCATGTTCAGCAACTTGCTCTATTGTGCTGATTCTACCAATGAGTTGCAAAGAGACATATAAGAGGTGTTAAGCTCAAAGGTTTTGTTCTTATAAAGTCACAGCTTTGGAAGGAGAATTTTGAACTGCTGGCCACAATAATCTTTTTTCTATGTGCAGGTGACATCTCTGTTATGGAGCTAATCATCTGTGAAAAAATAGCCTTTCAAACACATTGAAATGGATTATTAGCCAAACTAAACAAAATAAAATGGGCTTTAATGCTTGTTCTGTAGCAGAAGTCTTAGACTAAAACTCCCAAAATACTCTGGCAATGTCCATGTTGTCTGGGGATGGTGTGTTGTATTCCAACACATTTCAGTGGCAGCCAGTTGGAGAAAGCAGCTCCAGCTAATGATGAATATCTGTTTTGAGCAGAGACAGGAAACCTTCTAGTGTTTGTGTCTATTGATCTATATCTGTGCCTGTGTTGGAGAGCTGCATTGGAACCCTCCTTCCACTTGCACATTCTACCAAGGGCCCACACCAGCAAATCTGGTGCTTAAATTTAGGGCCACTATTGAGATTGCTATACCTGGTATTTAGTGGTAACTGAGGTGGAAGAGGGTGCTGGAACACTATCTCCTGCCATAGGGCCCTGCAGATTGTCAGAACAGAGTGTCTCTTTTTCTTCTGGGAGGGAAACAAAGGTGGCAAAGGCTTCATTTTGAGATGGTGCCAAACATTGACAGCGTGCTTCTTTTTGTGGCAATGAGGGGCACAAGAGGCTATTAAAAGAAGTGTTACATTGTCTGCTTAACTGCTAATTTAATATTCTGGGACTAGGACTCAAGGTGGTATCTAGATAAAAAGAAATACAAATAAAACTACATATAGTTAATAACTGAAAACAATCAAGGTAAAATAATATGAAACTATTCATAAAAACAAAACATTAAAGGTGTAGAATAAAAGTAGTGTAGCACATCAAAACAGAAAACCATTGTATGTAAACCAATCAGTTGCCAAACACCTACTGAAATTAGGAAGTTTTCACCTGCTGACAAATGGATAGCAAGAAGGGAGCAACTACCCTCCCTAAGAATTCTAGGGTCAGCTACCAAGAACGTTCTCTCCCAGATTCCCACCAAACATGCCTGTGAAGGTGTTGGGATCAAGTAGGATTACCAGATCTCAGGGCCTGGCTCTGATTTCCAGTTTTCAGAGTCATCTCCAAGCAGGAGATGAACCTGGACTCAAGCATCTCCTGTATTATGCTGCTTTCATTTTTTCCCCTTGGTTGTAGGGGATGCATAATGAACCTCATACCTACCTCATCAATCAATCAATCGATCAATCAATCAATCAATACATAAATATATCAAACAAATTCCCACGCTTTGTGGAGATCATCTGAACCTCTAATCCTCAGATAAAAATCTGTGAAGGGATTGGATCTAGAATCAGCTAGAACATCAGTGGATCTGTCAAAGCATTTTTAAAAGTACTGTTTCTTCACATTTTGTTCCTGTCTTCATCCTGATCTCTAGGAGTAGCAAACATGCAGGTGAGTCACTGAGTACTTTGACAGGGGGATATTAATAAAAGTAGAAACCAGTGGAAAACACTTGTGAGCCAGCTGTAGAATATTTAAGGTTTTTCTACATGTTTGCTTCTTTCAATAAGTTGGGACTAAAGAGATAACAGTTAAAAGTGAAGATTCAGCTAACAGCCTTGTTGCCTTCCTGAAAAGAATGGAGAGAGAAGAGATTGATTTGTAAGTCAAGAACTAAATGATACAAATTAATCTATGCCATAAATGCACCAAAATCCTAAGAAAGGCATTAAGGCAGTAAAGAGTTGATTAATTTGTTTCCAAGAGTTTTTTGGGGTAGTGGTAATCGGAAGAATAACAAGTTCAAATAAAGGCGAGGATAGTATGCAATCACTTCAGGGAAATTTCTCTCCCCCTCCCCCCCAACGCACTGTTTGGTGCACAGATAAAATAGACAGTTTGGGCTTAAAACTACCACTTTTTCCTGACCATGCAGTCTAATGAAGCTTTTCCTTCATGGGCATAGGGAATAAGAAAGGTTTTAACAGAGCTTGGAGAAATCAGGATGGGGATACTGGGAGCAGTAGTCCAAAAAGGAAACTTTCCCAAGCTTTGAGTATGAGCTATTTGTTTCTTAGGGCGTATGTGTGTGTCCAGCTGCAGGCAAAAGCATGGCAGCATATGTATAAAGGTGTCAGGCATAGGGTGAAGACCCCATAGTAGTCGTCCACGGGGGATGATTTGGGATGTAATGATTAAGCTGAAATGCTGGCAAGTGTGATTACACCCTTGCACTGTATTGGGCTTTGCTACAGATTTACATTAATGCATAATTATCCTGTCTCTGCTAAACTGTTCTAGCTGGGGGTCACAGTAACAAACAAAATACAGATCTGGTCAGGGATGAAAAGAAATTTCATTACCACTTGCATTTTTAACGATTCAAGCCTCTGGGACTTAAGTGGGAGCTTCATGAGCAGTGGGTTGAAGCAGTCGTGCACAATTAAGTTTAGATTCCATTGAAGTAAAACCCAACAGAACTCTGAGCACAATTTGAGCCTGGGTTTGCCAGGAATTTAGGCTCATAAGTTACTTGGCAGTGTGCAGGCCTGTGCTACAGCATTCTTTTTAGGCATAGAAGTGAGGTGTGCGGTGTCAGAAATATGAAACTCGTAGGTCAGCTATGCATAATATAAATCAAGGTGGACAATTTTGATGGGTCCAAGGGCCAATTTTCTGATTCTTGGGGCCTTCTAGGGTGCACATTGACTGTTAAAAATACCAGAACGCCAAAACGAATAAAACTGGAATTGATCAGAAGCCAACTTCTAGTTTTGGAAAAAAATGGATATTTTTAAATGAGTGATCATTAAATATGAAATGTTAAGATAATCCATTTAAATGAGAATTGCCAGCTTCAAAAGCTTCTAGAAGGATTTGGTCACATTTTTTCATGTCAGATAAGTAGTGGCTGAGTGGAATCCCAGTGACTCAGGGGCCATATATAGCCACAGGACTACAACTTGCCCAATCTGAGTATAAATGCTAGGGACCTGGCTGCCTGATTTTTCTTGGTAAACAGACAAAACCTTCCTATGCCATCAATGGGCCCACTTTGAAAGACAGCCTCCATCAGCACATATATTTTGAGACTAGTTCTCATTGAAATGAGTGAAATGAGAATATAAATTAATGCTGTGTTTTCAACCCAGGATTAGACAAAATTGATGTGAAAATTGTCCACGGACAAACTGCATGAAGGCACTCCAGTTTTAGCAGTTTTACTAGGGATAAGAATCTTCCTTCTGATGATATCACATACCATGCAACTGTCCCAATTTGGCGGGGCAGTCTCTATTATTCATCCCTTGTCTCACTTTTTTTTTCTAGCTGATTTTAAAATGTTCCAGTTTAAAATGTCTTTTCTCCCTCTTTCTCCCTTTGTGCTTGACTTCAGTTGCTGCAAACTTGAGTTCAAACTGCAGCAGCAGTTTAGACTCAATTAATTTAGCAAGAGGTAAAGGAGAGGGCAGAATCCTATTCTTCTAAGTCAGCTTAAGCAAAATCAAACTGCTGCAGTCCACCACCTTGCGAATTCCTCCAGGGGGATGACTTGCCATCTTGACCACATTTCATCCTGTCCCTCAAACTGTTACAAACCCGTATCTTGTGATTTAAGTTACTTCATCTTCCTCCCTATGCCATAGTCCTATCCAAAGATCATCCCAAACCAAGAGCTTCCCTTTGAGTATCATAGCTGAGATATTGAAGAAAGAAAGAAGATCCAGTTGTCTTTAGAGAATGTATGGGTGAAATAGTTGTGGTCTAATGGGAAGGGGAGAAACAGACAGGGGAAGTCAAAGAAATATCTCAGGAAACTGGTTATAGTATAGCAAAGGAGGATAACTGAGATGGAAAGAAGACAAATGAATATTATTTGCATTTGCCCTGCCAAATATGTACCTGTGTCTGAAGTGATACATTCAGAAAGGGTGTCTGAGGAACTGAAGCAAATAATAGTGATAAGACGTGGAGTATTAGATCAAAGCATGTTAACTGTGCCTGAATTAATATGTTCAGGAAGAGAGTCTTAGGAAGTGAAGCAAACAGTAGTGAGAAGACATGAGGTGTTAGATCTTACTAACAAGCTTCAAATAATATTAAATAATGCCAGAAACCACTTGAAGGCACACGGCAACAACAATAACAACAGGTCCCTAAACCAGGCAATACCAATTCACTGGATTCCTTTCCCCATCTGGAAGTAGCCCATCGCATTTGAAAGAAACCAGATCTGGGGATGCTGCCCTTAGTCTAGGTTTGCGTGCAGCAGTCTTGGGTCTTGAGTATGCATTTTTTAATTTAATTTGAGTCATTGATCCCACTTTGCTGGGAACAAACTCCGGATGCTTTTGCAGCTGCTGGTAATGGAAGATAGCAGAACTGTAGAGGAACAGTGAGGGTCTGAAGGGGAGGAAATGGTTAGGATGCTGTCTCTACCACTGCTTGTCCACCTCTGCTTCAACCAAGAACTTGCCAATGGCTCGGGCTAGATTGTAAAGCACTTTAAAAAAAAAATCCAGGCAAGAAGAAGAAAATGCAACAATTTTATCATTACTGGGGAGATTATGAAAAATTTTATGCTTTTTTTTCATATTTGAGGACTTCAAATTTAGTTTAACTATATTTGGTTTCAGTTCAAATTGTTAACTGTCTTGGATCCGATATTAGAAGACAGGCTAGATATGAAATGAATGAATGAAATTTTGTGGAAATTTTGTGATTTATTTTTAACTGTGTTAAAATGTTGGGTTTTGCACAAAAATATACTTTGTCAGCAGCAGCAACAGCTTTAAAAGATATGTTGCCAAAACCTATTTGGACAATAGACAAGAACCAGAAAAGAAAAAAGACTCTTCCTGCTCCTAAAGAAAGAAAGAAAAAAGACCCCCTAAACTCAGCTGGACTTCTCATTCTTGTAATGAGACAATCTTGTTCTTGCTTTTGTTTGGGGGGAGGGATCCTTGAGACATCCTTTTTCATCCTGGATGAGAACATTTGTGAATATTCTTTATGTTTACAGTGTCTGCATTTTTGCAGCCCTCCTGAGAGCTGTGAAGTGAAGAGTGAAGTGTACAACTTCTTTTTCTAGCTGCTGTGTTCCCGCTGCCCCCAATTACTGTTCATTGGTTCACTGTGGAGGCAGCTTTTTGTGGCAATTGGGACCCTCTCTCCCAAAGTCTTTGCACTTTATTTAAGAAACAAAGAAGCCTTAAAGGCCCTCCTGACATCAGGAAACATAATTAACTATAAAGAGTCATAGCAGACCACTTTGTTTTAATATATGTATTTAAGTGCACCTTCTTTATAAATACTTAAAAGCTAAGGATTGCTAAATCCTAACAGAAACAAAGAAGGTTATTGATCTTTGTAAATACCCCAGATTAGGGACTAAATGAGGATTAACACAGTATAGCTCTTGCTTTTCTTTAGTGTATGTTAGTAATGTTGCTTCAGGAATGTTTGGTTTAAATCCAATTGCTAGTCCAAGCTAGAGTAGATGGACTGGAGCAAAGAGATATACGTAAGTACTGACTTACAATTCAGTGACAGAGTCAATGGGACAACTGTAGTTAGGACTAGCAATTGGTTTTAGACCTATCAACCCTTAATAATTTATCTCTCAAAATTTTTTTCCTCTAGGAATAATAAATTCTCCCTTAACCTTGTAAATCTGGAGTGGGAACTGGATGGCTGTGCAAATATTGTTGAACTACAACTCCCAGCATTCATCGTCGTTAGGTGTACTGGTTGGAGATGCAGGGAGCTGCAGTTCAACAATACCTGGGAGGCTATACAATTCCCACAATTGTACTAAAGACTGAACAACCTAACAGTTTTTCTGTAGACTTAGCAATTAGATTTCTTGAGGAAAAATGGGCCTGTTCAGCTATTACGATATTTCAATGGGTTTATCAATTGAATGTATTGATGATTTCAGTGGTTTTATATTGTTTATTTTAAAAGATGTTTTCAGCCACTTCGGGAACTAATTTTTTTTAGCTGAAAGGCAAGACAGAAATGCCATAAATGAAAGTAATAAATGATTAAGAAGAAGAGAATGAAAATATAATTGTTTCCAAATTTATATATCAAGAAAATTAGGAAGGTCCAAGTAAAGTTTGACAAACTCAGTTTCTGTGGACTATTATTCCCAGAATTCCCCAGCCAGCATGGCCTCTTAAACCATGCTATAGATAAGTTTTACTTTTGTAGTAAAGATGAAAATCTTGTATGATCGATTTCTCATGTCTTCTGGGTCCCATATTAGGAGCACATGAAATGTAATGCAATGTAATAAAATAAAATAAAATAAAGGCCTTCTTATTGGGTTTCTTTAAAGCTTATAGGTGGCCATGAAACCCCAAATTTTGCTTTGAAAAAAAAATGGTGTTAAGAGTTCTGAAAATCTCCAGAGGAGCACACACAAAAATCTTTAAGGACCCACCTGTGATCCCTGGCTAACATAGTGTGCATTGTAAATATAAAACAGAGGATATAGATATTACCCATGTGCACTTCTGCCAGTGCCACTGAAATGCTGACTTTTAATGGAGTGCCAGCTGAAATACAGCATTGGATTAGAAACAACAGGATTTTCTTCTATCTTTTGCAATGTTGGGCTAACATTCCTGTGGGACTAAGCTCTCACTGTGAAATGTGGTTGTAATTCAGAAAGAATGACACATATTTTAACATCTCATGCTGTACTGCTGCACTTGATATGACTGTTATTTATAAAGCCCTTGTCTTTCCCTTGCATTACTATGACTAGGTTAGTCTGGCAAGTGTTTGAAAACCACAGGTGTTTCTAGAAGTGCCTTTGTTTCCAGTTCTCACATATTTGCTCCCATGTGCTTGAGTTATAGCGTTTCCTAAATTGTGCTTTCAACTGAACAAATAATTTTTTTTTTTTGTTCAGGGAGGTGAGGTTAGAGAAGGTCACAGCTTGTGTTTTTGTACCAGATCCTACAAAAATGTCTTTGCTGTACTGGCTTTGACTGCTGCAGCACTTAGCAAACACAAAAAGCTTTTGGGAATATCACAAGCAATTTTAATGAGAAGTATACATGAGCTATGTCTGTGAAAACCTTGTCAGGAGTAGTATTATTTGGTCTCCCTTCGAAATCTTGTCTTTTTCTTTTCTTTTTTTTTTCCAAAGAAGAAAAGAGAATCCATTTGATGAAGATCAAAGCTAGTTGCTTAATTAGAAATGCAAAAATACAAGAGTTAGTTGAGGTCTGAAATGACTATGATATTCTTTTCCTTACTAAGCAGTGTGTAATATAATGTTTTCATGCATGCTTGTGTTAGGCACAAAGGAGACATCCACTTGGCATGAATTCAGATAAGAACTTCATAGGTTCACACTTTCTGTCAACTTTAAAACGAGAAGCTGAGACAAACTGAAGTTGTCCAATCTTAATTTGTGTAGAAGAATAAAGAAGTTTTTGAAAAGCTAATTAAAGCGTGGTGGTGGTGGTGCTAGGTAGGATGACCCTGTGAATTAATCCATGCAAAACTGACATGGAGCAGAGATAGACTGCAATCCTGCATGGTGCAGTAAAAGATTGTAGTTCTGCATATGGAACTATGAGCCACTGGCCCCCACCTGGATCAACAGCATAGCCAGTGAAGCCTCTCCCATCTGTTTTGTGCCTGGTGGAGATCTAGGCAGGGGATGTTGCAGAGCAGATCTAAGCAAGGGAGGTTTTATACCTGTAGCAAGACACAAAGCAGTGACATCATCCACTGAGGATATCCAGGGTCTTCTGAAGGTGTCAGTGGATGATGTAATCATTTTGCATCTGGCCACAGAAACATAGTGAGATGCTTGTGTGACCTTCCTGGTCTCCACCAGACACAAAATGGCTGGGAGCACTGCTGGGGCTCTACAGTAGTTCATAGAGGGAGGCTTGCTTCAGTGCAGGGGGAGGAAAGAAATACCAGCTTCCACACTGTTTGCCAGCTTCCACGCTGACCACAAACAAACATGTGTAGGCATAAGGTTCACTTTTGCTTGTCTATTCCACTAATAGGATGCCAACCAGAGAATTTTTCACCCATCCCTACCACCTGGTAAAGCAAAACAAAAACCAACCAAACAAACAAAAAACAAAACAAAACAAAACAAAAAACCCTTAGTTGATTAATGATTTTTTGTTGATTAAATGTGTGACACGTCCAAGGACAGCCAGTGGGTTTCCATGGTCAAGCAAGGCATCAGGCCCTGGCCTCCAGGGTTGCAGCTCAATGTTCAAACCACTACACAATGCTGGTGTAGTGAGAGCTAAGTGAGAGCCAGCATGGTGTAGTGGTTTGAGCACTGGACTGTGACTTTAGAGACCGGGGTTTAATTTCTCACTCGACCTTAGAAACCAACTAGATGACCTTGGGCATGTCACACACTCTCAGCTGCAGAAAACCTTGTGATGAATTTGCCTAAGGGTTACCGTAAGTTGGAAATGACTTGAAGGCATACAGCAACACCATTGATTAAGCATTCCATTTAATGTTCACATGGTTAAAACAGTTTTGCTCCAAAGGAAACATAATTCCTGTTTCTTTAGATCAATCCCCATCAACCTCATGCCTTCATAATACTTTGGAATGGAACTCCATAATATGTCACAACTAGCCATGCTGCAAGGGAAACATCAGATTGGGAAAGGCTGATTTAGATAATCAATGAATGAGTTGTACCAGACATTATCTTACATGGGTTCTCTCTTTTGCAAGACAAGAATTGCCAAATTTATAGAATTAGTTCTTTTACTCTCGGCTTACTTTAAATCAAAATGCTTCCTTCCTTGCCTAGTGTGGATTATGTTGATAGCTTATAATTCAAAGCATTTTTAAAACAGAAACAGATGAATAAAGCTTCCTAATATTGGGAAATTTCCAAAAATGCTAAGGATCATCTGGGAGGTGAGCCATCTGCCATCATGAGATCACATAACCTTAAGGCAATTCCCAGTGTTCCAGACAAGATGCCAAAGAAGCCAGATTTATAGCTTGCACAGTGTAATTCAATGCATGTCTACTCAGAAATAAACAGATCTTCAAATTAACTTGCTATTAACTCATTAGATTATTAATCCACTAGATTTTTTTAAAAGTGATTTCCACTAAGTCATTAAATAATGCTGAAGTTAAGAATATGCTTTAGGAACGTGACAAAATTCATTGGGATTGATTTTTTCCCTATCATATTCAGTAAATTAGGAAGGCCTGTTGCTTCAGAAGAAGAAATATTAGAACTAGTGAAAATGCATAAAATGGCTTTTACGTCAAGAAGGCTAATCTGTGTGATTTCTTTGGGAAGATAGTATGGAGGAGGCAGAGTTTCTGGCAAACTTTGTGGAGCAGAGGAGGTGGGTTGGTGGAGAAAACCAGCTGAGTTTGGGAAACATAATAGAAATGAACACAAAAAGTCAGTCTTGGAATGGAATGGGGCAGAGGTGGGTAAATTTGTTTGATTAGCTGGAGATCAAGGCACTCAAGCAGTTGCATCTTTTCAGAATGTCAGAATCATAGAATAATAGAGTTGGAAAGGGCCTTATGGCCCATTATGTCCAGTCCCTTGCCCAATGCAGGATCTCTAGCTAGAGCATTCCAGCAGGTAGCTGTTCAGCTTCATTCAGAAGATATCTAGAGGCAGCAACCCCGCTCCCAACCCTTTCTAGGCAATTAGTTCCATTGCCGAACCACTCTAACTGTCTAGAAGTTCCTTCTAATGTTCAATCAAAATCTACCCTCCTGTAACTTAGACCTAGTTCTACCCTCTGAGCCAACAGAGAACAAGGTTGCACCCTCCTTTTTGTGGCAGTCCTTAAGGTGTTTAAAGAGTTTGATCATGTCACCCTTGAGTCTTCTCTTCATCAAGCTGAACATGCCCAGCAATTTTAACCTCTACTCATATGTTTTGTTTTCTGTACCTCTTATCACCCTCATTGCCTTTCTCTGAATTTGCCTTCTTAAAATGGGGCACTCAAAATTGAACACAATACTCCAGATGAAGCCTGACCAGCACAGAATATAGTGGGGCTGTTATTTGCTTGACTTGGAAACTATGGTTCCATTAATGCAGGCTAAGACAACATTTGCTTTCTTTACTGCAGCACCACACTGCTGGCTCATGCTCAACTTATGATCAACAATAATCCCAAGGCCTTTTTCACATGTCGTATTGCTGAGCCAAGTATCCCTCATCCTACACCTGTGCATTTGGTTTTGTGGCCTAAATGTAGAATTTTGTGTTTGTCTCTGTTGAATTTCATTTTATTAATTTCAGCCCAGTTTGCTAGTTATTCAAGGTCCTTTTGAATTCTGTTCATGTCTTCCAAAAAGTTAGCTATCCCTCCTACTTTTGTATCATCCTCATATTTGACAAGGATGCCCTCCACCCCATTATCTAAACAATTGATAAAAATATTGAACAGTGTCAGATGCAGGACTGAACAAGCAGCATGACACTTGAGAACTCCTTCCAATTTGAAGCACAAGCATTTGTGATGACTATTTGAGCGCAGTTTGCTGACCAATTATGGGTCCATAATCAAAATATCATGAGGGACCTTATAAAATGTTTTGCTGAAATCAGAACATTTAGGCCTGAAAGGGAGGTGCCCTTTCATGGGCCTTTATGGAAGGAAAGTATTTGGAGTCTTTCTGGTAGAGGGTGGATTCTAACTCAGTTCTGTAACTTGTCCTACTCTATTGATTATATTATTGATTGATTTATACAGTCCTCCCTCCACATTCACAAGCTTGACCTTCACAGATTTCATTATCTTGAGGTATATGCTTGCCTCTCCTCCCATTTTCCTCCTCCCATCTCTTGCATTCCTCACCCCAGGCTTGTCAGGCTTGTGTTTAAAATGGCTGTATTTTTCCTTTTGGGTGAACAATTCCCCTCCTACTGTTGAAGGCGTGACTTCTTTGCTATGTGGTTGCACATTCTGCTGTGTATTGGCTGCTGATTGGTCAGGTGTCCTCTTTGCTCCTACCCCTTCCTTTCTCAAGATGGCCATCAAAAGTAATTAGAACTTTTCTCTGTCTGAAGGGAAAATACTGGTAAGCCTTTTAGGTTGTCTTTTTAATCCCCCCACCTAACACCGAGGCCAGAGGCAAAGGAATGGAAGGGAGAAGCTCCAGAGGGGAATGGAAGAGGAATCCCGAGGGGTGGAGTTACTCATGGTTTTTCCACTTTTGTGAGGGTTCTGCGCCCCAAACCCTCACAAATGTGGAGGGGCTACTGCATAAAATATTATTTTATAATATACAGTACTAGATAATATTATGTGGCAGACACAATTAACCCATGCAGAGACTGTCCTGCTGGGAGTGGCTCTGGACTTCATGTCCATGATGGCAGCCATGGGTCTGTCCCAACTGATATCTGGCCCTACTCATGCTGCTAAGCACACTTGGGATCTCATTATCTGTGCTGTGTGTGGTGATGGTGAACTGGGAGTAGAGCAACTGCCTATAGTTCCATTGAAATGGACAGATCTTGATGGGTTTTAGACTTGCTGAGATTTCTGCAGGGGCGGAAGACTCACTGAGATCTCAAGGAGACTTATGGATCTGGATGGATTCCTGGGGGCTCTTGGGGAGTTTCCTGTTGCCTCAGTAGGTGATTCTGTTGAAATCTTGGTCAACTCTTGGAATGGGAATATCGTCAGAGCAGTGGACATGATAGCTCCTGAGCATCCCCTCGCACAGAGTGGAGCCAAAGCAGCCTCCTGGTTTTCCAATGAGTTAGTGTTGACAAAAAAAGTGAGACAATGACTAGAATGACTTTGGCAGAAAACTTGAAGCAGGGTCAATCAAATAGAGGCTAAAGCTCATCTGAGGGCCTACTTAGGGGCAGTGGCAGAGGCTGGAATGCATTGAGGGGGGGCGGGAGGGGGTGTGGCTGTGGTGTGTGGGGGCATGGCTGCAGTGCATGGGGGAACGGATATGTACTTCATGTCACATCAGTTATTTCCATGGTATGCTGGGGCATGAATATTGAGCCAGGATGCCCCGGGGCAAACTTCCCCCATTGCCCTCTGTCCCTACACGACTGCAAAGGGGCAATAAAGCCAACAAAGACAAATTTATTTTCTGCCTCCATTGCATCTGCAAAGAGCTGGCCAGTGGAGCTGTACTGGATAGTGAGGGATGTTTTACGTATGGGCCCATAGGAGGGGACTCCAGACCAATCAACAGCCTGCTGTGAACAACATGTTTAGCACTTTGCAGATAAAATTGTTTGGATCTGCTCTGACTTGAATGCTATAACCACTGTAGATGCAGTGGATGTAACTTTGACTCCTTATTCAGTAACAATGGATGTGTTTCAGTTTGTGCAATCCAAAGATGTGGTCAGCATTCTTGGAGAGATGAGACCCACCACATGTGTTAGATCCTTGCCCTTCCTGGCTTATTCAAAAAAGTCAAAGAGCACTGGTTCAGTGGGTAGAGGGAAAGGTTAATGCCTCACTAAAACAAGGCAGAGTTCCAATATTTCTAAAGGAGTTATTTAAAAAGCTCTCCCTTGGTACCATGATATTGGAGAATTATCTGCCAATATCTAACATTCCATTTTTGGGAAAAGTACTGGAATATGCAGCGGCCTCCCAGTTCCAGGGATTTCTGATTGAGACCAACTATCTAGACCAAATCTGGTTTCAGGGCTGGGTATAAGACAGAGACAGCTTTGGTCACCTTGACAGACGACTATGGTGTCCTTCTGGGCCATCTTACTGGGATGGGACTTGGAAACATTGTTTTACAGTGGCTTTGTGCCTTCCTGGAGGGGCAAACCCAGAAGGTGGTGCTGGGGAACTCCTGTTTGACCCCTAGGCCATTGGCTTGTGGGATCCCTCAGGGCTTGATTCCATCCCCCATGCAGCCAATCCAAGGACTCCACAGGACAGAACCATGGCAGTTAAAGTGGAATAATACCTCTATAATTCTGTAGTCTGAATAGGCCCTGGGTGTGGGGAGGCAGAAAGAATGAAGTGATTCAATTGTGCAAAAAAATATTCTGCACATGTCAAAGTCTGAAAAATTTCAGAATTCTCAGCTCTCTATTCACTGACCAGTCTTAGTAGCCATCTACTTATTGCTGTACTTGTGCGGGATCAGTGCCATATAAATGAAATAAATTATTCCTTAATACCTTTAACAAACAAACCATTTGAAAAGTGCAAATGATGTGTACATGTTGGTTGGAATACAAAGAGGGAGGCAGATGAATTGCAAACTTAACTGAGGTTAGTTTAAAGAGAGATTCCATGCATTGAGACAACCCTTGCCAACCTGAAAGTTACCAGACATGTACTCCCACCATTCCCAGGCAGCAATCAGACTTTTATGCTTCATGTGGGAAAAAATTCTAGGTTGGAGGAAGGCAACGTTAAGGGGGGGGAAATGCTCCTTTTGAAGGAACCATTAATAAAATGTTCTTCCCTGAGGTCAATAGAAGCAACTTCCATGCTGTTGTATGTACATACCATGCTCTGGTCAAACAGTAATGTTTCTGACAACCAGCTCATTATCAATAACTTAACCAGTTAGATTATTTCAATTATTAGGCCATTTCTGCACTACACTATTATAGTGCTATTATTCCACTTTGAATGTCCTATGGAATCCTGGGGTTTACAGTTTAGGGAGGGGCCTTTAGGATTCTCAGCCAGAGAGCTCTTTTGCCTCAGTAAATTACAAACTCCGGAATTCCATGGGATGTAGAAAGTGGAAAAATAGTACTATAACAGTGTAGGGGGAAAATGACCATTAGTATTTATTGTAGTAAATTAATATTCCATATTTTAAAGTCCAATAGTATCAGTTCTCAAGTTTAACGTTCCAAGCTCTGGTTATAAGCTCTACTCAGGGATGCTCAAAATTGGGAGAAGGACCTCACATGATGTTGAAACATACACATATCTCAACAGGAAAGGCACTCAAACAGTCACTCAAACAGCACCCTCCCAGCTCAAACACCAGATAAGACACTGAAAGTGAAAGATCACAGCTTGGAAGGCAGGAGGTGAATCCACAATCCACACGTCACAGGCATGTTCAGTCAGCTGGAGGGCAGTTGTGAGAGGTCTGCTTGCATGACAAAAATCCAGTTGTTTCAAAAATACCACAAACAATTAATGGAAAATTTTGGAGCTGAAAAAGTCAGGTTTTGACAGAGAAGTGCAGAACTGCAGCAAGAAGTAACTGATGTGACATGAAGTACATATCTGTTCCCCAAAAACAAACATGGCAATCTCAGATTCAAACCGCCTTGTGAAAGAGATCTTAATTTTGCTAATGCTGATACTGGGGTATATAATTTTATATAAAAAAAGAAAAGAAAACAAAAAGTTTCGCAGTCTTTTAAATGTGGGAATTTGTGGAGACTGAGGCAGATTTTCTTTTTATGGGGTAGGTAGCTTTTCTTGAGGTATGTGGTTTTGTTGTTCCCCAACATATTTCTTTCTCGTTCTGGTCGTCTTACTCATCTTCTTAATGATCTTCGTTTGATAGCTCTAGTTTGGGTTGTGATGACAGACCTCTGATAGAGTGTTCACTGGCCAGCATATTAAAGTGTACCTGTCTCGTAATTATCCACTTGCCTCAGGGAGTGTTCAAAAGATTCCGGAAGAGCAATGTAATAGCACTATGATTGTGAGATGTGCATTATCTAAGCGACGTTTGAATTCATGGCTTCTCCTTGAGAATAAAAGAAGTTGAGAAGAAGAAAAAGAATGCCTGTAAAAAACGAGCCACTCCAGCATTGGCAATAAACACTGGAAGCCAAACTCCCAGAAGAGTCTGCTAGTAATTTAGTATTACAAGTGGCTGTTGGTCATTTTTTCTCCTAGCTTATAAAGGACAAGTCATTAACTGCAGCTTCAATATGTTACTGAGCATTAATTGTCTGGTTGTGAGCTCATATTTGCACTAGACTGTGTGACATCAATATTTGTTTCACTTGTGATAATACTACAATGTATATTAGAAGGAGAATGGGTTAAAGAAGAAAAGAGAGATGCTGTTAGATCTGATCCTTTTCATGCTGAAGTCAACATAACTATCTGCAGTAGTGATACGTTTTGCACATCAATCAAAAACACGGAGGAACATTAATGACATTTTAATTTCCAAATAACTTTGTACAGATAGCCCAGGAAAAGGCAATAGAATCTTTTGCGAATTTGAGCTTGGGGTTCTCAGTTTTATCTTTTTAGTAGCATCCTGCCTGCAATAGGAATGTAAATTTTCATGTATTTCATTCTTCCATATGTGAATGAAAAATTTGAAGTCTTCCTCCCCAAATAGTGGTATAACAATAACAACAACAATAATAATTCTTACTTGCCTCTCCCTGTGGATCAAGGTGGGGAACAACATATTAAAACACAGCAGCAAATAGATACATAACACTGTAAGGAAACATGAACACCAGGTAAAAATACATAATCAGTTAAAAGGGCATAACATCAGTTTTAAAAAAGCACACATATTAAAAACAAACAATTTGTAATTTTTTTTTTTAAAAAATCACAGTTTAAAAGCCATCTGGATAGGCCTGCCAGAAGAGATTGGTTTTTAATGCTGTTTTAAATGCAAAGAGCATATCCAGCAGTGGGATCTCTTCCAGCAGGTCACTCCATAATTTAGGGATGGCTGATGAAAAAGTCCTCGGGTAAACTGTTGCCAACCTGGTCCTAGCTGACTGAAGTTAGAACAGTTCTTGCTTATTCAGTAATAATTTTCAGAAAAAAAAATTATTTGCATAAAATTTATGAATAGTATCTGGGCAGGGTGAGAGTGGGGAGGACAGTAGAAAAGGGAATGCTGCAGAACTTACCTGTAGATACAGCTTGAAGAAAGATTTTTACAGGAATTTAGAGCACAAATAATCCTGCTCCCAATGTTTCCATGACAAGTGCTTTTGTGATGAGCTCTTTTTATCTCAATAACAGCTCTCTTTACCATTCATTCTTTTGCTTAGCTGAGGAAAAGAGAAGAAAAAGATGATCAATACAGCCCATGGTTATCTTGGATTGTCAATGAGGAGTGCATTTCTAGCCTACACTGTTTCAATGGATGTTTGTAGATGACGCTTGAAGAAGTGTGTGTGAGGACTGTAGATTTGTTTCCTTTCCACAGAGTGAAAAAAATGCCCTATTTGTAATGTTTGGGGAAGCAAAAGGCTGCTAGCACAAGTCATGAATAATGCAAGGACTTCCACTGATGCACATAAAGACAAGCTTGTTTCTTTTCTATCCCTATTGTACTAGTGTCGTGCACTTACAGTTTTTGTCACACGCTATCCTTGGCATATAGTGTGGTGTCCTTACTCTATCAAATCTGTGGCACTTCTGATTTAGTTGCCTTAGCAACATTTTGCAAGAAATGTTTATGCTTGAAAAGTTGTTTTAAAAGTTGGAAATGAATGTTTAAAAATTTAGACTGCTGAAGGTTTCATTGACAATAGGCCATAACAGTAGTTGCAACTAGAACATTCATATCACACAATACTTATTTCAAGATAAAGTTAGATCTCATCATTTCAGAAATCAGTTGAATTGATTGTCAATCATGACTGATTTAAGTACTGTTGATTTTAATAGGCATGCTCTAAGTTAAATCTCAATCCAACCTAGTAAATTGGGTTTGACTCAGTAAATTTGGATCCAGACCAGTTGTTCAGTTGAGAAATTTCACTTAGGACATTACAAGTCATGAAATGACATGACCTTTGGCTCAGACTTCCGGGAACTGAAGTCAAAGTATCTCAAGGACCAAAGATTCCTCACCATTGTTTTAAATTGAATATTCCAGATATCAGCTGTCTCTGACCTGGTGCGCTCTGAATGTATAGGACTACAGTGCTCATCATTTCCATCTGATGTGACCAACGTGGATTGAGCAATCTTCCAATGCAGTTTAGAGGACTAGCTTAGATGAGTCTGATATAAGTATGATTATATAAGTATAATGTTTGTTTGAAGTCTAAACAAGAGAAGAAGGCTGGTAGAACACGAAATACGATGCCTAGTAGATTTAGGACAGAAAGTTATCTTTTGCTGAATTTTCAGTGGAGTAGCATTCTGTTTCAACAGCCAAGGGAGAGAGGACAGTAATCAAAGTTACTGCCATTTTCTCAACACCAAGAATGAATAAGGTAGACAAGAGAGCAAGAGAAATGTGAGAAAGGAAGACAGATCAAGAATAAGATTGTGGCTTTTTCATGTCAAAGAGAAAGGATGTAGAGCACTCAAAATTGGATATTGGTGACCTTGAAATGGTTCACAGAGAAGGAAGTAAAACACTGAAAGGTTAGGACAGGTTTTATATATGAGGGGAGATTTGGATCATTTAGTTTCGAAAGGACAGTAAGAGAAGGCATGACAGAAAGAATTTAAAATAATGAGCAAGTTAGTGAAGACAGATGGCTTGTTCCCCTATATTCAGTCTTGGAAAGAATACAGTGAATCAGTACTGGAATAGATTGGTAGCAAATTTAGCGTAGATAAATTTAGAAAAGATAACGAACTCCTTCACACAACATAATTAATCTGTGGAATTCTCTCCTGCAGGGAAATTGCATCAAATAGTTTAATGAGATTTAAATGGGAGTTGGATGGATGTGTGAATAACTACTGCACAGGCAGTTAAGCTAATATGCCAACTTACTTTGGCATGACAAGAGAGTACAAACATTCCCTTACTGGACAAGAGTTGATGATGTGTAGGAGTAACTAAAGAATAATGTCCACAAATAGATGCCTATTTTCAACATTACTTGAGCTCCTGACTGTTTTGCAGATTTTGAAGGAAGGGAGTTGAGTTGGTTAGATGCTCAAATAGCACGTAATGCCAAGAAAGCCACTCCTGTGATTGTTATATGACCACAAAGGGAACATTTTTCTTTCTGACTCTCCAGAGTTGGCCAGAGTTGGCCCATTAGGGAGTGTGAGGCAGTTGCCTTGGATGGCAGATACTGGGAGTAGTAGCAAGTATTGGAGGAGATAGGTGTGTGATATGCAAGACTGCCTTACACCCCCCCTAAATTAATTTGCTAAGCTAGCCTAGTCAGTATTTGTACATGGAAATGGGAGCGAGTGTCACTTTTTTTTTTTTTGGCCACAGGCAAAATATCTTTCTCAGGCCATTTCCGCGCCGGACTTCTGTAATGGTGCAGAGCGACCTCTCACGGAGGTCTTCTGCACCGTAGAGTGGACTGGCATGGACTACTTTTTGTAGTGCGTGCCTGCAGATCTGCCGGAGTGGACTTCCGGCTGGCGAGCTTCTCCGGTTGGTGGAGAGCCTCCACCAACCGGAAGCCGCCATTTGGGACACCGGAGGACTGCGGAGCAGCGAGCTCGCGCTGCTCCATGTGGCGACGGACTTACCCGGCTTCAGGTAAGCTCCGTTTTCGGGTGTTTTCGCCCGTTCCCCCGCCCCCACATGTGGAAAGGGCCATAGTCTTTATTCTTCCCAATAACTGTCTAAATAATGGCCAGTAGTTGAAGCAAACTTTGTTGTCATTGTTATTTGCCATCAAGCCAACTTTGATACATGAAAAATCTATCAATGTAAGACCTCCAGGAAGCTTGGTCATCAGCTTCCCTGCTCAGGTCTTGCAAACGAAGGGCTGTGGCTCTCTTGAATGAATCAACACATCTGTAGTGTGGTCTCTCTTTTTCCATACTAGTGTTGAAAAAAGACAGTGGGGAAGAGGATAGCTGTTGTTTCCCTGTGGTTGTTGTTCACCCATGGCATAGGTAAATTTCTTTGTTGGCTTTCAAATGGTCACAACTTTCAAAGTAGTTAATACTGGATTAACACTTTTTCATTGCCCTTATGCTCAACGTAGCAAGCAGCAAATTCAACATAGATAGGCTCTTATAGTGTGAAATTGCTGGTGAACATTAATGTGACCTCTACTCTTCTTAAGTAAACCTTCAGAAGAAGAATCAGGACTGATAATAACTGGGAAGAAAAAAAGTCAGATGATCTTTGATGTTTATGCATAGATATTTTACTCACTTCCATGTTAATTGACTACTGGCATCCTTCCTTTTTTTAAGGCTACTAAAAGCATGATCCACAGTAGAAGACACTGCCACTCTGACATGCATGATGCATTTAATAATTACAGTAAGACTTTGGAGAATTTGAAAACTCTGAATCCAAATTCCCCCTATTTTCTGTATGTCAGAATTGAGTGACATTTTTATTCATTTCTCGGGGCAAGATTTATAAGTGGAAAGAAGTCACCATACTCCGTGGAGCTTTTCCAAATAAACATTTCTTCTGAAAGTCTTTGGAAGTAACCTGGAGGAAAGCAGCAGCTAATATAATAGCAGTTATCATGAAGCATTGTTTCTACTTGTGGAAGAAAAAACGTACCAGCTGTTAGGAGGAGTTTCATTAGGGGTGGCAAATTTTGTTAATTCAGCCTTTGTCCCCACCCCCCAAAATTCGTTGGGGGTTTTCAGGTCTCCTTTTTGGCCATTCATGCAAAAATTGAGTCAAACTGGAGCAGTTATTTATTTAAAATTTGAGCTTAATTAGTTTCCAGAATGAACCAATTCTATGTCCCATTTTGGGAAAAAGGAGAGGCATAAATGAAAGAAATATATAACTACTGTAAATAAGAACCTTGATTCATGTGGAGTACCAAGCATGGTGTGGGGTATGTGGGAGGAGCCCTGGTGGTGCAGTGTTTAAGTGCCAGTACTGCAGCCACAATGTTGTGAGTTTGATCCTGCAGGGCTCTAGGTTGACTGAGCCTTCCATCCTTCTGTAGGTTGGTAAAATGAGTACCCAGCTTGTTGGTGGCAATTAGCTAAACACATTGCTTAGGGAGTGCTTTGCACTGATAAGCGGTACAGAAATGTAACTGCTATTGCTATTGGTCTGTCGAGGATGAAGCAATAAGGGGGTGCATTTAAGTGTGCAAATGCCTGAATGGTCCCTCCACTAACCAGCTGACAGCCCATGTTCTGCTCCAGATACACCTCAGTGGCAGCAGTCAGGATAAGCTGTGAAACTCTTGCTGCTGTAGGCACATATATGAAGCTAGAACTCAGGGTAAGGGAGGAGGGAGTAAAGGAAAAGAGAGAGAGAACTCATGCTTGCTTGCTTGCTTTGGTGTGCACCCACACATACACATACACATGCACACACACAAGACACAACATGCTTACTATCTGGGAAGTCTTAATTAAGGAGCAATTGAGCCAAATGGCAACCTCACTCTCTTCTCTCTTTTCTTTCCTCCTTAAAACTTAAAATGCCTGTTCCCTAAGCCTTTCCTTTCATTCCCCAAACTCCATTTTGGAAGAAAACCTGGAAGCTGAAAGCAGGATCTTTTGGAGCCTTGATGGCCTCTTTAAATTTATTTAGGGCTGATCCTTGTCCGCTGATTAAAGTCTTAGTGTAAAATAAAAATAAACATAAAAAGGAAGCTAATTGCCCACTGATAGTTTTGCACAGTTCCTTCATACACATCTTAATTCATCAAGGCAGTCTCATTGGTGCTTACTATCAAGTTAATGTGTATTGGAATTGGTGACCTTTGAAATCCAGAATAAAAAAAGCTGGGTCTTGTAACGTGGAAGGAAGCTCTCCACCAAATCAAATTTAGACCAAAGTTAGTTAGGAAGTCGAGAAAGTGATACACATTTCCACGTTGCAAAACCTTAGAGCATTCAGAAGGAGAATCCTTTGCTGAGAGGGGGATTTACCTGTGAAAATTAAATTAGTTTAAAGGTGTTATCTTTAGAGCAACACCATGTAGTTCACAAGCTAGCAAGATTTTATTCTACCACCACCACCACCATCATTATTATTAAAATTGTAATTGACAGCAAGAGTCTTCTGTTCAGATTATTAGAGTGAGGCCATGAGGCTCACTTGGAAGGAAATGAAGGAGATATACCAGTGTAATGTTGGAGAAAGACTCGGGAAGATGAAAGTTTGAATCCCCAGGCAGATTCTATGCACGCCTCACTGGAGCTGAGGTGGGAAACCATAAGCCTCTAGATATCCATGGCTTATATCTCCCATCAGCCTCAGCCAGCACAACCAGCTGATGCTAAGGGGTTCCCACCCTTTTCTAAGCAATCCTACAAAGGACTGCACTGAACCTCCTAATGATTTTTTGATAGAATTTCATCTCTGATAAGCCTGTTCAGATTTTAAGACAGTTGAAGTCTATACTCCTGTACATACCTATGTAGCACTAAGTCTGAGTTCAGAGGGACTTATTTCTGAGTAATTATGCAGAGGGAAGTTCACTTCTAAGTACTGAATGGAAGTAGGTATGACAACTTAGAACTAAGCTTCACTGTATTCCACAGGGCATGGTGTTCACTTTATTAAATGCAGCTTACTCTCAGGAAAGTGTGCATACAGTTCAATGTTGCAGTCCTAACCATATTTGCCTGGAAATAAATTGCATCTTGATCCGCAACTTCCAGCATTTCGCTGTCAGCGATTCCAGGCAGGGAACCCTGGGAAAATGATCAGCCCACTGCAAAGATGTTGCATCATGCCCCAGCTGTGGGTAATTGCAAGGTTGCATAAGAAACTGGGGTCGTGTGCAGATGGTAGAGGGAGGTGTGCAAACCTCTACCTGATTGGTTGTAAATATGTATATAAGAAAGCAATCCCCAGTATGTATTTGTCTGTTGACCAAATCGGTGTCTGGCGCAAGCCTTTGTCTGTCTGTTCTATGTTGTGTACATAACGAAATGTTGCTGCAAGATAAAGTGCCTCCTGTTTGGAAGAACCTTCTCTATGTGTGAGTATCCTTACCGGGGAACAAGGCTGCTGCTGTTGGCTCGCTGACCTCTGGCTTTTCCGCTGCATTTCTGTGGGGCTGAAACTCCTATCATCCCCCAACATTCCCAGCCACTATCCTCATTGGCCATGCCGGCTGGGGAATTCAGTGCATTTCCTTTTCCAAACTGATTGCACCTAGGCCTTTTCCGCACCGGGCTATTAAAATGGTGCACAGCGACCTCCAATGGAGGTCTTCTGCACCGTAGAGTGGACTGGGGCGGACTACTTTTTGTAGTTCCATACCTCAGTCCACTCCGGAGTGACCAGAACTGGTCGTGCGGCATGTTTTTTAAAAACCTCTTTTTAGAGGTTTTTAAAAGCACGGAGCGCGCAACCCCGTGCCGCTCTGTCGCCCGGTTCCGGAGCAGATTTGCAGGTGTGCGCAAGTGTGTGCCTGCAGATCTGCCGGGGGCGGGCTTCCGGCTGGCGAGCTTCTCCGGTTGGCGGAGAGCCTCCACCAACTGGAAGCTGCCATTTAGGACGCCGGAGGAGTGCGGAGCGATGAGCTCGCACTCCTCCTCGTCGCAACGGACTCGCCCAGACGAAGTTAAAATCTGGAGAGTAGCGTGTTCCGTCGTCCCCCCCCCCCACGTCTGGAAGGGGCCCTAGACACATGAAACTTGGTTTCATGGATGGGGAAACAAACTTATAACCTGCCTTCACAAGGGTTGATTTTTTTGAATTGACAGGGCCAAAGTCACCCTGCTCTGGAAGCCAACAGTGGCTTGGTTTGTGTTTCTGTGTGTATTTTCTTTGAACTTTCTAACTTGGGAAAGGTAGAGAAGCTAATTGATAATAACGTAAGAAACTATGGTGACAACAAAAATAATGATCACAAATGATTTACATGATTTTGAAGTTAAACAATACTATTGAAATACAGTTGTTCCAACTTTTCCATAACTTGGCTCACTTATTCATCAGAATGGAGACTGCAGTCAAGAAATCAGAAGACTAGGACTTGGAAGGGCAGCTATGAAGGAATTAGACGAGGTCTTGAAGTGTGAAATACTCTGTTGAATATTGAAATTAGGATTGCCCATGGCCTTGTATTTCAATTTGTATGTATGGTTGTGAAAGCTGGACAGTGAAGAAAGCGGATACAAAGAAAACCAATTTATTTGAAATGTGCTAGAGAAGAGCTCTACAGATATGGTGGACTGCTAAAAATAAAAATAAAAAGGCTGAACTCTTCCTAGAAGCCAAAACTGAGACTGTTATACTTTGGACACATCATGAGAACATATGGCTCACTAGAAAAGACAATGATGCTTGGTAAGGTAGAAGGCAGTAGGAAAAGAGGAAGACCACATTTCGGATAAATAGAGTCGATTAAAATCACGACCCTGAGTCTGCAAGACTTGAGCAGGGCTGATGATGAGAAGATGCTTTGAAGTCTCTCATTCATAGGGTCACTGTAAGTTGAAGTTGACTTGGTGGCAGTTAACAACAAATGGTGGGAGTAGCCCAGCATATGGTGAATGATGGGCCTCTGATGTTCATGTTTCCAAATATTAATGAGATTAGCACAACTTACAGCTCTTCAGGGGATGCTGAATGACAGGAACGTCATGCTTTGCCTCAGAGGTATTAAACATGGTCTGACTTGGGTGCCAAGTAGACTAGGTACACCACTGCCCTCATTCCCATTACTTTGTTAGAGATTCTAGAATGAAAAGATCAATTGTGATAGACAAATTTACATGAAAGACAGTTTGCCCACTGCCTGCTAAAATAGGGAGTTAAGGGTATGCTCTGGAATGCATTTTCAGTTGATAGGGAACAACACTCAGTGACACTCCAAAAATCTGTATGAATGTGTACTTCTAGAACATCTACAAGAATCTTTGATGTATTGTGGGCTGTGAATTACACAGTTAATGCTACAAATTGCACAAGAGCAATAAACATATTTTAGTATGGATACTTACAGAACATTCACATGGAGGCCCTTTCCACACTACACTGAGATAGTGCTATTATTCTGCTTTCAACATCCTATGGAATCCTGGGGTTTGCAGTTTAGGGAGGGGCATTTAAAATTCTCATCCAGTGAGCTCTTTGGTGTCAGTAAACTGCAAACCCCAGAATTCCACAGAACATTGAATGTAAAATAATAGCACTATAACAGTGTAGTATGGAAATTCACTACATGAAGAATTCACACTAGCACTGAGACTATTTTGCAAATTAAGAGATTCTGGCTTCCCAGTATCTAAAAGGTTTGTTCTTGGTGTGCATTCAGCAGGTAGCAAGACTCGAAAATAGTCCTTGACAGTCCTTGAAAAATTCCTAATTCAAAGTATCAAAAAAGTGAGATATTTAGGAATTAAAATTACTAACAGTAATACAGATTTATATGACAACAACTATAAAAAAGTTTGGATGGAGATAAAAGAAGATTTACAAAAATGGTCAAAACTCGAGTTATCATTGATGGGAAGAATTGCAACAATTAAGATGAATATCTTACCTAAAATGATTTTTTTGTTTCAAAATCTCCCGATAATCTCGAATGATATACCTTTTAAACAATGGAAGAAGGACTTATCAAAATTTATTTGGAACGGCAAAAAACCATGGATAAAATGGACTGTACTAAAAGATACGACGGAACGAGGAGGATTGGGACTACCTGATTTAAAATTATACTTTCATGCCAGTTGCCTCAGTTGGGTAATAGATTGGATTAAATGAGAAAGTATGAGACTATTAACTTTAGAAGAGGCGGACCTTTTTTTTGGCTGGCACACACATATGTGGTATGAAAAGGCAAAAGTAAATAAAGATTTCAACAATCATTTTATAAGAAAACCTCCTTTAAAAACTTGATTATGGTATAGGACTAAATTTTACGCAAAAATACCACAATGGGTGTCAGCACATGAAGCTTTTTACAGAAGAGAAAAGCCCCAATTAAATCATTGGTTAACATACAAAGATCTAATAAAAGTGCAGGGAGATAAAGTAGTTTGGAAAAGCAAGGAGGATATGATGGAATATGGTATCATATCACACTGGCTTTTACAGAGGCAACTGGAAGAAAGATTGAAGATGGATTTGAGAATGCAAGGAATTGAAACGAGAGAGAAAAAATTTGATAGAATGTTAAAACCTGGAATAGACCATCTAATAGGTAAAACATATAAAATATTATTAATTTTACATGTGGAAGAAGAGACTGTTAAACACAACATGATAAGATGGGTGCAAAATGTTGGACGCCCAATTTCATTAAAAAGCTGGGAAAATTCATGGAAAGATGTAAAAAAAAATTTGTGAAAGTATAAATTTAAAAGAGAGTTACTATAAGATATATTTTAGATGGTATTATACACCAGTACAAATTGCTAAAATGAGTAAAAATATGAAAAATACATGTTGGAAGTGTGCTGAGAGAGGGACTTTTTACCACATATGGTGGACTTGCGCTAAAACAAAGAAAAGCGTATCCATGATTGTATTACTAAAGCCCTCCAAATTAATTTACCAATGAATCCAGAAATATATTTATTGAATGTTAGATACTAAATATTTTAAAAAGAATTCATTGTGGAAAATGGTAATTTACATGGTTACAGCAGCGAGATTAGTATTTGCGCAAAAATGGAAACAAAAAGAAGTCCCAGATATTGAAGACTGGTTGTGGAAATTATACGAATTATGGGAAATGGACAAATTGACATCGATATTGACAGAAAAACCAAAAAAACAGTTTAACGAAGAATGGAATTTAATTATTCCTCTTTGGGAGTCCAAATGGGGAAAAACAGTGATGAGTAGGCTAAATATAATGGAGTGAAATGTGTTCAGTGGGAAAACCACTCATATATTATAAGTTAAGAGAAGGAAAAATGGTTGGATAAAAACTTTGAGAAGTAAGGTACTGGTGAAAGAATATATGATTGTGAAATTATGATTTAAGGTAGAGGTTAAATGTTGAAGTACTAAAGAAATGGAAAATTTGTTGGTCGGGAATAGATAAGTTATAACCGTCCATGAATTATGAAGATGTAATAAGGGAAGGTTATTAGGTAGGTATTAAAAATTCTCAAAATGTTTTAATGTATATTATTTGGTTATTATATGATGAGTGTATAAGTTAGGTACAGGTCATATGCTATATATATATGTTATGTGTCGTATATGATTTGATATCTACAATTTTAAGAAGAAGGGTAAGAAATCTAAGGGATAAATAGAGATAATTATGTGGATTAAAGATTGATGTACAATTATGTAAATATTATAAATATAAAATGTTTTAATTTTGTGATTTTACTCAATAAAAAGAATTAAAAAAAAAAGAAAGAAAAATTCCAAAGACTATTTTATACTCTGTAGCCAGAGTTTTAAAACAAGACAAAATAAGAACTGCCACAAGTTTATACTTACTAATTTGGTATCTTAAACTTCAAGGCTGAATGAATATATTATACTGACAAGCTTCATCCAGATATGTACCAGCAATTGCATAATGTGAGTGATTGGGAATAATTGAAATAATATATGAGAACACATAAATCTAGTTTTAACAAAGCTGTAGAGTGCCTGTGGTTTCAAGCTCTCCAGTAATAGCATTCAATATTTTGTTAATATCTTTCAAATAGGTCTCAGCCAGGTGTGAATAAGTTGTCACTTAACAGGATAGATTAATTGCTAATTAAGGAGTGAAGCTGCATAAACCATTTTTCTTTCTGTGCATATGGTGAAAATCTGATGTGAGATGCTAACATACTTGTTGCACATGTGGACAGCTCAATGTATTCTAAGGCAGAAATCTTGGGATTTTTTTAAAAAAATACATTATTTTATTTCTTACATTTCGATTTCACTTTTCTTCCAAAGGGTTCATGGTGGGATCCATGGTTCCCCTCCTGATTTTTATCTTCACACTTATTCTGTGAGGTAAGTTAGACTGAATGATAGCAACTGGCTCAGGTTTACCCAGTGAGCTCTACAGATGAGTTATCTGTTGGCCGTTAGAAGTGGCTCTTGTCACACCTTGGAAGGAATCCAGACTGAATGATCCATTGAAGAGTCCTTGGTGGAGTAAGACTATCTATCTATCTATCTATCTATCTATCTATCTATCTATCTATCTAAATATTTATATCTTGTCCTATATCATGAAGTTTGGAGTGGCATATAACTAAAATTGCTTATAAACAACTTAAAACAGCAAAAGAAAAAAAAATTAAATAGGCTAAACAAAATCAAACAAATTGATGAGTTAAAAGCACAAACAGGTTAAAATAGTTTAAAACCATGTGCATAAATGTTCTGAAGCTCCAAGGGCTTTAGCAAATGATTTTACTTAGTGCCTACATGAACCCAAGGCAACCATTCCAAAACTGGGGTGCCAAAGCTGAGAAAGCCCTCTTCTACATCCTCACACGATGTCTTGACCCTCTTGGTGGGACATAGAGGAAGGATCCCCCCAAAAAACCTTCATTCCTGGACAGGCATATATATATATATAGAGAGAGAGAGAGAGAGAGAGAGAGAGAGAGGGAGAGGGAGGGAGAGAGAGAGAGAGAGAGAGAGAGAGAGAGATTCCTTCAAGTGTGGAAGTTTCCAAGCTGTTTAGGGCTTTTACTCTGAATTCAGACCAGAATCATATTGACAACGAGAGCAGTTTTTTTAAAAACTGGCATTATATGATGACTATACATCCCGTAATCTTTTTAAATTGCATTTTTCTATTTAAATATAGGCTTAACTTGATTTAATACTGTGAATAGTATAATTCTATTTTTGTATGTTGTATGTATGGACTTCTAATACAACATTTGGACTGGCTAAAGACAATGCTTGTGCTTCTCCCTGCGTCTTTCTGAGATAGCCTGTGACTGACCCATACTTGGCTGACTACTTGATCACTCCTACAGCCCAGCCTAATGCTGTGGGCATTTGCTGATATGTTCAGGGAATCCAGACCTGAGAACCACCAATCCACAGAGCCTCCAACATATCAAGATTCAGTTGCAGTTAATTTGCTCTCATTTAGCCCATTACAGCATCCAAGTCTGGTTCAGGACCTGCAGTCTCAGCTGACTCCGACAACAAAGAGAAGTAGAGCACTCTGATGGCACCCAACTCCAACCCCCCTAAAAACTTCACCCAGAAGCCTCATATAAATTTTAAACAGCATGGGAGATAATATGGAATCCTGTAGCACTCCACAGCTCAATAGCAATGGGGCTGAGCATAAATACTCCAGTATGCTAGCAGCTGTACATCCCCATGCTTTGATATGGTTTAATTGGCATACATTGAAATTGATGTAAAATATAAATTATACCCTGATATAGCTAGACAGCCCTGCTGGATAAGAGGAAAGCTGGCCAAACACATGTGTTAAGAAATCTAAGGTTAAGAAAAACCCTCCTAGGCACAGCCAGGTCATAGTCAGGAAATCACCAGGAAACTCCGTAGATAGTAGGTTGCTGCTAACATTAATGATACTGCTTTCTTAATCAATAGAGACTGAGAGATTCCCACCAGACTGCTGATTGTCTCAGGCTGTCTTCCCTACAACTGCAATCTATCCCATTATCTTCAGACCCATCCACAAACACTGAGCTATCAGACAACCATTTGCTCCTTTGTTGCCTAATGCTAAACCATTAGCTCATTACAGACAGCATTGTCCACTCTATAAACTCCATTGTCTATTCAGTCAGAGAGCCATTCGCATCCATGCCCTCTAGGTATAAACTGTATATAAAAACCCCCAGTTTTGATCAGCTAGCTCACTGTACATCAATTGCTGGCAGTTACTCTGCCACTCTGATTCCCAATTATGTGCTGTCCTTAGATGCAAGATGAAGCCACACCGCCACTTCTTTGCTACTCTTCTGGCTTGGTATATATTGCCCATTTTATCTTGAAAGCTCTCTATTTTAAAACTTTTCTCCCTTTTCCTTTGGTTAGCCTTGTGTGAATGCATGACTGTTTGGATCTTGTGTGTGAGTGATTAAATTTCTCCCAATAAAACACATTTTAGTTTTGTTTTGAATCTCTGACTAGTTCTTCCCTGAAGGGACCCTAAAAACACTGATGTCAAAGATCTCATTGGTTATCCCCCTCTTGCATGCCTCCTTATTTGATCTAACAATTCCCACCTTTGCACAGAGGCACTGGTATCATGGGTAGACCCCTGAGTCACCCATGTTTTGTGGTAACAAATGCCACTCTCTGGAACCTGTCCTATACTTAGGAGTTCCCCTTATTCCCATCATACAAACATGGTCCAATAGAATACTGTGGTCAAAAAAAAAAAAAAAAAAAAATCAAAAAAATCTTTGAGAGATTTAGGTAGATCAGAAAGGTAGCACTTACATTATTCATACAATGGTTATTTGCAATTGTTCCTCTTGTTGCTTTTTTTAAGCGTTAACATTTATTATTTTTAACAAAAAATACAAAGAAGCCAATCCATACCACAGAAAAAAGGTGAGAACAGAAGAAAAGAAGCAAATAATGTGCAAACATTACATATATATAATTATGATTAAGATTAAAGTAAACTAAATCAGACTAGACTAAAACAAAAACATAGTAACACAACCCATTATTTAAAGACTCATCTCTTACATTTTACACATCCTAACGACACTACACTACTCTGCACTACGGTGACTAACATACAAAGGAACTCTGACCCTCCTTCCCAACTGTCATGGAAAGGAAAAATTGATTAATATCGTTTGCCTTACAAATCTAAACATATTCCATTTACTAGAATTACTAATAATCATAACTACAGATTATTTCATTGGTAGGTTTCTTATTGTGCAAAAAAATCCACAAAGGGTCTCGAATCTTTAAAAAAAAATCTTCAATTGCTCTAGCTTTTAAATCCACATCAGTACTGCAACTTGGGCAAGATCCGCAACTTTAACAACTCATTTCCTCCTGATACTTTTGAATTCCTATACTTATTGCTATCATTTGATATATTATGAATTACTTTGGACCTAATTGTATGGCAAAGTGGCACACAAAGAAACAGTTGACACTGTCTGAGGTTCAAGTATCATTAGTTTCTATGGATTTACTCCACACATGGAAAAGCTCTGGATTCAACCCAGCCTTGATTCTCTTTGACCAATTTCAGCTCAGCGGGGGGTTAATTTCCCTCAGTGGAACATGTGGAAATGTATTTTGCATCCTTATGAGGGCACAATCAAAGAGGCCACTGCATTAATTGTCCTCCTCTTTTATAACTTGCATATTTCAGCAGATTTTATTTTGTCATACTCTTTTAAAAATGATCTAAAAGGCCAGAGTTTTCCTCTGGAGAACTCGTATGTGGAATAAATCCTGTTTTCAGCATTTTACAATTTTATCAGGCATGGGTTTACTTCTCTGCATTCTCTCTTGCAGTCAAATTAAATTTATATCCTCATCACCCATCTTAATTTCATCAATTATCTAACACAGTAGTTGGGCATTAGAGAAGTTAAAATAGTGGCATTAGATACAAATCCTTCCCTGCTGATTTGGAGGAATTATCACATCTGTTGGGGGTGGGGGTGGGGATTTATTGTACTTGTAAATGAGATGGCTTAGTCTTGCTCCCTTAGAAATTAGCTGTTTTGGTTTTTTTTTTTCATTTGTGAGCTCTGTAATTTTGTAAATGTTGTTAGTGATTAAATTCAGTAGTTAGCTCTCTAGTTGTTAGATAAAAATATGGACTTGGGTGTAAATTACTCATCTTTCACTTTGGAAAACAATAGATGCTTGTTCAAAAGTCAAATTTAAACAAATAGAGGAAGAACTGACTTGTACCTTTTGCTCTCTTTGTCAATACTGTGTTTCCACTCATTTGGTGCAATGTTTTGAGGAGAGGGAATTTTTATATTTACAGCTGCCTGTATGTTGTCTCTTCAGTGGATGCTCTAACTTTGATGTTGTACAATGGCCTATGCCTAGTGTTTTGGGGCTTCCATTACCCTCCCTGCTCTCTTCCCTCTCCCCCTTCCTCCACCATTCAGTTGGTCTAGAAGATTTCCCAAATAACTGGAACATGTTTTCAGCATGCAAAAGGATTAGCTGTCCCTTGTCACTTAAGAGAAGCAGTGCCATCAATAACCACCATGCATCAAAACCATGACATGAAACACACAGAAAAGCTGACTGGCTGAGTCTCAGTCTTCCTCTCTTTTACCTACATGTGGAGATGATTTATAAAAGGGGTTTGTATGTGCATTGATGGAGGGAAGTAAAGGGAAATTAAAAGGAAAGGAAACCTTTTCGTTTAACCACTTTGTAGCTTAGTTATTTCTATTATAAAAACTCAGTAACTTAACTGTTTGCCAGTGGTAGTCTGGAAACAAATGGATAATTCACTTGTCATAGAGCAGACCTTTATTAGGATGGCAGGAGTCAACATAAAAATGGATGACTGAAGGATTACTAAGAAGATACCACTGAGAATAATACAAAGGAGAATAAAGACATTTTTGTAGGTCAAACTTTCCTCATGAAAAGAACTAGGAGGTATGAGTGAGACTGTACAATTCAAGAATATGAAGTGGACCAAAATGTGGGTTTAAAAAGCATCATTTCATGGATTCCCCCCACCCCCGCTTTGCTTTTCAGGTGCTGTAAACTCTGTGGTGTGTGATCAGCAATACTTGTAGCTGGTTACTTTTGAACAATGGCCTTCTAAACTTCTAACATTGGAGGCATACTTCCCTTGCCTCACTCAATTAAATATCACTCTAAAAATGAACCTTTTCAGCTGCAGTAGCTAATGGGATCATCTGTTGGTAGAGGAACAGTCTTCTTTTCTTTTTTTCTGCATGTTCTGCTGACCTCTTACTTGCAAAGAACCAAGTGGCATGTGGCATGTGCAGTGGCATGTGCAGAGTTAGCAGCACACATCCTCTTCTCCAGAGGGAATGGACAATTTTGCAGTGCCTCCACCTTGAGAATGTGGCCTACTGAATAATTTACTGCTGAAACCCCCCCCCCGCCCACCATAATTACCCGTTGCAAAGAACACACTTTGCAACTGGATGGAGATACCTTGAAACATAGCAGTGCTTTCGCCATGGCTGATATTTAATGATTTGATACAAGCCCCACTCCACACTTTTGGAGGTCTTTGATAGTTGTCCCTTCCAAGTCTACCACTGTTGGCTCCCAAAGGTGATAGTCCATTACAACCACTAGTCCCACCTTTTCCCTGTTTCTCTCAAGAGCATGTTCTCCCAAGGCTTGTGGCATCTCAGTCTTACCTTCATTCATAATTTACAAGGACTATATGAAAGGATTTTTCCATTATTGCTTTTCACCCAGAACATTGTCACACACATTGTCTTAGGGATTTTGTCATGAGGGACTTCTGTTAAGTCCATGATCATTTTGTTTTCATTTCAGTTACAGA
This sequence comes from Cyclura pinguis, assembly GCA_030412105.1. Lineage (NCBI taxonomy): Eukaryota > Metazoa > Chordata > Lepidosauria > Squamata > Iguanidae > Cyclura > Cyclura pinguis. The sequence continues at coordinate 80,839,746 of CM059603.1, read as the reverse complement.
ATTCTATTGTCAAGTCAATGGAAAAAAGGAAAATAAGTCTGATAAAGCTGTAATTTATAATTTATATGATACAACCATTCTTGTTTCTTTCTTTTTCCTTACCTTTTGCAAACTTTTAATTTAGCATATTGCTCTTTAGAGTACAGTGCACGCATTTGGAGAATACAACAAAGTAGGTGGTAAAGACAAAATCCAAGTAAGTATATGGAAACAGCAGGTTCTGATTTATTTCATGAGACATTAATCATTTTACCTGAAGTTCCTAAAGTGGTCCATGTGCTACCATTTCTTTTGAGCACAGAGCTGTATGATTTTTATGTAACCAGCTTCCACGTAGTTATTGACTGGCATATAACACACTTACTATTCATAACGCACTTACTATTGCTTCTGGAAACTTTATTTCTCCCAAAAGTGGGCTGATCTTTATGTAACCAGTCTAATGCTGGCATAGGGCTGGGGGACATGAATTGGTATAGCATCAAAAAATCAAGCACTGCTACAATGAGGTCCTGGAGCTACATTGTTAGACTGGAATATCAATATTTAATTAAGTTTGTTTTCCTCTGTATAGCTAGCATCTGAACATATAGTGGATTTGTGTAGCCAGGTGACAAGTGCACAGAGGTTTTTGACATGCCACCTGTTCTCTGTATCTATGTCTGCCTTGGCCATTGTTAGCAGCCACTTAGAGCTCTGCTTTCAGTTTGGACCTTGAAGGATGTTCATGCATCCTCGAGAAAAGTTAGGGTGGTAGTTTACACCTCGAAGAAAGCAGTAGTTTTAAAGAAACCCAGTTTGGACTGTGCAGAGGTGAATAATCATTGTTCTGTAACACATTTAATATTCTTAAGTAAGGTCTTAGTGCAGTTTATGAAGTCTCAATTTGATAGACACAAATTATTTGGAAACATTCAGTTGGCTTTTAACTTGGCTTAGAATGGAAGCTGCCTTAGTTGTCAGGGTAGAGGATTTGTGTAGGGGAACTGTCACAAGGAGTATTTTTATGGCCCTGTGCACCCCCCAAGATTGATATGGTTTAATTGACAAAATATTATTTAATTGACAACTACATTTATTGGCAGTGATATAAAATAGAACCTGAGGTGACTGGAAGGTCAAGCTAGGAAGAGGAAAATTACTGACTGAAAATGTGTGATTGCAAGGCAGGTCAGCCAACATTCTCTCTAGGCATAGCCAAAGTCATTGTCAGGCAGATTAACAAACAACTTTGGAGATAATGGTCAAAAGGGAAACTCCCACCAAATTAATGGTTGTTTTAACCCTGCTCCCTCACAACTGGATGTTTCCCTGCATTATCCCCCAAACTGCTCCACAATATAGAGCTATCATTACAGCCACTGCCTCTTTGTCATCCAAACATTAACTCTGTCCAGACACCATTGTCTGCGCTGCAACTCCCATAATCCACTTGGCTGAGAGAGCCGTTCACACCCATACCTGCAGGGTAAGTTCTGGGTATAAAACACCTCAGTTTTGAGTGACTCAGTGCAGTCTCTTGCCTTGCTGAATGTCACACTTTCACTCCAACTTCTGAATGAGAACTGTCCTTAGATGTAGACCTAAGCCACATTGCTGCTTTCCATGCTGCTCTCTGGATCATTACCACCTGCACCCTAAAATTCCTCTGTCCACAACTTTCCTCCATTTATCTTTCAGTTAGCTCTTGTGTGAGCGTATGCATGCTTGGATCTTTTTCATGCGTGTGTGAATCTTTCAATAAAACACATTTTAGCTTATTTTGGGGTGTCTGGCTAATGGCTTCCAATGTGACCTCGTAAACATTGGTGGAGAGATCTCATTAAGTTATCCCCCTCTTACAAGCCTCCTAATTTTGAGCTAGTTAATTCCCCATTGTCACGCGGAGGTACTGGCATCACAGATGGACCCCTGAGTCACCCACATTTTGGGGTAACAGTGTAACCCTATAGGTATTCCTTGAACTCTCAGCAGCTTTCAACAGTGCTAGGCCTCTGGCTTCTTAGAAGTATAGCTTGGGTGCACAGGATGATCATGGCTGTGGTCTGTCCTGTTAGTAGTAGAGCCAGAAGATGGTGTCAAGAGAATTTGTGATGTTATCACATCCCCTATATTTTTAGACATCTGCATGAAAATGTTTGTAGAGTGGTCATCTGGGCATTTGGGTGAGGTTTCCTGAGTATGTGGTCAGTACATTGCAAAATCTTTCTTTTCCACTGATTAATCTAAAGGAATTACCACAAATCCTGAATAGGTGTCTGGAGGCAGTTCTGGGATGAATGAGTTCAGATAAGGCAAAACTCTGTGCAGCTAAGGTAATTTTGGGACAAGTTTATAACTAGTTTTAGATGGTGTTGCATTTCCACATAAAAGTTGAGTACACTGGAAGGGAACATCTGAGAAACAGGATTTCTATGGAATTGGATTTGTAGGCCAGAAATGGCTTTTTACAATTAACATTTAGTTGTTTCGGGTGCACACTGGTTACATCCAGACCAACTGCTATAACAATACCTGTGTGGGATTTTGAAAACTGTGTGGAAACTGATGCAGAACTCAATAGCTACAGTAGTCAAAGCTGTGGCTGGAATTCTGACCCCATTAAACCCATACTGTATTAATTAATGGGTTGTCTGTTTCTTTCTTGGAATAGTTTTAAGCAGAGCTTGGAATGTCACTTGCAAGAGCAAATGAATGGACATGCTGAAAATCTATCCCTTTATCATAACTCAGCAGTAGTGGGCTGATGCTATGGGATCCCGGCATCTTTCTCAAAGAGCTCGGACTTGTATAACTCCCACATAGGAAGGATTTCTCTGTCCATGTGATCTGCAGCTATTGGGAACAGAAATAAACAAAACAAAAAAGCAATGATTCCTAGGTGACCAAAGAGCCTAAACCCCACTGAGTGAAGATTGTGAATGAACAGCATGATTGGAAGGGCAGCCTATGTTTTTTAACCAATAGCTTTCTAAAATATGTGCAGTATTCACTGTGTGTCTTTGAATGGGTGAATGAAACTAGCTCATTAAAGTGAAAGATGAGTATCGATACAAGAAGAAAATAATACACAGAGGATCTTGTGCATTCTATAGACTGTGAGCAATTTATCTGGCTGGCACTGTTATCACCTTTAGAACCAAATAATAAATTGATTAGAATGTCTTTTAGGGTGCTACTATTTCGTTAACTTCTTATGTTTAGGGCAAAATCACTGCCTATTGATTTTCATCTCTGCATAGAATAAACCTACAGTAGAATTTCTCTTTTAATGAGTACCTCTTCCTCTCTGTAATTTTAATTATGGATCCTATTGCTAACCCCCAGTGAAATAACAGAGGACAGTAATCTTGATAATCTTATAGCAAAACAGAAGTTTGAAGAGTTATGACTCAGCTCCCCTTTTGACCTAAAAGCAATGCCACACTGTATAGACTTTATAAGGTCGTAGCACACCAGGTTCTTTCTTTATTTATACCCCACCTTTTTTGCAAAAAAAAAAAAGTTCTTCAAAAGAGGTTGTGGTGATGCCCTTTATCCCATTCTTCTTGACAGTAGGTCTGAAACTGAGCTGATGCAGAGTGAAAAACACCTTGTGTTATGTTTAGGTCCACTTTAGATCCTAGTTTGAAAAAAGAAAAAAAGAAAAAGAAAAAAGGCCTCTCCTGAGCTTAACACTACTGGGAAGAAAGAAATGGAAAATCCAGCCCCATTCTTGGAGAGTGTGTGTGCCTGTGAGGTGGGGCTGCTTTTGCATGCCTGGCTGAATGAAGGCGAGACAGTGAAGAGTCACCATGGTGATGACACCATGATGTTGTGACAGAGGGTGGAGCTAGAGGGCATTAAGTCCTGACACTTCCGTCTTGTTCTGGTGAGAATCAGCTCACCCACTGGTTGCTTCAACATTGGATAAGATTTTTAACCCTTTCTACTTTTTCTCCCCTTTGCCGACCCTACACTGCATCTAGGGGAGAAGGTGGCCTAAAGTAAGACACCAGTCACAGCTTGACCTACACTAGGTTGCTCTTCCCAGTTGGAGTTTGGAAATTCCAGATAAAAAGTTAAATAAAATGGCCCTATTAATCCAACTTGTGTGTCTGGCCTCATTATTTCAGTCTGAATGGGCAAATAGAACTCTAGCAATTGCAGAAATTTTCTAAAAGAAATTTTTTTTCAAACAACAGCAACAACAATAAAACTTCAGAGGGTGGAAAAACAGTGGGGTAGAATATAGTCTTCTGGGGTACTGCATGTTGTCCAGGCAGTCTCTCAACTTCTCATAGTCACCTGTGACTGGTCATTTCCACACTAGACTGTTATAGTGCTATTATATCTATGATTCCATGATTCCACTTTCAACATCCTGTGGAATCCTGGGATTCCAGAGGATGTTGAAGATAGAATAATAGCACTGTAACAGTCTAGTGTGGATATGGCCACTGTTTCATGTCATTACTCCTGAAGCCCTGTACTCAAGTCCTCAACTATGTAACATTCATCTCCCTCCTGCTTTGGAGAGACGAATGTTTCAGTGCTGAGACAGATTACGTGTCACTCATGGAAAGTTCTCTATTGAAAAAGTTGGTATTTTGAACCAACAGGGAGTACTAGATGTTTGACTTAAAGGCTTATTTATTCATGATGAAATTTGTCACACAGTCAGTTGCTCAGAACCACTTAGTGACTTTTTGCTCCCAATTCCTGGGGTTGGGGGGGAGGAATGCCACCTGTTAAACTTTAAACTATATGGAAATATTGTAGTGTCAAGGGTATTAGTCCACTCTTTATATGCCATTGTATATACGAGTCCATTGCATGTGTATAATTTTGGAGGCAGTGATTGTGGTCCTATTTTGGATCAAAGCCTTTGCCCTGTGCCCCTACCTTGTACAATTGCTTTACTTATTGAAGAAATATGCTTTCTAAAGAGTAGAGATAACACAAATTATCACCATCTGAATCAAAGCTGGAAAATAGAATTGACAATGGAATGTTTCGTAAAAACCATGGGAAGTGGCAAGCCAAGCTTCACTTCTTCTAATACCCTCCTAGGGTGTCATTAGCTGTATTTTGTTCCTTGTTTTTGTTGCTCTCTTGTAATATTCAAGTGTGAACCCCCCCTCCTTTTTTTATTCAGTGGTGTTCCATTTCTTTTAAACCACAGGGTGGATAGGTTGTAAGATGCATTTTTTTTTGGTGAATTTATACATGCTATTCTTCAGCAGATGTCCTGGGAAGGTTGAAACTGTCTGTGAAAACATTTTATATACTGCTTCTGGGGTTTCTGCTGATGTGAAATGCTGCTTTCATGCCTACTACTATACAGCAACCTAGTGACACTTGTAATGACTTTGCATTGCAGACAGAAACTGGAAGCTTACAATTGTTTACCTGCTGTGTGATTTTGATGTAAAATTGGTGGAGGGTCAACTTATTGTGTTTGGCTCCAAATTCCCCCTCCTCAAATGATATTTCCAACTCTGCAGGTGAATGGACTTTTCAGATTTCCCTGTAATAAAACTAGAGCAAAACATTTCTTTCCTCTTAGTTGCAAATAAAAGTACAAATATATGGAAAAGAACAGTAGGTACCTGTCTAATGTTCATTAACAAGTTTTAAGATTTGTTTTATAGGGAAAAGTGAGCTAATTTTCAAAGATCTCACTAATTATAAAACAGTATGTGCTCTCACACCTAAGTGAAGATGCTGGAATGTGAGAGTTCCTTTAGCAAGTGGTTTTGCACTTTTATAGGGCTGCATCATCAGATATACTGGAATTATATTTAGTAAACCAGTATTATAGCAACAAATGGGTGAGCCCATTGAATGTATGCAGTTGTATATGTGGCTCCACTGCATGTGTGTAATTTGGTGGGGAAGCCTTTGCCTATAGTAGCTGCTTATTGTAATTAGTGCTATGGGAAGAAAGGGGAAATCTGAGGCTCTCTGCCCACTAACAAATCAATTTTCATTATATTTGAACAGAATGAGTAGTGAGAACTTGCTGGTGCTCTGCCTTGGATTTTGTTTTAAAATCTAAATTCATCCCACTGAAAAGATTTTTTTTTTCTATAGAGTTCCTTGCTGAAAATCTGCAAAGAGGACTTCTAGGCCAGAGACCATATAAGCAAGAAAGCCTGATCTTGATTCCTTTTGTGCGGTTTTTTGTTTTTTTAAAAAAGCTTTACACTGATGGGTTATGTCATGGCAGAGCAAATCAATCTTACAGAATAACCAGCTGGCTAGAATTTCACTGGTATAGCTAGAATGTAATATTGTTGATAGCTGCCAGGACAGGAGGCTTTATAAAGCCAGAATATAGATAGATAGATAGATAGATAGATAGATAGATAGATAGATAGATGCAGATAACTTGCAAGTCTGAATGGCCAGAACAGTGAGTGTTTTTGTGTGTGCATGTTAAGATGATGCACCTATGGGCAGCAGAGAGAGATACAGTTTATTGCAGCTGCTGGCCATATCCAAAAATGATAACAATAACCATAACAATACTACTACTATTAATAATAATAATAACAAACAAAGGTAGATTATACATTATTCAGCGACATTACATAAAAAGTAAAGTGTAAGTTATAAGTTCGAATACAATATGTAAGTAAAAATATATACCGTAAATATATAAAATATCATTTTTAAAATGTCAATTATAAAATACCAGTTATAAAATATAAAATGGGACAATAAAAACATATATTGGTAGAGAAGATGGCAGAATCATAAACTTAAACATTTAATTTAACCTTTTCCTTGCGGATTTTGACTACAGCAGCACAAAATTTTGCTACTTCAAACAACATACCTGTACCAAGTTTTAACTCTGTTGACATGCCTGTATCTCGTCCTGATAACAGTAAAAGAGTATAGAAAGCCTCTGACCACCCAGGAAATAGCTTTGTATGAGGTTCAATAAAACGTTTCCTGGATTTCACGATAATATGGGAAGTGGAAGAGGACATGAGTTATTGTTTCAATTTCACCAATATTACAAGGGTATTCACGTTGGAAGTATGAAACCTTTTTAAACTTTCTTTCTAACAAGGCTGATGGCAAAGCATTTAACTGAGCAAGAGTAAAGGCTTTACGGTGATTTGGAACTGTGAGTAAATAAAAATACTTAGCAGACTTGAAAGGATCAATGCAGTGTCACTTATAATATTGTTTGAGGTTGTCGCTAGGTCTAGTTGTCTGTCTATCTCCTTAATTCATTGACTGAGGGCTTGGCTAGCTGCTTCAAATCCTATATATAGAAGATACTCCTCAGAGAAGCCATATGGTTTTAGTTTAGCAGGTATTTTTTTTCCAAGCTGACTGATAATTATCTTGTAATATCAAAGAAGTTAAATCTCTTGGGGGAAAAAAAAAACTAATTTCAGCCAAAATCTAAAAATAGGTAGCCAAGCCCAAGATTCAGCTTTCAAAAAGCTGACCTCAAGCCGCAATGCTGCATTACGAATCCCTTGAGGGGCTTGTAAAATGGCCCTCAGGAATTTTGACTGGATTACTTCCAATGGAGTAAAAGAAGCATTGGGACCTAGTTGTGAACCATAAAGAAGTTGATTAAGGGGTTTAGCTTGAAACAATCTCAGAGCAGCTGGCACATAGTGCCCTCCTCTGGTGTAAAAAAATCTTAGGATTGCAGAGGTAGATCTTTGTGCTGCTTGTGCAACATACTCTGCATGTGCCTCACGGTTTCCATTTGATTTGAAAACAACCCCAAGATACTTAAAGGTCCTAGTTTGTTCTGTCTTATGTTCACTTATTAGCCAATTATACAACTTTGGTCTTTTAGCGAACACCATGACTTTGGTTTTCTTATAATTTATTTGGAGGCCTTCATCATCACAATAACATGCTAAGGCACGCAATGCTTTCTGTAGACTGATGGATGTTTGCGACAATATCACTGCGTCATCAGCATATAATAGCACTGAGAGATGTCTACCTGCTAATTTTGGGGGATGAAAATCTGACTGGCTAAGAGCAGCAACCATTGAATTTATATAAAAATTAAATAATAATGGGGCTAATATACACCCTTGCTTTACTCCGTTATATGTTGGAACTTTGTCAGACAGATGGCTTTCTAAGTTACATCTTATTTTCAAAACTGTATTTTCATATAGCTTGTAAATAAGCAGTAACAGACGTCGATCTATAGAAGAAGCCTCTAACTTATGCCATAATTTATCCTTAGAGATGGAATCGAAAGCAGACTTGAGATCAATAAAAGCTGCAAACAGTGACCCCTTTGATTTATTAGAGTATTTCTCCACAAAATGCTGAAGGATTAAAACCTGATCCAAAGTGGACCTGCCTGATCTAAAGCCCACTTGTTCATCAGCCAAAACCTTTCTAGAGTCCACCAGAGCTGTAATTTCCAGTATAGATGTCTGGCATAGAGTTTGCTAATTATAGAGAGCAAACTAACTGGGTGGTAATTTGCTGGATTATCCTTCTTGCCTTTCGTAAAGATTGGAATAATAATAGCTGTTCCCCACTCAGATGGCATATGGGCATTCTGATCAATATATGTAAAAAGATTTGCCAAGATTGGAGCCCACCAATCCATGGCCCTTTCCACACGTGGGGAAGGAAATGCATAGAAACACTACTCACCGGCTTTTTCGTGGGTCTGATCGGGTCTGTCGGGACGAGGAGCAGTGCGAGCTCGTTGCTACACACTGCTCCAGCGTCCAAAATGGTGGCTTCCCATTGGTGGAGGGTCTCCACCATCCGGAGAAGCTTGCCAGCCTAAAGCCCGCCCCTGGTAGATCTGCAGGCATGCACTAGTGCGTGCCTGCAAATCTGCACCGGAGCGCGGCGACGGAGCAACATGGAGTCGCGTGCGCCATGCTTTTGAAAAACCTCTTAAAAGAGGTTTTTAAAAAGTACACTGCGCGACCACTTCCGGTGGCTTCGGAGCAGACTGAGGTGCGGAACTACGAAAAGTAGTCCGACCCAGTCCACTCCACAGTGCAGACGACCTCCATCGGAGGTCGCTCTGCGCCGTTTTAATTGCTCCGTGTGGAAAGGGCCTATGTTGTATTTAATTAGCTCAAGAGGGATACCATCACAGCCTGGAGCCTTAACTGGTTTATGTTGATTTACTAGCTCAAGAATTTCATCAGTTGTTACTGGTTGCCATTCTGGTAGGCTCCTAGTGATATGTTTCACTTGGAAAGTAGGGAAGTAGGATTCTTTGCTGCAATATAACTCACAAAAGTAAGCTTTCCACACTCCAGGAGGGATGTGGCAATTGGCCTCTGTAACATAATGTTTGGTTGCTGTTGATGTAAGATACCAAAAGGTTTTCATATCCTTTACCTTAACTGCGTTGATAAGCTGATCCCACAATGCTCGTTGTGCACTCCTTTTCTTTTCTTTAATCAGTTTCTTATACCCCTTTTTTAGTTGCAATAACTCCACTGCCCTCACTTCTACTGAATTCTCCTTATACAGCTTAAATTTCAGAATAAGCATTTTCTTGGCACCTGTGCATTCCTGATCAAACCAATCCTTCGAACTAAATTTCCTAGTGTAGATTTTTTTTCATTATTTTTTTATTAATATTAAATTTGTATTCAGTTACTTATACAAAATAAAGGTACATCATTATTGATCTTAACTTACATATTGCATTTCTTACAAAATTCTGTTTTCCATACATTACATACGTAATACTGTTTTCCATTATTTTCAATAATTTCTTTTTATCTTGTTATATTATTATTATTATATGTGTGTGTGTCTCTGTGTGTGTGTGTGTATATATATATTATATCATTAAAAAAAACTAAACAAAACAAAACAAAATAAAACAAAACAAAAAATTATATATAATTGCTTCCTCTAGTTTGGACTTACACAACTGATTAACCAATATTTGAATATTCATATTTCTTTTATTTACACTTCCCCTCCGTCTCTTCATGTTTCCATTTTTTTCTCTGTTGTCTTTGTTATTGTTCCTCCTCTTCTTTCTTTCTTTCTTTCTTTCTTTCTTTCTTTCTTTCTTTCTTTTTCTTTCTTTCTTTTTTTTGTTCTTCTTGGTGTAAATGTTCTCCTACTTCTCTTACATTTTGATGTTAATCCTTTGGAATTATACCATTACCATTAATTATTACCATTTTTGCATTACTTATGTATTATTATACAATCCTACGTAATACATACATACCTACTTAATGCATAATACATTATACGTAGTACATATTTATAATACATAATACATAATACCTAATGTAAACTTACATTTGGATGTTTTAATCTTCCTCTATGCACACATCTTTGTAGATTTTATGTTTCTTCCATAAATATATTACCCCATCTATTGCGGAGGAACTTTATTACTGGGTACCATTCTTTCATAATTTCATCAGATTTCTCTTTTATATTTAAGGTCAATCGGTCATTTTCTTTTACTTCTAATATTTTTAACATCCAGTGCTCAATGCTTAGACTTTCTTTGTTTTTCCAGTTTTTTGCAATTATAATTCTGGCTGTGGTTATTAAATAAAGTAAACTTCTCCAATATTTTTTTGAAATTTTTGAATCTATAATTTGAATCATGTTTAGCAAATATATTTCTGGTCTTAATGGTATTTGGGTTTTAAATATTTCCATCAGTATTTTATCTCTTTCCAGAATTTGTTTACCTTTGGACAGTTCCATTATATCTTTCATATAATTGCCTGTATGGGAACCAGTCCAGTTTAAAACCTGTTTGCTCTAATTGTTCTCTTGTCTTGATCTGTGGTGTTTTGTTTTCTGCCATTTCTAACAGATCCTTATATGTCAACCATTTTTCTTGTCCTTCCACCCATCTCCCAAAGAAGGCTGCCTGTGAGGATATCCACATTGGTATTCTATTGTAAAATTTTTTCTTTATTTTTCCCCATATTTTCAATAAGGAGCCTCTAATGAAGTGATTTGAAAAGTCTTTGTCTATCCTTGCCTTGTTATACCACAGGTATGCATGCCAGCCCATCCTGTCATCAGCTCCTTCTAGTATTAATGTTCTTTTATTTTGCAATGTTACCCAGTCTTTTATCCATGATAATCCAGATGCATAATAATATAATCTTAAATCTGGTAGACTGCATCCTCCTCTTTCTTTTTGATCTATCAAATTTTTCCAACTAATCCTCGGTTTTTTTCCTTCCCATATAAATCTTGTAAATTCTTTTGCCATTGTTTGAATGGTTTTTCATTTTTTATTATTGGAATATTTTGAAACAAAAAGAACATTTTGGGAAGGATATTCATTTTTATTGCCGCTATTCTTCCAAGTAGGGAAAGATGCAATTTACTCCATTTCTCTAGATCTTTCTTTATTTCAGCCTAAATTTTTTTGTAGTTGTTGTTGTATAAATCTGTATTTTGTTTTGTAAGCCAAATACCTAAATATTTGATTTTCTTTTGTAACTGAAAATTAGTCTTTTAAATAAGTTGTTCTTCTTTCTTAATGTGCATATTTTTTGTTATTATTCCTGTTTTTTCTTTGTTTATTTTAAAGCCGGCTTTTTCGCCAAATTCATGGATCACCTTTGTTAACTTGTCTATGCTTTCTAATGGTTCTTGCAGAAATATTACTAGGTCATCTGCATATACTTGCAGTTTGTACGTCTGTTCCTTAATTTTGACCCCTTTTATGTTCGGGTGCGATCTGATCTTGTTATTCAATATTTCCAGTGTTAGAATAAATAAAAGAGGTGATAGAGGGCATCCCTGTCTGGTTCCTTTTTCAATTTTTATATCTCTTGTTCTTTCTCCATTTACAATCACTCTTGCTGTTTGTTGTGAATATATTTCCTTTATCCATTTTACAAAGCTATTGCCCATGTTCATTTTCTCCAACATAGCTAGCATGAAGTTCCATCTCACTTTATCAAAGGCTTTTTCGGCGTCTAGGAAGATCAATGCCAGCTCTTTTTCGTTGTGTCTTTCAAAATACTCTATGATGTTCAATACCATTCTTATGTTGTTTTTCATTAACCTCTTTGGTAAAAAGCCCGTTTTGATCTTCATGTATAAATAATGTCATAACCTTCTTCATCCTTTCCGCCAATATATTAGTAAACATCTTATAATCTGTGTTTAATAACGAAATCGGTCTGTAGCTACTTGGTGATGTTGAGTCTTTTCCTTCTTTTGGAATTAAGGCAATATTCGCTTCTGTCCATGTTTTTGCCATTCCCTCGCTTATAATTTGATTTAACATGTCATGTAAAGGTTGTATCATCTCGTCTTCAAAAACTTTATAATATTTCGCTGTAAAGCCGTCGGGTCTGGGGGCTTTTGAAGCTTTTACATTTCTAATTGCCTTGGAAATTTCTTCTTTTGTGATTTTCTCGTTTAGCATCTCTTTCTGATCTTGTGAAATTTCCATCACTTCTTGACAGTTCAAATAGACATATATCCATTCCTCATCCTCTTGTTGTTCTATATTTTCTTTGTATAAATCTGTAAAGTACCTATGAAATATTTCTTTAATTGAATCTTGATCTGTATACATTTTATCAGCTATTTTTAATTGAAGAATTTGTTTCTTGTCTTTATGTTTTCTTAACTTGTATGCCAGCCATCTACCTGGTTTGTTGGAGTTTTCAAAATAATTCAATTTACAGTTCTTGATTTTCTTTTCAATTTCTTGAGAATGTATTAATTTTAATTGTTCCTGTAGTATTTTGATTTCAGCTTTCAGCTTTTTATTTGTCGTATATTTTTCTAATTCCTTTTCTTTTAATGTAAGTTCATTATAAATTCTTATAGTTTTTTCTATTGTTTTCTTCCTATTTGTATGTCCTATTTTAATCAGATGACCCCGCATTACAGCTTTACTGGCGTCCCAGATGGTTTTTGTAGCCAGTTCCACATTGTTATTTTCCTCAAAGTACATCTTCAGAGTTTTTCTTAGTTCCTCCACATTTTGAGTATTTGTCAATAATGAATCATTCAGTTTCCAAGAATATTCCCTTTTCCTTGTTCTTAACTCTAATTTTATCAAACTGTGATCTGAATAAGTTTTAGGTTGGACCTCCATGTTTTGTATTTCTGTATGTAAACTGTTTGATATTAGAAATAGATCAATTCTAGATAACGAATTATGCCTATCTGAGTAAAATGTATAACTTCTCTCACCTGGATATTTGAATTTCCATACATCCATTAAAGAGAGTTCTTCCATTAATGTAAAAAAACTTTCGGGGAGTTTCCCTTGACTTTTCTTTATTTGTTTCTCTGACTTACAGTCTTCTCTGGGGTTTATTACAGCATTGAAATCTCCCATAATTAATATATTTTCATGATTTCTTTCAGAAAGATAGGTGTTTATTTTCCTTTGCAATTCTCGGAAAAAATTTTCCTTGTTTTCTTGTGGTGCGTATACACCTACTGTCAGAGTTTATATTTCGGGAGAGTGATCTCCAAACCTAAATAATGTCCATCTGGATCGGAAAATATTTTCTCCACATTATAAGTTGATCTAACATATATAACCACCCCTCTCTTCTTTTTTGAATATGCTGCATAGAAGCAGTTCCCCAGCTTAGGGTTTTTTAAATATTTCATATCCTTCTCTCATATCCTTGTCTCTTGTAAGGCTATTATGTCTGCTTTAGTTTTTTCCAAATAGTGGAAGACCTGTCTTCATTTGAATTCTGAATTAAGTCCTTTTATGTTCCAAGATATTGTTTTTAATGCCATTTTTCCTCCTTATTTATATTATCATTATTATTTTAGTCTTCTTCACTCTGTATATCTTCTATATCTTCTTCTTCCTCCTCTTGCTCTTTTTCTTCCTCTTTATCTGCATCGTCACTTATTTCTTTTTCTTCTTGTCTCTTTTCTTCTTCTTCTTTATCTACCTCTTGATCTGTCTTTGTTTTTACTTCTTTAGGATTCTCTTGTTGAGTAATCTTTTTTGTATCACACTTTTGATTATGGTCTTGTAAATTTTCTTCCGATTGTCTATAGCTTATCTCACTTTGCTGATATGTTTCTGTGTCCCAATCTTTTTTGATCTTATCATATATTTGTCTCGCTTTGTTTACCATGGTTATCTTAAACCTCTTCTGTTTGTAAGTAAATGATAGTCCCTCTAATCTGTTCCATGTGTAACTTATGTGCATTTTGAATAAGAGCTGCAATAAAAATTTATATTCTTGTCTTCTTCGAAGTATTTCCCCAGGTATATCTTTAAAGATTTTTATTTCTCTGTCTTCTATAATCAATTTTTTTTATAGTTTTGTTGGAGAATTAACTCTTTGGTTTTTGTTTTTGTAAAATTGATAACTACATCCCTTGGTAATCTTTTTTTCTCTAGCAATCCTGGAGTTTATATGGAAAATTTGATCGATGTCTTGTTCTAAGATGTCCTGGTCCATATCCATATATGTCGCAAGTATCATTATCATTTTATCATATATATTCTCCTCTCTTTCCTCTGGGATCCCGCGTAATTTTAAGCATTTATCCCTGTATCTTAATTCCAATTGGGTGATTGCACTTGCTCCCCGGTCTTGTGTCTTGATTATTTGTTGGGTGACTGTTTCTGTCTCCTCCACCCTTTTTTGGAGGGTACCTATGTCAGTTTTTCTTGTAGTAATGTCATTTGAAATTTTTTCTAATTTTTCTTCCAAGGAATTTAATTCTCTTTTAATTTCCGATCTAATTTCTGTTCTTGCTTCTTGTAATTCTTTTCTCATTTCCGTTTTAAAATTCCTAAATTCTTTCAGCATCTCATTTATTTGTATTGAAACACCGGCTATAGAGGCTGACAGCTCTGGTTGTGATTCCTTGCCTTTTAGTACTTGTAGTTGTGATGTTTCTGTTAAATTTGTTGTTAACTCAGTCGATGGTCTCTTTCCTTTTATTGTTTGAGTTTGAGTCAGTGACATCATTGCTTTCTTTGCAGCCATTCTGCTTGATTTCATAATCTGTTTCTCTCTCTCTCTCTCTCTCTCTCTTTTTCTCTCTATTTGCTTTTTATTTTCTCATCTGTTTTGTAGTTGTTTGCAATTACAATTATCACAATCACATTAATTACAATTTATGAAATAATAGCGTATTACAATTCTCAGTCATAGTATTTCAATCTATTTTGCAGTATTTTCTATGTACCTGTGTACCTATGTACCTTATATATCCCATATATATATGTACCTTATATGCCTTATCTATGCCATATATCATGTAATCTTCAGTCCACTATTCTATATTCTATATTCTATATTCCCCCCACAGCAAAACACAACTTATATCTACTTTCTTCAGTCTATCCTAATCCCCCCTCCCCCCCCCAAGTTTTTATATTACAGATTAAGGTAAAATGAGAAAATTCCTATATTCACCTTTTTCTTAACCCCCTTATGTATTTTCTTCTATTTCAGTCCGCTTTCCGAATCCTCAGAACTCTTTATCACATCCCTCCTCCTTCTTAGGCTCTTCTTTTTTAGCCGTCCCAGTTCTCTTCTCTTCTTTTTCTCTGTCGAGACGTTAATTACTTTTAATTTGTCTATTTTATATTTTACACTCTAATCTTTCCTTCCTCTTCTTTTTTTCTTTTGGCACGTCACATTCGCCAATCTGTTTCTTCTATCTTCCGTCGTCTGTCTTCTTTCTGCTGTTCTCCTAAACCGCGATGCCAAACGCTCCTTTCTTTACAGTTCAACTATCTTGAGAAGCCAAACTTCAGCCTTTTGTCTTTTAATCTTTTAAATTTCCCGCTCTTCGAAGTCTTTACTTACTGTCGTATTTTCGATTTTACGACTATCCAGGTCTTTTCCTCTTCTGTCTTACGACGTCTTTGTTTTACTCCTTTTACTTCTTAGAAGAAATCTATCTTCTGGTCTGTTTGTTGTTCCTTTTCACAGAGTTGTACCTGTGAAGCCTCGGGTTTGGTCACAAGTGCGTGAGCCCTTTCTTTTTTAATTAAGTGTATTAGCTCTTCTTTCTTCTTTCTTGAAAACAAAAAAAAGAAAAAAGTTTTTAAAAGTTTGTTCTGTGGCGTCGCAGTAGCTACCTGTGTACAGTAGCGGTCAACATACGGCTGTGGTGACTCTTCGACCCTTTCTTCACCACTTCACCCCTTGTCGTGGAGAAGAGGCTAGGTGGGCTAACTTAGGGTCCCCTCTGAGCCCTCTCTGGACCTCTTCTTCCTAAGAGGTAAACTTGGCCAATTTTGGGTTTAAGAGTATTAAAATAAACCCTAGGCAAAGCCGTTTGTGACAGTAGCTTAGCGGAGCTCCTCCACTAAGCAACTGGTAGCGACGCTGTAAGAAACGGAAGTACTAGTGTAGATTTTTTTAAAGAGTTTTTTACTATATATGAGTCAACTAGTTTGTTAATCAAAGCTTCATATTGCGCGATAATCCTGCTGTTTGGGCCTATTGCAAGACAAGTAGATCGAATCTCAAAGTACTGGTTTGTATTAAGCAGCTCTGTGAAAAACCCAGCAGTCTTTTGTGACAATTTAATCTTATTATTGGTAACTATCACCCTGGGGTTTGGTTTAAGGATTCCTTAACCTGCACTTGATATTCAGGAATCTATGGGCAGCAAAAAGGGTGACAGGAATGTGTGGTCAACATGGGTATACATTTGCAGTGCATGCAAGGATGCGATCTTCACTTCACTTTGTCTTTGCTCTCTTAATCAAACATGAAAAATCAAGTGTTGGACAATACTTTTTATAAGGAGATTCCTGACATCAAAACACCCATTTTCATTAAAGATGAGGATGTTTACAAATATTCTTTACATACCTACTGCATTGTTGTGTTTCACTCTGACCTTTATTAGTGTTGAGAAGGTGTGAAACAGTAGTGGATCACTCAGGCAGAGTGACCATATTGGCAACGCAGAAGCTGAACAGCCACCAGTCCTGTGCCTATCCACCCACACAGTCTAGCAGAAAACTAGATACAAGATTAATTTTCTTTTTAAAAGATATAATGGTAGATTATATCTTTTACAGTATTTGTTCATTATAAAAAAACATGGTTTAATGAAGGACAAAGGAAAAAGGAAATTGGCTGCCGGACAGAGTCATGCAGGAATGGTTGTGATAATCATAGAATCATAGAATCATAGAGTTGGAAGAGACCTCAAAGACCATCCAGTCCAACCCCCTGCTATGTAGGAACACACATTAAAGCATTCGTAACAGATGGCCATCCAGCCTCTGCTTAAAAACCTCCAAAGAAGGAGACTCTACCACACTCCGAGGCAGCATATTCCACGGCCGGACAGCTCTGATTGTCAGGAAGTCCTTCCTGAGGTTCAGGAGGAATCTCCTTGCCTGCAGCTCGAATCCACTGCTCCTTGTCCTAGTGTCTGGAGCAGCAGAAAACAAGCCCACTCCCTCCTCAACATGACATCTCTTCAAATATTTAAACATGGCTATCATGTCCCCTCTTAACCTTCTTTTCTCCAGACTAAACATCCCCAGCTCCCTAAGTCACTCCTCATAGGGCATGGCTTCCAGACCCTTCACCATTTTGGTCGCCCTCCTCTGGACACGTTCCAGGTTGTCAATATGCTTCTTGAATTGAGGTGCCCAGAACTGGGTGCAGTATTCCAAATGAGGCCTAACCAATGCAGAATACAGTGGTATCATTACCTCCCTCGATCTAGACACCATACTCCTATCGATGCAACCAAGAATCGTGTTGGCTTTCTTGGCTGCCGCATCACACTGCTGACTCATGTTCAGCTTGTGATCTACCAAGACTCCTAGATCCCTTTCACACATACTGCTATCCAGCCACGTGTCCCCCATTCTATATTTGTGGATTCCATTTTTTCTGCCTAAGTGTAGGACCTTACATTTCTCTCTGTTGAAATTCATTTTGTTAGCTTTGGCCCAGCTCTCCAATCTGTCAAGGTCATTTTGAAATTTGATCCTGTCCTTTGAGGTATTAGCAACCCCTCCCAATTTGGTGTCATCTGCAAATTTGATCAGCATGCTCTCTACTCCTTCCCCCAAGTCATTGATGAAAATGCTGAATAGCACTGGGCCCAGGACAGAACCCTGTGGCCCCCCACTTGTCACTTCTCTCCAGGATGAAAACCAGCCATTGGTGAGCATCCTTTGGATTCAGTCGGTCAACCAGTTACAAATCCACCTAACAGTAGCCCTGTCCAGCCCGCATTTTACTAGCTTCTTTGCAAGAATGTCATGGGGAACTTTGTCAAACAAAGAAATCTGCAACAAATCTGCAAATCTGATAAAACAAACAAGAAATCTGCAAAGATACAAGCTGGTAGTTAGTGACTATAGACACATAACAGTTGCCAACTGTAATAACAGAAACCATATTGGAGGTGATTAAAGCTATTTCCAAGTAGGTATTTTGTCTAGATGAATGTACAGTGTTGGATGCTCATGTTACATTGTGAAGTTTATTATGCTGGGTATGCCACAATTCATGCCCCAAATTAGATTATATGATCTAAAGGAAGCCATCACATTAGAACATCAGAGAAAACGTTCCTATATTTAGGCATGTCTAAAGGTCATGTGTCACTGAAGTAACATATTATTTAAAAGAAAATGGCAGCTAATTTGAATATTTAATTTATATAACAATTTGCCCGTGGGAGATGGCTTTTGGCACACCCTTATTTGGAACAGCTAAATTCTCAGAGCCATAATTTTAAAGGGGAGTGCTGTTCCTTTCATTTAAAAAAAGAGACTCTCTACACAAATTGTTAGACATTTTGCAATATTGTGAAGATCTTTGCAATAGAAGGTAAGCAGTCTTTGCTGAAGTGGTAATTACTGTTCCCTCAGCTTAGCTGCTTATTTTCAGCTTTGCTTCTACTCCTTGCATGAATCCTTTTTTTTTTTTTTAAAGAAGCTAGTGACTAAACATACCGTAAAAAGTATCATATTCATGTTTCTGGCCTTTCAGTCCTTTGCCATGTCGAGTCAGCACTCCTGGAAACTTTACAGCCTGTGATAGATTGCATTCTTTGTTCTTGCACTAACTCAGACTGCTATGAGGCAGGAAGCCAAGGAACAGTAGGAAAGGAGCTTTAAAATCCAATCCCAGTATTCCCTGATGCCTCATGTTACTCTAATTGCCTGGGCAACTAGCGGGGGAAATGGAGAGGGTAAATACTGGGGAATATTAGTGGAATATAAAGTGCATTCATATTTGTGGTTTCCTCAAACACATCAGGTTACCCAGAGCAGTGCAAGCTGAAACATGAACTTAGCCATTGGGGATTGGCTGTCTTTTAATCCTCGTAATTTGCATTTCACAAATGAAGTGTGACTTGCACCCTCCAACCCTCACTGATTTAATTGCTGCTTTGGATCACAGAGGCACAAACAGAAAGCCTGTTCCACTTGACTTGCAGTGGGCCCATTGTACTACTCTTGTGCAATTTCTCTAGCTATTCCTTCTGGATAATTATGATTTTCCTCAGATATGTCTGTTTCAGTATCTATCTGGCCTTCACTCTTCCTACTATTCTTATTCCTGTTTCATTTCAGTTTCTCTCTCTCCATCAACATTTTGCATTCATCATGTAACCTGTATGTAAAAAATCCATCAGTGGACTTAAAAAAAAAAGTGCTTGAAGTTGTCGTTTGCTTAATTGTTTGATGGTCATCACCTCAGTTGATTTTTTTCCTTTTTGTACACCCTCCAACATTTCACAGATGAAAACTGGGACAAGTGTGACTAGACAACATAATTGTGTGGTCAAGATGGCAAAAGTTATTAGTGAGAGCTAGGTGAGGTTGCAACAGTTTGCTTTTGCCTGAATTTATTGGGAAAGGCATGGCTCACACCCCTTCTATCCTATGCCTTCATGCTGAGTACAAACTACTTTTGCACTTTGAATTCTGTTTGCACCAATGAGTAAGCCAAGGAAAAGATGGAAAATGGGAGGAGGCGAGACAAACTGGGACATTTAATAGCAGCTGAAAAGGTGAGACAAGATAGAATTAAAAAACCCTGACCCTTCCAAATTGGCTCAGAATTGAAGGGTATGTGCTTGGAAATGCATTGGTTAGAAATGACAATGTTCTTGTAAGGTTTGTAAAAAGGTAGTAAACGTGTTTAATATGGGGAGACCAAAGAAGGCAGGATAAAAATGAGACAGTGGTCAAAGGGAAGCCCATTAGAAGGGAATCTAGAAAAAGGCAAGAAAGTTGAAACATGTTTTATTCTAAAGAGATCTAAAACTTCTCTTGATGTATCCACAAATGCTGTTAGAAATCATTGTGGCACATCTATTTGCATTAATAGCAAAATAAGGGCAAAAAAATAAAAAATAAAAAATAAAGATTGGGGTTGCCAAAAATAAAGCTTAAAAATTGTCATCCCCCCCCCCAAACTCACCTTCTTCTCTCTCTTAGTTTCATGAACACCTAAGTCACATCTGATAGGGACATGGTATCTTGCTGTAGCAAACCAAAGATTAGTCTAGGGCAGAACTATTTTGGGAATTTGACAACCAACTTAGGTCATTTCCGCACGGTGTGAGAGAATCGCCCCATGCCACTACTTACCGGATCTTCTGGCTCCCCGGTCCGGTCCAGGCTGCTCCGGAGCAGTGTGTGGCCGTTGCTCCGCACTGCTCCGGCATCCGAAATGGCGGCTTCCAGTTGGTCGTGAGTCTCGACCAACCGCTGAAGCTCGCCAGCCTAAAGCCCACCCTTGGCAGATTGCAGGCTCGCGTTGGTGAGAGCCTGCGCATCTGCACAAGGGAGCAGGCTCGCAGTGATGCGCTCTGTGCTTTTGAAAGACCAGAAAAAACAGGTTTTTCAAAAGCACGCTGGACGACCACTTGGGTTTGTTCCAGAGTGGACAGAAGTGCGGATCTACAGTAAGTAGTCCGGACCCAGTCCGCTCCGAGGTGCAGACGTCTTCCGTGGAGGACGCACTGCACCGTTTTAAATACCCCGTGTGGAAATGGCCTTAGTTTCTATTCATACACTTTCTCAGTTTCTCTGATTCCTCCTCATGTGTATAGTTTGGAAAGTTATACAGTTAAGCTGATCTCATTTTAAAATATGCAGGCTTGTAATAGCCTGGAAGTGTAGCATATGTTTTGTATAACACATTTATTATGCATTCTTTAAATCTGACACTTCTCCAACTGAATGTGTTAGCTTGCAGTGACACTTGTTGTCAACAGGAATGTTATATGATGATGGAATGTGTAAGTACCACGGGAAAATGAATTAACAATGCATTAAGTTAAGAAATGAATAGTGGTTTTGCTGCCTTTGAGTTCATGTGACCAGTTTTGTCAAACAAAATTGCATTTGGTCAGCAGATGAGATTCTCCACCATATTGTGTTTTTCATGTAATTGACTGATCAATCACATTTGTATATTATTCTGAACTGGTGTACTGGAAGTTTGTTACATGGGATAAAACTGATTATATTTTACTTGTTAGAAGACTGGGGTCAAAGTTCTAATTGACCATCAAATTTGTTACTTTTGGTAAAAAAATAGTTTAAAATCCTAACGTGCTGTTGTTTTA
The DNA here is from genome assembly GCA_030412105.1 of Cyclura pinguis. Taxonomy (NCBI): domain Eukaryota; kingdom Metazoa; phylum Chordata; class Lepidosauria; order Squamata; family Iguanidae; genus Cyclura; species Cyclura pinguis. Next base: position 80,818,215 of record CM059603.1, on the reverse strand, counting down.
GCAAGAGTAATACAGTGGACCCTCCTCTTGTGCATCCTCCACACACATGAATGTGAGGTTGCAAGAAGCATCGCATCCCATTATAGTAAATGGATATAGTGGGGACATGCCTGTGCTTCTGCAGGTATGCGCTCATTGTATCCACTGACTATAAGGGGATGTAACACTTTGTGTTTTATGTGGGGATTCCTGGAATGGAGCCCCTGCATGTATGGCAGGCACACTATGCAAATCTAATAACACAATGATTACCACAAGTCTTTGCATGTCTGTGCAGAAATAAATTCCACTGAATTTGGTGAGATTGTTGCCGTGTTGTTAACTGCTGTCAAGTTGACTTTGGCTTATGATGACCTTATGAAATAGAGACCTTCAAGTCACGCTATCATGAACAACCCTGCTCAAGTCTTGCAGACTCAGGACCGTGGCTTGCTTGTTTGTATCTACTCATCTTTAATACGGTCTTTCTCTTTTCTTATTGCCTTCTACCTTACCATCCATTATTGTCTTTTCTACTGAGTCATGCCTTCCCATGATGCTTCCAAAGTACAACAATCTCAGTTTAGTCATCTTGGCTTCTAGGGAGAGTTCAGGGTTGATTTGCTCTTATTTGTTTTGTTTTTTTAGCATTCCATAGAATTTGTAGAACTGTGTAATCTGTGAGATTATACCCAAGTAAATGTGTACACAGTTGCTGCTTTAAGTATAAAGAGTAATAAACTGACAATCAGTATTTTAGAAATACAAAGGCCATGCACCACTGACTGCTTTCTTGAAACATAAAATATGATGGAAAAGAATATATAATGCAATATATCATAATGCCACAGGATGCTGCAGAGTGTGTGGATAAAATACAATGTAGAATTGGGATGTTTGTTGTACATAAATTTCTAGCATCTGCATGGCTTACAGTCCTGTTTTTTCCATTATAGAAGAGGAATTTCGCATAAGGTCTTTAATTTCCTTTCACAGATAGAGCAAGTTTGGATAGGAGGCAACAAGGATGACCCCTCATAAAAGAAAGGAACTTCCTAGGTTTTTGGATTGCACTGGCTAGCAACTATAGCAGTACAGGCAACTCTCAGTTAACGCAGACTCTGACAAAGAAGCTCCTTTTCACAAAACCTTTTAAAGAGATCCCAGAGCAACCCATCCTCCTCTTTCTTGTCTTCTGTCCAGCTTGATTTTTCCCCCCGCAGAACTGGCTTTGGGAGGATGGTGAAGGGTAGTTGGAAAAAGACAGACTTTCGGTTTTAGGTTTAAGCAGCATGCCTTCAGTAAATAATGCAATTAAGGTTGACCTAGGAAAGAATGGGATTCTGCTCTGGATAATCCTACTGTAGTTATGTGTACGGTTGCCCCCGCCACCACATTTGCTAGGGTTAGGGGTACCGGACCCTCAGAAAAATCGAACAATCGCAGATATCAAAATTGTGTGTGTGTGTGTGTGTGCGCGTGTGCGTGTGGGTGTGTGTCTGTACGAAGGGGACGAAGACATTGTGGGGAGAGTGGGCATCCGGGATCCAAACCAGGTCAGGGAAAGGAGAAGGAAAGTGGGTGGGTTGGCACGGTGGCCCTATCCTTCCTCCCTCTTGCTTATCTCTTTCCTTGAGTATGTGGGGGGCATCAAGGAGAAGGTTTGTGGTGCTAAGAAATCAGGCTGTGATGTGTCCTTAGCTGGCTAGGTAGCAGCTGGTGGTGGAGAAGGAGGAGGAACAGAAGTGTTTTTTTAAAGGGCTGTTTGGCCTGATCAGAGCTGCCAAGATTCCCCCAGGAAAGAAGTGCTTGAGGTCGCAGGGGGGCAGGGGTTGGAGAAATTTGCAAATAATCAAATCCATGAAAGTAAAACCCACAAATGTGGAGGGCTGACTATACTTATGTACAGCAGGCAAATTAATCAACTGCATCCAAATACTTACTGAGTATGTGTGAAGACGAAAAGAGAAAGGAAAGTAAAAAGCAGATTAGCCTACCTAACCAACTGGCATGTTGAAAAAACATAGATCTATAAGTTGTGTCACAAAAATGGAAATCATAAGAAAAGTGGAGGTTGTTGAAAGGAAAAAAAAATCAATCCAAGATGTATTTTGGAAGAAGCTTTTAAGCAGTCTCTAGAAGATTCAAAATGTTTTTCTTTACTTATGCAATGCTTACGTGATCTTGCTGTTCCATTTCATATGTGCAAGTTAGTTCTGAATTAAAAGTTTGCTAAAAAATTCTGAACTGCTCTTCTTTTTGTGGTATAAGAATCTATTCCTATTCTCTCCATGTTATTTCTACCACTGGTACCAAAGTTTCTGCTGAGGAAGTAAAGGCCTGGAACACATCTACTTTGTTAATTGAGGTATATCTGTATACCCATGCAGTAATTATACACATTTTTGTACTAATTGCATTCACACACAGGGGCACAGCAGTTTCTGGAAGCAGTAAGTATAAATTAAGTGGCTTCACATTACATCTGAATGTACCTGTGAACAACAACAGTGCACAGTCCACATAGTGCCTCCTGAGAGGTAGGAAGTGCTATCATAATGTAAAGATGTTAACAAAAATTCCTACAGCTGAAAATAAGCAAATCCGAAGTTCATGAATCACTGCTATTTAAGATACCAATATTTGGAGTTTGAAATTCATTCCATATTTGAACATATATTTTTATCCATTAGAGGAAGAGGTTTTCAGACACATCAATCACGTTGGGTTTAAAGATGGAAAAAATGACCCTCAGTTCTTTATCATAAATCTATATAATGATGAAAAGGGTGCAGTGGAAATGAGATGTCTACAGTATCTCTTGGTTAATTCTTTAGGGATATCTTTGGGGAGCCCAGCCAGTGTCTGTGCCCCACTACTGAGAGAAGTACAGTTGTTGGACACTTGAATAAAGTGCCCACTTATATATTATTCCAGATGAAGAAACACATCATCAAAAGGCAAGACAAGGAAGGACCAAGATTTGTATAACATCTCTGTATGCTAAGGTGTATTCTAATTAATACAATACATTTTATCTGTAGTGGGAGAGACTTACATGGGTTCCTGTTCAGTCTGTTTCTAGATGTTAACTGTTGATGGACAACTTCAAGGCCCCTACTCTTCCTTTCTTGGGGCTCTTATAAGGTTCTTTAAGCCAGACTGGACTAGAAAGACCTTCAGATTGAGGACAGCTTCACAGAAAGGAATATCATCTGTAAAATAGGAATCTGGGCCTAAATCCAACTGTTAGTCCCAACTAGGGGAGACCTGTTGAATCAGTCAGATTTATGTAGGTGTTATTACCATTCAGCACTTGTTTCAATGAGTTAGAACTTGTAATTGAATTTAGGCCATAGCCACCCTAAATTCAGGGCAGAGACTTTTGTGGTATCCAAACTCTGGAAATCTCTTTATGGACTCATCCAAAATGTCCAAAAGTCTTGTGGTTTGGTCAGTATATTAATTAATATTAATAACTGGTGAAATATTTATGCAGAAATTCTAACTTAAACCAATCCCTTCAATTAAAAAAAAAGTAGCTTCCTTTTTGTTGGCAAATTTCTGACTAATTTAGTTGTTTAGTTCAAATTAGTAAAAAAATAACAGTCAAAGATGTTCAGGCAATAGAAATGGAAAAGAGGGTATATGTTTTTTTAAAGACTGAAATGAGCCATAAATGTGGGATATTTAAGTAGCCATCTGCTCCCACATAATGCAACTATTACAGTTAGGATGAAGACGCTGTGCTTCTACATGTCTCATGTAAAACCACAGGATCTCCTGAGGCCCTTTTGTACCACACAATTGTCGCCCTATGATTCTACTTCAACCCTCCTGGCTACATCCTGTGGAATCCCAGGGTGTGTAGTTTGGAGAGGTACTAGAGTTCTCTGGCTGAGAATTCTAAAAACGTCTTCATAAACTGTGTGTCCCAGGATGGGTGGAACCATGGTAGTTAAAGTGGAACCATTGCACTATGACCAAGGTTGTGTGAGAGTACCCCTTCTATGGGAAATTTGTTTGGATCATTTGTTGATACCAGCTAAATCTTTTGTGCTCTGACAGCACTTTGACTTCTCCAGTGGTTGAATATGGTTCCTTATTCTTTAGAGTTGATTAATATTTTTATTCTTTTGAGATATCTACACTATGCACCTTGGATGTTTTAATTTGGAACTAACAGTTTTTAATGAATAGATATTATGAGTGTATACATGTCCATGCACTTCAGCTCTAGAGGAATCTGTTGTATATTCCCCAGGCTGTGCTTCATGACATATAACTGAGGAAGTCTTACCCCACTCAGCTGCTAATTGGTATTATGCACACAGTCCCAGGAAGAAGAACACTAGACAGGACTGATTATTGTATTAACTGGTTAAGGAGGAGCAGAAGAAGCGACCAGCTGGATCAGAATAAATAGCTATCTAGCAATTCTTATTTTTTTTTTGGTCAACCAGATGGTCATGGAAAGTCCACCAGCATGACAAGCGTGTGACAGCTCCCTCCTGCTTGTGTTCCTAAGCAATTGGTATACAGAGAGATTCTGCCACTTGATACAAATACTATTTATTTTCTTAGTTAGCTGCCAGAACAAGGGGTAGAAAGCCAGAAAAAATAAGATACAATTGTTTTCATTTCTAGTGGACGTATGTGGCCCATCACAATTTTTAGTTATGTATTTAGTCCTTTCTCAGAATGGAGATTCTGCTTGTAATATCACGTCATGTCTACATGGTGAGAGTAAATGCATGTACATGTGACTCCACGTTCAGAAATCTGCCTCTTACACAATGTGCAGAACTGACTGGAACCAGTTTACACCATATAGTATGTGTTGGGTTATGTTTATGAGTATGTTCTTATTTTCCAGCCAGATTCGGACAGCTTTGCTTTCAACAAAGAAATGCTAGTCCTTTATCAAAAGTCTTACAGAATTGCAAAACTTGGCCAATCTATTCCATTTCTTCACTCCAAGATGTAATATGCTACCTTAATATATGTCCCAGCAGATGCCTGTCCATAGTTTTTGTGTTTTGGAATAGCTACAGCAAAGTCTTTCCAAGTGTTGTTTACTTTCTCAATGTCTTTTTGTCTTTCCTCTGAAACTTTTCCAGTTTTTCAATATGCTGTGGTACCCAGAATTGATTCAAATGCTTTAGATGAGGTCCAGTTATTGGTGAAAAGTTGTCTTATTTTCTTCCAGGTTTTAGACATGAAGTTCCTGTTAGTGCAGTCTCAAATTGCATAAGGCTATAAGATAATATTTCTGACTCATGCTGCTTCTCACTTGTCAGTATCTACAGTAGGGATGGGAAGAATGTTTTGAAAATATTCAAAAATATTCCTGTTGGGAAACAATGTCATGAAGAATCCTGGACTGACAAGAATTTTTGCAGTTTGGGACTTATCTTGTACAAAATTCAGTTTTGTTTCTTTACTTCTTTTCTTTTCTTTTCTTTTCTTTTCTTTTCTCTTCTCTTCTCTTCTCCCCCCCCCTTTTTTTTGCATAGGATACTGCATTTTCTGCATTGAAGATAGTATTTCTGCACAGAAACATTATTTTCTTTGCAGATAATCCAGTTTCCTGTAAAGAAAATGATCAAAATGTGAATTTTGTGAATAATGGGTCCTCAACTACTACATTTCTCCCCGCAGGAAATAGCATCTTGTGCAGAGTAAGTCCTGAACTGTGGACAGTCTTTGAGTTTTGAAAGACTTCCTCACAGCATAAAGAAAATTGCTAAAATTACTTATTCTTTCCTTCAAGAATGAAAGTAGTGAACAATTACATCCCTTTCTAATGCAAGCTTTCTGAGTTTCCAGTTTGGAAAGTTCATATGCAGTTCTTCTTAGTTATTATCTGCTTGAGTTCTCTTGACTTCACTTTATCAGAGGAATAGCACTGGAATGGCACCTGGTGCAGATCTTTTCTGTATGGACATTCTCTTGATAATTCTGCATTTTAAAATCAGTTTAGCACTGTACACATTGTTTAGTATATTATTCTCATCTACTTTTCTAAAATGTTATTACGATTAATTCCACATGCATTTTGTCAGCTGGAAGGCCAACTGGTGAGTTTGTACATTTCCCTGGAATATACTTCATTAAAAATGGAGAGAAGACCAGGTCTTGGTTGTGATCTGTTGGCAAGCTTAGTTGATCTTGGTTGTGATTTATTTTTGTTACAAGCATGCTAACATACAAGAAACATCTTTACTTCTTTTGGATGTTTTTGTTCTTTGTTCTCCTAATAGTTCTTTGATTGTACATATATCCCATTCAAGATGATTGGGAAGAAAGACATTATACCTCAGTGATATGATTTCATTCACATATTCCAAGAATTGCCTGCACAACATGCTAGATTTTTATTGCAAGTGATAACTTCCCTTCCCCCACCTTTGTCACTCTTGTTAGACACCTTCTTGCAGTTCTTTATTTGTGAAGGTGAAAGCAAAGTAGATATTGAGTAGTTTGGCTGTCTTTTTAACCATGTATTAGTATTTCTCTTGAGTTAGGCAAGGCCAAAGTCCATTTAACAGGAGTGGTTTATATCAGATGGTTTCACAGCATTTTGAATTGGATTTGAATTAGAAAACAGTTTTTCATAAAGTTCAAGAACATATTTCTATGCTTCATATATTGAGTGTTCTATCTAGAGTGTGGTAGAGTCTATTATTCTCCACTGTAGACAGCTTTCTACTGTAAAAAAAAGAAGGTTGAAGGACGTTCTTATTTTTAAGGACATGCATATTTACTCTAGTAAATGAAACAGTGGCAAGACCAAGAGCAGCGCTTTCAAAACAAAACACTGATGCTTATCTCTGCAGCACAAAGAGAGAAGGTAAAACCCACCAGTATAGAACATCATAATACCAGCAGGCATCTATATAATGAACTTACTAAAATAATAGTAAAAGACATATTAAAATGAGTTATTTATATCTAGAATGTGACCTTGGAATGGTGGCTATGTAATTCAGGTTATTCATTCCAGAGTACATTCTTTAACTCCTCCACTGAAACAGTAGGTGCCAACATTAAACAAACAAGCAAGCAAACAAACAAAAGACCTCTGGCATCAACTTTGAAGAGAGCTGAGACTTCATCTAGTATCCCAAAACTAAGTTTGGAGAGTTGTTCTTCTTGTGTGCACGTGTGTGTGTGTGTGAGTGTGAGCACATGCTCATGAGATTACCTCCTGGGACAAAGCCCTTCTTCAATTACCCCTTCACTGCTGCAGAAGGGACTGTATGTCCCTAGCAGCTGAGGAATCTCAGTTCCTGTCTCTCCTCCTTTACTGAAATGCCCTTTCTGTAGCAGCGAACTGTGAAAACTTTGTAGAAATATGGCATTAGGGGAAGGCAGTTGGGCCCTGAAAGAAAAGAAGTGGCAGGTGGGATGAGAACTGCTGTAGGCCCTTGGACTGAAAGTTCATCACCCCTGTATTAAATAACAGCATGGGCTTCAGATAGAGAAAAGGGAATTCCCAGGCAGTCATTCTTGAATCACCACTGGTTACTCAAAGCAGGATCTGAAGGGTTCCTTCTTTAGTTTATCCTCTCTGGATCTCAAAGACATTTAGGCTTCCTTCTGCTGCCACCAATTCCTGCAAGACTTCTGGCTTTCATGACATTGTGACAACATATCCTTGCCATCAGTAAATTAGATTATTATGTTGCCACAGTAATGCCACTTTCCCCAGTGTGTTCGGCACCCTCAGCCCTGTACAAAGAGCTCCAGTGGAAGAGACTTCAGTTCAGAGCATCTGTGGCCCATCCTGAATTATAACTGTGGTGAAGACAGGAGTCTGAAGGCATACAGTTCTAGGCACAGCATAATGTGTTCTGGGTTGGGCTGTTGCTTGATTTTTGGCTCAGACTAAGAGCTGCTGTGGTGTTTTGCCTTGAGTGTTAGCTTAGGGCTTTGGGAAATCAGCATTCAAATGTCCCTCTCATGCATGGAAGCTCACAAGGTGACCTTGGGCAAGTCACATTGTCTCAGCCCCAGAGGAAAACAACAACTCCCTTTTAAGGAATGATGCCAAGAAAACCCTATGATAGGTTCCCCTTTTGAGTTGCTAAAAGCTGGAAACAACTTGAAGGCACACAGCAGCAACAATAACAAAAACGGTAGATCCTTACCAAGGGATTGGCTCTTGTACATTTCAGAGTGCATTTTATAGTTCAAAAAGTGGTAGTGAGCAAACAATTAAGGATCACTCCATCCTGGAAAGATCTGTGAAAGCCTATTAACCAAGGTAGCCAATTGGAACCTCCAAGTCCAATATGGTATTGTACATAGAAATATCAAGTTGAAAGGTTTATTCTAGTTCACCCATTTGCCACTGTAGGAGTCCATAGGTAAAGCATCCCTGACAGAGGGCCACTGAATGTGTTTTAAACTCCAGTGAGTTTGCCTCCTCCATGTCACTGCTGAACTATGGTTATCATCAGGAAGATCATAATGCTGAGTTGGAATTACCTTCTTTGTAATTTGAGTCCACCCAATCAGGTTATGTCTTCTGGAGCGGCAGAAAATAAACTTGCTTCATCTTCCACATGGGAGCAAAGCACAATACATAATGCAAAATATTACTTCTCTTGATCAGGACACTATACTTGAGCCTATCATGCAGCCTAGACTTGCATTAGCACTTTTCCCTACTGCATCATACTGTTGACAAATGTTTAGCTTGTTGTGCACTAAAACCCCTTTATCCTTTTCACACATATTGCTTTCAAGCCAGATATGACCCATCCTTTGTCTGTGCATCTGATTTATCCTGCTCAAATGTAGTAACTCACATTTTTCATTGCTGAGATTCATTTTGTTATTAGTGGTCCAGTCCTTCAATCTCTAATGGTCATTTCACATGCTGATTCTTTCTTTTGAGGTAGAAGCTCTGCCAGTTTTGCATCATCTGCAAATTTCATGAGTTTCCTTCTATTCCTTCATTCAAGTCATTCACAAAGATGTTGAACAACACAGGCCCCAAGTGAAAACCTTGAAGTTCCCCATTTGTTTCTTTCTCCTGGCATACCAAATTAGAAATATGGGAGACAGTCAGTGCAGAACAGGGAACCGTTGCATTCATGCCTTGCTTGTGGGGAGCTTATGTGTACAGAGGATAGCCCTGTTTGAAAGTCTGTCCTAACCAAATTTGATTTCATGATAAAAAAAAAAAATCATAAGGAGAAAAAGCCAAGGTCTTGAAAGTGCCAGAAGCAAAGAGGAATCAGTCCTTGCATAAGTGATCAGTGTGACAGCAAAGCCTAGATTACACCTGCTGCTTTTTCACACTCTGTATCTTTCTTTGGTTTAAGTACTTGAGCCTTTACTTCCTTCTTAGCTGTTGAGATCACTTCCCCCTTCTTCAAGAAGTCATTTAGTCTCTTTGTTTCCTTTTGTAGGGGAAGGAAGCTGTCATGGGGCTCCAAGCCACAATAATGTTTGCTAGCTTGCCCCTACACATGAACATCAGCTTTTATGAATTTTTGTAATTCACTGTAGGTCAACATCTTTGTCCATCTCCTTTCCTTTCCCAAGATGGATTTCCTGAGACAATAAACATAAGTTTCCTTTTTGCCTTATAAGAACATCCTGAGTAATTACTCGCATTTCTACCACAAGCTTATATTGCACTAGCCCTGCTGTACTTAATATAGATACCAAATATTTCTACTGACATTTCACAAATAAACACAGAGGTCACTCAGTCGTAGACTTCCCCAATATGGAGAGATATATTTATTTTTTATCTCAATTTTCTCATTATTTCTAGATATGCAGATATGTCAGCTATCCCCAAACTAGTTTTATACAGATGTATTGATCTACAGTTGTCATTGTCCTAAGCCAGCACAGTCATTGGCTGTGGATGATGGAGGATGTAGTCAAACACATTCAGAGTGTACCTGGTTGGAGAAGGCTGAGCTAGATAGTTATGTATGTGATTTTTAAATACATACCTGTCCCCTCTTTTGTTTTATTTCTGGGTGAAACATTCCCTCTTTTGGAGTGATACTTATGCAGTCACCCTGACTGTTTGAAAACATGACAGATGTTTACCATTGGACACTCTGATTGATCTCTGGTGTACTCTGGCAGGAGTTACCAGTATATCTTCAGTGGCTCCTGGCCCTACAAGAGGAGCAGACATAGCTGCGGAGTAGATTAGATTGGTTTGCTCCATATTTTCTCATGTGCCATGTCTTAACTTATTTATATCTCTGAATACCATCTTTTCTCTGATCAGAGGCTTAGGCACTCTCATGCTCTGTAGTGACTGCATGGAGTTGAGCAGAGCACGAGTCCTACTACAGTGCAAGTCAAGTGACAGAAGCCACAGAAAGGATGGAAAAAATTGTCTTAATTGACTTTTCTAATTCCAAGGTATGAGAATCTGTATTAAAAATTGCTCCAGGCATCAAATATCAATTTCTCACACTATTGGTAGATGTACCAAAGCATAGGGACATTATTATTTTTTGATTACTGGTCCCACATTCCCCCAACCAGCATGTAGCCATGTTGACTGGGGGAGTCTGGGACTTGTAATCTCCCAAAGTAACACTTCTAAGCTTTCATCCTTGTTATAAAGCCTCATTGGTTGTTGGCTTTTTCATGCACTGAAATCCTGTGTTCATATTGTATTGGAGAAGAAGTCCATACTTTCAGTCACTAGGTGTCTTAAAACTGCACTTGCTCAAATGCTTTTTAATTATGGGTCCCAGTGGACTAAACAGCAGTATCGAAATGTGCCAGGCGTTTATGTCTCTTGCATAATGAGCGCACACAAAGTCTTTAGTGCAAATGAATGGATTACAATTCCCAGTACACAATGAGAATTCTTTAGAATGGCAGCAGGCTCTTTTGTCTGACATCGCGCCTGTCCTCAGTGTTTCTCTAATCCTATTATTTCCTCCTTTTGGAAGTAAAGGATATAGTAGCTGCATCTAGAGAGGAAAGGACGGCGCTGACAAGATCACTGGCTGGATTATGCAGTGTTGATAGGTTGCTTCAAATCCAGCATTTGTAATGCAGATGGAAATAAACAGTTACTGAACAAAAGCTGATTAGAGAATTTAGTCAGCATTTTGTATCATAAAGAAATTGCTTACTTAAGCAAAATAATGGAATTGCTAGGATTTAGGAGATTATAAGGGGGCCAAAGTACCCTCTTTTTGCTTGCATTTGTGTTTGTGCTAAGAACCATTTCTGTATATATGATATATAAATAACTTTGATCCCAAGTTTCCAACCAGTATAGCTGTCCAGTTGAGGGAATCATACCTGTGCAACAGAGAGAAACGTATGGTATGCCCTTTCACGTTGACCAAGATATGTATTCAGATTCTTCTTCCAGTGCTTGTCTGGGCCACTCTAGATGCTATACAAGACATAAGAAAAGTACATGAAGCTGTGATCCCAAATACCCACTTACCTGAAGGCAAGCAAGTCCCACTGAGCTGAATGGGACTTCCTATCGAGCAGACCTGTAAAGGGTTGCATTTTAACCTGTATATTCTACTCGTAAGAAGACAAAGGGAGTGTTAATTAATTTCATTTAGGACTGAGACAGACACATCAAAAAGGGCTCAAAGTGTCATGAATATGCATTTGAAATGTTTCTTTAATGTATGCACATTAGCAAGGAATATAAATGAGACAATGAGAATGAGAAAATGAGACCAAGAAAGACTTCTGCATGCTTTGTTTGGCCAGTATTCTGTATCAGCTACTTAGTTAAGTATACTTAACTAGTTCTAGTACAGGAGATGTGGAAAAGTAACCTCTTATGGCCTGAACCCTCCCTTCCCAAACCTGATGAAAATGTCATTCAGGAGCACTCCGGTCTTCTTCTCCCCACACAGCTGAGGCCCAGTAAAGTGATGGTGGGGGCAATAGCATCATAATTATGACTAATGAATGATCAGGAATATGCAACGGTTATGTAGATTTATGACTCTGATGCTGTTGCTATGATTGTGACCCTATTGCCATGATTGTCATTGTCATAACTCACCCTACCAACCTACTTTATCAGGCATCAGGTGCCATAGAGAGAAGAAGGTCTATTCTGCTCGCAGTCAGAGCGTGATACTTCTGCCAGGTTTGGGGTTGGGGGGAGGAGCCGGAAGAGGTTACTTCATTTAGTATACTTTAGTATACTTAACTAAGCGACTGATAAGAATATTGGACATCATTTTAAATTTGAGATGAACACAGAGTGTCCATATGACAAAGAGCACCAGATTCCTATGCCTTTAAAAGCTGTTTAAGAGGAATTTTTTTCAGGTTTGGCTTTCATGTCAACCTATACCAGCTAAAACTACAGTTTCTATACAGCTATCAAAGGTACAGGATCTCTGTCTTCTTCTTCATGTGGTTACCCTAAATAAAGTTGGTGCATTCCAGTTCCCCTCCTCCTCATTTTAGACATGATAGATACTGTATACATTGGCTATTTTCTGTCCAAACCCCTTCAGCGGCAGGTGGATTATGGAACATTTGAAATTAGGCCAGAATTTTCTTTCATGGCAATAGTACAGACCCTTTGTTTCTCTCCTCAGAATTAATTACAGTCATCCAGTGCTTTTTCTCATCCTCAGAAAGAGAAGTAAAGGATATACTAAGGTATACCATTGAGATGAGAACTAATCTTTTCCCTGGTGACTCCAACCACTGGAAATCAATCATCCTCCTATCTCTACAGTTCCATGCTAGAGCCTGCATCTCTTCCCGTTCTACACATCTCTTGTACTAGAACTAAGTAAGGGCTCTTCAGAAAACTGTTAATTGCTTACTGAAACTTTCAAGTGAGACCTGCTGCTAGTCCAGCCTTTCTAAAATTAAACTCTGGTGTGACTTCAAAGCACTTCATATTCTATACTTGGTTCCATAAGATGTTAGTCAATCTAAGAGGTTATTTTTTAAAAAAAAAAGAAAGAAAAAGAAAAATGTAACTCTATTGGGCTTTTCAAAGCTATAAGTATCTAATGTTGATTGATCCCAAGAAACACACAAAAAGAAGCATGGAGAGAAAATGAAGCATGCTGCTAAAAGAAAATCTCCTATATACATAGATTCACTAAATTTTCACTCAACAGATTCTTTAAATATACATTTAAGTTCTGAGGCATATCAAGAAGAAAGACTGGTTTGGAAACAGATTTTGTCATAGTTAGAGAACCATTGTATCCAGAGGAACTTAAATCAGTCAGGACATTCCATTAATATCAGTGGGTCAAAGTATGTCTAAGTCTGGATTTAATCCAATATTTAGAGGAGAAAATTCAAGGAATTAAGATGTTGAAGAACTTTTTTTTAGCAGCACTACCACATTATTGTGATGCCATAGATCTTACCTCGTTCTGACTATTACCAATACATTCCACTCTACAGATATTTCCTATCTAAGCAAGAAAAAAGCAAGTTCAGACACTGAAATATTGCCTCTGATATCAACCCCAGTGCTTCTTATGTGCATCTGCAGTGTGGCAAAATATGCTTAGTCTTGGCTGTTGAGCAGGCTCCTTTATTTTTGATTATTAGACTCTAAGATTGAAGTCACCACATACTAAAGCCATTTTATGAAGTCCACATTGGATGCAGCCCCAAGCTTGTTTTAGTCGGCCTTAACTGTTGCCCAGAATTATCTTTTTCTGAACAAAAAATAAAATAAAAAAATTAATAAAAATTAAATTGTTTCTCTGAGGAGCAGGATCAGTAATTCACCTTTAAAATAGGTTGCAGAGTTCCTTTGTGTTAGCCATTTTCAGCATTAAACATTTTCAACACCAGAAGTGGTCTTCTGCCCACCTCTGTTTACATTACATTATTTTATGACATTTTTGACAGTTGTGGACTCTTTCTTTGGTGGTCTTTAAACAGAAGTTGGGTGGCCATCTCTTGGGAGTGCTCTAGTTGTCTCTTCTTGTGTAGCAGGGAGTAGGACTACCTGGCCCTTCACAACTCTATGATTCTTTTAGGTGCAGCCCCTAGAGGGCCTGAGGGATAGAAAATTGGTCCCTGATCTACCACTGTTGTCTACCCCTGCTTTAGACCTTCATAACTGGGGATGGATAAAACTCATTTAATTTTTTTAAAAATAAGATTATGCCAAATATTTGCAGATGTCTTCATACCTGGTGTGGAAAGAACTTAAACATTTGAATGTGAGAGAAAATGAAACTAACACATTCCTCTATCCAGCCCCAGGCCTTTGCATGCTTAAATCTGTGAATTTGAATCTTTATGTATTCAATCATGTTTCTGCTGAATTACGGTTTCAACCTCCTTTATTCCTGCAGGGTCCTCATTTTTTAACAGGTACATAATAGGGATGGAAAAAATGGTTATCTCCCTGCTGGGGAAAATTATAGCTGTTGAATTTGGCTGGTCTGTTTTGTTTCAGTTTGTTTTTGAAGAGTATGCAGTATTTGATTTTTTTCCCCATTTTGGGGATGGAAAGAATGTGAAGTTTAAAAAAACCAAAAACAAATGCAAGAGAAAGCAAAACTGATGTTTCCCCATCCCTGCTCACAGTTTTGTGATTTTATCTGGGACATACAGAAGACACTGCCAGTAGGGAGAATTAATGTGAGACAATGGATATTTTTGTACACTTCTGGTTTGCCTTTTATAGCAATATCAGAGCATATCCTCATCTTCTGGCTTCATCCTGGATAGTGCAAGAGTTAAAATATGGGGAAAACTTAGGCCCTTTTCGCACGGCATTTTCCATGCGAAAGAGGGCCTGGAGCATTGCGCGATTGCGAGGAGTGATCTGCACAACGCACTTACAATCGCGTGACACTCCAGGGGCCGGCAGGGGCCGATCGCGCACCTTTTCATTTTCAGCTTGAAGCTGAAAATGGTGTGCAATCGCACATTGCTCCGGGGCCCCACGCACACTTACCTGGTGTGCGGAGCCTCTGGAGCCAGGCCGGTCATGCTTCCTGCCCCAGTGCAGCCCGGGAAGGTCCCAGGCTACACTGCGGAAGGAAGAGGTGGGGCTCTCGCTCGAGCAGGCAGCCCATGCAGAGCTGCAGCAGCAGGGAAGGGAGGGCCTTTCGGCAGAGGCTGCTCACGCAATCCCCGCACCCCAGCGCTGGAACAAGGTAAGGTGCAGAAAGGGCGTGCGAGGAGATTCAGCATGCAATTGACGGGAGCCACCAGGCATCACTTGTTTTTGATCAGATGGGATGATGGTTCTTCTGCCACCAAACTTTGCCAGGTTGTTACAGTCTTTGAGCCTTTCCACACTGCACTGTTTTAGTGCTATTATTCCACTTTCAACATCCTATGGAATTCTGGGGTTTGCAGTTTAAGGAAGGGCATTTAGAATTCACAGCTTGGGAGCTCTTTGGCCTCAATAAACTAAAAACCCAGAATTCCATAGGAGGTTGAAAGTGGAATAATTGCACTATAACAGTGTAGTGCAGAAAGGCCCTTTGTCAGCTTGATTAGCTGCTGATCCTTGAACTGTGTCACTTGCAACTAGTCTGTGGTGTGTACATGTTTATATATGTGTGCATATAGGCAGAGATATGGATCAACACTGTTGCCTGTATTTTTGAACTTAATGGACACAGTTGTGGCAACTGTCTTGGCGAGTGAACCACACTCCAAAATTTACCACTGCACCACTTCGTAGCATAGAAGAATATCATCATAAAGCATATGGAACAAATTTATTTATAAAAATAAATAAAGTTTTATCCTGCTGTATATGTGGGACTCTCAGGGTGACATCCAATAAAATCACTTTGCAAGAAAATCACTTTGAATAGTTTAAACCAATTTGATGCAATAAAGATAATTTAAAGGCTAAAAGCATATCAACCAAATTAACGCTTAAAACAGAACAGTGTAAAAACAGTTAAAACCATTTGAAACTCACATGTGCAGATTTGGATGAAATCAGTCATAGTCCAAAAGCTTTAAGTGAACAGCCAGTTATTTCACTTGGCACTGCAATGGCAGCAGCATTGGTGCCAATCAAGCCTCAAAGGAGAGGAGGTCCGCCTGCATGTCCTTACTCAGTGTATTGCTCCAAATGATGGGACACTGAGGAGGCCCATCCAGCAGAAGGGATATATAGGGAGAGGTATTCCTTCAAGTGTCAAGCTCCCATGCCATTTGGGTACATCATAGCCTCCAACATTCCACAGAAGAAAACTGAGACACACATGGCCAAGCAACCTTAGAGTATAGTCTAGGTGGTGACAGTTTCTAATGCAGAAAAATAAGTTAGAGGACTCTGCAGCAGTAACTTTTGCCAGAGTCTACTGAGAAAGGCAAGATTCTGCCCCCTTCCCTCCTGCTGAGTTAATTGTGTGAAAACAACTTAAGCACTTTGAACTCGCGGTACAGAAATTGAAGAAAGCTGAGGATGAATCAGGAAAATGAAGGAGGAGAGTGATATTGGGATATTTTAAAAACAACTGAAAAAATGGAATAACAGGATTAGTTAGGACTGTCGCTACCAAATTGGGGCAGTTAGAGGGCATGGACACATAGTGGGCACTGAACACATACATGTCCAGATTGTTTTGGCTATGAGTATATTAAAATGGCAAGAGGATCTTGAGTGTTTCTCTGACATTAGCAGCGGCTATTTTAAGCTTAGTCAGTACTGCTGGGAATGAGAATAATCTTCCAATAACCATAACTTCAGGGCAGATGCATTACAAACATGATAGAAAACTGTCAAGACATAGCAATCTGGCACACAGATTTCTTTGCCTTAAGAACTCTGTTTGCTTGATTATAATTTGTTGGTTTTGAACTCCCTGAGCATTTCCATTAAGGAGTTTCTTTAGAAAGGAGGAAGAGAAAGAGGGAGAGGGAGAGCTGTACTGGAAGCAGCATTGTTAGGTGCCATGATGCTAAGGCTCTTCCAGAAGCCTGGAGGTACGTAAGAATTTTAAGCTTTCAAAATGAAGGCACAGGGTAATGAGTCCATCTTTTAAATTATGCAACACTTTTGGAGGATTTTTGTGCATTTCAAGCATCTTACTAACTGTGCAAAAGGAGGAAGTGGGGATGATTGAAAAGGGGAGGTTTGGGGAGGGATGAACCATTTGCAGTTGAAGCGAACAAGAACAGAAAGAGATGGCTAAGACAAAGAATGAGTTCTGATGTATACTAAGTTGTTTTTTTTTTGTAAAATGGAAGAAAAGGAGGCAGCACATTAGAAAATAGTTACTTTTTATCTCTGCACTCCTCATTCTAAATTCATGTAAAATTAGATCCCATGATGGGAATGTTGTATCTCCTTCCATCCGTCCTTCTTTCCTTCCTTCTCTCCCTCCCTCTGTCTTTCCATCCCTCCACTCCTCTCTGAAAACACAAGGTATTGCTTCAGTAAATGTAGTATTTTAAAACTGTACAGCATGGAGGGCCTGCATTCCTATAGAAGATAATACTTTACACAGAAAGAAAAAAAAAAGCAACAGTGCTGCCTAACTAACCTTAGACAAGTTTTTGACCATCATCTGTCTTTTGGAATTTGCACTTTCTAACTATGACTCTAAATGAGTTTTTAACCTGTTTTGTTTCAAGAGACAATAGAACTCAGGAGGCTGCTGACTGGAAGCCAACATCCCAAAGGAGTGGATTCGTTTAAAGTAATTGTCTAGTCATTGCAAGTGAAAAGTTGCTCAAGACTCCTGGAATAATTTAAACTATGGAATAAGAATGTGAGGAAGGCCAATTTCTTGCCATTGAGCCAGCCATTTGGATGTGTAATAGGCAGGAAAATTGAATTTGGGCTTACTAGGGATTTATTGAGAGCTTGCAGTTACTTCCTAGGCCAGCTGTCTTCACTGTACTTCCTCCAACTCTTACAGGTTGAAAGCAGCAATGGTAACCCAGTCTGGTAATACGCTATGAATCTGAACTAGAGGCCAGTGCCAGTTTCCTTCTGAAAATTCCTTCTCATTCTTTCTAATTGTCACCCAGTGTACTGTTCACAGTAAGCAGTGTCTTCATCTATGGGGCGCAGAAAGCCATCCTTGGATCCTATACCTTCCTTTTCCTTCAAAGTGCAATCAGGTCTTAATTCTAGTTGGTACTGTATCCAAAGAAATGCGTTTATATCCATGAAAGCTCATGCAAAAATAAATTTAAAAAAAAAAAACAGCTAGTCTTAAGGGTGCTGCTTCATTTCTTTCCTTTTTTCTTCTCCAGCTTTTGATAGGAAATTGACAAGTACTCTTTACAGCTACTTGAGATCATGTTTGTCTCATCTAGCGAGTCTTGAGTACCTATCTTCTAAATTAAGCACATATTACTTTTATTAACTTCAATGAAAAATGTCTTTTCCTTTCTCTGTTTGCAATATAAAGATCGAGGGGGATATATATTTTTTGTTTGTTTGATTCTGTCCCCCCCCCCTTTGCTATGTTGCCCAAGGGCAGTAATATTGAGAGTTCACCATTTTACTTTTCATTTTCATCTTCTTTCAGACTTATTCCCCTCCAGGATTACTGTAGCTCTAATGGCTCCTTCCAAGGAAAAAGATTATGTTTTACTAGTAAAGGAAGGGTAGATTATTTACTTTCTGCAGAGAATTTCTTTCCCAGGTGTTTGTATTAGTATTCATGGCTCCTCGTAGAAAAACAACTGCTTCTTATGGTCAGTAATAGTAGAATCAAAATTGCTAGGATGTGCCTGCTGCGTGAAGATAATTTTGCAAGACATTTTGTTTATGAATTTCAGAAAGTTTTTTTTAAAGAAACATGATACCTGATTAAATATACATGGCTGATGATAGCAGTAACTTCTAATATAAGAATCTTCCTTACTTATTCTTCTCTGTTCTTTGCCATATCAGAGTACTAGCAGTTGAAGCTTTCATCCAATGAATTGTATAAAGAAGCAGACATTATTTATTTCAGTGGTCCTGTGTAGCTATGCAAGCAACATGGCTGATAGTATGGAAGCCATAAGCAGCAGTTATACAGATTGTTTTATTTTCTGTGAACAAGTGTGGGGGCAAGCCAAAACAGTAGATCCCTTGGCCAGAGAGGTTCTCGATGATGCAAAAACACCACTGAAGTTGAGAGGAATATATATTTTATAGAGGCCCCAAGTTCTCTTGTGGAAAGCTCTTTCAGTGTAGATCAGGTGTGTATGGAATTGTACAGTCTCCCCACCCCCCCACCCCCAACGATGGTCTTGAACCACAGCAAGTATCTTTTACCATTGGCTGTGCTGGCTATTCAACAACATCTGCAGAGCTGCATAATTCCCAAATTTTTGCTGGTGTTTCAGAATACATTTGAACAAAGCATTCTGGAGACAGATCAGAGGTTGCCCAGGAGATGGCCTTGGATCCACTGGAATTCAACCCTGTTTGTTCCTCTGGGAAGCTTCAGGATTGTGGGAGGTGTTGTTGGGTGCCTTCAGCTTACTTCTGATTTAGGATGATCCTATGCTGAATCTATCATGGGGTTTTCTTGGCAAAATTTGTTCAAAGTGGGGTTGCCATTGCCTTCTCTGAAGCAGACAGAGTATGTGACTTTTCCCTGATCACCCAGTGGATTCCCACGACCAGGTGGGGTTGCAAGAATCCTAGCCAGACACTCAAACCAGCACAGCATGCTGGCCCTTTGGCAGATTTATTTAGGATTTATCAAGTGTTTCCACGTTTTCAGGCTGCCCTTAGGACATTCTCTAGGACATCTGGGATAAACAAACAATTAGACAAGGGACATTGATCTCCCTTTTTTTGCAAATGTACAATCTGTTACCAAGTTTGTTTCACTTCTTAGCTGAAGACAGACAGCTTTCTCAATAGGTGGGAAACAAAAATAGAGGGGAAAAAACCTATAATTTTTATATTAATGACATAATTTAGGTTTTCTATGAGGTTTAAAAAAAGGTACTACAAACAGTAGCTTTACCTGACAGGTATAAAAAGATATGAAAACATTTCCTCAGAATCCCACTATTGAATGGCTAAAGCTGGTGTTCTTCAAGTCACCAAGAAAGCAAAAGTAATCATCTTGCCCATGAGAAGAATAAAAAAATTAATAACAGGCTAAAACCTTTATTAGACTCCTGGAAATGCCACAATTAGTATGTTCTCCAGAATTCCTCAACAGGCCATGTGTCTCCCTGATGTGTTGAGGGGCTCTGCTGAGCATAGTAGGTGATGTAACAAGCCCAGTCCGGTCAGAATTGCAGATGATTACTAGCCAGAATCATTCTGTTGATAGACTGAAAAAAAAAGTCACATGCCTTTGAGTAACAGGTACTGATCTTACTTTTCCTACTATGGACTGTATAGTTGAATAGCTCTGCTGTGTAATTACATCCCACAACTGTTTGTCATTGTTGTCTGTGGTTCTTCCAATTCACAGCTTCCTTGAGAGAGACAGTGAGGTGTAGTCTTCTGTAACTTGCTCCTATTCCTTCCTTCTCTCTACACGCACACACAATCCCAGGCCAACAAAGGCCCTGATAGCAAGCATCCATCTGTCAATATTAGAAGCAAACAAGAGTCTCAGCAGAGTAGGCAGAGTGGAGGAACAGCATCACCTGCAAAAGAGATGTCTGTTTCCTTTGGCAATGGCTGGTTTTAGTTGTGTTTACTGTGTAGCTATACAAACTCCACAGCTTTGCCTGCCAGATCCATAGGGGGAGGCACAGAAGGTACTGTCAACTTAAGTGAGAATGCTTAAGGTAGGTCTAATCTCAGCAGGCTGCTGTAGATGGCATGATTTGTTCTAATCACAGGTATTCAAAGAAAATTGTTATATGTTCTCAGCGAGCACTTACATAAAAAGGCTGGTTGCAGTAGGAATTTGCTAACATGTGTTAAGTCACAGTATGCAAAAATCAATTATTCTACAAAGCTTTTAAAGTGAGCACTTTAAGTTATTATATTATTAACAGCCACTTGGAAGGGTGGCTGGCACGGTGGTGGTTTTCTTCCCGTCTGTACCATAACAGAAGAGTCCCCTGCAACTTAACAATTTAAGGTAGGACTACACTTGACTTGACAATTACCATTCTCATTGTGGAGTAAAATCAGTCATGACTGTTCCTGAATCAAAGCATGTCTTGGGCATCAATGCAAGTGTATTCATTTTCCCAGATATTTCTTTTTTGATTCTATTGTAGCAAAACGTCCCTCATGATGATGGGTGTAATGTTTATTTCAAGAATCCTAGGAAGGGGTTTAACAGTTTGAGGGATATCTCTGAGTACCAAGTGCACTTTGTCCCATAGAACAGAATGACAACTATTCAGTCATTTTGGAAAAATGCCTTCACTCAGACATGTGACTGAGGTGGGGGCTAAACCGCTTCCTATTCTTGTTGACTCTCAGTAGGTTCATATATTAAGACTCAAGTCTGTTTCTGTATTAGGAGTTGAAATCAGGTGGCACTCCAGGTATTGTCGGACTACAACTCTCAACAGTCCTAGTCCACACAGCCAATGATAAGCGATACTGAGTGTTGTAATTCAACAACATGTGGAAGACTGCGTGATTCCCATCACTGATAAATCAGTATAGATTTGTCCTCTGTTCCCTTTCCTGGTCACACTATAGTGTGACATTCTTGTAATATGTGTATGTGTGTGTGTGAGAGAGAGAGAGAGCAAGAGAGAGCAAGAGAAAGCGAGCAATGGTTTTCCCCTATGTGGGACATAAGAAGAAACTTTATGCAGACTCAGGTGAATGGCCCGTCTATCTCAGTAAAGTCTACTTTTGGCTGGTAGTGGCCTGCCAGAGTTTCATTTAGAAAGATATCTTTTCCTGCTCTATCTGGAACTTCCTGAATGCAAAGTGTGTGCTCTTCAGCTACAGTTATATCCATTCTTATGTGCCAGATCCCGTAGATAAATTTTGACTTCAGAAGGATTTCAGAAGGGGAAAAACCTAATGTTTACTTTCCTGTCTTTGTAATAACATGAAGGCTGCCTTCAAATAGATACAATTTCTCTGGAAATGCCAGGTTTAGTTCTCACACAAACAGATCTTGTTTCTGAAATCCAGATGATGTTTTGCATGTTTTGATATATTTCCAGTCAATTCTTGAGATTACTGAAAACTTTTTATTTCTACTCTCCAAGTGAGTTTATTTTAATCCCGTGTGTTCCAAAATAAAATAAAATACAGTATCAGTATTTAGTGTGTGTTTTTACTGCCTTGCAACTAGTAAAGATGGCCAGCAAGTAAATACAACTGTTGTTTCCAGGTAAAAGATTAAATGGAGATCAAACAAGTCAAAGAGGAGAATTAACATTAAAATAAGATTATCTTAATGCTTAACTGGTGTATATTGCTAGAGCACTTTAGTATAGTAACTATAAATCCTGAACAATAATAATGATTATGATAGTAGTTCAATGGAAATGGCTGAAAATCAGTTTCTGAAATGTTGCATGAAGTTGGATGTAACAAATGATCAGTGGGAAGGGAACAAGGAAGGAGAGAAGGAAAGAAGAGAAACCTGGATTATTTCAAGAAAGGATTAGATGGAGGGGTACAAAAGTCCATTAATATGCTGGTAAATAAAGAATGGGAAATTCTTTATATGTTCTGGTTGAGCCCAAAGTCTTATTTCCATAAACTTTCCATATAACTGGAAACATAACATAATGTGTGAAGCTATTGATTCATTCGTAGACATTCACTGTGTTTGAAAAGCTTCTCATCAATTAAATTGTCATTAACAGTTCAGTTTTGGCATTTTTGATGTTGTCTGTAGGACATTTTAAAAACTGATAGCTTATGCAGTATGATGATTCTAGATTCTGTTTAACTCTTTTAGACATCATCCAGTTGTGTGCCTCTGCTGGGTTCTGCTCCTTTTACCGGTATAGCTGGAAAAGGAAATCTCTGTAACTCTCATCTGTTCTACAAATCTGCTTTAAAGGGTTAGGAAAATCTCCAGATCTGTTTTTTTTTTTTTGGTGCCACATGGGGCCGCAAGAGGAGGAAGAATGTATTGATTTCACAGGCCTAACAAGCAGGGAATGGATCTTGACAAGAATCTACTGATGCTCTGAATAATGATAATTGCTGCCTCATCACTCAACAAGCAGATAACTAGGGAAGGATGAAAAAATTCCATCATATTGATGCTGCTTACCATGTATTGGCTAGGATGATGATAGTGATATTTATTTATATCCTGCTTTTCCCTCAAAATTGGACTCCATGTGGCTCACAATTTAAAAGAACAATACAATTAAAAATATACCAAAAGTTTACATTAAAAAATTTAACTATTTTTAAAGTATTAAAACAACTACTCCTCAATAAAAGATGTTGCTCACAAGCATATTGTCACTGAATGATAGGGTCAACTTGGTGTATTTCTCAGTAAGCCTTGCATGTGTTTGGTACCCTTGGGTACTGAACATCTAAAAAATGGGTTTAATTTGCCGTTGAACTATGCCTGAATGAGACATTTCATGGAAATTGGAAGGACCATTCTTAGTTGAAACATGTGTTCCAGATAAAAGGAAGTTTAAAATTATTTTTCATAACATTAATAAAATTGTATATTTTTACCCATATCTATAAATGCTTTTCACTCATCTGAACTACCAACACAATGTAGCTCTGGCAGCAGAAAATGAAAGAAAGTATAGAACACAGCAAAAGGTTAGGAGTTAGGAATGGTCAGGCTGTCTTGTTAGGCAGTACTATACATAATTTTAAATGTAGTTTTACATGACTTTAATAAAACTTTGCATTCATATAACACTTCAAAGCATTCGAAATGCAACAAAAGCATTATTTAGTGCAACAATCTCTCAGCACCAGAATAGCCTGTGATAGGTTTGCCTTAGATTTGGCATCAGTTAGAAACAACTTGAAAGCATGTAACAACAACGTTGTAAGGTAAATCAGTAGTGCCATCTGTATTATTATCTTTATCTGCCCTAATATAGTGTGCACGTGATATAGTGAAGCTTCACCTAGGGCCCATTCACACTACAGAATTATAGTGTTATTATAGTAATATTCTACTTTAATTGCCCTGGTTTTACCTTATGGAAACCAGGATTTGCATCTAGGGAAGAGCATATAGAATTTTCCGCCTGAGAATTCTAGTGCCTCACTAGACTACCAGCTTTCTGTAGAAGGGAACCAGGGCAGTTAAAGTGCAATAACAGTGCTATTCTGTAGCGTGAGCAGAACCTGATGAGTTTAGCCTATGCAAGATCCAAACCGAGATCTTGTTGATTTCTGGTTTTCTATGGTTCACAGTTCTTGGCTGTTATCCTGTCGGCCAATATAACTGCCCTGCTGAAGGTGGAAGTGCTAGTATAGGTAACAATGCAGCAGGAGGTGCATTGTGATTGGGGGAATGGGGACAACATAATAGATGTTCTCTGTCAAGAGACAAAGCTGCCCTGCCAGCTGCTAAATGGCTCAGGAGCTGGCAGGCCTTTTTTCTCTGGTGATGGAGGTGAGGTCCTCAGCTGAACTGCTGTGTACAGCTGTATAAAGTGCTTTTCTTGGCATAATGAAGCACTGCACGTGTAAATCACTGAGAAGATTCCAGCCAACATCCTACATCTCCTTTGCATAGGAAACGGGATGTAAGGAAAGATTGTTTCCAAGAGCAGAGTTGCCTCACTGCAAAACTCTTTGCTGACGGTGGATGAAATATGTTCAGTTGGAGATCAGAAGGAGGGAACATTCACAAAAGCTAAGAAGTGGCCATTGCAACCGTACTGGTCATTCCCTCTGACCCATCACAACTTTAGAATGCAAGAAGGTAGAAGGCAGAAAGCCCATAGATTTCATTTGTCCTCTCCATAACACATATAACATATAACACAAAACAAGAAAGGAAAAGTCTTGCAGTTGGATACATTCCATCATATTCCTCATTTGCAAGTGGGATGAGACAGCCAGATGGGTCGAGCCTAAACGAAACTCCCAGATTCTCTATTTGAAGCTTAAATACTTCTTATCAGTACTGCTCAATGAATGGTCAGAATCAGAGACTGTATTCAGTATTTCTTACCAGAGTGAGGCAAACTCCCAAGGGCTAGGCAGTTGCTATGTATGAAATTCAATATAAAAAAACCCCTAATGTGAACAGCTAATGAAATGACATTCCAAAACATAGTGTAAATGATAGCTAAGTAAATTAAAAGCAGCTTTGAAATAAAAAGGACACCCATACTAATAACATTTTTGCAACAATTAAATCTAGAATTGTGGAGGGAAATCCTTTGATCAGCAGCTACAGTAGATGAAGGATTTTGCTATCTCTGAGTAATTTTTTTTTTGGTCCAAAGCTGTGTTAAAAGCCAGTTAAATAATCTTACATGTTTTATGTGCTTAACCTTTAGACATTTTAAAAGGATTTTCCTTATCTTCATTTAGTGTGAGCCTTGGATAATTTAGATCAATACCATTTTACACATTTGAACATTTTCAAGGCTTGTCCGCAGTGATATATCTATTTAGATTCACATTACAATGAAGAGATGTGGATAATTTACAGCCTTTCTGTTAGCTAGATATTCTTTACAATATGCGTTAGGAATAAAGAATAGAATTTTATTTCATGTTCAGCTGTGCAGTTCTGCATAAAGGGCCCTTTATGTCAGCTTTAAAATGTGTGTTTTCTCTTGAAAACATAGTGCTCCAAATGTATAATGATGATCTTCGTATTTGGCTGAACAAAGGGGAAGAATCTTTCTGGGTTGGTAACATCCCACAGTTTGCAAGGGGGAATCATGTTATTTAGTTATTCACTGCATTTAAAACACACACACGTACACGCTTGCTTGCTCACAGAACCTTCACTTATTCCCTTATGATGCTCTAATTTTCTGTATTCAAGGTTTTGTTTCTAAATACAGGGCAACATTAAAATGCACTTTGTACTAGCATTTTGAAATGGTCTAGTGCCAAAATATAATGTGCTGTGTTGATAACTTGGCCCCTAAACCACCCAGACCTCTAGCATCAGCATGTTAAGTAACTGCAAAACCCAACTTGGGACTCCTGAGGTTTCTTTTAACATGTTATATTTGGAGGCAACAAGATGTGAAAAATAACCCAAGGACTAGTAATCTCATTCATTTTTGCTGTAATCAGTCATACTTGTTACTTCAAAATATGGCGTTTGGAGGACTTATTTGGAACCCAGGAAACCTTTTGATTTTTAATGGGATTTAAAAGGATTTGAAAAGTAACACATTAAACAACTTTGCAACTGTCTTTTGCATACTGCCATTTCTAATCTTGGATTTGTATCCATTTATCTTCCCACTTATAGACTGTCCTGTTTGTCCAGGGTATTGTATCTATAGTTCTATCCATATAATCTGTCCTTTTGTAGGTGAATAGTTGTCTGAGGTTGGGAGGCTCCCTGTTAGCAAGCAAAGGCCTGTCACCCAGAGCCTGTAAGGGGGAAATGTTATTCTCCAAATTTGGTTGTAAACTCTGCTACAGATCCAGATGCTGACTCTTTCCTGATGCCTATCCTGGCAGTCACATCACACGTCCTTATAATGTCACCCATCATATTGGATGTGCATTCACGTGCTTATCTTCCACTGTGATATTTGTCTTACTCTATCAATAATGCCTCAATGTTCTCTGCATGGGACAAACTGGTCAGTGTCTATGCAAATTTCAACCTTTCTGAACAGTCTTGAACAATTGTTTTCAAAGGTGTATTAGAAAGAGAAGCAGCTGAACTGAGATATATTCACAAATTCCAGTCCATTACCAGATGTAGGAACAGAGATAAATGTTTTGCAGCATACTACAGAAGTCAAAAACTTGCATAAGTAATAACAATAACAATAACAACAACAATAATAATATAGACTGAACCTTCTAGAGACCACCTGAAATCTTCTTCCAAAATGCATCCAGGAATGATTTTATTTTCTTTCACCAGCCTCCACTTTCCTTATGATTTACATTTAGGTAGCCAATAGATCAAACCTATAGATCAATGCTTTATAAAACATATTGCGTGTAGCTAGTGAGGAAGGCTT
The DNA here is from genome assembly GCA_030412105.1 of Cyclura pinguis. Classification (NCBI taxonomy): domain Eukaryota; kingdom Metazoa; phylum Chordata; class Lepidosauria; order Squamata; family Iguanidae; genus Cyclura; species Cyclura pinguis. Next base: position 80,791,221 of record CM059603.1, on the reverse strand, counting down.
ATCTATATGCTCTCTATTTTGCTGTTTAGGTCTGTTTACTAGGGGAATCTGGAGACAGCTGCTATTGTAGGCAGCCACAGATGGCTACAGTAGGATCAGCTAAGATAGAATCCCACCCTTTCCCAGCTGAAGCTCGATTGCATTGTTTACTGAGACACACTGTCGCCAATTGACACTGAACGTCTGTGTTTTGCCAGCATGCTGTTGCCATCCTCCGAATGCCAATGCTGCTAGAAAACCTTCTAGCTGGACAGGAAGAACCAGGGAGCTGAGTGGTCATAAAAAGACTTTGCAAAAAGGAGCTTCTTTGTCAGAGGCTTTGTTAACTGCCTCAACCTATTTTTAATGCTGTTTGTTCTGAAAGAGGAAAAGGAAAACTGGGTGTCTTTTTTTCATACAATTCTCTGTGACACTCTCCCCCCAATTAAATCGAACTCCTTGATTCCACAGTGGGATTCTAGCTGGATTTGTTTTTTTGTTTTTTTTTAAATCTTGTTCACATACAGTCAATAGCACAATTTATATTTTTTTGGACCTGCATGTTATGCAACAGCATTAAATCACACTACCAATAACCATTTGTCTCAGTCTTGTTTAAAAGGCCAAGAAGACATGCCTCTCTATCATTCTGTCTGTCTGTCTGTCTGTCTGTCTCTCTCTCTCTCTCTCTCACACACACATATATGTATAAAGAGAGAGAGAGAGAGAGAGAGTGAGGAGTCATAGCATAACAACAGCAGTATTTCAAAATTCAGAGGACCCTGCTGAAAAGGCCAAAAATGACTTTGGTTCTGGTTCTACCCTCCCCATTTTTTCTCATCAAACTGAACTGAAGCAGAAGCTGTGCAGATGGTTGATAAATATCTGCAGGACACCTTTATTGAGTAGAACCATATAGAGGCCTTTTTTACGGTCTTGGCGAGGGACTTGACTCTGCCTCTGCCTTACATAGCTGTTCCCTCACCTCATAAATGTTTACTACAAACAACTTCTCAGTATTGTAGGTCAACATGACAGCCTGCCTGAAGGCAATGTGAAGATGCTTTGCCTCATTTAAATGAAGAAAATAATTGCTGCCATGCAATAATTGAATTCAATTATTCCCGCACTGAAGGGAAGGAAGACAACAGTGAAGTCAGGGCAGAGGAAGAAAGGTTAAGTTAGCTGGCCTCTCAATGTTTTCTTTTCTTTTTAAATCCTTGTATATAATGAGCTTTAAAAGATGGACAAACATTTTGTTCTTTCATACAAATTCATTCCATATTCACTCTCCTGTATAAATCACCCTTTTTCTACTGAAGATAAAGGAAATGGCCAGAAACACAGAGATAAATGTAAAGTCCATATAGTGTTGAATTGGTAACAGAACCCATTTTAGCTTCTCGCAGCAAAAACAACATGGTCTTGTGGCACTGTAAAGACTAACAAGTTTTATCTGGCATAAACTTTTGGAGAAAGCAACATGCCTCCACAAATGTCGAATTTGTAAATTTGTGTTTCCTAAGCCAAACAGAAAGCCAGTGTGGTATAGTGGATTGAAGGTTGCAGTAGGACTTTGGGAAATGAGTTGAAATTCCCTCTTGGCCATGGACACTCACAGGGTGACGTTGGATGAGTCTCACTCTCTCAGCCATAGAGGAAGGTAATGGAAAACCCCCTCTGAACAAGTCTTGCCAAGAAAGCCCAATGATAGGATTGCCTTCAGGTTGTCATAAGAAGTAACTTGAAGGCACACAACTGGAATGGGTATCCCTTGACCAGCATCTTACAATCTAAATTCAGTTAGTGCAGAAGTCTAAGCAAATCTAGAGATAGTAGTGGTGTAGTGATGATCAGAGGTATGGTTATGAGCACTGCAGACCATAAAGAAACTGTGTAAATGGAAGTTCCTAAATCTAAGGCCCTTTCTGTACCACACTCCCATCCCACAATGGGGACGGGAGAAGGACTGGACCACGATGACACTTCTGCATGATGTCGTCATGGTCCTGTCCTTCTCCCGTCTCCAGGCAGCAGAATCATGGATTAAATCATTGACAGGCTTTCTCTGTCAATGACACACAGTCACACCACCATCCTGGACTTACCTGTCCTGAGGAAGCTGCAGAAACACAATGGCTGTGCTTTCTGCCCTAGTACAGCCTGGAAAAGTACCCAGCTACACTGTGGAAGGAAGAGGCATGGCCATTGTGTTCCCTTCCACAGGGAGCCAGCCAGTGCGAATGGGAGAGCTCCTGTCATGCTCCCCTTCCAGCAGAGCCACTGTCAGTGTCCCTACCGGATGTCTTTGCTAAAAAGTAGGGTGTGGAAAGGGCCTGAGTGTGGTGTAGTGATTGCAGTGCCTGACTAGGACCAACAATGCCTAACTTCAGTTCACCACTCAGCCTCAGACCTGACTGTGTGATCCTTGGAAGAGTTTGGAAAAGTTCCTTTGTGGACTTTAACAATTCCCCAGCAAGTAACACTTGTTTTCCAAGCTCTGATTCTGGCTCACTCACTTTCTCCTCGCCTAATCTAATTTGCAGAACTGTTATGAGGACAAAAGGAGATAAACATGAACTCCTGAGGAAGTGAAAAATGTATATAATATTTTCAGTTTCACTTGTTAGCTACAAGGGCAAGCTCAGCTGAAAATCAGTTAAAAGCAAAACACTATTATGTCAAGACATAAATGAACAGATTGTCCCACAAACTATCTGTTTAGATATATTCTTCATGGGCCACAGTTTAGGCAGAGTGAAACAGTCACCTCAGGCAGCAGTGTATCAGAATTTAAGAGACAGCAATAAGGAATTGAATGAGTTTACTTTGTGTCTTAGCGCCTGCTTTGAATCTTCATTCTCATTGTTGAATGAAGATTGCCAGTCCAGGTATCTTTTTAGCATGGAACCAGAGTTCTACTTGCCTGTACTTTGCTTCAGGTGACAAAATGTATTGGGCCCTGGCTACTATCCAGAGAGAGAGAACTGGAGTACCACAGCACTGACCTCTGAAGTCTACACAACATATGATAACTAAATCATGGCAAAAGAGTGCTACCTAATTGTAGTAATCCAGAAAAATGACTTGGCCCATTATTAAAAGATGCTGAAAGGCCAGAGAAATTGGCTAGGACTCCATACTTTGTTTTTGGAAGAGGAACTGTTGGCTAACTAGATGTTTTGGCTTAGAAGTCAAATCAGCTTCACCTGGCACTGGCAGCGGTGATGGATTTGGACAATTATAGTCCAAAACATCCATAGAACCAAAGCTTTCCCACTCCTTCTCAGGCCTTTACTGCACCATACCTCAATAGTGCATTGTTCCATTTCAATCCCAGCATTGCCATTTCCATGATGGTATTGCGTTCTGAACGCTCTCTACCGTACCCTTTCAATGTGAGTGGATGAGTAGCATTATTAGGACTGGTGTTCTGTCCACATTACAGCATCATTGGCAAATCCTTTTCCCCATGCTTTCTCTGCATCACACCTTACAATTGGTCTTTTTTTTTTTTAAGTTGAACTACTGCAGCCATGTTGTAACATCATGACACACTGTATGCTATTGCATTTTTGTGCTATAATGCTAAAAAATGTGTTAAGAAAACCATTTTAACTCAAAGGAGAAATTTAAAATAGATACAGAGAGGTGATAGATTTCAAACTTACCATGCCGTGGGAGTAGTTGAGGGAGGGACAACCTGGAAATGCCCAGATCATGCCCACTCCTGGATTGGCTACGGCAGGAATCTCTATCAAGGGCTATTGAGAAACTGCATTTCCACAGCTGATGGGATTGTTGTGGGAAAGGGTGTCATTACCAGATTATTACCAGCATTGAAAAAGGGCAAATTTCCAATGGATTGCAACACTATAGCTGTTGGTTAGCAACAACATTGTGCAATGGCACAGATCCTGGACTGGGAATAATGTGATGCTCTGGCGGTAGGACACATTTGTGTGGTAAGGGCCTTAGGCATACTTCATTTAGGGAGGAAGATAACCCAAACCATAGAGATTTCATTACTATTTCAAACCCAAACTTTGTTTCCCAAGAGTCTGTTGGACTAATACTACCTTATTTAGATGCCTTATTCAGACCAATTCACGTAGCTTAATTTTCCATCCATTACATGGGGATCAAGCTTGAATGACTAATATACTTGTGAAGTTAATAACTCTGAAAATACATATGCACGCATTTCCCCCTTGGTAATGTTTTTGGACATAATTGCTTGATATTTTTTAAAACAGAGTAATGATATTTTAAAGAAAAAGGCCCATCATGTTATTGTAGCCAGCTTTAAAATGAAAACATATCCAGATCCTAGCAGTGTGCCTGTCAAAATGTCTATCAATCATCTGAATGTAAAAGGAAGGTTATTGGTAAATGGTCTACAAGGAAATCAGATTCACTATAAAACTCGCTTTTCTTTGTGGCATATTTTACAGGAATAATGATGCCCACTAATGCACAGTGTTCACATTTTGTGGTCAACTTAATTGTATACCTGGGCAAATGCAGCTTTTCAGAGGCTTCTGTCTTCTCTGAGTTCATTGTCTCAGAAGTACAGTGCTTCCAGTAAGCGTTGGGGGGTTATTTTGACAAAATACTTTTCAAACTATGCTTGTTTGTTGCTGCTCACTGTACAATATTTCAGAGGATCTATGCATCTTTCTTCCTCCCTCTCTCCTACAGCTCAGTGTTCATTCTAGGAAGACCATAATTTCATGTTGAAGAACAGGCTACTTATTTTCCTCCCAAATCTCTCACATTAAAGATTTAAAGAATAAGCAAGCACAGACAGCCTTATGAGTTCACGCTTTGCATTAAGACTAATCTACTTTCATGCTGTTTGAAAAGTGATTGCATCTTCAGAACCCATCATACCATGACAGTAGGTCAGCCTGCAATATCTCTTGATACTTGAGGGCTACCGCCAGTGGTATAGTTAACATTAGACACTCTCCACAGCACAACTCCCATCTACTGACTAGGCAGACAACAACAGATGGTGGGCATGGGCAAACAGGCCTAGAACCAGTAGATACAAGGCTGACTTGGATATACCAGGGCCCAAGGGGGCTGACTCCAGTTGCGACAACATCCTTTTTCTTATTTTTTTTAAAACAATTTTTTATAGTCAGAGGTTGAAGGCTGGGGATATGCATGGTTCTAAGTTCTCATTTTAATAATTTTATTTTGAAAAAGTACTATACTTGCATGCAAGATAATAGTGGTTATTCCTAAGTGAATGTGTTTTGGACCAGGGCAACAGAAGCAAACTCCATTTTTATTCCTGTAACAATGGTGGTGGTGGTGGGCTGAGTCTACAATGGAAAATGACACATGTTTGAAGTGTCCTTTTTTTTTTTAATGGGTGCTTGTTGTGTGTGCAAATCATGACTGTGGAAGTTGTTGGGTAGCATGGAATGGAGATATAAGGTAGAGAGGAGAACTATTGAGTATCATCACTATATAGAATGTGGGGCAAGAGACCATTAGGTTCAGGCTCTGAAAGAAAGGAGAGAGGCCACTTTTCAACCTGAGGGCTGAATTAAGTTTAGAGAAATTCTTGGGGACAGGGTATGTGTATGCGTACATGTTTATTTAGTTTATATCCCATCTTTTTCCCTGCACAGGAAGGCAGGTTGCATGCAATTAAAACAAGGTAAAGATAAAAAACAAAACAAAACAAAAACCCTATGACTTCAAAAGTAAATGCACACACACAGTTAAACAATTCTATTAAAAACATAAAGTAGTTTGAAACCCACTGAAAACATAACAAAAAAAAAGACAAAAGAGCAGCCACATGAAAAGCACCTTCTGCGACATGAGTTATGAGCCAAAGACCTGCCTAAATGAAAAGGTCTTTGCCTGCTAGTGGAAAGAGAGAAGAGAGGGGGCCAACCAAACCTCTTATGGGAGGTAGGCGGGTGGGGAAGGCAAAAAACGAGTGGGACTAAAACTGCCAGAAATCCCACATTTAAGTTTAAAGCTGTTACCCCCAAACATTATGAGAAGAATTTCAGCTTTTCATGAAGAAAAACACCCACACAAAATCTGGGAAAATACCAAACATTGGCGTTGTGGATGTGTGGGTGCATTGCCACCTGAGCAGGCCCAAAAGGCCGTATTTTGCCCTAGGTGCTGAGGTACCTCTCCTCTGCTTTACAACCGGCTACAGCATGCTTTACTCTTGTCCCTTTATATAAGACTTGTTTCTGCAGATTAGGTTTGTGTGTGTGTGTGTGTGTGTGTGTGCGTGCGCGCGCGCGCGTGTGTAGTACATTCTTTAGTGATGGGCTTAATGAGGACTTACTGTTCACTTTGGTAGTGGTAAGGACAACACTGAAAGATACAGTTGGACGTATTCGGTATATAAAGCTAATGAAGTCTGTATCCAGTGCCCACACACTGTAGTCTTTGTGTGGGAGGGCATGGGAGTCATTAACACAATGGATCTGACCTAGGTGGTATGCTGAAATGATCTGGGTAATTCTGGACGTTACTAGTCAAAGCTGATTATGTTGTCATGAGATGATTAAATATCCATTTCCTTCTTCTTGCTGAGGAAGGAAGGAGGTGTTGATGTATTGAGCCATCCCTCTGTGAAAGCTATCAACTACCATAAGATTTCTTTTCTTTTCTTTTCTTTTCTTTTCTTTTCTTTTTGGACCTTTTTTCATTCTTCTGAGGAAGAATAAAGTAACCAAAGAATTACATTCCTCAATCTAAAACCAAACTAGTGCCAAACTAGATCTTTCCAGATGTAATTGTTCCCACAAATTTCTGAATAGCAATTAGGTTTTTTTTTTTTTTAAAAAAAGCTGTCCTTGGTCACTACTCCTTTTTGCAAGTCAAATATTTGTGAGCAAGCACATTTGGTGGCTTTTGGGTCACAGCAGGCTGGAGGATTCATTCACTGTTCCTTAAAAGTCTATACCTCTTTCCCTTTAGCTCAGCTTACCAATGATTTTTTTCCCCCAGGCCTAATGGGGAATGAGGTTTTAGGGGTGACAGTGCATGGAAAAAGTTATGCCTTTTGTTTACAATTGTGGTTTACCATGCTACCTCCCACTGTCCTTGGATAGTAATGATGCTAAGAAAAAACTTAAGCTTTTCTTCCTAGAACTCAATAAGCAAAAAAGTACATAATATTAAATAAACTTCCATATACATGAACAGGACATTCTGAGTTAATGTAACTTTTGAAAATTATTTTACTCTGTTTCTGTGGTTTCCTGGTGTTTTGTTTTGCCTTGCATTTCATTTATGGGAGGAGTTGGTTTGGTAATGTGTTTGTATATGAAAAATTTACAACTTATGCTTGAAGTACTGTAAAAGTACACGCATGCACCTGCACACGCACCTAGACACTACTAGCCAGTTGGCACCACTGTAGATATGTTTGTCAAGCATAATAGCTACTTTGCAGAGGGTAGCCTCTCGAGGATGTATCTGGCCTGTGGATAAGAGGTCCTCCTCCAACTTAGAACAACAATGCTTGAGAACCAGATATTGTTGTGTCTATTTTGGTTCATGTCAACTGTGCTTCACAACCTTGCTCTTATTCTCAAGTATCTTCAGAACAGAGGCAGGCATTTTAAAGGTGAGGTGAGGCTTAAGCTCTTTCTTGTTGCGATAGGCCATTAAACATAGCCTGCAGACTCTTGATCGCTAAAGAGCTGTAAGGAAGGCCATTTTGATGGTTGCAACACTAATAATACTGGTGGGCACTCAGGTGTAAAGAAATGTCCCACTTGTGGTTGCAGGGCACAAATCATTACTTGCAAGCTGAGGCTTAGGATCCTTGCAGCCAAGTTCCTGATGGGCAAATGATAATAATGATGGAATGTTTAAACTCCTTGCCCTTCCTTTGGCTTTTCACTACAGGAGGAGACGTATAATTCTGTATGACATTTCTCCATCTTGGACTCTCTCCTGGGGAGAGCTAGGGGAAAGGCAGAAGAAGAAGTAGTCATTCCAAAACTGTAAGAACTGTAAACAGTGCTTGTGTGCAGCATGTGAGACAAATGAAGTAAAAGAGCTTTTTTTCTTCTCTAAATAAAGAGGGATTGACATCTTTCTCAGAGGGATAAGAGGAATCAGCATATCTGGGCTTGGCAGTGAAGGGAGTTCAAGGTTGTCTATGACACTGGGCTGAAGCAGAGATGAACACTAGATTCTAAACTACTTTGCTCTTGATCTGATTTGACTGGCATGTTTTTTAAAAAGAACATGTCTGCCCTGCCTTTTTGGCCAGCAAAAGGACCACCGATGCTGTGTTTTTTAGTTGACAGAAACAAAAATGGAGTGTAGATAAAGATATAAAAATCAGATGCAATATATTAGTTAGATAATGAAAACTTGGAAAGGTGCTGCTTTAAAAAAATGGAATATTTATCTGTAAAAGGGGACCATATTCCACCAATGCTGTCACTTCTGTTGGCGGTTATATAGAGAGTTAAAAATATATTGGCCCAGTTTTCATGTAATGGTAAGTCAAAATTTACTGCATGGATGGGGAACTCACAGGCTGTAGGCCATTTGTGACCTTCCATATATTTTTGTTGATTCTGAGTTCCTGGCTCACTGGAAAGTTGGGGGTGGGGTGAATCAAAATTTCTAGAAGCAGTCGCATAGGAATGGGGTGGGGGCTTTGCCCTGGGTGGCAAAGGTATTGAGGCATCCTGGCTTGTAGCCATGCCCTTGCATGCCCTGGCTATGCCCCCAGGCACTGTGGCCGTGCCCCATGCACCGTGGCCACAACCCCATGCACTGTGGCCACGCCCCCATGTACCATAGTCTCTCCACTTCCCGCCCCCCTCTACACAGTCCAAGCTTCGCCACTATCTAGAAGCCTTGAGGCTTGGTGATGGTGATGATTCTCCTCTAAAACAAGATTCAAAGTCTTGCTTTAATGGAGGGCAACAGAAAGTGCATCACATGCCAAGTTACTGAAAGTACACTGCTAAAGGCCCCCTTTGATATGATTTCCCCATTTTAATAGCACTTTTCCTTTTTGCTGATGTGCGGGGGGGGGCGGGGAATCCCACATTCCTGGAGCCACAGAAAAGACACCTGTAGATAGAACCAGTGGATAGAACCAGTTTCCCTCTGTGTACAGTAGACGATGTGTTCTATATTTGAGCAATAGCCCCTCCGAATCTCCTCTCTCTCTTTCTCAAGCCATTTCTGCAGTAGACTGTTCTAGTGCTTTTATTCCACTTTCAACATCCTATGCAATCCTGGGACTTGCAATTTAGGGAGGGGACTCTGAGGCCCTCCCTAAACTGCAAGTCCCAGGATTTTGTAGGAAGTTGAAAGTGGAATAATAGGACTAGAACAGTCTACTGCAGAAATGGCCTTTGTCACAGAGCCCTGCCTCTCAAAAAAGCTTGGTATGATTCTCAGTCTTTCTCTAGTAGAACACTTATTGCCCTCATTACTTTATGAAGATAATATGACCAGATTCCTTAGGGAGGCAATTATCTTATTTGAGGAAACATTCTCCAGCTCTGTCTCTCTCTCTTTTTTTTATGATTGTGATATGTACTGATGCTCCATCCCCTCCCACATTTAGCATGTTATCCCAAGGTGGGATTCAATTCCTATTCAATTCCTAATAGGCAAATAGGGAGAAACAAAATTCCTGAAACAGGCCTTGTGGCCTGCTTGACTAAGCACAGCAGGTAATACTCCTCTTGACAAAGAAGAAAAGTCATAGAGGACCAACAGGACTTGAATACTGTAATGCTCCATTCTAACATTACAGGGAGAAATATAAGTTACCACAATGCAGAGGTAAGGCACATGCTCTGTTAGGAGGATTAAATAGGCCAATGATGGGAAATGCCTTCTCTCCCTGAGGTCTCAGTGCCATGATTTGGACAAATGGCCTGAACTCTTCCCCTTTTCACTCTCCTCTGTTTTTAGAATAAGGAGTGGCTTGAGAACACGGTGTCCTATTTAATATTTTTTTTTCAGCCTCACAGAGAATGAGAAAGAAGATATGACATGTGAGGATGGCTTGTTCTTGTTTGAAGAGTCAAGGCCTAGGACTAAGAGCCAAACTACAGATTACATTAAAGATGTAGCTAAGTTAGCTGCCCAATCTACCGGGCTGCACATTTGTGGCTGGTGCTGGTGCTGGTGGTGCTGCCTCCACAGCATCCCCCAGGGCCATTCAGTTGGCCTGCCATGCCATGTGGCTTCCCAGCCATGTGCTCAGCCCTGCTGAGTACTTCCTCATACCCAGCAGTCTTTGCACAGCTGGAAAAAGCTCCCAGCCAATCAGTTCAAACCTGCCGGTTTGAATTGATTGGCTGCTTCTGCCCAGGCCAGAGCTCTAAGAAGTTTTCCCTCTGGTCCAGGTATTTTGTATTTAGCTAGGCTCTCCTCTCCCCAAAGGTCAGTTCTTCTCTGCATGTCATCCCTCCTACCCACCCACTCTTTTTTCTTGTTGTATCCTGTGTACTGTAGTTAGGTTGTGTCTTTGCCTTTTATTGTCACAACTTGTAAGGTGGTTGGCATGGGTCCTGGATCTGGGTCTGCTATATCCCCAGGTCACTGGGCCTGGGGATGGGGATGGAGGTGGTTGCTAGGAGGGCAGGGTCGGCAGCGGACACATGGCGCGGATTGGGTGTCCACATCCCTGCACTGCTGGAGTCTCAGGTGGTTTGCACCTAACTCCAGGCAGTTCTTGCTTCGGGTTTTCAGTCTCATCAGTCAACAGGAGGGTTGGCTGATGCTGGGATCCGGACTCATGCACAATACAACCCTGTTTTTGCTGTAACCAATAAAGTTGTGCCCTATTTTCATCCAGCTTCAGTGTGTGGCCTGGTTTATTGCTTGCACTACAGTACCTCTCAGTCCTGAGCATGCAACTGCAATTTCAACCATCGCTACCCCGTACAGTTGGTGGCATGATTTTTATTGGGAAACACCAACCCCTGCACTGAAAGTTGAAGCTTAATACCTTCTTTGCTAGCTGTGACTTGGGGGCCTTTTTTCTTATACCGTGTACAGCCACGAACGTACATATGGGGGGGGGGATTGTCTTTAAAAAATGTGATCGGGATATAGCCATTAATGATAAATTGACTTGTAATGTTAAAGTAAAGAAGGGGGAGTTAAAAAGAGATATTTTTATAGATATTTGGGGTGATTTTATTGATTATGTGTTAATAAAGGGGAAAGGAAGTAAACCAACCCAAAGAATCATTACAATTTTGGAAGGGGAATGGAACCACATGAAGGGAATGGAAGTGGTTATACATCTAACGGTCCTGGTGGGGGTGGGGAGCACTTATGATTTATTTGTAGAGTAGATTGAGTTTTAAGAAATTATGGTTTGTAAATCTATGTTCATTATGTATTGTGTTGTGTATTGTGTAAGTTTAACTAATTAATAAAAAAATATGATTGGGGAGAGAAGCATTACACTGCCTGCTGAGGTGGATTTTCCACTAAATTGTGGACATTTTGGATTGCCTTTAAAACGGGTATCTGCTGGTTGCAATTGTTATACATAGAAATGGAAATAATATTTGGAAATATTGAAAACAATGGACAAAAATGGATTTCTCAAATTCTGGGAAGCCTTGACAAGGACATTCCTAGATGGGCAAGAATCTTTGCAGTTCAGGACTTATCATGTGTGAGAAATGCATGGGGCTTGGTTTTGTGTGTGTGTGTGTGTGTGTGTGTGTGTGTGGTTGTGCAGAAAATTGTGAAGAAAAGTTTCCTGTATAGAAAATAGCATAAGACAGTATTGCTTGCACAGAAGACAACATTTCTGTGCAGAAGGTACTGATTTCTGTGGAGGAGCTTTTTTTTTATGTAGAAGTTCTTATTTACTGCATCAGCAAAGTCCATGAGCATGTTTTTGCACAGAACAAATTCTGAGCACTGAATGGTCTCTGAAAACTGCACAGTTTTTGACAACTTCCTTACAGAAAATACAATAAAATGATAAGATTATCTGTCTATTCTTGCCAGCAAGAACAATATTTATGAAGATTTGCATAATCCAATATGTAGTTTGCCTCTGAGTGGCAGAAGAGCAGCTGGTTTCCAATTTTAAACCAAGAGGCTCTACAGGGACATTTCTGTGGAATTTCCCATGCTTTTGTGGCCTTTCAAAGAAGATGTAACACCTTCCACAACTTCTGGGTACTGGAATAAGATCTAATTTTCATTCAGTATGTTTTGTAATCAAGTAGAAAGGTTGTGTATTTCTTTGAAAAGTGAAGAAGAACAGAGGAAGTTGTCCTACAACAGAGGTGGGAACTGTGCTGCCCTCCATATATATTTTTGATGGCAAGTCCCAGCAGCCTTAGGCAGTATAGCCAGTGGTGTGGAATGCTGGGAGCTGGTGTTCAACAATCATATGATCATATGATTCCTGTCCCTTCCTTATGCTGAGTCACGCCATTGGTCCATCTGAGTCAATATTGACTATTCCAACTGTTTTCAATGTCTTTTCCAGCCAGGCAGGAGGATTCAGGGACTGAACCTGGTAACTTTTGCCTACAAACTACATGCTCTAAGTTATAGCCCTTCCTATTCATAGAAACTTTTATAAACTAAAAGCAACTGAAATCTGCTCTACGTTCTCTATGGATTTGGCACCCTCGGTTTTTAGCTGTAGATAAGGAAATGCACTTTATAATATCCTTCTGCACAATAGCTTCCTTAACACTCCATTTTTAAAATTAGCAACCAATGCCTCCAAGTTACAATAACATGCTTTTCTCTGGTCTCCAAGCTCTTGAAGGAATGATATGCGAAGCATTCCTGTACATTTCTTGGCCTGAGCATTTCCCCCTTTAGTCAGAAAGACTGTGTTATCCTTCCAAAACACATTTTGTCATTCCCCAGTTCCTCTGGTTCTGCATCCACTCCTTAGGGCTATATTATTTGTGCTAATCATTTGCTCTTCCATGACACAGTCAAGGATAATTAGCAGCTTCATTCCTAAAATGTTGTCCACCCCCAAGGATATTTTACCTTTTGGCATTTAACACTTAAAAAGACACCAGGCCATTTTCAGAATCCTGATCCTTTGAACTGAATCCTATAACCAAACCCTCCAGGCTTCTCCTAAAGCTTGCAGCAGTGATAATACCACCTCTGTGATTATAGTGTGTGTGTATGTCTATGGGCTTTATTTTTTTAAAGTTTGACTTCAGTAGGATTATTTAAGGGAAAGACTGCCAAATGATTCCTTAGCTCACTGACTAACTCATTCCTCTCTTTGCTGTTCCATTATGGAAGAAGTATTGCCATGGCTTAATGTTGCTAAATTCTCCAATAGTGCCCAGCAATGAGAGCAGCTGGAGGAGTGCACAAGATTTAGTTTTGTTCTCTTCATATTTTACAGCTGGTGAAAATGGGGCATAGGAGAATGTGCTAATGTCTTTCATTTTGAGAGGTATTTTTAACCCAGGTTTCTAACCTACCCAGTAGTAAAAAAAGGAAGGGGAGAGGGAAGCATCAGTGAGGAAAAGAAAAGAGCAAGAGAGCACAGCAAGAAGGCTTGGGATGTACAAAACACTCCATTCCATTCCTGTCTGGAATGTATCAGTTTGGGTTTTTTTGGACAGCTCCTTCAACAAATGCAGATTAGATCTCAAAATATTCACATAAGGTAATTAATGCAACACTGTTATATCACTGCTAAGTGGCCATAATTTTTTTTTTTTGCAACTGACAGCATCTTCTCCTCTTGCATAATATGTGTTAAAAGCTTCCAGTCCTACTTGCCTACTATTTGAATTTACACAATGCACTTGTAAAGTGGGAAATGTAGGGCAGTGAGTCTAGAAAGGTTAATAGAGTTCTTTTGTCAGTTGTATGCTTATCTATCCTGGGTTTCATTGCCTTGGTTTCACTTGCAGCAGTTGTTGTTTGTCTTAGGGCAGGGGGCTTCAGCAGGCCCACAGGTTAGTTTCTCCCCTTTGGATATAATAGCGCCCCATAGATTGCCAACCGTTCCAGAAAACAAAGGAAAGAAAAATCTGGTTGACCTGAAGTCTGCTTTTCTTGTTTGGAGAAGCTGTTTTGTTTTTAACATGAAACAGTGCATGGAGTACCTGTGACACATTTAAAAGGCAAATTACTATGCTTTGGGGAGTGTCAGTTAACCTTTTTCCCAGAAGAAAAGTGGACTAGGAGATTTGGGGGTGAGGCCACTGTTTGCTTTGCCTTTTCTAGGGCACGGGTGAGGTGCCTCTTTCAGCCAAAGGGTCAAATTGAAAACCTGGGTCCTTGTTCATGAGGGGAGGTGTATTTCAGTGGTGGACAAAGCCACAGGTAAAAGGAAAAGCTCCCAAATATTAGAACATTTTAGACTGAAGCTCTTCTTGCCAGTGACTTAAACAAGCAAGTTCAGTATTTTAGAATGGGAGCAAACTTGCTTTAAAAAACAAACAAAAACTTTGATGATGGTTTCATGTGGAGTATGGCCATCCTGAGAAACCTAGAGGACTGCACTGGGACTCTGATCTGGTCCCAGGACCTGATGTTCCCTGCCCTTTTCTGGAATGTTCCCTAGCTGCCAATCCGCCCTCTGTCCCTCAACGCTGAGTAGTCTAAGATCCATTTCCTGTCCCCATGATGAAGACAACAAGGTCCTGGAACAAGGCCCAGCATCCCTAATCAGAAAGGATCTTGGAATTAGTGTGCGACTCAGGTATATATTGTCTCCTCATCTGGATCATCTGTATTTCACTGAGCAACGGAAGTAGCTGTGCCAGCTCAATGGCCTCTGATTGTTAGTCCCAATTAGAATAGCCTCATTGAAGTGATGGCTGAATCCCATTGACTCACCAGATCAACTTTAGTTGGACTATCAGCTGGATCTGGGCCAGAAATTTTAGTTAGGATTGTGCCATATTGTTCTTCATTTTGTGTAGGCTTTTTGAATTCTATATAAGAAATTGAAACCGTGTGCTATAGAAGTTACTATTGGATATCATATCTCCCAGAATCACCCATCCAGACTATGTTGATTGAGGGGATTTGGATTTACTATCTTAAAAACTCGCTTTCACAGCTCTGCCTGAAACTCAACCCATCCTCTTCCAAACAACAAATAACATTGTGCTTGTACCATCCCCTCCAAAAACCTTCAGGTTTATCCACTTGCTAATATTGACAGATGCAGTCTATTTAATTCAGGTGGGACTTGATCTGTATAATCACTAAAGTAATTCTTCTGTTTCTAAAATAACTTGCAAATATTAAAAAAGAAAGCCAATTATCTTTCCTGGCTGCTAGCCTGAAAGGTAGAATTGGGTCAAACTTATTTTGTTTACTGTAGTAAATGCATGTAACATTTATTTTCATATTTCACTCTTGGCCATTCCATCTGTACATACTTTTAAGCCAAAAAGAGATTAAGTTGGTGTGGGGACAGGCCATTCTTCAGATCATTTTCAGCACATTTGGAAAGAATAATAGAATCACAGAGATGCAAGGGGCCACAAGGGTCATCTACTTCAACCCCCTGTCATGTAGGAATACACAACCAAACCATGTCTGACAGATAGCCATCTAGCCTCTGTTTAAAAACGTCCAAAGAAGCAGATTTGGTCACACTCTGATGCAGAGTATTCTAATGTCAAACAGCTTTTATCATCAAGAAGTTCTTCCTAATATTTAGGTGGAATTTCTTTCCATGTAGTTTGAATACATTGTTCCATGTCCTAGTTTCTGGAGCAGCAGAAAACAAGCGCGTTCCATCTTCAAAATGATATCCTTTAAATATAGCCATGATATCATCTCTTAACTTTATTTTCACTAGGTTAAACTCCTCATATGGCATTGTTTCCACACTTTTTACCATTTTGATTGCTCAGCATGTAAACATCCTCTGTGAATTGTGGTGCCCAGAACTGGACACTGTATACCAGGTAAGGTCTTACCAAAGCAGAGTAGGGTGGTACTATTACTTCCCTTGACTTAGACACTATATTCCTATTGATGCATCCTAAAATCTCATTGGCTTTTTTAGCTTCTGCATCACACTGCTGACTCGTATTCAGCTTGTGGTCAGCTGAGACTCTTTTACATATGCGATTGTCAAGCCAGTGTCACCCATCCCTTATCTATAGATTTCATTTCTTTTCTTTTTTTGCCTAAATGTCTTACATTTCAACCTGTTGAAATCCATTTTAGTTGTTAGGCCCTGCTCTCTAGTCTATTAGGGTGAATTTGAATTCTGATCCTGTTGTTTGAGGAATTATTTATGTCTCCTAATTTGGTGTCAGCTCCACCAAAGGGGAGAAAAAGTCTTAATATGTTTCTATTGTTTTTAGAAATAATGCCAATCAAAAGGTATGCCAAATCTACCTCTCTGAATTTCAGGCTATTTTTTCATGAAATTGTCTTGATAAAGATCTGTTCCATGTCATGGCCATTTTCGCACTAGCCTGTTATAGCGCTATGATTCCACTTTCAACATCCTCTGCAATCCTGGGGTTTGCAGTTTCGGGAGGGGCCACGCGGCCCCTCCCGAAACTGCAAACCCCAGGATTCCAGAGGATGTTGAAAGTGGAATCATAGCGCTATAACAGGCTAGTGCGAAAATGGCCCATGTTAAAAATTCTGTATATCCTGTCAAATTTGTGTTAAATATGTTCTGTTTTATTTAAATTGTTACCATGTGTTTATTCTGTTGTTTTGGCCTTAAAAATTCAACAACAGGTTATTTTACAAAACTTTGGCTTTTAAGATTTAGTTTTCTGGATTTGATTGAAAGTTCATTTGGTCCAACACTCTGTCTTGTGTGTGCCGCTGGAAAGCCTGCTGACAACATAGGACAGACTACAGATGTAGCACTGTGGTCAAGAATTATGAAGCAGGGAGTGACCGTATCAAGAAGCTTTCCTCTCTGTCTCCCTCTCTTTCTCTCTCTCACTGTCTTCCTAAATCTCAGTTCTTTGCAATACAAAGAATAGTCATACAGACATACCTTACAAGGAAATGTATCACATAAGGCCTATGAAGCACTTTGAACAATTGCAAGTGTTCTGTAGATATCAAGAACTATGATTATGATCAGAACAGACCCAAACTATTTAGCTGCTTGAGGCAGAGTAGAAAATGGCACTCTTTCCCAATCAAGATGCATTATCCAAGGCTTACCAAGTTATTTTGCCAGATGAGGCAGAAAAACTCTCAGCCACCTGCTTCCTGACCCTGTTGGTAAAAGCAAACAAAAAATCAAAAATAATAAATTGATGACTAACCATTATCTGCCTTTTCATGACACCAGAAATTTGAGGCACCTGCCTCTGCCTATGGAATTGTAATGATAATAATCGTATTCACCTACTTTCTTTTGTTCTGCGCTTCTAGCAATTGGAGAGCTACTACTCCTGGATAAAGAGTTATCGGCCAGCTGTCATGGCATATAGGTGAAGGATAGCGCTAATACTTTTGAAAAAGCCCACAAGCTATTTCCTCAAGTAGAGCATCATAAATTTATTGCCACATTTTGTAGCACTAAGTAAATTATGTGCTACTTGAAAAAATTTGCTTTTTCTGTTGGAAATTACTATTTGCTACTGCTGGTGAACTACTGCTGCATACACCTTAGAAAAATGAAGACAGAAATGTAAAAATAAATATTTCTGTTGTGTGCACTGGCCCTTGTGTACTGATATTTGCATGGCAGAAGATAATCTCTGTCTAGCTGCTGTTTCCCTGATTATTACTGAAAACAGCAGCTTTGTACACAAACGCACAAAAACTAATAACCTGCAATTACACAGACAGACAGAGGCACACTATGCTGCTGTGAGCTCATAGAGGAAGGACGAGAACAATGTTGGGCATGCGATAATGGCTTCCTTGCTCCAGGACTGTATTTGGTTCCTTTGCTGTGGTGTGTACAGAGCAAAGCAGTGTTCCCTGCTAGATCACTGGGGCCATTTCCACACTAGGCTGTTATAGCACTATTATTCTACTTTCAACATCCTATAGAATCCTGGGGTTTGCAGTTTAGGAAGGGACCTCAGGCCCCTTCCTAAGCTGCAAATCCCAGGATTCCATAGGACGTTGAAAGTGAAATAGTAGCGCTGTAATAGTCTAGTGTGGAAATGGCCTTATTTTCCTACGTCTAGTTCCTGCTCTCCTGTGGCTCCCAGGCTAATTCTTGACTCATGTTAATTGGGGTGCGAATGAGGGATTTACGCAGAAAGAATAGAACTTTTTTTCCCCCTTTTACTTTCATTGTGGGAGACCACCATCAATAGAGACACTATTTTCTAATGACACAGCACCTTGCTTCTCAGACATGGGGATCTGTAGCAGCATGAGAAGCAGGGCAGGCTCTGTCAGTTCTCTTCTGTACTTCCATGCCTTGAAAGATCTCAGATACTCATTCAGCTTTCAGTTTAACAGTGGCAAATCTCTTGTTTGGGAATGGTGAGAGTCTGGAGTTCTTCATATACATGTCCACAGGAAAAACAGTTGAAGAATAGAAAGAAGAAAAACTATTATTTTGTTCCATCAGCTAGCATGAGAAAGGCACAGGCCTAGATAAGTTGAAATATACCCTTCTGCTGTTTTTTAATGGTGTAAATACAGAATGTAAGGCAAGTTTTTAAAATCACAGAGGAATGGAGAAAGCTGCAGAGGAAAAACAGGTCAGGCAGCCATTACTAACAAGATGATGTGGAATAAAACAACAAAGGTATGTTATATAACCAATTAAATATTAAAACTAAAACAAGAAAGGAAAGTAAAAAAAGGGAAATTGTTGAGGAAAGCAAATCAGTCGGGGATAGATTAGCCTGTGGGGCGGTTCAAGGGTGGGAGAAAACTTATGTACTTATGCTGAAAGTCTTTGGGCATAAAGATGACCTGACCCACATAAAGATCTCTCTTTCTTATGTAAGTAGCTTAGGCAATGAACAATACAAGAGAGGGAGAACTTGCCAGGGAGGATCTAGATTATGGGGATTTGCATGCCTCATGTCTTTATTGGGAGTAGAAATGGTTGCCATAAGCTAGTAGTCTGTTCACTCTTTCTGCAACGGTGTCAACTAAAGATTGAGCACCAAGGTGCTTTGCAATGATTTTCATTCTCAGCTTCTGGGGCTGGAATACTCCCTTTACCCTCAAGAATTTAAATTGAGTTGTGATGATGATTTGCACAAACAAAGCAAACTATGAGTGATGTTTATGCCAAGCTGCCTTGTACAGTAGCTGCATGGATAGCACCAAGTTTGTGAGGGACCTTAGCAGTGATCTTACATTCTTATTTCACCACAAAGCCGTGTGATGGGATCTGTGCCAAATGTAGATAAGAAACACAGTCTTGGTCCAGAGGGCTTGCAAACTATAAAATGCATGCCTGCAAAATGGTAAAGCTTCCCAGAGAAGGATAAATGAAGAGAATGGAAATTCAGAGGTTTGGCTGAAAGCATAATATAAAGAACAACTAATTTAAAGTAAGAGTCAGTGTGATGTAGTGATCTGAGCACTGGACTAGGACTCTGAAGACCAGGGTTCAAATGTCCACTCCGGCATGAAAACCCACTGGGTGACCTTAGGTAAGTTATATTTTCTCAACCTCAGAGGAAGGCAGTGGCAAACACTCCCTGAATAAATCTTGCCAAAAAAACACCCCTAAACAAGACAAAGCAAAAGAAAAAAAAAAGTCATAGGTTTACCTTAGGGTCACCATAAGTCAGAAACACTTTGAAAGCACACAAAACAATTTATAGTGGTTTTCAGAATCATTTTTTAAAGCTGGGCCTTAAGAAAGTAGGTCCTTAATTTATGAAATGCCGAATACAGTTACTACTTAACACAGTCTTATTACCTAACACAATGTGTGATTCTCATATCTATAATTAAAAGACTTTGACTAAAATCAGATTGCTACAGTAGATCCCAAGAATTAATTTCTGAATTCTCAGCACTTATGTCAAACCCACTGATTCACTAAGTCCGCTCTAGATGGTACTAGCAATTGGATGTAGGCCTTTGAAATCTGAGAGCCAGCATTGTGCAGTAATTTCAGCGTTGGACTAAGGCACTGGGAGACCAGGGTTTGAATGCCCACTCAGCCATGGAAACCCACTGGTGACCTTAGGCAAGTCACACTCTTTTAGCTACAGAGGAAACCAAAGGCAACTCCTCCTTTGAAGAATTTTTTCCAAGAAAACCTCAGGATAGGGTTGCCAGAAGCCAAAAAACAAATTAAAGGCACACAACAACAACAACTTTGAAATCTGTACTCGTAGATCCTTGGTAAGTTTTCTTAAGGCAGTCCAACTTCAAACAATGAAGGAAAGAAGATGGCTGGTATATATGTATAGTAATGCATAAATACAGTTTGAAAGTTCAGACAATTGGTTGAATTAATAGTGAGTCATATTAAAAGTAGATTCCTTTTAGTTAGTAATAAGTTCCACTTTGCAGGTTTGGTAGCTTCCTCTGAACAGATCTGAAAGGAAGAAATGCACTGTGAGACAGTCACTGGCAGAGCTTTGAGATTATCAGCCTGTGTAGTGTGCTGCATTAATGAAAATCTAACTGATGATATTTATGCATTGTGCATGGTATGGAGAAGGTGCACACTTTGATTCTCCCCATCTCTCATAACATGAAGTCATGATCAAACTAAGTATCAGTAGAAGCAAGACAGATAAAAGAAGCTAATCTTTCAATGCAGTACATAAATAATTTAAGTTGGTTACTTCTGCAAAGTCTGGTGTTGACCACTCTGCTTTATATGGATTTAAAAAGGAATTAGGAAAAAAATCATGGATGGTTAGTTTATCAGTGTGATATGACACTTTATGTCAGGGTTGTGTAGTCATTCTGATGTTAAATAACTACCATTCAGCCCTTATCACTGAGTTTCGAAAACATCTGGAGGATAACAGGTTCCTTTCCCCTGCTTCATATCTAAATTACAATTGGGATTTCAGACGTATTTGGATTAGCCAGTTGCTAAACTAGACAGAAAGAAGAAGGAAGAATTATTCACACATTCAGTTCTGAAGGAATTTGGATGATCAATGGATTACAAAGAACAGGGGACCACTGTTGTTTTGATGTCTTGTTTGTGGTTTTACCATGGGCACATGTTGCCAATTTTGAGAACCACTGTGATGGACAATATTAACTTTATGCTTTAAATATATATTTCTTTACAAAACAGCACTCAAAATGGCTAACAGTAAGGAAACACAAAGCAGAATGGCTCTTGAATAATAAACACTGTTTGAAAAAAAAAATAAAACCACCCCAGAAGACCCAAGACCCAATAAAAACAACCAACCCTTCAGGACCAAGTCATCTTAAATGCCAAAGGGCTGACAACAATAAGACGTGGTGCCTGCCTGGCATGGTCTGGGAGTGACCACCAAGACTTTGGGCTCATTCAGGAGGGTTTTTCTTTTGTTAAGAAATAAAAAAATAGGTCAATTGACTAAGTAGCAAAAAAACCCAGAATCTTGCTTGGATGTAATCCTTGAGATATAAAGGCTATCTAGGTCATCAGTGTGCAGATAAAAGGATTATAGTAGTGGCAGCTGGTCCCTGTGCTTTCTACCATGTATCTAGGTAATTGTCACTATTGCTCACTCACTAAGGAAAGGGGTGGAGGGAGAATACAGGATTGCCTCTGTTCATGAGTGTTATGCTTATCTTTCCTTTGCCAGAAGAACTACAAGTCAAAGTTTGCAGTGGCTGAGGTAGATGATCAGATATTATAGCTGGATAGGGGGATACAAAAGATGCTTGCAACCCAAGGAAAAATCAAAATGGTACTGTCAAAATCCCAGACATCTTGGGAATGTAGTTCCTGTTTTATGCTCTTCTTATGAAGAGACTAGGACTTCCATCAGAGAATCTGACTCTCTAAATTGAACTAGGTTGTTTTCGGAAACAGCATGTGCCAACTTTTTTTCAGGCTGTGTGATGCTCACTCAGGCACATCTCTTCTCTGCTGCTGCTCAGGTCTTTCTTCAGCCTCTCACTTTCAAAGCTGTGAAAGCTGGCTCTCATTTTCACAAACGGTGAGGAGTCAAAAAAAAAAGAGGAGAAGGATGTTTTCTTTTTCTGCAAACTTGCAAGAATGAGATTTTTCATTAGCTCTGCTAGTGGTGAGAAGAGACCTTGCGGTTATTTCTTAGCATATGCTGTTCCTCATGGTGAGATGGTCATGGTTGACACATCTTCTTCTTTGTCTTCTGCTGCAGCTCCTTCAAAGGTGGAAGAATTTGTACCTATATTGTGCACTTTGGAAAAACATACCCACACTGTCACGTATTTCATGATATACCAGCAAAGCATTTTATTCAACAAGGTTCAGCCCCATCTTGGACTCATAAAAGATAATACTGGCATCTATCATCCATCAGAGCACAATATACTTCAGTATCCCAGATGCTGAGTGCTTCTTGAGGCTTTCAAAGTAAACTATGATGAATTATTAATTTTTTTCCTCCCATTTAACCACATCAGGGCACTGGCCTGGCGTACTGCACAGTCAACAAATAGCATGATATTAGCCAAAGTCTTAGGGGATCGGATAAAAGTTCTGTAGGGACAATAAACCCCTGGGATTGTTAAGTAGGCACAAAGCCAAGCACTTAGTTTTTATTGAAGAAACCAGTGACAGTATCCAGAGTGAAAAGTGACAGATTGTCAGGGCAATAGAAAAATGAGCAGAAGCTTTGTGGGTGTCTATTGGAAGTAGCGGGTTGCCAGGTAATTGCAACTTAATCATGGGAGAATCATTTATGGAGTTTAAATGAGAGCTTTAGCAATTCTTCACCCGTTCCCAGAATCCCCAGTGGGAAAAGATTGGTGTGTGTGTCTTTTGTGCTGAGCAGCAGACTCTCTGCATTATTTCTCTAGGCCCCAGCGGGGCAACAGATGTTCTGGTAGAACAGGATCACACAGTTTATGGGGGCTGCAGGAATTGCTGCTGCTGTAACAATGGTAGAAAAGACAACAACTCAAACCCTTTTCACCATGCCTTCCAACATTCCACAGATGAAAAACAGGACAATTGTCTTCCTTCCTCTCCCAGGCACAGGGGGCTGGCTCTGAAAGCAGCATGGAGCTGGGTCAGGCTGGGCTAGAGCAGAGTGACCAGTAGCTTGGGCACCCCTTCCTGAGGTGGTTACTCTTGGAATGGTTGGTGAAGGCTCAGCTAGGTGGGGGGAGCAGCAGCAAAGATGAGGGGAACAATTCAGCTCTCAACAATGTGTTGGTGGTGGTGCACAGCAGTGACTATGATGATGGAAACGACTGCTTCTTCATCTTCCTCCTCTACTGGGTTGTGAGGCAAGAGGGGAACAACCTGGGAACTATTGCTCATGGCACTGCTGCCATTTCTACCACTGCCTCCACAGTCCCCTGTAGCTCAGTGCTAGTTCCATGCTTGGGAGGCAAGTATGTAGTGGTGACTGCTCTACTAGAAGCAGGGCCTAAGCTGCCGCCACCTCACCTTGCACCCTGGGAAGAGGAGGCAGCCTTTGTCATCACAGTCAGAACTGCACCAGCAACAACATGTTGCTAAGGGCCAAGTTGCTGCCCTTCTCATCTTCACCATTATTGCTTTCACCACCTGGTAAAGTTGATGAATTGTTGCCTTCTTTTCTTTGCTTCCACTTTCTCCATCCAGCCTAGCTGAGCCTTGTGATAGTTCTTCACCTCAGGGTTATGCCAAGTGATAGTTCTTCATTTTCACCTCAGGAAGAGCTACCTGAGCTGGTGGTGCTGTACACATTTTGCCTTGTAGCTATGGTCCTTGCTTTTCTTCTTTTTATCTTTTAAATAAAGCTTGGAATCAGGAAGGAATTAAACCAGGTGAAAAGCAGAATGGCAGGTAAGTAAGAATGGCTGCTTCATTTAAAACAGAACAGTATGCTGTACATACATTTTTTAACAAGTTGGTCTGCATTTCCAGAAAGCTTCTGGGATTGCCAGTTTGGTGGGTCAGCAGTGAATGCCTAAAATGCCATGGAGTCACCAAATCTTGTCTGATCTTGGAAGCAAATCAGGGCCTTGTTAGTATTTGGAAGGGAGACCACAGAGGAATACCATGTACTGTTGACTATATTTCAGAGGAAAGAAACAGCAAGTGACCTCTGAGGTATTCCTTGGCCAAATTCATGGGGTACCTGTCAGAGCACTGACAGGTGACTTGAAGGCATGTGTAAACATATATCGTCAGTGGAGGCCGAGGGAAACTCAGAAAAATTGCTTCCATCCCTGTCCTTCCCTTAGCTGTCCCAGGCCAACTTTATTGTTTGGAATGGGAAGATTTTCAGGGGCTCTTAACCACCTTCCCATTGTTTAATGAAAAGGTGAGGTACATCTTTCAAAACCAACCTATTATTCTGGAAGTTTAGAATTGTTGCAGTTTGCTCTTTGGTAGCAAGGTGTCCACTTCACTTCAGTTGACTTGCCCCTATTGTCATTTCTCTGCTGTTGGCTCTTGGAAATCTGACTGCCCACTTACTGACTTCTTGTTGAAGAATGGTGTGTATCAGCCTTGTTGTTCTTTGAGCTTTGTCCCACCAGTTTCTATGAGCTCAGCCATCAGCCAGGAAAAAACCTCTAGCTTTTCAAGGAGAGTCCCTTTTCCTCCTCAGCATTAGTTTAGTCATGAAGAAGTCAGTTTTTAGACCTTCCTCAGATTTATGCCCAGTGTTAACTCCTTCATGTTGGATTCTTTAGTGAGTTCATGTGGAATTATTTAATCAGGACTTTGTCCACACAATACAGTTATAGAACTTCAATTCCATTTTAACTCCTATGACTCCATCGTATGTAATCCTGGGATTTGTAGCTTCATGACGTTAGAATTCTGTGACAGAGAGTTCTAATGTTGTAGTTCAGGAAAGTGAACTAGGGAATGTTAGGATTCCAGATGATGGACCATAGCACTGCTATAATTATGCATTCTGGATATTCCCTTCTTCCCTAGTCTGGACAAAATCGGGCCCTAGATTCAAACAGCAGGTTGGGGGTAGCAGAGGCATGTATCTCTCCATTTCCTGCCCATCACTGCTGCCTCCCTGGTCATTTGCCACTGCTGCCTCTCACAGGTTCCTCACTGCTTCTTTGCCCAGCTGTCATACAGTGCTTCTGTTGTGTGTTGCATTCAACCCTTTACTTCTTCTGTTGCCTGCCTATCCCCTCATTGCTTATTGTCCCTATCTGAGGGACAGTGGTGTGCAAGGGTGGGAGTGCACTAGTTTGAAAGAGAAGGGTTTCACAGAGCAGATTCTGATGGATTGACTCCACTCTGAATTGTTCCCTGTTTCATGGCATAAAGATAGGGGCAAACCTGTGATCCTGTTACAAATGTCAGCATGAGAAAAGTACCTGATGTGTGGTTTGAAGGTGCAGAAGGAGGAGGAAGAGGAGAAGAAAGAAGAGCAGTAGCAGCAACGGCAGCAGCTATAATTAGAAATGACTCTCCACTGCACCAGTTTCCCTGTTTGTTCATTCTCATGCCTTTCTTAGCAAATAGTCTGGGATTTAATATAATTGCTGAGCGACCCTGTGTTTTTAAGAACTGGTCTGTTCCACCTCCACAGTCTTTCAGACTTAAAGAGAAGAATAAACTATGGAACTTCAAGGACAAAGCAGATATTTCTCACAGGAAAAGTAGGTGATCATTTAATAAATAGCAGCTCCATTTCACATCTGTGAAATGTGTTCTGGTAGTGTTCTTGGGACTGTTAGCCTTCATGTAGCTCAATACACTGCAGTTAAGCCATCTTCCAGCTGCCCTGTCATCAAAGCACAGTAGATTGCTGGAGAATGGAGTGCTGGATTGAGAGTGTATCTGGGACTTTCGTAGAGTTCTTCCTAGCGAGGTAAGCCCATTAGTTTTCCTCCATTGTGGTACACTATCTCTGGGCATCGCTTCTGGTATCCCTATTTCTGTACTGCAGTATTCATGCTAAGGGATTTACTACATGAATAATACAACTAGTATTATAAATGTAGTCAAAACAGGACTATGCATAAGACGTTTTCCCCCCTTATTCCCATCTGGAACCATTATCTATACAATGTAGTTTTTGCCAGAAAGCTGATGCCCTATGCTGTAATCCGTCTAATCTAGATACAACACTAATCTATAGAAGAGTCAAGCAGACAAGTAGTGTAGCTCATATAGGACAGCCTAAGTTACACAGTTATTTCACAAGATAATTTCAGTATGCAAGGCTCTCCTTACCAAAAGAATAATGCACCTGCCTTAGGTTGCAGATCCTGGAGGGTGGAAAGCACACATATGTATGCCATGTTGTATGTGTACCCTATAGTGCTGAAGCTAGGCTGCTGCTCCCAGCTTCGGTGCATGATCCTTGTTTTAAAACTTTCATAACGGTACATTTTTAGCTAAACTTTGATTTTAAAAATTGTAAACTGTTTTGGGTGTCTTGGCAAGGGAAAGGTGGGGTATAAATTGAATGAATGAATGAATGAATGAATTGGGAGATAGGGCTGAACACCTTTACTATCTTTTTTAAGGTTCAGACTAAAATAGAGTAAATTCTCCACTCCTCTGACATTACAGTTGCAAGCTAAAACTGTCAGGGCTATGTTGTTTTTTGCTTCAGGCAGCAATATGCTGTGTGTTGGCTGTGTTGGTAGCTTCAGTGAAGAAGAGACTATATGGAGAGGAACCTGTCTGTTTAAAATACTCATGTCATGCAAGCTACGTACATAACCAAAGGTTTTGGTGGTAGTTTTGACCCGTGGTTCATGTAACAGGAACAGTCAAAAATGAATGAATGAGTTCATTTTCTCCTCTGCCTCCCACATGGGTAAGCTGGGTGAAACAACACTGCAGGTGATCAAAGGCCTCACTTCCCAGAGCTGACAAAGATTGTGAAAGACAAACTGAATAATATCTCATTGAGTTAGAAGCTGCCCATAAAACTGAATACCTCTTTCTATTCTCTTCTCATTTATCAGGTTCCTGCCACTGCTTTGAAAGATGGCTTCATCTTTCAAAGACAGCTACCCTCATTTCAGTTGTGTGGGAAAATTAAAGGTCCTAGAAAAATGTTCATCTAGCTTGCTCCATCCCACTGTGACTCTAAAATCAGAATTTCATAGTGAGAGGATATCTATGTATCTAAAGATCTTATTTCCCAGGCAATGCCACAGGAGAGCTTGTGAGTCAAGTCCTGCATGCTTGTGCTTGTGTTCTGAAAGCCTGTGTTTTGAAATACAACAAATTCTTTATAGGTTTTCTGCTGTATTGTATTATTTATTAATTATTTTGTAATTGCAAAGCTCATTGTCTATGCCTTGAACACACAAACTGTGCGGTGAGAACCTCTTGAATTGGCAACATTAGAGATATTTGTGAAGTCTCTAAGGAATAATGGAGGAAAATGCAGCACTTGAGAACTTAGCCAAAATACTGTTTTTTCCCCCCAAAATGCAAGAAGCAACATTATTTTTAGAACTGTGGGCTACCATTACCTTTCCTATTTTTAATGAAAGCAAGACTGGTTTGCAGCTCTAATGAGCTACATCTTTTTACTCTGGATTCACATATAAGGAAATTAGGGGCCATTTATAATAATTGATGTTAAGATTAGAGATCTGCTTAGTCCTGTTAGCAGCTTAGTGCCACTTAAACCATACAGAGCTAAGGCATGTTACGAGGGCATTTCTTTTCTCCTTCTTTTTTTTAAATGGTGGGGCTGAGATCACATAAGCAGCTCTTAACATTGTTTTTATAATTGGAATGAAAGCTTTTAAATTGGCATGTCTTGTACATCTGGCAACAGGAAACAGCTGGAGGCCATATTTTCAAGCAGCCACAGTGAATGAACTGAGCTCACCTTGCTACTTTATTTCTGTTTAGGACTTTTTGTCAAAGCTAAAATGCTACTTTCTTTTGGTGGGGAGAATTTGTTTGCTTAACTGTTCCAATGAAGTCGGTAATGGTGAAGTGTCACTGTGAGTGGGACGAAATCCAGTACCCACTATATCCAAATGAGTTAGACATGAGGCTGGGATGAGCTCTGAATCCGGGTAGGAAGTGAGGTAGCAACACAGAATACAAAGTATGCAATACAATAAAGCAACAAAAGAATTTTCTCTGCTGATACGTCCAGTCCAACCTTCTAGCAGTAGTGATCCAGAAGGATAACTTTATTCTTCAAGCTTTACATTTTTATACTATTTTTCTTGATTAGGAAAGCAGAATAAAACATACATCAGCAAAGTTAATGTTTTTCTCAAGACTGACTACTTATTATTTCTTATTTAACTCCTCTGTCTGTTGTCTGGATGATCAGAGCAGTGTGTAACTATCATAATGTTCACAAACAAGGCTATCACTGATGTAACAGAAGTACTCCCTATTTCAGCAATAAAAGTTTCATACAGAAGTTAACAAAACAGAGGTTAGTCATATAATATATCAATAGAAGTAGTTAACCAATGTTCTTGTTAATCATACTAATGAGAGAGCAATTGAAAATCTTCTAACATCCGTCATGTATATTTTAAACTAACATCATGAGCTTCTAAATGGCAGTACCAAGAAAGGGACAGCCCTCTTTGAATGCTAGCAGACAGGATTGAGGCAAGCAGGCTTCTCCTGGCAGCCTGCTTTGCCCGTTGTAAACAGGGCTCTGCTTATCTCAGTCCTGCAAACGCCCGGTTCTTAAAGGAAGTGGCTTAAAATTTCAAAACATCCTTTCAGCATGTCCCTCAAGGCTTGTTTGTTTGTTTAAAGTATTTATTCTTAGTCCTTCAGCCAGAAAGCCTCCCAAAGCACCTTGCTAACTGATAATTTGACAATTCCCAGTCCTCAAGCTAACACTCTAAATATGGTCAAGTATAAAAGGAAGAAGGGATGGTAAGTAGGGATTAAGGTCATCAGCTGTTGTCTGCTTTTCTCTCAGTGGCCAGAGCAATGGTGGGGAAAGGGCTCTTAGCAGCCACTGGGGCCCAGGCATGATAGAGATGTGCCTGACCACGCTTTCCCTCCTCCTCTTCCATGGGCCAGTGCAATCATGGTTGGAATCTGGAGGGAGGGGGCCACTGGCTTCTGGGTCACTGGCACTTTTTGACCTAAAAGAGGAGAGGGAACATGAGTAAATATTGTTCATTACACAGAAAAAGTAACACTGCTACCAGTCATTATTTCATTTGCAAAAGAAACATCATGTTTTCATTATACCAAAAAACAAAAACAAAACAAAAAGAAAATCACACACAACACATTACAGGTAATGTGTTAATTCAGAGTTCTGAGTTGAGAGCAGAGCAAAACAACTGTGGTAGGTGCCTGAGATTGTTTTGTTTGTTACATGCCTCTTTTCAGCTCAAACATCCCTTCTTAACAGTCCTGCAATCACTGACAGGACCAACAAAGAATAAATCCAGTAAGTTCCTAATCTATATTTGTACCATAGGTAGTGTTCCCCGCAAGTCACATTCAAGTTACAGCAATGGGAACGATACTTCTAGCATTCACCATTTAAACTTAGAATGAGGAAACAGATTTCTATTTCTCCTCTCCCTCCTCCTTTGGCTAACATCTTTGTGAAAACATATTTTGAAATGACATTTTTTTTTAGGTTTTTCAAGATATTTGACATTATCTCGAAAAGAGCGTGTATTTTATTTTGCTTTTTTTTTTTGCATTTAGCATCTAACAGTTTTCTACAAACTATATACTTAAACTTACCAAAAGTTTTTCATGTTTAATGGGCTACAGAGGAATTTTCCATCCATCCGTCACATAAAATTTCATTTTAAAGCTTTAGAACAATAAATGTGAGTAATGCTAGAGGTTTGCCAATGGGGGAAAAGCAAGGAATTTGTCCATTTTGATATTTTCAGGAAATTGGGGTACACCAATAACTGCTTCCCTCCAGAAAAAAAGTGGGGAAAATCAGTAAACAAGTCAGATGAGCTAGATGCATGCAAAGGCACTAACAAGAATTACAATGACTTGGTATGTCCCTTAGTTGAATGGCAATTCTATACTCATCTAGCAGTAAGTCCTGCTGAAGACAATGAGTTTCTTCTTAGGCCTTTTCCACACTAGATTGTTATAGCGCTATTATTCTACTGCAAACCCCAGGATTCCATAGGATGTTGAAAGTGGAATAATAGTGCTATAACAGTCTAGTGCAGAAATGGCCTGACTTTACTTGTATATACTCATATGCTTGTGTAGAGCTTGTGTTTCGGTATCATCAGTTTCTGACATACATGAAAAATGATTTTTTTTCTTTGTGGTCCATATATTTTATGTTTTGATGCACATTTCCAGTACAGCCTATGTTAAGTTATGTAGATGTGCAAGTTTTCCACAGATGGAGTATAAATTACTATTGTGATTCTGATGTGGGATCTAGAGATTCATCCTAATTAGTTCTTAGGTGAAAATAATAGGCTCGTGGTTTCTAAATGAGTACTAATCCTAAATGTTGAGCCAACAAATGTGAATATATTAAAATTCAAACAGGATTATGAATTAATTTGTGTTTTTTGCACCTGTTCAATCTGCCTGAGTTGAATCTGTATCACCACAGTAAACAAGGTGCATGTGAAAACAGCCATAGAATAATATGTGAGTATGATACATGGTGCTATGATGCCTAAATGTGGGGACATTGTCCTTGAAAACGGAATCATATTGGTGGTTCCAAATAGAATAGGCCCATTGATTCAATGGGATTTACATGAGAGTTAAATGGTGAACACTTGATTCAATAGATCTACTCCTGACTAGACAACAAACCATTATGCTCACAGTGTTTCAAGAAGCACTTTTTTCATAAATACCTTGAAGTATTGAAGTAATAGAAGTTACCTCTGAGTTTGTAAAGCTGAGTTTCTATCTTAGTGAGCTATGGATTCTTGATGGGGCATGGTCACTCACTGATAACAATTTGATTGCATAAATGTCATGGATTCTTAGGCAGCATCGTCATGATGTTGATGATTTTGGTCACTTAAAAGAGAAGAGACACTGTTTTGCATTCTGCTGGTGAGATACATAGGTGTAACTAGGGCCATTTCCACACAGGGTTTTTAAAACGGGGCAGAGCGTCCTCCAGGGAGGACGTCTGCACCTGGGAGTGGTCTGGGTCAGACCTACTTAATGTAAATCCGCACCCCAGCCCGCTCCGGAACGACCCCAAGTGGTCATCCAGCGTGCTTTTGAAAGACCGCTAAAAACAGGTCTTTCAAAAGCACGGAGTGTGCCACTGCGAGCCTGCTCCCTTATGCAGATTTGCAGGCTCGCATTGGTGCGAGCCTGCGATCTGCCGGGGATGGACTTTAGGCTGGTGAGCTTCAGCAGTTGGTCGAGATCCTTGACCAATCAGAAGCTACCATTTGGGATGCCGGAGCAGCGCATATTGATGAGCACGCATTGCTCCGGAGCGGTGTGGACCGGACTGGGAAGCCTTAAAGTCCGGTAAGTAGCGTCACAGGGCAATTCCCTCGCCCTGTGTGGAAATGGCCTAGGACTTATTCAGACAGGCATTTTACTACAGAAAGTTTTAAAAAACAGGCAAGGGGGTGCTATACTGTTTTAACTTTAATTACTTCTTTTAATCTCTTTTTAGCTATTTTAATCCTTTTTCGTAGTTTAATTCTGTTTTACTATTTACTGTTTGTAAGTTTTTAAAATGCATTTTTTAACTATGTAAACCTCTTTGAGGCCCAAATGTGCTCAAATGCAGTTGGCTACAATGAATGGGGACAAAGCCCAAAGTGGGTAAATTAGTCCTTCCTCCCTTCTTCCTGTCACTTTTTTTGTTTGTGTCTTCTTATATTTTTCTCTTGTTCTTCTAACTCCCTAGATTCCAGATTGTTGAACAAGTAGCTGATCAGTCTTGCTAGAAAATGGCAACTGATCACCTGCAATAGGGTTTTTAAATTAAGTTGAGTGCTGGACGTGATCCTAAAACCTGCGTTGCCCACTCCAGTCTAAGGCATCCAATTGTACTAGGATTGATGATACCCTGGGTTGTTCAGCAACAAAGGAAACAGTGGTTGCAGGAGTGACAGTACAGTGTTCAGAATTAAAATCGTTCTCTGTCACTTCACCCATGCTATCTTCCAATTTCCTGCCCGTTCACATGTTCAGAATGATCAGAATTGTTTGAACTTTTCACTTTATGATTATACTTCAGTGTTTTGAGATAAGTGGAAATTAAGGGTATGCATACAGGATTGCAGCCTGCTGTATGCATGGTAACAACTACTCATTCTGAAATTCAGCTGACAGATGAAATCCTTTTACAGTGTTTGCACTATACATTTCTTAGCTCATAAATGAAGTTAATATTTAAAAAATCAGTCCCAGACAGTGGTGTAATGTTCAAAATCTCAAATACTGCTGAATGAATTACATGGATATACTGCTTTCTACAAATGTAATGGAGAAGAAACAAGCTATATCTGGCACTGACAATAGCTTTAAAGCGTTAATTTTATCAGGGGAAGAAAAACAGCAGCCTCACACTTATCAACTGTGTGCTCACATGTTGCAATGCTCTTGCTTTCATACTCAGCCCTGAGATCCACCGACAAATGGCAAGGGCAGTTATAATGGTTATTTATAAAGAGGAATCAAATAATAAATCGGAATGTGGGGTCTGAGTGCTTTATAAAAGCAAGCTAATAATAGGGAAAATTGTTTAAAAGTGATGACCTAAAAGAATGATCTCTGTGCACTCCACTGTAGATATGTGCATGTGAAAAATCTTGGTTTGTGTCAGTAGAAGACATGGTCCTTCCATGCATTCAGTGTGCATATGAAACTGTGTTTAATTGAAATTTATAGCTGTGTAAATTAGAACTGCAGGTTGCATAATCAGTCACTATTTATATCTAATACATATTTTTATGTATTCAATCCTGCCTTTAAAACAGATAACTTTAATGTTACCATACCAATAATTTATAGTTTATCGACTTACCTTTCATACCTTACTTTGAATGTGAGGATAAATCGGCAGGATCATAAACTCTGTCCCCACTTCCATGCATTAAGATGAGTGGATAAGTAGAGCCTGACCTTGAGCAACTATAGACACATAAGTGTTGTTCCTTACAAAAAGACTGGAATTTTCCAGGGGTCCATATTGTTCCAAAAGATTCCAAAATGTAGTGACATGCACATAGAAATTTTTCATGCTTTAAAGTGAATTCACAGATGTAAGGGATGGCACATATGGTTCTCCATCACCACCAATACCCTCCACCTTGTTAACATAACATGTGGAAGGGGGTACTGAGTGCTTTTTTCTGATGGATGAGAAAGAGGTGGGGAGAGGTACAGAATGGTATCTGCTAACTGAATGTTTTTATAAACCCATGCAATGGACTGTATAGGGTTTTCTTTTAAGAAAAAGATAAAATTTCATTTCTATCACAGACTCAAAGTGACTTTGAGATGGACAGAGGTTATAACAATACTTTACACTTGTATAGTACTTTCATCAGTAAGAATAATTTTTTTTCTTGTGACATTCTTGCATGTGAGAACGATTTTTTTTTTAGTGTTCTCTCCTTTGAATGATATTATAAAAGTTTTTGCGCATTTTATAGTATTTTTTCACAAAACATTTTTGAGGAAATCCCAAACACCTCATATTTAGCATAAAATAACACTTTTTGCATAATGGACCATCCTTTAGTCAAAACCCACCAAAAGAGAAAAAAAGTGCTAGGCTTTTCATACTTTCTTAAAGAAAAAGACCTGTGTAGTAGTACCTTTTTTTTTTTTTAATAGGATGTGTTGTTATGTCAAGGATGGGAAAATGTGCAGACATACTTTGCGTCCTTAGTCATCAGTCATAGTGCTGAGGGGTGGGAAGCAGACAGAGTTTAGTACATCACGTGACCTTCCCAATCAATGGTGGCTGGTGGCTCCCATGTTACTGCAGTAGTTGAATTCTCTCCAGGTTTTACTTATGTCTTTAAAAAACCTCTCTGAAGGGAAACATTCTTTTGCAGAAAGTCCAAGCCTTTTTCCCTTCAGCTTTGTCAAGAGACAAGACATACTGAGCTGAGGTAATGTTAACTTGTTTATTTTAGGAATGCTTTCTGGTTTCTGTTCACAAGACTCTACAACATTAGTGTGCCAATGAAGAAGAAGAAGAAGACTCCTCCTTTACAGACAGCATCCTTTAGTTAGGTTTTTCTCAAAATTCCTCAAACTTTTTAGACGTGGAAAACCAAACTGCACATATGTACCCCTTGATGAAACCAGGTGAAAGTATCTTCCCTTAGTCCGAAAACTTCCATGTTATGTACAGTTAGCCCTCCACATTTGCAGGTTTCACTTTTGCAGATTTGATTATTCATGAATTATTTACCGTCACCTCTGCGGCTTCCCTATGCCATTTTTAACAGGGACTACAAGCCTAGTGAGACTGAGAAACTGCCAACGAGGCTTGTAAGTCTCTTATTAAAATGGTGTGGGGCAGCAGTGGAGGTGGCAGTAAGCCCCACCAACCATCCACTTCTGCCCTGTGAAGGAACCCTGATGCCTCAAAGGAATCAATCCATGGCATGTTGAATATGGTGATCATACTTTTTTGTGTGTTAAATATCATTGGGGGGTAGAGCTATTCACAGATTTTCCACTTTCACAGAGGTCCTGTGCCCCTAACCCTAGCAAATGTGGAGGGATGACTGTACTTCATGTATGAAGAGGCCCTTTGCTACTATGATTGTATCGCGTATCCTGTTGAACACAGTTCAATAGGGTATCATGTATCCTATTGAACACAGCCCCTGCTGGTCTATGGGCAAGGTCTTGTGATCCCCATAATACATCAGTGGTTAGATGTGGAGCTTATGTTCTCTGGAACATGTTTCCATTGTTTTTGTGGCTGTCTGATTAAACCAAACTGTTTTTCCCTTCCCACAGTGAAATGTCTAAGTATAGCAACCTGACATATAGTACTATGAAAATTTCACATCTGGTATAATTGGCAGGACTGGGGCAATGAATTCACTCCAGTTTTTAACGCCAGGTTTAACGGAGCTCTCCAAGGTGCTGAATCTTTTTCCTAAACAGGTTCAGTATCCTTTAAGGCTAACCCAAACCAGAGATGGATGCGCTGCCAATGATCCCAAGGCTTCTAAGCTATCCAGTTCTACCTAAACGGATTGAAGATACTTTCCTCCATTAGTTAAATAAGATGCAGTGATCATTGTGGTTGCCTTTTGTACACGCAGTTGAGAGGGTGGCTACTATTTTGGTGTTTCATTCAGGCAGCAACTTGTGAAAACTCAGGCCTGAAATCTTCAAAATGTTCAAAAGGCTTCAAAGAAATTGCTTTGTAAGGTATCCACAGAACACATTTTTAAAGCAGCCGAGTAGAATCATTATCCTCACGTTGTAGATATGTTCCTGCACTGTAACTGCAACCAAGAATAGTGGTGTACTGAAGAGCATCAGGTTGTTTGCAGTAAAGCTGAGACTGAAATAGGCAAATTCCTAATTCTCTGTTTAGTTTCTTAGCCGCTAGACATACATAGTTTTCATTGTTAGTGCAATAGAATTACACAAAACACATGTATGCTATCTTTTAAACGAATATCTAAATATGCAGTGACTTTGACCACCTGTGGAATCTTGGTTTAAGCAAACCAGTAGTAATTTCAGTGTTAACAACAGTGTTAAGACCTTTCACCATTTTAAATATATACAATTAAAGATTTCTCCCCCCATTCCAAGAAAGCAAGCATGGTGTAGCGATTTGAGCATTGGACTCTGATAAGGGAGATCAGGGTTTGATTCCCTGCTTGGCCATATAAACCCACGAGGTTCAGCCTCAGAGGAAAGAGAAGGAAAATCCCCTCTCAACAAATCTGGCCAAGAAAACCCTGTGATAGATTCACCTTAGGATTACCGTAGATCAGAAATAACTTATGGCACACAACCACCACCACCACCACAACGACCACAACCCCCTCATGGACTTCTAAGCCCATGCATCCCTTCCACTGTCCCAGGTATAAATTTTTCTGCCTTCTTCTTGCTATGCTATCATGCTACTCTTCATAGTCAATGATAACATATCTGTTTGTGGACTAACTCTACAAACTCTTTTAAAATATAGTGCTTAATGTTTTCTTATTACGTGATCTTGACCTTTGTTTCGTTCCTGTAAATCAATATGCAGTTGCTTTGTTTGAACACACAGGGTGGGTAGTAGAAAGATAAAGAGATAAAGCAATTGCTTTGTTTGTCAGGTAAGAGCTTACAGAATTTATTATGAATGTAGTGGGAAGGCTGAAGTGCATTTTGATTTGTTCCTATTAGTGTCAAAGACATCCTTCAACACAGAGATACTAAGATGCCAAGTGTAGGTATGATTGAATGAACCTTTGTAATGATGGAAGTGGCGTTTCTCTTGTGCCATTAACTCTAGGAAACAACTGTTCAGATATCTCAGGATGTGTTTTTACTTATTCCTCGATATCCATTCTTTATACATGGCAGAATGTAGTATATAATGGATAAGCATTTGTAACTTTTCAGGGTCTATTACATGCAAGGGGAATGGTTTTCTTAAAAGCCACTGCATGACTAGCAGTAGCTGAAAATTCTATTAGTGAAATTTATGAGGTAACATATTGTCCTTCCTCTGTCACTTTCCCTTAAGAATCAGTTTTCTTTCCTGTGCCTGGATGATTTTAGAGGATGGTTGAAAGCTTAATGTTCTTTTCAGAGACTTATTTTTCTCATAGAGCTCTGAATACTTGGGTAACAAAAAAAGGCAATGGTACATCTGTTCAGTATTTCCCAAAGCATACATTGTCAGTTTTGAAGCTCCATTAATTCAGAAATAGCTGATCTCTTTATCTGATTGACTGTGTGTCAGAAAAGGTAAAGTTGTTATTCAAGTATTATTTAAATACATTCATGTCAATCTGTCTTTTAAAATGTGTGACATCATGAAAGCCTAAGCTTCAAAGTTTCTTAAAGCACTGGAAGAGACACTAGTGACATGAAAGACACTGGAATCTAAATGAATGTTGGATAAGAGCCATGGGTCAGGGTCAGACAAAAATAGCTAAGATGAGATGAAGGAACTCAGGAATAATAAGGCATTATATTAGTAGATTTAAAATTGAATCTGTAATCCAGAAATTATCAAGAACTACATTAAGAGCAAAGAAGAATAAAATGGAGGTGGGTGGGAGGGGTGGCCATTGCCTGGTGATAGAATACATCCTTTGCAAGTTTAAATTTGCAGACAGAATTCATGATGTTTCTAAGCAAGGGTATTGGAGCAAGGGTGCTGGAGCTGAAAAAGACTTGTGATGAGTCAGAGTAGCGAGCAGTAAGCTAATAGACCAGTGGCCAGATTAATTTTTGAGGTGGCTCTTAAAGTTACATTGGCCAAAACTTGGTTGTGAGCTTCTGCAAGGGTGCAGAGATAGCCAGACATGTGGGACTTTAGAATAGGAAAAAAATAAATAAAAATAAAGTAAAATAAAATCAAAGGTTCTCAGAAAATGGTTTAATTTTTTTTTTCTTGAGTGTTAGGAAACTGAGAAGGAAAATCCTGGACTGACAAGAATCTATGCAGTTTGGAACTTATTTTGTGAAAAATTTGGACATAGGATCTTTGTGCAGCAAGGATCATTTTCTGCTCTTTCCTGTGCATTGTGAACACTACAGCATTTAGTGTGCAGAAAATAATACTTCTGTCTTCTGTACATAAAATGCTGTTTCAGGCACAAAAAAATACCACATGCAAGTGTTTGAAGTCCTCAACTTCAAATAGTCTGAAAATAGCATAGTTTTTGAAGACTTTGTTGCAGTGGGAAGAGAATTACTGGAATTACTAGTTTCTTCCTTTGAGAACAAAATTAGTGAAGAATTACATTTTTAGTGGGATTTGCCATACCAAGAAACCAATGCCAACTGCATTCATAAGGTTATTGTCAAGTTGAAAAATTCAGTTTGAACAGTTCATTCAGTTTGAATGCATTGTTGGAATTCTGGGGAAATAGACAACAGTATATGAAATATATATGATGTATAAACCTCTGAAATACATAACCTACTTTGGGTCAAATGCTGAGCTTTTCCTCTCCTGTTCTTTACGTTTATCACTTCACTTTTTCACTTTTGATTTATTGAGATGCATCTGTTTGAACTCTTTGTTCTGGAGTTAGTTCTGGAGACAGGTTGTTATTTGGTAAGATGTTCAAAGGATTTGATAGTTCACTTCTTCCTTCCATGTGGGACTCTGACATCACCTTATTTCAAAGGGATTCTTTGGAGGAGTTTTCCATGATATTTTTGATTGACTAATGTTGTATGAACATACCAGTTGACAACCTGGAGATGAATGAGACAGGTAGACTTTCCTTCTGTCTTCATAATCTGCAGAAAATGGAGATTCTTCTGAACTCTTAATAGTTTTTCCCTGATCATTAACATCTGTGCTGAAGCAGAGAATTACTAGCTAGAATGTTATTTTAACAAATTAATCCTGTACTTAGCTACTCAGAATGAAGTCTACCTAAGTTCGTTAGGACTTACTCCCAGATAAATTACTGTAGGGTTGGTCCTTATATGTCTTCACATCTTTCAATTTCTTCTGTTTTACTAAATAAATCTAAAAGTACTTCCTTTTCATGATTCCTATATTTTCTTTTAGTACTTTATAAGGAAGCAAAGTCCACATTGATTATTTTGGTTGCCCTTTTCTGCACAGTATTGAGTTAAGCAATATCTTCTGAGATGGGGCACAGACCTGCACACAGTATTGCAAATAAAATCATACATTAGTTTTCTATTACGCCATTATAAAACCAGCCACCTTATTGTCAGTTCCTTTCTTAATAATCCTGAATCTGGAATTCTCATTTTGTACTGCTAGTAAGCTTCCAGTTTATTCATTAATGAGAGATAAAATCAATTCCAAATCTCTTCTTTGCTGGAGTACAATATAGGAAAAATTGTTGGGGTGTCAACAGGAGAACTGATTGTTTTAGACATTTCAAATGGTTTAAAAGTTTCTCTCCAGCAGGGGTGGGAATTGTGTGGTCTTCAGATTCAGCTGAACTGGAACTCCCAGCAGTCCTGGCCAGCACAGTCAATAGTGCAGAATGCTAGAGCTTGAAGTTCAGCAACACCTGAATTGCCACACATTTCCCACACTTGATTTATATCATGTTGAGTTAGCATGCTGACATAAATCTGCTTGATCAATAATTATGTTATACTAGTATATATACCTAGCATTGCCTGGGATTTTATTTTCTCATAGGTAATATTTGTTAGAAAGATTTGAGATCCTGTGTCTCAGATTCCCCAAACTGTCTTGTCCAGTACCTGTAACTTTTCCTCATATTCCCTAATCCAATCTGTTTTCAGAGTTATTAACATAGAAGGTTGGGTTCCTGAGGGAATACACTGCCCTCCTCCTTACTTCTAGGCCTCATCTCTATAGCAACCAGCCTATTCAAGACAGACACAGTTGACTGAGGCCCAAGAGCTCTCTGGCTGAGAATTCTGAAGGCCCCTCCCTAAACTGCAAATCCCATAGAATCTTCTTAGGCAGCCAATCATATGAGGTCTTCACCTGACACAGACAAACAAACTTTGACTTTTTTATGTTAGATGAAGTATGGTCTTCTTAAAATACTTCCTTGAATGGTTTCAAATGGTCCATAGGTAGAAAATGTCTTCCTTTTCTTATATTTCTAATTAGCCCCAGCTCACATTTTGTCAGGAAAATGTTTAAATCTGGTTATGGGTGTCAGCATGATGGGATCACCTGGGGCCATTTGTACCCTGGAGACCATGTTATACTTGATGACATCTAGGGTTTTATTTTAATTATATTTTTAAAGTGACCCTTCATTATGAAAGAAGTGTTGTGCTAGGCACCTCTTTCTTCTTCACTGCTAAGTCTGGGAACCCAATCCCACTGTGCACGTTGGAGGTGGGACCCGGTGAGACTGGGGCTAAGATGCAAGAGGTGCCTGTGGCAGTAGCTCCCTCACTGGGTGCTTCTCTTTACACTGCTGGAGGTGTGTTGAGTTGTGTTGCTTTCTTTCTGCTGACTACAGCTACTACCTTTTTCAGTGGTAAGCTGGAATATCAAAAATTATCAGTCTAATTGTTATTGAATTTCTTAGGATCCCATCAGTGTTCTTCTCCCATCCTGGTCCTTTATCAGGTTTTGAAAAATGTCACTTAGAAATATGTATGGGTGTATTTTCAAAATGCATGGTTAGAAGATATTTTTTCCCAGTGTACACCTTCTTCTGTCCTAAAAGAAAGGAGAATAGCATGGCCTAAATTTTATTGCACATTTAAACACACACACACATGTATTTTAGTCATGCACATTTGTCAAAGGTACCCAGGATGCTTTGTACATTTTTCTTGGTCGAAACACATTACAAACCTTGAAACTGTACATATTTCTATGGCAAGAGACACTAGGGAAATGCAAGTCCAGTGGATTTATTTTCTTATCTGCAGAAGTGGATTTTAGGAGGGAAAAGGAAATTTAGGGGGTTGCACCAAAGAGTGCTTTGCTTAGGCCCCATCAAGCCTGATGCTGTCCCTGACTGCTGCCATGCTAATTCACCTGTGAATAATATCACATTTTTCTTTAATGACTGAACACAACCTTAATAGGATACTTAAATCATGAAGGCAATTTAATTAAGCTGCTGTAGTTAGCAATTGGAATAGATAAGGCTATGGTTCCCAAGGGAAGCATGCAAGTTCACTGCTGTCCAACTGCACCCATCACAATATTTTTCTGTGAACCACATTCTTTTTGTCATGTTTTATATGTTAAGATGTTCAGCACTACCCAAGAGAAACATATAACTGGGTACGCTTTTGACATGTGGAGTTTCTTCTACCACAAATGCAAGTTTGTGACTCAATTAAAAAACAAAGAACTTTGGAATATTTGGCTGCCCTGTGAGGTTTACTTTGGTGGATGGCAGTGGGCAGATTGTAGTTACAAGATTACATTTCTAAAGTGTTTCTGGCTCAGCAGTGTCCTCTAAAACCGCTATGCTGGTTTTTTGTTGTTGTAAATTG
Source organism: Cyclura pinguis (assembly GCA_030412105.1). Taxonomy (NCBI): domain Eukaryota; kingdom Metazoa; phylum Chordata; class Lepidosauria; order Squamata; family Iguanidae; genus Cyclura; species Cyclura pinguis. The sequence goes on along the minus strand of CM059603.1, from coordinate 80,750,144 downwards.
GGTGCGGTGATTATGTGCCAAGGATATTTTATAGCTTGTCACCAATTAGCTTTTCCTTTTTATTTCCCTTCCAATCCCTAGGTGGTGTTTGCATTGCTCAGTCTCTAAAAATCCCCCGTGAACCAAGACCGGGAGAATTTGACAAGATCATCAAGCGCTTGATGGAAACTCCTAATGCTCGTGCAGTGATCATGTTTGCCAATGAGGATGATATCAGGTACTTGCTTCTCTCTCCTCCCCCTCCGCCCCATTTGTGTATGATGAGCACCTTGTTATTGAAAGTAATTTTTTTTAAAAGTCATACATACTGCTTGTCTTAATGAGCTTCAGGTTTGAAGCCAATGCAGAATCTCTTGCAATCCTCAGACATACAGGAAGAGAAAAGGTTGCTTTTATACTGTATAGAGCACTAGTGCTCTATGAGACCTAATAACTTCTGGGTTGCCATGAATGACAAATGAGTGGCTTAGAGAGCAGTTAGCTTTCCAAAGCACTGCTTGAATTACCTTGGAAATTATCCAGATTTAGAGGTTTAGAGACAGAAACATCAGAAAAACCTAGATCAGTTCTCCAAGCCAAACTGATTGTTTGGAGAAAACTTACCTGCCAGTCTTTGCCTTTCTTAAAAGATGTCCCACCAGCCATCTGTCCACTAAGAAACACTCTCCCCTTTGTTTTGCTTAGCTGTCAAATGTGATGTGAAGCATAGAGATAGCACAGAGGGAGAGGAGAAAAGGACCACTTGTCTTCATGCCTCTGACAGCATCTCTGGCCAAATGTCCAAGGTATCATGGAACAAATGGTTATCTATATTTGCCCAAGGTAGAAAACTAATGCCAGGATGACAAAGAAAGTTGGAGGGGGACTTTTTTCCACACATTTCCTCTGTCACCCCTATCCCCAAAGTTGCAAGGTGCTTCTGGCAGGCATTGCTCTGGAAGGAAGCAAATGCAACTGGACATGAGCCAGAAGTTTTTGTCTGGATCAGATTTTGATTCAAGATCTTTTGTGAGATCACTGAGAGAAGTTTAGGTGGTTTCAAAAAGACATTGCCTGTCACTTTAAGTGGATTATTATAAGTCTTCACAGTTTGTAATGAGTCATGACTTGAAAGAACTTCACTTGCAACTCTAGTAACTTTAAGCACTGGAAGAAATGGAGCAAATAAGAGTGATAAATGGAAGCATGTTAAAAGAGCATAGAGGAAAGATTGATGCAATTACCATGTCTACCATATTACCATATTAAAGACGGGTCTGCACTCTGTTTTAAGGAGGAAGATACTTCATTCTGTCATAAAGAATGTTTGAAGAACTGGATAAAAGCAATTCATTTTATGTGTCCCTTTTGAGTAACAGCTTTCAGTATACATTTTTAAAGGACCACTTGATTTTTTTTTTTCTTTTTTGATTTACAGGCGGATATTGGAAGCAGCCAGGAAAGCTAATCAAACTGGACATTTCCTTTGGATAGGCTCAGACAGCTGGGGGTCTAAAATTGCACCTGTTTATCAGCAAGAGGAGATTGCAGAAGGGGCAGTCACTATTTTGCCCAAAAGAGCTTCCATTGACGGTAGGATTATCTTATTGACTCTAGTCACAATGAAATAATAGAATCCTTAAAGTATAAGTTTTATGTCACTCTGAGCTCTGCGCTGCAGGGAATTCAGGGTGTTAAGCCCTTTTTATGGTATTCTGATGGTGGCAAAGAGAGACTTTGAATTATACTTGCATTGTGTTTTCTTCAGCTGTATTATCTTTTAGTTCCCTCATGTATAATTACTGAGTGAAATACTTTCTCAAGCCAGTTGTCTGAAGCAGATTTCATTGTGCATCCAATTTATGACTTCTCTGAGACAAGGCAAAATGAAATGGAATTTCTATAGCCAGCTATATTTATAAGCTGTGATCTCTTTATACTGGATACTTGCCATACCAAAAGCTCCACCCATTTTTTTGTTCACCAGTCACATCATTTTTTCCTGCTGTTGGTCATCATTCCTTCTATGCTCTCGTCCTGTCTCTGTTATCAGTCTGCTGATGATATACTATTTATCCAGTACATGTGACTAGCAGTAAGATAAATCATTCCTATGCACTTCCAAATCTTTAAAGCAACAGAATGTATGGTGGAAACCTATAGCACACATAAATGTAAAACTACAGCGATCATGATCTTTATTACTGTACTGTTCTCTCTCTCTCTCTCTCTCCCTCTCTCTCTTTCTCTCTTTTTCACAATGGACAGTATTATGTTAATGTATGATAGCTCTTATGCATGCATTTCCCTGCATTCTAGACCTTCTCACCAGGTTGTCACTCATATGAACACAGCGTGATTACAGAGACCTTCTCAGCCCCCTGCTTCCAATGTATGAAAGTCTGAAATGCTGCTATGGAATGTATAACATTAGTGGAAAGGGCTTATGTGGGCATCGAACTCCCTTTATACAGCTTTAGAGTTGCATGAAACTAGAGAAGTGCCACTATAGATCTGGAGTCAATCCAGTTTCATTATCATCACCAGTACGTATTTCTCACTGATGAGCTAATTAGGACCTCTTTTACATCCACTTGGACCAAAGAGTACAGATGCATTTTCATATGGAGTGGGAACATAGCTCAGTGGTAGAAAACTAACTTGCATGTCGATTCAGCTTACTGCATATCCAGTTAAGACAACACAATCAGGTAGCAGGTGATGAACAAGCTTCAGTGTGAGATCACTGAGAGCTATTCCCACTCAGAATAGATATTCCTAAAGAAGTTGGACAAATACCTTGATCTGGTGATTTCTTTTGAGTTCTTTCATGCAGCATGAGGTGCAGGTGGAATATGCTTAAAAGGAGTCCAGACATCATCATATGGATGGCTGACACTTATTTTCTGTGTATGCTAATCCTTCTTCAACTTGTAACAGTCTCCTAAAATCTAGACTGAAGGGTTCATCTCCTCCTCCTGTCCCTCCTCCTCCTCTTCCTGCTTTAAATAAACAACAGTGTTTGTGTAGTGCATGAATACAATATGGGCTTTATACTCTCCCAACAATAAACGTTTGCAAATCTAAATAAGTATTGTCTCATGTTACTGGGTTGAAACTTGATGTGGCTTCACACATTCTCCCTTGTCTTCCAACATGACCACAAACATGAGATAAGAAACTTCCACGTCAGTTTTAGATTGACCCTAATTTAACACATCCAAACCTAAACTGTGGTGTGTCTCAGGCTTCCCAACACACCACTCTGAACACCCACAACTTGTCTGATGATGGAAGTTAGGGGTTGTGTGTGGTTAGTACTTTGAAGGGAAATTACCAGTGAATAGCAGAGATTACCAGGTACAGTTAGAATATAATTCTTCTTCTCTGTGGTCTCTGTGCCTCACACAATGGGAATCTTTGCGCATGCGCAGTAGCTTTTTGGAAAGTTCCAGAGCTGAGCAGCTTGGCGGGAACCCCTCCCCCATCTGGTACTGAGCATGCTCAGTCCCTCCAAGCTAACGGTTTCTCCTCAATTTCTTTTCATCCGCCGACCTGTTAGCAGCTCGGAAGGCTTCCTCGCTGAGCAGCTTGCTTTGCTTCATTCTTCGACTATCTTTGTGTTTTTTCCAACAAAAAGACTGTAAGAACTCTTCCCCCTTTCTATGTCGTCGTTGTTTAAATTGTGTGTGTCTTGCAGTCGCAAGATCTCCCTGTCTGACGGCCACTCTGAGTGCCTGTTCTGCCTTGGAGAGGGTCCATAATGTTCGGGCATGTTCTGTCTGTAAAGACTTCACCTCTCAAAGCCTGAAAAACAGAGCCTTGTGGTTGAAGTCTTATTGTTGGGAGCAAGCCCTTTGGATAAAGGAGCAGGAGGCTTCAAATACCACCCTTTTCACCTCCTCCATGGCCCAGCGTTCTCCTCGAGGTCTCTCAACTTCGAGGCCTTCATTGACGTCCTCTTCGATGACGACGATTTTGCCACAGGTATCGACCTCATCGGTACTGACCGCTTCGGTACCAATACTGATTTCATCCTCAACAGCTTTGCCTCCAATCTCTTCGTTACTGAGGGTTCCAAAGCTCTCCAGGATACCGATTATCACCTCCTTCTCTGGAGAAGCTTCCTCTAGCTTGCAACTGGCTTCCACTCAACCTCGCAAGGTTCTCATTGTGGCTCAGCATAAGCAAGCTTTGCCCCACCTTGCTGAGTCCTCCATTAAGGAGGAGGAGGAGGAAGAGAAGTGCCATTCTCCTTTTCCTGTAGGCTGTCAGCCGGCTTCTTTACCAACGCCCCCTCCGACGCAGCCTTCAATGGCTACTGTGGAGGAGGAGGACACTCCTGATCCTTCGCCGGAGTGTGATGATGTCCAGCTCCCAGTGCTCTTGGTCCCAGTGGCTGTCGACTTGACTTCGGACTCGGAGCGTTGACCCTCACCACCTGTGTCTCCACCAGTCACGTCGGCCCAGACAGGAGAAGCGGGTATACAAACCCCACTCCCTCTGACTCTCACTCCTGCCAGCCCCGAGTTGGACCATCCATCCTATCCGGACACTCCTCGGGCTCCTTCCCATGATCGCCCTCAATCTAGCATGGCGCACTCTCTGGTACACAGAAATAGAGATAGATCCCCGCATCATTGGGATTACAGTTACCGTGAAGCCTGTGACCCTTCGCAGGCGAGGCTTGACTCACCTTTCTCTTCAGCCTCTTACATCGCTTGATACAGCCACGAGCACCTCTGGAGAGAATAACCTGACTCCTATTATTCTTACTCACCGGTCTATCATGATCGATACCATCCCGACATCCGTCGTTGGTCTCCCTACTGTCCGTGGCATTCCCGCTCTCTGTTGCACTCTTCCGCATCTCACTACCAATGCCCCTCCCAATACCGACACTCAAGGACCCATTCTTGGTCCTGTTCTCCATATTATCAGTGCTCTGTAGCCCACCGCCGGTCCCATGACTGGTCGCCTCGTCGAAGGCTGATCTCACCACCTCCTCGGGTGACGGCAACGGTGTCTCAGCCTCTGACAGATACCCACCCTGCATCTACGCTACCAACATCTCTAACGGCTTCAGTACCGATACAATCCATTGTTGCCCTGATCCCGGCCGTTCTTCCGATGTCCTCGGCACCAATGTTGGTAAGGGCATTGATACCGCCTCCAGTACCGGCTGTGATACTGGCCCCAGGCACATTCCTGGTCTCTGCTACTGCTCCACTGGCTATGCCCTCCGCACCGATACCGGATCGACCCCAATCACGTCAGTCTCTGTCTCAATCCTCTGCCTGTTATGATTCTGACAGTGATTCGGCAGATTCCACGCCTGACTCCCACACCTCTCCACCATTGGCCTTTGGGGACCCAACCTCTGATTTGGCTCCTGAGGATGTCAAGCAATTTTCAGACATCCTGCTCTGGATGGCCAACGCTCTTGGCCTGGACATTTTTGGACCTGCTCTGACGGTACAGGACCTGGTGTTCCATTATGTTGACACTTGGCCTCCTTCCATGGCTCCGATTCCATTCCTCCCTGTGTTTCAGGAAGTATTGAAACATCCCTGGGCCCAGCCGGCTTCGCTCCAGCCGATCCCTCACCGCCTGGAGCATCTTTACCAGATCCAGAAGAAGGATGTTGACTTTCTATTTAACCGAACTTGATAGTTGTCGGGTCCTCTCAGACAAAGGGAGGCAAGAGGGCTCACACGACACCTCCAGACCACGAGGGCCGCCATTTGGACACCTTCGGTCATCGCTTCTACTCTGCTTCCTCGCTGATTGCCAGGATCTTGAACACTCAGGCTTGCCTGGCTGCCTATCAGAGGAACATCTGGGACACGTTCTTTCCTCTGCTCTCTCATCTGCTGGACAACCATAGGACTGGTGCCATCCAGTTCTACAATGAGTCAGTGGCTCTCTCTAACCAGCAGATCCTGTCCTCTTGGCATACTGTCGAGGGTGCAGTGTGGGTGATGGTGGGGGCCGTCGCCCTTCGCCATTTTGTGTGGTTTCGCTCTGCTAGGCTTGTAGAGGACAGTAGGAAGAGGATCGAGGACCTGCCCTTTGATGGCCAAGGGCTCTTCCATGTGACCACGGATGAAGCCATGGATCGCCTAGTGAAGGCTCGCCTCATGGTTAAGAAGATGGGTCTCCATCCCACTCCTCAGTCCAGGAGACCATTTTCGTCACATTCCTCATGGAGGTGCTCTGCCTATTCTTATAGGTCACGCTCCTCTCACCATGCGTCTGTTCAGACTCCTCTTCTAGCTTCATCCTGACACTCCTTCAGACGGCGCCAACCGTCCTCCAAGAAGCCCTCCTCTACCACTAGGTCCCGCTTTTGACTCCCGTTGCAGGTCGCCACTTCTACTGTTGTTACATCTGCCTGTCCATCTTTCCAGAACCCCTGTTCTGGCTTGCCACTTCAACATCTGGTGTAAGATCCCTTCGGACTCCTGGGTTCTTTCCATCATCCGTCTTGGTTACGCCATCGAGTTTCAAAGTATTCCACCTCTAGGCATCTTCTATTCCACCCCCGCCAGTCCAGCCCTCCTCAAGGAGATCGAGTCCCTCCTCCTCAAAGAGGCCATAGAGCAGGTGCCGCTCTCAGCCAGTTCCACTGGCTTCTTCTCCTGGTACTTCACAGTGCCCAAGTCAGACAGCACCCTCCGACCTATCCTGGACCTCAGGGGGGTGAATTCCTACATCCTCCCCTGGAAATTCAAGATGGTCAGTCTCTCTTCCATCCTGCCTTTCCTGTGGCATTGGGACTGGTTTGCCTCCATCGACCTACAGGATGCCTACTTCCATATCGCAATTTGGCCCCAACACAGGAGGTACCTCCAGTTTGCAGTCGATGGTGTCTGCTACCAATGCTATCACAACTGATGCCTCCCTGCTCGGCTGGGGAGCCCACTGCGGCCATTTTGCCATGCAGGGACATTGCGCAGGCCTGGAGATGTGTCTTCATATCAACGCGTTGGAGCTTCTAGCTATCCTGAAAGCCCTGTGGGCCTTCCAGAACCTGATTGTCAGACAGGCAGTCCGGATCCTGTCAGACAATACAACAGCTGTCTGTTACGTGAGGCGGCATGCACTCCTCCACTCTGCTCCATCTGGCTCTATGCCTCTGGGAGTGCCCTGCTGCGTGTGCACCCAGTGGTGGTCCCTGAGCAGGGACACGGCGTTTCACCATGAATAGTCCCTCTCGGATGCCGCTTTTCAGCAGATAGTGTCCCATTGGGGCACTCTGTCCGTCAATGTCTTTGCGAGCAATCAGAACAAGAAGTGTCCCCAATATTGCTCTAGAGCCGGCCTGGGCCCCAGCTCTCTCGGCAACTCATTCCAATTCCCTTGGGACAGGGAGTTTCTTTACATCTTTCCTCCGTTTCCACTCCTGGTCTGAGTGGTAGCCAAGCTCCTGTCAGACAAGGCAAATGCTATCCTTGTAGCCCTGTACTGACCAAGGCAGCACTGGTTCGGTCCCCTCCTCACCGCTGCTCGGGGTCGCAAGATGCGACTACATTGCATGCCAGACCTCCTCTCCCATTCAGACAGTTGCGTGCTTCATCCGGACCTTCCTCTCCTGCATCTCCATGCTTGGAGGATAACCTTCTAGACTCTCCTGCCATCCAAGCTGTCCTCACGGCTGCCAGGAAGGAGTCTACTCAAAGATCGTATGAGTACAAGTGGTGGAAATTCGTGGCTTTTGCGGATACCTGAAGTGAGGCATCCTCTCCGGCTTCGTTGTCAACAGTGCTGCATTTCCTGTTGCAGCTGAGGGAACAGGGGCTCGCCTTCTCCTCTCTGAAGGTCTGTCTCTCGGCCATCATAGCCTACCAGCCACGTGGTACTCCTTCTGCAGCCCTCTTTCAGAACGCTACTGTCAAGCAATTCCTTAAAGGGCTTCAACACCTCTACCCTCCTGTCTCCCTGCCACGCCTGCCTTGGTTGTTGTCACTTGTTCCCTCTCAGCTTATGCGCCATCCTTTTGAACCAATGGCCACATCTGATGACCGTCTCCTTACCATAAAGATGGCCTTTCTGGTCGGTGTCACTTCAGCCAGGCAGGCAGGAGAATTGACCGCGCTGTGGTTCAATGAATCCTTCCTGGTGTTCCATCAAGACAAAGTGGTTTTGTGTCCAGATCTGTCCTTCCTTCCCAAGGTCATCTCCGACTTCCATCTGAATCAAGACGTCATTTTACCTACCTTCTATCCTGATCCGGCTTCGCCTCTCGAGCACTCACTCCAATCACTCGCCGTGTGTTGGGCTCTAGCCTTCTACCTACAATGGACCTCGACCTTCCAACAGACTCCACACCTTTTTATCTGTTATGGTGGCCATTGAAGGGACACAAGGTGTCCATTCAGCAGTTCTCCAAGTGGGTTGTCCAGACAATTTACTTAGCTACGAACTTGTGGGACAACCCCCACCAGCCCCTCCGCTCCACACCCACTCCACAAGGGCCATGGCTTCGTCAGCAGCTCTTCTCCATGAGGTTGATCTGCAGGAGCTTTGTTGTGTGGCTACCTGGTCGTGGCCCTCGACCTTCGTCCGTCACTACCGCCTTGACTGCCGGGCCTGGCATGATGCTCACTTTGGCCGTGTGGTGCTGTCTTCGATCCTGTAGGACCTGACCCGCCTGACGGTAAGCTATTTTCTCCCACTGTGTGAGACACAGAGACCACGAAGAAGAAGAACAGGTTGCTTACCTGTAACTGTGGTTCTTCGAGTGGTCATCTGTGCTCTCACACACACCCGCCCAGCCTCCCCTCTTTCAGGTCCTTGCTTCGGTGGACTTTGAAACTGGTGGCAGACTGTTAGCTTGGCAGGACTGAGCATGCTCGGTACCAGATGGGGGAGCGGTTCCCACCAAGCTGCTCAGCTCTGGAACTTTCCAAAAAGCTACTGCGACATCCGCGAAGATTCCCATTGTGTGAGGGCACAGATGACCACTTGAAGAACCACAGTTATAGGTAAGCAACCTGTTATTGTTGAAACTCTAGAAAGTCTCTACTACTCTGAGTTGATAATACTAGACTAGATATACCAATTATCTGACTCAGTAACAGATAATTTCCTATATTTTGTTGAGGCAGGACAGCTTCTTCAACCATGGTTGAATTTGACTTGTTTCAAATAAAACAGTAATTATGATTAACTATAAAATGGCCAGGACTTGATGATAGCTGAAGTTAATCAAAAAAAGTAAGTCAAAGCCTTAACTCCTTGTAGCTATATTAGAAAAGGGATGGGGTATATGAGGGGCTACTCTAGTTCCTATCATGAGAAACCATGGTCCGTTGTGACTTGGACTTTCTTTTCTGTAAGCATGATTTAGCTTCAACTGTGTGTTACTGAATGGTCAGTCTGATTTTGATAAAAAGGATTTGTGCAATGCAGATATTTTTGATGTTTAACAAGCCAAGCCAATTCATGAATATTTCACTTTCCTCAGTAAAATGCATTTTAATGCCTTTTCCTTGTGTATGTGTGTATTTTTAATATAGGTTTTGACAGATATTTTAGAAGCCGAACTCTAGCAAATAACAGAAGGAATGTGTGGTTTGCTGAATTCTGGGAAGAAAATTTTGGATGCAAGTTGGGTTCCCATGGAAAGAGAAATAGCAACATAAAGAAATGCACAGGTAACTACTTGAATGTATATCTTCCCAAGGTACCTTCATTGAAAAGATCTTGTTAACAAATTAAACCTTCTTCAGCAGGTGGTTAGTTCAAGTCAGTCTATGCTTGCTTCTGCTAACTGAATCCTCTAGTTTTGTGCATATGTTTGGTACATTTTTCAGCAATGTGTTGACAATCAGTTTGAGAGAAGTAATCTGTAATTACTATGACTATGTTATTTCATCATTTAAACTTATCAGAATTAATGTCTCTGTTTGTTTCCAGTTGGCTATATTGTTTATAATTGGTTCTACTGAACATGGGAAGTGACTATGGCTGTCCAACATACCCTCAGTTAAGGATATTTGCCATATCCTTGATAATGAAAAAGTTAAGCAAAGTCACTTCTGTTTGTTGGTTTGTTTGTAACGTGGAATCTGAAAAAAAATACAAGAAATGCATGTTTTATCAGAGTTAAGTCTCACTGAGTTCACCAGGAGATTGCTCTTTTATAAATGTACAGTGCACCCTCTGTATATGTGGGGTTCCATTCCAGGAACTGCTGAAAATAGCAAAATTTGTGAATACTTGTGCCCCATTGGTGCACATTGGTGGTGACGTGCATGTGAATGCTTCAGTGTGTCTTGGCATATGTCACTGCTATTTTAGGCATAGAATGTGACGCAGTCATGGATGCTCAAACTCACACATCTAGAAACTGCGGGTGAGGAGGGCCAACTGTATTTGGAACTGGAACATCTGCAATGCTTATACTCTCTGTGGGATAACTTGATAATATGCATATTTATTTACATAATCAATCAGTTTTTGATTAATAAGATTTGATATAATTGCATACATGGTTAAGCAATTAAAATGTAAACACTTGTCAGTTTTAGTAATTTCTAATGTATTATGGTATGTCTCCAATAGTTAAAACTCAAGAGAAATCCTCATTTTATAAGCTGAGGATATAAAAAGCAAAGTAGAAAAGCTAACTGAAATTCATATTACTGATAGATTTTCTTTTCATTGTATCATATGAAGCACAATCCTTTGTAGGTGTATCAACCAGGCTTCTGTATTGTGTTAAGCATAATTTATTCTTTGATTTTATGAAACATTGAGACCAGATGGTGTAGAGTGGGTTGGGCAATCTGTGGTCCCTTTAATATCATTGAGAGCAATTTATATCATTTCTCACCATTGGCTATGCTGGCTCGAGCTGATAGGAGTTGCAGTCGTCTGGAGGGCTACGAGTTGCCCTCCCTTGTAAATGCTATATATGAAATAACCTTAGTAAGATCTGGTCTGAGTTTCTTTTCTAAGGTGATCCTTAGGACTTTATCCTATGCTTTAAATTTTTGAGCAGGAGATGCTCTCATCAAAACCTCACCAGAAATGTTAATTAAAATTATTCCTCCATGCATATCTTTTTTCCTGTAAAGGAAGCAGCTTTATGTTTCTGTATGGTTAGCATTTTGTTTTAACTATTCTGCAAGCCTAATCAGCCTTTAAATGCCTATAATGACTGACTGCACTGTTAAAAATAGAGATGGGAGAAGAGATTTCATGAGCCATATACAGCAAGTTCACATTTGCCTAATTTGTGCAGGTCTTGAACAAGCCATAATATTTGTTTCACTGGAAGACATTTATGGTGCTTTATAACAGATATAAAACCTGTATTTGATGGGTATGAACTTCTAAGTTGCAATATTTAAATTCTTTCATTACAGTTGGCCTGCCCTCTTATGGAGTGTTAATTTTGAGGCTTAACAATTAGAAAGAAATATCTATCCTTTAATTGCTTATAAATGCTTTCGTATATTAAAGTAATCTTATCAACTTTAATCCAACAAAAATACAGTAAAACCATCACTTATATACTGTGAATTTAATAATATTACCACACATCTATTTGTCTGCTTATCTATCTGTATCTATCTATCTGTAATCTATTATCTATCTATCATTCATCTCTACACCCTTGACTGTATAGTGGGACCATACATCTGGAAGAAAAGAAAGGAATTAAAGCAGTGAACTGAACTGAAATGAAAGAAATAATGGGCTGTGAAAGATTTTGGAAATGATCACCAATATTAATGCTGTATTATCCCATTAACATAGCAGGGGTAATTTGTTGCCCGCATCCCACCGCTTGAGGTTAGTGAGCATCATGTCCATGCTTTCATACCGATAGTGGAAAGATTCCATGACTTTAGTGGAGCACACTACTTGTGTGAGATATGGGAATGGTTGCATGGTGCACCGTATGTGGAATGGAACTAGGAGCACCCAGTACAGACTTATAATACCATGTTAGGAACACTTTCTGATTTTAGGGGCAATTCACACGTTACCTTTGTGTACCAGGAAGAGTAAAGGCATACTCCAGTTTTACCTCATATGCAGCACAAGATATGATGCAAAATCTTCTCATAAATGCCTGAACTGATGTGATCCAACCATGCTTTGGGGATGGATTTTTGTGAGCCTTGAACAAGCAAAGACATGCACTTCTGCACTTCATTATGTTTCATCCTTTACATATGAAGAAGTAGGGTAAACTGGCTAATAGCTATAGTGTTGTTCTAGTTCCATTTTACATTGCGCTTTCCATTATACCTTTGTGTCTGGACAAAAAATGTCTACTTGAGTGCTGTAAAGAATTTTTAATTACCTGTTATTGGCAGTGAAATGAATAGAGATGCTCTTTGTATTTGGTATTTAGCTACCTCAGCTTTTGTTATGCTGAACACCAAAGGGTTTGAAGGCAGTAATGGACTGCATTTATCTTCTCTGTTTGATTCTCATTTTGGGCATTATCTCAGAATATTTATAACCTGTATTAGATAAACTCAGCTGAACCAAGAGAGTCCGCACTATCTGATGTAACAATAAATCAACCTGCTGTCATTAAAACATGTTCTAAGTAATGCATGGAGGTAAGGAACATTCACTTTTGCCATTTAGACAACAGGTCATTTCCCAGGTGGAATATCCACTGACTGAATGAGGTTAAGTCAAATCATAACTTTTTGATTTTCTGATATAGTCAGGGTGGGAAGTGGCAGATGGCAGAGTTATAGATAATTGATTGGAAGGTGGATGCCACCTTTGCTGATGCCCACCTTTGTGGTAGACAGACCTGTAGTGTGATGTCAGTTATTGATACTTCCTTACCCATCCCTGATGGTTGCAGTGGAGGGATTTTCTATCTGCTTAACTGTAACACAGATAGTTTTAGGTTTAGTTTTTATATTTATATGCATCTGTGCTTAGCTTTGAAAACAGGAGAAAAGCTTTTTCAGCCTAGAGATAGTGAATTTGTAGTGATCCTTAAAGGCCAGCAATGGGCAGGGCAAAGATTTGCCAGTGCAAAGCTGGCAGGCCAGATGTAAGGGTTTTTTTAAAAAGCCATTTTGAATATTGCCTAGCCAAGCATACCCAGAACAGCTAATTTCTATGAACGTCTACTTGAGAGTAAGACCTCATGTGACTGCTTTCAGGGTTGAACAGCATAAATTTCTGTGGATTTTTGTTCAATGCAACAGCTTTTCATTCAGTCTAGTTCCATGAAAGCACTTCCTGTGAAGTACTGTTCATTTCCAGACAGTAGTTCCTGAATTTAAATTGCTTCCAGTCATGGGTTAGTGATAACAGCAAAAGCTTATGAGCCATATGTGGAACCCTTGTGAACTTCATCCAGCCTCTTATGTTGGAAGCTCCACATTTCTGCTTTGAAAAGGGCCAGGTCTAACCCTTCTACCTAAAGCTGTCGTTGCTCCTGCTTTGGGGGAAAATTGTTACTTCTGATTTACTCCATTTCATCTTAGTATGAATGCATTCTGTGTAAGAACTAAGTGTTCTTCCTGACACAGGAACACAAGTTTCCTAGCTAATATGGAAGATAAAAATCTGGCTTTAAAAAAACTTTTATGTATCAGTTATTTGTTTGTGCGTACTTAGGGTTCAATTCCCCACTCAGCCGTAGAAACCCAGTGGGTGACCTTGGATGCATCACACCCTCTCAGCCCGAGAAAACACCATGAAAAGTTCACCTTTTCTGGGGCTGAGAGGGTGTGATGCGTCCAAGGTCACCTGCTATGGCTGAGTGGGGAATCGAACCCATAGTACGCACAAACAAATAACTGATACATGAAAGGCTTTATAAAGCCAGATTTTTATCTTTCGTATTAGTTGGGAAACTTGCATTCCTGTGTTAGGAAGAACACTTAGTTTTTATGCAGAATGTATTCATACTAAGATGAAATGCAGTACATTATCCTAATTTTTATTTGAAAAATGTTTTTACTAATAAGAAAAAAATGTATAAAAACAAACCAGTGCTATTACAATATTGCTTTGACTCTCTTTCTGTGCACAGCAGATTATCTGAACCCCTATTTCTGTCAGCAAACTCTTTAGGTTTGTGTTCTTTCCTTCTGTTGTGAATTATACCTCCAAACCTGGATATTAAGAAGACAGTTTATCTTTTGAGCTCAACAATAATACTTCTATTCCAACAGAAGATGTGGCTTGGATCCTGTCACCCTCCATCTAGAGAGCCAGATTCAATTTGGAAGGCTATATATAAGAGTTAGTTCACACACACAAACCATTGGGTCCCATGGGACTTTAATTAATGTAGCTCAGTAGCTTCTCCTTGCTACTGGAGACAGCAGATCTCCAGTCCCAGACAGAGTTTTCTTCCCCCCAACCCACAGTCCTGCTTAGAGATGCTGGGAAGTGAGGCTGGGAAACTCCTCATGCAAAGCACATGTTCTGCCACTGAGCTACAGCCATTTCCCAGAGGTATGGCCTTTCAGGCTTCAGATGAGGACTGGTATGATTGGGTATTCTGCCAAGCAAGTTGTAAATGTAATGGTGATGAGGCCAGGCCTTTTTCTTGGCATGCCAGTTTTCTATGTTCCAGAATCTTATTTTGTGTGTGGTGATGGAGGAAGGAGAAAGCGTTCTGTAATTTGTTGCATGAAGAGGTACATTCTACTTGCAGGTCTCCATGTAAGTCAAAATCATGACAGGTCAAAATAATTCAACTAAAAACAAAGAAACTGGCTGGCTAGCTGACCAACTGTCTCTTAGGTTAAAAATATAATGTGTAGCTTTATGTTTGGTGTGTATGTTTGTTTTATATCAGTGTGTAAGTCCCAATCAAGGCTGGCATCACTGCATGTGGAGAGTAGTTTCATTTTTCTCTCTGTAATTGCTGTTCTGAAAATCATCCTCTACTCCAATGTGTTAAAGGAAACAAAAAACAAGCCATTGCCAGCAATGAAAGCTTTCCCTGAAAGACAACTGTCCAACACCACTATTTTACAGAATCCTTTCCAAAGATCCCACTGACGAATATCTGAAGGATCTTTACAAATTACTCAGAAAATTCTTCACTGATGTACAGAAACAAATTAAATGGAAATGCCTCAGGAGCCAAAACTGTGCATTCACTACCGAAGATACACAAATGAGGCAATCCAAGAAGACCTATTGTCTCAAGTATTAGGACCCTAACTATTGTGATATCTCAATATATAGACTCATTTCTCAGGCTGTATGCCATCAACACTCCAAGCTATGTGAAGGATACAACTGATTTCCCAAGGAAAATACAGTCTACCCATAACGTCCCAGAGAACACCATTCTAGCCACTATGGATGTGGATGGGTTACAGGGCATCAAGAATACCACTCTGAATGAAGGTATAGCAGATCTAGCTGCCAAACTCTGCCACTTTGTACTTATTCATAACTTCTTCAGTTTGGGGCATAATGTGTACCTTCAGGTCAGTGACAGTGCCATAGGCAATCATGCAGCATCATGGTATGCAAGCATCTTCATGACTGACCTGGAACAATGCTTCCTCAGCATATGAACCCAAAAACCTCTCCTCTACCCATGGTTTCTTGATGACATTGTTGTAATTTGGCCATATTAACATTATATATGCAAAATACAATTGATTAGCAGAGGCATGAGCATGGCATTCTAAGTGTATTAATAGAAGAGTCCTCGCTGCTGGACATATAACAAAAGAAATCTTCTCAGAGAGAGTTTTGAGCTTGACTTTTAGTAAACAGATTTATTGTTTTCATACATTGACACTAACTGACCACTATGAAGATTTAAAAGACCTGTATCACATTATATAGCCCTCTGAAGGTTTAGGGTAAGGGCCATGATTTTTGTTCTTGTTGCTTTTACATTCCATCTCACTCCCACAACTGTGCAAATGTGTATTATACCTGAGTATTTATTATAACTATGTGTTGCATCTGAGGAATTGGGTTTGTGCCTGCAAAAAAGCTCATATGAAAATAAAAACCAGTTAGTCTTAAAGGTGCTGCTACCTTTCTTTTTCTGCCCCCCACCCCCCACTGTTTCTTCCTCCTTTTTATGCTGCAAGAGACTAAGACAACTGCTACTTTGAAAACTTTCCCTCTTTTAGTTAACACCTGTATGTGTGGAAATGAGTTTTGGAGGAAACAATCTGAAAAGGAAAGGAGTGAATCTCCCTTCTCAATGTACAATGAGTGGGTTCCTGTACAGTTATTTTAGAATGAAAAAGAAGGCAGATACAGAGCTGCACCCTAGGTCTTTGGCATAATGTGAAGTAAGTCAACTTAGAGATAAAGGACAGTGCTTTGGTCTCTAGAAGACAGTCTGTGCCCCTTTGAATGAGTTAAGGCCACTTTGCTATAGTGTGCGCTCTCTTTCTCTCTCTCTGTATGTGTGTATGTGTGTGTTAGGCAAAACTACCACAGAACTCTCTGCAATATTGACCAGGAAGCTAGAACAACCAGTGGCCAGGCATTTCAACTCTGAACTTCACAGCCATTCTAATTTGTCCTCGCTCGGCACTGAAGTGCCTTCACCTTCAGACATTTTGGACCAAGTGAAAATTTTTGGATTTATACACTGAAGACACTGATAACACATGGGCTTCACTTATAGGAAAATACCATCATCCACTAAAGAATGCCAGAAACAGAGTGTTCCAAACTGCCACCTTCTGTTTCATATTTAGCAACTGAAGAAGGAGGAAGCCAAAATGTTTTGCTAATGTTATATTTTTCACTTCTGTTTGTTAATTATATATGGAAGCCTTTGAGGGCTGGCTTTTTGCCAATCTGAGACTCAAAGTGGCTTATGAGAGTTAAAATAGATACAATCAGCAAGTTTACGTTGTTAAAAAGTTAAAAATATAGTTAAACTATCAATAAAGTTAGAGGCAGTTAAGAACAAACCATTAAAAAGGAACAACAAATATAACCACATAGCACATGAGAGGCCCTTTCCCCCCGAACAGTCAGCCCTCAAAGGCCTGCTAAAACAGAAATGCTGATGAAAAGATAGTAAGGAGGATGCTAGCTTAACCTTTCTGTAAAGGAACCTGGGAGTAGCCACCAAGAAGGCCTCTCCTATGTTCCAGACATACCTGTGTGTGTGATAGAACAGAGAGAAGAACCTCGTCAGATCTCAAGACACAGGCAGGCTCATCTACATCCTTCAAATAATTTGCATAACCCATCTGTTTCAAAACTTGCATGTGCATTTAGCTTGACAGATGTAACCTTGTCCTTCCTGATTTTATTCTGGCCATTTGGACTAGAGAAAAGAACAATAAACCGCCACTTGGACAATCTTCTGTGAAAGGGTGACAGGCATTTGGCGGCTGAGATTGTCCCTGTCTGTGCCCCAACACTTCTTGATGCCATCTCTTCCTCCATATTCCAGCATCCAGTCAGGAGCCAGTGCATGAGGACTTTTAATACATGGTGAAAAAGAGTTTAGAAAGATGCTGCTGTAAATCTGTCTTTGCCTGATAGGTTGAAAGTGACACTGTGAAAATGTACATGATAGTGGTGGTGGTCACAGGGATGATGGAAATGATACTGATGATGGCACCACCTATGTACATGGTGCTATAGAAAAATAAAAATAACCAACTTTGCCAAAGCATATAATCTGTATTAGTGGTTGGTGAGATGTGGCTTTTAGATGTTACAGGACTACAACTCCTATCAGCTTTAGTTTAACCAATAGTGATGAATGATGGGAGTTGCAGTCCAGTGGCACTCAAAGGATCACAAAATGACCACTGCTGATGTGTAGACATGAAACCCCTGCAAGATGACTTAGATCTTTCTTTCTTTAAAAATTGACAATCTAGTTTTCTTTTGAGCATGTATACAACTTATGGTTAGCAGTCCAAATAAGATTCCAACAGATGGGTGTTCACACACATCATTAATTCAGGCATCATCATGCTTCCTTAACCATTGTTTGGTGTAATGTCTGGATGAAACCACTATGCCATCAAGATGCGCTACATAAGAAATTCCTGTAATTCTAGAAACTCAGTAAAGCAAACTTGGTTGCACTGGCATTGTTGATTAGTTATGAATAAAGCTAATTAATTAACTCCTGTCAAATGTTCTGAAAAAAATCCATGATATATATAGTCATATTTGTCACTGCGAACATGATGAATAACATGCTCTGCAAAAAAGGCAGGTCTCTCTGTTCAGTTCTGCTTCATTACTGTAAAGAAATTTAGCTTTATTCCCAGTACATTTAAATTACAGATTCAATTACACAATAAATATTAGAGATATATCCCAGCAGCTTCCGACTTTATATAGCCTCCGCTTTATTAATTTGTATATGATTTGCAAGATGTCAGTGTGTCCCCCAAACAAGGTGATTTAAGAGCAAAACAAACAACAAAAAACTGACAGAACAACAGCAAAGAACAATGATTTAAATTTTGTTGCAGATCATTTTTTTTACCTTAGTAAAGCATTGCTTACCATGATAATATTTACATTTTGTTAGGGCTGCATCTATTGGGCCTTAATAAACTTTGGCTTAAATTAGGGGTGGGGATTATTCAGTGCTCCAGATATTGACGGACTGCAACTCCTGTGAGAACAGAGGGGAGGGTCTACTCAGAGACAGCTCCCAGGCTCTGGAACTGCCTTCCTCAAGAGGTTAAAATGGCACCTTCCCTTCATAGGCAGGTGAACGTCTTTCTGTTTTGGCAGGCCGTCGATGGCTGACTGCTCAAAGGGAAGGAGCCTTTCAGGTGCTATTGTTGCTTCCCCCCACATCCCACTATCCTGATTTGATCAGCACAATTCTGCTAAATCCTCTGCCACACCACTTTTCAGCTGCTTTGAAAGTGTTCCTGTTTCCCTTTCCTCTTCTACTTTCCCCGTGTCCTCCAATAATTGCTGCAAACTCCCTAAACTGCAAAACCCAGGATTCCACAGGATGTTGAAAGTAGAATAATAGCACTATAATAGTCTAGTGTGGAAATGGTCTCAGTGGGGTGAAAAGAGAGGAGGGGCAGACTCTTGCCCTTCCCAGTAGGGTCAGGCAAAATACAGCCTCTCCCTAGCTTGTATAGTCATCCTTATTAACAACATTTTGCTGTCTTAGCCACACTCTCATATTGCTCGGCTACACCTTCTTCTGGTTTTCATCTCTGAAGTATAGGAAGGCATCATGTTCTTAATATATGTTGTTTTTCTTTTTTAATGGTTTGCTTTAACTGCTTTTATTGATCGTCTAATTATATTTTAATTATATTTTTTAACTTGTATGGTGTAGTTTCTGTAGCTGTCGCTGTTTCAACATTTGTAAAGCACCTCGAGTCCCAGGCTAGGAAAAAGGTAAAATATAAATGAATTAACAACAACAAGAACAATAATAACAACTCCAAGAAGCCCTAGGCAGCACAGCCAATGGTCAGGACTGCTGGGTCTTGCAAGTAAGCAGCATCTGGAGCGCTGTGTGATCCCTATCTTTCATTTAAAATCTACTAAATTGTTTTTAAAAAACAACTAATATTAGTACAACTGATTAGATGCAGTGGGAGTCTAAATCCAATTGCTAATCTCAGCAAGATTACATCTACTGAATCATTGGAAATTTGTCAGTTTGTCAACACATTTGTCAGTTCCAGTTATTTAGAGGATTTCTTCTGTTTCGAATTAACACCTAGAATCATAGAACTGGAAGAGACCACAAAGGCAATTGAGTCCAACCCCCTGCCATGCAGGAATACACAGTCAAAGCATTCTGACAGATGGCCATCCAGCTTCTATTTTAAAACCTCCAAAGAAGGAGACTCCGCCACACTCTGAGGCAGCATGTTCCACCATCAAACAACTCTTACCATCAGGAAGTTCTTACTAATGTTTAGATGGAATCTCGTTTCCTGAAGTTTGAAGCCATTGTTTCGTGACCTAGTCTCTGGAGCAGCAGAAAACAAGTTTGCTCCATCTTCCATATCACATCCCTTCACATATTTAAACATAGCTATCACCTCTTAACCTTCTCCTCTCCAGGCTAAAAATACCTAGCTCCCTAAGCTGCTCCTCATAGGTCATGGCTTCCAGGCCTTTTACCATTTTGGTCACCCTCCTCTGAACACATTCCAGCTTGTCAATATCCTTCTTGAACTGAGGTGGCCAGGACTGGACACAGTATTCAAGGGGGGGGTCTGATGAAAGCAGAATAGAGTCGAACTATCACTTTCCTTGACCTAGACACTGTACTCCCATTGATGCAGCCCAGAATTGTATTGCCTTTTTTAGCTGCTGCATTACACTTCTAACTCATGTTCCACTTGTGGTCTACTAAGACTACTAGATCCCTTTCACATATATTGTGGTCAATCTTATATATGTGCATTTCATTTTTCTGCCCAAGTGTAGTACTTTGTACTTTTCCCTGTTAAAATTCATTTTGTTAGTTTTGGCCCAGCTCTCTAATATCTGTTAAGATCATTTGGAATTCTGATAATCTCTTCTGGAATCATTTCCTGCTAGTTTGGTGTCATCTGCACATTTGATAAGAGTGCCCTCGACTCCCTCATTCAAATAATTGATAAAGCTGTTGAATAGCACTGAACCCAGGACAGAACCCTGTGGCACCCCACTAGACACTTCTGTCCACAATGAAGAGATATAGGCCTGAGTTCCTAACTACACATTTGGCTAATTTGTGCCACTGTAAATGCTATTGGGCTATAACTCCCATAACCCCTCACCACTGACTATGTTGTCTATGGCTGATGAGAACTGAAATTCTGCACCTTCAGGAGGCATGATGTTGCCCTTCTAGTCTCTTTAAACATTACTGAGTTTTCTTCTCAAAGTTCATATTTTGGAGCAGTATCATTATTGCATTTTTAAAAAAACTTGAGATAGTATTTGTTTAGGTAGGCTTCAGGAAGCACTTTGAAAAGTCCCTTTTTTGCACCACAACCTGCAGAAATGGCTAGTGACCGTGCTTGCTGAGGAGTTCTGGAGGCTGTGGTTCAGAGCTGAAGTGTCAGCTGTTCACTAAGCAACAGGCTTTTGACCGTTATTAATCACAGCCAAGAGACAAAGAAAGCAGAGGTGTCACATAATGTGGGACAAACAGAAGTTATTCAAGCCCCATCAAATTTTGGAACTGCAATTGATGCACTGCTTGTGCAAAAACTGTAGATTAAAATGTATCGTATCCTAATATAGTAGCAGCTTCTACTGTTGGCAAAGGCATTCAGATGTCCCTCTCCTCCAGAGAGTATGTTATCAGAGGAGAAAACCAATCTGGACACATTTGTTAAGCAGAGAAGCAGTAGCTGCAGGGAGCTTGCTTCTCTCTTGTTCCTGGAAGTCACACTTGGCTGGAGAATAAAACAGGGAGCACACACTTCCCCTATCCAACAGGCAATCCAACAGTGTGCAATCTGTTGTAAGCCATCATGAGCATCAATCTATTACAAGATAGGATAGAAACCTTCCAAACTAATAAGTAATAGCTGTTTTGTTATTGGGGCCAGTGTTTGGTAGTGGTTTGAGTGTTGATCTAGGGGTATTTTTGTTTTTGTGTACCTTCAAGTTGTTTCTGACTTATGGAGACCCTGGGGTAAACCTATTATGGGGTACTGTGAGGCTGAGAGTGTGTGATATGCCCAAGGTCACCCATGTCCCTGTGGGAATTGAACCCTGATCTCCAGGGTCATAATCCAGTGCTCAGACCCCTAACTATGTTGGCTCTACTTCCCAGTTGGACATGGAAACCCACTGGGTGCCCTTGGGCAAGTCACACTCCCTTAGGCGAAGTGGAAGGCAAGAACAAACTGTTCTGAAAAAATCTTGCTGAGAAAGCCCTTAGCATCACTATAATTCAGAAAAAACTTGAAAGCATTAGAATCTTAGGCCCTTTCCACACAGCATTTGCCATGCAAAAGGACACCTGGAGCAGCGCGCAATTGTGAGGAGCGATCTGCACGACGCACTCACAATCACGCAATGCTCCAGGGGCTGACAGGCACCGATCGCGCACCTTTTCATTTTCGGCTGAAAGCCAAAAATGGTGTGCGATCGCACATTGCTCCCGGGCCCTGCACGCACTTACCTGGCATACGGAACCTCTGGAGCCACACCAGTCGTGTTTCCTGCCCCAGTGCAGAAGGAAGAGGCGGGGCTCTTGCGCGAGCAGGCAGCTTGTGCAGAGCTGAAGCAGCAGGGATGCAAGAGCCTGTCGCCGGAGGCTGCTCGCGCGATCCCCGCTCCCCAGCGCCGGAAAAAGGTAAGGTGCGGAAAGGGCCTTATTCTCTGTGTATACATTGTTATGTTACCTGGAGAGCTCCATTCTTTCACAGAAGGACAGTACTTAACAGATTTGAGGGTATAAATGAAGAAGGTAATTGGAGACTCCAAAATCTAGAGGTTGTTGCTCACTTGATTTGTGTTTCTTGGTAGAGATGGAATTCTTCACTAATTTTGTACTCAGAGGAAGCAATAAGTAATTTTAGCACTGAAAACTCTTCAAAATAAGAGTAGTTGAGGTTTAGGACTTCTGTGCAAAATTTAGATATGATATTTTCGCACATTTTCTACATAGTCAGTCCTCTGCATTTGTGGGTTTCACTTTCATGGATATGATTATTTGTGAGTTTCTCCAATCTCTGCTCCCCACCTCAGGTATTTCTTTTCCAGGGGAACCTTCCCTCTTGGAGACTCCAATCAGGCCATGCATCCCTTTAAAAACTGGCCTCTGGTCTTCTGCCTCCTGACCTGGTTTGGACCCTGGGTGTTTGCTGTCCCCATCATGCCTCAGCCTCCTTCCCACCGAAACAAACACAGATTTTGACATTTGTGTTTTCTTCACTTTTGTGAGGGTCTTGTGCCCTAGAGAATGTGGAGGGTTGACTGTAGTACATTTTATGCTCAAAAATGCTGCATCCTGCACATAAAACAGAATTTTCTATGCAAAAAACCATAAACAAGCAAAATAAATAAATAACCCAGGTGTGTATCATGGAGAATACATCCTGAACTGCAAAGATTCTGGTGATTCTAGTATTCTCCTTGTTTTCCAACAGTTGAGAAAAATGTTTTTTAACCCTTTTTTGCATATTCTTTCCATCCCTACTTCCTGGTCTTATTATGCAGATCAGATTTGGGTCCTCTTTGAATCTGTCCTCTTGCTGGATACCTCTCTCTCTCTCTCTCTCTCCCTCTCAATCTCCCTCCCTCCCTCTCTCCTTTTCCCTCTCTTTCCCTTCTGTCCATCCATCCATCCATCCATCCATCCATCCATCCATCCATCCATCCATAACAGAAACTGACCACTAGAACAATTCCAAAGGATAGCTTCTGCCTCTCATCTGTGTTGTCATCTTGAAAGTGATGATATTGTAGATACCATCATTTTCAAAGGAAAGGCCACACAGCCTTTTTCAGTACTGGTTTACAGAAGATGTACTTTCTAACACCTGTTTTAGAACTAAAATGTGGGGTAGGGGAGAACCAGTAACTTTATTTTTCTGTAACTCTGTAGGAGAAATTAGAAGAACCAAAGATCTAACTTTTTTTTAGGGGGAAAAGTGTTATTTCTGTCTCTCACTCTGACAGACCAGAATCTGGAGAAAATGGGAGCTTTGAGCCATAAGCTCTTACATTCTAACATAGTTTGCTAAGGTTGCCAAGTCACTATTGCAGTGTGCATGAGCTCGGACAGTTTTATAAAGCTACCAAATTTGATAGAAGTCAAAACTTCTGGGCTCCAGTTGGTCCTGCAGCCTCATTTCCCAGTCCTTGCTACATAACCCATTCCCCAGTGTCTTGGCATCTTAGGGAACAAAATATGCTATATAACATTCACGGTGTCAGCTTATTCATTTGGAAGAATTTCCCTAGCACCAGGAGGCACAAATAACAGAGGTACAAACAATTTTGGGTTAGCACATGTGAAACCATTTTAGGCCTCCCTTCACAGTGTTTGACCATCCTTGCAACTATAGTTCCAAATACCTGGGAACCATTTATTTCACCCCTAGAACCCATCATATGCCATTCTTACCTAAATGAATCTGGATCTGGTCAGAAACACATCTCCTGTTTTATAAAAACTCTTTTGAATTGTTGATTTTTCTGGAGGGCGCAAATAAAAGAAACAAGGATTTATAAAAGGAGGATCTGCTTTTTAGTTAAATTTATTGGAGACAGGGCATGGTCAGGGAAGGAGGCTGAATCTGAAAAAAAATGATCCTGGGACTGGATGCCATGGACCTAGGGTCTCTTTCTTCAACTTGAACATTTAATAAAAGGCTGCTGAAAGGATCCGAAGTCTACTTGCTCTTTCTACACCTCCCAGTTTGACCCCCTGCCCCGCCCATACATATCAGCCTTAAACTGGCATAGATTTGCTTTCTTCTATTAAAACTAGTGAAGTGGGTTTAAATGCAAAATGTAAGAGAACAAAAATAATTTTTTTAAAAAAGCTTTACCTGGAGATATTGGAGTCTCTTCTGTTGTTCAGGAACATACAACAGATCTTTAGCTTCTTTAACCATTTTGGGACCTGATTGTATTCATTTGTGATTGGATCTACCAAAAGTCAGAGTGTAAGAATTTTCTCTTTAATGTTGGGGCTGTACTACATTTCACTGTAAATTTCTTGTCTCTGGCATCTAGTATCTGTATACAGAGAACTTTTTGCTTGAGAGAGCATTCAGCCATCTAAATTCCCACCTGTAATCTGAGGTAGTTTCAAATGAGAATTGGACATCTGTTGATGGCAAACCTAATGAGGATAACTCAATGCAAATTAAACATTTAGAAGTATCAAAAATATGTTTATTAATTTTTAGCATCTTTGCACAGCCCACACAATATCTTCTGAGGACTTCCAAACTTTAAAATAACAAAGCACCAACACTTAAGCATTAGACTTCCTCAGCCCCAATCACTATGTACAAATTAAATAGATAAGAGAAAAATAGCAATGATAATCTGGTGCTTGCACCAGAAAATTAAATCCTGGTGATTTGAAATGGCTTGAAAATCATATTGAAACACCCATAAAAGCTCCTTAAAAACAACTTTCACCTAGTACTAGAAGGCCACATCACAGATATAGACAGCCTCTCTGTGGTACCACCCCTGAAAAGGCTGTATTTTTGCCAGATGTCCGTTGCACACTGCTTGATGGGAGCACTATGAAAACATCATCTGAAGAGGTATTTAGAGACTTAGAGATTTAGAGAATATACAGAAAGCAGCAGTGTTTCATTGAACATGGACCCAAGCTATTTAGGGTCTTGGAAGTTAAACAAGTGATTTGCTTAATGTGTGGAAACAGACTGGCAGCCAATGCCAAGGGACTATTACAGTGCTCCCTCTGCTGGGGTGATCTCTGCACACACAAAAGTGTGTGTCCTATTATTGTCAGTGTATCCTATTATTGACAATGGACGCATCAGGTGCTCGCCTGCGCCAGCATGGGTGCACACCTGCTGCATCCACTGATGATAATGGGATAGAGCGTTTGTGTTTTTGTTCAACGCAAGGGCTTCTGGAATGGAACCCCCACCAATATAGAGGATGCATTGTACTGGCATAACTGAAACATGGTATCATAGAATTGGGAGAGACAGCAGGGGCCATCTAGTTCAGTCCTCTGGCATGGAGGAATAGAGAGCTGAAGCACCCTTGAGAGACAGCCATCCAAATTCTGCTTTAAGATTCCAAGTTCATTCCACTGTTGAACAGCTCTTACCACCAGGAAGTTCTTCCTAGTATTTACATGGAATTTTTTCTTCTGGCCACTTGAGTCAAGTAGCTGTGAAATAGTTTTGCTATAAGATGTAGTTTCTATTTTTTTTTTAAAAAAATATGAATTTACTAAATGGCTAATAGAAGTACACAGGAAAAGTTCTTAGTTCCATACTATGATATTCCAGGTAGACTTTTTCCCCTAGGCTATTTGAGTCCAATAATCATGAAATGTATTTGCTACAAGATGTTTTTTGAGGGGATTTTATTTTATTTTACTTTATTTCATTTGCTTTATATAACATCCATTTGTGACTGCCATTCCGTATATGCCAGTATCTACTGCAATCAAGGACAGCTCTGTATAAATTGCTTTGTGTGGGGTTTGCACCAGTTTCAAGATGTCTCCTTTTGATTCAGTAGCCTAAACATGATTGCTTGATGGATGTGACCTTTTCATCTTGCCATATTAGTTAAGGCAGGTGGCCTAGCTCATGTTACTGAGCACAAAGGTTGTCTCATTCCCTGCATTAGTCATTTCTTTTTTCAGTGATGAGATAATCCCAGGAAGTAAAGAAAGTATCAGGGGAGGTAGGAGAGATCTTGAGTGCACCTTGTAATGGGTGTCACTTGCCACTGAAACAAGGCTTGCTTGCAAGGATCTTGTATGTATTGTACTAAGAAAAGAAGAATTTGCTTTACTGCATGAAAAATGTGTGCTCAGTCTTTTACTAGCACAGTTTTGCCACAGTAATGTGTGTGTGTGTGTGTGTGTTTGTGTGTTTGTATGTTTTTGTTTGTGTTTGTGTAGGGAAACCATCTGATCCTAGATGATTTTCCCTATAGTTATCATTTGATCAAAGGCCTCAATATCTCATGTAGTATTTAAATATGAATAAATTAAATGATGAGAGCTAGTGTGGTGTAGTGGTTTGGATGTTGAACTATAAATCTGGATGCCTCAGTATTTTAGTCTGAACTGTGCCTTTGTTTAACATGACTGATAGTTTCCTCCTGGAATGAGAAACCAACATGGGAGTATTTTTAATTTTTTTAATTGTCTTTTTATGTTAAATAATGGTATTTATATGTCACTTAAAAAAAAAAGGTAGCTGAATCATTGTATGTATTTTATTGTATTCTAGGTAGCCTTGAGTGCCTTTGTGAGCCGAGACTATTTCTAACTATTAAAACGATCCACCAGAAGTAAGCCCATATGGTATAAATAAAATGAAACATATGACTACTTAATGGTCCATTCTCTACTGTCAGCTGGGGTCGACAACCAAGATCCATGGCTCAGTGAGCAACCATAAACCTCTCAGTTTTGAGGCACATGTGACAAGGCAGCGGTGAAGCATATTGATTGACAGATGCGGCTGTAGCAGAATGAGTTTCTGTTTGGAAAGCTTCGCTGTGAGGTATAATATTGCAGCACTATTTTCACTTGACTACTTATAAAGAAGAAGAAGCCAACAGGGGCAGCACAACAACTTCCTTTAGAAGGGGTAGTAAATCTCTGGATGATTCATTTTTCATTTATTTATTTTGGGTTTTCCCTTGACTCCTGACACTATCATGCCTTCTCTTTATGTCAAAAAAGCCCAATGAAGAGTACACACGCAAACACATAACATAATTTAAATTTTGCCCCCAAAAGAGATTAAGCTTTTTGAATTACAGAGCCCTGCAGCAAAAATGCCTCACTGGTGAGAACACAGATAAGCAAAATTCTGAAACCTCAAAGTTCCCCAAATCTAGATCCTATATGTAAGTGGATGTTGCACTGATGGAGAATCCTTGGTGAATTTGGGTTAAATTTGCAATCCATTCTTCTGCTAGTGCTGCATCCTCAGGAGATTAAATTGGTTCCTTCTTGAGACCAAAATGTAGAATAACATTTTATGGAGGCCATAGCCCAGTGGCAGGGCACACCACCTGCATACAGAAGGGCTGAGGCTGCTTTGAGGTGAGGCTTTTATTGTTCAATTGCCCTGCATTGTTCTTGGAATTTTACAAGGGACGTGGCTGTTTTGCTTTCGTAGCCCTCTTGTGTTTTAGAAGTGTGGAAAGTGAAAAATCGGGGAGCAAATACAGAGATAGGACTACTTGCCTTCCATTCTCTGCCTAACCTTTTCTATAATTGTGTCCCCCATTCTCAGCTAGCTTTTCCTTCTAGCTGATCAGTGGTGTTTTGAAGCCTCACTGTTTGCTACGGATATACCCTTAATTTCTCAGGCCCCTTCCAGTCAGTGATCCCCAAGTTTTCTTTGGCCATTTCTGCACTACACTCTTATAGTGTGATTATTCCACTTTCAACATCCTATGGAATCCTGGAGTTTGCAGTTTCGGGAGGGGCTGGCCGGCCCCTCCCGAAACTGCAAACCCCAGGATTCCAAAGGATGTTGAAAGTGGAATAATTGCACTATAAGAGTGTAGTGCGGAAATGGCCTTTGTCAAATGACTTATGGTTTTTGTGGATACTGAGCATGCAAAATTCTGCAAAATATAGATTGCCCCAGGCTTGCCAATATTTTCCTGCTATGTGTGGAAAGTACTGTTATGACTATACAAGGATCAGCAGCCACTTCTGAAAAGTGATAATTGAACAGGGTGTGAGTGGTGCGATTCTGCAGGTAAAGACTGCTTTTCAAGGCCATTATTTTCAAATCTTGTTGACCTTATTTACTTGAAAACATTTTTACCCTGTGTTCAGCTCAGCACTCCCAGGGCAGCTTAATATTTTATCACTTAAAAAAAAAAAGACACACTCTATCCACAGCTTAATAACATTAAAAGGTGGAGAGTGGAGAAAAAGGGAAGAGAAAAAAAAATGAAGCTCAACCACAAATTTATTTATGCATCAGTTCTTAAAGTTCAGTTGTAGTTCTTAATGGCCAACTGTCACAGGAACAATTAAATAAGAGGGGCTCTCTGCAGACTGGTGGAATGGCCATTTTCTCCATGTTTCCTTTTGCTTCAGCCTGATAGAATGGTTGCTGCCAGGTGACAGTTGAGAGATAGATCTGATCTTTGGGTGTAGTTGATGGTCATTTCCCAAATTTCCCTCTGATGAAGCGTGGTAGAACGTTCATAGTCCAGGGCTCTTTCACATTACACAATTATAGCATTCTATTCCTCTTTAGGTACCATGGGAACATCCCATGGAATCTTGGGATTCACAGTAGAAGGCATTTAAAAGTCTCTGCCACAGAGGTCTAACACCCTTCCATACTACAAAGCCCAGGATTCCACTGGATAATGGGCTGTAACTTCAGGTGGAATCATAGTACTTGCGACAAAAAAAGGGGGGGGGGTTTGCCCAGCTATATAACCTCTTCCCAGTGCAGCAGAAGTAGTAGCGCTGCCACCAAGTCTTTCTCTGAAGAGCCAGTCTCCCTTTCCTTTCCTGAGGATGACTCCACACCCTTCCCCTCTCCCTTATGTTTACTGGGAGAAGAAAAATTACTTTTTTTTTTAGCTGAGTTTGTGGTAGACGTCATCATGGAGACGTGTGACCAGGGTTTCCTACTGTCCCTCAAAAAAACAAAACAAGGATTCATGAGGGAAAATTCTTTAATTAAAAAAGAAGAAGTAAATGGTGTACTAAAAGGTAACTGAAGGTATATCAGGCAACCTTGAGTTGCTCAAAGCACTGGCTGTCTGTGTGGGTCTGTCTGTGGCTGTCTTCTGGCCGCAAGAGGAAAAACCAAACTCATTAGACAAAGGCAAACAAACAAAGTTATTCTCCAACTCCACATGTTGCCTTCCTCAGCCCTCCAGTTTCTTTCAAAAGAATGGGAAAACCTAACATCTCTGGCAGTGGCAGAGCTTGGAGTGTGTGGAGGGGTGGGTGGGAGGGGGCGTGGTTATGGTACAACGGGCATGGCCATGGTGTGTGTGGGTGTGGCCGTGGTGCATGGGGGCATGGCCAGGGCATGTGAGGGCATGGCTATGGACCAGGACGCCTCAAAAACTTTGCCACCTGGGGCAAATCACCCCCATCACCCCCCTGTCCCTGCGCGACTGATCTCTGGCTAGACAGTCTCTGATTTCCTTGTAATCCTTCCTGGGATTCCTTCCCTTGCTCTGACTTAGAGCAGTTAGCTGCATGCTTACACCACATGTCCCCTCCTTCTCTTCTTCTTCCCAGAATCCTCTTACTTTTTTTCTGTTCTCAATTCCCATTGGCTAATAAAAGCCATGTGGGCCAATCTGGTCTCTTGCCCATGATCTGTAGCTCAGGTTCCCTGAGTTAACTCTTTGTACAGCCTGGCCCCCATGGTCTTACAGGGTCATTACAGTACTGTAATTGTTCAGTGTAAAAGGGCCATAGTTTTATAGGGGAAAGAAGAACGTGATGGAGCTGGTCTTTCAGAAGATCTCGTGGAAGAGTTTTCCATGTCTCCTGCCACTGCCTAATGGAAAAGCAAGGGTGGGCCAGAGGGAACTGATACTTCAGGGTATATAAAATGTTTATTCCCATTATTTTTTAAAAAATAAAACCAAATTGGCTTGTAATCAAATTAAAAACGTACAACAGATTATCTGTACTTGAAAATAGAAAATCTATTGGAAATATAAAATCAATATACATGAATAAAATACATAGTTGGCCTGGACAATTGCAAAATAGTTGCATGTATCTTAATTTTTCATGAGCTTGGGACTTTTCTCTGAAGCAGAATCATTTGGGAGGTGCTCCCTATTTCTAAACTTTATCCTGACTACGTTGAGCTGTTTTGTTGTGATATTTAGCTATAGGAAACATTTGCTATTTATGGAACATCATTTCTGGCATGTTAATTCAAGCATTAGAATATCTCTTGCTTACTGTGTGGGCATAAGGTACAACCTTGTTCAAACAGTAAAGAAAATAGTAGAGAGCAGTCAGTTGAAACTGTGGCACAAAATGGATGCCATAATGATAAATACACAGGGAAACATTTATTTCTGCATTTTCTTTCTTATTTTTCAAATGGAAACAATGAAGACAAATTAGGGTATGTTATATAAGTTCCCCAGCCATACCGTTTGTTGGAAAGAAACATGCATGAGCAGCTATTTGTATTTATTTATGCCTTTTTTCTGTTTCAACAATAATAACTCAAAGAAAAGATGAGCCTTGTTGCAGCAGGTGGGAATTGCCCGAACACAACTTACCTCTGTGACACTGTCACGCATACCTTCCTTCTCTTCTTTTCCCCTAATCTCTCCATTTCTCTTCTTGAGCTGGTGCCACTGTGAGCCTGAGGGTGGAGTCTCTGTCTCACACAGTACCACCAAGTGACATTTTAATTGCTTTTTATATTAGATTTTAATTGCTCTCAGCTTTTGGTTGAAAAGTTGGGAAACTATAACAAATTAAAATAATCCTGTGAGTAGTTGAAGCACAGATTGTAAGCTGAGGAGTGATTAGAAAATACTATGCTAAAGACATTTTCCAAAATCCATTTTAAACTGGATTCAGGCCATGTTTAGCACCAAAACCTTCTTGGCTGCCCTTTTGGATGACCTCTGGGGAGAGAGATGAGAGAAAACAGCCCTGTTGGATCTTCCTGACCTCCCAGTGGTATCTCAAGATTGAATGTAATGACTCTACCTTACAAGGATAGTTTCAGAAGCCACAGGTCTCCCAGACTTATCTGAGGATCCTTTTTTGTGCCCTGTGAAGGTGTGGCAGGCCTCCATGTGCCTCTTTAGATGCCTTTTCCTGGAAGCCCACATGATTTCATGGGCTTCCCTGGGATGAACAGACCACATGGACAATTGCTTTATTGTACCAACCTACAATGGTTTTGACATTGGGCAAGATCCAATTCAGGGGAAAGTGGGATCATGTGTACATTGTTCCCAGTTTGGCAGCCCAGTTGAAGAACCTTGTCATGAGATGTTCAGAGACACATCCAACTCAGAAGCTGTCAACCCCACCTCTTTCCCAGATGACAGACAACCATTGTCTTCTGGCCACGTGGAATCCCATATATGTCCAGGTCTTCTCTAGCAGCCAAGTTGGTTATGGGTTGCCACTGGTCAGCAGGCAGGGCTTATGCCTGGAAGTTCGTGAGTAGATAACCGCCATGTGTGTGATTTGTGTGAGTTCCTTCAAGTTGCCTGTTGACTTATGGTGGTCCCTTGAATTTCATAATGTTTTCTTTGGAAAGAAATACTAAGAGGTGGTTTTTTTTTCAGTTCCTTCCTCTGAAATATAGCCTATAGTACTTGGTGTTTTGTGGTCATCTCCCAACCACACACTAACCCAAGCTGACCCTGCTTAGTTTCTAGGATAAGTCAGCATCTGGTCCTTTTAGGATATTTAGGCTTAGAATTGCCATACTATACTACAATTTCAGTATTAAGGCTACAAGTGGTGTACTTGTATAGTGGGCCCCTCAATCTCCCCTGTGCTTTTTAATAGCTGCCTGAGGATTCTGGATGAAGTCCTCAGTGGGCTGGAAGTGCAATATCATCAGTGTTCAGATGAGGCCATGCAGCTGCCAAACAAGTATCTAGTTTCAGAAATGGGTTGGTCAAGGCTAAGTTGAATCCTGACAAAGTAGAAGAAGTGCAGGTAACTGGCTCTCAAATGTAATAAATTAGTATAACCTATTCTATATGGTGTTAAACCTCTGAAAAACTGAGGGATGTAGTCAGGAAGAACTCTTTGACCCTTGAAGTCCCTGGGGCTTTGGTGGCACAGTTTTTATGCTTCTTCAGTTACAATCATGCATAGACAAAGACAGCATTATTATAGTGATCCATGCTCTGATAGTCTTCTACGATTACCTCATCACAGTATACAGTCCTCCCTCCACATTCTCAGGTTTTATGTTCACAAATGTGATTATTGGCAAGTGTGCATGCTTCCCCCACAATTCTTCTCCTTCCATTCCTAAGCCTTTTGCCCTGTGGTAAGTTCTCTGAGGCAAAACAGAAGGAAATGCAGGGGAGAAGGCTCCCAGGAGCCTTCCTTTCTTCCTCCAGAGTTTTATCCCCTCCCCTTCCCATCCATTTTCTCCACACTGGGGCAAAATGCATGGGAAGGGGGAGGGGGAACTCTGGAGAAGGAAAAGAGGGCTCTTGGGGGCCTTTCCCCCAATTCCCTTTCATTTTTCTTGGAAATGGGAAGGGGGGAGTCATGGCAAGGAATGGGAGAAGGAACAGGTGAGGGAGTTATTCACAATTTTTCCACTTTCGTGAAGGTTCTATGTCTCAAACCCTTGTGAATGTGGACAGAGGACTTTATATAGTATATATAACACACTAGCTTCAATTACTGCAGAATATGAATGGCCAGAATTCAGTGTTAAATAGACATGTGGAATCATGTTTCATGAGTTTGAGAGGAGTTTTGCTAGCTTCCAAGCTCAATTCAGATATGATTGATTCCTATAGTTAGTCATACATTAAAGTGATTTTTTTTTCTTGTTCATTCTGGATTTCATTCATAGCAAAGCCTCCTATTTTCTGAACCTGAGGACACCTGCTAGGAGCATTCCAAGGGCAGGTTAGTCAAGGCTTTCTTTCTTCACCAATACAGAAACCCTCTTGTCTATTGAGAAAAATATCCTGGCAGTTCCACTGTTTCCCCCTAAGTAAAGGATACTTGTGTTCAAGTGGTCTAGCAAAGTGAACGTTGCAGCAGAATAGCTGAAATGCAATAGGAGATATAAACCTAGCCTTGCTGATATGACCTGTTGGCTGCTTTGTAGTTATCATTTATATTTTATAGTTTCCATTATCAGACATGTAGAGTTGCTGCAGTCAAACTTAAATGCATCTATTTCTTTAAGGTTATATAAGTGGCAACAAATTTATAGAGCCCTAATAAAAAAAGATAAACGGTGTGGAAATTTGAGGACAGGATAAGGTAAATTGCTTTTTACAACATGGAGATGTACATACATCAGGCAGTGTCTTGTCTGGGGGTGCTCAATAAATGTCTGCTTCAGGTAGAAACCAAGGCAGGCCTTCCCCTGGATGTATCCAGTCCTAAACATAAGCTCTAACAGGGCTGATTTTGCTCTCTCACATTCTAGATTTATGTGGCTCTAGTCACAGAGCAGCTGGTAGCGTACATACAAGCTGAGTCAATCACACCAAAGCCATCTTTTCCTCACTCCCCCGGGCCATGTTGACTGGACCAATTAATAGTTCTTAACTGCTTTCAAAATGTAAAGCATGACATAAAGAGAATTATTATTATGCTGAAAGGTTGCCGACAAAGCACAAGAGACCTAGAAGGAATTGACTGCCAAGAGGGAAGTCATCTGGCCAACTGATGGCTGTGCTGGTGGTGGTTTTTTTCCCCCATTGTTGGGGTTGTGACCCTCAGAATCTTTCTTGATTCTCCCCTTCACTGGAAACCTGGTATTTCATGTTCTACATAAGCCTTGGGATGAGCAAAATTACATTCTGAAGTCAGACTTATAAGAAGATTAGGCTTTCCTTTCCTTTCCTTTCCTTTCCTTTCCTTTCCTTTCCTTTCCTTTCCTTTCCTTTCCTTTCCTTTCTTCCTTCTTCTTCATCTTCTTCTTCTTTTTGCAAAGCATATCAGATTGCGGGACAAAGGAAGAATCTATCATAACAGGTTGAACTGGAATTAAAGCCCTAGGTTCATGCCCTATCTTTATTCCTCACAACACTGTTATGCTATGGCAGACTGACAAGATGGATATGCTTTTTGTGCTGGGTCAGGGAGGAGGCACTTTACCCTTTCCTTAGACTTTGGTTAAGGTAGGAAGAGTCCCTCTTGGTCTAACTAATGCTTCCCAAATTATCTGATGAGGGGAATCAGCAAATACTTTTCCCCCCAGTGTGACAGGGACTGTTACCATATTTGTGTCCGGTTTTTACAAATTGTTTCTTCAGTTCACGGAAGCTCACTGGGGGCAAGCAACCAATTATTTTATGAACTGCCATTTCTCCAGGGACCAGCACTTTTGGTAGTGCTGGCCCAGGGAAACATGCTGTAGCGTTTAACTCTGCTTGTGCTGCAGTTGTTGTATGCTGTCCTAATGCAGCATGGGAAGAGAGGAAAGATCTTCCAGATGGCCAGGGGGCTAAGTGATTCTCTGTTTCTCCTCTTCCAGTATTGTTTTGCCAATGATTTCATCTACAGCTAACAGATTTGCAAACAGCCATAGAATAAACAATTAAAAAGTATGTTGTTTTGAACTTTCAGCTTGGTGTCACATTGTATCATGATACAGAGTTGGACACTATTGTTTATGAGTTGTATAGTGAAAGAAAATGTAAGGAGCACTGCAAGGGTAGAACTGAGTGCTACTCTTAAAAATAAAAAAATAACATGTGAGGTAAATGTTGTCCATAAAATAAGAGGTAAATATTGGCCCATAATTTTCTTGGAATGCTGACATGGGCTATGGAGGAGGGCTTGGCAATGATATTAGCCTCTCCTTGTCTACTGATTATAGTTCATGTCCTCACTTTGTTTTAAAAAGTCCCTCACCTAGTTTCTGAAAGTCTCTCTAGGGATCCATTAAGAGATAAGAACTATGGTTAGTCTCCAAATTTATCAAGTTTGGGCCTAAGAACAAGTTCCACAAAATAGTGACTTGTTATGTGATGTGAGAGCTAAGGATGGAAAGAATATTAAAAAATGTTCAGAAAATGCATGTTTTTTTGAGTGCTGGGAAATGTGGAAGAGAAGAATGCTGGATTGATGAGAATCTTGGCGGTTTGGGACTCATTCTGTGAAAAATTTGCATGTGGTTGTTTTGTGCAGAAAACATCATTTTCTGAATGGAGAATTAAAAAAAATCAATTGCTATGCTTAAAATGCTGTTTTCTACACAGGATATTCTGAATAACATTTGCACATGATTGATTTGCAGAGAAAGCAGCACTTCCTGTGCAGAAAGCACCATTTTCTATGCAAGAATTAATATTTATACATCAAAATATTAATTTTCACCCATAAAATGCTGTTCTCTGTGATGAAAATGTTGTTATTTGGAGATTTATTTTGCAGAAATTTACACACAGTTGATTCACACAGAAAACATAATTTTATGGGCAGAAAACAGCATTTTATGTGCAGGACAATATTTCAGCATTGATATGTTATTTTTCACATAGAAAATGCTGTTTTGTGTGTAGTACGTACCATTTTCTGTGAAAAAAAATATGCACATTTTGTGCAGAATATATCCCAAATTAGCCTTCAAATAGCCTTCAAAAACTGTATGGTTTTCAAAGAATTTCTTGCAGTGGAAAGAAAATTACCGAAGTTACTCATTGCTACCTTTGAAAAGAAACTTAGTGAAGCATTACTTCCCTATTAAAAGTGCATGTACTTGTAATCCATTATGTCATATTTCAAGTGCAATTATTTCAAGTGCAACTCTGGACAGTATTAATCAGGTTAGAGCAGATGCCAGGTACCATTATAGTGGTACTTTGTTTGCTGTTTGACAAAAGTATTTGTTTTATATCTTTGGCAAAAGCTTACAGTGAGTTATATAGCACTGAAATAGAATGAAAAGAGTGTTTTAGGTAATCTACTCTATGAGAGCCAGCGTGATATAGTGGTTTGAATTTTAGACTATGCCCCTAGGGACAAGGGTTTGATTCCATACTCAACCATAGAAACCTACTGGGTGACCTTGTGTACGTCGTATACTCTCATCCCCAGAAAACCCTTTAGGGTCACCATAAGTCAGAAATGTCTTGAATGCACACAACAACAACAACAACAACAACAACTCCAGCTATAAGTTTAATGCAGAATAGTCAGAGCAAGAACAATCCAAAACGATTGCTCTGTGACCTCTGCTTGAAGAATTCAAGTGAGAGCAAGCATACCAACCAACCATTAGGTTCATTGTCAAATTGCTCCAGAGTTAGAAAGTCCAGCTAATAAAGCAAAGAAGCTCCTTGTTAAGCTCAGTCTGTGTCCATTGGAATAAATTTTATAGTATATTTTTGCTAGAGATGTGTCCGTGTATGAAATCCATCTCTGTAGACATTATTTATTTCTCTCCTCTATTTCTGGCTTGTGCCTGATTCCACTGGCTCTTCTAGGGGAGAAGGGGATTGAGATTAATCCCTTTCTTTCCTTATATTTTTCAGATGTGCAAATTTGTATGCATGTTTTACATTGTATGCATTGCTTTAATGCATTCTTTCTGTCAGATAAAACGTCTTTAAGCACCATCTTGTGAACATTGAAATATGTGCATTTTTCTATGCACACTTTTCAAATATATACATTTTTCCAGATATGTCTATGTCCAAACAGCCTGCCAAACTTGTGGATTCTGAAGTTCACTTTGTGTCACCCCAAGGTGAATTGAGGAAGTGTGGACTAAGACTAGCCAGTCGAATCTCAGGGCGAAAGGTGGTTCACACATCCCCAGTCTCAGATGGTTGACACATCCCTAGTCTCTTCAGGAGAACCACCTCAGCTAAGAAAAGACTCCTTTCATAGAACTATAATATCTTTTTACTGCTTCTGTGGGCAAATCTACACTGAAGATTTACATCAATTTTATTTTTGTTTGACTGTCAAAGCTTCCTCCAAAGAATGGCTTGAATTGTAATTTTCATGAGCGTTTTCGTCGGAGAATACGCATTCATCTCTATATTATTCTGTGGAGAAGCATGAATGTGTTGCTATTCACCTTTGTTGCCATGACTTGAATCCATGGCTGAAGTTAATCAACACATGCAACGTTTGAGTGATGTTTACCAGCATTAAAATTGATTAATGAACAGTTTTGGTTTTAATAACAGTTATTACATAGATTTCTCCTCTTTTTAGTAAGCATTTGAGATGTTTGTCCTATCCCAGAAATATCATGAACTGGCATGGGCTTTGTCATTAATGTTCTATACAATGTCTTGCAGATTTGTGAGTGAATAGTAGAAGGCACAGTAACAACATGAGTATAATGCCTTACTATATATAGGGACAGTCCACAACAGCAGTCTATGTGAATGGAATCAAAATACTAGAGTTTCAGGAGGATCAGTAAATGAGATATACGTATATATGAAATAAACACAAATATTTCTATACTGAAAGTATCACAAAAAAAAAAAAGCTTTCTGAAGAAGGGTTTAATTTCCTTCCTTCCTTCCTTCCTTCCTTCCTTCCTTCCTTCCTTCCTTCCTTCCTTCCTTCCTTCCTTCCTTATTTCTTTTCCTGATTGCCTGGGAACTGAATCCTGTTGCTAGTACTAAGATTAAACCTATAGAATAAATGGAATTTACGTAATTGTTGACTCACCATTCAAAAACTGATTTGTTCAGTCTTCTCTAGTTTGGACTAACTAATTGGATGCAGTATGTGACTGCTGTCTGAAATCTGACACAGTGGAGCATGAGGACCTGTTAATGCTTCCAACATCAGAATAATGTGCTGATGCTACCTGCTCTTAAGTAGTGATATGCAATATCATGCCCAAATAGTCTTGTGTTGTATGCTCAGTGTTAAATCTAAGTGATCAAATCACACAAACAAAACTGGTCAAGTGCACCAAGAACATCTGTTTTCCAATTTTTGATCTCTTTAAAAGGGCATCTTCTTTTAAAAGCTTATATTTGAGTCTGCAAGGTTTTTGAACTCTTTTGAGCTATGCTGAAACAAACTGGACTTTGTTATGGGGAAGATGTGGGGAAATAAAAGATATCAAAAACCATCGTTCTATTTCCATTGTTCTGGATGAGAATTCTATTCCATAAGCAGCAAAGTGGCTGAAGTGTAGAAGGAGATAATCAACAACTGAGGAATCCAACAGTTAGAAAAATGTGTGTGTGTGTTTTTGTGTGTAGAAGTCAATGTTTGGTTAAAATCCTCTTTTAAATAAATCTCTGAAGGGACCCCTCCCCATCAGCCCAGCGCATGGTCAAATCATAATGAACTCTAGAGGGCAGAGCAGATGGGAATAGTGATGGAGAATGGAAGAGATGAGTGGAAATCTGAAGTAATCTGTGTGGCAATCTGAAGTAAATTAATGATGACTTCTTAAGTCATTAGTTCATTAATTTAGCTAGCTAGTTATTTAATAAGTAATAAAATTCCTTGATCAGGTTAACGTCAAAGATAGTGGGTATCACATGGGTTTTTCCACCAGACCAGTTTGTTACCATGTATTTATAGTACAGCTAGAAAATATAAACATATGCACCTATAGAGAAAAGCATGGTTTATTTTGGAAACAAACCACTGGACATATTCTATCTGCTGATTTCTTTAATGATTCCTCCTATTTATTGGGAGTCAGTTGTTGGAATATCAATTCTGCTGGTGTAGTGGTTGAATGCCAGTACTGCAGCCACAAGGTTGTGAGTTCAATCCTGGTGGGCTCCAGGTTGACTCAACCTTCCATCCTTCAGCAGGTCAGTAAAATGAGTACCCAGCTTGTTGGCGGCAATTAGCTAACACACTGTAAACCGCTTAGAAAGCACGTAGCTGATAAGCAGTATAGAAATACACATGCTATTGCTATTCTTACTATGAACAACAATATGGAAATGTCTCTTGAGTTTTCCAGCGTGAACTCCATTGTTGTCAGTAGTTGATACTGAAGAACAAAGTGTATCTGGAAGATCCAGTTGGCCTATACAGACAGGATAGATTTTGGAAAGAAGAATGAATAAAATACTGGATTTTTTAAACAAAAGCTTTCCTTGAGGAAACTGTTCTCTTTTATAATTTAGGACTGTTTCATGAAATCATTTACTGAGTCTGCTTCAAAATATAATTTGACTCACCTCTTCTGTTTTTTTGGCAACCTGTTTTCAGTTGGTACATCGTGAATGGTTGAATCAAAAGCCAATATAAAAGCCAATACCTGTTTTCAGTTGGTATACTGTGAATAGTTGAAACAAAAGCCAATACAGTCAATATTGGGCTGGCACCTCCTGAGACTCATTTGTACCTTCTGAGACTTGGAAATCCACACATTTCTAAGGCTCGCAGGGCATTTCAGAGCAGTGGCAGTTGGTGGTGTGGTGACATGTCCACTCCATGTTTTAGTCTGACCTGTAAAGGAACTACCACAATTACCAAAACTATTTTGGGGATTGGTTCAGCACCTTGAATAGCTTTTTTACTTTCAGATTGAAAACTGGAGAAAGTCCATTGCTCTCCTGTCATGGACGCCCCTAGCTGCCACTGCTGCAGAGTAATAATGTATGCACAAAACTTGTGCACATTTAAAGAAGTGGAAATGGCTGAAAATGTTGAAAAACATGCACAATATGCTGTAATTATAGTGCGAAAGAACTCATACATGAAATAAATATTGGCAAAAGGGGTACATTATTTTAGTGTGAAAAATGCACAGGCTCCTTTGCAAGAAGAAATAAATTGAAGTCATTTGGATAGGTAGAATGAAAGTTCAGGAAGTGTTCAGACAAATGCCAGCAAACTGAAATGATGAGATTTTCACTTCCCTACCTGTCAGTGGTTGAATCAGTGGTAATTCCACTGAAACTTGCGCTAATGGCTGCTAATATAAAAGATTTGCCATTCTGCCAGATACTACCTTATTTTCACAAGGGCCAATAGCAAATGTGTTAACAAATATAAAAACTAATTTAAAGAGAGAGGGAAACCTCTTTCCAATTGTTCTGCACAATGGTTGCTAAGGTGGTCAATGTCTGCCTAGTATCTCAGACTATTTGGTTGGTCACCCCTCTCCCACCTCTCAGACAGGGGTGAAGACAAGATATCATGGCTGGCTTTCAAACAGGAGAGTGAGTTCCACAAATAATGCTCAGAGCAGCAGAGGAAGGAGAGGGCTCCTGTGAAGTGCTGGTTGCTGCACACTAAACAATCACCTTATTGGCTAGCGTCATCCGAAAGCAGGAAAAAACAGCCACCTGTCTTCGTGTCCCACCCCACAAGGGGTAAGAGGTACATCCTCATTCTGTCAAAGCATCATTCTTCAAGGAATGTTCCAACTTTCCTTCCCATCGCAAAAGGATGAGTTGCATCATTAGGTGACATATGCTACTGAATATAAGTAATGAGTTTTCTGTAAGTTTCTCCAGTTTTCTCAGGTGTTTTAATCCGAACTTGATAAAGATATGGGTGTGGTGTTTTCTGTTTTGTTCTGTTTTCAACTGTTCATCTTCTAAAATAAATTTTCCCTCCATCATTTTGGGCACTGCATCATTACTATCTATTTTGATAGCTTGTTAATATGTTTAAAAATGAATACAGAAGTCCTTAAATAAACTTTCTGGGCATATGTGCATTCAATCTACTGGGAATATGATCCAATGCAGATGACAAGAGTATCCCAAAGTGAACTGTTTTACCCTGAGGTAACTTGGTCATCTGCGTCATCCTGTCAAGTGGTAGGGAGAATTTTATAACATATCAAGTGGAGATCAGTACTGGGCTGAAATGGCTCAGATGACTTCTTTTGACCCTGACATGGTAGAAGGTTTGGGGGTAGAAATCAACTAATGGTTTTGTTGGGGGCTGCTCACTTTAAAAAGAGGGGGAATTTTTTTTCAAATGTGTCTTGCACTGTTGCTTTCTGAGAGACAGATAAGGCACTGTCATTGCCTTCTGACAGTCAGGCAGCATTGTCCCTCTCCCACAAAATAGAGAGACAGGCTTCGAAATGATTAAAAAGGAGGCAAGGTAGACATTTGAGCTACACTAGAAATAATTTGCTGATACTCCACCTGAGAAATGGTGTTGTTGCTCCCCAAAACAGTCATGGAAGTGTAAGGGCTATTCTGGCCCAGTGCAAGTGTGTAATAGAACTAGGGTTTCCAGGTCAGGAGCATCATAGATCATGAGATTTCAGAGCCAAAAACCAGAGAGCTAAGCACCTACCATAGTTGTAGGGGATACCATATTCAGTGATTCAGGAGGCAGCTCATATTGAGACACCTTAGTATTTTCCCTGACCCTGAGCCCCAGTGCTCATGGTGGTTTGAGAGTTACGGGAAGAAGGGGAGGAGATGGCCCTGAAGAGTTCCCAGGAGCTGTTCTGAAGGAGCTTGTAGCAACAGGAGGCAGAAGCACCGAATAAAAAACCAAGCAAACAAATAAAAACCTTGTTTTTCAAGGCAGTGAAGTTGTACTCAGATTTCTCAGTTTGTCCTGAGGCCTGGGGAAGAAAAACCAGGCTCTGACATCTGAGAACCCTAAAAAATGGCCCAAACCAAGTTTATTTGCTCCAACTATAGAAGACTCGTTTAATGAATGGAACATACATAAATGCTGACTGTCAAGTTTCCATTAATGTCCTAGTCGAGACTAGCAATTGGATTTAGGCCAATCTGGGATAGACTATCCTGGTGTACTGGCTTGAGTGTTATATGCATGTTCTGAGTCAAAACTTATATTATTTCCCCATGACCCATTCTATCTCCACCATATCCATTAGTGTTGAAATTAGTTTCTACTATTATATGAGCACTGACACTATTATATCAGCAGTGACACTGTATTCACAGTGTTACTTTTTAAAATCAAAACAAGTACGGGTTAAGTAGTTTCTGGGTGTGTGTGTGCACGTGTGTATATTTATTGGGGAAGAGAGAGAGAGAGAGAGAGAGAGGCAACTAACAGCACTGTTTTTAGATAGAGCTTTGATCCCATATAGATACTGTATCACTGAAGTAGATTTAATAACATTTACAATTTAGTAAAATTATTGAAATCAAGAGGTGATAAAAAGCATCAAAAGTGTCAGCATCCACTTCTAGAGTGGTATCCATTGGACTGGGAGTGATAAACAGCATCCATTGACAGTTACAGAATTCCCACAATTTAAGAATGGAATTAAGTGAATGGTGCTGGACACAAAAATGGTATTGTCCTCCACATTAAGGGTGTATGGCATCAAATTATCAAGTCTGTAGTTTTCTCTTTTTCTCAAGCATGGTTGGATTATGGAGGTTCTCTATTGGAAATATAGGTGTGTTGGAAAAGGCTGTGTGTCTTGCGTACAGATCAGTGGCGGATTTTCCCATGTGTTGCTTGTTGTATCCGGTGTGCAGGAATTCAGGCACATATACAATGTTGGTAGAAGTGCAAGTCATTGTGCAAATTTAATGTAATAGTCTGTCTCGGTACTTCTGCTTTAAAAGCTGTGGTTTCACACAGATATGCACAAGTGATACAATACTTTATATCCAGTGATGTGAGTCAGGATTTTCAGTTGATATTTTTATTGAAGCTCTCACCAATAGCTTCTTTGGAGTAAGTGGCTGACAGAAAGCAATGTTAGGGAGTTTATTAATAACTTTACAATTTGTTTATTTGTACAAAATAACTTTAGTGGTGAATTCCATTATCTGTGTTGTGCTGTTGCTCTGGATTATCTCTTTTAAAAATAATTTGTAAAATTATAGATACATGAGTAGTGATGTCAGAATCAAGAATGGATGGTTAATTTTGAAAAGATATGAAAACAGGATCAACTTTCACAATTGTGTAACATCCTGCTTTGACCAACTGAAAGGTAATTTACTAAAAATAAAAATGAGCAATTTGAGTAGTAGTGGAATTCATTTTTACCAGAGATTTCTATTCTAGTTGAACGTGTCATTTAGCATTTCAAGATACTTAAAAAAAGTTTTGAATCTTTTGGAAATGTCAGGAAGTTTTTATTTTTTAAAAAAAGATTGTCTCCTTGTGGCACTGTGTCTTAAATAACTCTTTTAAATAACATTTTTTTTAAAAAAAGCAAAATTCATAGTAATGAGAATAAATGATCTTTCCATCTGTAATCTTAGAAAGGACATTGAATTGGAGGATTATATATATTGTGTAAGAGACAGTCTATACTTTAAAGTGATGTATCATAAAGCCTTATGATCAGTTATCCAATTGTTAGTTGTGGTTATTGCATCATAAAACTTTGGACATGAGTTTAGAAATAATTCTGCCCCAACACAGAAAGTATTCATGGATTCCTTTGTGTATGTCTGTACGTTTGTGAATTCCCACTCTCCTAGATATCTGTTTAATCATGTAATGTCTTGTAATAATCATGAAATATCTTCTAGATATCTGTTCATTTACAGATATTTGGCTTGATTTCAAAGAAAAAGAAGGAAAACACTAAGTCTCTTTTAATCTTCCATTCAGTGAGGCCACACCCCCAGTAATGATAAACATAAATACAGTATGTCCTCTTTTTTCAGAACCAAAATTTCTGCCCAGGCAGATTTTTAAGATGTCCAGTGCTGCTTCATCTCATGCCTAGCGATGCCACTGCCTTCTTACCATCTCACTGGCTCCATTAAGAGCTCAGCTAGAGAAGGGGTGAAGCACTCAGAGAGAAAAAGAGAGTGATGGGGAGGGGAAGTTGACCCAAAGGAGGTAGGTAAGCTGTCTGAGCAAGGTGACTAAGGGAACCTCTAGCCACAAGGGGGTAATGGGACAGGACGGCTTGATGGACTGGGGGAAGTGGCCATCAGAAGAGATGGGAAAGGGGAAAAGAGAAGGCAAAATTATCGTTGTTTAAACACAATGAAAGTTAGGCATATTATCAATGATCACATCTTATATGGTGTGCATGTATG
Source organism: Cyclura pinguis (assembly GCA_030412105.1). Lineage (NCBI taxonomy): Eukaryota > Metazoa > Chordata > Lepidosauria > Squamata > Iguanidae > Cyclura > Cyclura pinguis. The sequence goes on along the minus strand of CM059603.1, from coordinate 80,705,918 downwards.
TGCCTTCAAGTTGCCCGTGAAATTACTGCAGCCCCACAAATTGCCAGTTTTGCCAGTTCATTCCTCTGAAATCTAGCCTACAGCATCTGGTATTCAGTGATGATCTCCCTTCCTAGTCCTAATCAGATCTGACCCTACTTAGTTTCCAAGATCTGGTGCCTCTAGGTGTTTAGGTGGTGAGCTTATATATTAGAGGTATTTAAAATGGTAGTTGTCGTAGCGGTTGGTGGTTTCAAGTAGTGAGTTGGTCTTGCTTTTCAAAATACATTAACCCTAGCTATAACCAATATAGTTACACCATAAACCCCAGCTGGAGGATTCATTGCATAAGGCTTAAACTATCAGCACAGTCATAACATTAAAATGTACCGGTTGTAGCGGATTAAGATTAGGCACAAGTCCCTTGTGCCAGCAACAATGCCCTTCCTCTGGGAGAAATATCTTTTGCTGGCAGAACCGCCTTTTGCCAGCTGATATTAAAAATCTAGTGACAAAATGATCTTCTGATATAACTGCTCTGCTACCTGAGATCTGTTGGCAGAAGAGTCAAAAAGGGATAGATAAGGGGTAAGGTGAGGGAGGGGCTGAATTATGCCAGATCCAAACCTCCTCTAGCCCAGAGATCCAACTACAATGCAGCCACAAAATTAAGCCAAGGCAAAAGTAATTTTAACTGATTTCCAATATCTTGAGGTGGAGAGGAATTTGGATGCAGTATAACTTCAGTTGGTCTAGTATCTGCTTGGTTGTCCCTTAGTTAATAGGGACTGTTACGATTGCACTGTATTTCTCACATATTACTTGTCTAGCTTGCTGTATTGTATTCCTGTATTCAACAACATTCCCAGGCAAGTGGTTTTACTGCACAGTTGTTTTTTTTTTCAGTGGGAAAGTATTGCTTGACAATAGTGTAAAAATAGAACATTACTGCTTCATTTGTTTCAGCTAAGTTTGAAAAATATTTTGGTCAGCCACTTAACTTCCCTAATTTTTTTTGTATATGTCAGACCCATTCAGCCACTGCTGTCACTCCAGATGTCTAGCCTTTTAAAAGCCTTCATGGTCTTTTTCTTTTTAAAATTAATTTCTCCCCAAGTGTCTTGAATTTTCCAACATCCTTCTGACGATATAACAAAACAATTTGTTACAGTCTTACAGTGTAGCAACGACAATAAAAAAAAGACAGCCGTGCTCCCAAACTGAACCCGCTCATTGCCAAGTAGGAGTTTTTCTATTACTTTACGATGCTTTAGCAAATGCCTCTCGAAATGATAATAGACACAGTGCATCCAAAACGCAAGGAATAAGAGCCACTTTTGCCCTGTAAAGCTAAAGAGTCATTTTATGTCGGGGAAAGGAAGCAAAGTGTCAAGCCAGTAAGGCTATATTATTTCCGATGGTGTGGGGACATCCCCTCCTCTCATCCTAATCCTCAGTTTCTGCCAAGTATTATTTGTAGCTGTAACCGAATGTTGGCATGCAATGATTCAGATGTCCTATTGTGAGCTACTCCATCTGTTTGCACCATGGGTCTTAAGTATTTGATCTCTCCCATGCTGATGTACTCCTTAGAAAACAAGTGGACAGATGTTTTGTTTTGCTTTGTTCTTAGGGGGAAGAAAGGTTGAACAGAACTGAATGGACCATCTGCACTTGTGTAAATTTCACCCACCACCATGTGGTGGATAAATCCATGGACAGAAAAACCTGCCCCTAATTTTTATGCAATGCCAGTCTTCTTAATCTTCTCATGGGCACATATTCACTAAAAATGAATATACCCTCTCAATTAAAATTTAAGCTTTCCTCTTGAAATAGCTCGATTAATCTGCTATCTCTAATATATAAATACAGCTTGTAATTCCATCTATGACATAAAATTAGTGTGCTTTACTATACGATTAAAATTTAATAAGAAAATGGGAAGGGGAAGGAGCTCAAGCACAAACCTGGGTTAGGATTAAACTGTTTCTTCCTGTTACAAATGGCACCCTCGGTGTTCCTTTCTTGCTAAAGCCATTTGCCTAAGGAATAGTCTGTTCGATTTTTTTTTTTGTAAAATAAATGCCAAATTTTACCAGCAGCTAATTAGGAGGGTAAAAAGGAAAGGAAGAAAATAGCAAAAAGCAACTGGCAATTAAATAAGGTTGCTTTTCTAGAAGAGCAGAACATTTTGTACAGAGGGTGAAAGTAAATAAAGCAGCAGACCTAGAGCTTGCTGGTCTGTTATATACATATAATTTTGTTTTTGCAAGAACTAAGGGATAAGCAAGTTGCATACTAGCTGGTTTCCATTGGCGACATACACTGGTGTGTCTCTTGATTATGCCAGCATATGTACTTTAAGGGACATGGCTCAGGGAGGCATCTACTTTTTCCTTGTGCAATGTCCTCGCCATCCATAATTCAGCTTGAAAATGCTGGTTTTTACTCCCATAGCCAGCTAGTGGCCAAGAGAGTGAGAAGACACCTGAATACCATCTGGCTTCAGTTGGGCAGCTGGGAAGAAAAACAACTGTTGCCTTTCCAGACCCCCAGCACAACTCTTACTCTGAAATGGTGGAAATGCAGGAGGGTGATGGCTTTTCCTTCTTCCAGGCTGGCCAACTGCAACTGGTCAGTGCCTAGGCACTTCTCTACTCTCTTAGCCACTAATCTCAGCCAAATCTGTAATGTAAGAAGGGATAACTTACCTTCTTTTGTAGTATAACTGCAGCTAGGAATGTAAACACAGTTAGCAATTTTTCTTATCCTCAAGAAAAAAGGATGTCTCACCTGCTGAGACATCCCATTGAAGAATTCTTCAGGAGATTTCATCTATGCATGAGAGTGGCAGAACCAACACCTTTTCCATGTTCTGGTATTGCCCCTTTGCATACAATAACATCTGTTTGGTACCCAACAGTGTTTTGTAATGTTTATAAACTGTGAAGAGATTGTCATGTGTGCAAATTGTCATGTTTTGTGGGGGAAAAGAGCTTCCCAAAATGTTCACAAGCTGCCCTCCAAAAAAAACCATTGTAAAATACATATAAATTCTGTTAATTAAATCTATGAGAGAGAACTTTTACAAAGTTTATTGTCCCAAAGAGGAATGAAGTAAGTTAAGATTTATATTTCCTAACTGTAACTGGGTTTTCATTGTCGTTACAGTTCTATGATGTGTGGTGGCATTACTACTTAGGCATGTTTTCTATCATAAAACAACAATTTGTAATATTTGGATTTTTATTCTTTTTTTAAAAAAGGCCAAAAGTTATACTAATTTTGAAATATTGATAAAGTGTCTACTTCTAAAATAGGTAACAGTGGCTAACTACAAGGGTAGGGGTGGAGCCGATGATTTTTAAAAAGCAGCTCTCCCGCATTTTGAACCCAAAGTAGTGTTTGGTTCTCAGTCATCAGCATGGAGGGATGGATGGAAGATCATTTCCAGAAATGTGATGTTAACATGTAACTGTCAGTGCACCAAAAGAAATATGAAATGATGAAACAAAATGGAAGAATCATGTTAGACTTGATTACTTTAGACACAAGGAATAAATATACAAAACAACTACTTCATGACAGAGACAATTTGATAATGAGACTAATAATTATCTTCAAAGTGGTTGTTAAACACAGAACAGAGCTGATGAAAATAATAATATAATGATGATGATGATGATGATGATGATGATGATGATAATGAAAATAATAATAATGAAAATAATAATCTCTATTGTACAAATTATGGGGGCTTATTATTCATCGCTTGCTATTGCTGTCTTGTGAAGGTGTCACTAATTTATATCAGTTTATGAAATTCATGCTCATGGAGAGGAATTCAATTACTATAACACTGAAATGATGTACATTTAATGGAACTGATTAAATTGCTACCTCCTCCAGTTTCAGTTTACAAACCTGGCCATCAAAATTTAATAGATTTTCTTTCACTCAATAGTGACTTGTATGGTATAACCCTATGTATCTCTTTAATGTTAGACCATGAACTTGACTATGTCCTTGTTCTAAGCTACAGGAAGTCTTAATATCTTGCTGTGGGAAAGGAGGGCAGGGAAGGTTCAGGCTTTGTTTGTTTGTTTGTTTGTTTTCTAAAAACAAAAGTGAACTTTGAAGATGTAGCTTAAAGATGGTTGTTGTGAGACAACATTAGGTCTCAGAATCCTGGAGCTTGCTGATCCCTTCTGTGAAATCAGGATTTAACACAATGTTGAACACTTGAAAAGGAAAGAGCTAACATAGATTTTAAACTTGTGTGCTTCCCCTCTTCTCTCCTCTTTCCATATGACCAGGATGATTTCAGTAGCACTTTCTTTTAGTGTCTTTGACTCTCAGTTTGTCATATCTTCTTGACCATGTGTCTTGATCTTTCTTAATTATAATAGAGAAAACACCAGAGGTACCAAAACCAATTGTATGAATAGAATAATCTATTCAAAACATTTACAACGTATAGAATACTATAATCAAAACATATATACAACACAGAACATGTACAACATATAGAATAATATAATCAAAACTTATACACAGTTTCCAAATGATAGCCATTTTGACCAAAAGGGTCTTCTTCAAAATACAGGGAATATTTGCAGCAACCAGTTTTCAGAGCAAACCTTTATCTCTGTAATACATAAACTTCCCCATATTATTTAACAGAAGCAATATTCTCACAAGCAAGGCTATTGCATAAGTGACACAGTGACAGAATAACAAAAACACATATAAATAATGCAGCATCTGAATAATAAGGAAGGGCAGTAAATAAAGACAGAGCCCAGAGTTTATTCTGCTTGCTTGCTTATCTCGTGGGGGAGGCTTGTTCTTATTCTGAAGTATAACCAATTTCAAAACAAGTCTGCTTCAAGCCATGGTTTGTGAAGATGGCCTATTTAAGTTGACCATAATCAAAAATAAACAATTGTCTTTGAGCACGACTAGGGATGGGACGAATCCAGAAATTTCCGAATCTGGATCTGAATCCCTGGAAGGTTCTGGGAATCCATGAATCTCACGAAACTCGAATCTTTCAGATCCTTTTTTAAAAAAGGGTTAAAAAGCAACTTTTTTTTAAAAAAAATTAAACTTCTAAAAACTTTTTTTAAACAGAACTTTTTTTTGGTTGGTGGATTTGAAAGATTTGGTTCGCCTATTTTTGCACAGGGATTCAGATTCACGAATCTTGAATCGTTGCTGAGGATTCGAGGATTTGAAGTGTTGAGGATTCGGTTGGCCCATCCCTGAGCATAACAATATGACAATGCTGATATACAGTGAACAACTCCTCCCAAATGTTCAGGAGAATAAGGAAGGAGCATATGAAGCAAAGGTTTGCCGTGGGTCATTTCTGCATTTGTGAATCTTACTAAAACATGGTTTAGTGACACATAATGTCAAAACAGAGTTTGAGCCTGCAATACATACCTAACCTAGCAGGGCTTTTTAAAAGGCAGAGGTTGATAATAAGGCATGTAGGAAGGCATGAATTTGTTTGCTTCTATATGTGTTACACAAACAGATACTTTTCTCACTACTAGTAACTCTAGTTCAAGATATTTCTTTCCATTTCAAGAGATCCAGAGGAAGGACCTATGTTGGATCAACTTTCTGCTCTTCATGTCATAACCAGTTCACATCTTGGGCACATGTTCTCATGTATTTTCTCTTCAACCCCCTCCAACTCTTTGAGTATCAGCATTAAACACATTCACTGACTGATATACACACCTCTCCCATGGAATTTCTCTACGGGTCTCTTGAATTGAATACCTTCTGTACAACAAATTTTTAACTGATGTACTGTGCAGCTAAAGTAACCATGTGAATCTTTGACTTGTTCCTCCTTATATGCAAGGACAAATAATTTCCATAGTTTTCACTTCACTGTGGAGAAAAGTTTTTTTTTTTTTGGTGCAGTTTTCATCTGGTATTTGCATGTCCTGACATATATACTGGAAAACTATTCTGTGCATAATATGATTTTTGGTGCAAAAATGATGGGACAAACACATGTTTCCAGAAAAATGCTGTCCCCCTTCCCCTGCAAAAAAGCCTGTATATAAAAAAAACCCTATGTGTTTCTGTAAGAGGTGTGAGTGTTTTTTTTTTTATGGTGCAAAATGGGATTTCTTTCTTTCTTTCTATTTTTTTTTTTTTTGCACAAATACACAAAAAATATTTTTGAGCAACACTATTATTCTTCCTAGCTAGGTTTCCCATGTTGGGAAGCCTGTATTTTGGCAGGGAAATGAATAATGGTGAATATTCTGTCCACCTTGTTATCTGAGTGTTCATTTAGACAGAACTGAGAGAGATGTTTGCTTCTCTGTGAAGTTTGTTGTGTGGTCTTTTGGGAAGTTCATTTCATGCTTCTTAAAATGGATATCCTGAGCTCATCAGAAAAGAGCAAAAGATCTCTCAGAAATATGAGATAAATATTCATTAGGCAGTTTGGGAGTCTGTGATAATGAACTCTCTGGATTGCAAAGATGTTTGCATGTGTCTGCAATCTTGCCCTAACATTTTATACAAAGAAATTCTGCATCAGTGTTGAACCGTCTCATTTTACCAGACGAGGATGATTCTTGCAAACTTGTTTTTAGAATATGTTGTGTTAAAAAAAAGGGTGATGAACTATTGAACATTTAGTTCATTAGCTGTTATCCATCTTGACATCTTCATCTTTCAAGCAGCCCTCCAGAAAATCAGAGCCTGACAGAGCTACACTTAAAACCTGGAAAGGGAAGCCTGTTTTTTTCAAAATAACATGACCATGAAGGCTGCCTCTAAATGGAACTCTTATGGTAACAGTTTACAGCTTGTTATAGATCCAAAATATTGTAGCTTCATGTAGCCCTTAGAAATCTGTCAGGAAAGAATATAGAAGTCTACACATGCAATATTTGCACATTTATTTCTAGACAAAGAAATCATGACTGAGGTTCACGTCAGTCTAGAAACAAAAATCCCTACTGTGGAAGACTTTCCTCTGATTTCTAACATGCTCTCTTTAGTTATTTAATACTGAGGGAACATAAATTCTTCATCTCCTCATAGACAGTTCAGTGATTCTTATCTAATTTTTTTTCCCCATGGCTGCTTCAAAGAGATGCTATGACTGCATCCCAAAACAAGTAGATAGACCCTGACCAATTTTCAAATAAAGCTGTTATCAAACCCTGTCACACCGGCTTCTGATGATGGGTCGTTCATAAAATAGCATTCTGTGACATTATAGTCAGCAGTATAATTAAGGAGCAGAATCAGTGCCTGTCATACTATCAAGAGTACTCAGGTGATTGCACAGAGCTGCAGATTTAGGTTATCATTGAAAGGGAGCAAAAAAAAGTGATTATGAAATACTGAGAGCTACAAATGAAATTCCAGCACTTACCAGAAAAGAAAATTATGTGTTGATATGTGCTCTGGGGGCAAATCCAGACAAATGGACAAAACATAAGAATCAAAGTGCTATAGATAGAATCTCAATAACACAATTATGAAAAAGACTCTTGGAAGAACATGGGACTGTATCTGATGGTACACCATAGATTCCCACATTCTTCAATAGAATCTGAATCATTGGGAATCTCAAACTCCAGGCAGTAGACTGTTATAATCCTACAGACCGGTACTCTGCGAAACAACAACAACAGGATTTGTATTGCCAAGGAGGGAAAGAGGCACTTGTGGGACTTATGCCAAAATAACTTGACAAACGTTTGGTTTTATATGTACTTTAATCTGTATGGGTGAGATCAAGCACTTAGCACATCTTGGCCCAGTCTGCCCAAGACATCATAAGACTGTCTTATCCATGATCTTGACTGCATATATACCATGTAAATCTATTTCCCTAACCTGTCCACACTCCTGTTCAGTTTGGTTTCTAGGACCTTTTATACAAGCTTCTGTTTAACTCCTGTTTTATGGTTTAACCCCTCTCTTCATATGCCATGCACACTGATATCTTTACTGATATATAACAAACTGCCTGTCTTATTTTGGGCCGCCAATTACTTTTTTAAACTTTCTGGCAAGAATGGGAACATTTTAAAGAAAAACATTATGGATGAAGAAATACTCTTGGCCTCTGTAAATAAAGCTAAGAAAGAAATTATTCCCTTTTAGTGTACTGTTCTATCTGGATTTTGGATGTAATTCAAATATTTTGCTGAACGCACATTTTATCATCTTAGCAAACACAGTATTTTTTTTAAAAAAAATTCTTTGAAATCCATTTCTTCAGTAATAACAAAACACTAACTGGGCAGGAAGATCAAAAAGCACGCTGATGTCAGTCAAATTTCACAAAGAAATAATTTGGCTTCTAGTGCCTTAAATGTTCCTTTACATTTTCTTTGTATATTGGGCAAAAAATAATACATTCCATATAGTTGGGCAACTAAATTCTGGGAAAAAAAAACTTAACAGTATCTGTATGTGTGTGCACTCATGCCCAATATTCTTTTAATTCTTTAACTTCCTTTGTGTGTGTGTGTGTGTGTGTGTGTGTGTAGTGTGTTTTCTTTTTTAAAGTTATTTTCTTCACTTTGACTCACACTGAACTACTGATTAATTGGTCTTTCATACCCCTTCCCCAGTATTTATTTGACCTTTACCTATTTCACTGAGCTTAGCATAGTACTATACTGTGATAACTGAAGCCCCTGTCAGAGCTGCTGATGACGAGCAGCAGCTATTGGTCCCTGTGGCTCTGGCTGGAGATGAGTCCTGCAGCTCAAGAGCTCCCCCTGCTGACATGGACCAAGCAGGCGCGGACGTCCCTCTGCCCGCTCCTTTAGGGCAACTGGGATCCGATTCTGAAGATGCTTTGGAGCCTGTGTCAATCAGCCCACAAACAAGGCGGAGACTCAAGAGAGCTGAGCAAAGGGAGGCTTCCTTGATTAAGTTCAAGAAGCAGTGACTATTCACACCTGTGTCTTGGGCTATATAACTGCCTGCCTGGAAGCTTTCCTTTGCTTGTGGCAAACTTTCTACAAGCTCTCTCCTTGCCTGTTCCTTGCTTCCAGCACCTGGCTCCTGATACCTTGGATTGACCTCTTGGCTCCAGACCCCTGGCTTTTGGAACTCTGACTATGGCTTTTGCTTGTCGCTCTGGCTTAGGTAAATGGACTTCCTTTGAGTAAGTGCTTCCTTGACTCCTCCCAGCAGGACTCTGCTAGCTCTCCCCTCCCTTCTCCGGGCTGCCTTGCCGCCTGGGTCTCTGACCCTGATGTATACTCCCTTAAAGGTACTGCATTTACAGGTACTCCATCCACTATACATTTACTGTGATCACTAGCTATTGCAGGTTATCAAACAGTAGTAGCCCCTGGTGGCTTCTATGCCAGTGGGATATTATGTCCAGATTAAAGTAACTATCCAAGGTACTGAGCCACCACTGTCTGGTGGTACTAATATGATGCCACCAACCATGAGTAGAAGAAATACATACATCTTTGTTTATCAAAAGTACCAATTAGAAAAGTGTCAGGAGGACAGGTAAAGGTGATGTTGAAATCTTTAAGGAAAAAGATATATATAGGTTGTGTTCTTTTGTACTGAAAAATGGCCGAAAGCCCAGGTGAAATATCCAGGCAATGTGTTCTGTGAATTCAACTAGTGGGACAAATGGCAGACTTCTACAGCTGTGGATCTTAAGGAAGGAAAGAAAAGGAAGCCAAGAATGGACTGTTACACATTAGATATATAGTTTGGCCTTAAACCTCTTTGGATGAAAGTGTATTTCCAAAGTTAATTTAAGGGAAACAACAGACATCTGAAGGAACATTACATTTAACAGTAAGTTAAATGAAGGGTTACTCCTGCGAAAGACCTGAATATTTTACAAATGAATATGTCTACAAACCATTCTTTCTAGCAGGACTCAACTCCATTCTGTCTCTGTCTCTGTCTCTGTCTCTGTCTCTGTCTCTGTCTCTGTCTCTGTCTCTGTCTCTGTCTCTCTCTCTCTCTCTCTCTCTCTCTATATATATATATATATTCAGAAATTTGAAGGACAGATTGACGTTTCCTTGGGGCAAGAGCAAACAGGATGCATTCTCATCTCAACTGAGGCTTCGTTAATTTATGTTTTTTGTAAAGCGGAATTATAGAAGAGCTTTTTGTGCTGAAGAAAATGGCATCAGTATCATTAAGCATTAAAAATAGACTACAAAGTCCTGCGAAAGCTGCATAGCACTGAATCATGAGACACAACATTCTGATTATAACATACTGTATGGGGACAGTTTAATTAATACTTCTTTGGTCTTTTTGTCTAGTAACATCACCCTTTTGTTTAATGCTGGACAAAAAGACTACATGCACTAGATTTAATTATTTGCAGAACAACCAATAGATTAAAATAGCCTAGATTCAAATGGACTCGTCCTCCATAGCCACCAAAGTGATTATTTTTTAATTAAGCCTTCTTTTACTTTGCTTTCTTTTCTCATTCTTTTCTTTCTAGGGATGAATATTCAAAAAAAAAGTAGCATTTCTCCATGCTTCCATCTTCACAAATGTGGCAGAGAGGTATGATGAATCAAAAGGACAGGGAGGAAGCTCTCTTGGGGTAAAATGCACATCTCAGAGCCATCAACAGCCATATTTTCAGTAGATGCAGTCTATTCTATTACAATCACATGGACTCTTGGGATACACCAAAGTCCTTTTCAATGTTTTCTTTTGAGGGAGGGAGGCTGGTTTTCCCATGCTCCTTGTCTTCTTTCACTGTTGCCAGGATCTTATCTCTCCGCAAATTGAAAGGCTCAGTAGTTTCAATAAGAAGACTTTCCTACTAATATAGATTCCCTCTGTGATTTAAGAGCTTAATATGTCAGAAGTAGAATGCACACTTTACTGGAGATGTTTGCTGTCTTATTCATGGAGCATGATGAACCCAGCAATGGGGACAAAGGGAAAAGGTGAGACCAGAGAGTGTACTTTTACTTTCCTCTCTCTTAACAGTAGCCTCATGAGGGAAATAATGAGTGAATAGGGCTAAAATATTTAATATCTTACATAAGCTTAAAATGTCCTCCAATGTGGAACAGATACTGTATTGGTCATCAGCACAGCATGTCGGAAAGAGCCAGCATTCTTCCTGAGAATCTCCTGCTGCTGTGAATGGTACCATCAAAGGCAGAGATGAATGTAGATATGATGTTGGTGTATTCCTTCTAAAAAATCAGATTTTTTTTTCAGTTCCAGGAAAAATTAGTTTAATTTCTTCCTAACCTTGTTTTAAATGACAGGAGCATTTATGCTGATTAAGCTTTCTGTAAAAAGCATACACGTAAATAGGGAAGTCCCTCATTTGTAGTTTCAGGTCACATGCTGAAGTGTTTTTCATATTCATTTCACCCACCTCATTGAAATCCCAGAATCATTAAATTTTACAACCCTAAAATGTCAGTTTCAGCAATAAAATCCCAAAGCAGATTTTAAAAGTTATTATCTGCATATTTCCATATGAGGAAGGCGGGCCCTATGAGCTGTGCCCCATATCTAGAAGAGTGCTAGGCATCAACAGCAGTGAACTTTGCGAAATTCTGTATTTTAATGGGGCCACATGTGATTGCAAGAAGTTTACATGTATCTGCTGTGTAACAGTGATCTTGAATCTACACTGTTTGTACATCAAAGTTGTTTAAGGTTAGAGTAGGTAATCAGGAATAGGTTTTGAAAGGTCTGTAAACAATGATTTCTAAAGATTCAGAACATCCATCATGCTGAAAATGTCAAACCAAATTCTGTAGGACAGTAACAACATTGGTTTTTGGGTTCATGCCCCTAAATATTGTTTACTTTCTCAGTTGCTCTGCTTCATAGTCCTGCTGTGCTGCTGAGAATTCATGCCCATCATTTTTATATATATTTTCAAAGCATAGGGCTGAAACTGTGTGTTTTAAGATGTTCACAAATTTGATCCATGTATAAACATGTTCCTGTAGTGCTGCAAATGTTTTGTCATTAGCTGAGACACGAAAGTGGTTTTGCAGGAAAGGAGCATCTTTGTGATTGGTTCTTTGTCATGATGAAAAGAAAGTAATGGTAGCATTTGACATACGGTTTCTTGCCATTAAGTTCCATGCAGTGGTAATGGTGGTTAGTAGTAGGTCTCATATAATTGATCTGACCTTAATGTTCCCTGTCTGCCATCAGTAGATGCTTAATGTTCCATCAGCCTGATGGAACAAATCAGTTTTGAAGCAGTCATTGTACTTTTAGCAAAAATTGTACTTTTAGCAAAGTAACTTCAGATGTGTGCTAAACATAATAAAAAAACCTGAAGCTGGCTATTCTATAAATTGCAGATAATACAGACATACTTACTTATAAATGCATATTTCTTAGATAGTGTTGTATAGCATTATCTCATCAGTTTTGTTGCTTTTACTGCTAAGGCTAACACCATATTCAGATATCGTAAATATAGGGTCGATAAATACACAAGGAGGTAGAGGACACTAGCCTTCTGCCACCTGTGCCACATAAAGAAAAGAGTATGTCTGGAGGCTGTCTATTTAGTTTGGGATTTTATGGCAGTTTGTCTAGCAGAAAGAAATGGCACACTGTCCAAGGACCTGTGCTTGTCAGACTCTATCACTCTCTGTGGAATGAGAAAGATGAAAGCACATGTCATTTGTTTGTTTAGCTGAAGAAGAGAGCCTTGTGTATATGTGGAGGCTCTCCAATTAATTCAGGGTTTCCCTGGATTCAGAGGTGTGTGTGAGGAAGATCTTCTGGATCCCCACATTGGTTATATGTTATGACTGGATGAGGACTCTCATTTTCACACAGAACTTTAGCCTGATTGCTTGGAACATTTTATGATTTGTCCCCCAGAGTTTAGTTTTTATGTGACTCTGTTGCTTTTATTCCTTTGGATTTTTTGTTTTTGTTTGTTTTTAAATGTTTGTTGGTTTTAATTATGATGGAGACATTGACATTTTATTCAAATGAAAGGTAAGACATACATAGTAAAATTTTTAAAAGTAAACAGATAAACAGCATTGTGCAGAGCAGTACTACTCAAAGTCCATGGAATGCTGCCAGTTTGTAAATTATATCCCCATTGGTTTTCCAGGAACTAACATTAATGACAATTCCTGGTATTTCAGAGGGAAGAAACCCCACACACTTCTGATGCCCAACCATATCAGATAGAACCACCCCTATAAAGCATGAAAGATATGAACTCTCTTGAGATTCATTCATATGAGATTAAAAATTCCATAAGGGTGAGGCTGGGACTTCTCCTGCCTTTATCCCTGCTATTAACCATTCCTGGGGGTTACCTCCTAACCATCGACACATGGCAGCATGTTTAAAGCTGGGAATCCGCTCTACCTTGTCAGCTTCTCTGGAAATGTGGAACCTTGTACAATCAGCAGAGCAAACTCCTGTATAGAGATGGGCACCACAACAAATGGATGGTAGGGAAATGTGTGAATGAGTATGATATAACTAGAATAAGCTCAGACTGAGAAGAACTACCTGGAGAAAGGCACATCCAGCCTTATATTATGGGACATTATGTTGAATGGCAACTGCTTGTGGAAGATGATGGCTTCAGTGCCACTGAGGTGATGAAATTGGTGGTAGGGTTCAGCATTATGGGGTGGGGTTCAGCATACTCTATTTGGGAGTACAGTTCAGCACCAGGGATGGCTCCTTCAAAGTTTAAAATCTGAAGTCCTTTCACATTACACAATTATAGCATTATAATTCCACTTTAGCTGCCGTGAAAGCATCCTGTGAAATCCTGGAGTTTGTCATTTGGTGAGGCACAGGAACAGCCTGGCTGAGAATTCTACTTACTCCTCGCTAAACTGCAAATCCACTTGCTCCTTCACTGATGCAGAAGCCATGAGTTCCCACTGATCAGGCCATTCTTTTGTTATCTCTGTCCCAGAATAATTTTCCCCCTACTTAAGAACTAGAGAATTTTCACCTGCTACTGAAATTAGTTATCTATCCATTTATTTCAACTTAGACTTGCTTATCTAGAAACTCATAGTAATAAGCATGAACTGTCACTTCACTTTGTAGGAGGCTCTCTTTGCTTTGCTCATTTGGAATTTTAGTACACAGCAAGGAGAAAAGTATAGACATGAAGACACAGAGATGGAGAAGCGCAGTTTAGTGTGTCAGTTAAGTTCCTGCATGAGCTTCATAATCTTCCCACTAGCGTACAAAGAATAACTAAGTTTTTTAAAAAATATATTGGGCAAAATGTTTTCAAATCTTAGAAATACTGGTGAAATTAATGATTTTTGATCTATTTCCTAAGCTTCACAACCTTTGATTATGTGGTCACCAAAATGTTTACTGTTTTCTTTTATTCATCTTTTTCTCTCTTCTCCCATTTTTGAAGTTTGTTATTAAATTCCTTTTATGTCCAGCTGGTTGTAATCATAAACAGTAAAACAAAATTTCATCACAAATGTTATGTGTTAAATAAAGCACAAGGCCAGAATCTTGTAGGTGTCCTACATTTACAGCCACACTCATTCCAGCATTCCACAGCAGTGGAGAAGGAAAACAAACAGATTTTTCTGGCTCCGAACACCCTGTTTCTCCCATATCATACTTTCTTCATGGGCATGGTGTCTGTGGCCTTTTTCCTGCTGCCACCATTGCTGATGTTTGGGGTAGCTACACCAGCAGAGTGTACCAACAAGCTACTCACCCCAGAGAGATAAGCAACATTCACAGCTCTAAAGAAAAGATTTTCAGGATGGAAAGTGGCTGGTCTTTATCACCCATGATTCTCTAAGCAAAAGAAGGTAAGTGAAATAATTGGTAATATGATTACTGAAATGTTGATTCTTCATTCTCCAGTACAGCAACTTCTTGTTTTAAAGTACTGTGCAGAAGGTACACTAAGTTTGCATGAGTAGAATAAGTAGTTCTGGATATCGGTTGCTGTTGTGTACCTTCAAGTCATTTCTGACTTATGGTGACCCTAAAGTGAATTTATCACAGGTTTTTCTGGTGCTAAGAGTGTGTGATGCACCCAAAGTCACCAGTGGGTTTCCATGGCTGAATGGGGAATTCAACCCTAGTCTTCAGGGTTGTAGTCCAGTGCTTAAACCACAACACCAGGCTGGGTATCAATAGTTTGACTTGAAGCCTTAGATCTCAATATCCCATGCCATGCCATGCCATCCTATCCTAGAAATATTCCTTTTCCAAATCTGTGCTTGCCAGCAGCATCCTTGACTCTTCCTGCTTACCTATCTGAGTTTGGATTTTAGGAAAGCTATGTGTTTCATAAACCACAAAATTTACTTGTGAAATTTTCCTAAACAACATTCCAAAATGTTGTTTCCATCAACATTTGTTGATTCCATCATCATCGTCATCTTTGACTTAAAGATTTTAATTTTAGACAAAAGAGAAGTTCTTAAAACACTAACATTGGCCGTTTCCACACCGGGCTTCTGAAATGGTGCAGAGCGACCTCTCACGGAGGTCTTCTGCACCGTAGAGTGGACTGGCGTGGACTACTTTTTGTAGTTCCACACCAGAATCCACTCAGGAGCGGCCGGAAGCAGCCGCGCGACATGTTTTTTAAAAACCTCTTTTTTGAGGTTTTTAAAAAGCATGGAGCACGCAGCCCCGTGCCGCTCCATCGCCCGGCTCTGATGCGGATTTGCAGGCGCGCGCATGTCTGCAGATCTGCCGGGGTCGGGCTTCTGGCTGGCGAGCTTCTCCTGCTCCGCATGGCGACGGACTCACCCGGCTTCAGGTAAGCTCCGTTTTTGGGCGTTTTTGCCCGTTCCCCCCCCCCCCCCACATGTGGAAAGGGCCATTGTTCTCCAGGTCAGACTGGAATCTAAGCTGGAGAAACTGGACTCTCTCATCTTATTCATGAAAAGGGGGGATTTCTGCACAGGCATGAATGATAGTAAGTGTCCTTTTCAGGCATTCGCGTGCACACAGTAAATGTTACAACTTGGAATGAGGACTGGATCAGCATGTAAGCCCCAACCCCCAGACCCCCACAGATCATGAATAGGAACCCAACCTTATTAGGGAATTTTCTTGATGGTTGCTGCACATCTGTGTTTGAAGAAGTGTCAGTCTTGCTGTGTCACCTGATAAGCTGACATATTGTTTATTGGTGTGCCACAGTGTCACAATGCCTCCTGGTCAATGTGGTAGAAGAGGTAAGAAAAACCCCTCTTTTCTCTTTTATTCTTCCCTCAGGCATCATTATTGCTTCCACAGTTGAACTAAGGATAGCTTACCTCCAGTGTCAATATTCATTTACTCATTGATTTATTCATTCTGTTTCTTAGTAAACTTTCAAGACCATGACGTTTTTATTAATGAAAATATCTCTATCCCACTGTCTATCTAAAAGTACCCGAAGTTTGGGTAGGGACAATAAAACTAGATCAAACAATTATGAAAAGTAGTTTAAAACTATCCTACAAGGTTAAACAACATACAGTGTAAAACAAGAATACTTTGGCATCAAACACTCTAAAGAACAGTACATTTAGGGGATGGGAAAGTTGACTCGGATTCCTGCTTGCTTTGGTTCCAGTCCTGATCCTTCTCTCCTGGCAGTGATTCGTAAACTAAAACAATAACATATCAATGTATTATTTGGGTTAATCTCATCTTCTGGATGTGATTGTGCTATGAAAGCTTTAGATAGGAAAGGATTAAAAAGATAAAATATTTGTAAATATGTATGTTCACATTTTAAATTGGCCAAATTTCGCTGTGCTCTTGTGATTGATTTGCATGTTTGAAATGTTTTATTTCCAGTATATTGAGTCAATCTTTCCTTTATATTTTTCAGAACATCTAAGAACCAGTTAAAATCCCAATGGCATGATTTAAAATGAAAACACAGCACCTTGCATTTAAAACAAGGTTAAATTTGGGATCAAACTGCAATGAATAGACAATGAGCTTGACTTGAGAAAAAGAGTTGTAAAGTCTATTATTGATGGAGGCCCTGGCTGGATGAATTAAAGTACAATTGCTCCATCTAATTTCTGTGAAGTTGCCATTATTAACTACTATTCAAAAAATGGTAGGGTTTATAAACACACGATATCTGGAAATTTGTTCACCAAAGGGAATTAGTTGACCTCTATTAACAATCAGCTGAACAGGAGTCAGTAATTCACAAAGGCAATCTGATCCTTACTTCTAAAGGACTTTCTAGGTCAACAGAACACTTCATAACTAATGCAAACCCTTGACTGATGATAATCAGTGCAGCAAGGTAGGATTAGGGTCAGATAATTGAACTCCTTAAAATCAATCAGAATCTAAGTGTACTATTTTCTGTACCAACCACAGCATAACAATAGTATAAGATGAAATGTCAGCAGGAAAGGCTTTTGTACATGGAATTCTGTCAGAAAATATATATGTTAGAGGGCTATCAGTGTGCAAGCTGAAAGGTCTGTCTAAATTTCTTCTCTTGTTTCTGAGGGCAACACTTTCAGTGCAGCTTAAGTCATATTAGAAATTAAATTCTTACTACTCTGAGAAATCATCTCGGGATGGAAAGGGATTTTTTGTTTGTTTGTTTTCACTTGGCTACTCATTTGCTGTCCCTGCTTGCCTCGACAGATATGTGCTCATTAGCAGCCATTGCTAAAGAGGAAACTAGCTGGAAGCTCAGTTAACTGCCCATTTCCCTGGCATAGGTTGATGTGGTGCTTGAGAGTTCCCATGGCTCTTTGTTTCCTGATAATAGTGGAGAAAATTTATGTGCTTCTCACAATACTGAAAAGACTTTGTGAGAATGTGAATCACAAAGTCCAATGGGTCTTTAGGGTCTTCTTTGTAATGTTGATTGGACTATTTGTAGAGCTGGCAGCATGGGGATTTTCAAATCTTGTTTTGCAAGATTATTTTTAAAAAAGTCCCTTTAATTTGTTTCGAATAACAACAAATTACAAAACATAAACAGAAAAGATGACAAAAACTGGCAGCCTTGGTGCTAACAAGGTTTGTAGAGAGCATATATTTAAAAGAGAAGCGAGTTAAGGCATTACTAATTATTTCTTTGCTGTTAAAAATAGCTAAGCTGCATCTGGTCTATGTACTAAGGACACAAGATACATTTCAATAATTAGGAAGTCAATTTGCCACATTTTTTTCAATGTTCACCCCCCCCCCCGCGATGAAATTATGACTGCAGTTTTTAAGGAGTATCCTGCTATGCTGCAGTGAAGGATTTCAGTTGTCCAGAATTTTCTCCATTTTCAGAAATGGTGTACTTGAAATGGACTTCAACAAATGCTATCCTTGCAAAGTGTGCTTCCGCTTTTCAAAACCTATTTTCCTATGTCTTCTTTAAGTGGCTTCAAGGCCCGGCTATACCTTGTATAAAAATATAGCAGATATGATTTTGCCTGTGCCACCATCCATTGTAGGGATTGTTACCGTTGTTTCTAGCCCGAGCTTGTGGAATATTAAGATATCATGTTGATATCAATAATTCGGCCTTCTCTACCCATTCCTCTCCAAGTGCTTGCGAGGCCCCCGGACAAGTACGCACGCAGGCGGAGCTGACAATAGCCGAACCATTCACATCCCGATCTAGGCAGGCCAGTCATTGCTGAATGCAGCTTCAGGAGACCTCAAGGCAAGTACCACATTATGTATGCACGCAACATACAAAAAGATCCCCTGCCCTGTGCAGGCAGCTTGATGAGTGGACTATACAACTCTCAAGCACTCCACGTTTGCATACTGGCTACTCTATTGACAATCTGGCTATAACTCAATCATCTAAAGTACTGACCTTTCGGAGGTTTTGTCTCCAGCCCCAAACTCGTTGTTTTCCCCAAGTACGGACTAGCCTGTGGCCACAATTTTCCCTCTAAGAGCTCCTGACTTTGAGCACTTCCTCGGATCGCTCTTGGCTTCCATCCCGCCTTGCTGTCGCTTTGTCCAGCGAGCCTTCCCCTCAGCCCCACGTGCTGAGAATCCATGCTCCCCAGCTTCTCTGCATCTAACCGGGCTTCAGGACAGGTATAGTATTTCCCATACCAAACCTCCTCTAAAAATCTCACTATCCGCTCCTACCTTTATTTCTATAGTTCCTTGTGTGAGTGTGTTGCATACACTTGTTTGATTGTGCTTAAATAAAACAATTATTATTTCAACATCTGCCTTATCCTTGACTTGGCCTGACCCCATAGACGTAGGGTTCAAGATCTCGCTGTGTTACCCTGCCTCTCGCATTGCCAACTTGTGCTCTGTGCTAATTCCCTCCCCATTGTCTGAGCACATTTAGGTGTCCCTCCTGGGACCCCCAGAAATCAGGGTAACAGAATGACTGAGGAATTTGATCTTTAGAAACGTCTGTGTGAACTGAGCTGATTTTCATTTCCACCAACGTTCCAAATGGCATATATTTTCACTGTATCCTAACATTCTGATGTTGCAAATGGCTATGTCAAATGTGTGTGTGTGTGTGTGTGTGTGTGTGTGTGTGTGTATTTAAAGTAGGAGTGTAAGTCTTCACTTATTTCATTTCATGTGAGAGTGTGTGTATTTTTCCATTTTTTTTCACATTTGAGACTTTTTTTGTGAAAAGTGTAATGGTACTTTTTGTGAGTACAAAATAAGTTTTTTTTTCTTAAAAACTTGTTCCTCTTGGAGAGTGCTTCACAGATATTTTCCTATTGACAAAGATAACCTTTCTTATCAAGGGTGAGAACATTTGTGAATGCTCCTTACCATCCTGATTCAGAGGCATTTTTTTTAGATATTGTGGTAGGCAGTGATTTGTGATGACACAAGTCCATCTTACACCATTGTAAGTCTTTATTTACTATAACACACTCTATGTGGGGCTAGCACTGAAGGGTGTTTGGAAATTCTTAGTTGCTATGAATAGCTGCAGGCAGAGGGGAACTGACTGCATGGATCATACAACTTTGCAGCTCCAACATCTTCACTGGTTGTTGCTCTGATGAACTCAGGTGAAAGTGGTATAAACCAAAAGTAGTTTGATGTAAAGTCGACAGCTGTCATGGCCAGAATCTATAGGCTCTCCCACCCAGACTTTATGGACTTCGAAAAATCCACAAGCACTCCATTCCGCTCTAACCCATTGTGAGTGCCATTGGATCCCCCACATATGACTTGGCCAAGTTTCTGGCCACACAATTACAAACCTATTTTGGGTGACCCTCCTACCATATCAAGAACTCAGCTCACTTTATAGAAAAGATCAGCTACCTTGAACTCAAACCTGGAGATAAACTGATCAACTTTGATGTGGTCTCCCTGCCCAAGAGTGAATCATAGCCCCTCCCTTTTTCCCCCTTTTTCACAGGTCCACCACATATCATAAAAAATTCCTTCTTGTTTTTTACACTTCCAACAAATATTTGGTGGAACACTGTAAAAGCAAAAATTAGAGATCAGAGTTTCACAGAACTTATTTGTGAAGTTAGGGCAATGAGAAAAATGCCCACTGCCCAGTATCAGATTGATGTAAAATCTTGGGGAAAAAAATCTAATGGACTACCAAAAAAATCAATTTCCTACCATTTTTGACTTCACCTAGAAGCAGTGAAAGAGAGCCAACCCCTTCCAGTTATGAAGAAAAGTCAGTTAGGGCATGTGCTAGAACCCAAAGGCAGTATTCAGTGGATGTACCTTAGAAGAAGTACCTTTGAGTTCCTATGCCACCACTTCAAGAGCTGGTACCTGGTCTGTTGCATCATAAATAATTTATTAAAATCTCCATCAACGAAACTGAATAGGGACTTTTTGTTTCTTTTTATTCCAGTTCCTACCCTTTGGCAAACATCACATTTGAAATAACTGATTTTAGCAGCCTTTCAAATGCAATGGCATATATAGTGTACCTTACCTATCAAATTATATTACTTTTAATGTCCTTGATAGTTGGAGTTTTCTCTAAACATTTTGTGCTTGCTGAGAACTGAATGGATGGAGGAAAATTACTCTGGGGCAAGATCTGCAGAGTTAACTGTGGATGATAGGAACCCCTTGTTAGCATGACATTTGACTAATGCAATGTGTCAAGCACTAGTTAATAATTAAAGTCTCTGTTTTCTTCGATGAATTTCCATCACCTGCCTTCCCTCGCTTTTTCCCTTCTCATTCATTTTGGACCAAAGGCATTGAACTCCCTGGGGATTTTGTTGAGAGATGGAAAATCTGCAAAGCAAAAGCACTTAAGCAAGCAACAATCAAATAACCTGCTACTTATAAAGGTTATTTGCTATGAAGCATCCACTTACTTTATACTTTGCATTGTATACATTGTGCATCTCTTGGAAGAAAAGTGTGTCAAAATGAAAACAGAAAATGTGAGATTGATGAGCCAAATGAACAAAATGCTTCCAATACGGCTGCTTTTCATCCATTTTCATCCATTCATTTGTGATTATGGCTATATCTATTTATGAACATAAGGAAGCTTTTCATTACTGAACATTGCAAGGGTATAAACAGAAGAGAACACAGAAGGTAATCAGTTTTCACTGGGACAAGAATGGAGATGTATGCTTCTTTGATGAAGTTGAATTTTATAGAAAGGGAGCACACTGATCTCATTGGAACAATGATCCTAGTAGAAAATAGGGTCCACAGGTCTCCTGAGAACAAGGAAGCCCTTGCTGTGTGTGGACTTTAACTGCTTAGTCTTAGACTCCTCATCCTGGCCGAAAATGCCCAAAGATATTAATGTTGGATGGTAGGCAGATTAAAGAAAATGAGGGATTATGATCTCTTCTTCCCAGTGAGATACAAGTTGGAAGCTTGACCTCATAACATACTCACATTTCTTACATGAATTTCAGAAACCTAATGCCCAATAATTAGTATGAGGGGCCCTTTATCTACTAGCTTGAAACAGTTGAGTCTAACATACCATTCAGAAAAGTAGAGGCTGTGTGGAGACAACTAAATTGGTTCTGCTCAGAAAACTAAACAGGGACTTCTGTACATCTCAAAGCGTGGAAGTAATCGGTTACAAATAACTATTTGGTTGAAATTTATTCCTTCTTGAATAATAAAATACAACTATATTATATTAGGAATGTAAATGAAGAAGTGATAGTAGCTTTCCTTTTGTGGTGTAATTTTAAGATTATCATTACTTCTTATAGTTACAGGGGTGTAGCCTCACTAAATGGTGGCTGAAATCTATTGCATGGTTCAAGTGTTGCATGGTTGAAACTAGTGACTTTCATTATTCACATGGGGCATGAAAAAAATAAGTACAATTAACACATTTGGATATATTAGAACAACAAGATAGTAGCAAGCTTTTAGAAAAAAATAAATCAAAATGTATTATCAATTAACTATGTTTAGGCTAACAGAACTATAATGGTAAAGTATTTTTTAAAGGTAACTTTCCCAGCTCTGATATATTTGTCCTTCCTGTACATTCTAACAAACAAGAATTGTGTAGCATAGGAAAAGACTTTTCCAAAGTGACTCTGGCATTATGGAATTTCAGTATTATAGAGATGTGCAAAAATAAGCAAGTGAATGTCTTCTCTAGGTTTTATCTTGACCTTTTGATTCTTCCTTTAATGCTATAAAAAAGTTTAATTGAATCAGGTTCCTTCTAAGAAGAAGTATTAATTTGAGATGTGCAGGTGCTGTGCGGTATCACTGTAGCAAACGTAAGATAAAATTTGACTGTAAGCAATAATGCCAGCTGTCCTAGGAGGAGTATAATTGAATTGAATTGTAATGGATAATGAGGATTTCTGCCTGCAGGTTTACCCTATTCCAATTTACTTTCAAGTGCAATTTGTAGAATCAGTCATTGTATTAGCAACATTCATAACATAACTATAGTTGTTAGAGCATGCACATTATAACTTTCATTTTTAAAGGGGACAGAATTTAACTTGTACAAAGTGGAGGTCTTGATATTTCAGAGTTTCTTCAAAGATTTACACCATAATTCAGTCCAACAACAAACAAAGACACAGTATTCTTTGTGGAAGAACCGGGGAATATCACAAATATTGGTAAATTCATGGTTACTGTGAAATTGGATTATTTAAAATGAAGACTTCCTATTTTGGCATAAATTTACTGTTAGTCCTAACTAGAGTAAATCCACTGAAGAAGTGGTAACTTGATAAGTTACTATTCAGTAGGTCTCCACTGACTGGAATCCTTCCATTCTAGAGCTTGGATGTGAAAAGTTCATGGCATGACTTTCTGCATTTCTAGACCTCCTTCAATGATTTTGAATTCCAAGTCTGTAACTGAAATCCTTGATCAGAAACCTCTCCTTGACAACAAACTGGTTGTGTTTCTTTCTTCCCAATGTCTACTGCTTCCCTGATCAGTACCCAACCTGTTGTATCTAAGGTATCTGAGCTAGGATTTGAAGTAGGATGGCCACATGTCCTTTATTTGAAGACAACCCTCTCTCTGAAGGACCTTGGCCATTTCCACACTACAGTTATAGTGCTACTATGCTACTTTCAACATCCTGTGGCATTCTGGGATTTGTAGTTTACTGAGGCCAAAGAGCTCTTTGGCTGAGAATTCTAAATGCTCCTTCCTAAACTGCAAACCCCAGGATTCCATAGGATGTTGAAAGCAGAATAATAGCACTATAACAGTGTAGTGTGGAAATGGCCCTCCAGAAAAGAATCTTCTTTTTGTGGATATTCTTTCTATGTCCTGTCCTCTCCAAGTCTGATTTAAAGGTAAAGAACTAAAAGAAGGGGTTTACAGACCTTGAAAACTGCCCATCAGTAAATAGCACCGGGACAGTAGATTCAGTTCATAGGTACATAGTTCATTAGGTCATAGTCTTCTCTACTAAGATGAGATTCTGTTCATTTGCAAATGGTGCAGTTCTAAACAAATTATTTCTGATTTTGCCCTTGCGCATGTAAAAATATTGCATTTTGTAGTCTTTTTGCCAATGTATACTCTTTTTTTGATGTCTAAGGTCCTTTCAGCATGACATCACTGTCTCGCTTCTGCCACAGGATGGCAGCGGTCAGCAGGTCGTGCTTCCGCGTGGTGTCACCACCGTCCTGCTGCCATCCTGCCGTGAAGCATCGTATTCGCTCAGCATTTGCAAAATGGAAAAAAAAAAATCTTTTGCATTTCCAATTGCACAGCACTCCCATACTTACTGTCGTGTGGAAGTTGCAGCTGCGCATTTGGGATGCTTCCTGCCCCAGTGCAGCAATGGCAAGTGCCTGTGAAAGGAGGGACGGAGCTATCCTGCTCCCTTCCGCAGGGAGTGAGCAGGTGCGGAGGAACATTGCTGATGTGCTCCCTTCTGACCCAGATTTGTGGTGCCATGACTCAGAAAAGCATCATCATGTGGAAAGGGCCTAAGTGGCATCCTAATTTGAACCTGTTGCTTGGATTCTTACACTCTAGTTCTGCATTGGCTATCTCTGTGATGCTTGTTTATGTCTTACCAGATTTTATTGACATTTTTGATTCCTACTGCAATGTGTTGAAGAACGATACTTGAGCAGTGGCTAGGGTCTGTAAAATTTCTGGCTGTGAACTACAGTTCCCTTTGAAATGATGATACATGCCAACAGAACCTGTTCTGGGTAGGAGTTTTCATATACAATTAAATATCACATTTGAAGAACAGATCCTAACACTAGTATGTAAACATGGTTGGGTGTTTTTTAATAATTTTGTATTGTTACCCTAAATGGTGGGAGGTCTTGAGGTCCTCCAGCAGTGCCAGCATCTCCATAAAAAGGTAGAGAATTATAGTTCAAAGGAGGCCTGCGAGAGGGGAATAACCACAGGACCTTTTCACCTGTGTATACCAGTAATAACTGTAGCACACCAGTTGAGAGTCAAAAGAATATCTTTATTGGTGGAATTCATAAACACATGGAAGAAATCAAGCACTCTCACAAACCATACAAGCCTAGCAGAGGGAAAGGAGAGAAAGGTTGGATAGCGAGAATTTTGGGATGAAGAGGACAATAGTTACCTTTCCTGAAGCAACAGAGGATTGAGGCAAGATATCTCAAACTGAGGGAGTCTGAAAGAAGGACAGTGAACTGGAATGTGGGGGCCCTCATACAGCATAACATGCCAACATGTGTTCAAAGTACTAGCAAAAAAGCCAGGGTCTGAGCCAGGGTTTAAATACCCTTTTTCTGCCTTGAAGGGGAATGTGTTGATTGCTCTCTGGCAGAGCTGACAAAAAGGGTCTGGAAGGTTCTGATTGTCTTTGCAGCAGGTGACAAAGCATTTGGAGAAATGAAGATAGCCTCTTAATGACTGGAAAAGTGAGGGAACAAAAGGACAGTTTCTGTGGGAAGAGGTAACAAGATGTCAACCTTTTGTATGTTCCTTCTAGTGGCTTCATTTGCTATTGTTCCTTAGGTTGGGTATTTTAGAGGACCACCTAAAACCCATCTGGTTGGGCTGTCCAGCTGATCCCCCTGAATTTATGACCTGGCCAGGCTGAGGTCCTTGTCCTAGCTTTGAAACTTCCAGCCAGTGTCCTTTCCTTTCCACATGGTTTTCAGCCACAAGTGTAAATTTTGTATGGTTTCATGCCAATTAAACAGTGTATCACAGATGGGGGGAGGGGTACAGCATGGTAACAGTATCTGTTTCATTTGCATTGTGAAAAATTCCGGTGTATTTTTTCACTGTTAATCTCTTTGTGGATGTTCCATTCTCCATCACTTACTTGTAAGCATGATATTTATTCTTTGCAAGTTCAGATAGTTCCAAGTTTCCTGATAGCATCTGTAAAGTCTGTAAACTTAACTTAAACTTTGTCTAAGGAAAATTAATCTTTGAGTCACTGAGTCGTGTGACCTTGGCAGCCCGTAGGATCAGGAAAATTGACAAGATCCAATTGGGACTAGTAGTAATCATATTCTGCACCGAAGGTCTGAGACAGTGGCACTACCCAAGGTCAATGTGTTGGTTCTTCAAGACAGTGGCTCATGGAAAAAAATGTAGATAATTAACTCAAGTACTGCTGCCAGCTGTTTATGTTTCTCACAACAGAAAACCAGATAGATGTCTGCATTTTATATTCTTTGAACTGCCTAATGGAGGTCCACATGTAGGGGAAATATTTTGATGCAAAATTTAATAATAGGATAGCAACAAAAGTATTGGAAAACATTCATTAAACTTTTTTCTTTGTCAGACCTCTGTTTCCCCCAGTCATGCAAGCATTCACCTCTTTTCTCACAAGTCTGAAACAAACAAATTTCATTTCCTCATCCAGTCCTCACTGTGTGTTTGAAAATCAGAAATTACCAGGACTGAGTCTTTTATTAGGTAAAGTTGCCCCAGGGTTTGGGTAGCAGCTAGCACATTTCGGGTATCATGAAAGGGCAAAATGTTAGTTATATACTTGGTCACTGTTGAGTTAGTACTACACAGGACAGGGAGAGATGCAGGATTTTCTGGCTAAAGCATCACAATGACTTGACTGGTTTTGGATACAGTGTATCTTGACAAGGATGGCTGGCTGGATGAATGGATGGAAGCATGATTTTTTGCTCAGCCTTGGGTAGCAAAATGGTTGGGGGGGGGGAGTTACAAATATCATGTGTTGCCTTTTCTGGCTTCTGGAGATTCAGGTATGATGACGGCTATCCTTTAAGCATCTGAATTTATTCTACTGATACCATATAAAGTCTCAGCAATAATGTAGAATAAAAAAAATGCAAAATGATATTTTTAAATAACTGCTCTCCATTCTTTGATGTTACCATCTACATCTCTTTTGATTTTTGTAAGCTTCCTGAAGTCCTAGTGCCTGGGAAAAGGTGTGGGATAAATTAATGAAAATGGGCAACAACAGTGACAATTTACAATGTGGTCCTATATCTGTCTATTCATATGTAAGTAACATTGTATTTGGTGGGCTCTCAGAGAAATGTGAAGGCAGTTGCAGGCTTTGAGCTCCGAAGTGAAAGTGAGTTTCATGTTGAAATGATTCAGAACCTGCCAAAAACTCACATTATCTCAACCATTTGATAACTGCAAGATCTCATTAATCTTACCCAAATGCCTAACAACTATCTGAATGTTCTTTGTTTTATAAATACCTACCTCCCCACCTACATAAGGGAACAGATTCAGCATGGTGTAGCTGTTGAGTCTTGGACTAATACTGCAGGAGATCAGGGTTCAAACCACTGGCTGATCTTGAGCAAGTCACAGTCTCTCAGCCTCAGTGGAAGGAAATCCCAAACCACTCTGAACAACTCTTGCTTTCCATTCTTGGCTGACTTGACAGCCAGGACTCATCGGCCTTTATTCAAAACACAAAGCTGTCTTCACTTCCTGTTCACATAAGAGCAAGTGAATGCCCTAAATTCATGCTTCTGGGAAATAAGCTGCTTCCAGAAAAATGCACATTTTGGAGTTTCTCTGTGGGAATTACTATTCTCTTTGCCCTTTTGCTGATACTCCTCTATTCCTCAGATCTTGCCATATATTATCGTACAACCCCTCTGTGCCAACCAATGGTATTCAAGCAATGGCAACATCAGGGAATTTTTTAAAAAAACATAATCACTTGAAACATAAAAAGACAATAAAAATGTAATTGCAAGCATATCTGTTTAAAGGAGAGAATAAAACAATGCCCACTCTATGGCCATTTCCACACCGGGTTTTTAAAACGGTGCAAAGCATCCTCCAGGGAGGACGTCTGCACCTGGGAGCGGACTGGGTCGGACCTACTTAATGTAGATCCGCACCCCAGCCCGCTCCAGAACGACCCCAAGTGGTCATCCAGCGTGCTTTTGAAAAACCTGTTTCTTGAGGTTTTTCAAAAGCACAGTGCGCGCCAGTGTGAGCCTGCTCCCTTATGCAAATTCGCAGGCTCACATTGGTGTGAGCCTGCGATCTGCTGGGGGCGGGCTTTAGGCTGGCAAGCTTGAGTGGTTGGTAGAGAGCCTCAACCAACCGGAAGCCACCATTTTTGTCCCTGGAGCAGTGCGGAGCGGCGGCCACGCACTGCTCCGAAGCAGCGTGGACCGGACTGGGGAGCCTTAAAGTCTGGTGAGTAGCGTCATGGGGCAGTTCCCTCGCCCCATGTGGAAATGGCCTATGAAAGCCTTCTCTTGGATTCCGAAGGCCTGTCTGAAGGAGAAGAGCTTTGACTGTCAGCAGAATGGGAATCAGTAGCCCTTCACATTACATAATCATAGTGCTGTGATTCCAGTGGAACTGCCATGGCGACATCCTATGGATCCTGGGGTTTTCAATTTAAGGAAAAGTATTGGAAATTCTCAGACAGAGAAATCTAGTGCCTCTCCAAATTGCAAACCCCAGGATTCCATAAGATGCAGCCATGGCAGTTAAAGTGGAATAATAGAACTACAATTGTATAATGTGAAATGGCTCCAGTGTGGAGTCGTTCCAGCCTTGCTTGGCAGAGTCTTGGAGTGGCTATCAGGAAACTCAAAACCTCTTTCCATGTGGAACCTAATAACCTTTTAGCCCAGTAGTTCTATAGAAAAGAACATACCCTTCCAACTTAAACTTCTATTTGTGCTAGAATATGTATTAACTCTTTAATCGTACTGTGTTACAGAGAGCTCTTTCTTGGGAGCAACTTACCATAAGGGGTATGTGCACATTTGCTCAAATAACTAACACGTTACTCAGATAGAAAAATAAACAAGTTGTTTGCTCCATTGGTAGTATAAGAATGGAAGCAATTAAGGTTTTATATAATGGATCTTAAAACAACAACAACAACAACCCTGAAGTTCTTCTGAGTCAGGGCAGCCAGGTTTGCATGATCTTTCCTGATTCACAAACCATGGTTATGAAGGTAGGAAATGAGTAGTGGGACCAAATTTTCCTTTTCCCATCCCTCTCCTTTCTTCTTTTCATAGTCACTCGGATATTTTTTTCTTGCTAAGCCGCTGTTCCCAATGATATCCAAATAAGGGATTCACCATTAACTAATCAGGAGAGTAGGCCAGAAGCAGATAATAATCCATAAAACTGTTCTGATTTTCTGTGTTTTAGTGCATTTTATAGTGCATTTAGTGCATTTTAGTGCATGGTGGGGGGAAAGAATCATTTATTCCCAATTATATCTGTGTGAAATGCAGTCAGAATTTACTTTCCGAAAGATTTTATTACAGAGCATTATTCTGAAAGTCATCATATCACTTTTAACCATAGAAAATACCTTAACCATACAACTATTAGATGTTCTTCCCAAACCTATTTTTCTTGGATTGCCTGATCTTTCATCCAAGATGAGACAAAAATGACTTCATCATTTTAAAAAACATAAACTGTACTCCATTTGAGAGCTTGTGCCTCTCAACATATTAGTACATCTGTCACCTCCACACTGGAATATTTTCAAACTGCCAGACTTCAAGTGTGCTGTTTTAACTGCATGCATTTGAAAAATGGGAGGTTACCTTGAGACTTGGCTTTTTCATTTAGATATGAGTCAGGCTTATAGGCTGGGAAAATATCTATCATTAGACACTTTTCAAGCATTTTGAGTTCTTAGCAGTAGTGTAGTGGAGGCAGGACTTGCAGTGTTAAAGCATGGGGACTTTTTGATTAGCAGGGATGGCATCATTTTCTACCATGCCTATGGAGGATGATGGCTTTCGTGTAAACTGAGAGGCAAATTCACTTCAGGTTTCAGTTTCAATTTTGAAGGAGCTATCCAAGGTTCTACATTTTATCTTTTACCTAGGTTCAACACCATGGATAGTGCCATTTAGGTTTGAATCAAAGCCCATAGCATATTCATTATGGCACTGACATGAAATCTACCAACAACTTTTACTCCCCATGAGCTTCCCTGTCTCCTGAAAGTTTAGCTGTAATCTTCACAGTAGGTGGGAGATGGATCTTTCTGAGCAACAAGAGTATATAGTTGTGATCTATTTCTTTTTCAATGCAAAATATTTTGGGGGTGGTTTGAAAGACCCATTAGCCTCTTTGAAAAAGAAAGTATCTTCTCCTGATTAGGATGAAAACTGCAAAAATTGGTCTGTTGATATGGATCAACACAGCTGCCTTGGTTCTCAGTATATGTATAAAGATGTTGTTAGGGTATTCTTTCCTTCTTGCCAACATTGCTTCTAGCAGTTAATTTTAGTGGATCCCATACTTATTGAGGAGTTGTTGTTGCTGCTGCTGTGTGCCTTTGAGTTGTTTCCAGCATAAGACAACCCTAAGGTGAAACTACCATGAAGGTTTCTTGGCAAGATTTATTAAGAAGAGGTTTGCCTTTGCCTTCCTCTGAAGCTGAGATAATAGGACTTGCACAAGGTCACCTAGTGGGTTTCCATGGCTGAATGGGGATTTGAACCCTTGTTTCTAGAGTTGTAGTCCAACACTCAAACCACTACACCACACCAGGTCTCACTGAGATGTTACCAAGTCTCTTTGTTTCACAAGCCAAACACAGTATACAATTAGAATTACAGTTTTCATCATCCCAAAGACTATGTGGATCGTTATATGCATACATATATCATCAAAACGAGCTAGCTTTTCTTCAGGTTTAACTA
The DNA here is from genome assembly GCA_030412105.1 of Cyclura pinguis. NCBI lineage: Eukaryota > Metazoa > Chordata > Lepidosauria > Squamata > Iguanidae > Cyclura > Cyclura pinguis. Next base: position 80,675,379 of record CM059603.1, on the reverse strand, counting down.
TCCATATGATTGCAAGTCTGTATGTTAATTTTATTAGCTTTTGTTTATAATGTTCTCTTTGGCCATAAATCCAACAGAGGGTTAGGTGTGCTTCAGCCTGTTAAAATCAATGGACTTTCACACTCCTACCTCTGTACTATATTGTGGCTTCTGACTGTGACACACAAAGTACATCAGTGAATTTCACAGCCTCATAAGCAGCCTGTTAGTCAGTGGACTCTTACAATTTCAGCATCAGTGAAATTAATTTGATTGCATGTATCAAGAGTCACCACTGACAATTTCAAACTCAGAATGATAGACATTCCAACAATGTAAGGATGAAACAGGAGTACAGTAAACAAACAGCTTCCATGCCCCTCACTCTCGGGGTATGCATCATCTCTTGGCACACTGAGGGGGATAAAAATGAAGCCAAAAAAGAGTCCAAGAAAAGCTCTTTGGCTTCACAGGGAGGCCAAAAGGGAGCATTTCATTCGGTCTTCAAAGGAACACACAAAATTCTGTTGTGAGTATTCAAGCATAACCCATTCAGTGCCCCACTGTGAGGGAAAATAGGCTTAGCTTTTAGTGTAAATTCAGACAAATAACCTCTGTATCTCCAGTATCTTAACTAGCCTTTCCAGGTGTTGGAATGCCAGCTGAACTCTCAGGGAATAGATGCATCTCAGAGTGGGGAGAGAAGTCTCAGTGTGTGGCACTCTGGGAAAGGAAGGAATTTGACTTTTGTATGTGAAGTATGTGAGATGGCTCTAAAGCCTGGTCAGCTATATCCACCCATTCCTAACATGCATCAGGGCTCTTTGGTGCAGCATGAAGATATTTCTGTGTGTTTGTGCCATGTCATCATAAAACAAACCAAAAACCTCGGGGAGAGGAATGGAAAGAGAGGCACTGGATGTACCAACTGAAGAAAGGGAAGAAGTAGTCCATCTGTCTTGTTTGAGTCCTAAATCTGCTAGTTGTACAAGACCTAGTGGCAGTTATTCAGACCATGGGGGGGGGAGCCTCTGGGGGGTGGGCAGTGAAGCTTTAATAGCAATATATGGCCTAGAAAAATGTTATACTTGTCATCTGTTATAGCTAAGGTCATAAGGAAGACAAGCCCTAGCAGAAATGGTGGTAACTACAGCAATTACTGTGCATGTTGTACCATCTTTTCAACCAGGGGAAAATGTTCCTCCTCCCAGATTTTGAATCCGTATTGCCTGGTTCACTAATTTTTACCCAAAGACAGAGCCAGTTATCCTCATGTCCATCTCCACAGTCAGCTGATCCCAAATGCAGTTCTGGCCCACCTGACAACTTTTGCCTGCATCACCTCAGTGACATTTCAAGGGCCATCTCTATGATATCAAAAGGGCCAAGCCCTTGCCATCACAAGCCTCTCTCATCTCCTCGTCTAAGCTTCTTGCTCTGAAATTATAGGCCATTTCCATCCTACACTGTTATAGTGCCTGTTATTCCGCTTTCAACGTCCCATGGAATCCTAGGATTTGCAGTTTAGGGAGAGGCATTTAGAATTCTCAGCCAGGGACCTCTTGGGCCTCAGTAAACTACAGACCTTAGAATTCCACAGGAATAATAGCACTATAACAGTGTAGGGCGGAAATGGCCATAGAGAATGGGATGCTATTGATCTGGTAACCCTAGTGAGATTTTATTTTTGGGTTCAAAGCAAAAACAGAACAAAGCAAAACAAATGAAATTGCCCTTTGCATACAATAAGCCACAAAATGTATTTTTGCTGCTATGAATATATTAGGGAACAATCCCCAAAAACCTGTGAATAAGGGAAAAACTGCGCATAAGGGAAAATCAACACGATGCTCAGTAAACTCCTAAATCTTACTGCCTGAATGTCCCAGATGCATTCTGAATGTCAGGAAATCTGACGATGGTCAGAATTTGGATTCATTGTAGCTTTAATTTTAAACATGAGAAGGAGTAGGGAGAGTCAAACAGGAAGTCCCCCAAATCAGCAGGAGGTGGCTTTTCAGTTAACAGGAGGAAGGAAAGGAGAAATAGGTGTCTCACATCCGGTTTGGTCTTCCATCCTCTGAAAAGAAATGAAATAGTATCTCTCATTAGCATTGAACGGATACTGAAAATTGAGCCAGCCCTTTTGGTTTAGTCCTGAGGAATGTTAGCTAGCTGGAAAACACATTTTTTTTCTAAAATCATTTCTGTACAACAGCAGAATAGTCCATTCCTGCCAATTTCATTCCCTTGTTGCTCTTCAACAGAGTACAAAGGCATGTGGAAACTATGGGTGAGCTGTTTTATTTTGGGGCAGAGTGATTGTTTGTTTGTCTGTTTGTTTAGAGCATTTATACCCTGCCCTTCAGCTAAAAAGGCTCCCAGAACATCTTACAAATGATTAATCTGACAATTCCTTGCCCTCAGGCTTACAATTTAAAAAAGATGAAACATAAAAAAAAAAGAGAGAGAGAGAGAGAGAGAGAGAGAGAGAATGGCAGTGGAGGAAAGGATTAAGTCCAGCAGATGCTTGCTGTTCTTCTCTCCCTCAGAGGCCACAGCAATAGCAGTTGGTATATGGAGGGGCTTTCATCAGCTGTTGGACTCAGGCCAATGGTGTCCAAATAGCCAGCTGTCTTCAATGTGGTGCCCCCCAAATGTATTAGACTACAATTCTGGCACAGCTGATATATCATTATGGCTTAGGATAATGAGATCTGTAGTACAGCAGATCTATAAGGAAGCAAATTTGGGAAGCTTGCCATAGACCATGAAGGGTAGTGCCACTGCTTGTCCACTCTGACTAGTGGTGGTTTTCTATGTTCTCAGCCAGAGGACTTTCATGTCATCTATTACAACACCTTTTTACTGAGAAATGCCAAAGGGTTGAACCTGGGTTCTTCTTTATGTAGGCAAAGAAAATATATGTGCTACCAGAAGAATGAAGTATAGTGCCACCCTAAAAATGGAGAAAATAAAAGGAATGGAACAGAAGGAAGAGGAAGTGGGGGGAAAATACAGAAAGAGAGTGTTGTGGTTATCATGTGCCTTCAAGTCAGCTCTGACTTATGGCAACCCTACTTTTTATTGTTAACTCTCATCAAGTCAGCTTTGACTTCCAAGTCACCCTAAAGTCAACAGCCCTGCTCTGATCTTCTAGACTCAGAGCTGTGGCTTCCTTGATTGAGTCCATCCATCTGTAATACGGTCTTGCTCTATTCCTATTGTCTTCTACCTTACCAAGAATTCTTGTCTTTTCTAGTGAGTCATGTCTTCTTGTGACATGGCCAAAGTATGACAGGTTCAGTTTATTTATCTTGGCTTCTAGGGAAAGTTCAGGCTTGATTTGTACCCATTTATTGGTTTATTCAGAAGTCTACAGTATCTGTAGAAGTCTTCTCCAGCACCATATTTCAAATGAGTTGATTTTCTTCCTATCAGCTTTCTTCACTGCCCAGGTTCACAACCGTTCATAGAAATGGAAATATAATGGGATGGTTGATCTTGACTTTGGAATTCAAGGATATTATCTTGGCATTTCAGCGTTTTGTCTAGTTCTTTCGTAGCTGCCATTCTAAGTCCTAGTTCTCTTTTGGTTTCTTGACTGCAGTCTCCATTCTGATTAACGACTGAGCCATGGTATGGAAAATCTTGAATTATTTCAGTGTCTTCATCATCTACTTTAAAATTATGCAAATCATCTGTGATCATTATTTTTGTTTTCTTAATGTTCAGCTGTGAACTTGCCATTTCTCAGTAATCGTTCCAAGTCCTTGCTATTTTCTGCTAGTAGCATGGTGTTATTTGCATATTTTAAATTGTTTTAAATTGTTTTGTCCTCCAGTTTTCATGCCTCCTTCCTCTGAATCTAAACCTGCTTTATGTATGATATATTAAATATACAAATCAGATCAGATAGGGTGATAAAAGGCAGCCTTACCTGATCACCTTACCAATTGGAAGCCATTCCATTTCTCCATATTCGGTCCTGACATTAGCCTCTTGTCTAACGTTTGATTGTCCTATGCATCAGGACAATCAAATGTTGTGCCACATCCATAGTTTTTTAATGATCTACACAACCAAAGGCTTTACTATAATTTATAAAGCACAGGTTGATTCTCTTCTGAAGTTCTTTGCTGTACTCCTTTATCCAATGTATGTTTGCAATATGATCCCTAGTGTCTTTTCCTTTCCTAAACCCAGCTTAAACATCTGGCATTTCTTGCTCTGTATATTGTAAAAGTGTTTGTTGTAGAACTGTGAGCATCACTTCGTTTGCACAGGAAAATAGTGAAATTGTGTTGTGGTTACTCTAATCCCTGATGTCTTGGGGACTGGTGTGTATATTAAGCATTTCGAATCTGAGAGTGATTATTTTGTTTTCCATTTTTGTTGACAGATTTTAGTTAGAACAAGAGTAGATTCTGTCTCTGTAGCTTGAAGCAGCTTTGCTGGCCTGCCGTCTGTTCCTGATGGTTTATTTCTCTCATGCGCTCTGAATGCAGCTTCTACTTTCCTTTCAAAAATTGCATAGTTCATCTTCAAATAATTCTTCCTTGAATGAATTTGTCACCCTTCATTTCTATTATATAGTTCTTCAGTATATTGTTTCCATTGTCTTCTACTTTATGTTTGATGACATAATATGTTCCCTTGTTGGTCATAGAGCATCCCCAGTCTTCCTTGAAATTTCCCTTTGTTTTCTAGGATTTTGTGGAAAAGGACTCTTGTATCAGGTGATGTCCATCTCTACAGTCACACATTTGGTTGTTTGAATAATGTGTTAGTGATAAAGAACTTTTGACCTTGCAAAATTTATTCAGTCACTCTCCTTCCTCATTCATGATCCTAGGCCAAATTTTCCTACAATCTTTTATGCTGCTCTGTTTCCTACTTTTGCATTCCAGTCACCTGTTTTGGTGTGTGATCACTTTCCCCCTGGACTCCAGCACAGAATCTCTTTCTTTTCTTTTCTTTTCTTTTCTTTTCTTTTCTTTTCTTTTCTTTTCTTTTCTTTTCTTTTCTTTTCTTTTCTTTTCTTTTTCCTCCTCCTCCTCCATCCCCTGTAGCTGAGCATAAACTTGGATGATGGTTATATTGATTGGTTTTCCCTGAAGTCTTGTTTGGTATTATTTGGTCAAACTTTGCATTATATCTCTTGACTGGTTTTGCTACACCTTTCACTATTAATGATGCCCTCTTCCTTCTTAGACGTTCATTTCCTGAGTAAAACACTGGATATGATTCAAAATGTACTATTCTCCTAATTCATGCTTCTCACATTCCATGTTGCTATAATATGTGTTGTGCAGCTTTGGATTTCCCTTTCATATCTGGGCACATCAGTTGAATGTGCCTTCAGTTGTCCTCTGCTGTACTCCAGTAGCTTGTTGAGTGTCATGCAACTTGGGAGTTTCATCTTCTGGCACTATCTCTTATTTCATTTTGGATTGTCTTATCATAGGGTTTTCAAGGTAAAGCCATTCAAAATGAGTTTAATGTGCTTCCTTCTGTGCAGTACTAATGTGCTAGCTATGCTACCACTGCTGTTGTCTCTGAGAGGTCTTCTATCAGTTTCACCTCCCACTACGGCTGTTGCCCTGTAGTTGTCTGACACGTTGTACTGGCTCCTCAGCAAAAGCCTGTCTGACATGGGAGACCCTACCAACAACACTGCTGCCATCAGCATAGTCTCTTGCCTCACAGGAGCATGCAGTCCCGTGGAAAGATAGTGTCTATGCTAGTCAAGATTTATTCAGAAAATATTTACCATTGCCTACTTCAAAGGCCAAGAAAGTATTACTTGTCCAAGGTTACCCAGTGGATTTCCATGAGAGGGGGATTCAAATCCTGGTCTTCTGGATTAGTAGTCCAACACTCAGACAACTTCACCAAGTTGGCTCCTGTAGAATGAGATAATACAAATTAATATGCCTCATGTATAGAGATAGATATCAGGTTATTAAAAAAATGTGCACATGACATATGAAGAACCTTGTGAAATCACTGCTAAGAGCCATCTAATCTAGCATCCTGTTCCCTATAGGAATCAAACAGATGCACATAGGAAACCCACAAGGAGGATATGAATGCAGCAGCTTCTATTCATCTTCTGGCATTCAGCAGAATTGCCTCTGAACCATAGCTTAGAAAAGTTACTGTCTGGTCTATAGGTCCCAGAATCCTCTAGCAGTTATGGTTGGGGGAATCTTGGCTGTATATGTTGTCTTAAATAATTTTTTTTCTAGTCACTTTTTCTTTTTAAATAAGCTATTTAAGCTAGTGGTCATTATAATGTTTTCTGGCGCCATTTACATACTTGAATGATATGTAATCAGAGCCTCAGAATCTTACTTTTATCATGAAACAGGTATTGTTGTTATTTAGTAGAAAGTGAGATTTTAAAAGTGCTTTTTATATGGCATGAAGTTTGGATGGTTGCATATCTCTGCTTGTCTATCTATCTATCTATCTATCTATCTATCTATCTATCTATCAATTAGCTCTTCTGGAACATTAACCAGGACATCTGGATGCTGCTCTGACTGAAGAGAGCAACACCCTAATAATTGATTTTTTCATTGTATGCCAGAGTTCTGAAGATAAAAAGGCTTCAAAAGTCATAAATTTAGAGCATGGGAACTGGCTGGTAGTTTTTAATGTTTTCATTACATATTGCCTTGTTCTGTGAGGGCAGATACTTTGTTCATGATGTGACTAGACAATACCATGATACTGTGTTTGTCACTCTTTTCTTGGGCCAGGCTTTTTGGGGAAAAATGTATTACTAATCCTACTTAACTTGAAGTTCTTTTTGATGTGACAAAAGGCAAAATAACCATGGCCTTAATCTAGAGATCAATGCAGATGAACAAAACAAGTATACAGTCAGCCCTCCACATTTGCCGATTTGACATTCACGGATTTGATTATTTGCGTGTTTCTCCAACTCCTGCCCTCCCATCTCAGGTGCTTCTTTTTGGGAGGAACCTTCCCTCTTGGTGGCTCCAATCAGGCTGCATAGCCCTTTAAAAACTGACCTCTGGTCCTCCTTTTCCTCTACCAGTCTCTGCCTGGCCAGCTAAGGATGGCTCTCCACCCAAATTCTCAGTATCACAAGCCCTGTACCCATGCCCCACACACACCTAAGGAAGGAGATGGGCAAGACAGGGGAACTACAGGACCACCTTGCCAACCATCTCTTTTCTCTGACCTGGTTTAAACCCTGGATGCCCACTTTCCCCACCCGTGCCTTAGCCCCCTTCCCACAGACACACAAACTTTGTTATTTGCAAATTTTTCACTTTTGCGAAGGTCCTGTTCCCTAACCCTAGTGAATGTGGAGGGCCAAGTGTACTTTGTTTGTTGCTTTGCAATGCAATTTCTGTGTACACATTTGCTGAACACTACTGGTTTGCAGTACCAATTGCAAAATGGGATATTTACACCCTCTCCTACTACAGTGCGTGAGTGGTGAGTGGGTAGGAATATTGGTGTCATTCTGAGATGGAGGGCTCCAAGTGTAGGGCCTTCCAAATGGCCAAAACTAAAACAAAATGAATAGCAAGAATAAATATGACTTCAGCTGAGGCAACCTTGCTGTTCACATCCAAGCCGCTGGAATATTCACATGTTCTCTGAAGCAGTGTCAGTGCAGTGTTACCCAAGATGTGCTACTATCTCCTACATCCATGCTTCAGTTAATTGACAATGAGATATCTACAATGATATGATGATGCCATTTTGCCACAGTCTTGGTGACCCTTTAAAAAGGTGTTGACATGTGAGACAAGATACTTTTTAAAAAGAAAGTTATACTATAATGATCTCTACAACCAGCTAAACATTGACCTTTGCAATTCATGTTTTCTTTTTCCATTCTCAGTTTTCTTTCTTTCTTTTCTGTTTGTGTTGCCAGCATTGGCTTTTTTTAAAGAAACCCATGGCTTCAGATGCCAATGTGTACACTTGCGCAGCTGCACACCTGCACCCATTTCATTGCAGTCCCAAGTCATTATTTCTGCAGTTGAGTTATAATGTATTCAGCAAAGCTCATTATCTGAAATACAGCAGTTTGACTACATTCCATCAGTACAAGTGATCATTGTTTTATGCACTGATCTTTATGATGATTGGATGCATTAATCAGACAACTGGTACAGTAAACCACGAACAGATTCATACTGCTTCTTCCATTAGCATAATCACATTATGTTTCTTAAACAATATTCCAGAGAGCTTCACATTCAATCTGGTGCATGGAAGAAGCTAATTAATTAAAATCCAGAAATAGTGTGCACAGAAAGTGAGACATCCAGTAGAGTTTATTATATGTGAGACTCAGAAGAGATCTACAAATGGTACATCTAAAGGACCAGCTCATGTGTCTGTGTGTGCGCGTGCACATGTTTGTTTGTGCCTGTGTCCAAGTTGATGTGTGTATCTAAACTTTGTGGCACCTTAAAAAGACTACCAAGTTTTATATTTGGTTTCCTGGTAATCCATAGGCCCCAAAGTGTGCTCCCACTTCCATATTACAAAAAGCTAACCTTCATTAAGAGGTATGTATGTACTTACAACAGTATTTCCATCAATACATCAATGACAGAGGACTGTGAAAACACTGCGTTGTGTCAGACTCTATATTGATTAAATACATTATTAAAATAAATTCAGATATATGTGGGTGTATGTGTGTGTAAAATGGATTTGAAAAGTCAACATTCTCTGAGAACACATTAAAGCAATCCCAGAGTCAAATCCTAAAACTGGTACTATGGGCAATGAAGCCCAGGAAGGATGGAGTCAACCTGACTTCTCTTGGAAGTTCCACAACCAAGGGGAAGCAGCCTTTCAGATATCCTAAGCCATTTAAGTCAAAAGTACTTTGAACTGAGCTCAGAAGCAAATTGGAAGCCAGAGCAGTTGTACAAGATCTGTGATGAATGATCTCTAAGGATTCACCAGTCAAATAGCTATCCACCACAGCCTTCATTAGCTGTGCCATCAGGCTTTTATAGATTGATAGGTTTGGGTCTTTTAATGCTATGCAGTTCTTTTTTTTTAAGGCTGATATAGTTTTTAAATGCATTTTAATGTATGTAATATTTTTAAAGTTTTTAAACTCTATAAATTGTTTAATTATTTTTTAAATTTTATAGTTATACTTTTATGTATGTTTTAATTTGTACTGTTTCAGTGTTAGCCGCCTTGAGTCCCATTGTTGTGAGAAAGGAGCGAAATACATAAAAAAAAATATTTCAATGGCAGCCCCACATAAAGCATATTACAATAATCTAATTAGCAGGAGATAATTAAGACACGATCCATTATGACCAAATCTGGCATCCTAGAAATGGATGCACCTGGTTCATCATGTGAAGCTGGAGAAAGGCATTTTTACTTATTTAGTCCCCTCTTCTGGCTACTTCACATAATATAGTCCTTACCTGAGTTGTACTTATGCTCTGTACCAAAGTACTTATGTATATATGCTTCTTTCTGTGTGAGTTCACCAAAAGTTATGAAACATCCACAGACAAGTGCCAGATAGCAAACCAAGCCCTTCCCTAGACATGTGCTGCTGCGAAGGTGCACTTTTTCTTAAGCCAGAATAGAAGCTTTAAGTTCTCCCCACTCATGGACATGATCATGTTCAATGGCCTTGATTATTGGGAATTATTGGAATTGTAGTCCAGTATCTCTGGAGGACACCAGGTTGAGAGAAGCTGTCCTATACAGTATTCAGGCTCTAACACCCATTTACTCAGAAGAAGGCCACATAAAATGGAGTAGGGTTTACTTTTGAGAACATGTGTAGGGCTGTCTCTTTTGTGTTGGTATGGATTCTTATGTGGTACCACTTCCTTGTGGTAATAGAGAACAGGAGGTCATGGTGAATGAATGAGAAGCTAAGAGCAATGCTGCTGGAGTTTGTATAAATATCCACATATATTCTGAAGAATATTGAATACTGGCTTATTGAATTTGGAAATTTCCCCTTGTCTCTCTCCCTCTTGCTCTCACACACCACACCTTAGCTACGATAGTAATATTCCCACCTGAAACCTTCACATTCAGTTTCAAGCAAACCCCGTAGGTCTAGATACGTGACTGTCAAAACAGGTTTCAAAAATTCATTTCACTTGCATTACTTATGGCACCATGAGCAGTAGTGTAGGACCATGGGGGCGAGGGGATGATTCATCCCGGGTGGCAGTGTTTCTGGGGCATTCCGGCCCGTAGCCATGCCCCCGCATGCCCTGGCCACGCCCCCACACACCACAGTCACACCTCCCACAGTGGCCACACCCCTCATGCCATAGCCCCACCCCCTCCTGCCCCCCCGTCCACACACTCCAAGCTCCACCACTGACCATGTGGCTACTATAAAAACGTGATTCACATTGCTTTTAATTCTATTGATAGTTAATTATGTTTAAACTTTTTGTAATTTTTTAAAACTCGTGGTTTATATCTCTTTTAATTTTTGTAAACCTCCTGGAGTCCCAATGCTTGGAGAAAAGTGAGGTATACATTCATGAAAATTTTGACAGCAACGACTATTTACAATACGATTCTGTATCAATTTACTCATAAGCAAGTCACATTGTATTCAGTCGAGCTTACTTCCAGATAAAAGTGAAGATGATTACAGGCTTAGAGCTCTGAAGTAAAAACTGGATCATATTAGAATGATTCAGATAGTAACAAAAACTCACATAGTCTCAAATGTTTGATAATTGCAAGATCTCATTATGTTTAATTCAAATGCTTAACTACTGTCTGAGCTTTTATGTATAATAAATACCTACCTATCTAGTTACATAAGAGAACAGGGGGAGTCAGCATGGATTAGTAGTATTGGACTAGTACTGCAGGAGATCAGGGTTCAAACCACTGGCTGATCTGGGGAAGTCACACTCTCTCAGCCTCAGGGGATAGTAATGCTAAACCCCCTATGGACAACTCTTGCCAAGAAAGCGCCATGACAGCTTCACTGTAGGGTCACTATAAGTCAGAAATTGACTTGAAGGAGCACAGTAACAAAAAGAACAGTAATGAGGGGGTTAAGGAATTGTGGCAGCATAGTAAAAACAGATTCAGACCATCTATATTAATTCAATTTCTGTTAAGCTCTAGACTACAGAATGAATAAAAAAAAAGGCAAGAAGTTACTAGTACTTTAAATGTCCTGAGATATGGGAGAGAAAAAAACACACACCAAAAAACCAGAAAGATGAAAACTCTGAAGTCAGAGATCCCTATCTCCTTTCTGATTAAGTGTCTTTTGTAGCTTGGAAATGGAAAATGCAAGATGGGATTTTTACAATGTTTAGGTGATTATGTAAATATTTAAGATAACTGCAAAATATATGGGTTGAATTACAAATGTGCTTTGAATTGGTCAGAATTTGATGCCTGGAATAAAACTAGATAAAACTGCAAAAGCCTTTTGTGATGTCAAATACAGTTGGTGCTACAGTATCCCCCCAAACCCGCCTTTGTCCTAGCCTTGCTGTGTTTCTGATGCTTCTTCTGTAGCGTGTTCTGAAGAGTGACTAAGCTCCTCCAGGTGTTGTCACTGCTTATTATAGCAAAGGCACAAGCAGCAAAGGTACATCAATCACCTGCAGGGGTATGCTCTTTCATACAACTTTTGAGATTTTTTTTTTTTAATAAGCCTTGATGGAGGATTACACATTTGAATGAGCATGGTGCCATGGCGTAACTTTTCTGAACAAGGGTTTCCCTGTTTAGCTTTGCAAATGCGTACTATTGGTGGACTTAATTCGTCTTCCTTTTCAGATATCGATGCATATCTTGATATTGTACATGGGGTATCACTGCCATGGAAGAATGGAAAAGCTGGTTGAAGACATTTGAGATAGAATAGCAGTGGCACCCCAGTCCACCCAATTCAAGGTCCAGATTAGCCAAGGCCCATCATGTTCTTCACCCCAAAGGCAGAAATTTCCAGTTTATCACACCCATGCAGGAAACAAATGCAATCATATCAAATTAAATAGCCGCAAATTGCTGTCCCTTTGGAGATTCATATTCTGTTACCTGATGCAGCTGTGCCACTCTGACAGATAGTAGTTCTAGCACTGCAAAATGCATAATGATCTGTAAAACAATCATGTACTTATAATAAAAAATGCATAAAATTATACCATTTGTAGACAAAACATTGTGATCATTCTCAACTATTGATATGGGGTGGTATTTGATATTGTATGAACATGCACAGTCAGCTGAGTATGGGTCACACACACTTCTGTAACAAAGGTATAATTTTCATAATTTGTGATCTAGTAGAGTTCATTTTCAGGAATTAGGTCACATGATGATATTGTGCATACATGCACATGTGCAGCATAATGAGCATGCATTACTCATAGTGATCCTATAACAATCCTAATCTTTCCATAAAAGCATGAAATTCATACTCTTAGTACATCATGCATGCCACTACTCCATAGTGATCATTTTCAGATATTGGGTCTTGTGATAATGCATATGTGGATATATTTGCGGCTGATTTCAATAATATTTTCCTTTTGAGTATAGGGAACATAAAGTGATTTCTACCAGAAGCAGGAGATTCTTGCAATTCATCAAGTCATTTAAAAAACCCACCAGGGTATGTCTGAATAATCATAGAATTATAATTTTCAACATCTGACATAATACATTGGGGTACACATACAGGCACTTGAAATAACATATGTGTTTGTGGATAGCAGAGATATTAATCTTTGTGCATAAGTGAAAACTTGAATTTTATCAAGAATACAGAGAGAAATAATTAGGCCTATGAATCTGCAATGGTATGTATTCAGAGTGTACTCACTGGTCTGTACTCACAATGGAAACCATAAACAATCACATCAGATTGCAATTACAGATTACAATTCAACTGTACAGGTTACATTTCTAGATAACACAGAGGCTGTTCACACCTCACACTGAATGTAAGGAGAATGCAGACTGGGCTAGTAAGTCCATCCGCCCCCCTCTCCCCCATGGATGAAGGTTGTAAATAGAACAACCATGTATCACACATCCAAAGGTACTAACTGAGCAGCCCAGCCTTTGCCACTATGAAATGGTTGTTCAATCAGTCACTGACAGCAAGTCACTACTTTATTGCGAACACCAGGTCCTTTGATGTGGTAGTTCTTAAGCTGGTTCTAGAGAATATATCTAAGTAGTTTGGTGGGAAGGCAGGTAATGGCAGACAAGCTTGCTCACTGACCCTTTAAACATTTATAGGAATGTGATGAGTATGTTTTAGTGTGTACTTGTACTGTTTCTCACAGTTACTTGCTGCGGCCTATGAAAGATCCAAATCAACAGGTAAAGTGGAAAGAACCCCCTGAAAGTTAGTATTTGAAACCTGTTGCCTTAGAGTTTAACAATAGAGTCCAAAGAGCTATGGGTAGAAAGAAGTGAGTTATATATATTATTAGCAATAGATTAAATATAGTTGAAAATAATAGATTTAAGAGTGAAATTACTATGGCAATAATGAGTACAAGGACAATGAGATTTAGATACATGAAATAAAAATATATAATCAATATGATATATAATATGTTGAATAAGTATATGATGATAAAAGATCTGGAGAGAAATAGTAGTGTAAGCTATTCGTGTTGTAATTTTTCTCTTTTTCACCTTTATGTTATTCACATGGTGGTTTTGTTTTATTCTGTTATGTATTGTTCCTTTTTCTTCATAATAAAAAAAAATGAAAGAAAAAGAAAGAAAGAAAGAAAGAAAGAAAGAAAGAAAGAAAGAAAGAAAGAAAAGTGAGTTAAAGCATTGTGTAAGAGAGACAAGAAACATGGCAGGTCTCTTTCTTTTTCTTCTGTATATACAGAAGCAGACTGCTGCTTAGAAAAGTGTAATTTGTTCTGGCAATGAGCCTTTGCAGTTTCAGTTGCCTGTATCAAGGTGCCAACACTGTAATCATGTGCCACAAATGAAGCCCCACTAGCTAGGCTGGGGTGGCTCAAGATAATATCGTCCCCTCTTCCTATAGCTTTGTCCTCTTTAACACTGCAGTTCATCTGAAGTGGTAGAGTATGCATCAGTGACAACCACACCAAACCAAGCTCAGTCAGCCAGACTTCCCTTAGCTCACCACCTTGGCTCCATTCACCCTAGAGAATTATAGCACTATTATTCCACTTTAACTGCCATGGTTCTATCACATAGTATCCTGGGGCTGGCTGTTTAGAGAGGGGCATTTAGAATTTTCAGTCAGAGAGTTCCATGGCTCACCCACTACAATTCCCAGGATTCCATAACATGGGACTCTGGTAGTTAAAATGGAATCATAGTGCTATAACTAGGTAGTGTCAATACCCTCTGGAGGCAAGACACGCAGAGACTATGCGGTGGGATAACAATGTCAAATGTTCATATAGATTCATACCAGTTGCCTTTACAAAAGCTTCTACCCATGTATGTACAATGCATGCATGTTAAAAGCAGACCTAAAGGGAAACTAAAGGAAAGGAAAATGAAAGTGTGTATGTGTGTGTGTAGTAGTGAAAGCCCTTCTCCTTTTGAAAGAAAACCGAATATGGCAGCTAGCTATGCAGCCGCAGAATGTGATTTACACATCTCATGTCCAGTAGAAAAGATTACCTAGAATAACTCAAGCCTGAACTAGCCACATGGTTAGTGTACTTCTCTTTCTATAGAGGATGTTTGGCTAGATAGTTCATGCCAGTTTGTGGCATTCTTGTCCCTTCTTCATTGCTTCACGGGCAGCTCATGTTTCTTAAAGTCAGTCTATACCTGGAACCAACACCCCCAAAATATCTGAGCAGAGGATATGTAACAACTGCATAGAAAAAGAACTTCTTGAGTCTGGCTTTTCCCATTATAGAGTTGTAGTGATGAAAATATTCAGGGTTTCAACATAGACTCCATACACTCCTAACTGTGCAATGAAACATAACTATTTGATTTTCAGTGGCCAGTGCAAAAAGAATACTGAAGGTGTGACATTATTTTGTGGCTGATAGACTTATATTTATGATATTTACATAATATATCATTTTACAGCTATACATTAACATTTACTTTGGGAAGTACAGCTATAATTAAATTTTACAGCCAATTAAGTTGATGAGTCACTGTCATCTGGGTAAATTACTGTTTTAGATCCTTGAAACAATTAGATTGGGAACATTTCTTAGTAACTTTGCTTCTTTGTGTATATATTTATGAAAAGGAAGGAAGGCTCTGCTATAACTTTGTAGCTTCAGGGAAACTGAAGACTTGAAGCATTTTTCAGAGGGGAGGGAACAGAACATGGGAAGGCTGGAGCATGAGCCTACAATTTCATTCCCTCAGTACTTAATTAGAGAAAGGCATATAATGCTAATAAAATGTTTGCAAGGGGTAAAAAAATGAAAGATTATGCTGCAAATAAGGGGTTATCTATCTAACTTTCATGTGCACTGAGAAGAAAGAAGACCTCTGATTACTCATTATTGGTACTAACAATGGGAAAAAAAAACATACCAATGCGGACTACATATTTTCTCTTAATTGGCTATCACAAGAGGCAAGCATTCTCTATTTATAGAGAATAGAGTGCCCCAAATTGTGGAGACATCTACCTCACTGCCATTTTAACTATACCTCGTGATATTCTGGAAAACTCTAGAAACATAGTACAAACTCCAGATTTCAACAGGATGTTGCCTTGGCAACTGAATTCGAATCATAGTATTATAACTGTGTAGTGTGAAAGAGCCTTTTTGTTCTAGAAAACTCTTCTTTCATTTTGAGTCTAGGAAATCTGTTTCAGGTAGATGCTTGTCTACTCACGTCACAAAAACAAAACCCAAAAGGTTACAGCCATGTTCTTATAAAGTAGGTGGAGTCCTACCATGAAGGGGAAACTTGACCAGTTTGGAGTTCAACAATGGAAGCATAGTGAATTGAAAATAGCAATTCACTTAATGGCACAGTGCCAGTCCAGCTGTCAGTATTGAATATGAGCATCTGGCACTGAAGAAAAAAAATGTTGTCATCTGTAACTTTTTGGGAAAAATCTACCCGGCAACAGCATACAAAAACCTATAGCCAATCAACAGAAAGCAGCTATTAAGTCATAAAGGAACATTACCAAGCAAGCACCAAGTCAGAACTATTTATGCTGAACCATTTCCTCATATTTCAGATTGTTATTATTATTAGCAGAATGTTCTAGTAATGCTTGACTTGCTTTTTCTTGAATGTCTAAGAGCTTAGTAAGTCTGCAGGTTCTAATTTTTCCTTGATTCAGAATAGTTTTCCTTTAGCTTAACTCTACCTTACTTTGACCTTATGATCAACCTCTGACCTTTCCCATCAACCAACAGCACATGAAGAAATGTGAGAACCTCTTCAGATAGATGTTCTTGCCAGGTCTGGTCTCAGATATTTTGCTGTGAGGCAGAGCAGCAAATTAGCTGCCCCTTCCTCCATCCAAGTCAAGGTGACTAGTACCTCATGCCAGCCAAGTTATTTTGGCACAAGAGGCAGAAAATCACACAAGCATTTCTTCCCAAAGAAAGCCAGCAAAGCAAAACAAACTTAATGCATAAATAAATACCCCACCCCCAGTTCACAGATATTAGGGAACTTCTGTAACCAAAGTTTAGGCACTGAACTTCAACCTTGCCTGAAATGGGGGTGGGAATTGTGTGGGCTGCGTGTAGCCTCTGAGATACTGCACTGTAATTCTTCGAACACCTCCATTGACCCCTTCCAAGCCCCCAGCAACACCAAAAACATTTCAATTAATTATTTTATAGCTGAAACCCATACAAAACAAAACAGCTTAAAATATTTAAAAATGCTGTTTCAGGATCTCTCATCCTGAGATAGGAAGAACCTTCCCTCAAACAGCCAAAAATCCTACAAGGACTGACACAATGTTATTTCCATTACCATGAATTGTAGCTGCAATTGCACGTTGTGGCCTTCTAGAGCTCCAGAGGGGCCAAACTTTGAATAATGTCACTGTCTGGGCTTGAAAGTATGCATGCTCTGGCCTAAAACAACTGTTTCAGTTTAGTTCTTTTCTCTTTGTCACTTTGGTAAGACATAAGTCTAACCTCAGCCCTCCTTTGTTCTGTTTTCTTCCTCTGGGGACAAACTTCTCTTTCAAGATTCAGTGTTACAAGAGTTATGAGAGGAATACCTTTGTAGGTTGCTTTTCTCCTTGTCCTCCATACCCAGAGGATGTTTGGCTAGATAGTTCATGCCAGAGTTTCATTGCAGTTTCATTCTTCTATCTGGGGCATTTTGTTTTCCCTTCCTTATTCCCCTCACTCTAGTTCTGTTTTCCAATTGTCCTAATAAGGGAATTTGCTGCGTTTTGCTTCTCCTTCAAATTTTGAAATGTAACTCTCTTGGTGCACCATACTTAAACAGACCTATAAAGGCCTCATCAGCTTCCAGAATGGCAAATAAGTTTGTTAGAGTAGACTTGTCAAATCTGTGTGGCTGCAGAATAGTATCCACCAAGATGGGTTCATCAGCGACTATTTTAGCACTATGCCCCCTACAAGATCATAGTGGCATGTCTTGTCCATTTACTATTGCTCCACTTGGGATGGTTGAGAAATGGCACACCCCTTCCATTATGCATATATTGTTATGTGTGAAGCAAACAGCCAATCACATGTCTATAGTGGCCTGGGATGGCTTTACAATCAGACCATGGTGGACCAACTGTGGTCCTGGGCTCACAAACGTCCACTAAGATCACAGTGTCATAGTTTATCCACCCACCACTGCTCCAGTAGAGGAAATTAACTTTTTAAACAGGCTTCAGTCCCAGCATCACTGTATCTCTACAATGTTTAGCTTTTTTGAAAAACATGATTTTTTTCTATAAGTGTTAACTGTGGGGAAAAAACCTGGGAAAATGGGGAAAAAAATCCTATGTAAACCTCTGGCCATTTCTACTTTTGTTTTTGGCAGTTCAAGGGGTTCTAGAGGCAGAACCCACTAGCTGCAGCTGTCCCCAGAATTAGGCAGACAGGACAACTGCCCCAGACTGATGAGAGTCATCACTCTAGCTGTTCTCCTGTGCCATTATGTGCTTTGCATCATCAATCAAAATTTCTTGAGTGATTTCTTTATTCAAAAATGGTGTGTGTGTGCACTGCATTAGCCTGCAACTAAGCATATGAACCATACCTAAGTCAAATACTGAAGTCTTTGTTAATGGACTCTGTACCCATATCCTTAGGCCCTGTCAAGGTCAGAGACCCAGGCAGTGACCCAGCCTGGAGAAGGGAGAGGGAGAGATAGCAGAGTCCCACCAGGAGGAGTCAAAGCAAGCAATTACTCATAGGCAGTCCATTTACATAAGCCTGAGCGACAAGCAAAAGCCATAGTCAGAGTCCAAAATCCAGGGGTCAGGAACCAGGAGATCAATCCAAGGTATCAGGAGCCAGGTGCTGGAAGCAAGGAACAGGCAAGGAGAGGACTTGTAGAAAGTTTTCCACAAGCAAAGGAAAGCTTCCAGGCAGGCAGTTATATAGCCCAGACACAGGTGTGGCCGGTCACCACTTCTTGAACTTAATCAAGGAAGCCTCCCTTTGCTCAGCTCTCTTGAGTCTCCGCCTTGTATGTGGGCTGATTGATGCAGGCTGCAGGGCATCCTTGGGATCACAGCTGGATCCCTGTTGCCCTAAAGGAGCAGGCAGAGGACTGTTCAAGCCTGCTTGGTCCATGGAAGCCGGGGGAGCTCTTGAGCTGCAGGCCTCATCTCCAGCCAGAACCACAGGGACCAACAGCTGCTGCTCATCAGCAGCAGCTCTGACAGGGGCTTCAGTTATCACAGGCCCTATCCTGCATGACTAAGGTCATATCTTGTTTCTTGCTGTCCATGATTTCACTGCTGTGTTCAGATATGTTTTTGTTCCTTCCTATGCTGTCTACCACTTTATTCCCCCATTTGATTGTGGAATCAATCAGTTTAGACCATGGCCCTTTTCACACCTTACCCTTTCGCAGAGCTGGGGTGTGGGGCTCGCGCAGGAAGCCTTGGGAGGAATGCTCTCGCATCCCTCCTGCTTCGGCTCGGCAACTGCTTCCTGGTTGCGCGAGCGCCCCGCCTCTTCTGTTCGCAGTGCAGCCCGGGATCTGCCAGGCTGCACTGAGGAGAGGATGCGCAACCAGCCCGGCTTCCGAGGCTCTGCACACAAGGTAAGTGTGCGCGGGGCCCCGGAGCGATGCGTGACCACGCAGTATTTTTGGCTTTGAGCCAAAAATTTAAAAAAATGCGTGCGCGGCCCACGTCAGGCCCTTGAGCGTCACGCAAATGTGAGTGCTTCGTATGGACCGCTCCTCACATTTACGTGACGCTCAAGGGGCCCTTTCACTTCAGAAATGCTGTGCGAAAAGGGCCCATGTTACAAGATATAATCCTATTTCATGAGTATTTATTGTGCCATGCAGTTATGTAGGGATGTGGGGGCAGGGAGGCGATTCGCCCTGGGCGGCAATGTTTCTGCGGCATCCTGGCCTGTAGCCACACCCCTGTGTGCCCTGGCCATGCCCCATGCACTGCAGCCACACCCCCACGCACAGTGGCCACCCCCTCACACTGTAGCCCTGCCCCTGTCCCATCCCCCCTCCACACACTCCAAGCTCCGCGACTGGTGCCATGTTACAAGTTCCAAACTTAGGCAAATTCATAATCACAGTATTCTTTGTTCTCTTTTCCTTCCCTCTACATTCCTGTGGAACATTTGTAGACTTGGTTGATATTCTCTTTTCCGCTCCTCTACGTTCCTTTGGATAATTTGTAGACTTGGTTGAAATTTTTGCTTTTGGTGCTGGAATGTTGTTCTGCAATGATTTTTATATTCTGGATGTTTTGAAGTTTTAAGGTTTATAACATGTAGGCTTCTGACTAATAAGGGGAGTATTCAATATGAAAGTGTCAGGGAGGAAAAATGTACACTTCATATATTTTTAGTAGGGATAACGAAGAATTTTTGTTTTCCTTCTGAATATTGGAACATTATCGATATTTTCAGAAACTGAAAAGAAAAACATTTAAAATACAGAAATGATTGATACAGAAAACATCTTATGGAATATTTGTGGTGGTTTATTTCATTTCTCATAACCATCTGATTTCTCATGGAGAATATTTGGATATTAAATTAACTACACTTACAATAAAACCATGTGTCAAGTTTGAGAATAGGAACATAAAGGCCCTTTTCACATGGGATTCACCATGTGAAAGGGCCTCTGGAGCATTGTGCAATTGCGAGGAGCAGTCCACATAACATCTTCGCAATTGCACAATGCTGTCGGGGCCAGCAGGTGCCGATTGCACACTATTTCATTTTTGGCTTCTAGCCGAAAATGGTGCGCAATTGTGCATTGCTCCAGGGCCCCGCATGCACTTACCATGTGTGTGTAGCCTCCGGAGCCACAGCGCTCACACTTCCTGCCCCAGTGCAGCCTGGGAAAATCCCAGACTGCACTGAGGAAGGAAGAGGAGGAGCCCTCATGCTGCCTGCTCGCTAGCAGGCAGCGGCTGCGGAGCTGAAGCAGCGGGGATGTGAGAGCCTCTCACAGGAGGCTGCTCGTGCGGTCCCTGCACCCCAGTGCCACACCCCAGTGCCACGAAATGGTAAGGTGCGAAAAGGTCCAAAATAGAAGAGAAAACTAGAACACATTGGCTACCTAATGGTCTCATTGGAATGGAACATCAAACCACGGTTTAGTGTTGTATGGAGGAAGCTAACTTTAAATCTCTTAAATCTGACATTCTGCTCTCCCATCTGTTCTTACTGTGGTTTCTACATGTGGCTTGTTTAAACACATAATAGTTAACCACATTTTCCAGTTCGGATAGAATGGGGAACTATGGCCAACTGTAAACAAAAGGAAAATTTTCAGAGCATTTCTACACAGCTGTATGGGAGGGGGAAAGAGAAGGGGAAGTGCATGAGCCGGGATGGAGGTTAGTCTCATTTACATATTTATTCATTCATTTGTAACGCTCATTTGCCACTTGATATAGTAAAATCTCTAAATGTTAACATTAAAACTTGTACATAAAAGCAACTCATGAGTGAGATGTTACTTGTTGACATTCTAAAAGCTTCCATTGAGGATCACAGGGTTTGGTTGGGCATGCATAAGGGTAAGTAATCTTCGGTAGTGCTAAACCAAATCCAAATAAATTCCCAGTAAATGTAAATGAGATAGTATTTGTATCAGCAAATGCTATATCAGCATTTCTGTGATCTAGAAAATTTTATTGGGAAACGTTATTGATTAATGCTAGGAACTCAAGATGAGATACCTGATACAAGCACAGAAATGAGGCACACATTTTGAAGAAAAGCTGGAAAAAAGTGGAATTACTGTTCAGCTATAACTTGATATAAAACTGGGGCACCCATTCCCACCCTTTAGACTTGAGTGTCAGTTCAGATGTAAACTTGATCCTGGCTTACTATCCTTCCTTGTTAATGAACTGGGGCTTGAACTAACCACTACTTTCCAAGGTCAGATACAATAAAAAACCATGAATTGAAGTAACTTCTCCCCATAGTAATTAAGATTATATATACCTGAAAACAATTATAACCAAACATAGGCCCTTTCCGCACGCAGTTATTAAGGCGGGCCAATGTGTCTTGCCACGGAGGTCTTCTGTATGTTGGAGTGGACTAGGTTCAGTTTATTTACCTTCGTTTCACACGTAATTCTGACTAAATGCGCCCCCATGTGGTAGTAAAGTGCACTATTTGAAAACCGGAAGAAATTGGTTTTCCAATTTTCCAGATCTGTCCGATTCGTACTTTCACAGTGATGCAGACACGTATATTCGCACCAGTGTGAATTGGTGATCAGGGGAGGGCTCATGGGAGGGGCCAGGGGGTAGTATGGACTTTCGCATGTACGCACGTATGCAATGACGTACTAAACCATGCAAAAAGAAAAAAGAAAAAGGGCAAATCACAGCCAACGGGGCAGGGTGAAGGGAGTACTGGGAGTGGCCATGGATTCATGAACTCGTGTGGATTCATGAACTTGTACTCCTTCGAATCAGAATGGAACATATGCAGTAGCTGTGTGGAAGGAAATGAGGGAAAGTCTGCCTTGTTTCAAGCTCAAAGGGCCATAGTTGTAATAATGAAATGTCTCATACTAATCAGTTAAATATTGGGGGAAAAACTACAATAAAAGTAATATTTATGTTTTTCAAAAACACTATCATTGTCCTAATTTGTAGTCTGGAACTGAGGCAGATATTTCTAGATCATGTATTCCACAATGAACGAGAAAAATGAAGATATTGTGCTGCACCAGCTCACCTTCAAAATGAAGCAGACTTTCCATGGGGCTTTATATTTGAAGTAAGAGGCCCACAGATGCTGTTTGTTACAGATTCTATTAATTCAGTGTAAAAGCATAAATTTGTAAAGTCATTGTGAGTATGCATTTACCAGGAAGTCAGCAGAGGCCCATCCAAACTGCACAGTTCTGGTCATATTATTCCATTTTAATCGACATGGTTCCATCCAATGGAATCCTGGAGCCTTTCCACATTACACTGTTATAGTACAATTATTCCACTTCAACATCCTGTGGAATTCTGGGTAGTTCACCAAGGCCAAAGAGCTCTCTGGCTGAGAATTCCTAAATGCCCCTCC
Organism: Cyclura pinguis; assembly: GCA_030412105.1. Lineage (NCBI taxonomy): Eukaryota > Metazoa > Chordata > Lepidosauria > Squamata > Iguanidae > Cyclura > Cyclura pinguis. The sequence goes on along the minus strand of CM059603.1, from coordinate 80,652,685 downwards.
CTAAACGGCAAACCGCAGAATTCCATAGGATATTGAAAATGAAATAAAGGCACTATAACAGTGTAGTGCAGAAAGGCTCCTGGAGTCTGAAGTTGGTGAGACACAGGACCACTGTGGCTGAGAATTCTGAATGCTTCCCCCTAAACTGTGAATACTTATTTTATGAACTTAGAAACTATGGCTAAAAGTTAAAAGTACAGTGACCATTTATGTTAAGGGGGAACCAGCTTTCAAGCTCTGCTTGATTAGGATAACTAAGATGATTAATAGCAACCTTGCAGAGAAGAACTACTGCTAGGTCTTCAGTCCAACTCAGTCTGATGTAAGGGAAGCTTACTGTACCTCTAGGTTGTCCTTGTTAACAAATGGCAAAGTCCTGCATGCTCTGTTTCCAGGGGTCCTTTCACATTGCACAATTATAGCAGCATCTTCCAGTTTAATTGTCAGGGTTGCATCCATAGGAATCCTGGGATCTGTAGTTTGGTTAGATCCTAAAGCCTTTTTTCCTGAGAATTCTAAATACATCTCTGTAAACTGCTAATCCCAGGATTCAATAGCCTGGAACCATGGCAGTGGAACATAGTGTTGTAAATATAGTTTGAAAGGGCCCCTGGAGTTCCAAAGCAAATTAATATGCAGTTGCAAAACCCAAGCAGTTCTTTTTTGACACATGCTAAAACAAATTAAATGATGTGTAGAAAGAGGATAAATAAGGAATACTCTACAAAAAGAACAAGAAGGAAAAAAACTCAGAAGCAATTTAGAATTTATGAGACAGGAAGAAATTTTTTAAAAACCTAAGTATTTTAGCCTTCATATGTAGCAGCATGGACTGTCTAACAAAACAAGAGTTTAATTTCAACACAGACAAAATGGAGGATCTGCAAAGACAGAGCAACTAAAAAGTTATATTCAGCTTTATGAAGAAGGATGGTCATATCTCTGGTGAATCCAACCAGTCAATCAGGAATTTTACAAGCTTTAACATTCTAGCATAATACTTTCCAAATGTGTTGTCGTTAGCAGAGAAGTGAAGTTATTTTCTCACTTCTGAATAAGGCCTTTGAACATCATTGAACAGTTCACAAACAAAAGATAACATTAATCGAGAGTAGGTGCTTTGAGCCTTACATTGTGCTGGATTAGAGTATGTGCAATCAGGCAGGTACAAAATGGAAACTAGGATGACACAAAAATAAGACACAATTTCTTTAAAATCCTAATAGAAATGAAGAACTATGTCCATACTCTCAAAGATGTGTATGTTTCACATGTATGGTCCTGCCTGTGGACCAGATGCTCATAAGTGCTTAAAAAAACCCTGTCTGGTTGCCCAAGATTAAAACTGGTTATGTTATCAAATGTGAGAGACAGGGCCTTCTCAGGGGTGGATGCATATATTTTAACGCTCCTCTTTGTATGTCATTTTGTGATCACTCAGTACTAAAAAGGACTCAAAACGTGTAAAAGTTGCTCCCTTCCAGTGCTTCAAAGGGAAGATTTTGTTTCATAAGGGAGTGGTTGTATATGTTATAGAGAACAGCTAAAGTGATCCAGCTCAGTAACTGAGGGAAAATAAACTAGATTCTTTGAATGATATTTTGGATGAAATAGCAGGATTTGAGCAATTTAAGAATTATATCTCATGTGACTAGTGTTGGCTACGTTGTATCAATCAGTTGTATAAAATGGTGTCTTTTGTTTGTGTCTTGACTTGCATGTTTTCATCTTGCATTTTTTTTAAAAAAACTTTGTATGTCAGTAACTAACAATCCTAATTTAAGTACTGCCAGGCAGCTGAGTTCTTCACAAGTTTTGGATATGCGTGATATTGCATTGCCCCAAATTACGTTGCTATATGTAGAATAGTTTTAAGTCTATAGTATGTTTTTTTGTTTAAAAATAGAGCAGCATATGCCAATCCTGCATACAGTGACAGATGGTGGCACCACTTGGCACAAAATGCACCTTTCCTGCAATGTGTTATGTTTATAAGACAATAGATGCAGATGAAATAAAGGTATTCTCTCTATTTCATTTAAAACGGAGTGACAGAATGCTGTAAAAATATCCTATAAATAGCTTTAGCCAGCTGCTCTGTGAGAGTCAATAAGCTGAAAACCGGCTTTGGAAACAATGATCTGTGTAGGCTTTTTTTTTTCTTGAAACATTCCTCCCCCACAGTAATTTATGATCCTGAAATACAAGAGGAAGCTTAGAAGTTGTCTTGAGTACACAATAATTAGAGGTAAAGACAGGTGTTCATATTTTCATCTTGTCCAGTGTATTTTTTGTTGACAAAAATGTGGACCTTGTTTTATCTGGACCTGTACATTTAACCACTTACCAGGTATGTATGTGCACATTTTCTCTCTCTCACAGACCTATACACACACTTTTTGTGTCATGTAACTTGAACTCAATAATGTTTCTCAGCATACATAACGTTGAAAAGTTGTTTCAGGCCTAGCTTCAGTGGCTTTTGTAGACTTTATGGGGAAACTAATGAACTGTGATGAATGAGTACTTATTAAAATAAATAGGATATAACAGTTGCACTCAACATAACAAGGACACAACAGTTGTATTGGATTTGGGAAGACTGATTGTACCATTAACCTAGCGGAAACATTTCCTACATCTCCCTAAGCTGTTTCAGGAGACTGAGGAAACCATGATGAATGCTGTTATGCAATACAGGAAACTACAGCTAGAGATGTAAGATGGAAATTGTTGTGAAGGTGCTACTATTCACAAAAAAATTATATTTAGATGCTAAGGGCCATTTGCTTTATAAAGGAACTGCTCTCATCACTACTCATCCTATTCTCGAATACCACTGATGAGAGCAAATATCTTTCTGGAGTGTTCATATTTGTCAGTGAGATGGACAGTTTTGCTTTGTGACTAGGATTTGAAAAGAATGTGTGATTGGTCCTTACTAGGTATGGAGAAGAAATTCACATTAATCAAAATTTGTACCATGCTTGGTCTGCAAGACCATTCATTAAACTGTACATGGCTGTTTCAGTTTCCTATCAAGTAGAAACTGCGAGTGTGAGTTTTTTGTTTCTTCTTCAAATTATCCACAAATAAATAAATAAAAAGTGTATACTTGAAAATATGCATAAACAAAATTTGGTTGATAGGAAAAATAAATGAAGATGTACAAAATGCAACAAAAATTAAACTAAAATGTGTTTACATCCTATCCATTCTTCCTTTCAGTTTGGAATGCTATTGACTTTATAAAGATACTCCATTTATATAGCCCATCTTGCCTTTTTCCCCCATCAAATTCTAGATGTAGATGTGTGGCTATCTTTTCCTTTAGGATGTGGTTGACTAATAATATTTTCTTTCTGCATCAAAAACTGCCTTTATGTTGAGCAGACTTTTTATTCAATTTTTCAACACAAAATCCTAGAGCATATAGAAAAATAAATTCTGTTGATCTTCCTATAGTTGTTCTCCTGAGCAGAGCTGTCTAAATTAGTTTTGCTTACTCTTTAAACAACTTTGGCCCTTTTCACACGCCATTTCTAAAGCGAAAGGGCCCCTGGAGCGTCGCGTAAATGGGAGGAGCGGTCCGTACGACGCAAGAGCCGGACGCAGAGCGGATACACACCTTTTTATTTTCGGCTCTAAGCCGAAAATGGTGTGCAGTCGCGCAATGCTCCCAGGGCCCGCGCGCACTTACCTGCTGTGCGGTGTGTTGGGAGCCGGGGCAGTCAAGCTTCCTGCCTCAGCACTAGCCTGCAATTCCCAGGTTGCACTGCGGTAGGAAGGGGCGGGGCGTTCGCGCGAGATTTGCACGACCAGGAAGCCGATGCAGAACTCAAGCAGCAGGGAAGCGGTAGCGTTTCTGCTCAGGCTTTTTGCGCGACCGCCACCCCCCACCTCTGCGAAAAGGTAAGGTGCGGAAAGGGAGTTGAACTGGTAATTGAACTCTTAACTATACCATACAAATGGCCCCATAAAGCTTTTTTCGTTCTATCGCCACAATACAGCTGCCTATCAGGAAACTTTTTCTTTTACCCTCATCTTTAGTGGCTGAAATACACAATGAATAACAAGTGAATGTGTTCAATGTGTCAAAGCAATCTAATTGATTTTGACTGGAGAAGCTTGTTGCAGAATTTTAAGTATCCTGATGTGTTCCAGAGGCCTAAATCTAGTGTGTAGACCCAACTACAGTAGAGTCAACAAATCAATAAGAACTTGGTAAGTCAGCTACGCTTATATAGGTTCCACTGATTCAATGGTTCTGTTCCACTGTCTTCTAACAATTAGATTTAGGCTAAAATTCCCCACTGGCCACTACTGTGAACCTATGAGAAAACATAAATCATCCAATTCCTCTTTCTCACAGGTTTGGAAAGAATTGCAAGGGACTCTGCTTATGAGCAAGAAGGAAAGGTGCAGTTTGTCATTGATGCTGTTTACTCCATGGCATATGCACTGCACAACATGCATAAAGACCTTTGTCCTGGATATATTGGTCTGTGTCCACGGATGGCTACCATTGATGGCAAAGAGCTTCTTGGTTACATTCGAGCAGTAAACTTCAATGGTAAGTTTGCACTATTTTTGTCTTGTCTAAATATAGTCCCAAAATGACATTTTTTCCCGCTTCTATATAGGACACTTTCAGGCACAGGATAAGAAGCAATTCTTTCTCACCCTCTCTCTCTCTTTAAATGTCTGGGTTTTTTTACCTACTTTGATACACAAAATGTATTTTTTAACCTAATATCAATCTTTACTGGAAACAGATAGAAGTTAAACAGTGTCTCAGTCTAAATAATTCAGTGGGAAATGGATATTTTTGAAGCAAGCTGTGCAGGACCGTTTACAGGACAACCTCCAATGTCTGTGAAAGTAAAAGTGCCAATTAAAGAAAAAAAAAGGGGAGGACTCTTGTTTTAAGTGGCCAGAATCCTGTATCTTCTTCTTAGTTAAGTAACCTCTCCTGTTCAGACCTCCTCAAACCTGACAGAAATGTCATTCATCTGTGCTCTGATCACGGGCAGAATGGATCTCCTTCTCCCTGCACTTGATAATGTAAGTTTGGAGGGCAGTTACAATTATGGCGATAGTGTCACAGTCATGACTAAGTTGTGCTCATGAATACAAAGTAGAAGTAAGCAAGAGATATGTCAAAATCCTGAATAAGTAGTGATCATGAATATGAAACAGTTACAGATGAGTAAATCTAGACAATTGTTTTGTATCATGAACAAAGTAGAAATAAGCAAGAGACAGAGCTCCATGTGCTGACTGATGGTCACTTGTTTTGTTTATTTTTAAAAAGCCCAGTGTGTTTTGGCCTCTGTTGAAGTTAGTCTTCCTTAGGGGATACACTTTACACAGAAATTTCTAGAATTGTATAATACAATCTCCAAAGAAAGGGGCTGTTGCTCAATACAGTGGTCTATTCGAGAAATACAGTGGTCCATTCCACTGTATATAGTCATGATTTTGCTATGATCATAGCTCCATTCCCCCACAGACTATTTTATTAGGCTTGGGGACAAGGAGATCGATTCTGCTGGTGATTGGAGTATGGTGAGTGATGTTTCCATCAGGTTTGGGTGGGTAGGACCAAGAGAGATTGCTAAGTGTACTTAACTAAGTAGCTGATAAAAGGATTTCTGCCATTGTTTTTTGTTTATCTTAATCGTTTTCCTGTAGCAGAAGTTGGTGTGAACATTGTTTCATCTTTTAAAGCTAGGCAATGGAAGAATCACCAATTCCCCACTCCTGGGAACTTCATTGGCAGTGTTCATACACAACTGTGAGCCAGGGGCCCTTTCACACTACATGGTTATAGTGCTATAACACCACTTTAACTGCCATAGTTCCTTCTGTGGAATCCTGTGATTTCCAGTGTAGTGGTGGATGTTTAGAATTCTTCTCCAAAGTTCTTCTAGTGCATCACCAAAATACAAATTGATAATTCCACAGGATGTTGCCATGGCAGTGATATAATAGCATAGTGTGAAAGGGCCCCGGGACACCTGCGGCTGGTTTTATGCAAAGGGCTGATATATGCAACCTGTGTACTCCATCCTTTGAACAAGACTGAAGGGCATAGTTTATGGTGATACCTGAACACAGGATTGTGGCTTATTGCTGGTTTATGATCCTTCTTCATTTGGAAACAGCAACCTAGTATCTCAGGTACAGGTGTCATAATCAGCTATCCCTTCCTGCCTAGTTACTCCTGATTGCATAAAGAGAGAAGTAAAGCAGAATGAACAACTGTTGTGCATCTACATATTCTTTGTTGCCAGGCGTCCTGGTTTTTCACTGTGTATGACCATGGCCTTTGTATCTATCTTCAGTAATTTGGCCAAAGTTTATGTTTACTACTAGTACATTTTTTTCAACGCCCTTATTCATGAAATATAGCTGTGGACTCCCTGTTGGTTGGAAATATGGTTAGAGTTGCCTACATGCAAAGACAGAAAAAGCTTATAGGGAAATGTGTACTAGCTTGGAGAGATGAACATGAAGGTGAAAGAAAGTTCTCTGAAGCTCCTCTTCCCTTCTGAACACACAGTAGTTCTGTTAGTGCTAGATTATATTTTGTGCTGTTTCCAACAGAAATGACAGGAGGCTCTTTACAATAGTATCCTTTCTGCCAGACATGCCTGGAAACCATAGGCAGAATAGCACTGTCTATCATACTACACTACACTGACCTCAGATGCCTGCCTTCTTTTCTTAAAGTGCAAGGTCATTTTCAGTTTAGCTTCCAAGTGGAAACTGCTTTTGTTTCAGGTAATGCACCAGAAAAAAACCATTTGGTTGATCTGCATGTTGGCTGTGGTATGCATTATTTCTTCCCTTGATAAATGTTCTTTTGGTTTTCCTTTTGAAAGTTCCATACAGGGACCTCTAGCCTTCAAGTACCACATAAAAATGATAGTATCCAGCCAGCGTGGACCATTTGTAGCTTAGTCTAGCACCAACTGGCTGTACTTATGGACAAATTTCAATAAAAATATTCTGTGAGAACTGGGTTAACCATTTTGTGATACCTCTGCAAGTGAAGTACACAGGAGAGGATTGTCAGTTGGTCAGTTTAATTATGATCAAAATTTTGAATAAATTAAGTATCTGTTAAAGAAACATGGGACAGCATTGGCTTTAACCTCAACATAAGGGGTTGCTAATGAGAGAATTGTGTATGTATTGAAGATATTTAAACTGATTTTTTTCTAGAAAGGGAAAACCCTTCTTTCTTTTCTACCACCCTCATAAATGCCTCTGGTTGGAACATGTAAGGAGGCCTTCTCAGTGGCTGCCCCCAGCTGTGGAATTCCTTGCAGGGGAAGTTAAAGTGGAACTCTCCCTACTCTTTATTTCTGTTTCAACAAGCCTTTGAGGACTGGCTGTTTAGAGAGGATTGCCTTGTCCAATGTACTGGATTTTCTATTTGTTAGTTTTGTTGGGCTGTTGTGTTTTCTATGGTTTATGTTTTTAACTTGATTTAATTTTTAGCTATATTTTTAGTCTGTTGTAAGCTGTCTTGAGTGCTGAACTAGGAAATAGAAGTTGGAATTAACAAAAATAACAGCAACAGAAAGATAGAAGCAGTAAATTGCTGCCAAATGATCAAAATGAACCTCTATTTACAACAGCCCACATTCTGTGTGGAATTCAGGACTGGATCTACAAATAATCTGTGGCTTCCATGTGGGTCATAACTGTCTTTTCATCTGCCTTGGGTCCTTCATAGGAGAAAGTGTATGTGTATATACACTTCATCTTATGGTGACCCTATGAATTTCATGGGGTTTCTTAGGCAGGGAATACTTGGAGAAGATTTACCATTGCCTTCTTCAGAAATATAGCCTATAGCACCTGTCCCCCATCCAAATACTAACCAGGCTGAGCCCTGTTTAGCTTCCAATATCAGACAGGACCTGGAGCCTTCAGGGTACTTAGCCACTACATGGGAAAAAGGCAAGATGTAAAATGTATATAAAATGTATATACTTCTCAAGCAGCATGCACTTGTTAACTTCTCCATCATCCCTTAGTCTGTATCACCAAGTGAAACAAAGCCTATGCACAGAGTTGAAAGAAATGTTTGAAAATATGTGCACATAAAAGAAAGACTCTGTTACCCTCCTATATTATTCCCCTCATTCTCAGATTCTGTGCAAGCTCCTTCGGAAGGAGGACCTCGTTGGACCAAATGAGTTTTCTTTGTTTATACTGCTGCCTAAATGGGCTTTGCGCCACTACATCAAGAGTGGAGAATTCTTAGCCCCTGAGATGTTTTACTGGAGAACTGAGAGAGATATCTCAAGATTCTCAAAAGACACAAATTTACTGATAGAAAAACTTGTCATGTTTTAGCCTTTCTGTGCTCTGGTGGTCTTCTTCAAGAGGTCATATAAAATCATAAAAGGTATGACATGTGGTCACATAATATCACATTGCATAAAATTCTTATTTTATTTGGAAATTGCCTGTAGCTGGTATTTTTATCTGTTTATCTATTTAGAATCAAACTCTATACGTTTCTGAACCAAAAACTCCTAAAGCATTTATTAGACAATTGAAAATGTTGTCTGAACAAAAGCAGCAGGCAGCAGATGATAGGGAAAAAAATGCAGATAACATCATCTGTACATGGATATAATTGAGAAAAACTTGAAATGTTTTGAACAGTGAGAGATTTTTCTACTAATAAGAAACCCTCATTTGAATACCTTGAGATCCTTCTTCTTCTATGGATGTGAATCCATGTTCCCCAGTTTTTGTTTTTATTTTCCTTCAAATGTTTTAGATGACAGTTCCCACAGTCCTTTACCATTGGCTATGCTAAATACCCTAAAGGAGCTAGATCTTGTCTGATCTTGGAAGCTAAGCTGGTCAGCCCTGGTTGGTACTTGGATGGGAGACTGTGAATGAATATTGGGTACTGTAGGCTGTATTTCAGAGGAAAGAACTGGCAAAACCACCTCTCGAATATTCCATGCCAAAGAAAATCCTATAAAATTCATGGGATCACCATAAGTCAAAAGGAGACTTGAAGGCACATACACACGAACACCTGCTGATGGGAGTTGATGGACAGCCAGAAGTTCAATATGTTTGCACGTGAGTGTGAGCATTTGTGACCCTCCAGATGTTGTTGAACAGTAACTCTTATCATCCTTAGCTAGCATGAGCAATGGTGAGAGATGTGAACTGTAGTTCACAGCTTCCAGGGGGGCAACTATAAGTTCTGTACTACATATTTCTACTGTTGTTGTTGTTGTTGTTGTTGTTGTTGTTGTATGCTTTTAAGTTGTCTCCAATTTATGGTGACCTTAAGGCAAACCGATCATGGGGTTTTCTGGGGCAGAGAGTGTATGATGCCCCATGCTCACCCAGTGGGTTTCCATGGCTGAGTGAGGAACTGAACCCTAGTCTGCAGGGTCATAGTCCAATGCCCATACCACTATACCACACTGGCTTTATTTCTACATACTTCCTTACAGTGTAACTAGCACCTCACCTTTCCTACCTGATATGTGTGGGAATGTAGAGGCCAGAACTGTCCCCTACCCTCATGGAGCAAAATTCGAGCAAAAGCATGAAAGGAAGTTAAATGAGAGCCCCCAACAGGAGATAGATAGAAGCCATTTGGATTCTGCTTCAGGGAGTGTCATTTCTTGGGAAGACAATGACGAGGCACAGGGTATCAAACAGAAACCTAGCTTTATCCTGCTTATGTCTCATTAAATAGGAATTCTACACCTGATGTGTCATCTCAATGCTGAGAAGATAAGGGGAAAATCTGATAATATTCAAACCTTTCCATTTTCTACCTATTTGAATAGAAAACTAGAGAAAAAAATTGCAAAGCATTATTGATGCAGGAACAAAGTCCATCTCTCACTCTCTCTTAATCTCTCTCTCTCATACACACACACACACACACACACACACACACACATACACTATATCTGGATTCCAAGAATGATAGTTATATGACAGTGTTTTTGATTTTCAGTGTGTCTTGGGCAGTTTCATTGGATACTATATTTTATCAGAGGCACTGGCAGATTTGGGTATTTGCTTTTAGTGTTTTTCGGCTAGTTTGTGTTGTCTGGGAGGAAATTAGAGGTGGTGGATTTAGAAATATTTCTCCCATTCAGACAGACATTACTAAAAGGGGTCTCCTTTAATAACGTTAAGCAATTAAAAACTCAAGAGAAATAACATCAAACAAATATTACGTGCTTGTTGCAAGTTCATCCAGTATAGTTTTAATTCATTTTGGATTCTGTTCTGGGCAACGGGCAGGATTAGAAATTATGTATAGTGTCCTTATGACACTTGAACTTGGTAGGTCAATTAATAGACAAAACACTTTGGCGTGTGTGCTTGTGTTTGTGTGTGTGTGTGTGTGTGTGTGTGTGTGTGTGATGGGGCCTTGTTCTCTCCCTGAGGACATGGTGTAAGGAGCCGTGGCTTCTGATGAGTCACTAACTTGCTTGGGGGAATAGCAGCCGCGGCCTCTATATAACAGTTCCTCAGTTTTTGGAGCTCAGTTTTTGAGGAGAAAGCAGAAGGTGAGCTGTACTTGATGGGTCATCCTTGACTTTTTTTTTTTAATTATTTGATTTTGAAGCCTTGTATGAGGACCTTTTTCTCTATTGGCAAAGGGGTGGGGCTTCTGCTGATTACTGACTTGCTTGGGGGCGGAGCTAGCAGCCACTAGCTCTATATAACTGCTGCCTCAGTCCTTTGAGGTCAGTCTCTGAAGGTGAGAGGCTTTGTGATGTGTACAATCATATATGAAAGTATTATTACAGTCTGAAAAAAGTTTTTAAAACTACGGGCATGGAGGCAGAAGGAGCTGTCATTGTCTGCTTCAAAGTACATGCAGTGTTTGTTTTCTTGCCAGAAAAACCTCACTCACTACATAGCTGTAGCGAGTGCGAACCAGTGGCTCTCTTTGAAGAAAAGGTCAGTGCATTGCAGCTACTTGTTGAGACTTTTCAGTGCATCAGAGGACATGAGCACTTTCTAGATAGATCAGAGGGAGAAGTGAACCTATGGAAGCAACGGGAAATAAAAACTGCCAATGAAAACAAGGAAGGCTGTAACACTGAGGGAACACCCTGGAGGACAGTCATCATTGGGAGCATATACAAGAGATTCAGAACTACTTTCAGCTAAGCAATTTCTTCCTGTGTCTTTCTGAGGATAAGGATGATAAAGAGACACAAACAGGAGACCAACTACAAGAGACACTGCATGTCAAGGAAGGAGCCAACTTAGCTTAACTGTAGCAAGAATAAAAGAAAGATGGGAGGGAATTCATTGCTCAGGGGTATAGAAGGAACTGTATGCTATCAAGACTAGATGGATCAGGAAATGTGTTGTGTTCCTAGTGTGCTGTCTTCTAGGATGTCACTGCCAAGTTGCCAAAGCTCATCAAGAACACAGAGCAGTACTCCTTGGAGAATGAAGCCCTGGGCAGGAAAATGAAGAGGCACGGGTACTACATGTGAAAAGGACCTTGGGACTATTGTTGAACATGAGCCTTCAGTGTGATGCTGCAGCAAAGAAGGCAAATGCTACCTTGGCTTTCACATTAATAGAAGGACAGTTTCCAGGATGAGGGAAGTAATAGTTCCATTATATTCTGCACTGACTAGGCTTCACTTTGAGTACTGTATTCATTTCTGGATGCCTCATTTTATGAATGATATAAGCAAGCTGAATTAAGTAAAGAGAAAGGCATCAGGTGATAAGAGGTATGGAAAGCAAAACATATGAGGCGGGGTTGAAGGAGCTGGGAGTGTTCAGCTTGGTGAAGAGAAGTCAGGGGGTTACATGATTACGCTATTTAAATACTTAAAGGATGGCCATAAAGAGGATTGTGCAGGATTGCTCTCTGCTACCTTTAAATGTGAACTAGGTTTAATTGTTTTAAGTTACAGGAGGGTAGATTTTGACTGAATATTAGGAGGAACTTCTTGACAGTGAGAGAGGTGCAGGAATGGAACCAATTGCCTTCTCTGGATGCCTGGATGTCTTCTAAATAAATAAGCTTCTGCCTTCCTCACTTTCTTAAAACAAAGTGAATTTGTAATCAAGGTGACAGGTTAGAGCACTTCATGAATGAATCCAAGTGGCATCCATTGAACTGTTAAGTTCTGTTTGTTAATCACCCTAGTGTGTGTGAGAGAGGGTGACTGTATCCTTCTGGGATTCTGAACAAACTTGTGAGAAGTGCTGTTTGTTTGCATTTTTATCACACACACACGCACACTCCCAGAGAGAGAGAGAGAGAGAGAGAGAGAAATATCCTTCAAGGCTCAGTTCGTTTTAACTGTGTTTCTTGTTTCCTTTTGGTTTGTTTCAGAATGTTTCCCCTACCCTGTCAAAAGGGATCCTGCAACTTTAATAACGCCCCTGGTTATGAACTATTTAGAAAGTGCTGTGTTTTAAAATGGTTTAGCTTGACCTTGGAAGTTTAGAGTGTTTCTGTATACAGGACATTATGGGACTACTAACACAGAGCAGCACAATTCACAAGCGTTTATATTTGATCCAATGCAAGGCACGTGGGACTATAAAGCATATGGCTGAATATAAGAAATGTAGAGGGTTTAGCAATCTGTCTGACTGACCATACTCAGTTCTTTCCTCTCTTTTCCTCATCCTACCTCTAGTTAGATATGAATGTGCTGTCTGCCATTACATTGCTCCTTGAAGTCAGGGATGATTTTCACACAGCCCTCCTGATGTTGTTGGAGTCAATATCCAAGCAGCCCTAAGCAGCATATTTAATGCTGAGAAATGCTGGGAGCTTCAGTCCAACCACATCTGGAGATCTAAATGATTCCATCACTTGCCCTAGAGTTAGGAATGCCTGTTATACCAGTCTCTTTTGCTTGTTTTTTTTTTAGACTTAAGATAAAGACCCTTTGCATGGATGTTCACTGCTAGTGTTTGTTTCTACTTAACTTATTAAAATTAAACCTTGTACAGTGTAGAATAAAAGAAGAAAGTTTGGGCACAGACACAGTAGGTTGATATAAAGAGACATATCTCCCTTTGCTTTTAAGTGAAAATTAGAATTTTTCCTTTTGTCTGGGTAATCAGATGCACAACATCTTATTTTATTGCCTCTTGTTTACTTGGGCTTGAGTTGCAAGGAAAATGTTATTCCCCCAACGGCTTCATCTATGTAATATTCAGTGACACTTTCATGACAGCAGAGCGATCAGATCCTCCATAGCACAGTGAACCGATATAATTGATATGACATTGGATTTTGTTTAGCTGTGTTCCCGCAACTTTAAATTTAAAGCAGGGAATATCATTTCTCTCAATGTGAGCTTAATGGAGGTAGCACATCAGGGTTTGTCACAGGGTTAGGGCATAGAGTGGTTATTTGTCATTTTTTGAATGTAAATTCAGCATCTTATGTTATTACTTTTGATTTGGAGGTAGCTAGCAATCAAATGAAAAGCAGATTGTATTGAAAACAGAATCAATTGCTTCTTGTATGCAAAAGTATTTTGGTGACTAATCCTATTTCATATGAAAACCTGGAAGTCTTCCATTTCCATAACATTTTAAGGGTACTTTACTGGTATAATAATGCCTTTCGAGTGATGAGAACTCTTGAGGTATGTAACAGACACAGGCTATTGTGATATTTTTATATTTAGATGCTGTTGCCTAGATTTGTAGAAAGTAGGAGGAGATATAATATAAATAACATTTGCTGGTCATTTTGGTTGAGAAACCTATGTGGCTGAACTTAAAAATAAAGGCAAGAGTCACTGTGTGTTCAGCCTCTAATTTATAAGCAAGCTTCCATCAGAGAGAAGTTGTTACGTTGTTACGTTGTTACGTGCTATGTAAGGTCTAGTTGAAGGAACACCTCTACACACACACACACACACACACACACACACTCACCTGTCCAAGAACTGAGATCTGCAGGAAAGGCCTTCTTCTGTGTCCTACCAGTAGGAAGACATGGGAGAGGGCATTCTTTGTTATGGCTTGCGGAATGCCCCTCTCTGGAGATTCAAATGATACTAACATTGTTTTCTTTTCAGTTCCAAGCCAAAGTGTGTGTGTGTTTACATAAAGTTTTTACAATGTTAATGTGCATGTGTGAAGGGAGGAGCTGGGCAAGCCTGGCTGAAGGCAACCAATCAAAGATCAGAGAATTCTGGTGTGGGCGGGGAACTGTGGGGAGGAAATGTTACAAAAACTGAGGCTTATCTCTTTCAGGAGTCATAAGGGAAACATGTGACACAGAGACAGGGAACAATAGGAACAGATGGAATTAGAGACTGGGGAATCAGACCAAGGAAAGGACTGATTATGATTTTGGGGAGCTATACATTATTTAGTAGTTCAAGGCCAGTGTATGATTATTTTGAGACTTAATAAGCTTCTGTTTGTTTGTTTTATCACTCTTTCTGTCTGTTCATATTAAGTTTGGTTGACATCCTGACCATGCTTACCATAACAAACCCACTAAAACAACAGAGCTACTGGCCCACAATAGGGGATCACCTTGAGGCCCAAGTACCCAATCCAAGAAGGGATTGGTGGCAAGCAAAGTGAGTGACAGGAACCCAAGGTTGGAACTATGGAGCCAGCCTGGCAAGGAGATTTGTGACAGCATGGTTTTGAACTATTGTAACTTTTAAAGTTGCTTTAGTTATGGTCATGTTTGAAATATTTTCTCTTGATTAATTTATGATTTTAATTATTAATTGTTTTAATTTGTTTATATTGTATGCCACCCTGAGATCCTGCAATAAAGGGTGGGGTACAAACATTTAAATAAATAAATAATTTTGGCTGTACTTATACATACTCTTGTCATTGCTACAGCCCATTGTAAGGTAAAGCAGTCAAGAAGAAAGTTAAATGATTTTGAAGCTCCTGCATCCTTGGGTCTAATGGGTACTTTCACATGCACCTTGGTGGTTTCCGGTTGTACATTGTGATGGCAGAGAAATTTGTTCAGTTCACATTTTAAGTAACACAAACTTACCAACTTCTCATTTCCACGGGCAACACAGCAACTGAAACAAAGTTAAACTTCAGTATTCATATATATTTTTTGATTTTGTGATGTAGTGTTCCAATTTTAAAAATGCACATAAAATGCAAGCAGTATGAAAAATATGCACAAAAATGCACATATTGTTGGAGATGTTGGAACAAGAATACAGATGCTGGGGAAGACTGCATACCCAGGTATATATTAAGCAAAATATATATTAAAATTTGTATTTTAAAAAATCACAAACTGATGTGGAAACATGGTGATACCCAGTTAAGGTTGGATAAATGAGAAAATGAGCAAAATGAAACAAAAAGTCTGCTTCTTTGTACATTTATGGTAGACTCTGAGCATTCTTCTTGTGATGAAACCTAACAGAGCTCTCCCAGGCAGTTCCTTGCATATTAGAGAGGATGTACGTGTTACACAAAATGTACAGAAGCTGCACGTCACAGTCTTTGCTTGGTGTCTAGAAGAATATAGTGATGGATAAACACCACACATACACATTTCGCTGGAAACAATTTGACAGCATACTCCCAGCCTAGAATTAGATGTCAAATTGGGTCATTCCTTTCCCCAGTTACTTGCCACTGTTTGTCTTTTCCCTAGACTAGAAGTTCCTGGGAGCATGCTGGGTGCAACTTGGGGCTGATTAGGCAGTAGATACTTCCACCAATATCTGCAGTAGCATGAGAGATGTGATGAATAATGGAAAATATATTTTCTACCTTGATCCTTCTGTGGGTTCTGAGCAACCTGGATCCTGATATATTTGTGAATGACAGCATCTGGTACCTAACAAAACGATCCTACTGCCCTTTGCTTGCTTCTGCTAAGGAGATGCATTGTTGAAAGGAAAAAGTATGTAGTTGGGAGGGATCTACCATGTCTAAAATGGGTACTGTCAGTTCTTCAACCACAGGCAAGCCACCAGATGTTTTTTGGTTGTAGCTTCTTTCATCCTTCATCATTGGCTATGCTGGCTGGGCTGATGGATACCATTGCCCAGTGACGTCTTGAGGGCTATACCTAATCACTAATCACTTCTGTCCTAAATGGGCCTGGAATGACCCCCCCAACCCCCCACCAGATATTTAATTCTATTTCCGTCAGTCCATGTCCTGGAACTAGTAGTTCAGATAATTTTTCCATGCATCATAAGTGCTATCACCACCAGCTATTTTTTGGAAAAAAAAACAACTTTTTTTCTTTAGTTCTATAGGTTTGGTTAGATTCTAGAAGTAGCATAGCAACCCTGTATGTATGCTGGTGTTTACAGGAATGACAAATGTGATGACCTGCATCATAAGTTACCTCTTTTCTGCTGTGTAGGGGAAGAGAGGATATTTTAAATGATTTTCATGTGCTGGATGTCATTTGTAAATGGTCCTTTTCTTTCCCCCAATGTTATAATAAATAGCACACAATGAACAAAGAAAGGAAACATTACTCAGTTTATTTTCACAGAAATCTATGTTATTTTTTTCCCCCCACATAGCTGTAGACTGTGAACAGGAAGCTGATGAGTTAGGTATTCATTCTTCACATTTATTCAATTTTTCTTCTGGAAAGTTGACTTAGATTCTCATAGTGTTCTCTCAAGGAGGTTAGCATACACGTAGTGACTGTCCCAGGGTCATCTAGATTGCTACTTAAGTGGTGGTGCCTCGTCTAGTGTTGTTCCCTGAGCCATCAGCTGCCAGTGAGTTTCTAGGAAAGAAAGAACAGTTGTAACCAAGGGGCACAAACATGAAACTGGCCCCTGCCACATTGTGGGAAAATTGCCATTGCCGCATGTCAGATACCTTGAAATGCACTGACCTACAGAACTTTATGCCTGAGCAGAGAGCAGCATTTAGGTGTCATCAGTCTAGGTCCAATATTCTGTCATTTCACCATTCTGGTTTTTCAGTATGCTGGGGGTCAGGAAATAAAGAGTTCTAAAAACACTGAAGTAATTATACTGAACACTGAAGTAATTATACAAATCCTTTGTTGTAGTGTCTGTTTTATCATGTGACCCATCCACCAAGAATATAATCAATCAACACACTCTCCTATTCTTGGAACACGCCTTCTTATCAAATGATGAGACTAAGCATAGGCAGTAGCACTTATGCAGTCCTTTGAACTGAGTGCTTCATGATCAGAGTAGTCCAATGGAAAGAGTGCTGCATTTTGGGGCATTAATGCACTTGTGTGTCTTGGGCAGGACAATCTGTTCATTAACTATCAAATTTTTCAAAAAGTAGCAGCAGTGTCTGAAGTGAGTAGCTTGGGCCCAGTTGATAGCACACTGAAACTATGGAGATGTGCTCTTCATTCTACCCTGGCATAGATTTCTCTAAGCTTGATGCATTTAGTAAATTATGTTTAATTTAATAATTAGTCTAATATAAAACAAACCATTAAGAAGAAGGAAAAAATACATCTCATGGTTCTAACTTACTTGGTTGTTATTAAACATGGAAATATGGATATCCACTTAGAGTTTAGATGGCGGAATAAAAGAAAAGATGCATAGCTAGCTTAGCGATGCTGACCCAGTTTATAGAAGGTCAGACCTCCAAACCATTGAAGAACTGCAGCTGTCATGCTACACTTGTGCCTGCCTGCCTGCCTGCCTGCTGTCATGGGCTAAGCAAGAAGAGGGGAACATATTGCATAACTACCCCCTAAGCATTGTATTTGATAGATCCTTAGTATGCATTTCTTTTCTAAGGTGCTGGACTTCTGTGGATTCAGGCAAAAATGAAACATTCATCAACAGAGACATAGCTTGCTTGAAGGCAGTTTTATAAAGTGATTAAGCTGTCAACCTCTTTCCTTACCAAGGATAAGCAGGCATAGTGGATGGAATAGATACTTCCTTGGGACAGTGGTAAAATGGCAGTAGAAGTCTGGCCTCCCATTACTGAAGCAGCTCTTCTGTAGTGAAACCCAGAACTAAAGATATTTAGCTGTAATCGTAAAGATAAAAGTTATGCTTGGTGTACCTTCTTTTAAAACTATAACTGCAGACTTGCTAATAGCCCAGTCTTCTTTTGTTTTCTGTATCATCATTCTAGGATAAAAAACTAAGCTATTCTATGGTCTGGCTCACATGTAATGTTAAATTGTTGTTATATCATTACATACATGAATCTCAGGGCTCTTGCATTTAACTCACTCCCTTGCTGCTTCTGGTGCAGCTGTGAGAAACTCAGGAGCCCTCATTTCCATTTTCAGCTAACCAGTTACACAATAAGTTTGTGCCTACAAAAATTGTGCCAGCTTCAGACCATGATTTATGACCCTGGCTTGTTTCAGTAAACCATAGTTAATACTATTCACACTTCACAATTTGGAGAACACAAAGCAAGTGTGGTTACTTAAAAGTGGGAAAGACTGCTTCCAATCTTCATCTGGTAGCCATGCTAGAAAAGGACAAAGTATGAAAGCTGGAAACTTTCCCAGGCTCATTTCTTTAGCTAATAACTGTTATAACTAAATGTGGAATACACATAGCTGAATGCAGTCTGTACAGATATGTCTAAAAGCCAGATATGAAAAACTTCAGGTATCATTGGACTTTCTAGATCTCAGGAACTAGCTCCTCTTTTCCAGTCCTCAAGACAAAGAAGAAGAATCTCAGGGTGCTGCCTTGAAAACTGTGGCATGTATGTGTCCCTTATTTGTTAAACTTGGTGTTTCTGTTCTTGTTTTTTGAAAAAAAAATGACATGCTCTCTGTAACTGTGGCTGATGCTTACAGCATCAGGTTTCATAACATCAGCAATCTGTGTTATCCACAAAATATGGGTGACTCAGGGGTCCACCCTCGATGCCAGTGTCTCTGTGAAATGTTGGAAAATATCAGTTCAGACAGGAGGCCTGCAAGAGCGGGGTAACCTTACGAAATCTTTTACACCTTTGTATACCACTACTAATGCAAGGAGAAACCAGATTCAAAAGTAAGTTTGTTGAATTGGGGGATTTAACAATTGCATACACACAAGATCCAAGCAGTCTCACAATCACACAAGGGTAACTGAAGGAGAAGGGAGGAAAAGTTTGGACAGCAAGAATTCAGGGCAAAGTGGGTGATATTTACGAACCCAGCAGAAATGAACCAAAGCACTGTGGCTTAGACTAGGAGTCCAAGGGTAGTACAGACTGGGAGTCAGAGCGGCAGAGTGATAGCCAGCAGGCAGAAAATAATATGAGGTATTTGGCTTAAAGCCAGGATTTAAATACTCTTTTTCTGCCCCGGGGGGAAGATGTTAATGACTGCCTGGCAGAGTAGGCAGAGGAGTCTGGAGAGTGGACAATAGGGTCTGGAATGAACTAATGGTTTTAGCATTAGGTGACAAAGGACTAATGGGAATCATGATAGCTCCTTAATGGTGGAACAGGTGAGGGCACAAAAGGGGAATTTCAATGGACAAAAGGCAGAAGGTCAAAGATAAAAAATTGGTCTGTGGAAGCAGTTTCAGGAGCTACTGTTTCTAAAGGTTGTATTGTTGATGGACATCTGCCAGTCCATTGCCTCTAGAGTTTCCCTGGCTATGACCTAGCCATGTCCTGAGGTTCTTTACTGGCATAGTTTTGCAATGCTCATGTGCAGTCATTTCTTCTTTGCTAGCAAGCTTCCCAGTCATAGCAGGATATAATTTATATTTCATGCCAGTTAAATATTTTGCTAATTAAACCATATCAAGAAGTAGGAGTGTGCAGCCTGGTAAGAACTGGCCCCTGTAATCTCTCACTTGAAAATCACCAGGATCTTCCCTGATGTCATTATAAGTAGTCGTTCCTTGATGTAAGGTTGTGGCCCCAAAATGTTGTGGCATGAGGTAGTCCTGACCTGACAACTCTTGGTGAAATACTTATATTGTCATGACAACTGGTACAACATGACAACTGTGACAATCTTAGGTGGTATATCTACTTTGTTGTGATAGCTGGAACAATTGGCACAGCAGCACTGTTGTGCTGGAGCTAGGTACTTCTCTTGTTTCCCTGATATCTAACCACAAGAACTAGAAACTATTCACAAAGCAGTGGCTATGATTTCTATGTTCCCATCAGTTAGGCACTGTCTGGGAAGTATGTGAGACAGCAGGACAGAACATCCTCAAATAGGTACCCTTTGGGGCATTAGGGCTTCTCTGTCTCTCTGACTTCCCAAGTTGTGATAATCTGGCTATCTCTCAGGTTCCATAAAACTTTTTGTACATATATTGGCACAAGCTAATTTAGTTTTTCAGATCTTGTTTTGAAATGCTTGTATGTTCAATTTAAAAAAAATGTGCAAATATGCATACATGAAAAGCTATGAACGTTAGGACCCATTCATTCATTCATTCATTCATTCATTCATTCATTCATTCATTCATTGTTAGCAGCAGTAGTTGCAACAGTGACAGCAGCAGCAGAAG
Source organism: Cyclura pinguis (assembly GCA_030412105.1). NCBI lineage: Eukaryota > Metazoa > Chordata > Lepidosauria > Squamata > Iguanidae > Cyclura > Cyclura pinguis. Next base: position 80,632,205 of record CM059603.1, on the reverse strand, counting down.
TAACAAATGACAACAAATATTGAGTGGGTGTGAACGTATTTGCTAGTATAGCAACAATATTGTGAATATGAATTTGAAAGTTTTTGTACTTTTTCCTCTAGTCAGTAGTTTTGTATGCATTCTTTCTTCCTGTATTTCACTGTTCATACAAAAAGACCACTCACAATACTTGTTAAATGTGTATAAACGCAGAAGAATGGAATCAGCTGTATGAATCAGCCTCAAGGCGAAGGATTAATGGGCCTTTGTATGTTGCATTATAATGCAGTTTTTAATTACATGATTAGCTAAAATCAAGAATAATGTATCAGGAACAAAGGGGGAATGTAGCTTGACAGTAATCAGATCATATTATGCATGGATAGTACTCCTTATCTTGTTTATGTATGGGCATGAGATGATGCCTATTATTTTCAAGAAAGCAAATAGAATATTGACTGCAACAAATTAAGGGATAATTCAGATCTTGGATATTTCACTTGCTCCTATAGCATGATTTTTATGCCTAGATACCAACATAACATGCAACGTATGAAAATAATGCATTACACAGATGTAATCCTAAATCCACATTCTCCCTTACAAACCTGCTGATGTTTTGAGATTTGCTGGGGCGGGCCTTCTCTCTGTCCCAGCACCATCACGGGTACATCTGATGGGAACAAAGGAAAGGGCCTTTTTGGTGGCTCCCTACCCCCCAGCCTCTGGAATTCCTTTACCAGAGAGGTTAGATTGGTGTCATCCCTACTTTCATTCCATAAACAGGCAAGGATGTTTCTGGTTCAGCAGGTCTTTAGGGCTGAGCATACAAGCCCCATCGCACCTAAACAATGAGCTGGACTGCCTATGTGTTGTTTTTCTTGTGCTGTTTTTTTAAAAAAAGTGTTTTATGTTTTTAACTGGTTTTAATTCTTTTTGATAGTCTAATAGTCTTTTAACTTTTGTGACTTTTAATGATGTGGGGTTTTTTAATTTATTGTCAGCTGCCATGAATTGCAAACTGGGAAAAAGACAGGAAACAATATGGAGGAGGAGGAGGAGGAGGAGGAGGTGGTTGATGACAATGTCAGTTTTGTGGCGATGGATAGTCCTTCCCAGCTGAGGAGCTAGAGTAGCTCAGACTAGAGTTTGATTCTGTGGGTGTATGAGTGGGTGTGCTCACACACACACATGCACACACCTGTGCATATGTATGCCTATGTATGCACACAACTATGCCTGTATTTGACCAGTGTATTGATTCATTTTCTGAATACTAGGGGATGACTCAATATTTCCAAAATACAGTCAGCCTTCCACATTTGTGGGTTTGACATTCACAGATTTGATTATTTGTGTGTTTCTCCAACCTCTACCCTCCCACCTCAAGTGCTTCTTTTTTGGGGAACCTTCCCTCTTGGTGGCTCCAATCAAGCTGCATAGCCCTTTAAAAACCCACCTCTGGTCCTCCTCTTCCTTTACCAGTCTCTACCTGGCCAGTGAAGGATGGATCTCTGCCCAAATTCTCAGCACCACAAACCAAGGAAGGAGATGGGCAAGAGAGAGGAAGTACAGGACCACCATGGCAACCATTTCCTTTCCCTGACCTGGTAGCCAGTCCCCCTACCCATGCCTCAGCCCCCTTCCCACAAACACACAAATGTTGTTATTTGCAAATTTTTCACTTTTGTGAGGGTCCTGTGTCCCTAACCCTAGTATACATGGAGGGCCAAGTGTATTATAAATTATAACCGGTGGCTTCCTGTCATGTAATGCTGTAAACAGTAAAACAACAGTTGTTGTTCATCACAACAATTATGCACCAAAGCTGCGGAGAATTTTTGTGGGAGCAGATTTGTTGTTGAATTGTTCGTCTGGACACACACTATGCAATCAGGAAAACAAAGCATATTTGGAAGATCAGCATATTGTTGACTGGAGGTAATATATTGGGAAAGGTATTTATAACAGCATGCAGAAGGTTTAAAAGCATTCATGGTTTAATAGGAACCAAGAAAAACAAGTGTTTGAGAGAAATACAACAACATCCAGAATCCACAAAACAGCCATACCTTTATTGTGCCAACCAAAAAAGCACAAAAGAAATCATGCAAGCTTTCAAAGCTCCACTGGCTTTTTCACCAGGCAAAGGTGGTTAAAATCATTCAGGAGGAGTTAAATATGATGACTTTAGAGTCACAGGTCTACATTTTTCAAGATGCTTTTGTTGATGTCAGTTAAGAGGGTCAGGAGTGATATTAGTGCAGGCAGAGGCCACTCCCCTCTTTGGCCATGTGGATACTGGGAGACAAATACTCGTAAAATCCAGGCAATAAAATTTCAACTCTATTAGTGACAAGAAAAGTAGCAGGCAAAGTGTTTGAGAGGTAACAATTTTGGACAGCAGGAGTTTGATGAGGCAGCTGGAATAGAGAGGTAATGTTGATACTGAACCAGGGCAGACTCATAAATGAATTGTGATACAGCAGATAAGAACCACTGATGGCTGTGGAGAGAAACTGCCACTGATTGCTAAAAACTAAGCAAGGATCAAGTGTGTATGTTTCTGCATGGTTTTAGTGCAGGATGTCACTTGGAGCATTTATGTTGTTAGACTATGGCGGGAGGGGCTGACTGAAAGGCTATATAAAAAGCACATCCCCCTCTCTCCTCCTCTTTCTTTTTCATCATTTTATTTATAGATATCTGTTACCCTGATTTCTGGGGGTCCTGAGAGGGATGCCAAATTGATCTCAAAATTATACAAGTTGGGGAAATCAGTCAAGAGGGGGTCCTGAGAGGGATGCCAAATTGATCTCAAAATTATACAAGTTGGGGAAATTAGTCAAGAGCACAAGTTAGCACTGCGAGAGGCAGGGCAACGTAGCAAAGATCTTTGACCCAATGTCTACGGGGTCAGGCCGAGTCAAGGAGCAAACCGGAGTGAAATAACAAATGTGATTTTATTAAAAATACAATCAATCAGTGTATGCAACACAAACATACAGAGAAACTATAGAAATAAAGGTTGGAGTGGGATAGAGGGATTTTTAGAGGAGTTGTTGGTTTGGGTGATACTTCACCTGTCCTGAAGCCCGGTTAGAAGCGGAGAAGCTGGGGAGCGTGGATCTCAGCACATGGAGCTGAGGGGAAGGCTCGCTGGACAAAGCGACAGCAAGGCAGGATGGAAACCAAGAGCGATCCGAAGAAGCACTCAAAATCAGGGGTTTTTATAAGGAGAATTGTGACCGCAGGCTAGTTCGTACTTGGGGAAAACAATGGATTTGGGGCTGGAGACAAAGCCTCCGAAAGGTCAGAATTTGAATGGTTGAATTATAGCCAAATTGTCAATAGGGTAGCCAGTATGCAAACATGGAGTGCTTGAGCATTCTATAGCTCGATCGTCAAGCTGCCAGCGTGGGGCAGAGGATCTTTTGAAAGTTGTGTGCATACTTAATGAAGGTAGTTGCCTTTGAGGTCTCCTAAAGCTGCGAGTTGGCTATTTCTGGCCTGCCTGTGTTGTTTTGGAATATTACGGTGATTATCGGCCAAGCCTGTATGCGTGCTTGTCCGGGGGCCTCGCAAGCACATGGAGGGGAATGGGTATGTGAGGCCGAATTATTGATATCACAAGATATCTTTAATATCCCCCAAGCTCGGGTTACCCAGGGCAGTAACATATCTCCCGCATTTTCCCTGGTCTAGTACTCAAAGTGGCTTACACCAGTTAAAAGAAACATAGCTTAAAAAATTTAACAAAGTTAAAAATATAATTAAACTATCTGCAAAATTCCAACCAGTTCCAAAATATAGCTCTTAAAAGCAACGAATAAACAAAACATCGACAGTACAGTACAATTCTGCAGGACCCAATCCCCTTGAACACTCAGCCTTCTTCAAAGACTGAAAATCATCATCATCATCATCATCATCTTCTTAACTTGCTTGCAGAAAGATACCAGTCTAACATCTCCTGGAAGAGGAGGTCCAGAGCCTAGGAGTAGCCACTGAGAAGTCCCTCTGCTGTGTTCCCACCAGATGTACCAATGAATACGGTGAGGCAGAGAGAAGGGCTTCCTCAGTAGCTCTCAAAGTATGAGCCAATTTGTATGGAAGAACATGGACTATCAGATAAGTTGGACCTGAGTGATATAATGCTTTAAAGGTCATAACCAGCTCTTTGGCTTTGAAACAAACCAGGAGCTAGTGGAACCACTGCAGTAAGGGAGCTGTGTGCTTCTTGTAGCAAGTCATAGTTAATCTGGTGGCAGCTCTTTGGATCAGCTAAGCTTTCTGAACACTCTTCAAAGCAGCCTCACACAGACTACATTATAGTACTCCACATGGGATGAAACTAAGGTGTATGTCACCATGTCTAGTTATGACATCTCAAGGAATGAATGCGCAAGCACTCCTGGCTTCTACTGAGACCTGAGCTTCCAGGCTTGGGGGTGAATCCAGAAGTACACTCAAGCTGCAGACCTGCATCTTTAGGAGGAGTGTAATTCAATACAGCTCTGGCTGAATTTCTGTTCCCTGGACTCTCCTTGCTATCTCTCTGCAAGCAGTTTAAGATTATTTTATTTTATTTTTTTGGCAGTCCTTCTCTGACAACAACAGACATGTTGAAGGAGCTTTGTACCAGTAGTATGTTTCATATTAATAAAATCAGAGTGTAAAATACTGGAGAAATCTTTCAGATCATTGCTTCAGCAGCTGGTACTTTACCTACTGCACCACTAACTGTCTAGTTCTTAGCAAGTCAGGCACACCAAGCTCTGTGAGTCAAGCATTTTCTCTGTGCCTTGGGATCAGAGCTTGGAAAACTTAATTTTTGTGTTCCATAACCCTTGCTGACTGCAGGATTCTGGATGTCCAATCTAAACATAGGAACTTTTCCAGGCTTTGATTGGGATCAGCACTTGGAAACATTTCTTTTTGCCCTTTATCCACCTTGATGCCTGAGGGGTTCTGAATGGCCTAGTTAAAAAAGTAACTTTTCCAAGCTGTGCTACAAATCATCTTGGACCTTCTCAGTTTATTCCATTTTGCTTGCCACTGACACTAAACATACCAGGTCCTGTAAAACTCTGACATGCCAAAGCCAATTTACTAATGGTTAAAAGAGAAGGGAAAAAAAAGGAGTGAGAGACAAAAAGGAAATGAACAAGAAAAAAAATGGCAAAAAAGAATAGAAACTTGCATAAAATGTCCATAAAGATAATACAAAGTTAAATAAAATGTGCACATGCTAATTTCTATGTATAGATGCAGATACAGAAATAATTACTATAATTTAAATAGAAATACGTTACCTCTCACCATAGCAGCAAAGACAACCAAATGTAAAGTTGGCTGTCATTATGGGTTTGAAAATTTAATTGTAATTTTTTTAAAATCAGGAAGCATAGCAAAACCAAGGAGTTGTAGCATATTTGTTAGTTCCTTGTTTGCTCATTCATTTTTTTTAATCCTGTCTCACTCTGGAACTCACAGTTGAGTGTTAGCCCATTATTAAACAAAATAACAAATCTGTTGTACAGTTCCCACCCTAATCTTTCTCAAAGTGTCAGATATCATTACCTAAATTCTTCTTCATGAGATTGGACTTGGCTACTAAGAACCAGTATATCCAAACCATTCTTGTGCCATTTTAGGCAGAGTCCATGACATTTCAAAGAATGGAATCAGTGGCGGAGAACAACCCTGTTCTTTTTTTTTTTTTTGGTATGGATTTATATAGTCACCTGGGCAGTCTTATAATGTTTTTTAATACTCAAATGTTTAAAATAACCTACACCAATCCCAAATAAATGAGTAATGCACAGGTAATAGTTTTGTGCGAGAGAGACTGGTAAAAGAAGTTCTGAAAGGGTTTATTGCATTTTACTTTTTACAACCATACTTTGGACTGTTGTACAGTAATAAAGAACTGGCAATTTAAATGTTTGGAAACTGTATGGTATGATGGAATGTGTATGGTATGATGGAGATTTTTAAAAAGTGTGATAGGTGGCTAGGGTATCTCATGAAGAAAACTCTGTTTATCTACAATTGAATTCTCCATTCTGGAGAGCTGGTACTAGCTCTACACCTCGTTGGAATGTAGCACACATGATCCTGTGAAATAAATTTTAGTTCTGGCATTCTAATTAGAATAGCAATGTGGTGAAAGACACTGTTTCCTGGTCTAAATCTTAAGATTCACGGCTGTTTTTGCTCACTCTTCTACAGTGAAACTAATGCAGTTTTCCATTTGCTGGATTTTTTAGTGGGAGATGGGCGAAGAAAAAATGTAAGTCTGTAAAAGAAAACCATATTCAAGTGGCTATTCAACATGTGAAAGGCAGAACGGGAACCATTGTGAAATTATGAATGACTTTGGTATGTCAGCACAGTCAGAACCTATCCAAACTATTAAAAAAGGAAAATCTCTTGGAACAGAAAGCTTCAGTTGTTACTATTTGGGACTTCCTTGAAAAATGTTTTTACCCACATGGCTCCAGCCAGTAGAGAGAAGAAGGAGGATGAAGGAAGCTGGGTAGGCAATATGACCAATAGACATTTAGATTTTATAATTCTGTAGACAATTGACCAGTCATAGATCTCTACTGTTAAGAGCTCACTATTGGCTTTAGGAACCTGGATGGGTTGGCTGGCTGGCTATTACAGCTATATGAACAGCTATTACAATAGGCAACATATACAGCATGTGCAACATATACATTGTATATGGGCTTGCTATCTTTTTTAAAGGCATAGTGTTACAAAATTTTTACTGTTCTAGAGTAAAGGCTCTGTGCTCTCTCTCAGGTTCAGAAAGATAGCCACACTTTTTTTGCTATGATATATCTTGGACTAAAGAGAGCTGGTGTGGTATAGTGGTTTGAGCATTGGATTATGACCCCAGAGATGCCTAGGGTTCAATTCTCCACTCAGCCATGGAAACCCACTGAGTGACCTTGGCCACATTACACACTGTCATCCCCAGAAAACCCCATTATACGCCATTTCTGCACTAGACTCTTCTAGTGCTATTATACCACTTTCAACATCCTATAGAATCCTGGGGTTTGCAGTTTAGAGAAGGCCTTTTGAGGCTTCTCCCTAAACTGCAAACCCCAGGATTCCATAGGATATTGAAAGTGGAATAATAGCACTAGAAGAGTCTAGTGTGGAAATGGCCACAGTTTGCATTGCAGTCATCTAAAAAACAACATGAAGGTACATAACAACAACAGTGGTCTGAGGAAAAAGTGTGGTGTAGTTGTTTGAGTTAAGAGCTACAATTCTGGACAACAGGGTACAAAATCTCACTCAGACATTGAAAGCCATCTTGGGAAGTCAGGCTCTCTCTGCCTCAGAGGAAGGCAAAGGCAAACTGCCGCTGAACAAATCTTGCCAGGAAAAGATAGGTTCACCTTAGGGTGGCCATAAGTCGGAAATGACCTGAAGGTATACAACAGCTACAACAGTGGTCTCAACATTATTCTGTACAAATATTTTATCATAAGAGTAGCTACAGAGGAATATTGCAGTAACACATTTATAACATTGGCCCTTTTCACATGTGGGGGGGGGGAACGGTGTAGAGCGACCTCCCACGGAGGTCGTCTACACCGTAGAGTGGACTGGCGTGGACTACTTTTAGTAGTTTCACACCAGAATCCACTCAGGAGCGGCCGGAACTAGCCGGGCTGTGTGTTTTTTAAAAACCTCTTTTTAGAGATTTTTAAAAAGCACGGAGCGCGCAGCCCCGTGCCGCTCCGTCGCCTGGCTCTAAAGCGAATCTGCAGGCGCGCGCAAGTGCGTGCCTGCAGATCTGCCGGGGGCGGGCTTCCGGCTGGCTAGCTTCTCTGGTTGGTGGAGAGCCTCCACCAACCGGAAGCTGCCATCTGCGACACCAGAGGAGTGTGGAGCAGCGAGCTCGCGCTGCTCCACGCGGCGACGGACTTACTCGGCTGGAGGCATTGTATGAAAACAATGCATATAAGAGTTCTAGGTGTGAATAATATTCAATGTCTCACTTTCAGCATTACTAGATATTTAGGGACTTAAGGAAAAAATCATTTTGGGGATCAGAATTCATATTAGGAAGAAATAAATATACACTTGTATTCTATGCAAATTTAAAATTAATAATAATAATAATACCATCTGATGAGTAGACTATCAGTGGAAACTTTAGATCTTACCCAAAAACAGGAGCTCCACCACTTTGTCCCTTCTCTGTGTACATTAAAACACAGAGACAAACACGTGTACTTAAGAGGGAATACCTTGTTCCTCAGGAGCAGAATTGAGATAATGGTAGGAGCAGTGGAAGCCTCCTTTTTCAAATGGAGGAGTGATGAATCATGCCACTGGGAAGAAGTTGGTATCTCATAACTTCTTTGACTAATGACTGTTTATGTACCTGGACTGTGGCCAATCTTGGGTGCACTTTTTGGATGGTGCCTAGATGGCTTCCAACTCGTTCTTAACTCTGAGTGGGTGTGAGAGACTCACATTCTTCCTCAGTCAGGGTCTGTCTCCAGAGCAGCAGATGCCCTGCTCTCTTCTCAGGAGAATGTGTGGGTACTGCCTGGCTTCTGCTCTTCCCTAGGGACAATTGTCCAGGTTGACGCCACTGCCAGCACCTTCCACTGTCCTTCTCCATTGTGCAACCAACAATTCCAGTACTACCACTGGTGGTGAAGTGAAGCAAACAGAGACACTCCATTTACCTCTCTTTACGTGTGGGCCCCTGTGACAATATTGTGGCTCTGGAGGGGTTGCATGGACCACAGACGGAGAACCACTGTCGTATGACATGCTTTCTTTTTTTGAAATTTGAGATAACTTGTATGTGGGCCAAACTGCAGCATGGGAAATACTTTGGAAGTGGTAGCCATACCCAAAAGCTGCAGTGAGAGTTGATAGGGCCATTTTGAGAGAATCACATGGCTGGCATAGGAGGGGTAATCAACATCAGCTTTAGTCTTCAATGCCAGGTAGAATAGGACTGTGTAAGTCATGTGGGCTCCAAATAATGCCCTTAATCTTAGCTATTTGAATTGCTGATGCATACTCAAGAAGGTGGGACGGTCAAAGAGGCTGGATGCATCCCACTTTTTGATGGGTGCTCTAGTTATTAAAATATCCTCATTATGAAGTGAAAAAGAGACTCAGACGTGACAGGAAAAAGAGTCTAGAAGGTTCTTTAAAGGACATTGAGCGTTAGTACAAAGAGCCTTCATTCACAGTTCATTTAGGTAAATGGAAAGTTACTGGCTAACTCAACAGAACAATGAAAGTCATTCTTCAGGCAGGTCACCAACAGTGACAAATTGTCTACATTGTGCCTTTGAAGAGAAATCAGCAGCTGCTAAAATGTTGAAAGGATTCAGGTAGACACAATTCTCTAAGGCAACAATTACAGGCAGGCTAAATTTATAATTAGCTGGTATTGCAGGCTTAGCTAGGAACTATTATTTAATTATTATTTATTTGCTCTAGGGATTTCAGTATTTATAAAGAGACAAATGCTTTTCAAAGCTGTGACCATGAACGCTGTTCCTCAACCAAATTATAATTGTGGTGGGCTGCAAAAGCAAGTGAAGGAAGTCTGAAAAGCAACATTTTTGAAGAGTGAAAACAGCGCTGATATCATGGAAGAGCATGCATCTGCATCAGTTAATATTTTCTCACTGGAGAGAAAATGTGGTGTGAATTTCAGAGAGTATGGATATTGCCTAGACTCAATTCAGCTATGAAGCTAATGGGGAGGCCTTGAGCAAGGGCATAGTTGGCTTCCTGTAAGAAGATGGGATATTCCCATTAATGTTGGAGGAGTACCTTGGACAGCTGTGACTTGGTTACCTATAGTGTGGAGTGGTAGCTTTGGTTGTGTATCAACTTCAGTTACATGAACTCCACATGTCTATTCCAGTGAACAGACAATCTGGAACTGCTAATAGCTATCCAGTTGCAAGGTACTGATGAATCTGAAAATAACCATAGCCTAAGATACTATACCATGTTCATATTGCATATAAAATACATCTGTCGTTTTCCCAGTATATTGGTGTCTAACTGAAAATGCAAAGGCCTCAAAACTGAAGAGTCACTTTTTGTTAATTGCTGATTAATTCGTTTATGGTAAAACCTCAGATCAAAGGAGACTCAAGTAATACAGCTGTAGGTAAAAATTTCCTTCCTTCCTTCCTTCCTTCCTTCCTTCCAAAAAGAAAATAAATAAATAAATACATCTGTCTTAACGCTGCAAGCAGTGTTGGATTAGACAATCATTCACTGACTATGTCAGCCATTTGGTGGATGGACAGATTGGGAAACTGAATTTTCAGGACTACGTCTGTAATGTTTCCCAATAGCTGTGTTGGCTTTGGAATCCTGGAAATGGTATTCCTAAAAGGCCCTGCCTCTGACAACTGTTTTAACAAGCAAAACCTTAGCCACCTTGAAGGAACTGGGGTCTATACAATATTAACCACACTCTCAAGCATGCTTCCTTTGCAACTTAAAGGAAGGAATTTTAGGGAGGAGTAAACTTCCTCAAAGTTTTTTCATCTCATGTTTTCCTTGGAACTTTGTACATAGCTATTATTTTCCCATTTCCCATTTTCCCAGCAGGTATTGCTGCTTCTTTTTTGCCATTTTTCCCCCTGCTTATTTAGCTAAATAATCTAATAAGGGGTTACATAAAGCATATGATGCTATTCAGATTATGACATGAGATATATCATGAAATTTATTACATTACAGAAATACTTCCTATAGTAATCCTGTGTTGAGATGGAAAGATGGAATACATAGCACTGATATGTAGAGATGGAATATCTGAAAGCAGTTGAGAAATGGTAGAAAAATATGGTTCTTTAGTGTCAGGAAATACTGGCCATTTCTACACGAGGCAAGGGAATCACTCTGTGCCATTACTCACCGGATCTTCTGGCTCCTCGGTCTGGTCCAGGGTGAATTGGAGCAGTGCGAGGTCTTAGATCCTCACTGCTCCAGCTTCCAAAATGGCAGCTCCTGGTTGGTTGTGGGTCCCGACCAACCACTGAAGCTCGCCACGCCTAAAGCCCCCCTCTGCAGATCGCAGGCTCGCATTGGTGCGAGCTTGCGAATCTGCACAAGGGAGCAGGTATGCAATGGCACGCTCTGGAAAAATGAGAATCTCTTTTTTCCGGTCTTTAAAAAGCGCACTGGAGGACCAGTTGGGGCGTTTCGGAGAGGACTGAGGTGCAGATCTCTGGTAAATAGTCCGAACCTAGTCTGCTCCAAGGTGCAGACAACCTCCGTAGAGGACGCACTGCGCCATTTTAATTTCCCTGTGCGGAAAAGGCCACTGGTCGTTTCCGCACTAGACTGTTACAGTGCTATTATTCCACTGTCAACCTCCTATGGAATTTTTCCATAGGGGCCCCTCTCTAAACTGCATACCCCAGGATTCCATAGGAGGTTGACAGTGGAATAATAGCACTATAACAGTCTAATGCAGAAATGGCCACTGACTCAGGAGGAACCTGGACTAATGAGAATTTCCACAGTTTGGGACTTATTGTGCACAAAATTCAATATTTTTTGCACAGAAAGTAGCAATTCCAATGCAGAAAATAATATTGCACAGAAGTTCCTGACCACAAGATTTTTTTTTCTCCAGGAAGCAAACATATTCTGTAGAGAGAATAGGATTTCTGTGCAAAAACAGTGTTTTGTGTTTCTTGGGTGGAAAATGTTGTTTTATGTACAAACATAATACCTGTGATTTGTATGCAGAGCAGTCCAAAACTAAATAATCTTCGAAAAGAATTTTTGAGACTTTCTTGCAGCAGGAAGAAACTTGCTGAAACTACTCATTGACTCCTGAGAGAATAAAACTAAGAAATAATTACATTCTTTTGGTTAACTATAACTGATCAGGAGCAATGTAGGAATTGAACAGTTTCACGGATCTTTCATGATGATCTGGGGTGATCATCATGGAAGATCAGTGAAACTGTTCAGTTCCTACATTGCTCCCTCCCCTCCCCCCCCCCAAAAAAGAATAGGAATTTGAATGCTGATGACATTTACACCCTGCCAATGCTTTTTCCTTCTTTCCACTCAGCCTTACATTCTCAAAGGATATTTTATGGCAGTTTCTGTCATCCTTTAAAATTACATAGCCACCAAAAAAAAAAAAAAAAAAGATGTCATTTTGAGATAGCTTCCTGGAATGGATGCTCATTATTCCATTCACACAGTTGCCATTTGAAAAAGAATAATTAAAGGGAAAAAAGATAAACCATGATTACCCATAGAAATCTGAAACAAATCCAGGAAAAAGAGAATGAGGGAAGCATAATCAGTTTAGCTTTATCTGCCAGACTTTATTATGAATTTTAAAGCCTACAGATGCGTTGCTCATATTCAATCTTCAGCCACTCCAGGAAGCAGAATGCTAATGTATGTTACCAATATTTGCTTTTTTTTTAACATAACTTTCTGGACATGTTGTCGTATCCTTTATACATAAATGGAGACCAGCTAACTGACACATTCTACAAGTACAAAGTGAGAAGGAATAAAGGTAAATCGAAGAGTTATTTTGATATACAGAGAAGGGCTACATCTCCAATATAAGATTGCCCCTCCCTCCCCCAGTAAATGAATCTGGTAAACTAGAATAAATATGCAAAAACTGATAAATGAAATGTACACCAGCTGTTGAACTTGATGGGACTTACTCACTAGTATACATTTGTGGGATTATAGTGAACATTTTTTCTTGATAGTAAAATTGTTATCTGGGTATCCTTTAATCAGGAAAAGATTATTTCATACTATCTGGGGTTTTATTCTTCTACAACATGTATATGTTTATTAAGTAGACCAGATCAAGTACTTTTAAGATCTGCCTGGCCACATCACTGAGTGTCTTCAGATGTCAGTCAAAAGGATCTCTTTAAGGGATTGGCTGATACTGGTGTCTTATATGGGATTTTTAAAAAATCTCTAGTTGGTTACTGTTGTTTGAATTTCTGACAAAAATGATTGTATTCATCTGTTCTGCTGCTGTGCACTTGTGTTTGTCTGTCTATAGTATTTGTATATTGCTCAAAATTCAGAGGTATAGTTCTCTGGAATACAAGAGGGTGTCATATTTACTTAGTAAGTGTAGGAAGTGTGTAGGACCTACACCATAGTGACCTACAGGGGCAGAGCATCACCTCTGCTTGCAGATTGGAAGGGAATGGCAAAACATGTTTTTGAGGTCTTGTTTTGTTGTTGTTGTTGCTGTTGCTGCTGTTGTTGTTGTTACAGTTCTGATAAATCCCAGTGGTGTGCTTCTACGAATGACAACAACCAATGGGGCAGCAAGGGTACTGAAATGGCTGAGAGGGGCTTCAGCTCATGGACCATGTGTTACTCATTTGTGATCTCTGTATCTATCTATTTCTATATATAACTGTATCAACTGTCTCTATCTATATAAAAAAACTGTAACAGATGTATGAAAAATAGGTAAATGAAATCCATCTTATCCATGGTCTTAGAACTCTTAACTGAGCTGCATACCTTGTTACATCTTATCATCTCGAATCTGTGTGTGTGTGTGTGTGCGCGCGCGCATATGTGTGTAAAATTGACTCTACTTGTAATATTATATATGAAACCATTGAAATCAGAAAATAGAATCAATAACATAAAACAGAGTTTTTTGGAATTATATCACAATAGAAGAGCCTTCTGGCCAGTGACCATAGATTCATGAAGATAAAGAGTTTATCTACACAATCAAACAAAAACTTTAGATGACAGGAGAGCAGCCATGGATGATTACATGATATGTTTAGAGTTGCCTTGAGTAATAATGACAGCTAATTATTCCATCAGTCACTTCATTTTGATTGAGTGAAGCTTAGCTACTGAATATCCTGCTATTTGAAAACTAGCATAATTTAAGTGTTAAAGTACACCACTTTAATAAATGGAAGAGTACCTCATGAGCTATTGGTCTGATTTAAAACAACAGAGATGTATTCCTTCTCATTACATAAAATCAAAATGTACCCTGTTGGGCAAAATTATTTACTTGAAATATACCTTACATTCAGCTTAATTTGAAGTTTGATTTTTTTCGTATTCTATTTGAAGAAGCTAATCAAATTGATTGAAAAAGTAAAACTAATAAAAACTGATCAAATTAGGAGCCAAAATAGCAAACAGATGTTTTTTCATCTCAGAGCATCAATTATGGATGATCCCACTCTTGAAAAGTTGTTGATTTATATGCTTAGCACTAGGTACAGTGAATTCCATTTACATCTGGGCTTGGGCATACCAATTAACAAAAAATGCATTCTCTTTAAAAACGTGTTAAGGGCTTTCCAGTTTTACTCAAGCTGGAAAGTTGAAGCTGTTATAGGAAACTGCAGTTTGCTGGTAACTATAGCAGATATGTCATCTAGGCAATATGTATATGGTATGGTATGGTGTGGTAAGAGCCAGCATGATATAGTGGTTTGAGCATTGGACTATGACTCTGGAAACAATGGTTTGATTCCCATCTCAAACATAGAAATCCACTGGGTGATCTTGTATACATTACACCACTCTTGACCCCCAGAAAATCCTGTGATAGGGTTGCCTTAGGGTTACCGTAAGTCAGAAACAACTTGAAGGCACACAACAACATGGTATGGCATATGTGCTCTGGTTAGAACCAGATAGCTCCCCTGTTATTTTAGAACTGGATGGCAGTCAATGATGGAGTGGTGGACCCACTTTCCAGATTTGTCTGTTTGTTCGACCAGACACATGGATTCTAGATAATTGATGTCGTCATCCCCTGGCAATCATTAAAAATATATGGGGGATCCCAGTCAAGCAGAAAGTGCACAAATTTATTGAAAGGAAATGAAAAACAAGTATTTTGAGAGAAGTATTTTTAAATATGTTAGAGGCACCAGTTTCTGTCTGATCTTGGAAGCTAAGCAGGGTCATCCTGGGTTAGTACTTGGATGGGAGACTGCCAACAAATACTAGGTGCTGTAGGGATCACGGTAAGTCAAAAGGTGACCTGAAGACACATAACTGTGGGTATAAATGCTAATTGTGATAGCAAATAGTTTCAAAATGCACATTTGAAACAAAACATGTCTGTGTCTGCATGCAATTTCAGTGTGGACTTTTTTTTAAAGTATACATTAATGCAGATATTGGGATTGATGAGTGAATGTGAAAGTAGGACATGGATCAGAAACAGACATGATGGATGGAGATGATGGTCTTTTTAACTTCTTAGAGAAGTAACCTAACAAAGATAAAGGTGAACCAAAACTCTTAGCGAAGGAGTGTAGGTAAAGGAAAATAGAGCAAGGTGGTATTGTATAATAACTTGGGGAATGACAATTTGCATGATGGACTGCCTAGCACCTGTGCTGCATGGCAAGAATCTGAAAATTACAAGCATGACTGCAGAAGTGTTTAGCCAAGGGACACTGAATATGTCTCATATATGAGTGCTGAATCTAGGATTGCCAAAAGTGAATGCCAAAACAGCTGAACTTTTCTGTGCATCCATGCTCCTTTGTTTTGATTTTTTTTTCCACTTCTGTCTCAAATATCAATCCTGTCTGTAATTAACATTTCAGGCTGCAGTCCTATAATTTTTTCTTGGCAAAGCTATTATTCTTTCTTGGCAAAAATCAGTGGCGTTTGTTGAGGGGCATCTGTATGAACTCTTAAATGTATTTATTTAAGGAGTATGAGTACTTATTTTATTAGAGTTTGACAAGGATTGAGATTTAGGCACATGGAAGCTGCACAGGACACATTGACAGAGAAATTGAAAATTCAACCAAGGTTTTGGAAGTTTACATACTTAAGATGGGCAGGTGTATATTCTGGTCCATATTTTAAATAACCAATCCTGTGCCTCATAGATATACGTTTAGTATGAACAATGAATTTCTTGCTAGATTAGCAATAAGCAGAGTACAGCAGCCAACGGGAAAAATATACAATGGCATATACAGACACCTTGTTGGAGATGAAATGCCCTTACTTTTATTGGTTACAGCTGTTAGAGCCTTGGCACAGTTGTAGGGCACTGGATCAAGACATCAGCCAACCCACCTACTAAGCAATGAACTCCTACATCCCTGCTGGGGAATACAGGGAACAGTAACTTGTATTCACAAATCATCTACTAAGTTTAGGGCCCCTGACAAGAAGGTGCACGCACTAGCCAGAAGATGAAAACTCCCATGGTACTCCAACAGGTGGCAAATGGGCTCTGAGTAAAGACTGGAACTATTGCTTGTTTCAGGTTCGTGGCACTACAGTAAAATACATGATGCAGCTGGAATCAAAAGCTTGTGAGAGCTTTTGCATATTTAAATTAGGAGAGAATAAAGTCAGAAATGTAGTACAACAGTGGATGGAAAGGAAAGACAAATCATTTTGAAACAGGTATGCCAAGAGTGTGGAGCTGAAATAGGAAAGACATGGCGAGCACTGCAAAGATATTTTGATATTTGTCCATTGTTCCTGTGAGTAATTAAAAAAAGAAAATACTGTAAATACAGGGTAATTTTGTTGTTGTTGTGTGCCTTCCAATTGTTTACAATTTACAGTGAGTCTAAGGAGAACCTTTCATGTTTTATTTATTTTATTATTTTTTTTGACAAGCTTTGTACAGAACTGATTTGCCTTACTCCAAGGCTGAGTGTGCATTATTCAAAGTAACCCCAAGGGTTTCCACAACTAAGCATGGATTTTGTCCTAGTCCAACCCTTCAGCCACTATGTCATGTTGGCTCTCACAGAGGGTTGCTACTGACACAAAATCCCTTAGTACATGAGTGGATGTACATGAATGGATGAGCCAGAGGTTGAAGCTTTGGTAATGACAGAAAACCGCCGCCCATATTCATTAACAGAAATGACCACAAGTGTTACAATGCCGTGGATTCACTCTCATTTATTGCTAAAAATGAACTAATCGTAACATCCTACTAGTCCAATACATAGCTAATATTCCTCTTAAATGTTTTCTTCATTGCATTGTCTGTCATCATCTGCAGTGTAGCTTATTTGCAATACAGTAACATTACAAAAGAATAAAAGTAATGCTTTGTTGTAAGATACAGTCAAAACTGCTTCTGTATTAGCCATCTGTTTCTCCCCTTAGAGATCTTCCACCAAAATCAATAACATCCAGATCAATAGAAGGAATGTTTCTTGAAAATGTAAATGATTTTGTCTTTATGACCCTGACTTGCTCATAATGATTTTTTAATTTAATGGCAACAAGCAGAAGGCCTACTGTGAATTACCTCATTTCTTGAAAGGCATGTAGGGGAGGTAATAATGGTATGATAATGAAACTGGATAATAACATAGAACTATGGGCACAGCAGAAAGGGTGAAAGCAAATGGGAATGCCTTCCATAAAACCAAGTTTCTGCCAAGTGATTCTTCAGAACAAATAAAAATGAAACACTATTTTTTGGCACAAATACCCAGACCTGTTTCAAGAAAGAGTGTATGTGGTTGCATCTTTGAACTGGAAGCATTATAGTCTTGTTAATAACCCAGGAGCCATCATGTTCAGCTTCCTCCTCAAAGGAAGCTGTGGTGGATCCCAAAAGATGTTTGGTTGAAACTTTTAAATTGGTTGAAACTTCTCAATTTTAAGGATGTGGAAATTACTTTTGTATTACTGTCCTTTTTGTTTCTGTCTCCTGTTACCATAAAAAAAAAAGAGTGAAATACTCACCTGAACAAAATTAGAAAAAGTTCCTTTAAAATTGCATGTAGCGTAAGATCTATTTGTCTTGAGAAGATGTCAAAAAAGTGGTTAAAAACATTATTACAAAGACTGTGAAATTCACTGTTTTCCTGTCTGCATTTTGACAGATGCCAGTCAGCATCAACTAAGTGCTTTAGAAAAAGAAGCTTCACAGAAGGAATGGCAGGGAGGGAGGTAGCACTGCTGTTCCTTATTGTTCCATGTTGTTTTTCTTTGATATTTGAGATGGTGAGGGTAATGCTCATTGTGATGATGGCGAGAGGTTATGATGATGTTGAATATACTTCACGTGCATTAAAAGAAATCAGTTAGCTGCACCCTTCATATTGTGGCTGTGGGGCATAAGAGACACTGTCGAATGAATTTGTGACAGAGGCAAAATTTGAACTGGGGGCCTCCCAAATGACACATTAACACATATCTGATTAAAAATAATGGCTATATCCATAGTAGCTATACATTTCACTATGGAATACACATGGGAAAACAAGCAAAATACATATGAAATCAGTAGTTGTAATAGTTGTTATTTCAATTTTATGCTCTACTAGCTGTTAGTGAGTTTTGGATCAGCAATGACTCAGATTCTTTCTAACAATCAAAGAGTCTTTCTGTCCTATACTGTAATAGTGCTATTATTCCACTTTCAACATTCCGTGGGATCCTGGGGTTTGTAGTTTAGGGAGAGGCATTTAGAATTCTCGGGCAGAGAGATCTTTAGCCTCAGGAAGCTACAAACCCCAGAATTCCACAGCATATTGAAAATGGAATAATAGCACTGTAACAGTGTAGAGAGGAAAGGCCCTTGGTCACAGTGAGGTATCATCAGATAATGTGGTGCATTTTAAGTAGTGTCACTTTATGTGGTTGAAGCTATTGTGACACTTTTGTGATTTCATTTTGATGTTTCATTGGTAAGTTTGGAGCTGCTCCCAGATTACCTATTGCTATTGGAACCACAGTCATTGTCTTCTCCCAGAGAAGATGATGATGGTGGAAACTGTGTTCATATTTTCCAACTTGTCTTGTTCTTCTTTTTTTCTGTTGGCTGTCAAAATAATCTGAACAAATTTTTAGTACCAAATGCAATCAAAAAATAGTATGCATACATTCTCATATGTAAAATGGAAAGTAACTGGCTATTCACCAAGAGGGACCTAGGTAGTATAATTTTGATATTTTGGGCTACAGTGCTTTGCCTGCTAAGTTGTGAAAAGGGCCAATGGACTTAACATAAGTTCCTTTTGTATAGACCTATGTAAGATTGCATTGTTATTCATATTTATTCTTTACTTGGATGGGAATTGTGTGGCCTTGAGATATTGTTGGGTGGTAACTTCCATCAGCCATAGCTAGCACAGCCTATAATGAAAAACATAGGGAGTTATAGTTTAACAATTTGTAGAGAGCCACACAATTCCCACTCTTGTTCTCCTTTAAGAAACCAACAGTGTGATCCCACCCATTGTCCAGGAGTAAATCTCACCTTGTACAATGGAGATTTGCTTAGCTCCTGCTAGTGTGCATGTGGAGGGGGGCAACAGCAGTTAGTTGGGGCAAAACAAATGTATTCAGTATGACCATGAACATGTAGTATATAAAGGCAGAGTCCAATTTGTAGTTTGAATCTGGAGATTGAGAGAAACAGGGAGGCATGAGTTATCTGAAGAGCACAGAGACTGTTACTAGGAATTTGGTGCAGGGCTGGTGGATTTGCTGACAGCTATAGTACTATGCATTATGCTCAGATATTTGCAGATGTTACAAAGGCAGTGTAAATCTCCAATAGTCTTTCACTGAATGTTAAACAAACTCTGAGGTTGAATATGAAATAGCACTTTAGGAAAAGTAGTCGCAATCCTATATATTTTGACACAGATAAAAGTCCCAGTGGGTTCAGGGGCTGTAGGATTCCAGTCTACAGCAATTACATTGATTCAAATATTTCTCACATTTCTGCTCACTTGATGGCATCTAGGAACTCTTACTTCATTGAGCCAAACAGACCATCAGCAAACCTACTCCCATTTCACTGTTTAATATACTGAGAAAAATCTCAATGTTTGCTAAAAGAACTAATTTCAGTGCTGGCAGTTACTGTTGGCAAGTGTGATTTAAGATGTATTATCTGGAGGAATCATAATGAATTTTAGATTAAGATGAGGCTGCTGAAATTAGTACTGTTACTAAAAATGTCATGCCAATCATTCTTGTTCTGTAATCACACAACTTTATTTGAGGTTGCTAGATTTCCCTGTTGTAGTGATACCATTGAGCAAGGGTGGCAATTAATTTCCTAATGAATTCTTCAAGCATCTCATTCTGAGTAGAAACCGGATGAATTGTATTTACAGATATGCATGATGGTCACAAAAGTGCAATGATTCTTCCTGGATTGGTAGTTATTGCTCAAAGGTCATGTACATAGAAAGGATTTTTTTTTCTAAATATTATTTCATTATTGGCCAATATGGGTCACTCAAGGAAACTAGAGGTCCATCTTTGACTTCTATTGATTCTGACCGCAAGGTTGTTTTCCATTATCGAGACAGGATGGGCAAACACCTTAGCCTTGCCTTCTCTTCCTTTCCAATAGGAAAAGAACCATTTAGTTCTGCATGCTGCTCCTCTGTTCCACAGAAAGTCAATGCTTTTTCCTCTGAAGTTTGATAGCAAGAGCAGATTGGCAGTGGGAAATTTGGTGGTTGCCAATGAGTTTTGCCAGCAGCATTTCAGCCCTCCACCTCCTGCCATCACTAGTTTAGAAGAGGTCCACCCTGGTCCTGATTTATTGCCTGTGAACAAGACTACCTACTTTTAGGTTTCTGTAATATTATAATCAACCCCCTTTCTATATAGAGGACCAGGTAAGGATATTCTCTTTGCACAAAGCAGAATGCTAATAAGTAAGAGTTAGCTGGGTGATCATCAAAAGGAGGTCACTGTAATAAATTTAATAAAAAGGCTTTTAGTAGAATGACTCTGTACTTAAAAAAAAGTAGTGCTTTAAAATTGTAAAAACAAACTGTTTTTTTTTTACTATAAATCCATTTATCACGCTTTTGGCATCATAATTTTTTCTGTTTCTGCTTTTATATATTTTTAACTTTGTTGTAGTATGCCTTGAGGTCCAGTCCTAGGAGAATTGTTATTATCTGCTGTCAGATCAGCTTTGTCTTACTGCAACCTTAAGAATGAAAGACTTGCTAGAGTCTCAGTCATCAACAACCCTGGGATGTATCCACACTGCACAGTTATAGTGGTTTCACACCATTGAAGTGGTTTTACACTGCCAAGTCTTCATACTGCAGAATTTTTGGACTCGTAATTTGTTTAGGGACTTTCAGTTCGTTGTTACTGTCTCTTGAACTGCAGCACTTAAGCTCTATGGCAGAGAATTCGAAGCTGCTCCCCAAACTATAAATCCCAGGTTTCCTAGAATAGAACGATAGTCATTTAAGTGGTATCAACTTCCAATAACAATGCAGTATTAATATACTGCAGCTCTAGTCCTGCAGATGCAATGCCATGACTTCATTTATTAAAACAATCTGTCAGAATTCTGGTCTTCCTCTTTTTTTTCTTGCCTTCTTCTTTTCTTCTAGCCTCTAATTTACTAAGCATTGGTGTACTTTCCAATGAGTGATGGCATCTCATAATGTGTCCAGAGTATGAAAGCCTCAGTCTGGCTTCCAGTGAAACTTCAGGGTAAATGAGGTTGTAGACCATTTTTTTGTCTTTTTGCCAGTCTGTGGCACCTTCCGCATTCTCGTCCGGTATCACAGTTCAAAGGGATTGATATTCTTAGAAGAATGGTCCAATATAAATCAAATTAATAAAGAAAGAAGGGGCATCCTAGTTCAAACACCTTCCTCTTTTTCTTGAGGAAGTGATACTATGTTCTCTGAATATATCAAGTGATTGGATCAAATTTCTTCATGTCTGGAAATGGGTGTCTCATCATGTGGAAGTGTCTAATACCAAGAACAGGGTTAACACTTTCATCACTTTTCCTTCTCCATCTGGTGCCTCTTGATCAATCCAGATTTTGCCATATTGCTGTCATAGGTTACTGAGCCAGTGTTACCTTCACTAGGTAGAGGACAGGAGAAATACACACAATTGTATAAATGGATGGAGAAGTACTGATGGGGAAGGAATGTACGTAGCTCATGTGCAGTCTTAATAGTGTTTGCTAATGCATGTCTGTACCAGGTGTATTGAAGAACTGAAATTATTTATAATTGAGTTATGATTTACATGAAGTGTGATAGGATAAATTTCTTCCACTTGCTCTACACAGAGATATCTCACTGACTTGTTAATAAATGCTGCTTATTATAGCACTACAGTATGCCCATGTATATAACCAGATGTTTGTTGTTTTCAGTATAGAGTGGCTTTAAAAAAACTTCGATATAAATTAAAAAATTAAAACGAAGGGAAACATTTCAGAGTTATTCCCTACAACTCATACCCAGGATAAACTTGAGGTAGATCACACACTCACTGTAACTTTCCTTTTGGAATATTAAATCATGTTTAACAAAATTTACAGCTAAATGAAAATAAAGCATTATAGCAATCCATAGCAAGTTTATAAACCTCTCAGTCCACTAAAATTGCTTCTCCAATGTAAACATCCAGGGTCATTGGGTAGTATGCACAACTGAAGTTGCTGGTAACCTTTCTAAGAGCTTTCTAAGAAGTGAACTAAGAGGTTTCTCTTCAGTTTAAGCCTCTGTGGATTTTAGTTTGAATTTGTGGGCAGTGGGAACAAATTTCATCACTCAACATTTTTACTGCCATCTGTCTAGTCAGTTTCCCTTTACCCCTCCTTTTTGAGATTAAAAGCACTTTGAGCCTAATCAGAGCGATCTTGCCTTTTCTCTCCTGTCTTCTGAGCAGGAAGCATTGCTTCCTCTTTCTGCTTTCCTTCTGATTGGGTTCCAAGACAGATTCTCCCTCTGATTGGGCTTCTGAATAAAGAGGCTCCTTCTAAAGGGAATGTGGGAGGACAGAAACAGTAGAAAGAAAGAAACAGCTACTACCAGGTAATAAGCGAAAGTTTCTCCTCTCTACAATTTTCCGAATGGCTCCCCAACTTCACATTTTGTATGTATGTGTGTATGTGTGCATAGGGAGGTGGTGAGAACACTGGCTATACTTGTACAGGAAACGCACTTATATTTGCTAGGGTTCTCTCTGAATTGAACTGAGGTGGCATACACAAATGACTCTATTTCTGTACATATAGAAAACTCAGTCCACAGTATCCACTGAAGCATGTTGCTTGGCTTTTTTGCTTTAGGGTCAGTTACATAGGGACGGGTAATGGGGGAGGTGGTTCGACCCGAGTGGCAATGTTTTTGGGGCATCAAGGCCCGTAGCCACATCCCCACGTGCCTTGGCCACACTCCCAACCACCGCAGCCCTGCTCCCATGCACCACAGCCACGCCCCTCGTTCCATAGCTCCGCCCCTCCCTGTGCCCCTCCACACACTCCAAGCCCTGCCACTGTTTAGGGTTCTCCACTGAAAAACATGCAAGCGGAAAGGATAGGGAAGAAACTGTTTCCTATCACTAGTTTCCACAGTGTAAATGCTTTCCTGCCACCTTTGACTTTGGACTGCATAGTGGAAAGAGCTCCATACATCTCTATGTGCATAGAGATGCTTGATGCAATGGGTTTCAGATTGGCCCAAAGTTCATAGTTGCATGGAAGAACTCCACAGGCACATGTTAGTATATGTCAAGATCTGTTTATCACACCATCTGAATGTACACGTGTGTTTCTGTGTGCACACACATGCATACATGTATCTACTCTGCACTTCCTCATGATTATCCCTTCTGTATTCTTTGACTCAGTTTTGGTGGGTGGAGTGTGTCTTCTGCTCACAGAATATACAGCCATGCATAAATTTTTTGCATTTTCTGTTGCATTCCAAATGACGTACTATGTTTTTTTAAACTATGTATTAGTGTTTGTTTCCTCAAAATTATATATTGTAGGATGTTAAGTAAGTGGCCAGTTATTCTAAGACTTAGTAATTGTGCATCCATTTAGATTTAGATTGTTTATGAAAGTTTGAAACACTATTTATTTAGTAGAACAGGAGGAATTCTTCTTATTTCCGTTTGGTAACAATGTGGGATAATTGCTCACACCAGATGCTTTATAACAGATGCTGGGAACACAAATGGGAGCGCTTATGTTCTGCTTGTAGACTTCCCATAGGCCTTTGGTTTGATATAGCACAGCTCTTACTTTCTTATATTCTTATATTATATTCTTAAGTGAATGTTCATGAAGAGTTAAGCTTTTCTCTGGAGGTTTCCTTCATACACAGAAGTATTTGCACTTCTGCCACAACAGTCATACCTCTTATGTCTAATATCCAATAATTCTCCAAATGTGTCAAAGAGTCTTTTGCACTGAGTAAACTTTAAACTGGAACGTTTGAACAAAAAGCAAGTCATTGTTCTAGAAAATATTGTTTATTTCTTTGTTTGAGAATCCTCCTTCCTTTCTGCTGAAAAATACAGTACTCAAAGCTGGTTAATACAACTGAATAAAAACAGTTGAAAATATTGAAAAGATAATATCTACCCCTGCTAGACCTAAAAGGCAATAGACAATTTAAAACCAGTTAGCAGTAAAAAATAAATAAATAAAAATAAAACTATTCCAGAATATTTTGCTCTCTGAGGCAGAACAGTGCGTGCTTCCCACTCTTATGTAGAGATATGCGGTGACTAAAGCCACTCAAATATTTTACTGTATGAGGCAGAAAATCCTATCAAAATGTCTCCCCATCCCTAACAGGAAAAAAATACAATAACAACAAATTAGATCACTGACCATTTGCTGTCCTTTCATGATACCAAATGTAAAGTGATTGTTCAGATGAGTCCTGATGAAAACTCTCATAGGCTGACAGGACAGAAGTGTCTCAATTCAACAAAGGAAAGGGAAGGGATCTCCAAAAAGTATTCAAAATTGAAAAGGGAGACATTTTATTGCTTGAGCATTTCAACAAGTTGAGACTAATTATGTGACGAGAACTATAAGCATGAATTACTTTTTAATGGCCAATTAGTCGAATCCTTTACTAGATATGATGACACACATGGTCACCCCAGAGCCTGTTTTTAATCTTTATATTTCTAGTATGCATCCCATAGGTATTTTCACCACCATTAAATAGTGTTGTAAGGAACAAACAGATTAAAAAACTATTTGTTTGGTTTTTTTAAAACAGAAATGACACAGATGTCCCATTTTTCTGGCTTTAATTTATAATGGAACATTTTTCCTAACATCAGTGGTGTGCTTGTATATATTTTTATTCTATACAAGCAACTTCCTGCTCATTAAAAACCAAAGCTATCTTTGATTAAATTTAAGGATGTAATTCTTCATTGATTTAATTCTTGAATGAAGCACTGAGCCATTTTAGATTTTTTCTGCCCACTGTGAGAAAGTCTTGGAAGTCTCTGCTGTTTTTGCAGATTTGTCTGTGATTTTGTGACTTTTTTTATATACAAAAAAAATTTATATGGTATTTTTGTGCTGAAAACAGCATTTTCTGTGCAGGAAGCAACTATTTCTGTGCAGAAAATAATACTTATGTGTGGAGGTTTTTTGTTTTTGCAGAGAAAATGCTGGTTTCTGTGGAAAAAAAAATGAACATTTGGCACAGAATGTGTCCCAAACAGTGAAGAATCTTTTCAGTCCAGGTTTTTTTGTAGTTTTCCAATCCACAAGGAACACATTTCTCTACCATTTTCTGAATGTTTCCAAATATTCTTTCCTTTTTTAAATTAAAAGATGGTCACCAATTTTAATGAGAAAGCAGACTTAAGGTGCCGAGGCTATGTGTTAATTAAGTCTATTAGTTTGTTCACTTGATTAGCCCTATTGAATCAGTGGGACTCAAGTCAGTATTTATGTACATCTCATTGGTTCAATGTTGTTGGGACTAATGAGAGAGCTATGAATACAGAGAATACTTGTTTGTATTTTGAGTGAATTTGGGTTCTTGTTTGTGTTCTCTTAAAAGGCAAAATTATATTATTCCTTAGAACCATTACTGGAAGCTACCATTTAGTGACTTCTAAGCTACTTTGCACTTCCATTATTATCTCAAATTAATAAGAAAAAGGTGCCAAATATTCCAAACATCTACTGGACAGCAACAGTAGCTGGGGTGACACTTGCAGAAAATCTCTCAGAGACAAGAGTAGTGGCACCATAGCTAACAGCTGTTAGTACCATGCAGAAGGATGCACTAGTAAATCCCTTTTGAATGTCTTTTACCGTAAAAACCCTAGATGTATAGGCAATCCAAAATGAAACAAGAAATAGTGCAACAATATGAGACTCCCATCAGAAGGCACTCAGTGACCTAAAGGGGAAGAAAAGAGAACACGTATGAGTATCTCTGTGGCTAATGATGCAACTAGATTCAAGCCAAAAGAACATTGTCTTGTTGATGTGCTCAGAGGTGAAAGGAAAGTACAAAACTGCAAAACACATATTATAGGAACATGAAAACTGAGAAGCATGAATCAGGGGAAGTTTGACATTACAAAAGAAGAAATGGAATGTGTAAACATTGCAATATATGGGATGAGTGAGTTAAAGTAAACAGGAATGAGACATTTTGAGTCATATAATTACACAGTGTTTAACTCAAGAAATTGAAATCTAAGATGAAATGGAGTGTCATTAATAGTGAGGGGAGATGTAGCAATAACAGTCAAAGGATATAAATTGTATAGCCTGACAGAATCGTATCAATAAGATTTCAGGGAAAACTCATCAATATAGCCATAATCTAAAGCTACAGAAGTAGAAGAGGAAGAAATTGAAAAATTCTACACTGGAGTCCAGGAATAAATTGACCACATATCAAAACAGGATATGTTGGTAATCTCAGGCAATTGAAATGTAAAAGGAGGTCAAAACCACATGTTGTAGGAGAATTTGGCCTAGGATTAAGAAATGAAACATAAGAGCAACTGACTGAATTTTGTGAAGCTAACAGTTCGCAAACACAACCTTCAGGGAACCAAAGAGGTGATAGTATACATGGACATCATGTAATGGTGAATGTAGTAATGAGATAGACTACATAATTGGTTGCAGAAGAGGGAGAAACTCCATTTTCTTTCCAAAAGAAATCAGGATCAGAAGCAGATTGTGGCACAGACTGCTGTTATTAAAAATTAGGGTAAGGCTAAAGAATGACAATCAGCCATTTTGCCAAAATACAACCTGAAGAATATCCCTTTAGAATTTAAAGATAATGTAAAAAATAGATTTGTGCTTTTCAACCTAATTAACCAGGAGTCAGAAAAATTCTGCACTGACAGCCGAAAAGAGAAAGTAAAAGGGGACAGAAATAGTGACAGAACCCTGAATGTAACTGTTCAATGACTCGTTCGCAGGGCCAGCGAAATAGAAGATGACAACAAAAAGGTAGAACTTCCATGATTTCTTCCATGAGATCCAATAATTCAAAGCGAAATTTAAACCAAGAGTGGGGATGCTCTACAACCAACAGGAGAACACATTGCATGATCAAAAAGAAATAAAAAGATGATGGAAACAATTCACTGAAGAACTTTATAAAAGAGATGAAAGGATGACAAATTCATTCAAAAAAGAACCATATGAAGATGAACCTGCAATTTTAGCAAGTGAAGTAGAAGCTACACTAAGAACACTTGGGAGACATAAATCACCAGGAATATATGGCATACCGATAGAACTGATTCAAGCAACAGAGGCAGAATCCACTCAAATTCTAACTCAAATCTACCAATAAATGTGGGGGGGGGGAGAATGGCCCACAGAACGGAAACACACCACACATTCCAGGCCCCAAAAAAGGGGAACAGGGACTGGAGTCACCACCACCATTAATGTCCCATGCAAGCAAAGTGATGCTCAAAATGGTACAACAAAGACTTTTTCAAATATGTAACAAGAAATGCCAAATGTGCAAGCTGGGTTCAGAACAGGAAGAAGCATAAGGAATCCTATTGCAAACATACATTAGATAATGGAGTATGTCGAAGAATTTCAGAAGAAAATCAGCCTGTGCTTTACAGATTATAGCAAAGCCTTTGATTGTGTGAATTATGAAAAACTATGGTTTGCTCATAGAGAAATGGGGATGCCACAACATTTTGTTTGTCGTGATGTACCTGTACTCAGGACTAGAGGCCATGTTAGGACAAAATATGGAGAAACAGAGTGGTTTCCAGTTGGCAAGAGGTCAGGCAAGGCTGCATTTTATCACCCTTATGTGCCAAATGTATCATATACAAAGCTTGATTAGACTCTGAGGAAGAAACAACAACAATTTAAGATATACTGATGACACGACACTACTGGCAAAAATTAGTAAAGGCTTGAAACAATTATTGAATAAAGTCAAGGAAGAAAAGACAAAGGCAGGTTTGCAACTGGACCTTAGGAAAACAAATAAAAATGTAAAGTAGATGATGATGACATTGAAATAATTCAAGATTTTCCATACCTTAGCTCAGCATTAATCAGAATGGAGACTGCAATCAAGAAATCAGAAGAAGACTAGGACTTGGAAGGGCAGCTATGAAAGAATGAGACAAGATACTGAAGTGTCAAGATACAGCATTGAACACCAAAGTCAGGATTAACCATTTCACCATATTTCCAATTTCTATGTATGGTTGTGAAAGCTGGAAATGAAGAAAGCTGTTAGGAAGAGAATCAACTCATTTAAACTGTGTTGCTCTAGGAGAGTGCTACGGATAGCAGTCAAAAAGATGAATAAAAGGTTCCTAGAGCAAGTCAAGACTAAACTCTTCTCAGAAGCAAAGTGATGAAAGTGAGACTGTCATACTGTGGACATATCATGAGAAGATACAACTCAGTAGAAAAAACTAGAAAAGAGGAAGAAAATAGGAAAAGTGGAAGACCATATTACAAATGGATAGACTCAAACAAAGAAGCCACAGCCCTGAGTCTTTAAGAGTTTAGCAGGGTTTTTGATGAAAGGGTGACTGGAGGTTTTTCATTCATAGGATCATCATAAGTCAAAGTCAACTTAATGGTAGTTAACAAGAAAAAGTAGTTGAATGAAATGGAGAAATGAACTGGTTCTACTTCAGATCATAGCAAACATCCGGTGCCTGAGTGGTGTGCGGTTCTTTCTTAACCCCCAATTCTCTACTTTTTCTTTTCTTTCTTTCCTTTTTTTTTTTTGCAATATCCTACATGTCCTCTAATCTGAGTGGAAAAGGGCTATTTGTCCAACTAAGAGTGCTGTCAGATGGATACCTTTGAATTCTACCCACTGATTAAAGTAAAAAGGTGTAAAATCAGCTTGCAGTATAGCTAAATTGCAACAGGTAGCTGATGGGAAGAAATTGCTTTAGTGGGTCACAAATTGTGAAGATCTCACGTGGGGCTGCAGTTTTTGTTTGATACAGCACTTGTAGCTGATGAAACACATGGACCTTTTTTTCTCTGGCAGTTAACAAAAAACAGGGTAAGGAGTTGTCTGTGTTCATGTATAGATTTCCTGGGCTCCAGGTGTGCTGTGCAATCCAACAAATAAGAGTAGCTTTTGTTGGTAACAGCATGATTTCTGACTACTTATGTTGCAGACAGCATCTAATTTAAAGTACTTTGTATTTTACTTATTTTACTTTTCAAAGAAATATTTCCCATGAAAAAAGTGAAAAAAAAATGAAGCCATCAACACTGCTAGAGATAAAAACATACAATCAGACCTCAATGTCTGTAACTCAAGGTTTTAAACATCATTTTGCTGAACAGGAAAGCGCAGAATGAAATGACAAATAACATTAAATTATTCTCAAGGGCCAAAGGTAGCAATCTGTTTAACAATTGTGAGCTGCTGGTAACACACAAATCTGTTACAGTGTTATACTCTGTGAGGGTTTCCTCACCAAGTTTTTTCAGATGAGAACATTAGTGGTGTTTGATGAATGGGCAGCTGGTAGCATTATTTTGAAGGGGGAGCGTCATGCTACCTGTTTGTTCATTTATATTTCCTTTGAATTGTTATCTATGGAAGAAATGAATGACTAGAATATTCAGTTACTGAATAGCAATTCAAGTGAAGCCTGTGGGACTATCCTGAGAAGATGCAATCTGAGGATTGAAGCTGGTATGCTTCATAAATCAGTGCTTTCCACAATAGTGAAGACTCTGCTATCATTGCAGCATGTTATTTCCAGTACAAATAGTTAACATATACAACTCTTCTGAGAACTCTAGTGGAGCTATTTGGCATCATTTCCAGGTCTTGGGGCACAGAGGATTAATCCAAGAGAAGGAAGGTGGTACTGTTTTCCACCTTGGAGAACATTTCCAAACAAAAGCTTCTTAGATAAAGCAGTGCACATCCTCATTCTCTATTTCAGTTAAGTTATCATGTCCTCCTTTTAGATTTCTCTATGGATACACATACAGAAGGATTCTGAACCTAGTTTAGTGCATCATTTGGAATCCTTTAAGAGAATTAGGGACACTTGGTTCTAGCCTGTGGAGAATACATATCTCCTTGGCAGAGTTGCCCTATTCCATCTTTCTAAGCCAAATGACATAATTTGCATATTATGAAAATTATTTGCTAACTATGCACATAATACGGTGGATTGGAAAAGGGTCACACAGACAAAACTTGACTTATATCCTGGTCTAAAGTAAGCCTGAGATAGTGTGAGCTGATGTTAAACAGGATAATGATAACTTAAACTTTTAAGAACTGTGTAGAAGAAGGGATTTGTCATACAGTGTGGTTTGTAAGGTGTCACAGAGTCTGAATGTATGAATTTGTCATGCAGAGCCTGAACATAGCCACTAAGAACATGACCATGTCTTTACCAAATGTGCATCTGAATATGTGGCAGCAAGAAATATCTTCCTTGAAGATCTCAAACCTTGAGCTGATTGGCACTGTTAGGTGCTATGCACATTTGTTCCCAGGAATTTCTTAGGTTTCTTAGGTTCACCTGTCCAGCTATACCTGCTGAAATTTTCTCATGTACCCAGCTATTAAAGATACAAGCACTCTACTGTTTTTAGTATATAGCAACACTACTAGGAAGGCAGAAATGTGGTCGATGTGAAACAATATCCCGATGAAGACTTTTAGGGTATATTACAGTTTCTGTAACTTAACCCCTAACTTTCTAGAGGTCAAAAAAGGTAAAAAAAATGATAGTGCTCAATTTAAAATACTGCTGTTATTGTCATGTGATGCTTTGCTGGAGGGCAAGTGCAGCATGTATGTGGCTGTGCGAGGGTTGCTGGACGTGGTACCTAATCGTGTAAATGAGCTGAGGAATTGTGTTGGGAAGGAGAAGACAACCAAGACAACTTCTGTTGCTGTGGAATAATCTCAGAGGATAGATCTTCAGGGCTTAATCTTTGGGCTTAATCTTCTGTAATCTCTTACCACTGGGCATGCTAGCAGCCATTTGCAGAAAGTGATGAGACGGTTGGAGTCCATTAGGGGGACTGAGGCAACTGAGGGACTTGCTTGGAGGTGAAGCTAGTAGCCACTAGCTATATATAACTACGGCATCAGTGTTTCAGGCTCAGTGTCTGAGGAGAGAGCAGAAGGGGAACTGTGTTATAGGGTTTATTCTTGACTCTTTGACTGTGTTTTTAAAGCCTTGTAGTGGGGAATTCCTATTTTTTTCCATGGGGGCTGTGTTCTCTCTCTGAGCACATGGTCTAAGGGCTTCTGCTGAGTCACTGACTTATTTGGGTGTGGAGCTAGCAGCCAATTGCTCTATGTAACTGCTGTCTCAGTCTTTTGAACTCAGTCTCTGAGGAGAGAGCAGAAGATGAGCTTTATTTGGGGGTCATCCTTGACTCTGACTGGTTTTGTAAAGTCATATGTGGGCTTTTGTTTGTTTATGACTCTGTGCTCTTTCTGAGAACATGATCTAAGAGGGCAGGGCTTCTGCTGTCGCTGACTTGCTTGGGGGTGCATCTAGCAGGTCCACAGTGTGTGTCTTGTGGCACAAGCAGTCATATCAGTTATTACAGTTATTATAGTCCAAAAAGGGTGGAAAAAATAACTGCAGGGATGGAGGAAGAGGGATCTGTCATTGACTGCTGCAATGTATGTGCAATGTTTGTCTTCTTGCCAGAAAACCTTGCTGACTACACTTGTAGCAAGTCCAAACTAGTGGATCTCTTATAAGAAAAAGTCTACATGCTGCAGCTATGCTGTTGAGACTTTTCATCATATTAGAGAACACAAGGACTCCCTGGAT
Source organism: Cyclura pinguis (assembly GCA_030412105.1). Classification (NCBI taxonomy): domain Eukaryota; kingdom Metazoa; phylum Chordata; class Lepidosauria; order Squamata; family Iguanidae; genus Cyclura; species Cyclura pinguis. Next base: position 80,600,111 of record CM059603.1, on the reverse strand, counting down.
AGATCAGAGGGAGAATTGATAATACAGAACCAATAGGAAAAAAAAAACTGCCAATGAAAATGAAGAGGGGTAAAACACTCAGCATCAGGAGCAGACCGTGCACAAGGGATTTGGAACCACACCAGCTAAGGAATTGCTTCCTAGATCTTCATGAAGATAACAGTGGTGAAGAGGCACAAACAGGAGAACAGCAGCAAGAGACACTGCATGTCAAGGGAGAAAGCCAATCTAACTACCAACTGCAGCAAGAAGGAAAGAAATGTGGTCTGTGGTTCATTGCTCAGGGGTGTAGACGGAATGGTGTGCCAACTGGACTAGATAAATCTGGAAGTGTCTTCCTGGTGCACTCTCTTCCAGGATGTCACTGACAAGTTGACAAAGCTCATCAAGAACACAGGGCAGTACTCTTTTGAGCAGATCACCTTCGACTATGAAGCTTGGGGCAGGAAAGTAGAAAATCAAGGTGATATTCTTATCAATTCTACAAGTGGAAGCTAGAGGGTCATACAGGGACAGGAAAATGCTACAACTGGCCATACGGATGGTGTTTCTAAGAGAGTTTTGGCTTCTGAGACCATCATCATGTCTTAGATGAAGTACTGTTGGCTACAAATGGCTATACCTCACTAAGGCTGGAAAGAATATATTTGGCAAAAGCATGGAAAGAATGGGCTCTATAGTAAAAGTCACAATAGAATGAAATATAAGAAAAAGGATGCTTTAGATGCTTATACAACAATGCACAGAGTTTGGGAAACAAACAAGATGAGCTTGAAGTCCTAGTGCAGGGAGGTAAATATGAATGTATAGGTATAACAGAGACTTGGTGGAATGACTCCCATGACTGGAATATTACAACTGAGGGATATGATCTGTTCAAAAGGAATAGATGCAAAATAAAAGGAAGGGGAATAGCATTATATATGAAAGACAAATTCACTTGTATAGAAATCCATGTGAGTGATCAAACTGCAACAGTGAAGAGCATTTGGGTAAAAAAAAATGGAGAAAGAAATAAAACAATACTGTGGAACAGGCCACCGAACTAAAATGAGATGGTGGATGATGCTTTTATGACACAAGTCTTGGAAATCTTAAAGAAGCAAAATCTGGTAGTAACGGGGGACTTAGATTATCTTGATATCTGCTGGGAGAACAGCTCTACTAAGCATAGGCTCTCCAACTGATTCCTGACAGACATTGGTGATAATTTCATTTTTTAAAAGGTGGAGAGTAGAAAAGGGGATCAGAAATCCTGGACTTGATCCTAACCAATAGGGAAGAGTTAGGCCATTTCCGCATGGGGCGAGGGAATCGCCCCGTGCTGGTACTTACTGGACTTCTTGGCTCCACGCTTGGGTCCAGGCTGGTCCGAAGCAGTGCGTGGCTGCTGCTCTGCACTGCTCTGGGGACGAAAATGGCAGCTTCTGGTTGGTCGAGGCTCTCCACCAACCACTGAAGCTTGCCAGCCTAAAGCCTGCCCCAGGAGATCACAGGCTCGCATTGGTGCGAGCCTGCAAATCTGCACTGGAGCCGGGAATGGAGTGGTGCGCTTTGTGCTTTTGAAAGACCTGTTTCAAGTGGTCTTTCAAAAGCATGCTAGACGACCACTTCGGGTCGTTCGGGAGCGGGCTGAGGTGCGGAACTACAGTAAGTAGGTCCGACCCAGTCCGCTCCCAGGTGCAGACATCCTCCCTGGAGGACACTCTGCACCGTTTCTTTAAACCCATGTGGAAATGGCCTTAGTCACTGGAACCAAAGCTGTTGGGACTTTAAGGGAAGTGATAATGTATTGCTAGAATTCATGATTGCGGGTCCGGCCAGAGAAGAATATAGTCAAACACAAACCTTTGATTTCAGGAAAGCTGATTTTGTCAAGCTCAGAGAAATAATGGACTGAATCCCATGACTAGAGATGCTAAAGGAAAAAGACATGAGCATGGGTAGGATTTCCTGAATAAGGAACTGTTAAAAGCGCAATCACAAACAACTCAGTGGAAGAAGGAAAAAGGAGAAACATCTGAAAAAGCCAATGTAGTTGCACAGTAAACTCAAGGAGGAAGTGAAAAGAAAATAGAGCACATATAAAGAGTACATGGTGCAGTGGTTTGAGCCTTGGACTTTGACTCTGGCGACCAGGATTCAAATCCCTGATTGGCCATGGAAACCCACTGAGTGACCTTGGGCAAGTCACACTCTCTCAACCTCAGTGGAAAGCAAAGGCAAAACCCTCTCTGAACAAATCTTGTCAAGAAAACCCTGTAATAGGTTCACCATAAGTCAAAAATGACTTGGGCCCTTTCCAGACGTGGGGGAGGAGCCACACGAAAACGCTACTCACCGGCCTTCTTCAGCGTCCGGGCGAGACTGTCGGGACGAGGAGCAGTGCGGGCTCATCGCTCCGCACTGCTCCGGCATCCAAAATGGCAGCTTCCGATTGGTGGAGGCTCTCCGCCAACCAGAGAAGCTCGCCAGCCTAAAGCCCGCCCCTGGCAGATCTGCAGGCACGCACTAGTGCGCGCCTGCAAATCTGCACCGGAGCGCAGCGACGGAGCGACATGGAGTCCAGTGCTCCGTGCTTTTTAAAAACCTCTAAAAAGAGGTTTTTAAAAAGCACGCTGCGCGACCAGTTCCAGTCGCTTTGGAGCGGACTGAGGTGTGGAACTACAAAAAGTAGTCCGCCCCAGTCCACTCTACGGTGCAGAAGACCTCCGTCGGAGGTCGCTCTGCACCGTTTCAATTGCCCCGTGTGGAAAGGGCCTTGGAGACACACAGCAAGATAGAGTGCAGAGAGGAATGAATCATCAAGGAAGAACACAGATGTATACCCCAAGCTTTTAGGAATGGTGTAAGGAAAGCTAAAGCTCAAAATGAATTGAAACTGGCTGGGAAGCAAGGAACAACAAGGGACTCAAGCTTGTAGAGCTAATAATGACTGCTGATGAATGTATGTGTCTAGAGGTGCATGCATATTTCACAGTTATAAGACTTTTGTACACTTTGACTGTCATGACTTTATCATGTGGATTTCTGGAACTTGTAACTTGGTGACTTCCTCATGTTTCATATTTCACAATGCACAATTACAGTCTTTGACACCAGTTTAACTGCCATGGCTATTCTTATGGGACAAGTCTGGAAGAGAATGCTAAAAATCTCACCAAACTACATATCACAGGATTACACAGGATGGAGTCATAGCAGTTTTAAGGTGATATAGAAATGCTATAATTGTGTAACATGGAATAAACCTCATAATTTTCTGCTAGGGTTCTCTAGTGCTGCAGTTCAAAGCTCTCAAACAAAGAAGTTAAGCACTTCAACAAACTACAAATCCCAGGATTCTGTTGGGTGAGGCCATGATAGCTTAAGTGGCATATCTAAGGGTGAAATAGGGTGAAATAGGATTGTACATCATTGACCCATCTATTAGGAAACCTTTGGATTTTCCAAATCTGGTATATATACCAGGAATTTTTTCCTTTCGCCTTCTGTTTCCTGGACTTTAGTATCCATCCTTACCGTCCTGTGATTTCCATCTCAGGCTTCCCGTGCTGAGATGCATACATGAGCATCCATTGCCCTGGTTTGGTCCTGACAGCTATATTACTAAAAATTACACCATGTGCCATTGGAGCAGTCCATTTTGTTAGCATCTTCTCAAAAGAACTCAGCTTTGAAAAATGTAATGTAAAAAGCCACAGAATTGCAAAGTGGCAATAACAGTACTTTTTATTATCGTCATAATAACAACTTCCCTATTGATCAGTCACACATTAGCAGATAATTCTCCCCTAGTGACTAGATCATACTTTGTATATCTCAGATCTTTGGAACAAAGCACTAAAATTGGATTAGAGAATGTGAATAATGAAGCATAATGGGAATTATTTTTGAAAAGGTGTAGAATGATTTTAAAGCCACCTTTGTAATTAATGTTATTCTTATCATTAGGTAACAGGATTTGCCTCATTAATGCTAACATATCTTGGTGAAATATCTTACACACGCCAAGCCCCTTTTCTGCACAGAAGGACTATAGCAGAAAATAGTACGTTAAAGTACATCTGCAAGAGAAAAAAGAACTGAGAATGACAGTCATTTGTCATGGCAGCAAAACTGACAACAGGTCAAAAATATGTGATTCAGATTATAATGCCCTCTGTTTTGAAGATATTTAATTCTATGCTAGCAGATACTCACAGAACACATCAAGAGTTTTCAAGAATAATTATAATGGAATTCTTTCCCAAAGTGTCAAGATTAAATACAAATATTTCCCTATCTTTTTTCATGGGGAGATTTTTAAAAATAGGGATCCTAGGGGCTTAAATGGCAAGATAACGGGAATGTTTTCCTGCCTCTGCAGAACAATAGTAGAGAGGTTGCAACACCCCCCTAATCTCCCAAAAGCAGCTCCAGGGGTAGAGATGTAAAAATGCCTTTTTCAGTTATTTTCCAAATCCCACCTCATCCCATCCTAATCCCTTTTTTTTTTACATCATGTTGTGAAACTAGAGTTGGAATCTTATTTGAGTACTAGGTAGCATAAAACCCACTGTGCAAGTGTACTTTCTCAGGAATTATGTAGGTGCTGGGAATGCAATTTTTCACTAATGTTCTTCTCAAAGGAAGCAATGAGTAATATTAACCATTTTCTTCTTGCTGTGAGAAAGTCTTTGAAAACTATGCAGTTTTTGATTACTATTCACGGTTCAGAACTTATTCTGTGCAAAATGTGTATGTGGTTGGTTTGTGCAGAAAATAATATTTCCTATGCAGGAAATAGCATCTTCTGCCCAGAAAATATGCAGGAAATAGAATTTTCTGCCCTGAAACTAAGTCTTGTAAAGATGCTTATGCTTCCAGGTTTATGGTCTTTAGAGTGTCTTAACACTTGAGAAACAGGTTTTTCCATTTTTCAAACTTTTTTTTAATATTCTTCCCATTTGTAATATATGTGGTCTCCAGTAGAGCCCACAGTGTAACAGGACATACACACAACCCATTCTCCCACTGACTTTTGACTTGCTGACTGAGAGGGTAATTAGCCACTGCCCAATGAGTGAGTGCAAGGGTCATGACACTTGTGGCAGAACCAGTTGCATAATAGCAGGGTTGAACCATAAGTTGCACAGCAGCCTATATTTATCCCACACCAATAATGTATCAGACTTTGGCTTAGGAGTGTATCTGTACTACATAGTTAATAGCAGTTTGTTGTCACTTTAAATGACCTGGCTCTATCCTACAGAATCCTGGGATATGTTGTTTGACGACAGAGTTAGAATTCTGTGCTACAGAGATCTACTGATGTAGTTCAGAGGTGTGTGCTAGAAGTGGGTTTTCAGACTTTGACCAATACTTTGGCCACGCTGACTGGGGCTTCTGGGATCGAAAGTCCAAAACAATCATACTAAATACGTCACCAAACCATACATTCATAAGATGGTGTCATGACAGTTAAAAAGGAATCAAACCTCTGCCACTGTGCCTCATAGATAAGCACTTTGTTTTTAAAACCTTCATGATTTTTTCTCCATTTTTCTATGCATATTTTTCACAGTTTTTGGGCACCTTTTTCCTAATGTGTGCATTTTTGTACACACTGTCCAGATAGATTAAAATATGTCTGTGCTCCCCCCCCACCAAGTGCATATGTTTTAGCCATTCAAATCTTCAGAATGTATGCATGCTTCTGTTTATCCTTCGACCTTTGAAATGCACCACATGCTCTATAGATATGTGTCGTGTTGATATGTGCAAAGCAGATGCTTTCATTAATTCCTGTGAAATCTTTTTCCATTGTTATCCAGAAGGGTGCCATATATGCACACTTACTTTGTCCACCATGGGGAAGAGGAAAAGAGAAAGATAAAGAGAGTAAGCTCTATGACATGTTTAGGGTATGAGTGTGAAGGGACATTATTTCAGATGAGTGCTCAAACACCTCGCTATTCACTCCTTCAGTTGCTCTGCAGACAAAAAGAAAACCTTTGTCACTTTTACGTCTGAAGTGACCATGAAATGATTAAATTAAAAGAGAATACAGTCAGCCCTCCACATTTGCTGTGGTTAGGAATAAAGGACCCTCATAAAAGTGGAAAAACTGCAGATGTCAAAATGTGTGTGTGTGTGTGTGTGTGTGTGTGTAAGACCAAGGCATGTTGAGGAGAAAAGGCACCCAGGGTCAGAGTCCAAACTAAGTCAGAAAAAGGAGAGGAAAAGGAAGTGGGTTGGCACAGTGGATCTATACTTCCTATCCCTTGCCCAACTCCTTTCTTGGGTGTATGTGGGGCATCAGAAGAGGGTTTGTGGTGCTGAGAAATTGGGCTAGAATCCATCTTTAGCTGGCCAGGCAGTGGCCAGTGGAGGAGGAAGAGGACCAGAGGTGGGTTTTTAAAGGGCTCTGTGGCCCTGATTGGTGCTTCCAAGAAGGACAGTTCCTCCAGAAGGAAGTGCTTCAGGTGGCGGAGGTAGAGATTGGAGAAATGCACAAATAATCAAATCCATGAAAGTTGAATCCACAGATGTGGAAGACCGACTGTATGTTCTTTGGCATGATTTCTCAGAAAAAAAGTTTCCTTTCTCACTTCATCCCTGAACAGTCTCATCTCACTCCTGAGAGTTACTGCATGATTTAAAGAAAGGCTTTGGTACTAGTTCAGTTTAGTTTAGTTTTACTTTATTGTATTTACTGGATAAACTTTCTCCAAGCTTCTATCCCACCAATCAATATGTTACAAGGAAAGAAAAAAGAAGTAAATGAATGAGTCTCCGCTTGTCATATTCATAAATTGGTGCTTGATACACTTACAGCATGAAAACTTTCTAACTGTACAACAGTTTACATTTAATTCTCTTTATTTTTATCGTATTATTCAAAGACAACTTTAGTAGTGTCAGTATGCATTTCTGTTTGACAAGGGAGTTGACCTTGGACAGCAGACATAGAAAACAGAGAAGAAGGTATCTGAAATAAATAAATAAATATTTAAAAATTGCTGAATGATTCTCTCTCTCGTTTAGATAATCAGTGAAACAGCAAATTGTACTTGGACAGTTTAAACAAATAGCTTTTATGCTACAATGGTAGAAAGGCGTTTTGTTTTATTTTAAAAACTAGCTGCATTTTCAAAGGGAGCACTTTAGCACAGATGCATTTTTATTATGGGGTTTGCAACACCATTAATAAATTCCTTTATAGCCTCTGGTTTCTCATATTGAATGTTTTTTACAAGACTAATTTATTTTGTTTTATTCAACACTCTATATTCTGAAAACATATGGGAATGAGAAGAAGTAAAAATGTTTTTAACTGTTTGGCTCCCCACTACCACCACCCCACTCTTAAAATTAATGCAGTTGCAGCCTGATGGCATTTACTGTCTGCAGGAAATAATGTTGCTTAAGATGATACAACAACCACAACGACTTCTCCTCCTCCTCCCCCTACATACTATGTTCTCATTTGTTCCACTGATCACCTTTTTGAGCTTTGGGAAAGTCTGAACCTATATTTAGAACCATATGGCTGGTGACATCACTAGAGGTCAATGCAACCTCCTCATGGCTATTAAAGAGTAATTATGTAAATTTTAACTCCAGCATACAAACAGAAATTGACCTCTTTATTATTATTTTTTTTCAGTAGCAAATATTAGTGTCCACAGAGTCACAGTGTAACATTTCAGTGCAAGACTTCTGTGCTGTATACCAGCATCATATTATTTCACATTTATTAGGAATGGGAGACATATTCAATCCACAATTTAATGTTAACTTCACATTTTAATGCTAACTTATTGAATCACATTTCTTGAAGCAATATCCAAACTGCAGTATGGTTATACTTTGCTATTCTTTAGACTCCTTGGCTTGGCAAAGTGCCTTTTCCTTCTTCCACTTTGCAATCCCCTGTGGCATCTTGGTCATTTTGGTAGCAATCTCTCTGCTTCAGCTTGGCTTCTGCCTCTGTCAGAACAAATTCCCTCTTCATCTTCACTTTGCTTAAACTGCTTGAGAATGGGACAGAGTCAGGATGGACTGAATTCAAAACTCACTAAGTAGTGTTCAAACAGCTTTACTTCATAGCTGGTTGCAGTGTGTAAGGCAGGGCTTTCCACGCGATGTGCCATGACACGTTAGTGTGTCTCCTGAATCTTGGAAATATATGTTATTATTTATAAATCATGTATTTTTAAAAAATATATGAAAGATTTTCATTAGATATGTTGTGTTTCCATATATTTTGTTATTAGAATTTGTGTATGTGTCTGTATCTCTTATAAGGGGTTAGTTTAACCTCCTCTTATAAGGGGTTAGTTTGTTAGGGAAGGTTGTTGTAAGGGGTTAGTTTAACCTCTGGTTTGCTAGTAAAACTGAATTACTGTGTAACAAAATGATGCATGTCTAAAAAGTGTGTCACCAAAATGAAAAGTTTGGAAAACTCTGGTGTAAGGGTTAGCAAGATCTGGCTGGTAGATTTTGATATTGACGCTTCCTACGATTGACACTTCTCCAGTGGTGGCAGGAAGAGTGGGGAAAGCATATCAAATGCCTATATTAGGGAAAGGTATGTCCAAAATGCATGCACAAGGCACAATATATGGAAAATGCATTATATCGTTTTGACAAATTGCATTGTAAATTGATGTAGAAGTGGAATAAAATGGGCAGAAGGTTGGAAAAATGGGAAGCTTAGTAAAACTGAAACTGACAAATTCAACTATCCCTATTGCTAAAGAAAGGAGTAGCAATGTTAGTGTAGGTTCTTGGAAAGAACTACACTGTAATTCCTTTTCAAATGATTTTTGTTTGTTATTTATTTCTTTATTTTATACTCCACCTTTCTCCTGACATGGAACCCAAGGCAGCTTAGAATATATATTCAGTCACTGCTTTAACTACCACTTTTCCTCAGTGGATTCTTGTGCTAGTATAACATTCTTATATGTTGGCTTTGTACCTCATGACCAGATAGAGGGAGAATCCCACTTCTCCCTGGAAATAAGGAGGTGATAGAAGCAGGATGTTTTGGGAAGCATTAGGGAAAGTCTGCTCTGGTGGACTTGGTAGGGTGCATCTGAGTGACCTAAGCAGTGACTTCCAGAGGTCGCAGCCTTTTAGGGAAGCCCTGTGTAAATCAGAGGGGATATGAAGAAATGATCTGAACTCAGAGCCCTTGAAAAGAATTCAGGGTTCTTGAAAAATTCAAAATTACCATATTGTAATACGAACTGTTCTGACACCAGCTCTGCAGACTAATATGTGGGTTGGAATATAAGTAGTCCACAAGGGGTTGGATGGAAGTCTTTCAACAGCGATTTAATTGTGTATTCCTGTAGACCAGAGGGTTGGACTGGATGGCCCTTGTGGTCCCTTCCAGTTCTAAGATTCTGTGATTCTGTGATTCTATGGCTTTGAGTCTTGTCATTTTCTTAATTTTGCAGTACAGGTCTTAGTGAAGAGTGTACCTAAAATCAGGTTCTGATTTTTTTTCCTCTCTCTCTCTCTCTCTCTCTCTCTCTCTCTCTCTCTCTCTCTCTCTCTCTATATATATATATATATACACACACACACATATATATACATACACATACATACATACATACATACATACCTATATAGTGTACTCATCCTCATCGTTCTTATCATTTATTTATATAGCACCATTACTGTACATGGTGCTTTACAAGTAAAAGAGCAACAGAACATTTTCCTGCCCTCTAATTAAGGCATGACACAAGAGGAAAAGGGACAGCAGTGTGGGAGTTTTTAAGTGAATTAAGTCCAGCAGATACTTCCTCTTCTTCTCTTCCTCTGAGGCCAAGGCAGTGCTAGCTGGAATGGGAGGAAGGCCTGTCATCGGCTTCTGAGCCTAGGCATGATGGAGCAATGTCTGCCTCTTCTCTTCCCTACAAGGCCATAGCAGTGACAGTTGGGATGGACAGACAATTTTGTTGCTGAATGAACACATACAGAAGAGACATGGACCAGAAAACAGAGTGATCCATCTATCTCTAATGAGACCTTTCTTGCTGTCATACAGATAGCCTTTGGGGACTTTAAGACACAGGCGTTAGGCCAAAGTTAAAAACTTAATGCACCAAAAAACCAAACCAAAGGAAAGGAACAACAACTTAGCACTCAAAGCCTAGAATTTAAACTTACACCACAGTTTCTAGTAGAGACAGACACATCTGATCTCCTCAGGCTATGGTGTGAATAGAGGGGATATGGCTAATTAATCAAGAGCCTGTTAATTCTGACTGCCATGTTTTTGTGGGTTTCATGTACAAAGATTTTATTTGTTAATTTTCCCCCTTTTGGAGTGGGTGCCGAGGGTTGCTGTGTTGTGAAATGATTGAATCTTTGCAGCTGGGAACAGTCAAAATAAAAAGGCCGGTTGAATAATCAAAGGATGCAGCCCATCACTACCTGCCAACTGTCAGAATGAATCAGCTACTCAAGAAATATTAATTACTGGAGACATGGCACCTTTAATTGCACTTGGGTAGCAGGAAAATAATTTAATCCCAGTTAATTGCATATCAGTTTAAAGTAATGAACAAGCATATTTCTTCTGGACAGAAGGCAGAGCTGAGCACAAATGAAGCCTATGGTACAAATTGTGCGGACTGCTGCGTCTCATCGAGATGCCTCATATCATGTCTGTCATGCAATATGACAGGACAATAGTGATATCACCAAATGTGATACATTGCCAGCAAGGAAATGTGACAAGATTTGTGTAAAGCAATTTTAAGGGAGAGCAGTATCAATTACTTTTTTTTCTCCATTGTCGAAAGATTCCCATTCCCAGGGGTACGGGAAGTGTTTTGTGTGTAAGGATTCTGTTTCAATTTGTTGTTACAGACTACAGAGTTAAGTGCTGTGATCCAGTGGACCCTGCAGCATACATATGGCAAAGTTTGCCTTTCATTAGCTGCAAGATAGATGGGGGAAGAGCTTATTGTATTTCCAGCGTTTCCTTTCTAAAGCCATCAGTGGAATGTGGCAGATGTATTTACCTTAGGATGAGAGCTGCAATGTATTTGAACCTCTGCAAATGTTGGTGTTGAATACCCACAAGATATCAAGTGTCTGTCAAATATTTACAAAATATTTGATATCCTGATAGTATTTGATTTCAATATCTGATATTAAATCTATATGAATGAGAGCTGGTGCGCAATGGTGTTTCATATATGACACATGATATGATATTTGCTGGAATTCATTATTTTTGAATAGCTAGCACAGTTTGATAGATAGTAAGCAACACTCATTTATAGTATACAATAGTATGATTTGTATCATGAAGTGTGCAAACATTTGTGAGTGAACATTTTTGGTAAGAAAAGAAGTTTACAGGGGCTTAATATATTCTTCATTTCATAACCTTACTGCTACTGTCGTTCATAGTCCTTCACTTATTGTTTGTTTTGGCTTCTTAGCACTGCATTAGTGTCTTTCTCTGGGATGTTTTCTTCACAGTTTTGTTCTGTTCAACCAGAGGTCTGTTGTGAACACATTGGTATCACAGTACCACTTAGCCAATCAAATATTATAAAATAAGACTTGTGGTAGTGTTTCCTGTATCATGTATCTAGATTCTGGATAAGGAGGGCAAAAGAAGGTGTGCCAGACGGAAGAGTAATGGAAAATCAAGAACATAGCTTCTTCTTATGCCATTTCCTTAAGGCAGATTTAATTTAGCTCTTTCTGAAGTTCCCTTCAAAAATCAAGAAACTGGGAATATCTTTCTGTAGACTGTAGATAGGACTACAGATTCAGAGATCTGTCTCAGTTGAGGCTTTGCATGTCATTTTTGAAAATTATCATTTTAAGGTTTGATTTAAAATACTCTACTGAGCACAGCACATTGAAATGGCAGCCAATTTTCAGCTACACTTCCATGTTAAAAGGTCTGGGTTTAAAAACTGAATTTAAATTTAGAATGACAAAATATGAAAATTTAGTTCCTCTTGCAAATTTGTGAATGATTATCCCAGGAGCTTTGGACCATGAGCAAGGACAAAAAACTTTTTAAATGTATTTCTCAGTTACTAAACAGCTATTCAGGCAACTTAGGCCCTTTCCACATGTGGGGGGGGGGGGGAACGGGCGAAAACGCCCAAAAACGGAGCTTGCCAGAAGCTGGGTAAGTCCGTCGCCACGTGGAGCAGCGCGAGCTCGCTGCTCCGCAGTCCTCTGGCGTCCCAAATGGTGGCTTCCGGTTGGTGGAGGCTCTCCACCAACCAGAGAAGCTCGCCAGCTGGAAACCCGCCCCCGGCAGATCTGCAGGCACGCACTTGCACACACCTGCAAATCCACTTCGGAGTGGGCGACGAAGCGGCGCGGGGCTGCACGCTCCGTGCTTTTTAAAAACCTTGAAAAAGAGGTTTTTAAAAGACACACAGCGTGGCTAGTTCCGGCCGCTCTTGAGTGGATTCTGGTGTGGAACTACAAAAAGTAGTCCACTCCAATCCACTCTATGGTGTAAGACCTCCGTGAGAGGTCGCTCTGCACCATTTCAGAAGCCCGGCATGGAAATGGCCTTAGTGTGAGTTTTTCTAAATGAACATGTGTAACAGCTCTGGCCTGCAGTGTCCTAACATGAGCCCATTCAGCATTCTAAATCCCAAACCAATTTTTATGTTGAATGGGGAAGTCTACAGACCCAGACTACAATCCGAGGTCTTCTTCTTGCTCTTGCTTCCTGCAAACCAGTAGAATTCTTTGTGTGTTCAGAAACACAGGTAAGTGGATGCAAGTCTCATTGCAGACTGTCCAACCAAGTGTAGGGAGCTCGTGGATGCAAAGAGTTGTATTGACATACATTAGTGATATAAAGAACATTCAAAAATATTCAAAATGCAAAGATGAGAAGAATCCTGGACTGGCAGTTCAGGACATATTCTGTACAAAATATATAAATGATTGTTTTGCATAGGAAAAAAAATCTGATGAGAAACAGGATTTTCTTCATGGAAAATAAGATTTCAGAGCAGAATATTAATTCTTGAAAATGTGTAATTGGGGATTGTTCTGTGTTAAATTGTGCATGGTTGATTTGCATCTTGAATTACAAATACCCTTTGAAAACTGTGTGGTTTTTGAAGACTTTTTCACAGTGGGAAGAAAATTGCTTCATAGAATCATAGAATCATAGAAATGTAGAGTTGGAAGAGACCACACGGGCCATCCAGTCCAACCCCCTGCCATGCAGGAACACCCTCAAAGCACTCCCGACAAATGGCCATCCAGCCTCTGCTTAAAAACTTCCAAAGAAGGAGACTCCACCACACTCCGAGGCAGCATATTCCACTGCCGGACAGCCCTGACTGTCAGGAAGTTCTTCCTGAGGTTCAGGTGGAATCTCCTTTCCAGCAGCTTGAATCCATTGCTCCTTGTCCTGGTCTCTGGAGCGGCAGAATTACTTGTTGCTACTTTTAAGGCAAAACTTAGTGAAGAATTAATCCCTAACACATATATCTGTTTACCCTACTCAGGATACTTCTGCATAGGGCTTACATTAGTTTCTGTTCTGATCCTCACAACTACATCCTATATGATTCATTCTCCTCAATAATTTGTGAGCACAGTAACATCAAAGCCTGTGTGTCACTGTTCATTCTGTCCTCAAATTATTACTTTAGGCTTTAAATATGATGTGCCTTTCTTTGAAACCATGATGAATTCAAGCAAAAGGGCAAAATCATTGTATACTTCCCTGTGAGCTATTGCCTTCTTGAGCTGCTTTCCTGAAACAACACTTGAAATTCAGGTCAACCCATAATTATGCATTTTCTTTTTGGCTGAAAGCAATAGCTTTTGAAATGTATATCTGAATAAAAAATATATATAATGGTTTATAGGGTCCAATGGTTTGCAAGAACTGGGACAGGCTTCTTCTTACACATTAATCAGTTAGTCATATCAGCAATCAATTCAGTCACCGTTGCATCAGAATAATCTCATTGATTATAGTGGAGCTGCCTGACTTCACTAGAGAATATGTCCAATTGCTCATGCAAATAAGTCACTCTAGCTTCTTTAGATGGAAGAGAAAGTTGTAGTGAAAACCAGCATGAGATATTTTCATTACATCTGCTACAAGTTCTTGGGTAAGAGAGGGGAGCTAAAGATACCCTTCAATGCACATTCTGGCCCTGACCACAGTTGCTGTGATAAAAGCAGGAAAAGATAATTAAATAATGAAACTTAATTTTAAAACTACAGTTGAAAGTAGTATAGCACTCTATTAAAAAGTTTTCTTTACACTCAATTCCTGGAAGCCAATTAGAATTAAAAATATATTTGCTTGCCAGTGGGAGGGCAAGAGAAAGTGGACCATTGTAGCCTCTCCAGGAAGGAACGTCCAAAGCTTAGGTTCAGCCACCAAAAGGGCCCTATCCTATATCCCCACAAGACATGCCTATGTACAACTGAACAAAGGACCTCTCTTGAAGATTTCAGGACCCACACAGGAACATATGAAAAGAGATCATCTGTCAGATAGTCAGAACCTAAGCTGTGTAGGCCTTTCTATGTCATTGTTCCCCTGACAGATTGAATAGCCTTTATGTGGTATCCAGTGCAGAATATAGCAAGAACTTCTAGACGAAAAGAAGACCACCTCCTTCCATGCTGCCCTTACTTCTGATGATCTGAATATTGTAATTCCCCAATCTTATTAGTTCTTTGAGGGGCTAATAAAAAGCAAGAACAAGTTTTGCAAAAATTCGAAAGAACTGTGCACTAGGTAAATAACAAGCTTTGGAAAAAAATTGGAAAAAAAGTTGGCTGTTCAGAATCTTTCTTCTGATACAGAATCTCTCTTCTCCTCAAGGAAATGGTGCTGCTGATTGTATGATCCAGGTAACTCTGAAGATGAGCTTTGGTTAGGTGACTCCAACTGTATGATGGGTTTTAGTTGCCATATTAGTATTTGGGTGTATTAGCAGTCAGTCACAAAATACCTTAGACTATAATGCAATGAAAAAAGAACTTATTAAGAAAGATTCTTTTGAGCTGAAGCCTTAGAAAAAAAGCCCATCTCCTGCTATTGAAGTAGGTAGTTCATACGATGCAATGCATGAAAAATGTGTTCTTCTTTGTCTGAAGGCAGACTCATATCAAAAGGATGTGATCAGCATATTTTCCTTCATTGCCTCCAAGTATTTTGCAGGGCTTTCTCATTTATTATTATTCCTTATAATAAATATCATAAAGACTTGAAGTGAAGGGATTTCTGGTTAGTGAGCCCCCTGTGGGCTTACTACCATTTGCATGACAGACTTGCTCTTCAACTAAAGCTGGGAGAAGTATGTTAGCTAGACTTGAGAGGGAGATGCAACCTAAAAAGGCAGAGAAAATTGTGCCCTTGAGTCAGCAGGAAATTCATATTAATTCAAGCATAGGGACCAGCCAAAATGGTGAAATATAAGTAATAATATTCAGAGTGACGTACGAGTTGCAGACAAGATGGAAAATGAAAAGAGGACTCTATACCTCATTTTAAATAATTTTTGGATTTGCCAGTCTTGATCTAGAAATCTTAGGATTCTGTCCCCAGTCAAAATAAGGCCAGCTGAATGTTCTATATTTTTAACTAATTTCTACTGAACTCCATCTTTTGCTCTTCCTGGCTCCTTGGCTTCTTATGACCTCAGTTTTTATACATTTGTCCAGATTTCTTTTCCAGCAGTTTCCTAAGCAATGCATTAACTGTTCTTGTGACCTGATTTTGCTTTATTGCCAACCTAGAATAGAACAAGAGGATGTGAGACAACAGCAGAGCTTTAAAAGATAGTTACAGATGCTACTCAGGAACCAAAAGGAGCACTTATTTGATATACAGGCAGCCCTCCACATTTGGAGGTTTCACTTTCATGGACTAGATTATTTGCAAGTTTCCCCAACTCCTTCCCCCATCTCCCCCCCAGAAAAGAAAAGCCCACCTCTGGGCCTTCTCCTCCACCAACTGCTACCTAGCTGGCTAAGGCCAGCCCACAGCTAGATTTCTCAGCAATACAAACCTTCTCCCAATTACCCCCCCCCCACAACCATGGAAGGAGATGGGTGAGAGAGATGAATTATAGGGTCACCACACCAATCCACCCACCTTCCCTGACTTGGATGCTGGATACCCACTCTCCTCATCGTGTCTTAGCCGCTTTCCCACAGACACGCACACATTTTGATATTTATGATTTATCTACTTTTGTGGGTTCCCTGCACCCTGAACCCTAATGAATGTGGAGGGCCAACTGTAGTCATAACTTTAAAAAAATATTTTTTTGGCATTATTCAAAAGTAATTGAAACAGTTACTTTTTAGTACTTCAAAAATAACCTGGATGTTCTCCCTGCAGCAGTATGAGGCACAGTACAAGTCAGCAAGAACCATGTGATATTCCTCTTCCAGCATTTAGTGAGGCTGGTCATATAGCTATAAAATTAATTGAAAGTGACATCATAAGGGGGTTAAGTTGTTCCCTCATCGTGTTACATTTCATAATATAATGTAGCTGTATCTTTTTAATATGGGAGATGAATTAATTAAAAGTTATTCATCATTTGTTATGTGCTACTTTCCACATGTGAGCAGGAGAGTTTTCTTGCAGCACATGGATAGTTCTATCTCAGCTTCATGGCTAAGGGCCCTCCCATCCTTTAGGGGGAGACTTGTAATGGAACTCTTATAGCAGCAGCTGTCGGGAGAGGACAGGAGAGGCTTTATAGTGGACCTAACTTCTTTAACTCTTCATAGATTTTAGCAGGACCCCAAGAAAGTGCAAAAGAGAAAGATGATCAGATGGATTTCACATTGCTAGTTCTGGCATATCTATGTATAGTTTCCTTAGCCACTGTTCCTGGCATCCTGGGAGTGATGGTGTGTAGGTGAACTTAGCATGGAAGCCCTAATATGGATGCATTGATTTCCTTCAGATTGCAGCCTCCTTGGGTAGAATGGTTTCCTCTGACAGGTGGTTGTTTGTCAGTAAGTGTAGGTTACTTTTCCAGTTTGTGATAAAACTTTACCTATCTTATTCAGAGACTGAATTCATGAGCAGAGATGAGGGATGCAATTCTTTGTTAATTTTCTTCTTGAAGGAAGCAGTGAACAGTTTTAACAGTTTTCTTCTCATTGCAGAAAAAAAATTGTACTTTTCAATTATTCACTTTTTTGAGTCTTAGTCTGCAGAAAATTCACATGTGGTTCTTTTCTTCAGGTTGTTTTACTTCAAGTTGTCTCTGACCTGAACTTCATCTGATCTCTGCCTTTCATCCAAAATTCTCTCTATTTGCTGCAGAAAATAATATCTCTGTGCAGAAACATTATTTTCTTTTCTGCACTTAAAGATGCAATTTTCTACAAACCATCAGTTTGGTGTGGAATAAGATCCCAACTGTGAAGATTTTTGTCACTCATGATTCTTCTTGTAAGGATTTTGTTGAAACTCAAGAAACATGGTTTTCAATCATTTTTCAAATATTTTTGAATATTCTTCCCATCTGTAAAAGAGATGGGTGAGATTTTTAATCATTTCTCTTTGAAAAGAAATTTGATGTTCCAAAATTCACAGATGTTTTTATAAATTTGATAGAAAAAAAATCACAGTGAATATGATTCAGACATAAAAGTAAAACTGACACACTTACCCACTGAGGCAAATATGCTTAGCTGGTTTGGATCCCTTGCATTTCTGGTGCTGAATAAGAATTGCAACATCTTCATTATAACAAGCTCCTCATCTTCAGTGCCTATATTGCAAGCAGGCACCTGGCAGTCACGCTGTTCCTTGTTGGAAATAGCTGTAGTAACGGAATTTTATCTCTGCCTAACACTGCTTCAAAATTTTATTTGGATTGTTTTTGATAGGAACAAGTGTTCCCTCTTTCTTCTCCTTCTTTTCTTCAGCCCTGGGATTCAGATTTAAACAGATACAAATAAAAACTCACATAAATGAAACGTATAGAAGCTAAGATACAATTAAATTACTTATAGAGTTGAAATCCATGTGAAAGCACATCCATTAAAAAGCAACAAATATGTGCAACTTCTTGATAGGCAGTCTCTTCCTAAAGGCCTTTTGAAACAAGCAATGTCTCAAAAACTTGCATAGGTCCCTGGGAGAATATGGTCCTTTGAATAACATGGGTCTGAGCTACATAGAGCTTTATAGATCATAACGGGCACTTTGAAGTGTGCCTGGAAACAGCTTGATAGCCAGCAGATCTGTTGTAACAAAGGAGTTGTATGTTCCTCTAACTAAAGCCATTTTTGAACACTCTTCAAAGCCCGGCCACATAAAGCATATTACAATAATCTAAATGGGATATAAGTAAAGGATATGGCCTCAGTGGCCAGATCAAATGTCTCCAGGAATGGGTTTGGCTGGTGAATATATCTTTATTCTGAAGGTTTTTTTTCATAAATGGGATGAGAAGAGTTTGAGATCTTGATACTCCAGTTATGGGAGAAAGCAAAAATGACAAATCCATCCCTTCTCATGAGGCTTGGACTTCTGACCTGAATTTCATTTATCTCTGCCTGTCACCCAATTTCCTTTCTATTTGCTACTGCTGGCTCATTCTTCCCTTCTCACTCTAGTCAAAATGTAGCTGCTCTCTGGAGCAAATCTGATTTTGCCACTGTGGCTTCTGATTGTTAGTCCACTGAAACATTGTGAAAAATAGGAGGAGGATATAGAAGAGTGTATGTGGTACCACCCTCTGCAGCAAGTACATGTATTCATAGTCACTGAGAGCTTTTATGTGGTTGAACAAGAAGTTTGCTTTTGTTTTTGTTTTTGACAAGTACATTTTCATCCCTGAAATTTGTGGAGAACATGTTGGAAATATCAGTAAGCAGTAAAACTGTTGGATAAAGGAAACAGTGGTCTGTCTGTCTGTCTGTCTGTCTGTCTGTCTGTCTGTCTGTCTGTCTTTCTTTCTTTCTTTCTTTCTTTCTTTCTTTCTTTCTTTCTTTCTTTCTTTCTTTCCTTCCTTCCTTCCCTGTCTCTCTTTAAGGTAGAGTCAGCCCTCCACATTTGCGGGTTCACTTTTGCGGATTTGATTATTCACAGATTATTTGCTGTCACCTCTGCTGCCTCACTATGCCATTTTAAATAGGGACTGCAAGCCTTGTGAGATGAGAAACTGTGAAAGAGGCTTGTAATTCCCTATTTAAAATGGTGCGGGACAGCAGTGGAGGTGGCAATATGCCCCATCAGCCACCCATTTCTTCCTTGTGAAGGAACCCTGATGCCTCAAAGGAATCCATGGTGGGTTGAGTATGATGATCATACTTTGTGTGTGTGTGTGTGTGTGTGTGTTAAATATGGTTTCGGAGGGCCTAGAATTATTCACAGTTTTTCCACTTTCACAGGGGTCCTGTGCCCCTAACCCTAGCAAATGTGGAGAGATGACTGTATTTTATTTCCCTTCTTATCTCCTACAGCCAGGGTGGAAAAAGTATGGCCTATGGGCTACATGTGTCCCCAAGGCCATTTTGAGACCTTAGAGGGTGTGCGTGTGTGTGTGGGGGTGTTTTAAAAAAAAGGTTAAAAAGAACAGGGGTGAGGTATGGTGGGAATTAGGTCTTTCCAAAGTCCCATGAGAGAGGTCAGTGTGTCTTCTAACACCTGTCGATTGTTCTCTCTTGCCTTACAGAGTCACATCATATAACTTCTATTTGACTGGACTGTTTCTTACACACCTCAGCATTCTTCTTTTCTAAAAGCCTGCTTCACTTAGTATTGTTTCATTTCATTTACTCTCTCTCTCTCTCAATCTATCTATCTGTCTGTCTGTCTATCTATCTATCTATTTATATATATACATACACACATGTGTGAGCTCACAGAAAGAATCAACAAAAGCCTAACAATAAAATGTTAGGCTCAATCAAAATCATTGCATTAAAACAGTATAAAGTAATTGAAAAACATAACAAAAAGAAAAACGAGCACCACCCATAAGAAGCCTCCTTGCAAGCAATTATTGCCATCTGTCCACATTTGTGAGTTTGACCTTTGCAGATTTGATTATTTGCATTTTATTTGCTGCCACCTCTGCTTCCTTCACACACACATGGATGAGTGGGAGAGTGGGAAGGGGTGCAGGTGCCTTCTGTTCCTCCCTTCCTCCCTTCCTTACTCACTTGGGTGGGCAGGGGACGAGTGGATGGGACAGGGGAGCAGGAGGAAGGAAGGTGCATGCAAGTGTTCCTCGCACACTTGCTTGGACGCGGGGGGGACAAGATAGGATGGGGAGCAGGAGGACGGATGGTGTGCACATGCATTCCCTTGCTCACTCACTGAGGTGGGTGGGGGAATATATTTGCCCCCCCCCACTTTTGTGGTGGCCTTGCACTCCTAACCCTCACAAAAGTTGAAGGCCAATTGTATACATTAAAAACCTGCTTGAACAAAAAAGGTCTTTGCCCGCCAACAAAAGGAATGCAGCGGGGGCGGGGGTGCAGAACCAGCCTAACTTCCCATGAAAGGGAATTCCAGAGGAGCCCCCATTAAGGAGGCTTTCTCCTGTGTTCTCACCATACAAGCTAGTGATGGTGGATGGACTGAGAGAAAGCCTGCCCTGTGGATCTTAAGATGCATATAGGGAGGTAACCATATTTTCAGACAGTGTGGACCTAAGCTGTTCTGAATTCCCTCCTCTGGCCTGGGTTCCTGCCTGTCTGTGATCCATTCAGCCAATGGCTGACAGAGGCTCTACTGTCCAATCTGCCTCTTCTGTGAAATCGGTGTGGCTCAGCAGTCACTGTGCCAGAGGTTTCATCATCAGGGGCACATGCAAACATGACCATCCATGAGACCTCCTGATTTATTTTCTCATAGGAACATACATAACCTGAGAATTTGAAAATGTTTGCATGACCTCAGAAAGTTCTGCTTATGCTGTTGCTAACAGCGATAGCCTTTTTCTCTGAAGGGCAGCAGCAAAGAATCAGAAAAGAAGTTTTCTTGAATGGGATCTGCTCTTTGTTAGGTTTAACTTATGCCCTCTGTCAATTAACATTTACATCAGGTGCTTTTTAGGTCACCTGGAAAGATTTCAAACAAATGAGTTTTTTTTTCTTTTTCTTTGTATGTGCATGCCTTGCTTTATTTTGCTTCTCTGCTTTACATTATGTTAATTTCTTTTGTGCATTAACAGCATTCATTGACTTTAATTAAACTTGCTGTAGGCTTCAAAACCTAGGAAACCTTTTTAATGAGCTGACTTTCCTAGCTGCCCTGTATCAGTAATGATGTGGTAAGAGAGGGGATTGCACTGAATGCATGAGCAATGAAAAAAATATCATAGAACTCACGTTTTGAACTTGGTTGTAATGACAAAATCAAATGCATAGCTGTTGATTAACAAAATTTAAAAATGGTTGCTTGTTTCCCGTCATTGAGATGGGTTCCTATGTACGTGCATGTACTGGGTGGCATATGTTAATACCTTGTGAAAGGGACAGACTTCTAAACTGAATGCTGCTGATGAAAAATTCTGTTATAGGCATGGAGAAATCTATTAGTTTCACTTTCAGATTTTGTAATCCTTTTTGCCCTGAAAATGGAAAAAAAAATTCTGCAAATCTTTGCTAAATTCTCCAGAACTGAACTAGGCTGCCATTTTGTTGTTAGAGATGAGGAACCTCTCAGAAAAAGGAGGTGGAAAGCCCGATTTAGTGTTAACATGATTGAATCAAAAGGAATATTTTGCATCTAGAATCCAAATCCCAATGCTTCTGAGTTAAGTAGTCAAAGCCCAAGACCTAGTGGGCCTAATCTGTCAGTCTCAGTTTGTCCCATATTTAGCATTTTAAATCCGAAGCTCTTTCCATGCTGCATTTGAAGACATTTGCAGATTGGATGAATTCTTCTTCTCCTTCTCCTTCTCTTTCTCTTTCTTCTTAACAGAAAATGCAGGGAAACATTTTTGGAAAAGGCAAAAATGTCATTTTCCTAACCCTAATGACACAAGGGCATGAGAAACATTGTAAATCAGGTCAGCCTAAGAATGTTTCTCATGCATGGTCTCTGGAATATTTAAGCCAATTATTTAAAATAATGAGTTTGAAATGTTTGTTTCTGATTAGTCGTACCATTAATTTTACCTTGTTTTTATTTTGAAAATATTATGTTGTGGTAGTAGTGGTGATGTCTTTGAAGGGAACTTATTTCTGAGCAATAGTTGGCAAAATGTGTCCTCCCCAAAGCCAATTTTTCAGCCAAAAAAATTTGCCGATCATCTCTCCAAAAGCTTTTGAAGCTGGACATTAGCCAGTTTTAGATATCCTCCCATAGCTTTGTTCTAAGACTCAGGGAATGAGACTTTTTCAGAACTGGAAATGATTTGATTACTTCCATTTTTTGGAAAAAGATCTCCCAGGGTATGAAACAGAGTGAGATGGCCTCAGATGACATGAATTGGTCAACTGCACTTGCTTGAAGCTTTTAACAGCATGTGGCGAATTTTTGATCTCCTTATTTTTTGTGTCAGTGTGGGTGGCACAGGTTGGGTGCATCCCTCCAACATCACAGAGAAGAGGTAGTGCTTCCCCCTTGACCCCTGGAAGATTCCAACCCATTTTAAAGGGGGGAGGCTATTTACAGTATATTCATATCCAGAGCTTTAATTGCTAGGGTATTTGTAGAATGGAAGTGGCATTCTGCCTCAGGGAAATAACAGAAGTCTCTAATGTTATGGCCAGCTTCCCTCTTAAGATAAAACCATATATTACTGCTGTAAATCAGGATGGACACCTGGGTCTTCCAGATGTTTTTGGCCTACAGCTGCCTTCACTGCTAGCCAGTATAGACAATGGTAAGGATTTATGGGAGTTTCAGTCCAAAAACATCTGAAGGGCCATTGCTCATCCCTACTGTAAACTTTGACATGTTCAGAGTACAATCCTAAGCATGTCTATTCAGAAAGAAGATCTTGGATTTCAATGATCTGAATCCTACTGAGTGTTGCAGCTAAAGTAGACTGATGGAATCAACTGTTGAGTGATGGAATCAATATGTTATAAATCCCATTGCTTCATTGAGTCTGCTCTAGTTCAGCCACTCAATAACATCAGGACAATGAGGAACTTGGGTGTACTCTCAGAACTGCAGTCTTAGTTGGGAGTATACCTTATACAAATTTTGTGTGATTTATTAAATTGCAGTCCCAGTTTACTTCTGTTATTTTTTCTGGAGTTGTTGTTTTCTTCTGCTTAAATTAAACAACCACTCAGTGAAGGAGGAAATTGATTCTGAACTTCTTCCCCTTCCACCATTTTCCGACTATTAATCCATATGGGAGAGATGAAAAAAGAGATGGTAAAAGTGCCCAAGTGTTTGTCTCATATATCTCTGCACTTGAAAACTTGCAAACCTTGAACCTCAGAACTTCAGTTCTAGAAATGTTCTAGAACTCTTCAGTTCTAGAAATGTTCACTTCCATCAAGCTTTCTGTCTCCTACCAACTCATTTTAGTCAGTGTACTGTATATACTTAGGAGTACAAGGAAATACAAGTGGAATTATGCAAATTCATAATGTATAGGTTCTATTGCATTTAAAGAAGATCACTGTATTCCATTAAGTGAATGGCCTGCCTTTATCTAATGGGCCACTATGATTTTGAACCAGTGATACACTGTGAAGTGGATGAAAGAAATTTCATTGGAGTCAATGATTCTTAACAAAATGAATCTTAACAAAAAAATAGCATTTTTTTACACCTCTCAAGATTTGTTGCAAGAACATGCATACTTCACATTGAACACTCACACCTTTGTGAGCTTTACATGGTATTTTTGAGAAATAAAGTGTGCTTATTTTAAAATGTGAATAGCTAAGATGCACAAAATTGGAAAAAACACAAAAAACACACCTTAGTTAAGTACTTTGTAGTTTAGGTAAAACACACCTTAGTTAAGTACTTTGTAATTTAGGTAACCTGGGAAAATAAATACAAAAAAACTTGGTGGAGGAACAAAACAGAAAGTCTTGCAACCCAATACCAAAAAAATATAGCAGGTATAATCTTGAAAAACTCAGCCAAAATTTTTAAAAAGAGAGATTTTCATATCCTGTTATGATATTATATAGCAAACAATAAAAAATAGTTCTTCAATTCTTGGTACATCATTGATGGGAATGTCTGTTCCTCATCTTAAAATAATCAATTCCAAGAAAGGGAATATAATCTGTGAAATCAAATAAGGAAAAGTATATGATAGTTAAATGATTAATAAAATTTATTAGAGAATGGCAGAAACACACCAGACTTCATTTGTGCTGTTAACACTGGTATAGTGATCATTCAGTAGGTTTAATCTCATTTATCCTTCAGTAGAGACACGTAATGCTCTTTCTTCACTACGAGTTGGATTGAAACTTGATCATAGACAGAATAGATCCTTTGAAATCAATAGGATTTAAGGGAGCACCACTGGCATAAATGGCTATACTCTAATTATTACTAAGTATAGATCCAGGCTAATGGCCAAGATCCAATACCCTTTTAAGATACTGTAGATATATATTGGGAGCCAGCGTGGTGTAGTGGTTTGACTATTGGAGAAAAACCCTGGAGACCAATTCTCTGCTCAGCCATGAAAACCACCAGGTGACCTTTGGACATGTCACCCATACTCAGCCCCAGAAAACCCTGTGATAGGTTCAGTATAAGACAGAAATGACTTGGAGGCACACAACAACACAACAACAAATACACACTAAGGGTTAAAATGTATCCAACCATTGTCTAACTAATTATAGTATGGACATTATGACCTTTCACTTACCCACTGCACATAGTCAACTGTCTCCTAACTCACCTAGTACAATGTAAGAGTTTTCTTTGCACTACATCTCACCCTTGTGTGACTTCTCAGAAAGTGGAAACGCTTATGTTTTGCTTCTTACACTAATGTACTGTACCAGTGGGATCAGGGCCCATGAATTTAAACAGCACTGTCCAAACTATATATCTTGCCTATGTACAGATACTCAGAGAAAATGTCGTCCTAGCTGAAATCCTTCTCTTCTGTCAGATTGCAGCCACCTCCCAGTCTGATAAATGTGAACTTGCCATACTTTTGGCACACATAAATGCAGTTTATCTGGCTTGGCTCAGGCTTCTACCTGAACTTTTCTTATAATACTACTACTTCAGTAATTAGAGATCTGTCTTGCACTGCAGAGGATACTGAACATAAAAGATAAATGAGCAGTTATAGTACAGAATCTAGAGGTGCTTCTAGACATGATTTTCTGCTTCAACCATTTCTCTTTAGCTTCTAACAAAATTGGCATTATTATCCCCCAAAGTGCTAAAATAGATTAGCAGTGACAACAGCAATGGGTGGCCAAGTTTCTCATTCCAAATGAATACAGCAACAATTAGTTTACCACCTGTGGTTCATAATTACACCCTTGTCAATCAGTGCTTTAATTGGCTACAAGAAATGGAATTTTACTGACTGGCAATCCAAGACATTTGGCAATCCAATACATTGACTATATCATGTAGGCAGTAGGTCTGCTCTAAAAAGCTGTGTTGTTTAAAGGAGCCTAAAAAGGTAGTTGGTTCAAGACATTGGTGAAAAAAAAAAGATGTAGCTGGGGAAAAAAAAACTTTTGTTTTCTTTAAGTTTGTGCATTAATTATCTGCAGTATTAATGCTGTTGAGGAAGTGTCATTTCGGCTGAATGACTTAGTATTAACAGTTATGATCTATGCTAGCTAATTCAGAGTAAAATGTTATGTTCTGTACTGAATCAGGTGGAGAAGAGCTAAACTTCCTTACATTCATTTAGAGTTGCTATCACCGAGGTAGTCTCTCTCTCTCTCTCTCTCTCTCTCTCTCTCTCCATGTCTGTAAAGTTATAGGTCTCAGTTAAATATCAGAGAATAACATAACCAAAGCAGCAGAAATTCATTTGTGGGGGCCTGGGGCAGATCTTGATTCACTGTTATATCCTACATTTTAACATCCTACCGTCTAATTGTCCTGATTTGGCAAGAACAGTCCCAATTAATCCTCTGTCATTCCATTTTTTTTTCAGCTACTTTTAAAATGTCCTAGTTTCTCATTCCTTTTCCCACTTTTAACCCTTGTTTTTGGTTTTCCTCTATTTGTGCAAACTGACTTCATCTTTATGCAATGGTGTACCCAACTGAAAAAAAAAAAGCAGAATGTATTTTGTCTCATACATTTATTATGGTCACTTTTTAGATAACTATGTATTTTAAGACTATATGTAATACATTTTTTCTTCTATTTTATTCAACAACATAATTGCTGTTGATATATATATTTTAATATTTTTTTCCAAAAAAGTTCAAAGTACAAAAATAGTTTGCACTCACCTCAGAAGGGAGGAAAGGAGAAGAAGGGGTGGAGACTTGCCCTTCCCTTCTGACTCAAGCAAAAACAAACTGCTGCATCTCTTCTAGGTTGTGTGTTCTTCTTCATTAATAGCTTTTGACATCTTGATTATACTCTGACATTGCTTGGCCAAATATGTCCCTATTTTCATCTGTGAAATGTAGTGGATGCGTAATTGAATACCTGCAATAGGGACTTACAAGAAGAATCATATTTGGAATGGTGACCTAATTAAGGATATTCACAGTTACAGGGTAGTACAGCAGTTTGTGTAAATATCAGAACCGCAGTCCCAGTGTACTAGTTGTTCTATGACATATTACTTTGTGGGTAAGCACTGGAACATTCACATATTAATACTACTGTCGCCTATATAGATGATGGCACATCTCTTTGCAACTCCTTGCAGGTGTGTGCTGCCATTTGGCTTTAGTATTGGATTTTGTTGCTTCAAGTGATCATTTATTTATTACAAGCCATTTTAAGCTTATATTACAAAATATCTATAAAAGTTTTGAGGGAGCATTTTTTTTTTAACCTTTTAAGGTTCATGAGTGAAGTGTTATAGAAAACTAAACTCGACTTATTTAACAACACAGTGCCAAGTCTACTCTGGTTTGGTATCCCAGGGTTCCACTTTATTTATTTATTATATCTACATGCTGCCTTTCTCCCAGAGTGGGACCCAAGACGTCTTCCAAAAAGTTTAAAATATTAATACAACATTTAAAAACATATAAACCTACGATAATTTTAAAAACAGCTTGATAAATTAAAAGCCTGCCTGTTTACATATTAAAAATGTACCTAGATAAGAATGCTTGAGTCTGTCAGCAAAAGAAGAGTAAGAAGGGAGCTACCTCTATTTTTAAGGATTGGGTAACATCAGTTGAGCTGTACATGTTTAGGTTTTAATGGAGGTAATTTATTTCTCACCTTCTATATGCACATGTACCATAATTTGTGACACAGCAGTGAAAGATGAGATATATGTCCGTTTGGGGATCATAGGCTCTACATAGTAGCCCCCTTTGTAAGTGATAGGACCATCTCACACTGTTGTACCTTCAGGGCAGTTAAATTTTTAATACAAAACACAGAAGAACAAGTTAAAATATGCATTTTAATTAATATGCATATTACCTCATATTAATAATCATAGTAGTTTATGAAAAGCACACAGCTTTTCTTTGCAGTGTACATGCTAGTGGGAGCCCTGTTATAATCAAGCCCACTCATGTATATTTGCAAGAAAGTTCTAAACATTCCTGACTTTAAAACTGACAGAGTAGAAGGCATGATTGAATGACTGAAATGATTTTTTTTCTTTCTTTCACAACAGAGTTAGTATGAAGCTAAATATACAAAAGTGTATTTAAAATTCAACTATTTTTTTCTCAGTAGCAGAGGTACTGTTTTGTCCATCCTTTGACTGAACATAATGGCATGTTCCCCACTTTATGATAAAAGTTCAATTTTTGAGATAAAATGACAGGCAAAGGCTCTAAGAAAAAATAGTTCAGGAGGCTTTTAAAAAGGAACCAAGAATTGTTTTTGTTTTAAGAACCGTAGTACATTTTTTAAAACTTTAGTTTTGGAATTCATCATTGTTAATATGAATAATACTTCCATAGGTGTAAAGGAGAAATCAGCCATGGGATAATGGTGAGCTTACATAGGCTGAATCTGTATATATTTGTAATGGTTGAGGAGCTGGTGTGACAGAATATACTTTAATCTCAGGTACAGCATGTTAAAAGCACTTTGTGCTTTTAAAAATTTCACATGGTGCTGCTTCCGTTGTAAGCATTTCTTGACGCTTTTGTCCCTTTTAGATTTCTCCTCTTATAACAGTTTGACATTTCACTTAATAGCAAACAAGTTGTGTTTACTAATGTAGCATGAAAGCCACTACAACCTTGAGGTTTTGTTCCCCTTTGATTTATGAAGCACCAAAAAAAACCACAGAGCTGTTGTTGTTCACCAACAATATTTAATTCTTTCCTGGTAACGACAATAAGAATCCATACGTTTTATTTTGTCTGGATACATTATTTTTTGCAGTAGAACTAGATGGGCCAGAGGGTAGGCCAAAGACATCATCCATTCTGCACATAGCTGTTTTCCAAACATTGTTTCTCTGAGTGAACCACAAATTCCTGGTGTGCTTCATAGCTTGTTTTGATGCTTCCAGGCACTCCTCTTTATGTAAATCCATACCTCATTAAAGAGAAGCTTGGAGGCAGGGTGCAGAGCTGATCTGGGCTTCCTTTTTTCCAGACCATAGGAGCAGCTGGTGTGCATATGGTCCAAAGCATAGGGGCATGAAAAGGTAGACAGAGATCCAAAGTGGGCTCACCAAGGTTGCAACACTGTTATGATGAAGGGAGAAAATGAGAGATTGATAACAGAGAGAGTGTGAGACCATGCTACTGATATATTTAGTCCCAGGTTAACGTGAATAAATGTGTGGTCCATGCACAAATTGTAGACATACAGAAACAGAAACTAAAGGACATCAATCAGTTCTTTCATTTTTTAAAAACAAGGCATTGATTTCTGCAGTCTGGCCCTATGATAACTGGTTGCACATTTTTCAGTTTTTTTTTATTTTTTTGCATGTTGGACTTTTTGAAGTGAAATTTTCACATATGTTGTTGATGGTAAAAAGAAAAAAGCAATTATTTTGTACATAAAATACAGTATTTTGACAAAAGATGATGTCTTTGGCCCCAACCCTTTCTTTTGTTAAAAAAAAAGTATTACACAAAATTTTGCAGCCCCCTCCCCCATTCAAAACATCTTGATGAAAAGTCAAGAAACCTTTTTATAATGAAGATGAAGAAAAGGATTTTTTTTAAAAAAAAACTTTCCTGGAAGGCAGTTAATCAAACTTGAGTTCAGCCTTTGCCTGCATATCACATTGCTTAAATTAAGAAACAGGCCAGAGTCTCCAGCTTTATACAACCAGCTAAAACTTTAATAACCTCTTGTGTCTTCTGACCCGTACTGAGACTATGGCTGTAACAACATCCCCTTTTCATCTAGAGTGGTGCAGTGACATACAGCAGAGAGCAAGAGAGCAGCAGCTCCTTTCTCTGGGAAACTATTGTAGTGGTTTTAAAAAATAAAATCCCTAGATTTGGCAACTGATGAGTTGGAAACATCTTAAAACATCATGGAAACATAATGGAGGTGATCCGAGCTAGAGGATAATCACACATATGCAGAAGAGGATTGTTACTGTTAGTTTATAATTGTATTCTCTTCTACTCTGGTAGAATTTTCTAGATATATTGCAGGCTGGTATATTGCATTGGACAAGCATCACTAATATTGCATTTTCAACCTTCTGTGCTAAGAGGCTCTTCAAAATATTTCCTGTCTGAAGTGACATATCAGATACATATGAAATTCGAGCTAGAGCTGCATGAGGCACTGTGTTAGAGCAACCATAGTAATAAATAACACTGTTTTTCTAATGTTCAAGAAGCGTAATTGGTTTATTTTCTTTTAACAAGTTGGACATCAAAACGATAAGTAAAAATTCTTATGTGTACAGTTTAAAAACTAGGAAATGCAGTTTTTACATGTTGGGCCAGAAACTTCATTTATTGAACAGTCTTTTTTGTTGACCTTTAAATCTCCTCTTGGTGGGAAACATGAGTTTTATGCTTTTAAAAGATCTCCCATAGAAGTAAAGTTCATATGACATCCTGGGTAATATAACGTAAGTTAATATAATGAGTAATAACAAGTGTGGTTTAATGGTCCATTAATGCATGCCTTGGGTGCATTTAACCTAAGCTGGATAATGACAGCTTCATCCCTTCATCCACAGGAAATATATATTGATGGGATTGTAATATTGCACCCTGAAGTCTCCAAGTGCTGTTTGAGTTATTCATGGATGAACCTCAAAATGTGGATATATGACTTATTTCAAGAACGCTTCTCATTTTTTAGGGCATTTTCTCAACTTTGCAGTTTATATCTGTCATAGAAAAAGTGATACTTTTGGGATAAGGGATAGGATATGAAGTTTCAAATGGACTGAGTAGAAATGAATTCTGAAAATATGTGAAAAGGATGGATAATTTTTCTGTACAAATTTGCTCATGCATAAGTAGTGGTTGGTGGGTTCCACGTCAGTGAAGTAGTGAAGAGCTCCCCAAGGGGCTGAATTACCAAATGCTAAGATTCAGAACCAAGGTTTCCAACTCCAAGGTTCTGAATCTTAGCCCTCAATAGATTCAGCACCTTGGATAGCTGCTGTAAAGCTAGAGAAAAGTGGAATGCCTTCACTGAAACTTCCCACAGCAGGAGTTGGAAACATGTGGTCCTCTAGATGCTGCCAGATTATAAGTCCCATTGGCATTACAGTAATACTGCAGGACCAAAATGGCCTAAAAGCCTTTAACTGTCAGCTGTAAATTATGTGATTATTAATTTCATTTATATTATTCCTTTCTTCTCTCATGTAAACAGAGTTTGAATAGTTTCTTTTAAGAACTACCTTTAAAATTATAACGTGCAAAGTCATCAATAATTACTCAGAAGTAGGATGATGCTCTGAAACTGAGGGCATCATCTTACCACTGTTTAGTTATTGATGGCTTTGGAATGCCATTACGTTTATTCTTTTTAGAAGAAACTTTCCAAATCCTACTAATAATAAGGTTACCAGATAACCCTCCCTTCTAGTCACTGGGAAGATTCAGAGCTCTTTTTTGTTATCAGAATACATTTAGGGCAATATATTGAAACCTGAGACCTTATTTAAAATGATGTGATTTCAGACCATATCCTGATAAAAATTTGATCCTTAATGCATAAGTGAAATAAAGTTATAATTGTTTAATCAACAGATTTGATTGTTAAAGCTTTCACTGGTGGTGATTAGACAATAGTGTTAGTTATCTAGAAAAAGTCTGCTATATCTAAATTTTCTTCAGTAAATCAGTTTTAAAAACTAGCTTCCAAATGGTGCAGTGTAAGGACTATATAATGTTACAACAGTGTTCTTTTATAAGGGGAGAAGAGCTTTGTGGGTGTTGACCTGGAGAAAATAAACAATACGATTTATCTTTGTCTGGAAAGTAAGGTTTTATCACAGTTTTGGATTAACTTTCTCTGATGTATACTTCAGTTGATGAAATATAAGCTGCTAAGTGGAACTCTATCCCACATCTCCTAAAGGGATGATCATTCTTTAATACTTGTGTAACATAACCCCATCAATAAATCCTTTCTGAAGTTTCATCCACAGTGCCTTGAAGCTTCAACATTTTGTGAAAGATGTGATTGCCAGTCTTGAACTGAAGCAGGGAAGCAGGCTGCATTCACAAAACTTTGTTGAGACAAGGTCTCAGGGGCCCAATTCCAATTTCTTTCAAAGCCAATGGATAGACTTTCAGCAGCTCAGTGAGAGCTGAATGACAACCAGTGACCAGTTCTTAGATTAATAACTAGCTAGCCCATGATTTAGAAATCATAAAGAGAAACCACATATGAGTAGAAGTCTTGTAACTTTCCTCTCCTTCGCATTGAAGATTACAGGAAAATACTTAGGGGAAAATGTAGTAATTATGCTTGTCGCAGACATTTAGAAAGTATAACTGATTGGCCTGACATGAAAAATAGTGTGTATGTTCTTGTTGGATTGTTATGTACCTTAAAGTCAATCCTGACTTATGGACACCTTATCATAGGGATTTTCCTGGCAAGATTTATTCAGAGGGGGTTGGTCGTTGGCTTTAGACTAACAGAGGTGCCTAAGGTTACTCTGTGTGTTTCCAGGACTGAGTAATATTCAAACCCTGGTTTCCCAGCATCCTAGTCCAACATTCAAACTGCAACATCACACCAGATCTGAAGTATATACAGCAAAACAAAATAAAATCATGACACCCAAATTACTCTTTGCATATTTTTGTCGTGGCGGCTATAAACATTCCTATAGTAACAACTTGGGAATTTTATTTTTGGATTTAACATCCTTTCCTCTTCAAACAGCAAATGTCCAGTCATCATGATCATGGTGGCTGCAGATTCTCAGAAGGGTTTTTTCCCCCCCTTCCAAAATGGCAATATTCCAAAACTCTGCTTTGGAGATACGTTAATAAGAAGAAAATGACATGGATGAATTCTGGGCCATGTTTACAACACATACTGGCACATGCAGGTTAAGGGAAGGATTTCTTTACCATCAAAATAGGGACAGGTTCTCTCATTATCCTTTCTCTCTGGTACCATTTACATGTAGCTGCAAGGACTTGACAGCTGTTTGGGTGGGTGATGAGAAAAAGCTGTGAATTTCATTTTCTCCTATTTTCATTTAAAAAACAAACAAACTCAAGCCCTTTCTACATAATTTGCTATTCTTGGTTATTCTTCTGTAGTGAGCTGAAATTTATCCATGTCTGCACTAGCTAAATTCCATATGTACAGCTATTTGCAGCATGGACAGAACCACAGTTCACCATCCTCACATATGTCTATTAAAAATTTGGAGCCTCTCAGACAAACAAGAAGATGGCAAAATGGCACCCTTTCCAGGCATTCCCAATCAAGCTCTATGGTAACTAAGGCCGTTCAAGTTAATCTGACATCTAAAGGAGAAATAGCAGTAACCAAAAAAAAAAAAGAAAAGAAAAGAAAAAAAAAGAGTACCTGTAGTAAGTATGCTTTAAGTAATTTTTCTGCCTTTTATGTCACTGCAAAGCAACTGCTTGAGGGAGATGGCCTCATAGTAGGGCCATCCCACTTTCTTGGTGACATAACTACATAGTCTAACCAGATCAGCTTTTCTTGTGCTAAATGCAATCTTAGCAATGAAAAGCAGCACCTGTGCATCTAATAAAGGGAAGAGAACCTGGCAGATTAATGTGGTGTGAATTGTGTTGATGGTTCCAATGAGAGTAAACCCATTGAATTAATGAGATTTACATATACCTCAACTCAGTATTAAGCTAGCAATGAAAAGAATATTTGAAGACCCAAGAGAAAAAAAGGGGGAAGGGGTGCTTGAGTGTCAGATAACCCCAGTGAGGATAATCCTCTTGAAATGCCCTTTTTGATCTCCTCTGTTTTTGAATATATTCTATTCCCACACACCGCAGACCAAATTCACCCTTTTCTTGTCTCCTCCAAGATAGCCATGTATTGGCCAGTGGAAAGCCAGGGCAGCCAAGCAAGCAGGATTCTTGCCACCAGTGTTCTGATAGTGTTGCATGACAATCAATTAATCTTTTGGGACCTCATAGCCAGCATGTACTGCAGTCATCTTATGAGTCCTCCTGGCAGGACCCATAAGATAGCTGCTGTACATGCTGGCTATGACAATATTGCCAGTGATGATCTTCTTGCTCAACAGCTCCCAACCTTCTGCTGGCCCTACTTGACTGTGCCAAAGTATAGGGTGCAGCTGAGCAAAGATCAGGCAATGCGAGGGGGCAATTGAGTGTGGATCACCATTGACTATACTAGGTGGGGCTGCTTATGTTAGAGGCATCAGTGGTACCAATTTTCCTTGTTTGGTTTCCCTGTCCATTCCTGCCAGCCACTGCAGTGCCCATACAGAAGAAGAAAGAGGGGGCAACCAAGGAAGATTTTCTGCTGTGAGAGGTTTAGACCTCTTCACCCCATTCAGACATCTTCTCTGCATGGTTTTCAAAGATGTGACTACAGTGGGGAAAAAATAGATAAATCATTTATACTCTCTTGTTGTTACAAACAATGTAAGGTATTAAATAAATAAATAAATAAATAAATAAATAAATAAATAAATAAATAATTTAATGTACACCCTTACATTCACCAATCGAATGAGTCTCTCCGGTCTGGTTGGGACTAACTAATAGAATGCAGGCTTATCATGCCTGTGATCCCTAATGATTGGTGGTACTGATTAGGGTGGATGAGAGTTGCACTTTAGCATCAATTAGAGAACTACATGATTCCCAGCCCACACATACTCAGATGTGCCTTGAATCATTGGAATTTCCTTCTAGCTAGTTATATTTAGGATTACAGCTTTAAGGGTTTAAGCAGAGGTGTGCAGCCTTTGTTTCTCTAGATATTTTGGATGTCAGCTTCCATCAGCCCCACCTAGTATAGTCAATGGTAGGATATAATGAGAGCTAAAGCCCAAAATATGTGATGGGGTAGAGTTTTCACATTCCAAGATAAGAGAATCAAATGACCCACATCCCATAAAGAAATTTCATGAATAGGAGCTTTGCACTTTACCAACTGTTACATTTGATACTTCCAAAACTCAAAAGTTCTCCTTATGTTGGTATGCCATTCCAGACATCCATATATACCTGCTCAGTTTAGGCACTTTTATATACTCTTTTGGTTGTTTTCATGAAGTATATTTAACAGGCAACATTGTGATCAGGCATTTGACTATGGCCCCCTTTAGCTGAGCTCTTTCTATTTCTTCAATTGTTATGGTCTTTAATCTCATTATAATGAGTGCTTTCAGCTGTTATACTTTTACTAGACTTGCCCTGTGGATTTCACATCATCAAGAATTCAACAAAAATCTGAGAGTTTCTTCTTAGGCAAAACATTCAAGAAATGTTGAGGGAAATATGAAATGTTTCAGCTGGACTTGAAAAATTACCCGCA
The DNA here is from genome assembly GCA_030412105.1 of Cyclura pinguis. Classification (NCBI taxonomy): domain Eukaryota; kingdom Metazoa; phylum Chordata; class Lepidosauria; order Squamata; family Iguanidae; genus Cyclura; species Cyclura pinguis. The sequence goes on along the minus strand of CM059603.1, from coordinate 80,565,064 downwards.
AGGGTTTTGCACATCCCTAGACTGTTACCATTACTGTTTAATGTTTATTTAGCGTAAGAAACAAAGAGTTTACCCAGCACAGAAGTGACAGGGCCTTCTGCTTAAAGAGTTTACCCTCAACATTAAATGACACAGGAAGAGGTGAGGGCAGTGAGTAACATGGAAAAAGAGAAGGAAAGAGAGGGAACTGCAGATAATTACAGTGCTTTGAGCCTTGTGTGTTCCTGCCAAATAGTTTGCTGTTATGTACATTCAAGTCTGGCTTATGCAAATGCTATCAGATAGATTTCTTGGCAAGATTTATTCAGAGGAGATTATTGCCTCCCACTACAACTGGCCAAGGCCACCCAATTGTTTTCCTTGGCTAAATGGGGATTTGAACCCTGGTTTCCAGGAGTCCTAGTCCAACAACATTAAAACCATTATATCAGCATGGCTCAAAACTATATTAAGAGTAGGTTTGTCATTGCCTTGCTCATAGTGTGAGAAAGTGTGACTCATTCCAGGTAATGCAGTGAGTCTCCATGGCTAAGTGGAGGTTCAAACCCTGTCAAACCTGGAGTCCTAGTCGACCACTGAAACTCCTACAAACACACTGACTCTAGCTGAATAGTATCTTACTTAATGTTGACTTAAAGTCACACAGTGTGCATATATGTTGAGTACCCTTTCCATAACCATAGCATGATTACATTTGTTTCAGATTGCCTGCATATAGTTATGAGAACTGTGCCATATGTACAATGTTTGGAACAAATCTACAAAAATCTATTCCAATCCTGAAAGTGATGTCAGTACTGCAGCCAATCGTGATAATCTCTGATGGTTTAGGTAAAATATGAATTAAAACATCCGTTGAAGATGAAAGGTTGGCAGAAGCCTGTGGTCATGATATGTCCTGAAGAAAGCCAAAGATGTGTAGGAACAGAAACAACATAGGTTTGGATCATTAGTGATGCCCAGCAGGATACTGCCTGCAGTGGAATTACAGTCAAGGGACATTCGTACCAATAGAATAAAGGGGAGGGGTCTTTTTCTTGATTCTCATTCACCCTGAAAATATGTCACCTGAAAATCTGTTGTAGATGGTTGGGAAAACAGTATTGAGAATGGATAGGGAATGCCTAGCATTTCAGATGTTACTTGTCTGTTTACTAAATTTGTATCTCACCTTTCTCCCAAGATGGGATTCAAGGGAGCTCTGATGGGAGTGGCTGGTCTGCAACTTCCATCAGTTCTGTCCAGCATAGCTATTTGATCCCTTCCTGTTTCTCAAGTATTTTTTGCACAACACAAAAGAGTGCAAAATAGCAGTTAAATGGTAAATTGAACCCTTCAGAGATTCCTATTTAACATATTTTTAGCAGTTGAGGAGAAGATCGGAAGGGTATCTGGCCCACTGAGGTCTGAGGAGGGCGAAAATGATACTGAGAGCCTCAGAATTTGACCGCCCTGATGTAAAGAATTAAGAAGGCTTCAGATTGAAAGAAGAATAACCAAATGTCTCCTACTCCTTCTTCCAGCAGAAATTTCCATGGGTCAGTGTTTTTTCCATAGGACCTCTTCTATTTTTGGAAAACAACGCTAACACATAGTCCTTTGTGCACAGTGAAGAAATCTAACTTTTTTTTTTACAACCTAGTTGAGAGGATTCTGGTTTTTTTTTTCTTTAAAAAAACAAGAAGAAGGAGGGCTTGCATAAGATACCTCTAAAAACTTCTCACAAACAGCAATAAACTACAATAGAGAGGAAGCAAAAGAATTATTCCTCTATCAAAGACATGAGCATTTGTGTCAGGTGTGGTCTTATCACATTCAGCCTTTTCCCCTAGCAATTCATGCCAACATCTAATGGAGGAATCTTCACTTGGACCCAAGAAGAACAAATTAGACAGTTAAAGTCTATCAATTCTGATAAAGAAGTCAGAAGGATAATGTCAATGCTGTAACTGAACATAACTTCATTCTGGTGAGACCATGCAGATGTTTGTGTGGCTTCTGCTAATGGAAGATTATCTTCACTCATGCCCACTCCAGCCCCACAAAAGGTTAGCACACTATGGGAGCGTATATTCTAAAACATTAAGTTCCAGAACTGCTATAGTGTGAACCACAGTGAGGCATCTGAAGGGAAAAGGGTGGGGTGAGAAGAAGGGCTGGTTGCAGGTCTTTTCAGAATGCCCTGCACATTGTTGTTAACCTTACATAAACAATGTCATGCCATTGGGGTAGGGGCTCAGGCACTGATCCTTGATACAAACATGGAAATATTAGAGTTTAGTTTTATTTTTGTCTATGGGAAGTTAGAAGAGCTATATTGGTGCACGTAAGTAACACTACCATAAGGAGCAGCATTTCAGATTATAGTTCATATCTTGGCTCACCCTTCCTGGTGGCACTTCATGTCTTATTATGCACTGTAATAAGTTTTAACTATCATGACCATAGCCTTAAGCAGGCAGTTGTTAAGCATCTGCACACCTGAGAAAGGGAACATAGTAGCATTGTCCCTGTCCTCATACGAAAAGCAAACGTATTTGAAGAGGAAAGTCTGCTGTATCCAGAGAAGCTGTTTGTGTGAGTCAGAGCACTGAAAAAGATGGTGTATGAATCACGTGAAGAGCCTCTATGAATACATCAGACTCTCCTCTTCAGAGACACTGATTTCACATGAGCAAAATGATGGTGGAGGAGAAGGAGACTAGTTAGTTCCTTTCCTCATGTTTGAAGTACATACACCCTTACTGACTTCCTGAACAGGACCTATGAGCATACCAAGGTGATTAAGCACATTACTAAAGAGACTAATTCCTGCAAGGAATGCTCAAAATATGAATCCTGACAGACTTGGAGACTCACAAGCCGATCACCTTACCTCATTCATAAATATCCTGAATGCATCCTGTCTATTACAACACTATAACCCAGAGTTACATTGCAGGTTGCCAGGTACAACCCAGGACTGTTCATATCAAATTGTGTGATGCATCCAAAGGGAAAGTGGAAAGACATCATGGGATTAGGAGGAATAGGAAGCAGAGAAGCTGGAGATAATGTTAGAAGCAAGAGAAATTGAACAGAGCTTGAACAAATCAACTCTCACAGTCATTCAACCAATAAGTTTAGTGAAAAAAAAATTCTTCCAAGCTTTCATGTATGTGGAGAGATGAGGTAACAGGTAAATAGCCAAGATAATGCAGTAAATATAAGCAAGGTTGTGAAAATCTGCCAATCTTTGATCTCACTCAAGTTCTTAATTTTCCAGTACCAAGGCTAGAAGCCTCCATCCCAGGTATTTCCATGTGGCTTTTTCAAAATTTACATATCTGTGTGTGCTTTTACCATTGATGAAAATGTGTCTGTGCTTGTGTATGTGTGTGTATGTCTGCATCTCTCTCTCTCTTTGTGTGTGTATATGTGTGTGTGTGCTTGTGTATGTGCAAACTATATTGTAGACTTGAAAATGTATGGATGTCTCACAGCAATTTGATTTGAATTTGTGTTCTGCTGTGGAAGGTACAAAATATGTAATCTCATATTAAAATGTAAACCCAACAAGTTAATTGTGCGTTTCTAATTGTGGAAAGGTATAAAGATGTCATGTTGAAAGATGGTTGGAGAAATAACTATGTTTGACATTTTGTTATGTGGCTGCACAAAAATATAGAAGATGTTGCTTGACAAGGATACCCATTTTCATGCACATATATATTGATCCTCCTTGGCCTATCTCTAATTGTTGAAAATGATAAAATGGAAGATAAAAATGAACTATTTTATGTCAAACGATTTAGTTTTCTTTACATGTAAAACTGTGGTCACCTCTCTCTCTCTCTCTCTCTCTCTCTCTCTGTATATACATGCATACACATAACCTCACGTAATTACTAGGCTAGGTGACTCTCCTCTTCCTCCTTTTGCTGAGGAAGAAGGGGAGGCCATAGCTGGTTATATTGTATAGACTATGGGTTGTGTGCCTTGAAGGATTTTTTTTCTTCCATCCCTTTTATGAAAGAGAGAAAAAAGCTCTCCAACACACATGGAGTATAAATGTAAATATTTCTTTTGTGGTGCCGGACAGTAAAATGTGAAGAACTGCATTTGCAATTTAGAAATTCAGGGTGAAGGTCATGAGCTGACTGGTCATTGTATGCTGCTTCAGTAATGCACAATCACCACAGGTTGGCTTTGCTTGGCACCTGAACTGTAGCAATCCATACTGAATATCTGAAGTCCACAGCAGTTTGTATTGTTGCAGCAATGGTGTTTTATTATGCAAAGTGGCATGCTCTGTGAAGCACAGTATCTTGGATGAGCCCTGCTTCTGTGACAACTGTTATGTCTGTTGACAGATTAGAGGTTGAAGCGGGTTTTTTAAGCACTAAGCAATGTTAAATTATGCTCCAGACCTAGCTTGTTTGGACGCTTGAAATTTATTTGGGAACTTCACTTAAACCATGAATGCTCAAAGATGCTCAAACAAAAACCATTGACTTAAGTGAAGCTTCTCTGGTCAAAATTGGATTTGGAAGTGCAATTCAGGCTGAGCCAGGAGAAAAGGCTGAGTTTTTGAATATGTTGAAAAACACTCTGTGTTAATTAAGATGGTTCACAGTGTTCACAGGGCCTCTATTCCCACCATTTCCAGTTGCCAAATAAAGGAATGAAAAAAAGGAGGATATCTGCCAGACTGATTGTGGATGTTTTAGAGACTGGGGAAAACTGGCAGGGACAAGCCAACAGTCATTTTTCCAAGCTTCGGACTGACTTTGAAAAATGGTTCAAATTATGATTCTCCTGCAAGACCCTATATTATTACCACATTTATTCTGTTGAAAACAGTAGTGGCTGCTGGTTCCCATATTAGTGAGGCAGTGAATCTACTCAGGGTTCACAGCATCTAAACTTCAAAGGAGCTGTGAAAGGTGCTGAATGAAATTTCCCCAATAGGTTCAGCATCGGAAACAGATCCTTTAAATTTTAGATGAAACCCAGAGAGATTGACAATGCCATTGTTATTGCAGCTACCAGGCACCACTGAATGTATGATTTGGAGAGCTTGCTCCATTTCTCTGACCAGCACTGATTATTAGCAGTGAGGAAAATTATATAATTCTGGAGTCATATTTATACTGAGGATGTCATTCTTCACTGTTTTTTTTCTCGAAGGAAGCAAAGAGTAATTTTAACAATTTTCTTTTCTCTGTGAGAAATTATTCAAAAACCATGAGGTTGTTAAAAGTCTATTCACAATTCAGTTCTTATTCTGTACAAAATTTGCATGAGGTTGTTTAGGATTTTTCTGCACAGAAAGCGCTTCTGTGTAGAAGGATTATTTTTTTGTGCATGAAAAACTGTTTCCTATGCATAAAAACCTGTTTTTCTGCACAAATCAAAAAGAAAAAAAAAAACAAAAAAACAAAACAAAAATAGTTTTAATTAAATATTAAATTTTACCGTGTGGAAACTTTGCCATATGAAAAAATGTGGAAAATAAACTAAAAAATGGTCATTTTGTTTCTTCTGTTCTTTGAGTCCCATCTCATAACCTTTCCATGTGTGCATCCCATGCATTGTTTCAAGAGACTCAGTTTTTCATGTAAAATCACTTTCGTCAGCAAAATGGTATAGTGGTTTGAGTCTGTTGCACTATGACTCTGGTGACCAGAGTTCAATTGCCCGCTCAACCATGGAAACCCTCTGGGTGATACATTCTCAGCCCCAGAAAACCTCTTGATGGGTTTACAGCTGTTCAGGACAGGAAATGGGTCTTGCAGGGTAAAGCTCAGCAGCCCATTTTTTCGGTTTTGGAAACTCACTTGAACCGTGCCTGGAACACTGCAGACACATCAAGGGTCTTCAGGATTTTCTTCAAGACTCTCAAAAATATGTCACTGCCATCACCTAGCAGGGTGTCCAACTCCCATGCTGTGCTACTTCTCACCAAGAGGCAGGTGTGGATTGCTTTTCACTTGGCAGATTCTGCCTTACCTTTTCAAATTGATGTAGAACTGCCCAATTCTGGACGTCCTCTTCTATACTTTAACTATTTTTTCCTTGATGGAAGAAAGGGAAGCCTGTCAGTATTTAACCTGCCAGGCTAATTTGTCATTCTAGATTCAAAAGATTGACTCCTCTTCCTTTGGACAAAGACATGCCCATGCACCTGCAGTTACACATCTACAGTATCCTGTGCACACTCACTTATCATCACCTATTATTGCCCACTCTCTCCACCAATAGTACACTTATTTATTAATTTTTTTCCAAGTGAAGTTGAGAACTGAGCTTTTCATGTATCTTTCAGCCAGCCCTATACTGGGACCAGAATCACCCAAGCTCTGTTCTTTGATCAAATGGGCAACTCAAAATCAGTACCTGAGCTTTTACTATTATACATTAGCTGTCTACAGTGGTGTCTTGGATGGGAAGGACTCAGAAGATTTTCCAGTCCATGCATCAGCATCTAGAAAGAGTAAACATTTGTGGTTAATTTTGTCTTCACCAGATGACATCCAGTCATGGTCTCTCATCCTTTTTCAATGTAGTTCCCCTTTTCCATATTTTGTTTCAATTCACATAGGTGTCCTAATGTAAGATTCCTCAGGCTTTCTTCCTTAACAAGTGCTGACTGCTCTGTTCCCCTGCCCGTAAAAGATCTACTGCATTTTTTCAGAAGTTGAGTATTTATTCACATCTTTATTGTCCTTTGGAAAAAATAGTAATCAGGAATGCAGCCTTCAGAAATGATGCACTGAAAACATACTGAATAACAGAGTACTTTCCTTGGACAATTGAGAGAGATGGTTCAAGATAATAAAAGGATCTTATCCATGTAGCCCTGCAAATGCCAAAAGTACATAGAGATGAAGAAGGTATAACAAAGGCAAGCTTCACATAAAGCTCGGACACCTGATTTGTTGATGAATATTTGTACTTTAATCTTAGCTCATCAGAATATTGTCTCAGATTTAATAAATGGCTTTGCTGTGGGTTGGAGATGCTGTGCTACCTTCCAGTGGCAAAATTTGGACAATGAGACACCCATCATAAAATTTCATGTCTATGACTACAACCTACCATGGCACTACATTTCTGCAGTGATGGGATTATATGCTCCTGTGAGGCAAGAGGATATACTGATGATAGCAGTGCTGCTGGTATGGTCTCATATGTCAGACAAGCTTTTGCTGAGGAGCTAGACCAAATGTGTCAGCCAGCTACTGGGCAGCAGCAGTTGTGGGAGAGGGGGTGACAATGGTGGAAGATTTCTCAGAGACAGTGGCAGTGGCACTATAGCTAACATCTTCCTTCCCCTTTTGAATATCATTTGCAATCCCCTTTTGAATATATTTTGCCACAAAAATTCTATGATGAGACAGTTCAGAAGGAAACAAGAGATAGTGCCAGAAGATGAGACTCCCAAGTTGGGAGGTACTCAGTAAGCTACTGACAACATACCAAAACAGGATATGTTGGTAATCTCAGGCAACTGGAATATAAAAGGAGGCCGAAACCAAACGTTGTAGGGGAATTTGGTTTAGGATTAAGAAATGAAGCATAAGAGAGTTGACTGAATTTTGTGAAGCCAACACTTTGCAAACACAATCTTCAGGGGAACAAGAGGCATCACTATACATGGATATTACCTTGTGAGTAATACAGAAATCATATAGACTATGTAATTGGAAGCAGAAGAAGGAGAAACTCCATTCTCTCCGCAAAAACAAGGCCAGGAGCAGATTGTGGTACAGACCATGAACTGATAATATAAAAAATTAGAGTAAAACTAAAGAAGTACAGTAAATCAATCATTGTGCCAAACTACAACCTGGGAATTAATTCATTTGACATGTGCTGGAGAAGAATTCTGAAGATATCATGGACTGCCAAAAAAAATGTGTCCAAGATCAGGTGAAGTCTGACCTCCCACTAGAAGCCCGAATGACTAATAATTTAGACATATTACAAAATGACATGACTTATTAGAAAAGATCATAGTGCTCAGTAAATTTGGAGACAATAGGAAAAAAGGAAGATCATATTATAGCACTGGTTGATTGGGTCAAGGAAGCCACAGCCCTCTGTTGCAAGACCTGAGCAGGACTACTGACTGGGAGTTTTGAGGTCTCTTGTTTGCCAAAAACCAAAGCTGATTTGAAGGCAATTAGTAACAAGATAACAAAGATGTTATCTCAGATAATTTATATCATCTCTCATCCTATGAGTTCAATGCCATGGGCCTTGTCAACATTAGAAGAAATATCTATAAAGACCAAAAAACTTCTAACTAACTTGTTCAAGAAAGCCACAACAGATGAGGGTGCACACACACTATAATTGATAGCACAATTGTAGTTCAGAAGATGAAAAATGATGAAGCTGAGTATGAATAGATTGCATGAACATTTTTTTCCCCAATGGGAATCAGGGAAAGGAGTAACGGCAAAATAATTGATGCTGTGTTTGACACTTATCAGGCAAAATCAATCAAAAACTTTGAAAGATCACTTAGAGGTGAAGAGGCATGAAATAACCTACAAAATATCACTGGTGAAAGTCTGTAAGATAGTGAAGGAAATTGCTGTCAGATAGCAGCAACAAAACCAGTTTAATCATGTTCATAGTTCATGAGTGGCAGAAAAGAGATTATAGCCGTCAGGAGGTGCTCTCTCTCTGGCATATGCAGGAAGAAACAGTTGGATTCCCAAGCTGCTGAAGAGGGCTATGAAGCAGCTGTGATCTACTCTGCTGACACAGGTATATTTGTCATATGGCTGGGATTTTGTAACACCACTGCTGCATGATTTCTCCTGGGTAGAGATGGCAGAACTCGCAACAGTGTGTTTGACAGTGGAAGATTCAACTTTAGATCCAGAAGAGATACATTTACTGGAATGTATGCATCCACTGAATGTGGTAGTGTTGAGTACCTTTGCTGGCAAAAGAAAGGCAGGTGTCCACAGATTTTGGAAAATAGTTTAGATACAAAGAAAGGATTTTTTTTTAAGCTGGGGCAAGAGGAGGTTCTATCTACAGAGCTAATGAAAAAATTAGTGATATGGACATGCCATTTTTATGCGCCTGCACTTTCGGTAAGAAACACCAGTTATCTACTGCAGGGTTTCTTCAGTGAGGATTCCCTGGAATCCTATGATTCTGCAAGATGCCACTGGGAATTCTGTTAGAAAATATGATTAAAAAAATAGGTGTAGATATAATAATTTTTATGGAGGGGTTGCTTGAGATCTGAAAAAAAGAGAGGTGGGAAGTGTCCAAACTGCAACCATATAGAAACTGCTTGATGAAACATGTACAACTTGCACATTATTAGGCTGCAATATGAAAATGATGTTTAGAGCAGGAATCCAAAACCCAAATCCCTGGTGATGCTTTGCACAGAAATTATACCTTTTGCCATCGAGAATGATGATGCATCATGAAGGAAAAAATTTCCCAGTGATAGAACTGTGTGATACTGGATATCATAACTCAATATTTTATGATGTAAGGTCAGATTAACTCTCTAGGGTATTCATACAGCAATTAATTGAGAAAGGAACCGGGGACTAAATAAAGCACCATGAAATAATAATAAAACACACACAAGGAAGAAAGTGACAACTGCAAGACTGCCACCTATTCTCCAACTACTGAGGTGTAGAGCTTGCAAAAAGTTACATTTACCCTTGTTCAGAAAACTTGGTACAATTTTCAGTGCTGACTTTCTGTACTAACAATTGATTTTCCCTAGAAGAATTAGCCATTTTTATATACAACATGTATTCTGACCCTTTGTGGCATGTTTTCTTCAGTTCTAAAGGAAACTTTTTATATTGCTGTGCTAATTTAAATATACAACCACCAAGGGGATTAACTTTCATAGGATTGTTACAGATGGATTAATTTCATAAAAGGCCATTTCAGTCTACAGAGTGTCATGTCATGTGCTGAGTCAAAGACAGGTTACTGTTTTCCACTGATAGATGTGTAGTAGTTTCTCTTCAGGAAACTGTAGCCACTACTGATATTTGAAAGCACTGCAGATTAAGCTGTCTTTTAAGCAGTTTTTCTATAACTTAAGTATTGCCTTCTGAACTTGGACATTAATATCTGCACACCACAAACACAGTAAGTGGTGCTAGTTGCACTATACAATAAGCCACTGATTTGTTCTAATTAGTAGGGATCAACATGATAGTGAACAGTAATGATTTGTTATTCTGTATTTCTAATCCATAAATTGTTAGCTAAACCCAAACATAAGAACTGTAATGCATTTGTTGCTCATGGAAATGATTTCTCTGCATTAGCTCCTATGGAGATATTGCCTTCCCTATTTCATGCTATTATGGTTCAGACTAAATACAATGCATTAATTATAAATTGCCTTAGGGATGCAATTCTATATACTCTTATATAGAAGAAGAAACATTAAATACAAGTGGCTTACTTTTGAATGAATACAATTTAAAATAGGGAGGAGCAGCTTGTGGGTCCAGACAATAAACAATAGTGAGATATGATGGGAGCTGCAGTCAAACAACTTTTGGAGAGCCACAAATTGCCCAACCCTGATCTAAATGCCCTATATGTCTTGCATTATCATCATATGACACTGAGACAGTGTGTTTCCTTGGAAATTTTGCAGCAAGTAAAATGATAGAGATAGAGATGTGTAGGTGCAATCCCTTAAAACAGGGACCTTTCTGTTTTTAGATTCAAATGATTATTTCCCCTCACCATTAACTGTTCTAGCTAGAGCACACAGACACATCTGGAGGGTCACAGCTTAATATAAGCTCACCCCAGATTAATATAGTAAGGGGCTAATCTTAAATTTGGATAGTTTTTCTTTGAAAGATCAACTCAGATTTCATTTTTAAAACAGAGTATACAGAAAGACAAAATGCAGGGATGTCACTTTTTTGTGGGGGGGAGAGGATGAAGGCGTTGCCTCTCGTATAAGAATTCTGGCCTCCAAAATGAACTTTTCCTTTACTCCCTAAATTTGTAGCAATGCTGACAGTGAAAAAATGAACATCAATCACACCTAGAACTCTTGTATGCGCTGTTTTAATATTTCTTTGATAACTTTCCCTACCCTTTTCTTTGAATACCTAAACCATATTTCTAAATGTTCAACTGAAGTTTTGAGTTACCACAATGTTATGAATTTGTTACTGCAATATGGTGCCTGTTGCTACCATTATGACAAAATATTTGTACAGAACAATGTTGAGATCACTGTTGTAGTTGTTGTGTGCCTTCAGGTTGTTCCAACTTATGGTGATCTTAAGGTGAACCTGTCATAGGGTTTTCTTGGCTGTATTTGTTCAGAGGCAGTTTGCCTTTGCCTTCCTCTGAGACTGAGAGAGTGTGACTTGCACAAGGTGACGCAGTGGGTTTCCATGGCTGAGCAGAGTTTTGAATCTTGGTCTCCGGAGTTGTAGCCCAGTGCTCAAACCACTATGTGACACTGCGTCTTCCTTAAACCACTGTTGTTGTTGTGTGGCTTCAAGTCACTTCTGATTTATGTCAACTGTAAGGTGAACCTATCAGGGGGTTTTCTGGGGCTGACAGTGTGAGATATTCCCAAGGTCACCCATTGGGTTTCCATGGCTAAGTAGAGAATCAAATCATGGTCTCCAGTGTTGTAGTCTGACACTTGAATTGATACAAGAATTGCACTGAAATGCTGGCATATATTTATGACTGTGGCAGTTGGGTGCAGCTGCCAAGACAACTGAAGTCTCCTTGTTGGGCTTCTGTATTTCCTAATTATCCAGTCAGTGCACTGGAGGATCTTCTAAGTCACATCCCTAGTTTTGAGCACAGCTTGGAAAGTAAATTATAATTGATAATTACATACCCTTTGAGTATCCTCAAGTTATTGGTTACTATTTCATTTACTTTTTAAAAAAAAAATTTTTTTCAAACATAACTAAAATATCTATATCTACATCTACGTCTATATAACCTGTATCTATATCTATATGTGCCTGTTTTTCATTCTGTGGTGCAAGCCACAGTATGAGTCAGTACTTGAACCATGTGAAATCCTTTGTCTATCATATACCGAGGCCAAACCTCTGTAACTGTAACAGCAGATAAAACATTTGTGGTTACATTACAAAAAGCATGAAATGATTCCTCATTGTGTTACAGTTGAATGAAATGTAGTTGTATCTTATTTACTGGGGAAGTGCATTTAATTAGTAATTGTTTGTAACTATCTACCTATGTAAGCTATGCTTCTGACAATCTAGCCAATCTAACCTGGGTGACTAATCCTTTTCTGAACCGTATGCCATTCCTGTTGTCTTTTCCTTGAAGTCTGCCTTTTGGAAACAAGGTCTTCATTGGTGTAAATTGCTTGTCGCCTCTTCCCTAACCATTTTTGGAGCAATAGGATATACCTCTTCATTTAAATCAGGGAAGAACCATTTCCTCATAGTTTCAGTCGGTGGTCTAAAGGAGTGCAACTCCCCCTCCCTTCCAAAAAGGCTGATGTTGGAGAACCTACCACTACAGATGATTTTAGCTGGTGTTTTGTAATTTTCCCCAACCATTTTGTGACTGACTGAATGAGTAGGAACTCTTCTCTATCTTAACATAAATGTGTTGGTGGCAAAGGAGCAGGTATAAGAGAATTGGGTTGACATTTGATTTTTGTTCCAGCCTAGGTCCCAGCACTGGCCACTAACTGAGGAAGGTTCAAGGATCCTCTGCCTCACTCTTTAGTCCTATATCCAACTTTAGGAAGTAGTGTTCCAACCATTTCAGTCCAAAACATTTCCCAAGGAAAGGTTGCTATCTTCCTTCACTGCTTTATGCAATTACATCAGAGTGGGCCACCCCATCCCAACTATGAGTGAAGAATTTTCAAATGTTATTAGCTCTAAACAAGTGTTTATTAGATAAAGTATCTTTTTTTTTTGGTCTGTGCAGATTTCAGTAACAGCTAGAAGACAACCATTGTCTCTTTTAGATTCCACATTGTTTGAAAATGTTCTTCAGTTTGTGGGTTTGCATTGATAATAGCTTCATTTATCACTGAGCTGGATACAGTGAAAAGAATACTGTTTTTTTTTATCTGCCAGCATAACCATCTCAAATTAGAATGCTTTGGTTCCCATTTAATTGTTGATCATTCTTTCTTTGGCATTCTGTCTTTAAAGTGAGCTCTAAATGTTTTATCAGCTCCTTTCTTTTTTCATTTGAAGCTATTATATCTGTCTCCACTGAATGCATCACAGAGGCAAACAGATCCCATATAATTCTGTCTTATGAGCTTCTGAGTACTGTACATTTAGTGGGTGTTCTTCCCTTTCTGTTTTACCCACAACTGTAATTTAATTTATTTCCAATGGACAATTTTGTAGCTTTAGCTTACAGCTAATTAAAAAGAAAAGCAGTAGTAAAAGAAAAATCCTTGGCACTGAAAAATGAGGATCCAAAATGATGTTAATGACAGGGGAGTCTATAAACCACAGCAGACTCTTAACATGGCTTCATTTGGACCATTGTCTTTTTCATCTGTGAATCTTGTGAGATGGTCCAACTGAATTTTTTTCCTGCTCTATAAAAAATCATTAAGTTTCTGGAGTCTGATTGCAAATTAACCTTTTTTTTAAAAAAAAACACCATACTTATATAACCAGTAGCGGTAACTGACTAATGGGTCAAAATATTTGAGGACGTTGTCACACGAGTTGATGTGATGAGCACAAACATAAGCACTTCTTGGCATCTCTGAATTGTTGAACGCTATCATGCACACAATATGAAGAAGGTATTTTCTTCAGTTGCAGAAGATCACAGAGGAGTTGATATGCACAGTTAGTACAGAAATAGGTAGATAAAAGTTGATGGCTGGGAATGACTCAGCAGAAGTTGCACAGCCCCAAGGGATACTCCAGGAACTGTCGAGTCAGCCATTTTCTGCAAAAAATCTTTATAGTGAGGATGCGATTCACTCACCCTAAAGGAACAAGCTTGCCAACTTTGCCTCATGCAGGATGCTGGTACACTGCTTGGGGTGCTATTGCAATGATATATTTTCTTGTGTTATATGTCACAAAACTGCGATTTTTTTTCCACTGATTGTTCTTTAAACTTTGCAAGTTAAAATACCCCAGCACAGTTGATATTTTGAAAATATTTGATGCTTCACATTTGTTTTTGCTAAGCCTTGACCTATATTAGCCGGAGTGGATCCAGACTTAGTCATACTTTTACTAGTCACTAGTTCTAAATAACTTAAGACAATTGATTTCAGTGTGTTTATCTCAAGTGTGAGCAACTGTAGATGGTATGGGGCCATTTTTGGCCCTTGCAACCCCCACCCAGGGCCATAGCAATATGTCTTATGAATATTCCTTATATGTCTAAATGAGACTGAGGGAAATATGGTGGTGGTGATGATGATGATGATAATGATGATGATGATGATGGCTGAATTCACTAAGGGTGAATGGTTTGTATGCATAATTGCTATGTATTCCCTAGTTTAGGGAGGTACATAGGGACCGTGAAAGTCCCTCATTCCCACTTATTTGGTGGCAGCTGCTGCAATCAATGGGGGTCTGTTTCCCTCTTGATTGGGAAGCAGCTGAATTACATTTCCACTCCCCCCTCATGTGAGTGATCTCCAGTGTTAGGCTGAGTTGTGACAGGGACCCTTCTTCTGACTGTTGCACTGGTGATTACCCATGGAAAGGGAGAGTGGAACCTCAGTCAACCGCTTCTTGATCAAATGGGGAACAGCCCTCCATTGGCTGCAGTGGCTGCTGCCCAGTAAGTGGAGACTGGAGGGGTTGCAAGAGACATGATGTAACTAGGTGACTATGGTGGTGATGCTTTTGTAACTGCCTTAGTGGGAGCCAGTGTGGTGTTGTGGCTTTGAGCATTGGTCTACAGCTCTGGAGATCAGGGTTCAAATCCCTGCTCAGCCTTGGAAACCCACTGGATGACCCACTGGTCAGACTCTGTCAGCCTCAGAAGACAGCAATGGCAAACCCTCTCTGAACCAAACTTGTTAAGAAAACCCCATGAAAGGGTCATCCTTAGGGTAACCATAAATTGGAAACCACTTGAAGGGACACAAAAACAACAGCAGTGATGTTTATTTTGGATGATATGCCGTCTTTGGTCATATAATAATTTGTTACATTAGAGTCTGGGAACATTTCTTTCCACATGGAATACATTCTCTTTTGGTGACCTCAGTCTAATGGATTTGCTTTGTAATAACATTGCATTATTAATCTCTTTTCTTCTGATCAATCCTCCTCCTCCTCCTCTTCCTCTCCTGCTTTTCTCTCAATAAGAAGACTCATGGTGGCCAACAACATATTTAAAAACAATCTAGATTAAAACTATACAAAAGCTTCAATAAATATATATATAAAAGTCATTTAAAGAGGAATTAAACGATTTATAAAGTTAAAATCATTTATCATTAAAAAGATTAAAATTCATCTGAAAGAATTATACAAAAAACTTTATAAAACAGCACCAAAGATAAGCATTTGTGACTGGTTTGTATTCGCAATCTCAACATATTCTTTAGCTTAGGGGATACATAGGGACCAGTCCCCACTTACTAGACAGCAGATGCTGTGGGTGGCCTTCCAGTAGCAGCACAACAACTCTCCTGACCTCAATCTCTCTCTTAGAACTAAGACAAAGTGGCACCCTTTTTTTTCCTGCCTCTGGAAAACTTCTCCTGATCAGTCATGCTGGTCTTCATTTTTGGACGTGTGCCTTCTTTGGATTCTGAGAAAACAGATTTATTCATGCATTTGCTATTTCAAGGGTTAATTTTTAGAATGTAGACTTTGGGAAGATCTCAGTTCATTTTCTGTTGGAAACTTCTAATGTATAGCATGTCATACTTTGACACAGTTGAATCCAACATCCAAAGGAAGCCAGCAGTATGGTAACTGAAATGCAGTGTCAGGATCTGTTGATAGACTGCTGATAGGATCTGACATGTTTTCTCTGTCAAGATTTTTTTTTAAAGTTGCTTACATCTACAGAATGCTGACCAATGCACTAATGTTAGGCACCTTTGCAGGTGAATCAATATGTGTCCATTGTTGTCAGCTGCTACTTGTTTGTAATTCCTCCACACTAGGTAATTCTTTAAAACATAGACCCTTTCTCCTTCATTCAGTCTCTAATCTGATGCTAACTTACTTGCAAGTAAATCTTGTTGAAGTCAGTGAGCATTCTTCCTCAGTAAACATGCATATAATTATGAAATGTGAGTCAAGGATATTATAAAAACTATATTGTTGATTTTATACCTTTTCATGGAATCCACAGTTTGACACTTGATGACTGTAAATTCCATATCTTCCAAGGGACTTAGAGCAGGAATTAAACCAAGGGGCATCTGTGGTGAGAGTAAGCATCTCCAAGATCATCCAGAGAATTGTATACACAAAAAGATGGAACTGGGTCTCCCAAATCCAAATCCAGTACTCCATACTGCTACCGTATCTTCTGTGGTACCTCTCGTTGTACCTAGGCATTACAAATAGTTAATAGGGACTCTTTCCATTACACATGGAGCCCTAAACATGCATTCACCAATAAAATGTGGATGGAAGGAGCAGGATTATTACTACCTTCTAGCCCATTCTCCCATGTCCTGGCCCCTACCAATAGCCTCACCCCATTCAAACCATCTTGAATCTCATCTCAGGAGAAAGATGGCATACAAATTCAATAAATAAAATTCAATCAAATAAATAACTGTTGGATGGAAAGGCCTGAAGGGGTATCTTTTACATTCTGTTCCTAATCATGAAACTTGATCAAATAAGAATCCCAAAATGGTTCCAAGTTATGTGAAGGCTTCCAACCAATATGTTGAATTTTCTCCTTCAAAACTTATGCTCAACTTTTAGTGGTCTAAGGGTACAGGTGATAATAAGAGGGGCGTTGTAGACAGGATGATACACTGTGCCTCCTCTCCAAACCACATAAATACAGATGTTTAAGTAAGGCTATGTGTTAGAAATGTTTTCCTCACAGGTCACTGTTCATTAAATAAAATTGCAATCTTGTCCCCAAGAGTTGAAGGGTTCTCTTACATGTAGTCAGACATATTTCTAAATTAACACATGAAGGATTACAGTGGATGTAGGTTAATCTCATACAACCATTTTTCTCATGACAAGAAAACAAGGAAGAACATTTTTCAGGCTGATAGCTCTAACAATGTCTGTTAGATAAATATAGTGTTTCTTTTATGTTTTATTATTCCTTCCTTTTCTAGTTAAGATTGTAATGATACTTAAGCTGAAAGTGATAAAGGAAACATCATCTTCATCCATTCTTTATATTAGCAGTTCTCTTGAAAAATGATTAATAAGTGGTGGTTCAAGGAAATGTTTAAGTGTGGTGTTTCATAGTAAAAATTATCTCAGATACTGAGTTATGATAGGCCCTTGTCGCACAACATTTTCCATGCAAAAGGGCCCCTCGAGCATCGCACAAATGTGAGGAGTGGTTCACATGACGCACTCACATTTGCACGACGGTCCAGGGCCTGGCAGGCACTGGTCATGCATTTTTCCATTTTCGGCTTTAAGCCGAAAGGTCCCAGGCTGCACTGTGAAAGGAAGAGGCGGGGCTCTCACGTGAGCAGGCAGCTCATGCATAGCTGAAGGACCCTGGACCCGAGAGCCTCTCTCCGGAGGCTGCTCGCGTGAGCACCGCACCCCAGTGCTGAGAAAAGGTGAGTTGCAGAAAGAGTCATAGTCAAGTTGTGATATGTTATGATAGCTGGTAGTCACTGTAGGACTACTGAGAAATAAGGAAGTATCAGTGTCCTTGACCAAAACAAAAACAAAACAAAACAAAAAAACATGTTTTGAAGAAAAGGTGAAGAATACACTTCAAAACAGTGAAAGGTTGAATAAGCATTTTCAGTGGCCATAGAATGCTATGTGGAAAGCAAATGACATGAGGTGTCCTGGGGTGGAAAGTGTGGTTGATTGACAGGAGCATACCAAACAAAGTTGATACAGATTCCACTTGTTCCAATAAGGAATGGGCAACTATACAGTCTTTGTGGTCTTGTCACCAATAGCTTTAGCTGACCTCCAACCATACCATCCAGACAATTTACCGTTATCTATTTTACTATTATCTACTTTGACTAGCAGAGTTCTTCAAAGCCTTAAGCAGTGTCTTTCTAAGTCCTGACTGGAGAAACTTGGAAAGTATGTGCTCTAGTGTGGCAGCAACTCAAGACGAAGTGACTGCCTGAAAAGAATTCTCTAGAACCAGTCTGAGCAGCAGAAACAATCATTTTTTCAACCATGATTATCTTCAGATTATCCACCATTGACTACCTAGGACTTCTTGTCCATATCTGAAAAGAACATGGTTAAGGTTAGCAGCACATGAGATTAATAATGGTTTGGTGGAGAGCAGTGCAAATAACTGAACCTATCTCTTTTTTCTTCTGAAAGAAGGAAGTGACAGCATCTTTTCTTTTCTTTTTTTTTTTTTTTTGAAATTTTACTTATCCTTCTGTTATGGCAACATCAATGGAGCAATGATGTATTTCTACAGCAGCAATCTGGCATGTGAGCTGTCATAATGCATATGTGTCACTAACCAAAGAAATATATGTTTTGCTTAAGATTGCAAATATTTGTAATCAAGAATAATCATGTATTGTAAAGTTATTGTGATCATCACACAGAAATATCATATTATGGTCGTGCTGGATTGTTTGGCAGTGTTCTATCAGGCTCCTTTTGTCTAACACCATTTTGATTTACAGAAAATGTTATTAAAAACCCCCCCTAAAGATTCTTGTTATGATTTTTAATAGGTAGTGCTGGAACACCTGTAGTTTTCAATGAAAACGGAGATGCACCTGGGCGTTATGACATCTTCCAATATCAACTTACCAACCGAAGTGCAGAATATAAAATTATTGGACACTGGACAAACCAGCTTCACCTGAATGTAAGTTTGCACGTTGCTGAGTTTTAATGGTGTGGTTTATCTCTTTTTGCTTCTCTCAAGTAACACAACCCACAAATTACATCCAGAATGTTTTCACTTATATTCCTTTAAACTTGTTTTAACTCCATATATCATTATGATACATTGTTACTAAATTAGTTTAGTTTTGTAGTGCAGATGCATATGAACAAATGGCCAAGACAATGGACATCAAACTGTGGCCATTGTTTCTTGCAATGTGTTATTTCCAGTAGGAGACAAAGCACGTCTGGGGATTTCCTCCCATGGAGGAAGAAATTATGCAAATAAAGGGATGTACCATTAGCAACATTTTCTGGTTGAGGTGTAAAACCCAAAATGTATTTGAAAGAAAAAAGTTTAAATATCAAATTAAGTAATATTACATTTTTTTTTTAAATGTGCACTTTAAATAAGGGTCGGGGAAGCCTAGCCCATGGGCCACAAAATGCAATCCCTGGACAATGCTTTTGTTTAATTTTTTTGCACCAGATATTTTTGCACCAGTTTAATTTTTTTTCTCAGATATTAGGCACAAGTCTCCACCTGGCCACCTGGCCCCTTTCCGCAACTTACCTACGTCTGGCGCGGTCGCGTGGAGATCATGCAAGCAGCCTCTTCTGTGAAGCTCTTGCAGCTCTGCTGCTTCTGCTCTGCAGGAGATGTCTGCTGGCCGGCAGGCAACATGAGGGCTCCGCCTCTTCCTTCCGCAGCGCAGACGGGTATTTTCCCAGGCTGCGCTGGGGGAGGATGTGTGAGGGCCACGGCTCCGGAGGCTTCGCACGCAAGGTTAGTGCGTGTGGGGTCCTGGAGCGAAGCACGATTGTGCACCATTTTCGACTAAAAGCCAAAAATGATGCAGTGCACAATCAGCACCTGCTGGCCCCGGCAGCATTGCGCGATTGCGAGGATGTCATCTGAAATGCTCCTTGCAATCGTGTGATGCTCTGGAGGCCCTTTTGCATGATGAATGCCACGCGAAAAGGGCCTTAATGTTATTATAAGTCACAAATGGTTTGAAGGCACATGGCTGCAACAAATTGAGATTTCCAGGACATATTGTGCATAATGAACACATTTATTTGTTTTTCCTAATGTACATGTTTTTGTAGATTTCTCCTATTGACTAAAATATGTTTGTGCATATTTTTCAGTTGGACAAATTTTAGCCATTCATATTTTTAAAATGTAAGCATGATTATATGCATGTTTTATTTCCTTAAAACTTATAGCAGGCATCACCAATATGTAAATTTCTGAGGCAAGGCCCTTGTTTTCTTGCAATAAGTCTCAGGAGCTGGATGATTTTAGCAAGAACTTTGAACCCACCAGAATATATTTTCATCCCTGCTTGCTATGGCCTAAATCCAGTTTCTGGGCCTAGCTATAGCAAACCTTTTTGATCAGCTACTGAATAGTAAGTCAACACTGCAATAATGTAATGGAACTACTCTAGTTGGAATTAGCAAAACGATTCATCCTTAAGTATTTCCTAACAACCCAAAGAGGCTTCACACAGCTTTGGTTCTCAGTGTAACAGGCAAATAATAAACAATAAGAAAAAAGAACTGTGCAAGTATTTACAAATGATTGTTCCTGCGAGACTACTTTACAGTAATTATCAGTGTGCTACCAACAATAATGCATATAACTGCTTCCCGTTTCCAGCCACTGCAGTGATAAAGCACCTTACCATATCTGCTGCTCACTTTCTATTGCTTTCTGGCAAGAGTCCACCCAACTCTTTTCTTAGGTGAAAAGAAAAAGATGTGGTCTTTGGCTCAGAAAATAGAATCTGTTCCTCCTCCTTCGTGCGGTCTTCAGAAGCAGAGAAGGAATGAGGAGGACATGCTCTCTTCATTTTCAGCGTGACCTAAACCTAGACAGCATTTTCTCATAAACTCCAGACCCACGTTCTTTTAATGCTGAATATCAAACAACATTTTAAACATAAATAGTAATATCCTTGAGCATCCTGACCAAATATCTTTCAGTTTTAATTTGTTTTTAATGACCTATCCCTAATAAGATTGATTGAACTAATGAGTGGTCTGCAGCTTTTTCGGTTATACAGTTGCTTTCCCACCCATGCCCTGCACAGATATTTTTATTTATAGTAAGTTATTCAGGACATTAATTTATCGCCTCTCAACCCACCAGGGTCCCCAAAGTGATGCACAATTGATAAAACCACTTTAAAAAACATTAAATTAATAAGTAAAAAACAATTTAGAACAATCCAAATTCTTCTTTTAAAACAAACTCCCCAGGACAAACAGCTTCAAAAGCATCCAGAGCATATACCCCTAATTTTAATGGGATATATAGACGTGGGTGGCCTAGAGTTCTGAATCTGTAGCTGCTCCATATTCAGTAAAACCATGTATTCACAATCATGGCACAATTGCCACAATTGTAAATGCTCCCCTAAGCCTGCCTTAGCAGTCAGCAACTACACTGACTGACTGAGATCTGTTTAGCTGGTGACCAGAGTGCAGGAGGATGTTTCCAGCAACATCCCACCAGTGAGCAAGGTTATGACAATCAGAAGCTGGACTTCTTTCACAATTCATCATCACACTCTCACTCACTGGCAGGAGGGGGCTGGAAATGTCATTCACTTGCACTCTAATTGCCAACTGAATGGATCTCCACTGCCTGATAAGGCGGTTGGCCTTATTGAGTGGGTTGGGCCAGGAGATGCTACTTAGTAACACATTCGAAACTAAGTAGGTGATGCAGGATAGCAGTGATTGTATTCTATGAAGAAAAAGATGGCTGGCATCAGGAGATACTATTGAATCATGTGGCCTTATGTGCTTTTTCCTCCTAGTGCTTCATTCATTTTCGTTAATTTGTGTCAACATCACAACATATAACAAAGCACCACATTCATAAAAAGCTTCATAGGTATACAAGATAATACCATCCAAATCATACTGATGGCACCAGTTATACAAAACCAATACTTTAACACTTCAAATCACTTGGACAGGAAAGTGTTCAATTTGTTTATGTCTTCTACGGGCATGATGGAAGAATATATCTAGCCTGAATATTGAATCATAACTCTGTTCCACTCAATTTCGGCATCAGTATGAATTTTTGTAAGTTGTATGAAAATCCACATTAATTTTGTTCACAGTTCCCCCTGAAGTTTGTGTTTATTTCAGCATCCTATGGAATCCTAGGGTTTGGAGTTTAGGGAGGGACATTTAGAATTCTCATCCAGAGAGCTCTTCGGCCTGAGTAAACTACAAACCCCAGAATTCCACAGGATGTTAAAAGTGGAATGATGAACTGTGACAGTGTAGTGCAGAAAGGCTCCTAGTATAAAGCATCTTCCAGAGCTCTGCTAGAACTGTCTACTCAGAAGTGAGTTCCATTGAGCTCCAAGGTGTTTCTTCCTAGTAAGTGTGTCTAGAATTACAGCCTTACTGTGTGATACTAACTCTTTGAACTGAAAACAGAAATTGTTGCTCTTGGTGAAGTACAAAGTACACTAATATCATACAAAATCAAAAGTCTACAAAAAAGTGATACCTTTATTGGCCAACCAAACTGCAGAATGCAACCTGGATCTCAAGGAAAGTTACTTTTCTGTTTCTAATGGAGTTGAAATTTTACCACCTGCCATGTATAGCCCTTTATTGCCCTTTGTACCTTTTCCCTACGTGGCCACGAAGGGGAGTGGCCTTTGCCTGCTTTGAAATCCCTCCAGAATAACTGAATTACAACAGAAATATCTGGTACAAAATGTAGGTCTATGACTTTCCCCCTGAAGTTTATGTTTATTTCAGCATCCTATGGAATCCTAGGGTTTGGAGTTTAGGGAGGGACATAGGTCTATGTAGGTCTATGACATCATCACTTTTCTTCTTGTGTATGATTTTTTAACATCTTTTACATAATGAAGAAGCCGGTAGATCTTTGAAAGCTTGCATGATGTGTTTTCTACATTTTGGTTGGCCAAGAAGATTACCACTCTTTTGTGGATTTTGGATTTTGTTGTATTTTGATATCACACAACACACTGATATTTGAGTAAAGGGAGAGAATTTAGCTGTATGCTATTTTTCTTGTGAGTCTTCTCCTTATCAAGCATTTTATATTGCTAGCCAAGATATTTCTGCCATGGTTTACTGTTCCTGTTTTTCAAAATATATATATTTTTTCTTTGCCTTAACTCTGCATTGGGTATTTAGATTTCCTCAGCTGGTTACTTTTGTTCTATACTCATCGGCACTAATACCTTAGGGTCTGTTTTGCCACTTGTCCTTCTGTTGGCGTGATACCAGCTTCACCTTTGGGTAGAAAATGCTGACTCTAACCTGATAAATCCACTGTAAAGTCCCTACGGGTGCCTCTGTCAGCAGACTTCACTGATTTCAGGGTTCCTTCTAGCTATGGAATTGCTTTCTGCCTTTAGTCCTCAGTAATGTAAATGCTTTCCTTCAGGCACGCTAACCTTTCCAATTCTTTCTGGAGCAGATATCGCTTCTAGGAAGAGAGATCTTTTTTATTATTATTATTATTTTTTTTAAAATGCATAACACTCAGGACTGAATCAAGCCTTTTGCCTCCCATTAAATATGCCATTTTTGACATGGCAATGCTAATATGGGACAACAGTTGATTAAAAGTAAAATACAGAAAGAGAAGCAGAGTGAAACACTGTCAGTTCAGAGATATCAGCCTGAATAATGGAAGAGGATTTGGTTCATTGTAACATAATTCTAGTTCTGTCATTGTGCCAGGAAACTTTATGAAGTTTGTGTGTAGCGGGTGCAGGCTCAAGGTAAATATTGCATGGAACCTAGAATTGCAGTTAGATTAATTTATAATTATATAAATAATTACATAATTATTATTTTAAAAAAAACAAAACTCTGAGCAGCTTGTGACCATATGGTAAGACATTTCATAATGTATCTATTTTATGACACTTTTGTGATCCTAATTTTTAATTTATGGACCACATACCAATAGCTGCTCCCATACTAATAGTTTGACAGAGCCCATGAAAGATCTCAGTATAGTGGTGGGGAACATACAGCACTAGCATTACCAATTTAGGGTTGTCCCTTGCGGAGAGGTTTCTGAGCCAAAGCCTGAGACAGGGGGATGGCTCCTGGTAATGCCATTAAATGTTATGCATTTAAGTACCATTCACAGATGATCAAAGCTTATCATTCACAGAATAGGCAAAAGAGAAAAAAACATATTTTCCTCTTTTGGAATTAGGACAGAAATCTTACCTAAGGGCTGTTTCCAGATCAAGGTGAAGTTAGGGGATTATTTCTTCTCACTTATTTAGGGAGATGGGAATAAGAATAATTAATCTAATGTACTTTATTCTTGCCAGAAAGTGGATGCAGACGGAGTAGAGGGTAAGCCCTAGTGCTTCGAGGAAAAGGAAGCAAATCAAATCATAGACTCCCAGAGAATCTTTGGAAGTTGCAGCAATGAATCAGTCCTTAGAAACTAGAGCAAGTTGTTGCTCTACCAGCTGAACTGGAGATTTTACACATAGCCCTTTCTTCTTGCCTGCGGCTGAGTCCAGCAAAATGGGAGAATTTTCACCCTTGTCTCCTGCCTGGAGCTGACCCATGAAAACTGGAGGCTGAGGGTAATCTGTTAATCCTATTCCAGGTGTTCTTGGACATCAGTTCCCATTAATTTCATCCAATGGTAAGGAGGATGGAAGATGGAGTTCATGACATAGGCCATTTCCTCACGAGACAGTTATAGCGCTATTATTCCACTTTCAACATCCTATGGAATCCTGGTGTTTGAAGTTTCGGGAGGGGCCACTTGGCTCCTCCCGAAACTGCAAACCCCGGGATTCCATAGGAAGTTGAAAGTGGAATAATAGTGCTATAATGGTTTCGTGCAGAAATGGCCATATAGGAGGCCACGTTTCCCACTCTGTCTCAGTACATGGCTGTTGGCAGGCTATATATTGCTTTATGGCCTGATTGAAGTGGAGTTTGCTTCTGTATGTGCATATGTGAAGTCATGCTGTAATTATCCCCCCTTCACTAAATAAAAGAATGCTAGAATCTTTTATATTTTATACACGAGGAAGCTTTGGTCCTCATAGAGAATTAGTTCCCATGGGAACAGCATCTGATCTTGTTTTCTCCTTTGGAAAACATCAGTTACCTTAATGCTCTGATACTTAATCCCAGAGTTCAATTACAGTTCAGAACTATCTGGTCCCAACATATTCAAAGATTTTTAGTTGAAGTGAAGAAATTTTCTGGTCGTGGCATTTTTTTTTCATTTTTTTTTTTTTTTTTGCCATAGTCAGTATTATGGTTTCTGGAAATTCAACTAGAACTCAGGAACAAATCCAAGAGGTCAAGCTTAAAATTTAAAAATGTTTGTCTTCTTTCTGAGAGTTCAAATGTTCTGATTTTTTATACTTTACCCACCCCATTGTTGGCTTGGAACTTGCTTAGACCCGGCTGATTCAGATGACAAGAAAGAAACAGGGCTTATTGTCGTCAACATATTGATGGCATGTCATTCCAAATCTCTTGATGATCTCATTCAGGGGTTCATATAACTGTTAAACAAAATGGATCCATGGAGAAATTCACAAGTCGTATGGCACAGAGTTGAGCAATGCCCCCCAGAAAATCAACCAACAGATAGGGAAAGAATCAATGTAGCATCATGCCTCCTACACACAACCTTGCAGAGTTTTTAAATTTTTTATTAAAAGTTTTCAAATACACTAAAATTCTTCAAACACATAGAGAAGAAAAGAAAAAAAAGAAAGGGAAAGGGGAAAAAAGAAAAGATGAAATAATAATAATAATAATAATAATAATAATAATAATAGAAAAGATGATTTCCTTTCTTTCTTTCAATAGCATATAACATTCAAATTATTTCAAGACTCTCTAAATCAAAACCAACGGACTTTCCATCCTCTGTTATATGATTTCTCCATTGCCAAAAATATTTTCCTTCTTTCCACAGTTGATATATTTAGCAATAAAATATCAATAAATATCTTTCTATAATCCTATCAGATATCTAATCCATTACATCATATTGCATCATGATAAGTAGCGTTCTGTCTTCTCACTTTTGATAATAACTTACTGACCAAATTACATAATATTCCAGTATTTCTGTCAATTTAATCATATGAAGTTCTTTTTCAAGATCATGCCAACATCCCAATCTTGTTGTCTTATATCTCTAACCAAAGCTTATCACCTTATTTCAACCACATTTTTTTTGTTCTATTTCATTTTAAATTTAACTGTTGCTTTCTTATTTCTCCATCCTAGCCATGACCTTCCTCTCTCCTGTTTCCTCAGATTCTCTTCTTTATGTCTTCTTATTATTTCCAGCTCCTTGAAATTTTCTGTTGTAAAAGAATTATCTTGAAGTAGAGTACTTTCCTTTATCATCTTACTCTTCCTCCATTCCTGAATCTTACAGGTGAATCCTTATAAATACGGTTTTCTGTCAGTATATACTCCTTGAACATCAATTTCAGATTAGTCCCCTCCTGCTCCCCTGCCCTATACTGTAATTACCATTTTACAGTGGGAGTTTACTTGATACCTCTTCTCAGTTTTATAGGCTAATCACTCCATTGAAACAACTTGAATTTGTTTATCCGTGCGTTTTTCACTATTCATCATTTCCAGTTTAGCCCCATATATCTCTACCTTGCATTCCAGCTCCCAATGGTTCTATATTAAAACTAGCCATTTTCTGCCTCAGATCTGGTGTTAGAGAAATGTTATATCTGGAAGATAACTAAGTTACATCTGTTAAGTTAGAAGGATAGCTATTAATTTATTAATTAATTTATTTTTGTATCTTGCCCTTCTTTCGACATAGGGACCCAAGGCAGCCTGCAACAACAAGATACAATTTAAAAGCTGACAAAAAAATTTAAAAAAAAAATTAAATAACTTATATCAAATCACAAGTAATTTTAAAAAGATAAGATCACTTTAAAACATAAAGACACAGCACTTTCATCGTTTAAAATACCCTTCTGCAAATCCAGTTAATCATCCAAAACCTGTTTCAATAAGGATCTTTATCTGCCAGCAGAAGGAGAGTAGAGTGGGCCCACTCAGCTTCCTTTGTTAGCAGGGGATGGGGGAGAATTTCACTGCCTAGGAGCAACTACCAAGAAGGACCTCTCCCATGTCCTCACCAGATGAGCCTGTGACAATAGTATTATCAAGAGAAAACCCGCTCTCAAAGATCTTAGGACTCAGGCAGGTTTGAATAGAGAGATACAGTCATACGGGGGGATAGTCCAGACCTAAGGAATATAAGTGATTACTAGCACTTTGATTTATGTCTGTGAATAAATTGGTAGCCAGTGAACTTGAGTAATGGAGTTATAATTTGCTTGTAACCACACCGGGACAGTGGTGTGGCCATAGAATTTTGATCTGTTGAAATTTCTGGACAGTTTCCAAAAGAGGTCTCTCACAGATAAGAATTACAGTAATCCAAGTGGGATATAATAATCAAATAGGCCAGTTGTATGTAGTTTAACTGTTCGTCTGTCATATTGTGTGCCTTGTTTTGTGCATGCTTTATTTCCCAGAAACAACCTGTCAGTGATAGCTAATGGCTTCCATTGTCAGTGGGAATGGCTTCTGTGTCAATAGGACGGTGAATCCATTTTGGGTTTCAGTCCAGACTTTTTAAGGAGCTCCCATTTTTGCTCTTTGGGGATACCACACGTCCTCTGAGCCTCACAAATGTGCAGATGCTTACATTGAGGTGTGTGTTTTTTTTTCAAAATAAGTTTGGAGAGGTGTGAAAATACTATTTTTGTCAACAGTGCTGAGTCCAACACAATTTTTCCATCTTTAATAGTCGGGTAAAAGCTACTGTAGAGTTTAGATGGCAGTCTGCATGGGTATTTCCTGAATGGAGAAGGTAAGGATTGTATAGAAGGCTTCCCACTGAATCAAAAGAAATATTCCTAAATTTCAAGGGAATCAAAACCCTATTTATTTCTTTTGAAATTCCTTCAGTAGAGACCTCCAAATTCACCTTGAAGTGTCACTTTAGGCATAGAAAAGGGTGTTAACTATAGCTAATAGTTCATTCCTCAGGCTTGGCAGAAGTCTTGTTCTCAAAGTGGAAATAGGTACTTATAATTCTGACCTGAGAGGAAACCCTCAGACTCGACGAGGAGCTTGTAAAGATGTAACAGGACAGTATGTCTCTTCAGCCTCATAGTTCCATGCCTACACAGCCAGAGAAATTCAGCTCATGTCAGCTGCATGGCTGAACTCATTTGGGGCATCTTAGATGTTATTATTCTTGACACATTTTAACCTCTGCTTCCTAGCAGCATCACAGAAAGCATTCCAAAGCCATTACGAGAAGCTGAAGTCTTTGCCGATAACAACAATTATGTTGATTTTCATAATGAGTACAAAGCACATGAACAAGAATGTTCATCTATAGTATTTTTTTTTAAAAAGGAGGATGATGTTTTATTCATTTAGCTACATTATGTGCCCTCCACTCACAAGTATTTCTTCGTGACAAATTTGTGGATTTAGCAACTTTGAGTTCTCAGTCATATAATTTCCACAGGAGGGAAGCTGTTAAGAACAAGCTTGCAGTCCTTGGCATTTATAAATTAGGAAATCTTCTTCCTTTTGTGATTAATAATGAATCTCTTTTTAGAACTGGGTCATTTCCCAGTGAATGCTGTACATGTGAGCTACCTAGAAACACCTACTGACAAGCTACCTTGGCAGCAGGGCCTAGAATATTCCTTGTCTTCAGACAGAAATAGATTTTGGGTTTGGGATATAAATTATTTTTGAAAGTAAGCTCAGTTCCAGGCCTTTAATCAGACATCCTCTGAAAATGCTACTACCTAACTGCAAAGGATACAAAATGCCAAAATAAAGACTGACATTTAGATACAGAATAGCCTAGAGCTGGTGCACATGCTGTTTGAAGTAGCCACTTTCTTGCAGATGTGGCAGCTTCCTCCTTCTGGGGAAAAGGATTGCCTTTGCAAGGACAACTTGCCATTTTTCATGACACCACTCAATCCCCCCTGAGAAGTTTTCCAGTGGAATATAAAATTGCCAAGTCCAGACAAATTGGACTGTTCGCTAGCTGCTCAAGAAACCTAATTTTACCCTGTGGACATTTGAGGAAGAATTTAGCTGCTACTGTTCCCCACAAAACAAAACACAAAGCATCAAGAATCCAGAGCGTCAGTTGTCATTTTCATGCACTCCCTGAGGTGGTGATTTTGCCATGTCTTAAGAAACAGAGGACAGTAAACATGGAGAAACAGAAACAAAATAGTTGTAATTGAACAACATCAGTACTGAACATAAATACTTCTATTATTATTATTATTATTATCATCATCATCATCATCATCATCAACAACAACAACAACAATAATAGTAATATAATACTATTATTACTTTGTTAGAGTTGCTGTGTGCCTTCAAGCCATTTCTGACTTATGGGGACCCTAAGGTGACCCTATTATGAGGTTTTGTGTATTACTAATAGTAAACAACAATAATATTTTTCAAGTAATACTACACAGGAAACATTTATTTTCTCCAACATCGAAAGGAGACTCTCTATGGATGCATGAAACTCCCTTTGTTTTCAGAATGCTTTGGATTTCAGCTCCCAGAATTCTTTCACCATGGCCCACGCTGGCTTATATTTCTGGAGAATAGAGTCCAAAGTGATGGAAATACCATAAGTTGAGAACCACTGTTACCTCAAAACGTGGGTGGCTCAGGGGCCCACCTGCAATGCCACTATCTCCATGCAAAAGTGGGGAATTATTACCCTGTGTGTGGGGTAGCCTAGGAAGATCTTTCTACCAATGTTTACAGGGTCTCTGCAGGGAGAAACCAGCCAAAGACTCAAAAGTAGACTAAAATATCTTTTTATTGAGGAAGATTCAGTCACACATACACAAGATCCAAACAGTCACACACTCATACAGTGGCGGAGCTTGGAGTGTGTGGAGAGGTGGGTGGGGGGCTACTGTGTGAGGGGCATGGCTGTGGCACAAGGGGACATGGCCAGGGCATGCAGGGGTGTGGCTATGGGCTGGAACGCCCCAAAAACATTGCTGCCCAGGGTGAGTGCCCCCCCTGCCCCCACGTCCCTATGCAACTGCACTCATACAAGGCTAACCAAAGGAAAAGGGATGAAAGTTTGTTAGAGAGGCTTCAGGAAGTGAGTGATATTTACCAGTCCAGAAGGGCAGCAAAGAAGCAGCAATGTGGCTTAGATTTGTGTCTAAGGACAGTACAATTGGGAATCAGAATAACAGAGTGATGTTCAGCAACCAATTTATTGTGAGCTAGCTGTTCAAAACTGGGTGTTTTTGTATACAATTTCTGTCTGGAGGGCATGAGTGTGAATGGCTCTCTGGCCAAGTAAACAATGAAGTTTGCTGAGTGGACAATGAGGTCCAGAATGTGCTGATGGTTTTAGCATTAGGTGATAAGGGGGTTAATGGTTGTCCGATAGCTCAGTGTTCATAGACAAGTCTGAGGATAATGGGATAGATTGCAGGTCGAAAGGAAGAGGGTTGAGAGAATCAACAGTCTGGTGGGAATCTCCCAGCCACTGTTGTTTAAGAAAGCAGAGTTGTTAAGGCTAGCAGCAGCCTCTGGAGTGCCTGGTGATTTCCTGACTATGACCTCACTACACCTAGGAGGTATTTTTCTGGTCTAATTTCATAACATGTGTGTTTGGCCAGCTTTCCTCTTGGCCAGCCTGGCTATACAACCATAGCAGGGTATTTTTCTATTTTATATCAATTCTGATGGATACCAGTTAAACCATATCAAAGCACAGGGGCACACAGCTGCTAACACTACTAAGTTAGAGCATTCCTCCATCTAGCTCAGCATGATCCTTCTCTAACTTGCAGAAGCTCACCAAATATTTCAGAACTGAATCTTTTTCACAGTATGGCAAGTACACAGCCAATGACTCATATGAACCCCAGATCTACACCTCTGTCCACCCCCAACTGTCAGTAGTATCATCTATCTTTTCCTTCTAAGGACATCCTTCAACTCTTGTGCATGTAAAGCAGCAGCCTCCCACTTGAGGAATCATAGAATCTTAAGGCTGAAAGATTCCACCATCCAGCCCCCTGCCAGATAGGAATTCACAACTAAAGCAGTCCTGAAAATGCTCATCCAACCTCTTTTTAAAGATGTCCAAAGAAGGAAGTTCCACCTCCCTCCAGAGCAGACTGTTCTACTGCTGAACAGCTGTTAAAGAAGTCCCTTCTGGTGCTCTGGTCAAATCTCTTGTTATTTGAAACTATTGGTCAATATTCTCGCTTCTGGAGCAGCAGAAAACACTCTATCTTCTACATGACATCCCTTCAGATAGTTAAAGATTGCTATCGTGTTTCCTCTCTTTTCTTTAAGCTGAACATACTCAATTTCCAAAGCTATCAATCATAAGCCGTCAAACATTTGGTTTCCAGACCTTTGTTCATCTTGATTACCTTTCACTAGATGCATTCCAGCTTGTCAATACCCTTCTTGAATTGTGGTCAATACTGGACATGGTACTCTGGGAGAGGTGTGGCCAAAGCAGAACAGAGTGGCACTACTCCTTCCTTTGGTCTTGAGACTATACTCCTATTGATTCAGTGTAGAACTGGCTGCTGCATCACATTGTTGGCTCTTGTTTAGCTTGTGGTCTGCTAAGACTCCTAGATCTTTTTCATGAGTACTTCTGTATTTGTGCAGTATTTTTTTTCTTCCTAGATGTCTTGGTTGAAATTCATTTTGTTAGTTTTGGACCAGCTCTCTCAGGATCATTTTGAATTCTGATCCTGTCTTCTGGCGTTTTCATTATCATCCTTCCAGCTTGGTGTCATCTGCAAGTTTCATAAGCATGCCTTCTATTCCATCATCTAAGTAATTGTTAAAGCTGTACAACAATACTGGGTCCAAGAGAGAAACTGAAGCACCCACTTGCCACTTCTCTCCAGATTTCACAATTGTATACACTCTCATGTAGGAACGGACAAACCTGTGGTTGCTTTCTATACTGTTAACTTTCTTTCAAGAACAAGTTTGCTCCATCTCATTTCTGTATCAGTTTATGAATGCCTTACTCAAAATCTTGATAATAGGAGACACTAAGTCCCAGGATGAAGGAAAAAAACCTATCCCTCAAATTAGAAGGTTGTGCCTAGAAATTACTCCAATATATTTTGCCTAAGAAATATCTATATGATCTTCTTCAAGGGCTTTTTAAAAAGAAAAGGAACAATATGCATACATTGTAAGTTTAACCAAGACACAAACTTGTATGTGAATATTTTCCACTTTCAGTGAGAGTTAGGAGCGCAGGATCCTCATGAAAGTGAACAAATCATGAATAAGATTTTAAAAGCCCATTTGCCTCCTAGGACTAAACAGCTGCCAGCAGTAGTGGTGGTGGCCAATCCAGCTCCTCACCCCCTTCTCCTCCTTCCCTGCTCTCCCTGTCTCTCATCCTCCCACAGCACCTCCTCTAGCTTCTCTTACTTCACACCCTGTGATCCACCTCTAAGCCCATTTCCCACCTTCTTCTGTCTCCTCTTCCAAAAGCACCTCCTATGCTTTCTCTTACTTTGCAACGCATGAACCACCTCTAAGCCCCACTTCCCATCTTTTCCCTTCTTCATCATCCCACAGCACCTGTTTTGTCTTCTCTTTCATACCCTGCAAGAGGGAGAGGGAAAGGAAAAGGGAAAGGGAAAGGAAGGAGCTAAATTGATGAGTAATCAAATTTGTGAAAGGGAAACTCATGAAAATAAAGAGCCAACTGTATGTGATTTATGTTGAATTATACAAAAAAGGGAATCTATGACACTTGATCATCTCTTTCCTTGTTGTCCCTCTGTTGCAGGTGGAAACTTTAATATTCCAACAGGCTTTGTGACTTGACTGTTTCACAAAAGAGGAGCTTTTAAAAATGTGCTGTTTTGTTTTTATCTTTTGTTTTCTAACGGATATATTTTAAAAAGTTTTTAACTCACCAAACAGTTTAATTGCATTTCACACATAATCTTTTGCATTTTTCATCTATATGTGTTTTACTTGCATTTCTGCCTTGAGTCCCATCTGTGAAGAAAAATCAGAGTATAAAGAAACCAATACTATGCTACTATGAGAATTGATATAGTATGCCAAATAAAATGTGTACATATGGGAAACTCTTTATATTTACGAAACAATTGAAAAGTGACCTGTAGGAATTTTACAAAGAGGTATGTATCTTCAAATCTTCCCAAGGCCAGCTGATACTGTCCAAAGAAGGAGGTGAAACATTATAATCTTACAGATTTTTTTTCCTTTTATATATCAAGCTATAGTAGATAGCAGCAGAGAAACCACACAGTACAGGTTGGTGGCAACTGAAAAGTATACGTATGAAAAAAGAGCAGTACTTGGAAATATTATTTTTGGACTATATTCTTCAGAATCCTCAGCCAGCTTGGCCACTGGATGCAGGTTATGGGAGCTGGAGTCTAAAATGCAACCTTTCCAAACTCTGGAAAAGATATTAACCAAGAATCTCAACATTAGAAAATAAATGCATAGATCTTCAACATGGATATATATATATATAGAGAGAGAGACCATTTTGAGTATGCATCTATATAACTCATATATGAGGATAGATACCCATTTAAATGAATAGGGCTTGTGTATGAAGAGTGTATAATATGAGGAATTGTGATTCTAGCTGGTGACTGAGGCCCTTTTTGCACGGCATTTGCCATGCGAAAGGGCGCCTGGAGCATCGCGTGATTGTGAGGAGCGATTTGCACGATGCACTCACAATCGCACGACGCTCCAGCGTAGGGCAGGCACCGCTTGTGCACTTTTTCATTTTCGGCTTTCAGCTGAAAATGGTGCACGATCGCACATTGCTCCAGGGCCCCACGTGCACTTGCTGTGCGTGCGGAGCCTCCAGAGCCACGGTGGTCACGCTTCCTTCACTGGAGGCAGCTTGCCTGATCCCTACACCCCAGCACCGAAAAAAGGTAAGCTGTGGAAAGGGTCTGAGATTTCTTCAGAGCTGAGCAGTGTGAGCATAAAGAATAAGGGTGCGCTTTTCAGATACATTCCTGAAAACATCCTTTCTGTGGCTTTCTCTGTTACATCATGGCTCCAAGCCAAGTAAGGAGAGGCTGCTGGATAACTAAGGAGAATTGCTGGCTTGTGCAAAGGCAGACCTGAGTGTTCAATAGGTCTGACAACTATGTGCGGCACATATTATGTTCTCCTCTTCTAACAGAATCTGAATTCATTGGGGAACCTCTTTGCAGGAAGTGCAGATGCCAGCCTTAACAGGCCAGTCAATAGATGCAGACAGAGGATGGCAGGGTCTGTAAGATTATTCTTCAAAAGCAGTTACAGTGTAATGGGAGAGAACTTTATAATCTCTCAGTGTACATGTTGGATGCTAAACCTAGGGAGAAGGGAGACACAAACTGTAGAGTAATTGAAACCCTAAGGAGAGTGCAATTCAGTCTGTTATTGAAGATCCTGCCATTACAGGAAAATCCATGGAAATCAAATAGGGACGAAAAACACAGTTAATTGGCTGGTTTTATTTTTGTGCTCCAAAAGTGAAATTAAACATTTGGTAAATTGAAGCTTGCTAAATTTTAGGATAAACCACTGGCTCAGGTTTCCAGGAGGTAGAAAAGTGCTCTCTTATTTTTATCTTTCTTACCTAGAGAGAACATTGGATTGGGTTAAGATTATATTATATTTTTAAAGGCAATCACAAGTAGATGGCACTGCCGCCCCCAGTCTGGCTTTATTTCTATCAAACTATGTGAAGGGATCTTATAACACCTTTGAGACTGACAGCAAGAAGGTGGTAGCGTAAGCTTTCATAGACTTCTTGCTCTCAGTTTGTCTCAAATGTGCTGCAAGACCCCTTTGAATACTGATTCAGACTAACATGGCTATGTCTTTGAATGTATATGATATATGAGCTACTTTAAGGATTCAGAAAAGCAAATGTAATCATTTAGACATAAGAACATTCCAAAATCCACATTGGAATCAATATCCTGAACATAGCAAGTCAAATGTCACAAAAAAAGTCCAAGCCATTGAGTTCTCAAGATCTCTCAATCAGCCAAAATGTTAGAGGAAAGTGTGTGAGAATACAGAAAATAAGAATGAAAATGGATGATTTGAGGTTGGAGCTGTGATATCTGGATGGTCAAAATATTACAATGAAATGTGAGCTTAGGCTCTAGCAGGCAGCAGCCTTTTATTCAGATAGGACTTTGGCTTCCAAGCTGGACTGTCCTGGGAAGGAGGGATATAAATCTTCATAAATTACATTCTCACAGGCAAGATTGAATGTTTTTGCCATAGTCAGCAAAAACTATGCAATTTTCCAAGACCATATGTCATTTGGGACTTAGGCCATTTCCTGCCTACACTGTTATAGTGCTATTATTCCACTTTCAACATCCTGTGGAATCCTGGGGTTTCAAGTTTATGGAGGGAGATTTAGAATGCTCAGCCACAGAGCTCTTTGACCACAGTAAACTGCAAACTCCAGAATTCCACAGGATGATGAAAGTGGAGTAATAGCACTATAACGGTGTGGGGAGGAAGTTACCTGAGTCTATAAAAGAAAAAAAAAAACCTCAGAAAAGAACACAGAAAACAACAACACAGAAAATACTATTTCCTTTGCAGAAAATGCTGCTTTCTAAACAATAAATATTATTTTCTGCACCAAAAATGCTAATACTGTTTTGCTAATGCTAATGGTTCACCAAAAAAAAAAAAAAGTACATTTTTCATGCAGAATAAGACCTGAAGGGTGAAGGGTCTTGCCCATCTAGGATTTTCCTCATCTTGGTTTCCTGACACTTGGAAAAAACTGTTTCACTCAGTATTTTTTTTTTTTAATATTCTTTTTATCTCTAGCTGGAGGAAGACATTGTCTGTTTGGCTGGTCTTTTCTTTGTTTGGATGCATTTTAATTGTGTTTAAAAAATGACTTTATGTTTTATTATATTATAAAGTCATCATTGTATTTTTTTCCCCCATAGTTAGCCATCGTAAGTTCATTTTTTGGCAGAAAAGGAGGGGTAAATATTTCAGTAAATATCAAGTGATGTGAATGCTTCAAATTTCACCTGAAAAAGCCTCAAGAAGTTATGAGATGGAGCAAAATGAAAAAGAAGGAAATATTCCCCCAGTGTTTAAAATACAGAGGCCAGAAAGGATCTTGTCATCATTACTGTCACATAGAAATGCCTATAGAGGTATTAAAAGAAGTGTTCAATATCTTGACAGGAACAATGTACTTAAGACTGTCTTTACTGAAATAAGACCTATGATTTCCCCAGATGGCCCTAATTCATTACTTTTTTTTTTTAATTGAAAATAGGCTAAGCTTTAATCTCACTAGGAAAACTGGGCTGTTGATTACATTACTTTTAGTTGTTGTCAATTGCTTTCACTAACTAGAATTATCCTAGTAAATTAAAAATTATTAAATGGAGAAGAAAGCAATCTAGAATGATATTTGTCAGTGATGTATAAATTATGCGTAGGGGGAAGAATCACAGATACATCACATTTCACTAGCCTAAAGCACTATCAAGATAAAGTTGAGCATATTTGTCTGATTGATTTCAATAAAGTGTTATGCTTAATTCCTTTCCATTAAAAGATTGGTGACTTGGGCTGGTTCAATATGCCCTTGGGTCTGTTTGATGTCACACAGCATGCATTTAATCTTCAGTATGAATGTCCACTACACACGTAATTTAGGATATATGTGTCAGTTCCATTTATGATAGATTTTTCATTGCTTTTTTAGTTTGCATTCTCAGTAATAGGTTTCAAGTGAAACACTGAAAAGTAATGGGTCTCCACTGAAAAACCCACAAAACCGATTTATTTTTGTCATCACAATAGTATCTACACTACTTAATTCTAGCAGTTTGATAGCATTTTAAATGTCATTGCTGATTTTTGCAGAAAATAACAATGTGGGATTTTTTTTCCTCCCTGAATAATATGTCCTGATTTGCAAATAGCTTTTGAAAACTGCATGATTTTCAAAGGCTTCCTTGTAGCAGGAAGAAAATTGCTGAAATTACTTATTGTTACCTTTGGGAAGTAACTTAGTGAAGAATTACATCCTTATTGGTGAGACACTTAAGATTTTTTATTAAAGTCCACTATCCCTACAGCACTTGAGGTTTAGAACAGAATTATTAAATATTGTACCAAATTCCTAGTTCAAGGATTCTGCTACGTGAAACCATGGCAGCTGAAGTGATATCAAACTGCTGTAGCTATGTAGTGCAGATAACCTCTATGTCAGTCCTGGTTAATACTTGAATGGGAAACTGCCTATGAATATCAGGTTCTCTAGGTTGTATTTCAGAGGAAATCACTTCTGAGTATTTGTTACCTAAGTAAATCATGTAGAATGCATGGGGTCACCATAAGTCAACAGGCAACTTGAGTACACATACACACAGAGGTATTCTGTCTGCTGAGAATTCCCCAATCTACCAATCAGTCTCAGCTGCAGAAAGAAAAGAATCACTGTTGGCAGAATGGAAACAATAAGTTCAAAAGATACAGTAGTTTACATACTCACTGGAGTGTAAATCCACTGAATTTGGTGGGAATTACTTGTGAGTAAAAATGCTTATTTATGATTTCTGGTACAGGACGGATATTGCAAAGAAATACCAGTGGGTCTGATTGTCATGTGGCATTTAAATAGAAAAGGACAGATACATTTGTAAAAGTTGCTAAAAGGCTTTGTTTTCACGTGGCAAACACAGAGACCATTATGTGAAGTCAGTTTCTCAATATAAATTCTCAGCTTGGAGGCTTACACATCATGTTTATCTGAGGACATTTGACTCCCAAAAGGGGGGAAGGGAGAAGCTTTCTCGTTAGAACGTGGATTCTAATCCACGTTCTAATGATGGTCAAAGAACATGTGCTCCATGCAGAAGGCCCAGGGGTCGTTGTTTTGCTCTGCAAGCCCCAAGAGTATCTCAAACAGTAATGCTGCCTAACACCACTGCCTGAAACCTTGGGGAATCTACTGACTTGCCTAACAGACTTTTGTTAGCCAAAGGAATCAAGACCCATGTCTTAATATAAATTACAGTGGGCCCTCTTCCGCCATGGTCTCTGGATGTGGGAGTTTGAGCATCTGCGTCACGTCCTGTAGCTAAAATGGTGGTGATGTACGCATGGACACACTGAAGTGTCCACGGGTATGTTGCCACCATTCAATATACTATGATGTGAGCAGTTGCAAATTTTGCTGTTTGTGGGGGTTCCTGGAATGGAACCTCAACATGTATGGGGAGTGTGTAAATAGCAGAATTTTCTAGACATCATACCTCTTTGAGGTTACAGGCACTGAGATTTGTTAGAAGGATGGCAGAAAAATGACTTTGTTTCTTCTTCTTATATAAAAATGTTGCCATTTTTCCCCAAATAAATTCAGTGGGAAAAAACCTGATGTTTTTCAAAAGCACTCTCAGATTTGAAAAAAAAAATATGGAAACTGACAGATTTATCCACCAAGCAAAGGGCTTATCTCTTAAAAGATTTGACCTGGAATCCCTGTGAACTCAACCATATTTGTGGTGCTGAATTTAGTTTGCCTTTTATTTCCCAAGATACCTTTAACAGTTACACAACAGGCAGGGAGAATATCATCCATTTCATATTGGGTATGGCTGCACCTCTTGAATTAGGCTGGTGCAAATGTGGAGAAAGTTGTTTCAGTTTGTTTTTTGAAAATTTTCCAAAATTTTCTAATTCCTTCATACATTTACTGGAAAGGACTTTAGAATATCTGAATATGGTAGGAAGCCAGAGCAACAGAGTTATCTACCCCTAGTTTGTAAGTATAACATCACTATAGTGTCACTAAGTTAAAAGTGTATGTGTGTTTGTGTGTGTGTGCGCATATATATATATATATATATATATATATATATATTAAAAGTAAAATTATATGTGTCGTGATAATGATGATATTTATTACTTTCCTGACTTTCACCCATAATTCGGACTACTTTAGGCTTTGATAAGACAGGAAGGAACCCCCACAAATTAAATGTAGCCCATTTAAATTCCTTTCACCCAGTAATATGGAACTGAGAATGAAAGATGCCTCAGTCATAAAGTATTACATCTGTTGTAGGGAAATTTTGCACAAAACTCAGTTTTGAAAATGTGCAAAATCTCTGATACTGACAAAAATTCAAATTTAATATGTTAGAGCAAGAAGAATTTGGGGGCAGGTTATTAATTTTTTTTTCTGTCACTGCCTGAAGACAAACCAAATCAGGATTTGGTTTGTCTTCATGCAGTATATTCCTAGTTTAGCTTGATGTAAGGTTGTTTTTTTGGTTTTTTTTTAAAGATTGCCTATTTTGTTTGTTCTGTGGTGGCTGATATTCAAAACATGATATTATTCAGCAGTGTTGTCCGCATTACGTGATGAGCATGCATGTGCAAATTCAGCAACAGGCAAGGGATTTTGAAGGGAGAGATGTAGTCTGAGAGACAATTGATTTGTGACAAGAGTAATGAAAGGATTACTTGAACCATCTCTGGAACCCATTATCATTGTACATTTAAATTTAATGGCGCATGAATGCCTGACACACAGACACAAGCACTTCACACTTGAACCACACAGAAGTAGTTATGTGCTCTGTCTGGAGCATACTTTAATAAAGCCGCTCTTCCTAAATAAACTGTAACTCATTTTATATTTAATATGATTTCTGCTGCCTTTTGATTAGCTAGAAGCCTGACAAGGTGTCAGTATAAAGAGTGGCTTGTCCTATTTGTCACAATGCTAGGACATTATGCGAGTGGTACATTATAAGGAAACATGAGGGAAGTATTTTTGGATGTGAGTTTTTAAGAAGCCCTCCTTCCCCAAGCAGCAACAACAATTTAAGGAAGGAAGGAGGAAAAAAGGAAGGAAAAGCAGGGTCATAGAAATGACAGGGGAATGAAAAATGAAGGGACAAAATGAAATGAAGGGAATCAACAAAACCAAGGGTTTATACATTCTGTTTTGCTCCCTGGAGGGGTGTGTGTTAATTGCTTTTGGGCAGATTAAACAAAAGGGGTCTAGAGTGGATTGATTGTTCCAATGTCTTGGCTGAATAATGTGACTGGGTGAGGTTTTGGTAGGAAATGCACACAGCAAGGGTGCTTGCCTGCTGCATCAGGGCTTGACTGTTGTTTTCGTTGAGACAATTAGCTTTCCCAGCTAATCCACAATAAACTTATGATCTGGCCATGCTGAGGATACCTTTGACCTGCTTTCCAACCAGTGTCCCTTCTCTACGTGGCCTTTCAGCCATAAGTGTGTATAATTTATATGTTATGCCAATTAAACATATCTGTCAATTAATATATTTTGCCAATCAAATCATATCAAAGTGTGGGGGTGTACAGCCTGGTAACAGGGTTCCACAGAACTTTGGCTTGCCATAATGCTAGAATATACGCTGTGTGTGTATAACTTGAGGTTTCTCTCTACATGTTCAGCCAAATGTGTTCGGAACTGGAGGTGGGAAGTCTAAGATGATCCTGATTTCCGTTATCCCTTTGAGTGAGTTCTTATTTATGGATAGGTCATAATAACAGGGCCACTTTAGTCCAATGGAGGCTCAACAGAAAGCCAGCTAAAAATACTGAAAAGTGATGCTTTGCTCATGCTTCATGCTTTTCATTAGAAACAGCAACACAGGTGTTGTCTTTCCCTCATCTTGCAGAAATCAAACATTAAAACTTTCAGATTTTGAAAAATGCCTTCTCCATTTTTAGCATTTATGTGATGTTCTTTTGTCTGTTTACAAGTGACAGATTGGGAACTAATTGCTATGCAAAGATCCAACTTTTTTGTTTAATAAATGGCAGTGGGTTAAGGGGGAGTAGTGTCACTGTTATTACAGTGACATCTGACAAACTTAAAAATAATGTCAGTTGATATCTTGTGGTCTAGTAGTTTGAAATGTGTCAGGTTTACAGTGTAGATCAGAACATAAGAAAACAGGACTTGAATGAGATTTAAATTTCCAAAACCAGTCTCTCATTTGGTATACTGCTTAAGATGCCTCATCTCTTTGCATTGTATCAAATGCCACAATATTTTTATCTAATTTTCACTACAGAGTCAATGAATCACAGTTTGTCTTCTGAGATAATTTTTTTCCCCTAAACAGCTTCAACTATTATCTTTCTGGAGCCCTCCTCTGTACTGATGCTATGGCACACAGAAATGTCTTCTCAGAAGGCCATTTGGAAAGTCTGCTTTTTTTCCCCTTTGGCAAGAAAGCTTCCAGAATCACCCAGGGTTTGGGAAGTTGTTGTCCAAAAATTATTTTTTTCCAAGCTCAGTGGCCTCTTGTTCAGGATCCTGCTCCATTGGCAAGCCAAAGGCATTTTGCTGCCCACTGATATGGATCCTAAAATAGTGCTGAAATTCACTAACACAGTTACAAATGGAT
The DNA here is from genome assembly GCA_030412105.1 of Cyclura pinguis. Classification (NCBI taxonomy): domain Eukaryota; kingdom Metazoa; phylum Chordata; class Lepidosauria; order Squamata; family Iguanidae; genus Cyclura; species Cyclura pinguis. The sequence goes on along the minus strand of CM059603.1, from coordinate 80,523,465 downwards.
GGCCCAGGGTTATGCAGTTGTGACTGCTTCACATTCAAGTTTCCTATATATTCTCTGGTTTATGGGATACATAGGGACCATGAAAGTCCCCAATCTCTATTTACTGAACAGCAGCCATTGCAGTTGATGGGGGTCCATTCCTCTGTCACTCAGGAAAAAGCGGACTGACGTCTCCCCTGCCCCCGCTTGCAGGAGTAATCTTTGGTGTGAGGGGAAATTGCAACAGAGGCCCTGCTTCTAGCTGTCACACCAGAGATTGCTCATGGAAGGGGGTAGAAGCATCAGCAAGCTCCGCTATTCAGGGAGATTTGGGGATTTAGTCCGGGAGATGCTAGGTAGCTACATAGCTAAGGTGGTTATGCATTTGGAACTGTTTTGATGAATTCTGGCCAACATTCTGCATCATTCGTATGCCAGTTGCTGCATTCGTCTGTGCCTTATCCTGGTACCACCAAGGGGTGCTTCATTCCGCTATTTGTCAGGTCTTATAACATGCAGCCTCAGTGGTGCAGAACAGTGTTCATACATTTCTGTTTACCATCTATACCTAATTGCCTAGGCTCACTTATCCTCAAAAGAGTCACTGAGAAAGGTCATTTTAACATCCAATTTTACGAGTGAACTGAAGCTGAGAAATGGTGAGAGATGAATACAACAGAGTCAATTCACAGTTGTGACATAGTTTAAACCCTCACTTTTTCTTGTGTGTGTCTGTTTATTAGACAGCATCATTTTTCCAGCTAGGGTAATACTCATGATTAAGATGGGTAACTGGTTCCTTATGGGCCAGATGTTTCCCATGGAAGAATTCTGTCTTGCCTCCAGTGATTTTACAGTACGTTGACATGCTTCTATCTTAATTTCAAAGGTTGTAAAGGAAATATTCTTAACTCAGTGGTATCCTTGTTTCCTTTGTAATGTTTTGACTATGCTCAGACCAGTGTTATCAGTTGATGTGTTTGGTGCTTTAGCGCTGGCTGTTGCTGCTTTTGTAAATGTAAGTACTTTAAAAATAATTCTGTAGGTTTTTTTTTTTAAAGCAACACTTCAACCTTTTTTCTGGAGGAAACATTGGGTAACCTAAGAATTTCACTGGCCACTGATGAAGACTGTGGGTCAAAATATGTCTGGCTTATGTTTGTGTGAGGAATCTCAGAGGTGCTCAGTAGAGGTGCTAGGTGCTTTAGTGCTTTTAATGCGAGGTACTGCTGTTTTAGCGGTAAGTGTTAGTACTTTGTCATAGAGTCTGGGCATCTATGAAAGAAGCCAAAATGAGCACTCCCAGACTTTTAAGTTTAGGCAGTCTTCTTCTACGTGGATGACAGATTTGTCTATGGCTTGTTACTGTTCTGGTTCGCTTCCTCACAAATAGTCATCATGATGTTGATTTACTGTAGGACCACTTGTCTCATTCTTCTGATCATCCTTTTGATTCAATAGTGGCTGATATTTTTTCCCATAGAACAGCTCATGAGACACATGGGTCAAACGTTGTTTTGCAGAGTCTAAACATGCTAGGAAACAAGAACCAAAGTGAAGAGTTCTTCCTCATTGTGTGATTCTTCAGGCCAGCCAGCCAGTGCTCTTTAATTCTCAATAGAGTCTTGCTTACAAAAGCTGCCAGAATGCAAGACACTTGCTTTTTAATTTGTTCATAAGCTTTTATCACATCCAGCAGAAGAAAACTGAGGTCCCTGAAATTTCTGATAATGTCCCCGGAGGAGAATCCTGATTAGAAAACACTTCCATAAAGAAAACAAATAATAAAAGGTAACTTGGGGGTAATGAGGAAAAAACGGTTTTGGTATGTTTCATTTCATTTAAAAGAATGTCCCCAGCCTGGAGTCTCAGTACATTAATGGCAATTAACATGTACAACTGCTAGGCTATTAATTGAGCCAAATGGAAATTAATTCCTGAGTGCCATGCAAAACCAATCACTTACTCTGTACCTGAAAGCTAATAGGCAGCTGGTGTGGATCATGGTTCAGTAGCCTAATATGCTCTCTCTTTTCTCAAAGTGCTCAGCTACAGTTAAATAGCAGGGCTGTGGTATGCAGTTCTGCAATCTGCAAGATTGACTCCTGTTTTGGAGGCAGAGGGCTTTATAACAACATTTTTATTCATCCTTGCTGCTTCTCAATTTCATTTTCTGTTCTGCATTTCGTGTTATCTCCAACTCTTGCCCTAGATCATGCCTCTTTCGTATTGTAAGGAAAAGATAAAACAGGAAAGCTTTCCTTAATCCTAGAGACAGTCCTAGAATCTGAGGACTTGGAGAAGATAAGGATGTTTGCAATCAGTGCTAGCAAGGCATAATCTCAGAAGTGTGCAGATTGACAAATACAAAATGCACATGAGTCACCTAGGGTATGAAGAGACTGCACATATATAAAACTGGAGTGTTCTATTCAAAATGCTCATAAGATATTAAGGCCTAAATTCTTCTATAGATCTGGAAAGATGCGAGAAAACATCTGTAATACTGTTTGTCATAACATGCGATTCTAAGGCATGTAATATTTGCTGAATGTAATCAAGTTTAAATCTGGTCAGTGGAGACCACCTGGTGACCGTGTAGTGCGGGCCTAACATGAATATTGATTTTTTCCCCTTATGTTTATATTTATGGCCAATATCTTTGAATTTTGTTCATATGCATATTTTCATCTTTCACCCATATTTCTATTATGCTTCTGGCATTAGTTTGTCATATTAAAGCATTTATCTCTATTCATCTCTCTCAACATACATATTTGACAATTGTGTGCTTGGGCTGTCCCCAAGCTAGCCAGGTAACAAAAATAATTAGGTAGCAAAAGGCTAAGAGGGAAGAGAGTAGTTTTGTCACTGAGACATAGGCTGAGATCCTCTATTAGGAGGTGTTATCTCTAGAACATAATTATGACATGTTTTCTGGGGCAACTCCACCAAAACCCACCTTTTCAGTGTTGCAGTCACCTCCCCGATAACCATTTACATGGAGTTGAAGAGGAAGGGAGGATTAGTGATGCATCCAACTGTCACCTTGAGGTCCCTCAGGTCATTTTTTCCCTGTGCATGCAGCTAAAGGACAAACCTGGACATACCTCTACTGCTTCTCCCAATTTCCACTTACATCGAAATAGCTGTGTTTGGGGGCTGCCACACTGAAAAGCTGACTTTGTCCAGACAGAATTCAGAGTTCTGCAGTAACCAAAAAAGTGGCTTTATGGTGGCATAAGATGGACTTATGCCACTGTAACTCATTAACCAGATGCCAGCCATAGTTTCATATAAGGGGTGTCAAGTCTTAGTGCACACAAGATACGGTTGTTGAAATAATATATTTTAAAAATTCTTTCAGTGCTCACTTTTCTCTGCTAACTTGGAGGGATAGAACACTGTGTGATTACTTAGAAAATGTTGGATGGTCTAGTCCTTATCATTTACCACAGCATGTGTGTATATCCTGTAGTTCTTTCTTCAAGCAAGCCAGCAAAAAAGACAGAAAAAATTAAACACAAACACTCCTGAGCCTCTGCACCTATCTTTCTGGAATTTTGCTTACCTCTTGTCTAAGGATGCCCCTCAGAAATATGCTGTTTTCATGCAAATTGGCAAAAAATAATGGCTCTAGGAAGAAGTAATGAATCAACCCAGCCCCACAAATTTGATGTCTGTGCTTACAAAACAAAAACATCCTGCATCTATTCTTCTGAAAATTTCTTAATTAGAGGCTGTAAGTAAAGTAGGGGCTGTACAGTATCTCGTCTTCATAAGAATTACTTCCCCAAAACATGAATAAAATAAGAACATCTTTTACTGCACTCAAAAATTCCCAAATGATAAGACTGGGTGTGTGGTATGTCATTCACCTGAAGCTTTGAAGATTTGATCCCCTTAGAAGAATAATTACCCTTGAAAATTTCATCCAGTTCTACCAAGAAAGGAAAATATAATTGCCAGTTCTTTTGGGGTGGGGTGGGGTGGGGTGATAAAAATGTAATGACATGACATGTCATTACATGACATGACATGTAATGAAATGACATGGGGCCTTTCCACGCTACACTGTTACAGTGCTGTTATTCCACTTTCAACATCCTGTGGAATTCTGGGGTTTGTAGTTTACTGAGGCCAAAGAGCAATCTGGTTGAGAATTCTAAATACCCTTCACTAAATTGCAAACCCCAGGATTCCATAGGAAATTGAAAGTGGAATAATAGCACTATATCAGTGTAGAGTGGAAAGGCCCATGCACACAAGACTTAGTTTCCATTTTCTTGCCTGGAAGTGTGAATTGACTAACATTTGGGATTCTTTTCAAAAATTCTTCACAAAGTGATTTCCTTGCATATCTCTACATTGTCCTGTAGCAGTTGACGAAATAAACATATTGTTTTTCTTTGCTCTGATTGTGCTGTGAGGAGAACAAATCAACCTTGCTATTCTTCTTTTCAAAATGTTATACACAAAGCAAACACACAATCACAAATTTACAGGGTACTGTCATAAAGTACACTGTATAGGGGCATGAGCAATATGTATTTTTATTCTGCCTCATGATCTGTAGAAAAACAGATGAGCTCAGATGGAATTATCTAACTGAAATGGAATACCCTATTATGCATTCCCTCAGGTGATATTTACTGTAGGAGATGAATGGATATGTGAAGTGAATCCACACATAATTTTCATTTTACACTGAAATCTCTGTATCAGCGTCATTGGTGAACTAGATTTCTTCCCTCTCTTTTTAAAACTTTGTCCAGAATCTTAGACAAGGTATCTCCATGTCAAAGTCTGACAAAGCTTTTTAAATCTAGATTAATAATTAATTAATTGAAGTTACAACTTCTTACATTTATAGCAAAACTCTGAATGTTAAATATTTCAGCTTAGTAGATAGTTTTACTCCATATACATACTAGGAAAAGTTGATGATAATAATGTCTAACTTATTTATAGATTTAGACATACTATTTCCTCCAGACCAAAACCCCACAATCATTTTTTTTAAAGAATTCCATTATATGTGTCCAATTTTTAAAATGGCCCATTACCTAATATTTTCAAACACTGTCTTGTATGAAGCACATTACAGTAGCTTAGACTAGCACATGTGAGTGTGGCAAGACTTGCCTTGTCTTGAAAATGGGGCAGCAACACAAACTTTGCAAAGGCACCCTCTGACTCTGAGGAGAGGGGTGGACACACAGTTGTATACAGGAACACTCACAAACTATGAATCTTTTCCAGATGGGAAAGTGCAGCTCTCTTCTACACAAGTTGGAGACATGGAAATTCATTTGAGCAACTCGGATTCCATCAATTGCATAAAATGGAAAGTTGTGATAGGTAGCTATAATTAGTCTGTTAAAGACAATGGATCGCAAGCGGCTGGCCAACCTTTCCCAGTTTCATGTAGATCAGAAGTGGCAAATATAGGTTTCAGAAGGCTATCAAAACTTTTTTTTAAAATCTCTGGTCCATTTCTGATTTGGCCTACAGTGAATTCTGAGAACAAAAGTTGGTCCTCAGACTATCCGAAATTGTCCAGCCCTGATGTAGTTGTTAAAACAGCTTTGTGACCACAATAGCTCTAGCTTTCCTATCATTTGAGGAAAGAGAGGAACTACTGTTGTTGGCCCTATCTTTGCTACCACCTGCACATGCCGTCAATAGGCCTCTGTCCATTGCACATATGCCTGCCTACTTACATTGAGCATGGTGCACACCCCTTCATATGAGTTATCACCACCACTCATCATTTTCCTGTCCACCAAAAAAAAAAAAAAAAAAGTGCTGGTTTGATCCTTTCAGCCGTGGGTGGCAGGGTAGCATCATGCCATAAAGCTATTCTGTAACAGGCTGTAGCTGGCACTGGAGGGAAGGCAGGGGAAGATTCCACTACCGAGGAAAAGCCATACATGCAAGGAAGGAGGGGATACAATGCAGTATCAAGATGCAACATGACAGCAAGATAAACACTGGGGTTGCTGAGAAGGAAGAGGGTTACGTATGGTGCAGGGGCATCAGTTTAGTGGGAGAAATGCCACAATTAACAACTATTCACCTATTAAGGTGGCCCCATCTCTCAGGCCTAAGATTAAGGCTGGCTCTGAATGTTGAAAAGATGTAACCTTGTCCTTTTTTAATAGTAAGATTTATATGAACTCTCTGTTTGATAAATTCATAGTGGTCTTGATTGATACATGTGCCACTATGTTACTTAAATTTGTCCAATATAAGCAATTGGACGTAGCATTTTTTATGTTCTAATGCACTCTATTTTTCCCTATAATGCTTAATGCTTTTCTCCCACTGAAATTTGTGAAGATTACTAAAAATTTGTAAATGGTGCTTCTACTGAATCAAACAGTATCCTTCCGTAAGGATATTTAAATTAATTTGAATAGAATATTCAAAGTAGAAGACCTAGATGTGACTTTCTATTCGTTTGAAGGCCAAACAATATGCTGACAGTGGGAAAATAAGCAGTTTCTAAACAAATAATGAAACCTTTGTTTTAAGGCAAATTGACTGGCTAAAAAATATGTTCATGATATTTCTTTCCCTTTTCCTTTATAAGGATCTTGAAAGCTTCATCATGATTTTACCTGAACAAAAGCCTGTCTTATGAAAGAACCATTGTTAAACATGGTTCAACAGTGGCAAGCTGGAGTACAAAGAGGCTTAAGAGTTATCATAATATTTAAAAAGAAAATACAAAAAATAAGAAGCACTGTTCAGAACAGACACAGGATAGTACTACTACCTTTGTTCTGAAACGTTTATATGTTTAATTAAGTACATACAGTGAGAATCGGCATGGTGTAGTAGTTTGAGTGTTGGACCAGGGCACTAGAAGACCAGGGTTTGAATCCCCAGTCAGTCATGGAAGACTATTGGGTGACTATGGGGAAGCCACACTCTCTCAGCCACAGGGGGAAAAATAGTACCCCCCCCCCTTTGAACAGATTTTACCAAGAAAATCCTGTGACAGGCTTTGCCTATGGGTTGCCATAAATCAGAAATGACTTGAAGGCACACAATAACAACAACAACAACAGAGTACATACAACAGAACTATGCATATCTGCGCAGGACCAATGAGATCTAAGTTAAATAGGGTTTATTCCAGCTGAGTATAGCATTCTGAATCCAGGCTTCTAGGTAGAGGATTCTTGTTTGACCTTTCTTTTTCCAAATGACAAATGCAGATATTGTCTTTTACATATTAGCACTTTTTGTTGCAAGTCCAAGAATAACAGAGCCATTTGCGTACACATATACTTTATAAATGCAGTATTATAAATGCATGGGTGGAATAGGAAGAAGGCAATAACTATTACTAGAAAGGCTGTTGGAAAAGTAAGCTTACCAGAACCAACATTCAGTTAGTAGACTGACCATCAGGTGGTGGGAGAGGGAGCATTTTTAGCAAATCTTGACAAATGCAACAAAGAAACTGACTGTCAGTCCAGATTGCTCATAGTTTTTATTTCTGGTACTGATTGCATTCTGATGGAGTGGGCAGCTTTCACTTGTTTCCTACCTACAGGATCTATTAAATATTTGTAATTTCAGCATGTATCTACAGTTGGTGTCCTGAGATATAAAGGGTGCATTGTTCATAGAATCCAGTGATCTCCTTTAGATTCATAATTAATTGTGTTTGTTTTAATAGAAGTGGTTTCCACCTAATTCCTGAATTCCTCTGGACAAAGTGCACTGCACATTTCTAGTACATAACATCTAAAAAATAAATATTTGCCTCAAGGGTATGACTTTATTGTTGCTTCATCCAAAGGTGGGAGACTGTAGTTCAGAAACATGCTATGTAGTCAGAAGGTCCCAGGTTTATTCCCTGGAATATCTAGGCAGTGCTAGGAAAGAATCCTGCCTACAACCCAGAATAGTTGTTGTCATACAGATAGTAATGTAGATTGACAAATAAAGCAATTTCCTGGCTTAGGGTAGGTATAGGAAAATATGTCAGCGTCGTTTATTTTTAGACAAGCAAATATTTCTTTATTCTGTTCTTTCATGCAAGAATGAGGTATTTCATTTTTTTTCCTACCCCTTCAGAGAGAAAACAAGTATTTTGGTATTTGTTTTTAAACTTTTGGGTGATTTTTTTTTGTATGCTAGGACTAACATGTTCACTTTTTTTTTTTTTTTGCACAAAATCTTGGGTTTCTCTTTTTTCCCCAGTTATGTGTAGGCACCAGTTATGTGTGCACACGTGCATGTGCATGCATCTGGAAAGATGGTAATTTTGCAAATGCAATTTTTGAAAAGACACAAAAGACATTAAAGAGATTTTTTTATGGATGGTTTTTATGGAATGTTTTGAGACACCTTTCTCTTGAGGGCAAGAAAATTTTAACGTCTTAAACCTGAAGTTCTTACTATTCCAAACATGAAAGAAGTTGTATGTATTGGTAAATTCTTCAGAAATGAATATGAATATTCTGTCCTATTTGTACCAGTCAGAGTCAATAGAATATAGCTATTCCCAACATGGAGAGAGTCACACTACACATGCTGTATCAAAGGTGAGATGCCTCTGCTACCCTAATTCAGCAGTTACATGTTTGAATATACAAAGGTTTAAACCTAAACTTTTAAGAATCAAACTCTCAAAGGTTTGGATGAATTTGTGGTGGATACATTTCTCAGTTTTAGTTTTTCCTACTTTTGGTTTCTCCCAGAACAACCACCACTGCCCTCACCTTCAGTTTTGCCCCCGTTCCAGATGTGATTAAATACGTGGATTTTGATGATTTTTTTCTTTTAATAAATGAACTGAAATAAAGATCACAGACATCCCTCATTGTAAATCAGAATACAACATATTCTTTATTGAGCAGGCATTCTTGAAGCAGAACTATGTAAAACTTCCTAACAACAAAAGGAAGAGTGGCATGTAGTTAATCGCACTCCACAGTGTAGTCTGAAGTCATAAGATGCAGTTACATGATGAATCTCTATAGCTCTTAAATATTACTCATACTTGATGGAAGACTGTCTGGATGCATCCTGAAGCATATTAAGTTTCTCTTCTGATCACTTTTTGCTAAACAAACAAACAAACAAACAAAAACCTGCTGGTACTAGAAAGGGAAAAGTCGATCTTTGCCAATTTCCCTTTCTTCTTCAACTCAGAGGGCCATCTGGGTTGTTCTAGAGGGTCTCCAAGCATATGGGGAGGGACATAAGTAGGAAAGGAAAATTTCTGGTTGGGGAATTCTGTGAATTGTAGTGTCAGTTGTTTGTACATTGGGCTTGTGGACACCATTATCAATCAATTTAATGGCCACACAGAGGCTCAGAAGCTGAATGATCTCATTATCCTCTATACACATGTTAAGCTTATGCCCTAGTTCACAAAACAAATGGTTCGTGTTGCTGTGAAAGATCAAACAGTACACTTAGCTCAGAAGATTTGTCCTGACCCACTCATTCTTTGTATTAAATGCCATAGGGTTTATGTTTGCTTTGGGAATTACCAGAGTTGTAAATTAAGCAAATTAGAAAGCAAAGCAAAGACGACGACGACGACGACGACGACGACGATGATGATGATACCCTTTCAAACTGTGAGAAAAACCAGAAGGGGAATAGTGGGGAGTTTTGCTTGCATCAAAATCTACTCAAAGTGACAAATAAAAGAAATCTGGGACAATGCAACAAAATCTGTAGATATACAGTGGGATGAGTTATAACTAAACCATCAGCCAAACAACCAAAATAAGAGCTAAAGAACTAGATTAGATTGTGACTGGATACTGGGGGACTAAATTATCTTTATATTACCATAGTTCTAATCCAAATCAAAGAGCAAACAGGTGGCAGTTGGTCTGGTAGGAGAACTTCCTCTGGCAGAAATGTAAGCCATTGATGGAGAGGACATTTCTATCAATGAGCCAATCAATATGGAGCAGATAAGAAAATACGTAATACAGTTTGAGATGCTCCCCTGCTTCATTCACCATGCCTCTTGGGGCTGAAAAATAGTATAAACAGGAACACCCATCTCAACTTTTGCCACATTATGGTCATGACAATATACCTGGTTGGCACTGCTTCTATCTGCCCTGTTATCTGACAAGAAAAATTATACATGGAACAAAATGTCAAGGAAAGAGTAATTCATCATATTCCTCCATCTCTTCTCCTCATCTACTAAGTAAGCATCAGCTACTTAACTTACAAAAAATGAACCTGAACCACTCTTTTTAACCATTACATGCAAACAATCTCTTTTTTATATTTTGGTTGAAAATTGTCAAAAGAATATATGTAAATCCTATGAGCCCCTAAGGTCATAGAAATTGAATGTGAGCATGAAATATGGTAATCACCACTCTTTTACAAATATAATTATGAACATTAAGTATTTCTTTTTTTTTATTATTCACACATTTTGAGACTTCAAACCTCACATTTTAATCTTTAATCTTTCCAAGTCATAACAGGCTACAGTTGTTGAAACCCTTTATTTCCAGAAATTAGAAGCAATCTCATTCACACAGAATGTTTTCCAGCACTCATACCAGTGGGGTGTCATAATATGAATTATATGGTACATAGTTTATTTGTCAGAGGCATTGGAATGAAAACTATTATATGAATCATTACTACTGACCTTCTCAAGTTGGGAATTTATTACTGTTGCTGCCACTGGAATGTGTAACCTGTGGGACATTTCAAAGTGTATTTAACAACTGCAAACATTCAGAGAGGCATCTTTTACCCAAAATTGGTAATAGTGGGATGAAATTTTGTGAAATACTGCCTAGTAGAAGATTAAATGAATATGGTGGCTGTTTCATTCAGCCCAATAGCAGGAAAGTAAAAACTGTCTTTTGAATTATTTATTAAATTTTCATACAAACACAAACATTCTGATTCACAAACAAGAACTAAAATTAAACTGAAACTAAGCACAGTACTAAAACACAGTACTGAAACACTGAACTGAAGACTCTTACCCCTTAGAATTACTAGTAAGCATAGCCACAGATTGTTGCATTGTTAGATTTCTTATTGCTTAAAAAGTCCATAAACAGTTTTTATAGTCCTTTAAATCCTTTAAAGCTGATGTTAGTTTGGCTATTTGGGTTAACCCAGCAACCTTAAGAACCCATTCTTCTGTTGTCAGTTCTTCAGAACGTTTCCAGATTTGAGCAAACAATACTCTTATTGCTGTTATCATATAGCAAAGAAATAATCCATATTTACTGTCTAGTTCTTTATAAATAATATCCTACATAAAACTTTTATGGTGCCATTACAAAATCCATCTTGGGAATTTTTTGGATTAACATATAAAACTTAAATTTTCACTTTTGTACAAGTCCACCACGTATGGAAAAACGAGTCCTCCTTATTTTGACATCCCCAACATTGATTGGAAGCATTCTTTTCAACAACTTATTTGAGATTAGATTCCACCAGTACATCATATTATACATCTTTTCTTTTAAATGACTACACAAAGTAAATTTTATATCTTTAGACCATATATTCCCATACATCCATCTGAACATTGTGCCCAAAATTTTGGGCCCACCTTGTCCTAAATTCTTTTATAGGTTAATCTTCTGTCTCTAATTTGAAAAGGTATTTGTACACTTTTTAAATTATATGGCCATAGTTTTTTTGAACTCATTTTCTCCAACCTCTCTGTAGTCTTGATTAAATCTATTCTTACGTTGCATACAGAAATGTGAAGCATTGCATCCTATTATAGTCAATGGATGTGAGATGCACTTTGTGTGACTTTGCATTCATGCATGCAGAAGTCATGGTAAGGGAGGGGCCACTGTATAAGCAAACCAATTGTGATCTTTGCTGTCCTTAAGAAGCATTTCAGTTGACTTAAACTCCTAGCTGTATTGTTCAAAATACAAGACAACAATCATAAGACAACCATCTCCAATTTTTAACCCACTCTTTCTTTCTTTTCTTTTTCTTTTTCTTTTTAAAAAAACCTTCCTGCTGTGTGGTTGTTAATATTTTCTTGGGAAAAAGTATCTGCTGGTATTTGTACCACGCTCATAAAAGAGCCTTTCTAATAACGGTGATTTTTATATTCAGCTTTAGTCTTAACTTTATCATACCAAAGTTAACCATGCCACCCAAATCTTAAATCAAGTTCAAGTTCCAAGAATTTCTCATCTCTAAGCAGTATTTATTCTTTAAACTGTACAAAACAACAGGTCTCATAATACAATTTAATATTAGGAATTCCCAGATCATGTCTTTCTTTATCATAATGCAATGTCTTAAATTTTATTCTGGATGTCCTTGTCTTCCAAATAAACCTGGAAATTTCTTTCTGCCATTGTATAAAGGGTATTCTACTTCTTAAACAGGGATTTTCTGGATGTAGAATAAAGGTTTTGGCAAAACTTTTGCTTCTATTACTGCAGTTCTTCCCAAAAAGAATAAATTTAATTTACTCATTTTTCTAAATATCTTTTCATTTTTTTCAGACTTTTTCATATTTACTTTCAAACAGTAGAGTATTATTCTTCATAACTGTGACTGACAGATATAAAATCTTTGCTCTTTTTTTTACACTTTAAAATTACCTAGAGCAGTTAATTCATTTTCCTCTTACAAGGTCATATTTTTAGTCCACACTTTTATTTTATCACAGTTTCCTTTAAACCTGGAGCATGCCCCAAATGTATTAATGTTTTCCAATGGGATCTTCATTGAATCTAATGGATATTGGATCGTTATAATAGGATCATTTGCATAAGCCACAAGTTTCTACTGTTCTTTTAAAACTTCATTTCAAACATTCTATAATCTTGTCTAATATCACTCAGTAAAGTCTCCCGTGCCAAAATAAACAGCAAAACTGAAACAACCATGTCTAGTTCCTTTTTGTATCTCAGTCAATGTTGTTTCATTGATATTTACCAAAATCTGAGCTTTTCGAAGAGAATATATTGCCTTTATTGTCTGAATAAAATTTTCACCAAAGTCTATTCTCTCCAATACTTGAAATAAGTAATTCCAAGCAATACTACCAAATGCTTTTTTAGCATCTCAGAAAAAACAGCATTTAAATCATTATGGTATTCCAAATATTTGATAATATTAGGTACAGTTCTTACTTTACTCCCTGGTTATCTTTTTGCAAGAAAATCTGCTTTGATTCTTATAGATACTCTGAGCAATATGTTTCAACAATCTATTTCCCAGAAGAGTAGTAAATTTCTTATAATAATTGCTTAACCATGAGATAAGTCTTCAATTCTTTGTGAATATATAATATATATCTTCATAGTGAATCACTGCAATATAGGCATTTCTTCCAGAGTCTGGCAACTGTCCTTTACCTAATAACTCATTCTACTCCATTATTAATGGTTGAAATAGCTCATCTTCAAATTTCCTATAATATGCTACAGATGATCCATCTGAACTTGGTGCTTTTCCAGATTTAATCACTTTAAATGCTTCAAAAAGTTCCATAGTTGTCATAGGCCCATTCAAACTTTGCTTTTGTTCCAGATGTAGTTTATCCAGTTGAAGTCTATTGAAGTAATTATTTATATATGAATGCCCCTCACATATAAAGCTCTATAATATTCCTCAAAGGTTTTTCATATTTTCAACTTGTCCATTGCATACTGCTTTCTCTTCTGGGTCCTTGTGCCTGCTGTTTAATCCTTCTTTTTCTCAGTTTATTAAATAAAAACATTTCCTGGGTTTATTTTAGAATTCAGTCTTTTTGTTTATGAAATAGTAGTTTGGCATTCATTTTGTGGACTGTAAATAGTGAAAACTTGTTAAAATTACTTAATTTTTTGTTGAGTCTCTTTATCCAAATTTTTCTTGAGTTTTCCCTCCAGATTTTGTATTTTGACAATCAATTTACACTCTTTCTTTCTCTCTATCTCTCTTTTGCTTCTTTTTCTTTTTTCAGTCTGGAGCCATATTTTATAAACTATCCTGTCATGAAATCTTTAAGTGCATCTCAAATTACTGTGAAATCTGCATCTTTATTTAAATTCAGTTCAAAAAATTATCTCAATTTTCATTTATATTGTTGTAGTATTTCCACTTTCAAAAATAAATACTTATTATGCATCCATCTAAACTGCGGGTCAAAATGAACACAGAGTTTAATAATTACTATGTGAGACATACTTTATTGTGAATATGGATGAGATTTAAACCCAGGCTATGTCAGAAATTGTCATTATGGGTCTCAACTCAAAAAGCTTTAGATAGAAAAAATTGATAAAGAACAGTGGTTAAGGTATCAAGATTTGTTGGAGAATCGTCAAGGAGAGTATGATATGAAAGCAAAGGAATAACTACTAAATGAAGGATGTGAATGTCAGTGGTTTTCCTATATGCAGCTTTTCAACAGATTCAAATTATATTGAAACACCTAAATCTGTCTAAATATGAATCTGAAATTCAGTTATATACAAATGAACTGATAATTGGTAAAATGTACAAGTTTCTATTGAAATTTGAGGTGGAGGATGAGCAAGTTAAGGAGTGCATGATAAAATGGGCTAGAAATTTTGGATAGAACATGCAAATGGAGCAGTGGGAAAGGATGTGGTCAAAAAGTCTGAAATTTACTTTCTATTATGATCTTAAAGAAAATTTTTACAAAATGATGCATCATTGGTGTACAATTCCAGAAAAAATATCTAATATCTATAAAGGATCATAGAATGTGTGTTGGAAATTTAATAAGCAACAAGTTTCTTTCTGTCATATGAGGTGGTCTTATGAAAAGGCTAAAAAAAGCTTCAAATGCAAAGACTCATGCAAAAATCTTAAAGATTAATGTCCAATTAAAATGTAAACTTTTTATTTTAGGGCTGAATGATGAATAACTAGAAGGTTGCCATGGAAGAATAGTTCAGTATTTGACAACATCTTTAAGGATAACATATGCTCAGATATGGATGCACACACAAACACATATACCTATACATATATGTAGTATTTTTGGATTTGTGTGTAGGAAGGTGGTAAGTTTTATGTGTAGTCTTTTTGTAGTTTGTTTTTTGTTCTACATATTATTCAAATTCTACTTTATGTAGATTCGATCAAATAAAAATAAAACTGCATTTACTCTGTTTCAAAGATATTGTGGTGGGATTGTGACCTGAAAAAGTTTTTAGCAAAATATCCATCCTCTTTCCTAATTTAACCATATTTATAGAAATTCAAAGCATATCTATTTAAGAGAAAGATTCATGGCAATTTGAAAAAAAAAAAGTATAGTCTCTGGAATTTGGTTGCAAATATCTTCAAAACCCAAAGAACTCTGTATATTTAGCAAAAGTTCTGGGTGGTCCACCTGGGTCTTTGTTAACTCCTTTACACTTCTTTACATTTATCTTTATTAGAATCAATTACTCCATTCCAATCACCCATCCAAATCAAATTTTGTAAGTCCAGTTCTGATATCTTTCTTGATGAAGTATCGTAAAATATCAATTTCTCGTTATTGCTCATTAGATGCATAATCTTGCCATTTCAGTTGGTTTGCTCAATTAGACATCTGGCTTTTGCATCTTGACATATTAAAGAAAACAAAGTCTAACAAATGAGGACAAGTTATATAACATGCTTTCAAGACAGTGCTTTCACCCTGAGATGTCTCCTACTTATCCTGAGGACTGGAGAAGCAGATCTAAACCTTGAATGTCACAATATCCATCCCTATAAATGTTTCTCCATAACATTTCACCTTCTTAAACTGGGAAAAGAACATGTTTTCTTGAACTACTAGAGAAACTGCATCTGGGCCAGAATCCAATCAGTGGAGAAGTCAGACATTTGAAGAGAGAGGTGTACTGTGTCTAGACGAATCACTGAGGCTCACTGGGATTTCCTGCACTGGGAGAATGCGGCTGCTTTTCCATCTAAAGGATTTTACAGTCTTAGTGAAGACATGGAACTCTGGTCACAAGCTTTTCCACTTGTCCAAAATACCTCCCTCCTCAGCAGATGTTAAATCAAAAACATCTTTTGAAATTTTTTTCAAAAGGTTGTGTCTTGCAGTTAAAAATGGAATCCAAAATTATACCTTTATCCTGTACATGTTTAAACAGTTTCACTCAATTGGATTTACTCCCATGTAAATTGTTTACTGGACTACAGCCTGAATTGTGTCATTTTCTGGAGCTAAGATATTTCTCATTAGAATAAGCCTCACCAAGGCTACGGCCCCCTTAGTTCTAAACATCAGGCTAGTGCTTAGATGCTTAGTCATACCAAATACATTTCCCTAGAGACCTGGGAAGGATAATGACTGAATTAATTTTCCACTAATTTTCCACTAATTTCTTAATATTTTTTTAAAAGACAAATGGTGCATATGAAAGAATATGTTAGATGATAATAGAGAGGGGGATTAAAATGAAAATTCTGCAATCTGTTCTAATTCTCATTATGTCAATAGACTCTATGGATATTACTTTGTATCCATAGACAAATGATGGAATAAAAGACATCATATTGTTATTTGGTATGTTGTCTTTGGTCAGTTCATTTATCATTGACAGCTTTGCGCATGTGCTGAGACAAAGGCCTTCTTGAAGGTTGTAACCTGGGGATGGAAAGAATGTTCAACAAAACTGAAAATGGTTGAATGAAGTGTTTCTTGAGTATTGGAAAATCCTGGTGAAAAGATTCCTAGATTGGTGAGAATACTTGTAGTTTGGAACTTTTTCCACACAAAATAACTTGACATTTTTGCACAGAAAACAGCATTTTTTTGGGGAAAAAACCCTTTATGTGTGAATATTGCACAGAATAAGTTCTTCTTTCTCTGAGCAGGAAACAAAACATTTTCTGCATGGACAATAATAAGAACAATAATGATTTTCTGTGTGGAAAATACTCTTTTGCTCACAACAATTCCACATGCGAATTTTGTGCAGTACAGCATGGTATAGTAGTTTGAGCACTGGACTATGACCCTGGACATCAGGGTTTGATTTCCTGCTCAGCCATGGAAGCCCACCTTGGGAATGTCACACACTTTCAGCCCCAGAAAACCCTGTGATAGGTTTGCTTTAGGATGACCATAAGTCGGAAATGACTTGTAGACACAGAACACAACAACAGTGAGTCGTGAACTGAGAAAAGCTTTTGGCAATTGCATTGCTTTCAGATACTTTCTTACAGTGGGAAGAACATTGCTAAAATAATGCATTGTTTCTTTAGAAGGAAATTATTAGAAAATTCAGTCCCTGTTGTTCCTAGGTTGTGGAATTTCCTCCTTGGGGAGCCTGGGCTACTCACCTTCCTCTTATCTTTTCACTTTAAAAAGTGAGTGTGTGGGTGTGTGGGTCTAGACAGCAGGTCATTTTACTGAGGCAGGCAGACTGACTAGCTATTGAAAAAGGCACTTTTAGTGGTTTGGTGCAGCAGTTTTTTTTAATTGTTTTTTTACTCGATAGTGTTTCGATGCTATACTTGATTTATTTGTGTTTCAGCATTTTATCTTTCTCTTTTGTTTTTATATGTGCCCACCTTTATCTGCTCGATCTGTAACTACTTTAGTTTTGTTATGGAACTCCCCTCATTTCTGGGAGAAATGCTATTGTTCCATGTAGTGCCTATGATGCCTTAAGTATTTTCATCCTCCGTTTTCCTAAAACAATGATACAAAGGCTTGATGTCATGCAGTAAAGTAGAAAAACAGGAAAGGAACCCATCTATCCGGATCGCAAACTAGTGTAGGGGAGAGAAAAAGCAATCTACCATCCCAACAGCAGGCCATTCAAGACTTTTGAGCTGCAAATCTTCAATTTGTGGGTGGCTGTTTGTCTTTCATTGTCTACTTTCAGGCCTGGAGCTTTTTGCTTTTCAAAGTGTTGGGTTGTAGGTGAGACAGCAACTGCTCTTTGGGAGTCAAGGAATATGGAAGTTTTCGAAGTAGCACAATCTGGCTGTGATGGGCTAGTTTTGTATGGTCAGGAAAAATTTCTCCCTGACCATTTAGAAGTAATATTTAACAGCCCCAGTTGATCAGGGACATTGCAGATACTTTGCCTGCTAGTGACCCCTAGCCAGCTCATGTTTATTTGTCTCAGAATATTCCTCTCTACTAGCTACAAGAAGTTGACTACTGGGTATTGATGCAAGTTGAAATGTGTATTGAGTTAAGAGAATATTGAGTTATTTTCTGATTGTGTTAGATGACTTGTTGTCATGTGCTTTCAAGTCGACTCTGACTTATGGCAACCCTATCTTAGGGTTTTCTTGGCAAGATTTATTGAAAGGAAATTTGTCATTCCCTTTTTCTAAAACTGAGAGAATTTTTTAGTGGGTTTCTGTGGCTGAGAAAGGATTTGAATCCTGGTTTCACAGAGTCCTAATCCAACACTCAGACTAATATATCACATTGACTCCCACTGGATGATTTTCACATCTCTCAACACAAGCAGCACATGTTTTTAGAAAATAGTACTAGTAAATCGTAAACTTTCACTGTCCTGATGTTATCTAGAACATTGGACCATGGTCCGTACTGTCTGGGGACAAGTGCATGGAAACTTAAACACATCTCAAAGGTACCACCTTCCAGTCTGCAGTCCTATAAACATTTGTTTAAGAGTAAGCCTATTGAATGAAGCATGGTTCTCCACATTCTTAGTTTATTGTCACAACAGCCCTTTGAGACTGAAAAAAGACACCATCAGTTTCATGCATGAGTGGAGATTTTAACTGGTTCTTGCCATCACTTATCTGATACTCTAAGCTTCTCTCAAACAGAGCCCTTACAAATGCTTTAATCTCCAGTTCACATCCACACTAGCTACCTTGGCCAGAGGCTAGTGATGATAGGAATTGTGTTCCAAATTCCTGGAAGAAAAATACTATTCTAATGACTATATAGTGTGGATATGTCAGTAATCTTCTGATTGATGGACTAACCTGTAACCTTCTAAGGAATCCAGGACATCCCCAGAAAAAGAAAAAGAAATATTAAATTTAGCAAACCCACACACAAACACATAAGCTGTGTGTAAAACTCCAAATGTCTTATGTACTGGTATAGTAACTAATGGAATCAAAACATGAACGACTGCAACAATGGGTTACTAGTATGGATATAGCATGAGACAAATTTGAAAACTTAAAAGAATATCTCTTACTTCATGGTTTTTATTTTTTTAATAGAGATAAAACCATTTTTCTATAGTCCTTGCTGGGCTAATGGGTCGATAGAGTTTTTCTTTTCTTTTCTTTTTTTTACCTTATACTGTAAGTGAAATTAATTCCAAGGCCACATGCCATTATTTTCTAATTAAATGTTTGAGAACTATGTTTGCACGTGATTAGCTCATAAATTCCTTTTTATAGGATGCCTTGCTGCAAAAAGTAGCCTGGAGTCGATAAATCTTTCTTGCAGATGTCAGTTTGGTCAGCAGTAAAGAGGTAAATAGAAACTAATGACACTCATCAAGCCCCTGGCACGAATGATTTATTGGGCATGATCATTTAACAGTTTCATAAAGTCAATATAAGAGGGGAAAAACAGGTTTCTTATCAAGGTAAACTGCATTTGTACTGTCAACACAAGATGATTTATGACAAACCTCGAGCCAGGATTAGGATATTATAAATGGGAGAAAATGAAAGGCTCATTAATTTTTTTCCCCTGTCCTTAACATATATAACCACAGGTAGAAGATATGCAGTGGGACAACAGAGAACGAACTCACCCCACCTCAGTCTGTAGTTTGCCATGCAAGCCTGGGGAAAGGAAGAAAATGGTCAAGGGAGTGCCCTGCTGCTGGCACTGTGAGCGCTGTGAAGGCTACCATTACCAAGTGGATGAGGTGACCTGTGAAATGTGCCCATTTGACAAGAGACCCAACATCAACCACACAGACTGCCAGCAGATTCCCATCATCAAGCTGGAGTGGCATTCCCCTTGGGCGATCGTACCTGTCTTTATAGCTATCCTTGGGATCATTGCCACCACCTTTGTTATTGTGACATTTGTTCGCCACAATGACACACCCATTGTTCGGGCCTCTGGGCGTGAGCTCAGCTATGTCCTCTTGACTGGGATTTTTCTCTGCTACTCCATCACCTTTTTAATGATTGCAAGTCCCGACACTGCCATCTGCAGTTTCCGACGGATCTTTTTAGGCCTCGGCATGTGTTTTAGTTACGCAGCCTTGCTCACCAAAACCAACCGGATCCATCGAATATTTGAGCAAGGGAAAAAGTCTGTCACTGCTCCAAAATTCATAAGCCCAGCTTCCCAGTTGGTAATTACTTTCAGCCTCATATCCGTACAGCTTGTAGGAGTCTTCATCTGGTTTGGCATCGATCCTCCACATATCATAGTGGACTATGGAGAACAGAGGACTCTGGATCCTGAAAATGCCCGTGGAGTTCTCAAATGTGACATCTCTGATCTATCTCTCATTTGTTCTCTTGGATACAGTATTCTTTTAATGGTAACATGCACTGTTTATGCTATTAAAACAAGAGGAGTTCCAGAGACCTTCAATGAAGCAAAACCAATTGGATTTACTATGTACACCACCTGTATCATTTGGTTAGCTTTTATTCCAATCTTTTTTGGAACGGCACAGTCAGCAGAGAAGGTGAGTGACAATAACCTCTCTTTAAACTTATTTTATGTTCAGCTTCAATGTTTAGTGTCACAGATGATTCATTCCCAGTACTGGATTCAAAAGCTACTCTTATTGAAGTCAGGTCTCAAAGGTCTTGGAGACAGGGACATGCTTAGAAAAATGCATTGTGTAAGAGCACTCTAGGATCATCTAGCACTGATGGTAATTCCATAATAATTTGATCATTCAGAATGTGTTAGGGTTTTTCATCATTGTCACCATTTTCCACCTTTCTTCTTTGTTGCATTTTGATATGTGGAACACAAATTGCAAATAACAAATAATTGAACTGAAAATAATCTCATGTTGTAAAGAAATGACATCAACTTTTTTAAAAAACAAAGATTTCATAGTGAATATTTAAGTTCACTGAAAAAAGATAGATGTTCAGAAGCCAGCCCTTTCCTGTAACAGTTGAAGCAGAAGATTAAACCGTGATGCAGATTCCATAAAAATGACCTTTATATACTATATTGACTAACTTTGTTAAACTGGTTTATGCACATATATTAAAAATGAAATCATAAGAGAAACAATTGCACCTCAAGGTTTGTTCCCAGCATCTGATTCTCAGAGATGCAGTGCTTCTAAACCAAAACTCTCTGTTTAGTTTTGCATCTGCATACATTTACTAAAACATCTTTCTCTCTCTCTAAATTACTGACCTGTCTAATTTGTTTATGGTAGTGCATTGTAGAATATAATTGCTTGAAGATTTTCCTTTCTTTTATTTGGGTCTGAACCTAAAACCATTCAGCTTCATTGGATGACCTCAAGTTCTCACATTTTGTGGATGACAGAATAATATCTCTTTGTATCTAGCATGGATTGACATGTCTTTTGTCCAACGAGTTTTTCAAGAGCATGCTCTAGGCTCTTTTTAAACAATTACTTTCTTCATTTTAGCAGAGAACAATCAGCAATGTTTGTCTTGTCTGTTGAGTACTGCTTACATAGATCTTTATCAGTTTCCCCTATGAAAATGTAGGCTCAGCATGGATAATGGTTACTGAAAAGTTGAGGAATGTAAAAGTACATAGCAAACTCTTGCATTTACATAAACAAACACACATACATATGTGCACCAAATACCAAATAAACCTGGACAACTATGCAGTGCCATGGCAGTAAATATCCATATTTTGTGGGAGACTTTGTAAAGATTTCAAACAATGTCTATCTGACAAAAAAGTGAAAACTACTGCAAATGAAATTACCAGCCTTCTGACAGGGATTGTAACAAACAGTGAATTCAGAATTCTGTCTGTGTCAGGTTCCCAACTGTTATCAGTGTCCAGGCATACAAATAACTCATGTGTCCAAATATACCATGCAAGTGGGGACAAAATTCATTGTAGATATTAAAATACACTTTTTAGACTCCAGCTTTCAGAATCCTCCAGCCACCATCATACTGTAGTCTAGATGTTTGGGTAGCTCTAATCCAAAAAATAATTTTTCCTAGCTCTGGGGATTCCTGGTCACATATGGCTAGACTTCTGGTTTCAAAGTAAGCTCTGCTCATGGAGATTGTTCTGCTGCAGGGCTGGATAGGAGCCTTTAAAGATTAAAAGTTTAAGTAGCATGTACAGCTTTTCTCAAAGGCCTGTCAGAAACACAACATGTCTTCCACTGCATGCTTATGGTCACAGGAACCCTGGTCCACATTCAGTTTTGTACAGTTCTTTCAGAGAGATGGGGGTCTTGAAACACAAATCAGAATACAAAGAAATTCACTTTCAGGCACAGGGGCCTTATCCTTGGAGGAAATGAAACAATTTTTATGATGTGAATTCTGACAATTCTAGTATCTGTCCACATTAGGAACAGATGCTTCAGCAGAGATTGGATATCATTGCCCAACTCTGCCTTCTGACATCTGACCCTTGGGAAAGGAAGGTGGCAGTTGTTATTACTATGTGCCTTATGCCAACCCTATCCTAAGCAGGAAGTGGAAAAGATTTAGGCAGAAGATATTTGTTCTTGCCTTCCTTTTAGGTAGAGAGAATGTGACTTGTCTAGTCACCCAATAGGTTTCCATGGTTGACTGTGGGAATATCCATGGGTCACAATGACTTTTTTTTAGAAGAGTTTTTATGGGAGTTTATACTGAACATAGCAAAAATTTGGGGTCCCTTTCACTGTGAGCACATTCCAGGGCACTGACAGAAGTCTTAGGAAATTGCTATGATTCTTTGAGTCACCAGGCAGGCGGGCAAACTTCAGTGATACTAGCAGTGGATGAGAAGGTTTGATTGTTCTATTGGGAGGTGGCTTTAAAGCCTGGTACCCATCCCTGTACATTCCTGGAATGTTACAGGACTCACTTGCTCAGTATGAAAGTGCTTGTAAGGTGTCTGTAAAGTTGTGCACACATATAAAAAATCAAGCCAAGGGTAAGTGGAATAGGGAGAAACATCCATGTGTCATTTGCACCAAGGGAGTACATCCATGTGAGTTCATCCACGTGTCATTTGCACCAAGACAGAAGTGTATGGAAAGCATAACAACTCAAGAGACTTCTTACTGCATGAAATCTTCTCCCCTCAAGCAGTGGTATAGGGCCTGATAAAAAAAAGTCAGGTTGGGCAGCACTCAGATTCTCCATGCTGCGCAGCAGTGTAGAGCCTGTATAGGGATGGAATGAATATTTGAAAATGTTCAAAAAAGCATCAAAATGAATGTTTTTCAAGAGTCAAGAAAGTCAAGAAACCCTGGTGAGAAGAATCTTGGATTTCCAAGAATTTTTCCACTTCAGGACTTCTTCTGTGCAAAATTCACACATGGCTGTTTTATGCAGAAAACAGTATTTCCTGTGCAGAAAACAACATTTCCTGTAAGGCAAGGCTTGTGTGGAATGTTAACCCTCGGAGAGATGACTGAAACCACAGATTTTGGTACCTATCTGGCTATTAAAAATGTTTTGGCTTTGTGTTGCCATGTTTCCTGACTAGAAAATTTTACCATATTCTAGGCTCATTTGCTCAGACTCCCTTCATACCTCTTTTACAATCAGAAACTGTTTTGATCTCTTCCAATCCTCCCCTGACTTTCCACTATAACCTGGTGAAGCTAATGGCAGTAGGTGAGGGTCCACCTATGACATCACAAGGCCTCACCTACTAACATTAGCTTCAAATTTGGTACTGGAAGTGTCAGGGATGGGAGGCTGCTCACCTGGCATGCCTGTTTATGGATCCTCAGAATAAATAGTAAGAAATGTAAATCTTAATCTTAGTCTTTGCATGCAAGAACAAATGTGAAAAGTTTTTCTTCTTGCTGAGAGAGAATATGAGTTTTAGCGTGTGTTTAGTATTTTTCATGTTCCTGGACATTTTTATGAAAAGTTAGTTTGCAGCAAAATATTTGTGTATTTGTTTCTTGCAGAAAAATGTTGCTTTACAGACAAACTTTTTTTTCCAGAAATGATTTTGTTTTTCAGTAAAAAAAAAATTAAAATGTGAAAAATCTTGCAGCAGTCAACCATTTTCTCAGTGGGGTCTCTCAGTAGGTCAAGACACCATCTATTGTTTGGAGTGAGAAAATGTCTCTATATTCTTTTTATCCATATAAATAAATCTCAGTGAAAATGAATGTGAAGCCTACAATTTGGAAAACTGCCTTTTTTGATAATAGGTCCCAGAAGATCCCAATCAGAAGAACCACTGGCAATGCTGGCTGAAAAATTCTGAGATTTGAAATTCCAAAAGTTAATTTTTCCAAGATCTTTGGTAATAAGTAATGAAATCAAAGTCTTTATGTTACCCTGATTTCTGGGATCCCTTGGGGAACACCTCAGTGTGCTCCACGTGATAGGGAATGGAAACTAGCCAGAGTACAAGCAATAGCAATGCAAGAGGCAGGGTAACCTAGCGGGGTCTTTTTAACCAGTGTTTACGGGGTCAGGCCAAGCCAAAAATCAAACAAAAATGTCCAATAAATGATATTATTGAAGGAAAGTGTCACACAGCAACGTAATCACTCACACACTCACTCAAGACATATTAAGAAGCAAAAGAGAGGAAACTGCATAGTGGAATATTGAAGGGGTGTAGCTGGGGTGATACTGCACCTTTGTCCTGAAGTCCTTGGTCCGGGAAAAACAGCAGAGAAGTGGGGCTCAGCACAGAGAGGGCTGAGGGGATCACTCAACGGATGGAGCAATGGTCTGCTTGTATGACCGGGGATGATCCAAAGAACCACTCAAAAACTGGGACTATTTGTAGGGGAAAAAGTACCTGGAGGACTAATCCTTTCCCGGGGAGAACAATGGGTGTTGGAGTGATAACGAAGCTCCACCATGGCAATTTCCTTGTGTGGTGGGATTGCCAGGCGTTGCCAAAGTCTCAGGATCTTCGGCTGTGTTAGTTTGTGGTGTGACTTCATGTAAATGGTCCTTGCCTGATGTAATATTTGCTCAACTTGGGGCAGACACGCTTATCCCCTCAAGTCAGTGTCTCGGGGCTGAGGACCCTTTGTTTATTGTGGGTTTACACATCTAGAGGTTTCCTGGGGCTACGTGACTGAGGATTTTACTGGCCTGACCTGGTTTTCGATCTTTGACCATTGCTGCCTGCCTACGTGCCCCTTCGGGGGACCTCTCTGGCACACAGAATCATATTTTAATATTAAAATTGTAGACCCCGGGATAGGTTTTCTCCAGTGGAGTAACATTTATCTTATCTTATATTATCTGAAAGACAGCTCATATTATCATTTTACTATTCCCACACCACTGCGACCTAGCTAGTAGAAGAAGTATCAAAATCACAGAGGACACCATTGTGCCATTTCACACTTTTTAAAGGGCCAATGTGATAATAAAGTTCCTTGTGACTCACTCTTTTCACAAGATTTTGCTCACACACAGGAAAGAAGTTGGCTGTGCACTGTGGCATTGAGACAGGTTTAAATGAAACATATCAGTGTGTATTTGGACTAACAAAATTGCACAAAAGAGACCACTGTAACAGACAGATAGGCTAGGAAAAGAGTTTATTTGAAAGCACATATGCACAAATCCTCACAAGTTGATCCAGTATTGAAGAATGTAGTCAAACTCACAGCTACTACTTAAGGTTGAGTGAAGCAAGCCCATTTACTTCTATTCATTTCTACACTTTGTTCTCAAAAGATGTTTCTTTTTCCCCCAAAGAGCTTGCAATAAGGTTTTTTTAAAAATGTATATATTTCAGAGGTGGAATACATAGAAGAAAATCATATGTAGGAGCCATGTGTGTGTTTTGTCATTATTCTATATGTATATTGCTAGTTCCCGGTGCCACTTTTTATATTTTGATAAATAATTTCACATTTTCTAGTGCCTGAACAAATTGTCTGAAGAGATGTGGTAGAAAATGGACAAGATGACACTGTTCACCAGCTGCCAACACCTACTTTGTGTCCTGTAGTCAATCTGGATCAACAGTTAAATGTAGCAGTAGCTCTGAGTTCATTTCATCCTCTGTACAAGTTTAAGCAGGCATTGTCCATCCAATGACTTTTTGTTTTGTTTTGTTTTTTTGCATCAGACAGAAATTAAATTGGGTGGAATTTGACTTAAGGAAGAATTAGGACATTTGTTCATACCAGCAGACCTACTCTGAGCCAAATCTGATGGGCTCCTACAGCATTCCCTAGCAAAACTGCCACTATAAAGTGCCATTTCTTATCTTGTTTAATTGACATCAAACATTGAGATATGTCATTGTGATTCAGGGGAGATCTCTTACTGTCACATGTGATTCCATTTCATCTGATAGAGGTATTGCAATATGCAACACACCGAATGTCTCCATTCTAAACAAAAACAGAAAGTTTAATCCTTTTGGGAGACCCATGAAATCAGTCGTTGAAAGATGTGTGTAGTTTTACATAAATCCCATTTCATTCACTCATTCTACTCTCTTTGGGACTACTAATAGGATTGAGTCCGGAAACATTAAGGTAACTTGTGAGATTCTATATGCATCTGATATGGGAAAAGGGGATGAATCAGTCAAAAAAAAATAACAACAACAACAGCAACAACAACACCTATTCAAGAAGGGAAGACAAATAGATGTTCATCCAGGCTAAAAGTTTTCAGCCTACTCACAGTTGATATTCACATGTATTTGGTGAAGACTTGTCCTCTCTGATGTTTCTGTCAGCTGAGATGCATCTTGTGATAAGGGAAGAGCAGAGTTTAATACACACACACACACACACACACACACACAACTTCTTTGGACTAAAATGGCCAAAATCATCTAGCAGCGTATCCAGGAATCATGCTGGTAAGGAATTCTGAAGTTCAGATAGTAATTTTTCCAACACCTGTGAGTGAAAGGCACTTTGGGCTGTGGACTAAGAGTGACTCTATGCAAATAGTTAGTCATGGGGTGGGGGAGCAGCCATTTCCATCTTTGTTCTAGTCCTTCAAAATAGTGGTGATTCATCACATACTCCATGTAGTCGTAGTGTCTTATCCAGAGATATTCCCCTACCCTTTCTGAAATAATGCCGCTGTCAGCAGGCTTCTTCACTTCTCAGTGCAGTTTTTTCCATCGAAAAAGCTACAAAAAATGTAATAGAGGATGGAGATATCCTTGGAACACCTCAAATTTTAAAGTTTACTAAAAATTGCACAGACCCACCTGAATCTCAAACACCATATTTCCCTCTTTATCTTCGCTGGTCAGGACAGTCCAATGAAGCAGTGTTGGTTCATGATTCCCATTACGAGAGTGAATCTGCCTTTGGTTTTAGTCTGAACTTTTAAAGTTCCAAGGCATTATGGCCATTTCCGCACAGGGTGAGGGAATCGCCCTGTGCCGGTACTTACCGGACTTCTTGCCTCCACGCTTGGGTCCAGGCTGGTCCGGAGCAGTGCGTGGCTGCCACTCCACACTGCTTTGGAGATGAAAATGGCAGCTTCCAGTTGGTCGAGGCTCTCCACCAACCGCTGAAGCTTGCCAGCCTAAAGCCCGCCCCCACCAGATCACAGGCTTGCACTGGTGCGAGCCTGCAAATCTGCACCGGAGCGCGGGAATGGAGTGGCGTGCTCCGTGCTTTTGAAAGACCCGTTTCAAGCGGTCTTTCAAAAGCACACTGGACAACCACTTCGGGTCGTTTGGGAGCGGGCTGAGGTGCGAAACTACAGTAAGTAGGTCCGACCCAGTCCACTCCCAGGTGCAGACGTCCTCCCTGGAGGACGCTTTGCACCGTTTCTTTAAGCCCGTGTGGAAATGGCCTATGTCTATTTTGAGAATAGGGCTCAACATCTTGGGTATCTCCTTTAAAGTTTACACAAAAACCCAGGGCACATTCTCCATTCCGTTGGTTTTGAAGGCACTTTCTACCACTTCAAGGAAGCTGATAGTGGTGAAAGATTTTCTTTCCTTAAAATGGCGGGGTAGGGTATTCCAATATGGAATTATTAAATGTATTTTCCAGATGGTATATGAAAACAATGCAGCAACTTATAGACAATGGGTGAAGCTATGACCATTTCTGCACTACACTGTTATAGTGCTATTGTTCCACTTTCAACGTCCTATGGAATCCTGCGATTTGCAGTTTAGGGAGGGGCATTTAGAATTCTCAGCCAGAGAGCTCTTTGGCCTCAGTAAACTACAACCCCAGAATTCCACAGGATATTAAAAGTGGAATAATAGCACTATAACAGTGTAGTACAGAAATGGCCTACGAGAGAGAGAGAGAGAGAGTGTGTGTGTGTGTGCGCGCACGCGCGCATGCGCACACAGGCACCTTCAAGTTACCTGTTGATTTATGCTGATCCCATGCATTTCATGGGGTTTTCTTAGGGAAGGAATACTTAGATGTGGTTTTGCCAGTTCCTTCCTGTGAAGTATAGCCTACAGCACCAGGTATTTGTTGGCGGTCTCTATCCAAGTGCATACCTGGCCTGACCCTGCTTAACTTCTGAGATCAGACAGGATCTGGTGTCTTTAGGGTGTTTAGGCCTAAATCTCTTCAAAATATATATCATAAAATGAATCAGTGATTCATAAAATGAATCAGTATGTGGTACTGATAAATATTCTGTCAAGAAGTTGCGTGCCCTTAGCAGTTAGATAAAGCGCTTTGCTTTTAAAAAAATAATCCTGCAGAGTATATGAATGCTGAGGAAGATATTCATTGAGTCAGGTATATACCTCTCCAGGGAAGGAGCACTGATTAGCAAGCTCTTTTCCCTACTGCTACAGAATGGCATTGCCTCTCTACCTTCGTACTGTCTAAAAGGTGCTAAGCAACTCCAGTATACCCAGTTTGCCGCAAGACAAGGTTGTGTGTGACCTTCCAAGATGTGCATTATTTTATGAGAAGTGAAAGGCCATACATTTTTTACATAGAACCAAACCCTAAAGGTACTCATGTATCTTAGGGAAGGCAGAGGCATTATGAAAGTTAAAATCAGAGCATACTGGGAGAAAACACTTTCAGACTTTTATGTCATTGGGTTGGTTTCATGGAAGATGTGTTCATGCATATATTTCCGTCAGAGCCATGCCGAATGTCTTTTCTTCCATTCAAGTCAGTTCAGTTTCATAGGCAGAATTTATGATGCACTAGGAACATCTATTCCGTGATTCCTGGGGAGATATGAAGGAGTCTATTCAGTGTTTTGTTGACAAGATCTTATATACACATCACATTTGTGTTTGGACTGTCTGTACACTTATACATGTTGTGTTTTGATTTTCTGCAGATTATTAGTCAACAGAAAAAAATTTTTCCCCATTGCCTCTTCTATCCCAAAGTACCTCATTATATGTCCATTGGCAAGGGGCTCAACATGTTTGTGGAGCACCATGTTAATAAAAATACCTCTCATGCTGCACAATTATAGAATTATTATTCTACTTTAAGTGTCATGGTTCCATCATCTGGAATCCTGAGATGTGCAGTTAGGCAGTTAGGCCCTAAGTTTGTTAGGCAATAATTATGTATTTTGTGTCTGTGTTTGTCTGTCTATATTGTGTTTCTCTCTGTGTATGCAAGATAAGCCCCCTCACTCCTCCCCCTCCTTCCATAGATTTCTGTCAGAATGCACTTGCTTTCAACAGCCACTATTATGTTGGCTGTCACATTAAAATGCTGCCATTTGACACTGATAATTATAAATTGAATCAACATGTGCCCTCAAAGCTTTTTTTTTCCCCCAGTCCCTGAGCTCCTTTTTGGACTTTCCCTCACGTCTCCCTGAAAAACCTTTTTTTTTTTTTGCAAAAGAGAGGGGGGTATTTCTGTTTCTAGAAGCCTGCAAGCATGGAAATATTTTTTTAAAAATCAACGTGAAGGGCCACTCTCAACCCCACAAAATACTCAGACACACACATCTGATATCTAGATATTTATATCATCTCTATCTTTATTTCTAACCTATCTATAAAACAAAATGAGAAGTGGACCTCTGGCCATTTCTGGTATTTGCATTTGCAAGATGTGCTTTTTCTGAAACTGGGGTGGCCTTGATGATTCTAGGCGAGCTTCCTGACTCCCAGAGACTGTCTACCCCAGGTATAGATTAAAAGGGAGGGCTATCCTAGCTTCTAAAATGCCAGAGTGTTTCTGAACTTAATGAAAAAGACACAGATACTTTATCATGTTTGCACATTGACAAATATAGCTGAAAACTAGGGATGGCCTCTACCCTTAGGTAGAGGTGATTGCTTCAGGAGGAGGGACCACGGTTGAATTCTGTGGTGTTTCCCCTGTTCTGGAAGATAGAGCTGGGTTCCAAGCAGCCTTCCTTGGGCTCAATAAACTAACTTGTGTGATGAAAGTGTGGTAAAGGATGCTGTCCCATCACCAGTGCAGAGTAAGATTGAACTGCCATTTGAGTCAGCTTCTGTGGGTAGAATCGAGGTGCGGGGTGTAGGATGCCTTGTGTTGATCAGATCAATGTCTCAGGTTCAAGTTGCATAAAGCAGTCTTTTCTTGGCCTTGCTGATTTCTTTCAAGATGTACTGGGTTATATCCTACAAACGTGAATAAAGATCACAACCCACATATCCTAAACACAGAGCTTAGAAAAACTGGTTGTCAAATTCTGGGAGCTGTAGCGCAAAATGGTAACTTTTCTAATATGTGGCTTAGTGATTTCATTTTGAATGACCAATGTCTTTCTGAAAAAGTAATGTGACTTTAGACAAAGGCTAGGTTATAATATGTGAAATAATATCATGTGTATTTTGTATACTCCTGTTGTAGGCATGTAGATGCAGATGAAAACTGCTGGATTATTTTTATGCAATATACTGGGGATTTCACTAAAAGGGAAGGAGAAAAAACAGATACAACACCTAAATTAAAATGTTAATTTCACAATTTTCAAATTCAAATTTTCTTCAGTCCTTTTGCTAAAAATGAATTCTGTTTCTTCACAGCCTTGTGGACTGTATCACATGTTTTTGAACATGTGTCCATTTGAATGATTTATTTAAATGAGGTAAAATACCATAAACTGTGTTCAGTACTCGTTTGATACACTCTAGAAAGACCCTTGTTAAAAGTAAATGTTTTAATTAGCAGCATCAAAAGATAACTTACAAGAAAGAGGAAAAGAAAAGTGAGAATTATGTCAGTATTCATACTTGGTTCTGATACAAATAAAATAAACAAGGCACATAACCAATTAGGCCTGAGATAGAGAATGTGTAACCCTGTAGATGTTGTTGCATTAAAAATCCCATCATGCCTCATAGCTAGTGGTGAGGATCACATTTTGATCTAAATAACTGTTCTGATCCTGATCTAAATAACTGTTTCTTTTTTTAAAAAAAAAATAGTTTGTACAATTTATTTTGTTTTTTCTAAATCTGGACTGGAAAATGTGTGACCTAAATTTTACTTTGAAGATATAACTTTTTCTGTTCCTCATTCCACCTCTGTCCCAAGCAGCTAATTCCTGATTTCCACTCTGTTCAAGTAATAAAGTAAGGAGTCTAACTCATCTTCAGTATCAAAGGTGACCTGATATTTCCTTTCCTTTCCTTTTACTTTAAAAAAAAAGGGATATTGCATCACTCAGGTCCCTGGTGAAAGCCAGAGTAGTGTAGTGATTTCAGCGCTAGACCATGACTCTGGAGAGCAAATTTCAAATCCTCACTCAGCCATAGAAACCCAATGGGTGACCTTAGCGTGTCACTCTCTCTCAGCCTCGGAAGAAGGCAAAGGTAAACCCCTCTGAATAAATCTTGCCAAAAAAGCCCTGCGACCTTAGGGTCGCCAAAAGTCAGAAATGACTTGAATAAGTACAACAACAGCAGCAGCAATATACAACATAAAGCAACACACAACAGCAACAACAAGAGCTGTCTGGCAATGAGGGGCTAGAGACAAAAGGAATTTTTGAAAATATCTGAAAAAAATGGTCATAAAATGTGTTTCTCAGGCATTGAGAAACCCTGACAATAAAAAATCAATCCTGGACTGATGACAATAATCATCATTCAGAAATTCTACACAAAATTTGCCTGTTCTTCTTTTGTGTAGGAAACAGAATTTCTGCACAGAGATATTATTTTCAGTACAAAAATTGCTGTTATTTGTGTAGAAAAAACTATTATCTGTGCAGAAGTGCTGTTTTCTGCCCAAAACTACCACTTCCCGATCTGGTGCAGAAAAAGTCTAGAACTGCAAATGGAAGAGTTTCTAGCAGTGGTGGTGGGAAATGTCACATGTTACTTCATTCAAGAAGAACATTTCTGAATATTACATCTCTAATGCTGGCTAGGGAATTCTGGCACTTTGGCCCCAAAGAGTAACATATCAAAAACTTTGTGAGGGATAATGGGAGTTGCAATCCAATGTCACCATTTTCCCAGCACCTGGATTTAGATAATACTAAAACAATGAATAAGATCCAGAGTGGTGCAGTGGTTTGAACATTGGGCTATGACTCTGGAAACCAAGGTTTGAATCCCTGTCTGGCTGTGGAAACATACTGGGTCACCTTGGACAAGTCACACTCTCTCAGTCTCAAAGGAAGGTGAAGTCAAACCCCCTCTGAGCAAAAGTTGCCACAAGATAATCCTGTGATAGTTTCACCTGAGGGTTGCTCTAAGTGTTAAATAACTTTAAATAAAGTGCCTTAAATAAGGCACACAACAGCAACAAAACAACCAAATGTATTCATTTCCTTATGACTCTTCCAAAAAATTAGTGACATCTAAAAACACGTTTTCCAAAATGGATTGTCTACCTATTCTTAACAACATAAATTTGTTAAGTTAAATGGTCTTATACCAACAGCTCTTTCTTCTGAGTTGTGACCTCGGGAAGTAAAATTTTACAGACCTGATCTGAGAGAGAGAGAGCGAGAGAGAGCGAGAGCGAGCGAGAGCGAGAGCCATAGAGAGAGAGAGAGAGAGAGAGAGAGAGAGAGAGAGAGAGAAATGTATTGCTCTGATTAGTGTCATGCCATTAATGATGGGGATTTTTTCAGTAGTTAAAAAAATCAAAATTAGTTCATAAATACTCTTGTTCATGCAGTAATTTAAATGTCTCACTGGGGCACAGAGACGATGAACTGGATTTGAGACATTCTACCTGCCTAATCTAATAGAGAATTTTATTCCAGAATATAACGACATTTCTACACTCCCACCAAATAAAAAAGAAATTCCACATTGCTAACCTTTATGTTAGTTTTATATAATTTGTGAAGTGTGGTATCTGACAATATTATACTTTATAATTATTCCTCACAGCAAGGCTATTTTAGCTCCCTGAGTTAACAGAAAACTTATGAAGGAATATGTTATATGACAAGTTAACACATCATAAAACATGTTAATTGAAATTTGCACACCTATGCATGCCTGATAAGGAAGTGACAGAAAGAATTAAATGAAGAACTTCTAACAAGGACAGAAGACTTGTTTATATTTAATTTAAGAGATTCTACAATGCTTGCCTGTATTATTCAAGGAGAACTTTGCAGTAAATATATGAGTGGGTCAGGGTGGAATTTGCATTCTGGATAGAAGGGGATGTAATACAAACTACTGTTTACTGAAGCAGCTATTACTCATCTCCATCATTCCACATGTCTCTTTACATGAAGGGTGCCAGCTAACACATTTTTAAAAGCAGAATTTCCCTATCTTCATTTGATATGGATGAAATAAATGTGTTTTCTGTTAATATTGTAATAGTAGTATACCTTGTACAGCAAATTGTTGTTGTCTGTTAATTCCATAGTGCACTGTTGTGTAGAATGAAGTAACCTCATTTATTTATTTAATAATTGCTACCTTTCAATTCTTCCTTTCTTCCATTGAGCTTAAGGTGGTGTGCATCCCTCTCTCTTTTTTTGTATATATCATCTCCACAACAACTTTGTGGTGGAAGCCAGGCAGAGGACAAATTATTGCCCCAGGATCATACCTCAGTACAGACTTCATCTTGAATCCTCCAAACCCCATCGAACATTTTAACAACTGCACTACACTGGTCTTCACATATCCATAGAACCAAATGGCATAGGAGATGCTTTTCGATGGTACTTGTGGTACGGAGTATTTTGTGAGAAGATATCACAGACTTATTATTACCACATTGGCTTATGATCACATAGGTCTTTTCTACTCTATGTAATATAAGACAGAATCTGGAGGTGATTTCAGAAAAAGAACGATACATTTGGTTTAATCTATTCAGTTCATTCACTAAAGTAGGTTTCCCCAACTCATTTGGATGCATAGGCACAGCTGGCATTTTTCATAAGCTTATGGTTACCAATTCAGAATGTAAAGAACATTCCCAATTTTTTCATCCTCAGCAAGAGAGGATGTCTTGACACTCGCAGACATTCCATAGGGGAAATGGTAAATCTCTTTTAGGGATAGGATTCAGTATCATGGATAGTCCCTAGAATGGATTCACTACATCCTTGACATTGGATTGACCCAGTTCTTTGTGGGGCTGGACCAGTACTGCACCACTAAAGAGTTTGTTTGTGAACTGCTGGAAATCAAAGCACTTAATATTTTATTTGGAAGCCATGTGTGAGCGAGGTAACAGCTTTTTCTACAGTCCTTTCCCTGCTATACTCAGCCTCCTTCTTTTCCTTCAGGCTACCTATAATTTCCCAATTTACTTGTCTTACCTATGGCATTTGCATTGATCCCTCTTCACCTCCATTCATTTCCCTGGGATTTGCCTACAAGTTCACTGAAACAGGAGTGAATTTAATCCAATTCATTTTTATAAGAGATTTCTGAAATGTGCAAAGTTTACTAGTTCTGTATCCTTCCATGCACAGAGACTGATGGTCTGCTTTGGATAGATTTATAGATCTTTCTTTAATTTAAAACCTCAGTTTCCCTAGAGTTGCAGATTTTGGAGGGAGCCCCCATAGGTAGAGAAGGTTGCCACTGCTACCTATTGAGGACAATGAAAATAGTAAGGTGGAGTAGGCAAAAGCTTGAATTCTATTGATAGTCCCAACAGGAGAGGCTCATTGAATTGAATTGAATTGAATTGAATTGATAATTGACTTGTAGACCGACCATTCAATGACTGATTCAGTCAGTCTGCTAGAACAGGAGTTACACCAAAGCACACTCAGTCCAGAATCCTATCTGATGGTCAAACCAGAATAGATCTGTTGAATTAACCATTGAATGGTAAGCCACCATTTAGGTAAATTCTACTGTTTCAGTGAATCTTCTGTACAGTCCTCCCTCCACATTCATGCGTTTGACCTTCGCATATATGATTATTCCTGAAGAACATGTGTGCCTCCTCCTTTTCCTCTTCCCATTCCCTTGCCTTTTTTGTGCATGAAGAAGGAAGGTAAAAGGCAAAGGCTGGGCAAAAGGCAAAGGAATGGAGGGAGGCATATGTGTACCTTCCTTCTCCCCTCTGGAGCTCCCCCTCCCATTTCCATGCCTGGCTCAGAGAACATGTGCTGAAATTGGGGTGGGGGCGGCATGGTCTTGCAAAGAAATGGGAGAGGGGAGCCCTGGAAGAGAATGGAGTGGCAGTGCAGGGGAAATTATTAGCAGTGTTTCCACTTTCATGTGGATTTGGCACCCAGAACCCTCACAAAAGTTGAGGGGTCACTGTAGTTGTGTCTAAACAAGCTGATCCCATGGTCATGCAAGGAAGTAATGGCTGAGATCCCTAGTTCTACCAGTGGGATAACTATCTCAAGGGAAGTGAAGGTCTTATCCCAGTAACAGCAGCATCGGAAACAGAAGCAGGAGAGTAAGGAAAAAGGAATCAGGAAGGACAGCAGGAGGAGCCAGTTGCTCACTCTGTTTCATGTTTGTCTGATTTCCAGAAGTCTATGGAGCCAAGGCACTCTAGTTTAGACAGTCGCCTGTGTCAGATGATAGTCAGTGTCACCTGTGTCAGATGATAGTCCAACCAGCCCTCTGATATTTCTTGGGTTCATGGAAGCCCCCCTCCCACATCATGAGGTATTTGGGTAACAGATTGTAGGAAGCCAGCAGCCTTCTGCTTCTGTCACTACCTCCTCCTTGATGACCACAAGCAAACTAGCATTGCTAATATAACCATAGTGCTATCCCACTGTATTGGTATAACAGGATCCTTATGTGCCTTAAAGCTGCAAAATGCTTTTGTGGTGGATATGTATAGATACAGTGAATTGGAGGGGGGCTGCTTAGTAAAGAAGTAAAAAGAAGCTTGATTATCTTTTCAATCAAAGGGTACACAGTAGTAACATGATGTTGCATGGGTAACATCAGTAAGCATATGTATGTCTCAAATAATCAATTTTTACATACCTGTCTTAAGTCCTCTCCTCTACTCCCCCACTCTCTTTGGCTAGAATTTCTTTTTTTTTAAGTTACAGTTGCTGGTCCTCCTTTACTGATTTCCAACTTCCTCATCAAGTTCTTTTTCTATGGAATTCTGTCTTCCCTGCGATATACACAACCATCTCTCTTCTCTCCTTCAGGCACCTGAAGACATATTTTTTAAAGCAAGTACTTCATTCTTCATTTGATGTCCATTCTTTTTGATATACTCCTGTACCATTATTCTTATTTATTTATGTATTTTGCTCGTGCCCTTTAGAGTGCAAACTTGGGGAATGACATATACTTGATTATTGGATTCAGAAGAAGATTATATATCTAGAAATGTAAATGATTATATCATCAGCATCTTTATCATTTTCATCACAAAGCCAAAAAAATTATTGCTCTTGCTATGGTTATTTTTGTTATTTATTATGTGGCCATTCAGTTCTATAAACATATCAGTATTATACCCATACACCTATCCGTCCTACACACAGTACGCACTGCTATACTGGCAATGGGATTTGCGGTATGTGTGAATGATTGAAGAGTATATGCCGAATAGATATGTGGATTTATTTCGTTATCAAGCTCCATCATCATCAGTAAGTGTCAGGACAATAAAGGGCAACAGCTCTTCAGAGTATTGTTCAACTGCTTTTCCATTTCATTTCATTATTTTGTCACTTCACAACTTTGGTGTCATTTACCATGGCTATTTATAGAAGAAAGGGGACCCAATAACAGAAGTAAAAAGCAATTCAGAGCTACTATGGAGTTTTGCTCAAAATTATGAGCACATGATATCCCAATCACATAGGAAAATTTCACAGACACTGCTGAAGTTTTCTGTGAGAAAACATTTTGTCCATTGTAATCTTTGACACTCTGTATTTGCACATTAAAGACATTAAAACGTCAGGATCTTCTCGAAATACAGTTTTCCTTAATATCATGATGGTTGCCATTCTGTCAAGCACAAAGTGAAATTGGCTGCATGATTAAAACAGATGTTTTATGAACCTCTGGGTAAAATTAAGTTATAATGGTAGAGTGCCCCAGATTCGGCTGAGGATAGATGGCTGTCTAAAGTACATCCCTATTCAGTGAAAGGAGCTACTTTAATTTCCCTGCATTACCAGTTTTACAAGTTTTGACAGGTGAATGAATCATATTCATTCAGCAGATACTGAAGATATCATTTATTATATTAGTACCTAACTTAGCTTTATTTTGAGTGAACATATGTATACTTGCTTCTCATTTTGCAAAAAAGCATTTTCAGTTTTTATAAGAAGAAAGGGACTCACCAAAAATACATAAATACTTCACTGCCCCAAAACTAAAGATGATGTTAAGGGCATAATTTATTGAAGCAGGAAGGCATCTGTATTTATCTGCACCCACTGTGATTACTTAATGTTTGTTTTATGAATCGGAAGAAAAGATGTTTTAATCACTATCAGTTATTATAGGGACACGAACTCTTATAGATATGTCTATAAATTATAGCATTACTTCCACATCCTTGCCCAAATTATTAACTATTGATCACTTGCTGGTGATCTTTACAGACTGTGCTCTAGCTACATTTGCAGCTTGGTATTGGATAATAAATCAGTCCAACATTAAAACCACTATACCTTGCTTAGTCTTTGCCCAGTAACTGAAGAGATCAAGAAACTAAAGCTCAAGCAATCCCATATTTGCATTTGCAGGCTGTTAGAAAACCAGCTTGTGGAAGCACAGGTTTTAAAATACTGGTTGAAATCCTGTATCAGCTACCATCCTCCCAATGCTGATACTGCTAACAAATTCCCAGCTAGACAAAGTATGAGGAAGAAAGGAAGAGTTGGGGAGGGCGCTAAAAGACCTTTTTTTTAAAGGAGCTTTCTTTGTCAGAAGCTTGTTAGCTGAGGTATGCTCCTATTCCAAGATCTGTAGGACTAATCAGTTCCCTAGCCGCAGCCTTATGTTGCAGCCTGTATCTAACATTATTGTCAGTTACAATTTTCCAGGTGCTGCAATTCTTCCTGTGATGACTAAACCTGTATTCTTTTCATTTGCTGAAGTGCTGGTGTATCTAACATTATTGTCAGTTACAACTTTCCAGGTGCTGCAATTCTTCCTGTGATGACTAAACCTATGTTCTTTTCATTTGCTGGTGGACTTTTGGTGGGAGTGTTTGGAAAAAAGAGAGAGAGAGAGAAGCAGATGATGATGATATTCATGTTAAACGAAGTGCATAATGCCATACTTTTTGTAGGCTGCCTCTCTTCTGCACAGAGAGCAGTATGCTTGTACTGTTTATGAGTACTGTATATTAGAATGCAGAAGGGCAGAAAAACAGACTTTGCCGCAGCAAGTACACAGAAAATCCATTAAGGGTACTTGGGCTGTATATTACATAACCTAAAAGTGGCAACCACAGAGACTTATTCTGAAGGCAACCTTACATAAGGCAATTAGCTGTAGAAAGTAAATTGAACTCAAAAATGTTAACATGATTCAAGTCAACCATTTCAAGGATAACCACTCAGGAACATCACCCAGTTGTTCAACAAGGTGTTTAAGTGGCGTTTTACATAGGTCAAAGAAACAGAGGATGTGGTAAATGGCTTTGGGGGGAAAAAAACAGGAGAAGAATATTTCTAATTATGTAAGAAGTATTGCAAAAATCTTTAAACCTCTGTCAAGTGATCTCTTTCCTAAACGGCAATCGTTAAATATATATATATATATATATATATATATATATATATATATGGTGAAATCAACACAGCATGTTGAAAAAAATCAAAGTGAAACCTTGAAATTACTTTTTGAAAGGCTTGGAGTGTAGGGAAAAGATCCAGTTTATACCACAAGGCTTAATGGGTTTTTTATGTATTTGCCAGGTCTTTCCCCATGCCCCCACCAACCTCATTCTCAGATTAAGCAACAAAATGAAGTTCAGAAGGCTGCTCAAAAGACTTGGCACCTCTCTTGATAATAGATATCCTGTTTCTCTTAATGTACTGCATTCACAAATTCAGGGGACTGATTTGTTCAGTGAACGATATGTGTGACTCTATTGATACATATATTTTTAATTTAAGTCCTGAAGACAGGACTAGAACCAATCCCTTTGCAAGTAAAAGGTCAGCTCTACTTTAGTATAAATGAGTAGAGAAAGAGGCTTGGAAATGTTTTCCTCTTAGGCCGAAAGTTGCTCTAAAATCCTTTTCACTAGACTGGGGTGGGCACTATCCTCTGGATCAGAGGTGGACAAAGCATGGCCTGCCAGGCTGAAGTGGCTCTTCGGGACCATTTTTGATACTCCCGGAACCCTGGCACCTTTATTTATTTACATTTAAAATTACCCACTTAAAGCCAAGAGGTAGCAGTACCCTGGTGCCATGTAAAGCATTGCCAGCATACTTGATGCTGGACATCTACTTCTACCCACAATGCAATGCAGCTTGACGGCACCAATGTATGACCTCACAGCTAGATAGTGGCCAGAAGATTGCAGGAGGCTCCAGCACAGTGTCTGGCTACAGCTGTGCTACAGTGAGAAATTAATAGTGAATGTGTTGGATATACTGTGGTGTATGCTGTGATGACCGCTTTTTCCTCCAGCTACACAAATGCAGCTGAGTTCTGCAAAGGAGCTCCATCCTCCTCTAAACATTAAATAGCAGTAGGAATGCACCTCGGGACTGATAAGGTACAGTTGAGCTGGGCAGGTCATTCCACAAGGACAAACTGGATACCTCGTTTTGCAGTGTCCCAAAAATTCATGTTCAGTGTTCCAAAAATTCACAGTTATACATATGTTATGTAGAGGATTCCATTCCAAAGGTCTACATGAGCTATTTTTCACCATGCCTCCCCCCAGTTTATGCCTAGGACAGAATTTTTAAACTTAGAAAGTAAATCAGAAGCTGACTTTATAAGAAACCCTTCTTAAAAAAAAAAAAATTAATTCAGGGGATGAGAGAGCATAGTAGGAAGATATATCGCCCTCTAAGATCTCATGGGAAGTAATGATCTTGTTACCTTAAGAGGTGGTGGACCTTGAGGTCCAGCTGCAATGCCAGTGTCTCTTTAGAATTTAGGAAATTATAGCTCAAAGGAGGCTTGCAAGGGGAGGGTAATGGCAGGATCGTTTCACTTGTTACCAGTACTGACTGTAGAGAGGACTCCAGTTAAGAGTTAAGTGGAGTATTTTATTTGAAATAAACATGCAAGAAGTCAGACTCTCTCAAAAACTATACAAGGCTGTTCGAAAATGAGGCAAGGGAGTCTGGATAGAGAGAGATTGAGTGGAAAGGGTGATAGCTATCAATCCTGAAGCAGAAAGTCAAAATGGAGTGGCTCAGCATGTCTGGGAGTAGCATGGAGGAACAGGAATCTGGGGTACCATATGCAGCATAACAGGTCCAATGTACTACCTCCAATGTACTATAATTTACTGGGGATGGAGCTGATGTTTTTATATCCTGTTTCCTACCCTGAAGGAGGTGCATGGACAAAGCAGTAATGGCTTTCTTATAGGGTTGACAAAGAAGTCAGGAATGGGCTGATTGCCTTAACTCTAGGTGACAAAATATTGATGGGAATCCTGACAATCTTTTATGTTTTAGTCAGGTAGTCTGAATAGGGAAGGTCTCCATAGGAGATGCTGCACAGTAGTAAGCAGTAGTGATTGCTTCACCTGGGCAGTTTCACTTGCTATTATTTTTGAGAATGCTTATAGCTTACAGTTTTTTGAAAGGATTCTCCCAAGCCCATCAGCATCAGGCTTTCCCACCTAATCCTTTCTGAACTTATGACCTGGTCGTGTCTGAGATTATCCTGATCTGGCATATGCTTACAGCCAGTTCATTTTCAAACATGTGTTCCAGCCATAAAGTATCTCCAATCATGAAACTAGCATATCCTGCAGAGTGGGAGACAGACCCATGACAGCTGTGCATTTACTCATACAGCAAGCCAACTATGTACTGATGATTCTGAAAATATAGATGGGTGGGGGCAGTATCCCTGTTATTCACTACCCTCATGGTTCATATCTCACCATCCCTCAAAAACTACAGGAAGTGGATCCTGGAAGCACTTATGACCTCCTTAGTTATAGGAACACTTCACGGGCTACGAGAGTCTGTTCCAGGATATGTTGCCCAATCCCTAGAGCTGGCTGTTGAGAGTGAAAACCATTTATTACCAATGGTGACTATAGTACTGTCTTCAGTTGGATCTAACCTTGGAGTGGCTCATTGCTTTGAGAGTTTGATGTCTGTCCCCATGAAGGAAACAACTTGAGTCCGTAAGGAAAGGTGTTGGCAACTAGCCAGTTGGCAGTTGAAAATAATCAAGGGTGTGGGTTGTTAAATACTGCAGTATCCTTTCAAAATAAAGCCACAAAGAGCCCCAACATTCTTTTCATTGATTTTTTCACCCAGGACTCACTATTTTGCTGTGATAGCAACTCCCAAAGCCATTCAACGGTTGGTGGAGAGTCAGGTGGGGGATCTGAGAAGCAGCTGGCTTTGTCCTCATAACCCGGTGTACAGTGATGACATTCTTTGCCAAGAACTGCTGGGGCTGTCCTTGTAATCATTCTCCCTCTGTCTGTAGAGACACAGCCAGAAACTTTCCTTCTATTTTCCATGACGGCCTGAATGGGTGTGGAACAGGGACTTTCACAGTGAAATGGTGAGTCCTGGAGAGGCTTTGGTTCTTACAGAGGAAGGAGGACAATACCAGCGTCAGCAACAACCCACCAAAAACACATGCACAGGTGATTTATGTCTGCATTTGTCATTAACAAAGTGCCAGCCAAGATTTGTATTTGATCACACACACACACGAGCTCACACACACACGCACATGCACGCACGCACTCCCCAAAACACTTTTTTTAAAAAATTGCTGTAACGGAAGCATTGATTTTAAACATCCCTTCCTCCTTTTACTTTCTGTTTACCTTTTCTGAAGGAAAAAAAAATGCTGACAATGTTTATAAGAGTTTAACAAGAAATGAAATAGCTTAGTCTGTTCTAGTAGTTCCATTTTTCAGCCTCGTACCCTCTGGTGTTTGGTGTCCCAAAGAGGAATGATGTAAGAAAACTGTTGGTGAGTTCTCTCCCTCTTGCAAGTTTTTAACACAGATTCTTCTTTAGTTCCCTGTTGTCAGCCTTCCTAGAGACTGGCATTTATTCTTCAGTTTCTTTCCCATCCAGTTGCTCATCTAATGCATTTTTAAAAGCATCTCTCTTGATATGATGACTGGCTTGAGGCTTCCACTGGAAAAGGGATCAATGTAGCTGCAAATATAGTTCAGAAGATTTCATTGCTGTTTCTCAAAGGGTTGTTCTTTTCCCTTTTTGTGTATAACAAAGCTTTAAAAGCTCAATAAAAAATTAAACTGCCCATGGATGATCTTAGTTTCTTAATCCCATTTTTTTTTTAAACAGTAATCTTCTTGTCCGCATATACCCACAAGGCCTGTTGTGGCTTTTGTTGCCATCTCTGTTTGCCTTACCTCAACATTTCTTCACGGTCCCTATAGCAGCTGTGCTGAGACTAGGGATGCATTTCTTCACTAATTTTCTTCTTGTAGGAAGGTATAGGTAATTTTATCAATTTTATTCCTACTGCAAAAGAAAGTCTTTCAAAACCGTGCAGTTTTTGAAAACTATTCACAGTTCAGGACCTATTCTGCACAAAACTGACTCATGGTTGTTTTGCGCGCGCGCGCGCACACACACACACACACACACATTCACATGAAAGCTTTTTTTTCTCCCACAGGAAAAAGCTTTTTTTGTGCAGAAAAATATTTCTGCACAGAAATATCATGTGCATAGAAAATGCTGTTTCCTGTGCAGAAAATGCTATCCTCTGCACTAACAACCACGTGTAAATTTTGTGTAAAGAAGCCCCCAATTTCTGCATTT
Source organism: Cyclura pinguis (assembly GCA_030412105.1). Classification (NCBI taxonomy): domain Eukaryota; kingdom Metazoa; phylum Chordata; class Lepidosauria; order Squamata; family Iguanidae; genus Cyclura; species Cyclura pinguis. The sequence continues at coordinate 80,480,091 of CM059603.1, read as the reverse complement.
TATGAATTTATACAGAAATATCATGCTGTTTTCTGTCACAACAACCATGTGCCTATTTGGCATAAAATAAGTCCCAATTTATAAAAATTCTCATCAGTCTAGGATCTTTCTCAGCAAGGTTTCTTGACCTCCAAGAAACACATTTTTGAATATATTAAAATATTCTTTCAATCCCTATTGAGAATCTGGATGGAAGGAATACTCAGAAAATATTAGAACAAATGGTTGAAGAATGTGTATCTTGAGTGACAGGGACCCCTGATAAAGAATTGCCCTGGACATATGATAATCTTCCCATTTAAGGACTTATTCTACATAAAAATCACTTGTGTTCTTTTTTTGAACCTAAAATAGTTTTTACTGAATTGTTATCTTCTATGTTAGAAAATGCCGTTTCCTGCACAGGTATTGCTGTTTCTTACACAGAAATTGCACAGTTTTTTAAAAATAACTAACTAAATAAACAAATAAATAAATAAATAAAGCAAAGCTCTCTGTGCAGGTTTGGGCATCTTACCTGATTTCTTTAAGAAAGTGGGCAAGCCAAGTTAGAACAAGATACATTATCAGCTTGCCTTTATCAAAGAAAGGCAAAGCTAGCACAGGCACCATTGACGGTAACCTTGTTAAAGAAGCCACCAAAGAGGAGCATAGCAAAGTGGTCTGGAGTGTTTCACATATGTAATAACAGGTCCCTGATTGTATAGGGGCTGGCTCATGTATTCTAATTTCAGCAGGACTTGCCTACTAATACTAATGCCATATGGACTTGCACACTAATATTAATATCAAAAAAATTAAATTTAGCTTATATCAAATGTCATCCAGTGTAATGATGTGTGTATGCATCTATTGTGTTTGTGTGTGTAACTTTAATGGGGAACATTTTTTTTAAAAAAACACAATGGCAGGGGGAAAAAAAGACAAAAAAATCCAGTGCTCAGTGAAATTAATTTAATAAATAAGCGGTCAGTGTGTTTCAGAAACACTCCTTCATGGTCTGAGATTTCTTGAGAAGCTCAACACCGAGCACGTAGGTCTTCCCTGCTACCTTGTGACTTAAAAGCAAAAGCAAAAACCTCTCTCAAACAAAAGGATCAGCTTAGGGGAAAGCAGTTAAAAAAAAAAAAGCTTCACAGAGCTTCTGATTCTCTCATCCCCCCCCCCCCCCGTGTTGTTGGTTGGCAGTATCAAGATGTCATGCCAGCTGGTCCTTTTTTAGTCACCCTGGTTGGTCTTTATTGATTTCGTTAAATTTAAAAGCATTCGCCAAATGCTGTTTCTATTTGAAGATATCAAACTGATTTTTTTTCTCGCTCATAAACAAGTCTTTTGGAATGGGAGCTGCTCAGATTACTCTAATTTTAGGCACACAGCCTGAGATTACAAAGAGTTTGGTTGTTCGTAAGCCAGTGATACTCTCATGCCTGCACGTATGGCATTATATATCCTGGTTTCTTTTCTTTGAATTTACTGCTGATCACTGTCATGGTTATTCTAACAGAACCGAAACTTTGTCATAGTCGGACTATCAGTACTGTTACTGACATTATTTCTTGGTTCAAGAAGAGGAAATATTTCAGCCATATTGGATATCAACTTGGCCTGTCTCCAAAGGCTTTTGATGTTTTATTGAGGTTATGACTTTATTCCACTTGTTTCCATTATAAATGACTAGATTATTATTATTATATCTACTTGTCTGTGCTATATCATATGAATTATCTTTGAAAGGACAGGAGGAACATGAATTTTGGGGGTCTTTAACTGAGAGTCAAGACATGCCATGGGGAGCTTATGATTATAATTATGTATAGTTTTACCACATAACAATAAAAAATAATTGATTTGTATGTAATCCATGTTTAACTTGGACCAACAATTTCTTGAATAACTCTAAATAGCCCTCTATGTGAACTGTGGAAAGAAGAAAGCAAGGGAAGTAGACATACATGCAAATTTTACTTATATCAGAGATATAATACAATATAAATATATAATGTATATTATATAATATATAAAATAAATACATAAATATATAAATTATATATAAATATATAATATAAATAATATAATATAAACAGAGCTGCTGGCAGTATGAGTATCTCAATGAAGAGAGATGGGATTTTGTTGCTCACGGTGAAGAATCTATGGTGGGTGGATGTCCTGTCTTTGAGTCTGACAAAGGGGGAGGAGCTCTAGTGGTGAAAACACCAGCAGGAAGGGAATTAGGCCAATGTAATCTCCCTGGATTTAGGTGGAGTAATTGAGATTGCCCAGATAGCTTCTGGACTGCACAATTCACAAGCAGATTGCCATGAAATTGTGGGGATGCAAGGAGGCCTTGGGAGAAACAATAGGCTCTGCCTCCAGATGGTGCACCTTTGAAGGGCACTGAACTCAAGTATCTTCATCTCTTAATTGCCTACAACAGGAATGTGACTTTGATTAAGACAGCTTTTGTTCAGAATTGAGAGATCTGCATTTTAGTGGTTGGATTATATCTTTGTGAGTGCTTTCTGTGAAAGGGATTTAAGCGGCTATGAAATTTGACAAGAGAACTGAGTTTACAAGTCAAAAACTTAACAACAATGTGGCTTAACAATATTTTTAAAATGGATGAGGGGACCACAAGTTAAAGATTGGATTTTAAAAGTTGCAAGACATTAGAAATTTGGATATTTGCAAGATTGTTTATGTAGGGAATAAAAGAGTGTGAGAAAGTGAAAGTTATTGTGCTGTTGTAACAAATAACTGATCAGGCTGAGAATGGCAACGTGGTAGCGCGTACAGATGCTGACAAAGAACTAAAAGCTCAACCTTCCTGCTGCTGTTCTTGTGAAGAGGGAAAAGGGGGGAAAAAGGGACTGTGTGCTGCTGATGAGTTATGTATATATATAAAAATAACTTCCTTTTCATTATCATAGTTATCTGGCACAACCTCATATATGAGGACCAGTTGGGTGCGTTTCGGAGCAGACTGAGGTGCGGATCTCCGGTAAGTAGTCTGAACCTAGTCTGCTCCGAGGTGCAGACAACCTCCGTAGAGGACGCACTGCACCATTTTAATTCCCCCGTGTGGAAAAGGCCTTAGTTTTGACAAACTTGAGCTGCTCAGAAGCTTTACAGTGCATGACAAAGCTCTTGAAGTGTACAGCATACAAAAGCAGTAATAGTGGAGGCTTTGATGATGCTATGAGAATAGTGGTACTCAAAATACTCAAGCGTTTTCCCGTTTCATCAGTCAAAGGCCAATAGTGTAAAAGGAACGTATTGGGAGAAAATCAATGTAAAGGACCTCTTAAAGAGTAGGCTATAAGACTATCATACAAGGAATGCTTTTTATAAAAGAGAAAGTGTTTATTTTGAGATACGTGTACTTTCAAAAACCCTTGGCAACAATTAAATACAACACGCTTGCTATAACAGTTTGTAATCAATTGAATTCTGGTAAACATCTCACCAAGGACAAATTGCCTATCTGTCTGTCTCTGTGGAGTCATTTTTTCTCTACATGGTTTGTCATGCTGAATTCCCCTACTAGGCTGATTGTTTCAAGTCTGCAGTTTGTCCTGGTAGACAAAGCCAGCTAGAAAAAATATATGAAGAGTTATCTTAACAAATATCTTCCAACAGCATAAACTGCAGGTGTTAGAGGACTCAGAGCTCTTGTTTTTCTGAGCCCTGGGAGGCAATCAAATAGGTTCTGTCTCTGGCCTACATTGAAGGACATGGAAAATCCCTTTTAATTCTTTGAAATGAATTTTCTCTAACACTGATGGCAAGATGGGTGTTGGGTTTTTATTTGGGGTTGTTGGTTTGGTTTGCTTGTATTTGGTTTGGTCATATTCACACATATTAGAGCTATGCGAAATTTGCTAACCCTTGTCTAATTAGTCTTTTCTTTCTGAGACTAAAAAGCTTTATAAGCCTGGTTACTTAAAGCAGTAATTAGATTTAAGAAAGAAATGAAATATAAAGAGACAATGGCCCTGCTGCCAGGGTTTCTTCCTGGAGATGATGTTTGATTACACACTTTTATTGCCTCATATCTTAGCAACTGAGATGCAAAGATTTTGTCCAGTTGTTCACCCCTGATTTATTCATCAAGAAGAATCAGAATGTGTTGGAAAAAAGTCTACTTGAGAAAGAATATTAACCCCACCATTTGGAAGAAAGAGACATTTTAGGTTAACTAAAATGCCACTTTACTAACTAACTTTACTAGCTAAAATGCCACTTTACTGACTGTTGAAACCTGATCTACAACAGGGCTGCCAACAATTTGTATATTTAGGCAGGTATATTTCTACCTACGCCTTTCAAGGGTGATCCACTCAGACAGCAGAGCCAAGCTGTAAACCTGGCTTGTCTCCCAACAGCTTATTCATAGGAATTCTATCCAGGATGACTCTTTCTTCAAACTCTCAGGCCTAAATGAAGAACCCAGCCAGGTCATGACCCAAAAGTAGTTCTCTTTCCAAATCCTGCATCCCAGAGCCCAACAGGTGGGTCAGGCAACTTGCTTCTTCACCAAAAGATGCATGTTGTTGGACTGCTACCTAAAAGCTGGAAATTAGAGGCTTTGACTAATAATTACTTTGCCTGAAAAAGCAGCACAGTTATTTTGTCCATGGTTGTGCTTGCAATTTCTGTTTGCAGCACACACACACAGTTGGCAAGCCACTCTGATAATTCACAGAAAAAAAAAAAAAAGAAGTTTCCAGCTCTGTTCAGACACCAAAGTTCATAATGAAATCCCAGACCTTCCTGTTATGTATTATTATATGTATTTTTTTTCTGGTTGGTTTTATATTGTGTTCATTCACCCTGTCTGCTGCTCTGCCATCCACTGGTTAAAAAGCCATAAGGACAATTATTCTTTGCATCAGATTAAAAAAAAACAACAAAAAAACCCTATTATAATGTTATCAACACTTCCAAATATACTTGACATTGTGTGAAAATGAGTTAAGATACCCTGCCTTAGACTAGGGGTGTCTGTATTGACTAGTTTTAGTTTCTCTCAGCTGCTCTTTTGTACATTTATTTCACCAACACCACAGAAAATGGAGGAAAAAAAAAAGTAAGCATCCTCCCAAACCTCCAAGATAACGCTGAGATTTTCAGAAATAGAGTGGGATATAAATGTTTTAATAAATAAAAGCCTAGAAATATTTGCCATTTTGTTCAGGAAACTGCTTGCAAAATTCTGAAAAGTTAGGGCTAGGTAGGTAGGTAGGCAGATAGATGGACAGACAGATAGATAGATAGTGTGTGTGTGTGTGTGTGTGTTTGTATGTATTCCACACCCTCCCTCCCTTAGACCCTACTACTTTAATATCTGGAGCATGATCTGTAGCATGGCTGCCAATGTTTTTGACCACCACTAATAATTTTGTAGGTTAGTTTGAAGCTCCTGAAATTTTCAGGCAGTGATTTATTGCCAAAAAAGTTAGAGTGGTCCTAACAGGATATTAGATGTTGCATATCCTAAAGAGTCTCAGAAATGAGAATTTTTTTTAGCCTTTAGGAACCACGGAAGGGTTTGGGTTGTCTTCTACATTGTGTCCCTTTGAAGATCATTTTACACATCTACGCCACTTAACAAAGTGGCATGGCACATGATAACTGCTGATCACTATAACGAACTGGCAAAACAAATGGCACAGTTTTCCCAGAAGTTCCGCATTCTAAATTGAAAATGAATAAAAGTTCTTTCTGACTTTGGTTGATTGTTTTAAAGCTGCACAGCACAGCACAGCTTGAAAGCACCAGCGCACCACCATACAATTAGTGGCTGAGAAGGTGGAAACTGGTTGCAGTTGAACAGCTGGGAAAATGAAATAGTCATCATCCTCCCAGACCTTCTGCATAACAGCATGTGCTTTATGCTGTAGGTCAAGGAGGCCCATATCAGTCCCTTTCCTAAGCTCTTCAGCTGTGGCCAAATGGTGCCCAGGGCTGTGAGTGTGTGGCCTGTGCTATCAAGCTGTGATGTGTGAAAGTGGTGATCATTGCCTCCCTGTGAAACATCCATCAAAGTTCACATGTAGATGTAACTGAGGATTGTGCTTGTGTGTGTGTGTCACCAATGGGATCCTAGCCAGTACTATTATTGAATTTTATTTATTTAATTAATATATGGTTGTGACAGCTCACAGTATTTGTTTTAGAATAAATGCACTTCCCTACATCATTTTCTAGGGAACTAAACTTCCCTGTGATCTTATGCTGCTGCTCTGATTTAGATGCAATGGCCACAATGTGAAATGCTTCAGTGATCCTGGGACTTTCACACATAAGAGATGTATACCAAGTGATGAATTCTTCACATATTTATGTGGTGGAAAATGTAGATAAAGCTTCTTCATATCAAATTTCCATAGTTCAATTGCAGCCCTAAAAGCTATCTGCAATACAGTCAGACATATGTCTGCAAATGAAGAAATCTCTCTGTGTTGTATATCTTCAAGTCATTTCTGACATATGGTGAGCCTAATCATAAGGTAGTCTTGTAAAAATTTTGTTGGAAAGGGGATTGCCATTGCTTTCTTCTTGGACTAAGAGAGTATGTCTTGCTCAAGTGGGTTTTCATGGCTGAGTGGGCATTCAAACTCTGGTCTCTAAGAGTCCTAGGCTCACTCCACTATGCCACATTGGCTCTTGAAGAATGAATGGAGTAAAAGGGATGAAGTGAAAGGAAAAATTTATAGCAAACTGGAACTACATCTAGAAGATGAAATAGTTGTAATCTTCTACTAGCCCCAATTAAACCACTCTTCCCTGCCTCCCTCTTTTCTTTCTTTCTTTCTTTCTTTCTTTCTTTCTTTCTTTCTTTCTTTCTTTCTTTCTTTCTTTCCTTCCTTCCTTCCTTCCTTCCTTCCTTCCTTCCTTCCTTCCTTCCTTCCTTCCTTCTCATACTCAACTGGTACAATGTCCCTGATTTCCCTTTTTCTAGTTCCCTAGAAAATACAAGAGGACAGTCTAAATATACAATTGGCATAAACCTCTCAGACACTGGTTCTTAGTTCTGTGAAACAGTTCCTTCCTAAGAATTTTGTATGTTGCCCCTCTGCCAGTTTGAATAGAAGCTTCGCTTTGAAAGAACCATGCTAGACATTTTAGCAAGATCAATTTTCCAACAAGATCAGCTGTTACAATAATGACAAATGTGTGGTGGACTCAACAATTTTGGCAAATGCTGAGTGCTTTCATGCAAATGTGCAACATGGTTCCCCAAAGGAAAGTTTCCAATCTGATGGCTGGAGTAAATGATCTTGAGGAAACAATCTATAACCTTTTCTTCTTAGGCATCTTGATTTTAGTACCTTTTTGGACCCCTTGATTGTCCATAATTTGAATACTGTAGGAACTCAAAAGAGGAGCTAATTTCAAAGCATGCTATATAACATTAAAGGATATGTTGCACAGCAATGTAGGATTAAGCAAGGCCTGCTTACTTCTTACATGGTTTTCAGTGTCAATCAAAGTATTGCTACAAAGGAAGGGAATCACTGTGTTTCACATGAGTGGCCACAATTTGTAAAGGGCAAATGTGTTGAGAATTGTAGCCTTGACTTATACTTTTCAGCTTGCTATGCTTGATGGGACATACTTCCCATAGTTTTTTTCTTTTTAAGCATGGTGGTTATCTTGCATCAAACAAGAATTATCTAGGGCAAGCAACATACAAATCTAAGTACCAGTGCCATGTGATATGTGTAGCATGCATTGACCCAATCATACTTATGAATGGTCTGACTGAAGAAAGTCAGAGACCTGAATTCTATTAATGATGCAAATTGAAATAGATTCATTTAATTAATTGGTCTGACATAATGTTGACTTACCATTAAACAGATGATTCTACAGATATGTTCTGGCTGGGGCACTGATAGGAATCAGGCCTGAGCCTACTCCCTTCTGACCTGCTTTTCTTATAGTGGTATTATCAGGTTATCTACACCAGACTTCACTTTGTTTAGTGCTCCAAAAAAAGGACAGTGCAGGGATTCTTAAATGAAATAGAGCAGTTTTAACCATTTTCTTCATGAGAAAGTCTTTGAAAACTGCTTAGCTTTTAAAGACTATTCACAGTTCAAGACTTATTCTGTATGAAATTTGCTTGTGGTATTTTTGCACTGAAAATATCATTTCATGCACAAAGAATTGTTGTTCCTGTATGTCCTCATGTTTTTTTTTTCTGACTTACAGCAACCTTAAGATGAACTATCATGGGTTTTTCTGGGGTCAAGAGTGTGTGACATGCGCAAGGTCACCCAGTGAGACATTCAGTGAGTTTCCATGGCCAAGCGGGGAATTGAAACTTGGTTTCATAGTTCATAGTTTATAGTTTTCTGCATAAAGAGGCCATGTGTAAATTTTACAGAGTTAAACCAGTGTTTTCTGAGAATAGGAAACTTTTTTTAAAAAAACCCTTCAAAGGCCATTTCTGCGCTACATTGTTCTAGTGCTATAATTCCACTTTCAACATCCTATGGAATCCTTGGTTTGCAGTTTAGGGAAGGGAATTTAAAATTCTCGGCCAGAGAGCTCTTGGACCTCAGTTAAATACAAACCCCAGAATTCCACAGGATGTTGAAAGTGGAATAATAACACTAGAACAGTGTAGTGCAGAAAGGCCCAAATATTCTTTCCATCCATATGGGTAAATGGCAAACTGAATTGAAGAGGCTGTAAAATGAGATTCCATGCTTTGGGAGAGCCTCCCTCACTTTGGCAGTTTCCAGAGATGCTGGATTCCCACCATTCCTAGGCAACAATATTATTCTGGGTTTTGTAGCCCATGTGGGGAGAAATTCTAGATTGGAGACAGGCAAATTTAAAAGGACTAAAAGAGATATTTTGAAGGAGCCAGTAACAAAATATGTTCAATGTGACAAGCTCCATCCATTCTGTGTGTAAATTCCATGGCCAGGTCCGATAGAAATGCTTAATAAATTCATTAATTAACAATAACTTACCAAATTAAACAATTTAAAGTATTACTGTTTATGTTCATAAATTACTTTTCCAATTTTTAATGTTTAACATTATTGAATTAATTTTCAAACCTAAAGTTCCAAGCTGTGGTCCACCTTTTGTAATACAGTGCTGTTGCAGTTTTTTGCTATGTGGCCAGAAAGTTTTCTATAAATTAAATTAAGATGAAACTGTGATGAACTGAAAAGAAATGCCCACCCTTCCCTACCTGCATGTCAGTAGCTTGCAGCATTCAGTTTTTAAGAAGTTACTATTATTATTTTAGTTACTTTTGAGAAATGGGAAGGGAAGGAATTGCTTTAAAAATGATAATTGATTTCAAAAAAGGACATTGCGGGTAACTTCTAAAAGTGCACTTTCCAAGCTCTGAAAATTTGTTTAAGGAGGCAATCTTCACAAATATATTTAGGATTAAACTACACCAAATACAAAGTGACTGACTTCCAAGTACAAGACAGACTGCATGGGTTCATAACAGAATTTCTGTTTTAAGTGTATTCCCAGGATACGTTTGTCACTAAAAAGAAAATGGTGAATATTGCAGATAGGTAAATCTTTTCTTTCTCGTTACCAGACACACTTTCCCTAAATACTTCTTAAAGTCATTTCATTTCTTACATTACCCATAAACATTGGTCATGCAGATTCTGAATTTGCAAGTAAGCATTAGCATGATTTGCTGTCTCTTTCCAAGAAGAAATAGAACACATTTTATATTCAGTAATGCTGCTTTTCCATTTGCTTACACTATTGATAAAGATTTCATCTCTAAAATTCCGGTACATGACTCGGTGCTAGTAAAATAGTATTATATAATTTTATACTTTCTTTATAGAAGAGTACAGCTGTATCATTGGTATTAAACTTGAATAGTTTTTACTATGGAACCAATAAATCAGACAGAGGAAGGAAAAAATCTATTTCCCGTAATGATGAGTATCTAATATCTAAGTCAAAAGATATTCTCTTGAAATAAATAAATACGGATTTCAACATGCCTGTTACAAACTTCATTAAAAATCATCAAGTTATTTTGTAAAGAGCAAAAATATTTTGAAAAATGTAAGAAAACCCCATAACTTCTTCCCTTAGTTGACCTTTTTTAACTTTCTTGTATAATGGCATATTTCAGTCCCTGGTATTGCTTTGTTGTGAATTCACAGTGAAACAAACCTACAGTAATGTAAGGATTCTATGCCACTGTTGTTATCCCAAAATGTGGGTGACTCAGGGATCCCACCTGCGATGCCAGTACCTCCATTCAAAGGTAGGGAATTATTAGCTCAAAATTAGGAGGCTTGCAAGAGAGGAGCAACCTAAGGAGATCTTTGTAGCAATCTTTACAGGGTCTCCACAAGGAAGAACCAGCAAGAGATTCAAAAAAGGTAAAATATGTTTTATTAAGGGAATTAACAATCACACACAAGACAGTCACACAATCACACAAAGCTAGCTGAAGAAGAAGGGAAGGAAAGTTGTTAATAGTCAGGTTTCAAGATGACGAGGGTGATAATTACTGATTCAGAGAGCAGTGAAGAAACAGCGATGTGGCTTAGACTCAAGTCTAAGGACAGTATTCATTCAGAAATCAGAGCGATAGCAAGCGAAGTGCTACATTAAATGGCTCAAAACTGGGGGGGGGAGGGGTTATACCCAGTGTCTACCTGGAGGGCATAGATATGAATGGCTCTCCATCTGAGTAAACGATGGAGTTTTCAGAGTGGATGATGAGATCTAGGCTGTGTTAATGATCTTTGTGTTAGATGAGAAAGAGTTAATGGCTGTTGTGATAGTTCTGTAATGGTTGGACAAGGGTGAAGACTAATGGAATAATGCACAGGTCAGTGGGAAGAAGGAATGAAATAATCAGTGGTTTGGTGGGAATTTCCCCATTGCTGTTGTCTGAAAGCAGAGTCATTACAGGTTAACTTACACTTATTATCTCTGGAGTTGCCTGCTGATTTCCTGACTATGACCTGGCTATGCCTTCAGGGGATCTCTGACCTAATTTCCAATGCATGTGTTCAGTCAGCATCTTTCTGTTGTCCAGTTTGGCCATATAGTCACATCAGGGTTTGTTTTATATCAATGCCAATTAATGATTTCACCAATTAAATCATGTTTCACCAAGTAAACCATATCAAAATGTGGGGGTGTATGGCCTGGTAACACTGTCACCTGCACAGTTTCTCATTTTAATTTATAAACAATGGTCAGTGAAATAGAACAGAAAATGCTACTGGTGTAGAATTTCCCCAGGAGTTGTTGCTTTGGTGAGCTACTGCTATGGGTAGCTCTCCACAGTTACATCTTCAATCCTAAGGAACCCTCAGAACCAAAACACTATGATAGAGGTGAGAAGCAAAAATATTTGTGCTGAAGCATGAGGGATTTTCTAATCCCCTTCTACAATAGTGCCTTCCCTCCATGGATCTCTCAGGCATTGTTTCAAGAAATTAACTGGCCTCAGATAGGAGGTATGGACTTCTGGTGACAGTATGTACATGCAGGTTGCCAGAGCTCATTCATCACCATCTCCCCCTCATTCTGCTCTCCATCTTTTTTTATGGAGAGGGGAGTTGGTCCTTCATCTCCACCTCCTAGGGAATGCATTCCTGTTTTGCTAGGCTTCCACTTGCTCAATGAGGTCATGGAAAGCTCACTGTGAGAATGTCAACTCACTTGTACGATGGTGAGAAGAGTCTGACACCCCAAGATACTGACCATAGTCCCCAGATTTCAATCATTTGCAATGTACTTTTGTACAATTTGCAATGTACAAAAAATGCCCAAATAAATTTATTTCTAGGTTGTTGTGGGTTTTCCGGGTTTTGAGGCTGTGTTCTATTAGTATCAGGATATCCTCTGAAGATGCCAGACACAGATGCAGGCGAAATGTCAGGAGAAAACAATAATAGAACACGGCCTCAAAACCCGGAAAATCCACAACAACCTATGGATTCCAGCCGTGAAAGCCTGCGACCTTACATCAAACATATTGCTTTTTGCCATTGGGGTACCTTTTTGTCCTAGACAGTAGAATATCCATGGGGGATATATTCCCAGACTTAGTTGGATGGTGAAAAATATGGATAATTCCGAAGACTATATTTTGACTCTTAGGCTGGCTGAAGCAGTGAGAGAGACAACTCCTCCTTCTTTTCTGCTTTTTTTTTTTTTCCTAGCAGGGCTTGGTGAGCAGCCATCTCCTTGGGAGCCAAATCTGCTGGAAGGCCTGGCTGCTCAGACTCGTGTGCCTCTCTTTGCCAAGGCAGGCATGTCCATTTCCTTCCTCGACTGAGAGAGAATTGCGGGGAGCTGTTCTCCCCTCTCAGCCAGACTGGTAGGGAGACTCCTTCCTTGGCCAATTGAGGCATGGGAAGTCCAGTTTTGCCTGACTGTGCACCTATCTTGGTTGGAGATGGAGGGAGACTTCTTCCTCAGCCAAGAGAGGCACAGGAAGCCTAGCTGTGTCTTGCTGTGCACCTCTCTCATGTGGATATGGAAGGAGACTCCTTGCTTAGACAAGAGAGTCATGGGAAGCCCAGCTACACGTCACCATGTGCTTCTCTTTGCCAGAGATTTCTTGGCCAAGAGAGATGCGAGAGGAGCTGTGTGCCTCTCTTGACTGGGGAAGACACTTCTTTCTCAACTGAGAGAAGCACATGGGTCTGGCTGCCCAGAGCAAGGACCCTGGCCATTGGTAGCAGCCATGGCACTGGAGCAGATTGTGGGTAAGTCAAACTGTGAATACTGTCTAGTAGATACCAGGGACCTGTTGTATAATATCTTGGGGGGAAAATACTATGCCATTTTCCAACAAACCATGATATAGTAAAACAGAAATCATTCTTATTCTCAGTGGGTGATCCCATTCTAGGGGAAATAAAAATGTCTTCCATTATGTGTGTGCCATCAAGTTGCCTGACAACATATGATGTCCCCATGATTTTCATAGGATTTTCTTAGGCAAGGTATAGTCAAAAGTCATTTTGCCAGTTCTTCCCTCTGAAATATATGCTACATCACCAAGTATTACATTGGTGGGCTCTCATCCAAGTATAACCAGAGGTGTCCCTACTTATTTTCAAAAAGACAGAATCTGTTGCCCTTGAGACATTTAGGCCCATTGAGAGACAAATTCTTTGAAGACAGAAAATCCCCCACCAATACAAGACATGTGCATTCTGCCCCCCATACAAGACATATACTTTTTTCTTTTTTCTTTCTTTAATTTTGCTGATAGCCACCTTGTGTTTTCTAGTCCTGGGTGTCTGGGGGAAATTCACTTCATTCTGCACATACCAATGCTCCTTTGGATATGGAAAATTCTTATGCTCCATAATACTTTGAAATTCTCATTGTGTTCTCAAAACACCTAATGCAAGATTACTCTGTTGGACAAATGCTTTATCTCAGAGTATGCAATTTTTTTTCTTTCTTTTTCTTCATAACTCATGGAAGACAGTTATTATTTTAAAATCAAATGTATCAATATATTTATATTATCCATAGTAATCTAGGGCAAAAGTTTTCTTTTTTTAGTTTGCAAAGAGCTGTAAAGAAGACCTTTATGGTGCTGAATCATCAAATATCGAATTTGGGGATCAAATATTCTAGATCTGATCCTGACCAATAGGGATGGCCTTGTTAATGAGGTAGAAGTGGTTGGATCTTTAGGGGGGAGTGACCATGCCCTGTTCGAATTTGGCATTCAGTGGGAAGGAGAAGATAAGTGTAGCCAGACACTCATCTTAGATTTTAAAAAAGCGGACTTCTGTAAACTTAAGGAGCTGCTGGCTGAAATTCTGTGGTCAAGAATAGTGAAAGGGAAAGGAGTTCAGGAGGCATGGGAGTTCCTTAAAAGGGAGATACTGAAGGAACAGTCTAAAACTGTGCCAATAAGAAGGAAAAATGGAAGGCATCTGAAGAAACCAGAATGGTTGACTAAAGAACTCTCAGCTGAGCTAAGCATTAAGAAAAACGTGTACAGGAAATGGAAGAGGGGGGAAACCACCAAAGAAGAATTTAAGCAAGTAGCCAGGAGATGTAGGGAGAAGGTCAGAAAGGCTAAAGCACAGAATGAACTTAGGCTGGCCAGAGACATTAAAAACAATAAAAAGGGCTTTTTTAAATATGTCTGCAGCAAAAGGAAAAAGAAAGAGGCAATAGGGTCGCTGTGCAGAGAAGATGGTGAATTACTAACAGGGAGAAGAGAAAAGGCAGAACTACTTAACACCTTCTTTGCCTCAGTTTTTTCCCAGAAGGATACAAGCACTCAACCTGGCAATTGGGGAGCAGGGGAGGAAGCAGGGGAAATGCGACACATAATAGGTAGAGAGGTGGTACAGGAATACCTGGCCACACTGGATGAATTCAAGTCTCCGGGGCCAGGTAAATTGCATCCTAGGATATTAAAAGAACTGGCAGCGGTCGTTTCGGAACCACTTGCTATAATCTTTGAGAAATCTTGGAGGACAAGAGAAGTTCCAGCAGACTGGAAGAGGGCAAATGTTGTCCCTATCTTCAAGAAGGGAAAAAAAGAGGATCCAAATAATTATCGCCCAGTCAGCCTGACGTCAGTACCCGGAAAGATTCTGGAACAGATAATTAAGCAGTCAGTTTCTAATCACTTAGAAAGCAATGCAGTAATCACGAGAAGTCAACATGGATTTCTCAAAAATAAGTCATGCCAGACTAATCTTATCTCTTTTTATGATAGAGTTACTAGCTTGATAGATGAAGGGACTGCTGTGGATGTAGCATATCTCGATTTCAGTAAGGCCTGTGACAAAGTTCCCCATGACATTCTTGCAAAGAAGCTAGTAAAATGTGGGCTGGACAGAGCTACTGTCAGGTGGATCTGTAACTGGTTGACTGACCGTTCCCAAAGGGTGCTCACCAAGGGCTGCTTTTCATCCTGGAGAGAAGTGACTAGCGGGGTGCCACAGGGTTCTGTCCTGGGCCCAGTGCTGTTCAATATCTTCATCAATGACTTGGATGAAGGAATAGAGGGCATGCTCATCAAATTTGCAGATGACACCAAATTGGGAGGGGTTGCTAATACGCCAGAGGACAGGATCAAAATTCAAAATGACCTGGACAGATTGGAGAGCTGGGCCAAGGCTAACAAAATGAAATTCAACAGAGAGAAATGTAAGGTCTTACACTTAGGTAGAAAAAATGGAATACAGAAATATAGGATGGGGGACACGTGGCTGGATGGCAGTACGTGTGAAAGGGATCTAGGAGTCTTAATAGACCACAAGCTGAACATGAGTCAGCAGTGTGATGCGGCAGCAAAGAAAGCCAACGCAATTCTCGGCTGCATCAATAGGAGTATGGTGTCTAGATCGAGGGAGGTACTGGTACCACTCTACTCTGCTTTGGTTAGACCTCATCTTGAATACTGTGTCCAGTTCTGGGCACTCCAATTCAAGAAGGACATGATCAAGCTGGAGCAGGTCCAGAGGAGGGCGGCCAAAATGGTGAGGGGCCTGGAAGCCAAGCCGTATGAGGATAGACTTAGAGAGCTGGGTATGTTTAGTCTGCAGAAGAGAAGGTTAAGAGGGGACATGATAGCTATGTTTAAATATTTGAAGGGATGCCATGTAGAGGAGGGAGAGGACTTGTTTTCTGCCGCTCCAGAGACCAGGACAAGGAGCAATGGATTCAAGCTGCAGGAAAGGAGATTCCACCTGAACCTCAGGAAGAACTTCCTGACAGTCAGGGCTGTCCGGCAGTGGAATATGATGCCTCGGAGTGTAGTGAAGTCTCCTTCCTTGGAGGTTTTTAAGCAGAGGCTGGATGGCCATCTGTCGGGAGTGCTTTGAGGGTATTTCTGCATGGCAGGGGGTTGGACTGGATGGCCTGTCTGGTCTCTTCCAACTCTACATTTCTATGATTCTATGATCTATGATTCTATGAATATTGTGAAAGCAGAATTTGTATGGCTTTACATACCTGCAGTCCATGATCTGACAAAAGTAGTGGGAAGAGATGCCACTCCAGTGGCTTGACTGGAGCTTTTCAAATTTCCAGTTGTCAGACAGGAATGCAGCCAGCTGTCAGCTGGACTTATGAGGACTGATAAGCAGATTGCCCAGGGCAAGTCTTTCATGATCCTATTCACAAGCCTTTATAAGTAGCTTTCTTATGAACAGTCAATCTAGAAATATCTTGGGATATTCAGAAGAGCAGTTCCCCTACTGTCATGGCCCCTTGAATGTGAAAGAGAACTAGAAGCCGCTGCTTTCATTCTAGGATGCTCACCAATATTTTCCAGGCTGTAGTCCTCCTAACCTGCTAGTGCAACCATTTATATAGAGGATCCTACACACACTCCTATCCATCATTCGCTACATGGTTCAATACAGGATATCTACCCCCTAACATTGATGTGGGGGATCTCTACCTAGTTCTGTAGCAACCATAAAAATTATTTACCAATGACTTGGAAAAGTGGGTAGGCTAAAAAAAGTTAAAGGTTAAAAAAAAAGAACAAAAAAGTTTTGTCCACTTTTTCCTTGAGACAATTCAAATGGTGGCCCCTCCCTGTAGTCACCCTGCAGGTTCTGTATTGTGGGGCCAGCTTATGAGAATTAGCTATACAGGAAAGTAGCATAGGACTGATTATAGTGTCTCACAGAATGGTATAGTACAGCTGTCACTTCTTCAGAATATAACTATTGGTGTAAGTGGCAGCCTTACATCTTTAATTTTGAGTCTGATTCATTTTGTGCAAAGCAGGGGTGAAGTTACACACAATCTGTGGTTACTGAATTCTCTTTCCCTTCATCACTGCCTAAAATATCTTTTCAACAACCCCTCCAGTGATCTCAAATGCGTTCATTTCCACTATTGGAGCCCATCTAAGCAGAAAGAGTTAGTTGGAGGGCAAATTTCAGGGGTGAGATCTACATCCAATAGAAAACTGAACACTTTCCATCTTTGTTGTTGTTGTTGTTGCTGCTGCTGAGGTCAAGCTGACTTTGATTTACAATGACTCTATGAAAGAGAGACACTCAAATCACCCTGCTTTCAACAGCCCAGCTCAAATCTTACATACTGGGGTCATGACTTCCTTGATTGAATTTATCCACCGTAATGCAGTCTTCCTCTTTTCCTACTTCTTCTGCCTTACCAAACATTATTATCTTTTTTTCAAATGAGCCAAGTCTTTTTGTGATACATCCTAATTACAACAGTCTTAGGCCCTTTCCGCATCCTACCTTTTCTCGGTGCTGGGGTGCGGTGCTTGCGCTAGCAGCCTCTTGTGAGAGACCCTTGTGTCCAGGTTTCTTCAGCTCCGCATGAGCTTCCTGCTCGCGCAAGAACTCCACCTCTTCCTTTCACAGTGCAGCCTGGGGCCTTCCCAGGCTGCACTGAGACAGGAAGTGCGACCGGCCCAGCTCCCGAGGCTCTGCACACACGGTAAGTGTGCGCGGGGCCTGGGAGCAATGCGCGACCACACACCATTTTCGGCTTGAAGCTGAAAATGAAAAAGTGTGTGAGCGGTGCCTGCCAGGCCCTGGAGCGTCGTGCAAATGTGAGTGTGTCATGTGGACCGCTCCTCACATTTGCGCGACACTCGAGGGGCCCTTTCGCATGGAAAATACCATGCGAAAAGGGCCTTAGTTTAGTCATCTTGGCTTCTAGGGAAAATTCAGGCTTGATTTCATCTGGGGCCCATTTATTTATCTTTTTGACAGTCTCTGATATCTGCAGAACTCTTCTCCGGCACCACATGTCAAACAAGTTGATTTTCTTCACTGCCCAGCTTTCATAAGCATACATAGGTACTGGAAATACAATGGCATGGGCAATGTTATATCTTTACATTTGGGGATCTTGTCTAGTTCATTCATAGCTGCCTTCTTGTATACTCCTTTTTTGCTTTATCACACTCCTATACATACATTTATTTTATATGTGAATGAGAGAGGCTTATGTTTGATGATGTGCCATCTGTATTTTGTGCAAACAGGCCACAAGGAACCCGTTCTTCATGAATGACATGTTTCGCCACCTCATAATTGCACAATGTCATGGCTGGCTCTTAATTGAACAAAATTGTACAAAAGGCTTGAAATAGTCCTTTTTAAATTATCCTGTTGTTTTTCATTACAGGGCTCTTATCATGTGACTTAAGAGACAAATTGCATGGTATAGAAATCAAATTACACAGGTGCTGGGTATAGAAAGAATGGTTGAATTAGGCAGGAGTGTGGAATCTGAATGCAGAAGGAAAGAAAGATGTAACTACTGTACAACAAAAGAGTATTATGGTAGTGGCTGGCAAAGAGTTTCTTTTGGCAAGCAGGTTTATGGTTAAAACTACAAAATAAGAGACAGTGAGGTAAGGAAAGCTGTGACTTGACTGACTTGACTTCAAGGGGCAGACCTTCTCTCTGGGGATCTTATGTGGGGTGAAAAAGTAGATCTCCCAAAGGTGCCTACAATGCTGTTGTTTGTCTATACATATTCCACTCTGCTTCTCGCTCTGTAGCTTGCAAATATTACAAAGATGCCATGATGCCCAAGTGTTCTGTCATGCAAAGGAAAACTAACCCTGACAAACGTTGCCTCTGGAACTTATCTCACCACTTGGGCAAGTGGAGCGTGCACAACAGTATTAATATATCAAAAGGCATCTGGGATGAGAAACACTTGTATTTGATATAGATTTTATGTGATTATGCCTGAAAATTGAGGCTGTGGGAAGATGATGTATTCCATAGGAATAACCTTTGCTTTAGGGCTCATCTTAGATGTTTTAATGAAGTTTGGTTAGACCAGGCCACATATGCTTCTACATCTGTGTTGTATCAGTGAACTATGTTATCTTTGGACATTTTCAACCTGCTTTAAGGGTGTGAATTGAGAATTTAAGCCCTGAGGTATTTTGCCCTCACATGCAAGGACGAATAATTGCTATAGTTTTCTCCCCATGAGGAAGAGAATTAATGTTTCTGTAAAGTCTTCTCCCCATATTTGACTGAAGCGTTGTGGGGGATTCTGTTGTTCATGCAGCTTTCTTACATCACACTTTGGAGAAGCTTGCTTATTCATTCATTTTTTTTTTTATTCATTTGTTATCACATCTTTTTTCTAGCATGGGATCCCAGTTGGCTTCCTTTTTGTACCACATCTTATTTGGCTAATGCATATGCCCTGCCTATATGGGTAGTTCACAAGTGTCCCCAGGGTCTGGCAAGACAGCTATGCACCCTGCCAGCCATGAGGGCGGTTCCGAAAATGCTCACAGCTTGGGCCCAAGTACCTTCTGCTCCTGCAGCATAGCAGCAGCAGTGGCAGTGGGATCAGCAGTAGAAACCTTTGTGGGACCATGACGTTGGGACACCTGCTGGAGTCATGAGTTTGCCCCTCTCCAGCCTACAAGCATCACCCCCGCCATCACCATACCTGTTGTTGTATGCTCTTGCTGTATTGTCCTGGATGAAGCTTCTTTGCCAGTCATACAGTGGAGGATGACAAGCCCTTGGACAATGCAGGAAGTCAGTTTTGAAAGGAGGATGAGGCAACATGCAGATGACAACAGAAGAAGAGTCAGCAGATTTAACTCTTCTATCTCATCCCTCTTCTTCCCTTCATCTTTGTCCCATATAACCCAAGAGAAGTATCTGTTGATGACCAAACTCTTTTAAGGGAGAAAGCGCCAGTAAAAAAACAGAGGGCCTTTCCATTCTACACTGTTATAGTGCTATTATTCCACTTTCAACATCCTGTGGAATTCTGGGGTTTGTAGTTTACTGAGGCCAAACACCTCTCCAGCTGAGAATTCTAAATGCCCCTCCCTAAACTGCAAGCCCCAGGATTCCACAGGATGTTGAAAGTGGAATAATAGTTTATAACAATACAGTGCACAAAGTCCCAGATTCTCAACTGAGTGAAGTCTCTTTATGTCTATGGATACTCAACTACCACCTCCTAGACTCTGTCGTAGTTAAATATACTGCTGCCACTTCTTTTCCTCCTTTGAGCCCCCACGTGTTTGTGTGTGTGATCAGAATCAAAAGCAGTTCCTGATGTCCCACCTGCATTTATGTGATATTAGGGGAAGTAGGGAAATGAATGTAAAGCATGCTTATTTCTCACAGTATCTAGAGGATGTAGAAATACAGCACTTCAAGATAATCAAATATTGGGATAATATCACCAAAAAGTCTCACACTGGTTTTTTTTTCTTCTCAATATAATTTCCTACCTATTGAGAAATCTGTGTCTTGACTAAGAATAACAGAAAATTATGACCTCACAGTATAAAACATTACTGGCCTCATTTTCATGTGCAAGAATGAGAAAAAAAGGGGGAAAAAGAGTTTTTACCTGCAAGGCAGAAAAATGTTGACCAAACTTGTGTTGGTTAGTCCCAACTAGAGTAGATCCATTGAGTCAATGAATGAAAGGTAAGTCACCACAATAGGAATTTCTATTGATTCAATGTGACTGTGTTAGTTGGGACTAACAATAGGATCCAATCCGTTTTCTTGCAATCTTGGGAGAGTTGTTGACTTTATGAGAAAAAAAATGCATAAATTGTGCAAAGTCCATAACAGAACTGTCATGTCTGCAGCCTTGTTCCATAGACTGTAAAAATTAGAAATGCTGGATGGTTTATTTGTGTGAGTCTGTATGTATAGTGTGTATGGTCTTGTATGGTATGGTGTATGGTACATGGTATGGTGTATGGTATAGTGTGTATAGTGTGCGGGTCTTCCTGTGTATGCTCAGTACAATATATACACTGTGTCAATTTTCACAGAGGAAAGAGACACTGATTTTGCACAGACATACTATGAAAACAGCAGTAAATGTGACCTTCCCAATTTTTTTTCCATGTTGGAGATGAAAACCCTCATGAGTTTAATAAAATCTTGGCAGACTATCTCAAAGTGCTGAGACAAACTGCTTCATTGCGAATGAGTAATTTAGTGTGTCCGCATCTACTATTTTCATCCAAAATATTATCTTATAATAACATAGCTTGTTCTGTGGTATAATTCATTAATTTTTCCATGTTTTACGAACAATTAGTGTGCTAAATTCTACACCAAGTAGTTGCTTCTTAATTACTCAGACAATTTATTTTGTACAATCCTCATATTAAAATAACCACTAAAATCCAATTGTGGCATTACTTTGCTCACTAAGTTTGCTGATTGTCTGGAATGCAGTAAACAACATATTTCCATTGGCACATTATTGTTCAGTATGTGTATCTTGTGGACTAAACTTAATATCCATTGATTATTTCTTTTTTAAAGCTCAACATGAATAAGGGTGAGGTGAAGCCATGCAGGATTTGCAAGGGAGAATTTAGCATAAGGTTGACATAAAGTGTCTCAGATGAGAGGTCAGCTTAGCATGAATCCATTCAGCCCAGACAGAGAAAATCTATTTTTATTCTCCTCCTAAAAGGATGAAGGATGTCTAACAATCCCAAGAGGGTCAATTTAAGACTTTGTTGTGGTAATGGACACTGTTCTTTGTAGTATCTGCTTGTGTTGTTTCTACAATAAAACTTTAGAGATTATGACCACTGAGAAATCGGGAAAATTTCTTTCCCAGTAGTTTTCACCAAACCAAATTTCAGTTACACTGCACACTCTATCAAGCACATATCAGCACTGCAAATTTGCTACTGTTGGGCAGAACAAAGAAAATGTTGACCCCCGCCCTTCCCTGGCCAGGCTGACTTGAGAGATCTAGAAACAGCAGTCCAACTAAGTAATTTTTTCAAGAGGAGTATTTCCAAGAATTACACTTCCTGCTTATATACCACAACAGCCTTCTATTAAAATGTGTTTGTTCTGACACTGCAAATGGACAACTTAAGCACAACATCCAATGTTGACTGGCATCTTCAGCAAGCAGATGAGGGTACATCTGAGTATTTTTGCAAGGAAAAATATTTCCACTAGATGTGGAACAACTGCATCAGCCTCCACTTGCCTTTGGTATACTAGTGGTCAATGCATGGGAAGTATTCTTGATCAAGATTGCTTCATCACATAAGTCCCATCAATAGTTTGATGCAGAAAAGATTCAGTGACAACTAATTTTTAGCTGCACTTGTGGTAGTACTATGGAATGTTCTTCTTAACTTTTTCCTTTTTTTTAAAAAAAAGTCATATTCTTAAGCTATGCAAAAATACAAAGCCTCTGTGTTACATCTGTAATGAGAAGTGGATATGTGTATAAATTATATTCACCTTCTAAAATACTCGCAAGCATCATTGTGGAATTGTGTCAGAGCTGTGGATCTGGATCTGTGTCCACAAAGTGTAGCTACAGCAGAAGCCTTGCTTCCCCCAACTGCCTTTCAGTCCCCAAATTTCTGGCATTTCAGATAATGAGAAAATGAAAAACCATTCATGGCTAGAACTCTTCTATCTGTTGTGTTCTCATTCCCTTGGTAAATTTGTCTGCCCCTTTTCTTTACATACCTAACTTGGGCTTTTAAATGCTGAAGTGAGGTCTTACATTACTACCGTGCTAGAAATTTAGTGACTGAAGGAACCTTTCATTTGGGGAGCAGAATTCTTATTGCTCCCCACCCCACATAGCTCCGCTGCAGTTGACGTGTATGTATTTTAAAGTGCTGTTCACTTTAGTGTTGCCTGATATCCAGAATATAGACAGAAGATTCAGATGAGATGGGTTTGTTGGAAGGAAAGTGGCTAACATCAAAAGCTAGCTTCCCTGTACAAAATTGCCTTTTAACTTCCTTATAAAGCTTCTTCAGAACTGCAAGTACTCATTCTAATAACAGTTAATTATTTATAATAACATATTATCTCTCATTAGAACAGCAATTGTACTGTCACGAATGTAGTCTCATATCATGAGTTTTCTATAGCAGGCTGAGAAATGTGTTTGAATATATGTCTATAAATGAGAAGGATTTCTCTTTTTCCTATAACACCCCATCACCATTTAAAAAGAGGTTCCATGAATTCAAGAAGAACCCTTAAACTACAATTTCACAATTTGTAATCCGCTAAGCTGAACACAACCTCTCTGGCTTTGTCCTATGGCCTTACCAGGTGTTTGGCAAATACCTTGTTACTTCAGTCCAGGACAGTTAAAAAAAAAAAAGGGAAGAAAAACAAGGGGATAAAAACTAGAGAGTTAATCAAGCTTTGGACAGTCCACTATATATGTCTGGCATTTTGTACTATGGGATGCAGCACAAGCAGGTTTCTTTTAACTGTTTTGTTTCCTATAGGAAGTGCCCTTGTTTGTCTGTGCAGAATAATTTATTTCATTATAATCATAATTTCATTCATAACAGTCAATATACTAGCCAATACGTATCCAGATTCTCAGGTTTATAGACTGATAGATAGGCGTTCTATGTCGTGTCAAAAATGCCTTGGGTATGTGACATGGAGGCATATCGTTTGTTAGTGATACTAGCTCATAGAACACACTAATCCCCCAATATGTGCTTTTATGATAATTCAAGTGCTTCATATTGCTTAGCCTCTTGATTTTCTTCCTGCAGTTAGATGCCTGGAACTAAAAATATTAGATTTGGGAAAATGATAATATCAAACATGAGAAACTGTAAGAGTAATTCATTACCACAAACCATAATAGTTAAAATTCTCTGATCCGTTAAATCAGCATTCATTGATTTGTTACTTGAAATGTTACCTTTCAAAACAGGTCATGCAATTTACAAAGAATAACATGGAGGTTTTTACTGGTGGCCGGTGGGCACATTTTGTCACTGATATTCTTCTTATTGTAAACTTGCCTTCTCCTAAACTGGAGATTTCTTTTCATTGTTTTTTCTCCATGGTCTGCAAAACCTATAATATGATTGTTGTTTGGGAAGGGTGGGACTACTATGTCTGGAAATTTTCTGGTCCTAAAGCATGAGATCTCATCTTATAACCCGTTCAAAATTTCATCATTCTGATCTGAATCTTTCCTCTCTTCTTCCTGTCCTTCGTATCCTTACCAATGTACATACTTCCACACATCTTGTTTTTTTGAAGGTTGATATGCAAGAATTATATGTGAGGGCAGTGAGGTAGGTGTGAGTGGAAAACAACAAAAAAAAAGATAAAAAAAGATAAAAAAAGATGGAGGGAGACAGAGACAGAAACAGGAAAAAAAAGAATCCAGGAAAGGAGAAAAAGAGGAATACTTTTCTGCTAATTGTCCAAATTTCTATCACTGTGTGAGCAATAATAAACAAACTAAAGAAATACAATGGAGTTCCAGCTCATCACAAATAATCATTTACAATATTATATTATACAACAAAATACAACTGTAAACAGAATCATATCAATATAGAAGAATTGAATAGAGTCACAATTAACTCCCCTCTCATCCCACAAAGTTTCCAACATCCAGCCTTTCAGGCCCAAAAGTCCTGACATTCTGTTTGGTTGAGGACCTCCTGCTAAGCAAATACATCATTGTTCTGCCTTCCCATTCCATATATTCCATATAGCAGGCCAAGGTTCACTTTTTTTCTCTTCACCATTCTTTCTCAACTGACTCCCAGTTCCAGCTCTTCAACTGCTCACTCTTTTGCTCTCGAACTTGAGGGTTTCTATGCATATCTTGCCTTCCTTCCAAAGAAAATCACAATGCAGGAGGTAGACTCACCTGAACAACAACCTAGCTGTATGATGCACATTTCCTCCATTACTAGTCCTAGGAACTTCTTTCTTATTGTCATACTTATTTTGGAAGAGAGACAACCACCATACCTTAATGAATTCTAGCAACCTAACATCAGTTAATTCAATAAAGCAATAAATTAACTTTAGTGTTAATCAGGAATTCTAGTGTGTTAAGACACATTAATGGGCACTGAGTTGATTATTTAACAACTTAATCAATTAGTTGAAGCCAAATGCTGAAGTGGCACTACTTCACCAGGTCTATGCTATCTTCCCAGTGTGCATCAGGAAATTTTTACACTGATAATCTTGGGTACTTGGAAACAGCTGTTCCTACTGTGGAATTTTGAAGTTTGTAGTTGCTTAAAGGCAATAGAAAGACTCCCTTCACATGCTCAGGAGTAACATATGCCTTAATCAAAGACTCAGGGTCTTTTCACACTATACTGTTATAGTGCAATTATTCCACTTTCAACATCCTGTGGAATTCTGAGGTTTGTAGTTTACTGAGGCCAAAGAGCTCTCTGGTTTAAAATTCTAAATGCCCCGTGCTAAACTGCAAACCCCAGCATTCCGTAGGAAGTTGAAAGTGGAATAATAGTGCTATTACAGTGTAGTGTGGAAAGGCCCTCAGTCCAAGTATTGAAAATACACTCTAGAATTGGGCTTCATGAAGTTTATTCAGGATTGCACATGGAGAAGAATAAGCAATGAAAGCTTGCATATAAAAAGATGTAGAGAAAAATTCATTGTCAAAAATCTGGGGCCCTTTCCACTGGGGAATTAGAGCATTAATATCCTCTTTAACTGCCATGGTTGCATCATATGGAGTTCTTGCGCCTCTTGTTTAAGAAGACACTAGAACTCTTTGGCTTAGAATTTTAAATACTCCCCCCCTGACACACACACACACTGCAGATCCCAGAATTCCACAGGATGTTGCTGTGGCAGTTAATGTGGAATTACAGCACTGTAATTCTGTAGTGTAAAAGGGTCCTTTGGGTTGAGTGGCCAAAGAATAATGACTGTAGCCAACATATTTAAACGAAAAGTTGATGAGGCTTGATATTTGTAAGTGCATTGCTTAATATGCTTCAGATCTTCTATCATGAAAAAAATAAGCTCACAGACAAGGCAAACTCTGCCCAGTACCATCAATTCCTCATCTATCCCTTCTCCAGGAGAGAAGGTCAGGAGAGCTGGGCCAAGGCTAACAAAATGAAATTCAACAGAGAGAAGTGTAAGGTTCTACACTTAGGTAGAAAAAATGGAATGCTGAAATATAGGATGGGGGACACGTGGCTGGATGGCAGTACGTGTGAAAGGGATCTAGGAGTCTTAATAGACCACAAGCTGAACATGAGTCAGCAATGTGATGCGGCAGCCAAGAAAGCCAATGCAATTCTCGGCTGCATCAATAGGAGTATGGTGTCTAGATCGAGGGAGGTACTGGTACCACTCTACTCTGCTTTGGTTAGACCTCATCTTGAATACTGTGTCCAGTTCTGGGCACCCCAATTCAAGAAGGACATGGTCAAGCTGGAGCAGGTCCAGAGGAGGGCGACCAAAATGGTGAAGGGCCTGGAAGCCAAGCCCTATGAGGATAGACTTAGAGAGCTCGGTATGTTTAGTCTGCAGAAGAGAAGGTTAAGAGGGGACATGATAGCTCTGTTTAAATATTTGAAGGGATGCCATGTAGAGGAGGGAGAGGGCTTGTTTTCTGCCGCTCCAGAGACCAGGACAAGGAGCAATGGATTCAAGCTGCAGGAAAGGAGATTCCACCTGAACCTCAGGAAGAACTTCCTGACAGTCAGGGCTGTCCGGCAGTGGAATATGCTGCCTCGGAGTGTGGTGGAGTCTCCTTCTTTGGAGGTTTTTAAGCAGAGGCTGGATGGCCATCTGTCGGGAGTGCTTTGAGGGTATTCCTGCATGGCAGGGGGTTGGACTGGATGGCCCGTGTGGTCTCTTCCAACTCTACATTTCTATGATTCTATGATTCTAAGTACATTGGGGTGTCTGAGCCTCTAATGGAGCCCCTATGGCTGAGGGACTCAGTTTGGAAATTTGTTGGGAAACTGATTCTCCCTTTCCTGGAAATAAAAGTTTTCTGCACATGAAATACCTTTTTGTGCATGTGTGTGAGAAGGGCCATATAAATTTTAAACACAGGGTCTTTCTGCACTACACTGTTGTAATGCTATTCTATGGAATGCCAGGGTTTGCAGTTAAGAATTCTCAGCCAGAGAGCTCTTTGGCTTCAGTAAACTATGAACCCCAGAATTCCACAGGATGTTGAAAGTGGAATAATAGTGCGGAAAGGCCCATAGAATCAGTCCTGAACTGTGAAGATTCTTGCCCCTCTAGGATACTCTTCATCAGGGTCTCCCAACACCCAAGATACTCTCTCTTTTTTTTTTTTTGGCCCACTCTCGCAGTATTTTTTAAAAAATAAAAAATACTTTCCATTCCTAATCAGAATAAGGTTCATTTTACACAGTGGCACTTACATTTAAGTAGGTGTGCATGGGATATTATACTTGAAAAATTCAAAACTGAAATAGTAAGATTTAGAAATCCGCATCTTCTTTGAGAGAGACTTTATCCTGATGTGCATTTAAACAAAACAAAACAAAAACAAACTACACCAAAATGCTAGTATAGTGTCAAAGGTGGCAAAATCAAGCTAGATGTATACTGCAAAAAATGCAATGTATATCGCATTTTGAAACCACAGCCTCCATTCTAAAGTAATTATTCATCCAAGTTCCAATTTAAATCAATGGATTGGCCAATGTAAGGGCTAAGCCGACACTTTAGAACGGAGGTCCTTGTGATGGATTAAAACTGACAGAAAAAGTTCTACTTGTGGAGCATCATAACAAATTGCATATTAAAGTCAAAGAATCAGGGGTAAAACTATCTTAGAAGGTAAAACTGTCTTATAAGGGAATCCATCCTCAATAGTCTATACTCATTAGATGTATATTTGGTGGTGAGAATTTAGACTGAAATTCTAGTGTCCATTTAAAATAGATGCCCTGAATTCATCTTAGAAAGAGCGATGAAGATTGAGATTATCTGTAATTTGAGTATACAGTAGGACCCCTGTATCTGCGGGGGATTAGTTCCAGGGCCCCCTGCAGATACTGAAATCTGCAGATAGTAGTGAATGCTCTCCTCACTTTGCTTTCCCACTTTCTCCAGGGCAATTGGGCTGGTAGTGATGGGAAACAAAATGGGGAGTGCAAGATCACCCTCCCCACTTTGTTCTCCACTTTCCCGAGCGCAGTCGGTCTGGGGCCGGAGGCAGGAAGTGGGAAAGTAGCAAGGAGCACAATCCCTGCTGTTTTCTTGTTGGCCGCCACCTGCGATCAGGCCCAGGGTGAGGGGCAGGAGGTGGTGATCAGCATGATCCCACGCTCATTGCTTCTCTCCCACCCACTGCTGCCTGCTATTGTGGCGGTGGTGGGGAGCCAAACACGGATAACTGAATCAGTGGATAATGAATCCATGGATACAGCGGTCCTACTGTAATCAGCATATTTGGTAAGAAATTGTCCAAAGGAACTTGATATCTTGTATTGTTTTTAACTGCTATGTGTTAGCATGTTTTTACTATGGTTTAATGAGCAGCACAAAAAGATTAAATTTAAAAGATTCCATGTGCCGCCACTCATCATAAGATTCTACTAATTAACAACAGGACGTTAATGTTTCAAATTGTTTTAACTTGGAGCTCTTCAGGAACCAATCTGTAGCAAGGGATAAAGTCTATGCTCTTCTCTGAACGATTTCCCCATAGCTCTAGGTACTTTGTATACACCATACACTTTGTATACACTGAACTATACTGTCTTAAGGCATAGTTGGAGCAGATAACCTTTACTCTAGTGAGAGGGAATTTTTAGGGATTGCCCTGATGATCCTGAAGTTCTCCCAAAATTAGCCAATTGCACTCATAAAATCCTTTAAGGGGTATATTTGGCAAGCTTTGGGGTGGGGTACTCGGATATTAGCGATAATGAGGAGCAAGGTTGCATCCAATGTTAGTAAACTAACCTTCCTGTTCTGCACAGGTGGAGAAAATTGAGGCAATCCCATCATTCATTCATTCATTTATTCATATCAAGTCATGTGAGTCATGGAAAAGAGTATGAAAAGGAATCCTCAAAGGGGGTCTGTATGGCAACTGTATAACACAAATAGGCAAACACTGCCTGTTTCTTGCAAATACTTTTGAGAGGCTTCCTCC
This sequence comes from Cyclura pinguis, assembly GCA_030412105.1. Lineage (NCBI taxonomy): Eukaryota > Metazoa > Chordata > Lepidosauria > Squamata > Iguanidae > Cyclura > Cyclura pinguis. Next base: position 80,451,165 of record CM059603.1, on the reverse strand, counting down.
AAACTCTTTCATGGGAATACAGTAACAAATCATTTACAATAATATTATTTATCACAGTTTCAAAATATGTACACATTTTAAAGGGAAGGAACCTATGGCCTAAATTGTATTGCGAGTTCCAACTAGAGTCGACCCTTTGAATCTACAAGATTTACACAAGGATTGACCAGCCACATTATTGAATCAGTGTATCCACTCTAGTTGGAACTGATAGTCAGATTTAGGCCTGAATTCAAAATTATGCCAGCTTCCTTCTCCCCCTTTAAATTTGAGTTGACTTAAGTAGCTAATTCAAGTTACAGTACCAGATAAAACTGGCAATTGAGCATGATCTTTGAAAGAATTTCAAATGAAATGAATTTAAAGGCAAAGGAACAATCCTTGTCTGTTTGTCTTTTCACTGATTCATTTTGGCTGTTTTCTTCTGCTTTAGACAAAGTCTGTTAGCACAAAATGTTGGTTGTGTTTGCATAGCTTCACCAGCCCAAAGCTGCCTGCATTTATCCAGCCATTGGGGTAACCAGCTGTTACTTCTTTAGACTTCTATCATTTTGCATAAGACAGCAATTTAATTGTGTCTTAAAGATCTCAACAAAATAATCATCTAAAAAAATGTACTTCATTAAATATGTGTCTATATCTAGTTCATGAACTCTAACACTAATGCCATATGCAGTAAATAAACAAACACATCAAGTTAAATCAACATTCTTTATGAGGGAAATAATTACAGAACTGTAGGTTGGTCTGAAGATATTAGTAATCTGTCTCTCTCTCTCTCTCTCTCTCTCTCTCTCTTTAAACTTATTGCAGATTTCCTTGCAGGTTGAGGTGTTTGAAAAAGTAGTTACTAGTCAGCAGTAGTTGAGCTTTTCAATAAGCTATTACCACTATAAGCTATTTGACAGGGACTTTAGAAGCAAACAAAAACTATAGATATTGGAGGAATATTCCCAGTCAAGATAGATATCCTAAGCTTTTTATGTTAGTTAAACTGATATGTTTTAATGCATATAGTTTTAATTATTCCATACATTTTCCACAAACTACCTTGTATAGTATTTTGGTGGAGAGTTTGGATATGCATTCAACAAAACAAGCAAACAATCAAAATTCTAACTAAACTGAAAAAATGAAGCTAACCCTTTGGTGTTTTATGCAGGCATACAGTCCTCTACAGAAGCAGTTGGTCATGTTTGTTTGGGGTCGTGTATGACAACTCCACAGATGAAGATTTATGCTATGCAGCTCTGATGCAGGACCTCAGATTAAATATTTTTTGGCTTCATTATTTCTTGCTAGTAATTGTGGCCTTGAATAATCATGGTGTGACAGGCGCTTGTTCTCCCTCAGATTGGCTTGGCAGTTCCAGTCCAATCAAGTGGCCCATCTGTATCCCTTAGCCTGACTCCACCCTTTTATCACAACCTTTGTGTAACAGGGCTAGAGTCTTAAGTCTTCACTCAGAGCCAAATACCTTATTTAAGGCAGCAAGTTCCCTTTCTTACCAGTAACTTCTTTAGATCACCTAGACCAACTCAGTAATTATAAAACAAACTGTAATATTTATTTTAGTAACTGTGGAAATAAAATATCTTGTTAGAGTTCAGTTAGAATACAGTGTTGATACAGTTTAAACTTCTGATAGACTTTGACAATAAGCCCCTGCTTTAGACACCAGTTCTCTGTGTTTTAATCACTCCTAAGCCTCCCCCTCTTGCTAGTTCTCACCGAAGGCTCAAAACACACCCACAGAAACTGTGCCTTATATAGGATACCTCTCATCCATAAGCCCCTCCCAAGTATGCCACTGTGCTGGGTTTCACTTATGAGGCGCTAGTCCTGTTGCCTAGCAATTCACCATCTAATTGCATTGGCATTCCAAATAACTAACCCCCAAAGCAACTTTGTCACACATGGGTCCTGATAGACTGGACTAAAATGTGTTTAAAATAGTGCAGATCAAAGAGAAATGAAATTTTGCAATAACTTCATTTTGTTGTTGCAATTCCAATCTGAGCTGTATTTTCTAGGCTGTGAATTTGAAACTAACAATTTAAAGCTTGCCAGGCTGGTTTACTGAATTCTGAGTGTTCCAAATGTCAGTGCCCATGTTTTTTTTAGATGCTCTATATTTGAAGATTTGCCAATCTTATCTGAATTTATTTTGAATAGCTGCCCATCTGCCCAATTTTGTAGTTGATTTACTCTCAGGACAACAGTTTTAATTAGGATTCAGTACATATAACTACAGACTAGCTTAATTAACCATGCCTTGTGGGTACAAAAGCATTTTTGGCTTTAAACCTCAAATGATAATATAATTAATTCACATTGTTATTGAACATGTTCATACTAATAATGTGAGTGTGGACACAATGGAGCTAATACTCTCTATTAAAAAAAAAAACCCTCATTGTATAATTTGCTGAGTGTTTATGGTGGTAAGTAAGAAATAATATCCAAGCCTAGAAGAATCTTAGTAGGTTAAATTTAAACAACAACAACAAAAAAACCCAAACCCTAAATATAACAAGTTAAGCCAGGATAGAACAACTCTAGTTGAAAGAATGTCAAGGTGCTGCTGAGATTATATCAATGTAAGCACTGGACCCATGGGAAGAACATTGACTCTGGAGAGCTAGAAAGGCCTTTCCCTGATAAACATTGCCCATATTTCAGATGACAAGGAAAGCTATATTTTAATGCTTTTAGATTTTCATCCCATATCTACTGTACGTAACTGGACCTTAAAGTCTCCATCCAAGGCCATCCCCATGGTGCATCCACCCAAAGAGGTAAGGCAGGTGGCTTTTCAGTGATCATACCCATTGGTGAAATGCACTCCCTAGAAAAGTTCACTTAGTGCCTGCATCAGATACACTCCAGCTGCCCATATTTCACAGGGACATTTCCAATTAATCCTCTATCATTCCCATTTTTGAGCTGATTTTTTCCAGCGTCTCTCTCCTGCTCCCACTTTCCCCCTTTGTCTTCAGTTTGCTTCAGTTGCTGCAAACTGAGTTCAAAGTGCCAAAGTAGTTTACACTCAGTTAACTCATCAGAAGGGAGAGGAGAAGGGGGAATGGAATCTTACCCTTCCTGGTATGCTTGGGCAAAAGGAAACTGCTGCAGCTTTGCCTGTGTGTACTTCCTCATTAATTGCGTTTTCAATCCTGATGCCACTCTGATTTTGCTTGGTCACACTTGTCAAAGTTTTTTTCTGTGACATGTTAGAAGGTGTATCTTTTTATTCTCTCTCAAATTTCAAGAATTTATTTAAGAACAAAATAATTACACAGATTAGGATTATTAGATCAGGAGCACTGCGGGCCTTGGGATTTCAAGGCCAGAACCAGAGATCTAGGGATAGTCCCTGGTGACAACTTAGATGTGATATCATTATGCATGAGTACAATAAGCATTAACCACAATTGCTCACAACATCTCATTAAAACAAGCTAATAAACTCACAATGTAACAAATGAGAAAACATTTTTCTCCTTAGAAATTAGATATGCTAAACTCTGCTTTAAATGACAAAAAAAATTCAACCTTTTTCACAGTTCTGTTTTTAACGTCTTTGCAAGCACTGCTTTCAGCAACATATGGGAATTATAGGCCATTTCCGCATGACAATGCTCTTCCGTGTCATTGGACTGCAATCCTGGGTCTGGAAGGGAGTGCTTTAGCACCACTCCCCTTCACACCTCACCAGCTCCCTGTGGAAGAGAGTGTGATGGTGCTGTCTCTTCCTTCCGCAATGCAGCTGAGCACTTTCTATTGCTGCGCTATGGAATGAAGTGTTGCCATTGCACTTCCACAGCTTCTACGTGGCCAAGAGCGCCAGGAGCACTGTATGATCACAGGCGCAAAATGGATTTTTTTCCATTTTGCAAAAACTGTGTGAGCGTGACGTTTGGGGATGGAATGGCAATGGACTAGTGATGATGTCATGCGGAAGCACAGCTTGTTAACCACTGTCATTCTGTCCCAGAAGTGGCTCAGCCCCATTGTGCAGAAAAAGCCATAATCTAAATCAAACAATGTTTAAAATAAAAGGAAAATTTTCCAAACTTTGATCTTAACAGGTTGCTCTCATTAACCTGTGGTCACATTTTCCTTTCCTTTCCTTTCCTTTCCTTTCCTTTCCTTTCCTTTCCTTTCCTTTCCTTTCCTTTCCTTTCCTTTCCTTTCCTTTCCTTTCCTAGTTATGGAATCTTCCTTCTCCTCCCATAATCATTATTATAATAATAATAACAAAACATTTAGGGAGATGATGATGATGATGATAGCACCAGCTAGCCAGATAGATAGATAGCTAGATGAAAGGCAGAATGATAAAGAACAAAAGAACAATCCTGTCTGTGCATGTCTATTAAGAAGCAAGCTCTATTGAATATGATGAGACTCAGGCCCTTTCCGCAGCTCACCTGTCTCCAGTGTTGTCCCTGGCAGCGGCTTTGCTGGGATAAGAGTGTGGATGCAAACATTCTCCTCCACACTGGCCGGCTCCTTGCTGAAGTAAGCATTATGGGCACTTCTCATCCTTCTGCAGCAGAGATGGATTCTTTCCCAGGCTGCACTGGGGCAGGAAGCACCTCCATTGTGCTTTTCGTGCTTCTGCAGGCCAGGTGAATATGGGACAATCACATGATCATTTAATCTGCGATCATGCTGGCCAGTGATGGGAGAAGGACAGAACCACAACCAAGTCATGCAGAAGTGTTGTGGTCCCACTCTTCTCCTGTGCCCACATCAGGATGACAGCCTCCTGTGGAAAGGGCCTTAGAATTTTAAAATGCTGTGTAACTAGTGTATGTGTGTATCAGTCATGTTTTAAAGCTTTCCTTTGGAAGAGAAACAGAGAGGCTGGAATAGGAAAAGACAAAATAACCAGGTGAACTGGGGAGGGGCAAGGGAAATTAAAGCGAAAAATAAAAGAAGACATGAGAAGGGGGGACTTGGGAAGGGAGAAGATGTTAGGAGATGTAAGAAGGAGGAGAGGAGAGAAATAGAGAAGTAGATGACTTTTAGCCATGAATTGTGGATGAAGGAGGGAAGACAAAGGATAAGATGGGAAAAGGAGATGTTTAGCTATGAGTTGGGGAAAGAAGGAGGAACTAGAGGATGAAGGACTAGAAAACAAGAAACAAGGACTATCAGGCAGGTATCAGGGTTTTATTTTTCTCCTTACCATGATGCTACCGTGTGTGCCTCAGTCCAATAAAGGACCATAGTTTCAACAATTTAGGTGAAAATGAAGCTGTAAAAAGTCACAGAGAGAAATCCTGTGGTACCCTGTTCCTTTCTAAGGCAACAGAATGCTGACACAGCTCAGTATTTCCTTGTGCTGTCTACTCTGTCCTGCTGAGCTCTTGTGCCGGTCATGGAATGAGAAAATTTGAGAGAAGGAGATAAGAGTGAGAGAGTTGCTCAGGCACAGTCTTTGGAGAATCTAGAACAATCGCTCCAAAGCAGTCTACAGCAGTGGAGACTAGCAGAACACAGTAAAGAAAAATTTTTTTTGTCAAGGCAGTGGTTTCACTGAGATTCCTTTCCTCACCTTGAGGCTCAGGGAAGAGGCACCAGGCTCTGAGACTGGGAAACATAAATGGATACAAATTCAGTCAAAAGTTTAAACCGGTGTTTTGAGGTTAGTGAAACTCTGATAAGAAGAATCCTGGACTGAAAATATCCTTACAGTTTTGGATTTATTCTACACCAAATTTTCACATTTTTTTTCCACAGAAAAAATAAAACTGCGATTTCTGTGCAGAAAAATAATATTTAAAAATACTGTTTCCTGCATAGAAAATGCTATTTCTGCCCAAAACAACATCATGTAAATTTTACATAGAATAAATTTGAATGGGCTTTCTCACAGTGAGAAGAGAATTCTAAACTTACTCTTTGCTTCCTTCATGAAGGAAATCAGCAAAGAATTACATCCCTAGATAAGAGGTACACAGTTTGGGGATGGGAAAGACATTCCTCCCAATACAGATGTTCCATGATAGGCACTATAAGGTATGGTTATGTGTTTAATGTTTTCAGCTGAAAAATGCAGCGAGAAACTGATGTCAGCCAAAGTTGTCGTTAGTACCTTCTGACTGACTGGTTTCTATTGACTTCTTTAGATTCTGCTACTGACCACTAGCATTCCACCACAATTTCTTTTCTCAAAATGTGAGTTTCTGTTAATCCACAGGCCTATATAGTCTGCATTCTGAGTATTCCCTGAGTAAATAGAACTCACCATGGTATTTTTGTATAAGAACAGAAGAAGAACCATACTTGTGCAGACCAGAGTTCTCTCTAATCCAGTGGGCTATTTACATGGTGGCCAATTTATTTGGGAAGCCTACAAATAGGACATGAGTCCTTCTCATTCGCAAAGCAGCTAGGATACAAGGATTTACTAGTTCTGGTACTTGGAAGAATAGAATCCATCATTACTAGCAGCCATTGAGACTCTCATTTTGCATGATGTTTTTTTCCCAATATCCTTTTAAAGCTTTTCAAACTTCAGCCATCACTACTATCTGTGGCAGTGAATTGCACAGATTAATTATGTACCGTATGAAGAACTTCTAGTTGTCCCAAATAGTCAAGAATAGCCTAATTATCTATACACGTGATAATTAACCTTTAATAATACTTTCCATTAGTTGACCAGGAATGGACATTAAGTTGACCAGTCCATAATTTCCCAATCATGTTGGTTTTAAAAATGGATGTTAGTTGGTTGCTCTCTAGTACTCTGCTATAGAGAGCAATCTTGAGGAACATATTTAAGTTAGAAAATCAGCTATTCTTTAGGTACTTTCAGGTCGATAGCATCTGGTTCCAGTGATTTGATATTTGCAGTTTGTCAAACTCTAGAACAGCAGTGGAGGAAGTAAAACTTCGAAGACCTCAGGCCTCCCACCATTTTTCAGTCAAAAAAGGCCATACAAACCATCACAAAAATGTGCTGATTTCAGTTCCCTTGACCCAGGAGGCCCCCCAAAATGGTGCAAAATGGCTGTATTTGGGCTAGTACTGTGACATCACTTCTGATTGTGCCAGGAATGACCTTGTTTTTTGGTGGTGTCAGGGAGAGGAAATAGCCACTCCCTCCTTTACATTCTCAAAGCCCTTGTCCAGAACTCCTCCTCTTGTCACCATTGTTTGTTTCAGCTCTTCATTCTTCTTCTCTGGAAACTTCGATTCATTCATGGATCTTTTATCTCCAGCAGTGAAAACAAATGAAAGGAATTAATTTTCCCCTCCTGGAAGCTTCAAGTCATTCATGGGCCCTTTCTGCACAAGGCTGGTGAATCAGTTTGTGCCATTTCTTACCGGATTTTCTGGGCTCGAAACAAGGCAGACTTTCCCTCATTTCTTTCCATATGTTACTCCATATGTTCCATTCTGATTTGAATGAGTGCAAGTTCATGAATCCACACTGCCTTCGCCGTGGCCACTCCCACTACTCCCCTCACCCGGCCCCGTCGGCTGTGATTGGCCCCCCCTTTTTTTTGCATGGTTTAGTACGTCATTGCATATGTGTGTATGTGCGTACGTGCGTAAGTCCATACTACACCCAGCCCCTCCCATGAGCCCTCCCTTGACCACCAATTTGCATTGGCGTGAATGTATGTGTCTGCACCACTGTGAAAGTAGTAATTGCATCAATCTGGAAAACTGGAAAACCAATTTCTTCCGGTTTTCAAATAGTGCACTTTACCACCACATGGGGGCACATTTAGTTGGAATTATGTGCAGAAGGAAGGTAAATAAACCGAACCTAGTCCGCTCCAAGGTGGAGAAGACCTCTGTGGTAAGACGCATTGGCCCGCCTTAATAACCACGTGCGGAAAGGGCCATGGTCTTGTATCTTCAGCAGAAAAAAAAAATGAAAAGAATTAATTTGGCTTGTCTGCTGTTTAGTACTGCTTCAATTTCATTGTTTTCCAATGGCTCAACATTGCTTTCTAGCTTTCTTCCTGTCCCTGGTGTACTGAGAGAAATCTTCACTGTTGTTTTTGCTGCTTTAAAGATATGTGACTTGAAATCTGTTTTTTAAAACCCTAATTGTCTGCTTGCATTTCCTTTGTGCAAGTTTATTGCCTTTATTGTTTTTGTTGTCTGCCTTTAAGTAATTTCTGACTTATGGCAACCCTGAGGTGAATTTGTCATGAGGCTTTCTTGGTAGCATTTCTTCAGAGGGATTTGGCTTTGCCTTCCTCTGTGGCTAAGACAGTGTGCTTTGCCCAAGGTCACCCAGTGGGTTTTCATGGATGAGGGGGATTTCAGTTGGTCTCTCAGTTTCCTAGTCCGACATTCAAATCATTACACTACACTGGCTCTCCATTTCCGTTATATTCCATAATTTGAGCAAGGCTTCAGGTTTACCATGAGGCACCTGAAGCAGCTTCCTTTGTACTGATTCTTAGTTATGCTGCTGACCTCTTGAAACTTGTGCTAATGTTCCTGATCTGTAATAGACATTCTAGCTGAGCTTCTCATATTGTGCTTTTGTGTAGCCTTGGTCATTTTTTATTTTTTAACCAATTTCTTCATTTCAGAAGAATTTCCTCTTCTGAAGTCAAATACAACTACATATTTGATCATGCTGCGGTTACTGTTTCTAACTGGTAGAATCATATTCACCTCTCATACAAGGTCCTGGGCAATACTATTTAGGGTTAAGCCTGGGGTCTCTTTCGCCACTGGTTGTTTCTGTGACCAAGTACTGTATGGCAGAGTCCTTAAAACATTTTATGTCTTTCTTATGACCAGAACATGCATTTATCCAGTCAATATGAGAACAGTCACTATTATAACATTATTGTCCCATGATAGCTCCCTGTTTTCCACCTCAGGATAACCCTGATCAATTTAATAGCATGTCCCCAATATAAAATTGCTTTTGTGGCTTGCTATTATTATCTGCAAGGATTCCATGGAAGATTCAACCCCTCTTTAGCACATCTGACACTAAGCTGACACCACCCCTAACAGCCTTCTTTGTTGTTCATATAGCCTTTGCCCCCAGAAATTATCATAGTTCATTAGTTCTTTCTCTTTTATCAGCCTTTCTTATACTCACTACTATGTTTATTTCCTTAAACCAAGAGTAGGCAAGAGCAGGGAAGTGGGACTACTCCTTCCCCTAGACTAGATGGTTACATCCAGAGTGACCAGAAGTGGCGTAATTTCACTTCTGGTTCCAGGAATCAGCACAAATGACTAGCGTTTGGTTTAGCTTGTGAGTTTTGGACAGCAGTGTGTGTTTCTTGGGGGGGAGTTTGGTGGGGTTAGCAATTTTTTTACCTAAAAGAGAAATTTAAACATTTGGGGTTCTGGGGACATTGGGCATCTCTAGGGTTCACCTTCCTCACTCTGCTTTAAACTGGAAGTCTCCTAGTTTTGCTCAAAGGTTTCTGACATTAGTATAAGAACTCTTATACACAGTGGCCCTCTCCAGATGTTACTGGGATATGCATTCTTTATGTAGATTCTTAAATATCTCTGACTGGCTTAATCTAAATAACAGTAAAACAACTATGGCCTTTTCCGCATGTGTGTGGGGCGGAACGGCTGAAAACAGAGCTTACCGGCTTTGTTTTCCGGCCGGCCGAGTCCGTTGCCACGAGGAGCAGTGTGAGCTTGTCGCTCTGCACTTGTCTGGCGTCCTAAATGGCAGCTTCCGGTTGGTGGAGGCTCTCCACCAACCGGAGAAGCTCGCCAGCCGGAAGCCCGCCCCCGGCAGATCAGCAGGCACACACTTGCACATGCCTGCAAATCTGCTCCAGAGCCGGGCGACAGAGCGGCATGGGGTCGCGTGCTCCGTGCTTTTTAAAAACCTCTAAAAAGAGGTTTTTAAAAAACACGCCGAGTGACCAGTTCTGGTCACTCCGGAGTGGACTGAGGTATGGAACTACAAAAAGTAGTCTGCCCCAGTCCACTCTATGGTGTAGAAGACCTCCGTTGGAGGTCGCTCTACACCGTTAAATAGCCCAGTGCGGAAAAGGCCTATATTTATGGTCATAGACTATTTTCACCACATCCCATTTTGTGCAATTGAAAACATTTCACCTTCATCCCTTAGGACTAACTGAAACTATGGCCCTTTCCGCATGTGGGGTGTGAATCGGGCAGAAATGGGCAGAAATGGGACTCACCAGATTTTTCCTGCGACCGGGTGAGTCCATCGCGAAGAGCAGCAGCGTGAGTTTGCCGCTCCGCAGTTCTCCGGCGTCCAAAATGGTGGCTTCTGGTTGGTGGAGGCTCTCCACCAACGGGAGAAGCTCACCAGCCGAAAGCCCACCCCAGAAGATCTGCAGGTATGCACTTGCGCGCACCTGCAAATCTGCTCCGGAGCGTGGCGACGGAGCTAGATGGGGTTGCCCGCTTCGTGCTTTTTAAAAACCTCAAAAAAGAGGTTTTTAAAAAGCACGCTGCGCGACCAGTTCCGGTCACACAGAACTGGACTGAGGTGTGGAACTACAAAAAGTAGTCCACCCCAGTCCACTCTATGGTGCAGAAGACCTCCGTCAGAGGTCGCTCTGCACCATTTTAAATACCCGGTGCGGAAATGGCCTATATCTGATGCTTCTTAGCTCCTGTTCAATTCATCCCAGAGTTCACTTTAAAAGCTATTCTGCTTTTGTATGTTAAGCATCTGCAGTCTTTATTCTGGTTCAGATTAAACCTGTCTCTTCTGAATAGGCACACCTGGCTGCAAAATTTTCTTTAAATAAATCAACTTTAGCTGCCTCATCTGTACATCAGCTTCACCTATCACCAATGGACCAGGTAACAGTTACCTAATTATGGTACCTGAGAGAATGATACATAATCTAAAGCTATTACCCTGTGCACATGTGCTTAGTAGGAAGCCTCCTTGCACTCATTCAGACTTACTTCTGAGTAAACATTTGCAAACACATTCATTTAAGATTAAGTTCCATTAAATTCACTGGGACTTCCTTCTGTGTAGAGATGTGTAGAATGCTACTACACGTTTTGCAGAAGTGCTGCATCTGTTTCCAAAAAAAAAAAAAGAAAAAGACTGTAGAGCAGGAGTAGGGAAAATGCATGAGGCTTCAAGCCTGTTCTGTCCCACCCCGAGTTTTCTTAGTCCTTGCTCACCTCTTGCATTTTGAGGGAGTTGTGTTGTGTTGTTGCACTTTGAGTTTCTGGAGGACATTGTTGGGTATTTTGCTTTGTTGGAAAGCATTTGTGGAGCGGGGAGATTCCCTCAACCTTTTTAGGTCTCCAGATGGCTTCTTTCATTCTATATTGGTCTTTCTTCAAAGCAGAAGTTAATTGTCTTCCCTGGTCTGTTCACCTCCTGACTGAGATCCTACACTGTCAAGCATAATTATGATGACAGGGTTCCATAGTTTGATGATGCCATTCAGCAAGGCCCACCTTTTCAGCTTGCCAGCATCCAAATGGTTTCTTCAGGTTAGGGCACTAGGAAATTCACCTGAAACATTCTCCCAGTCACAGGGCACATCGAGAACAGGAAGCAGGAGAAACCCCTCTGGAAATCATAGAATCTTAAAGAGTTGGAAGGGACCACAAAAGCCATCTAGTTCAACCTGCCATGTAGAAATACACAATTATAGCACTCCTAAAGGATGCCCATCCAACCACTGTTGAAAGACCTCCAAGAGTTTTACCACAATTGCTTGTCTCAATGTGTCTTATGATAGGGAGTCACAGTGCCCTGATTTGAAGGACGCTGAAACCCTTTGGTTGAGGTGCTACTAGGCTGAAAAAGGGGAGGACTTTTGGTCCTTAATTATTGTAAATGTGAATCCCCAGTAGTTATGAAATTGTACATCCAACTATTGTAAACTGTGGAAAAGGATGCCATGTATGGAAGAAAGGCCTATTGAAGCTGAAGAAAAACCCTTAGAGACCTAAAAAAAAAAGATTCCCCACAAACTCCAACATGATTAGACAGCTGATAGCATCCTCTACAGGCCTGATGATACCATTGGCCATTTTGGGAAAAAAGATGTTATTATTATTGTTGTTGTTGTTGTTATTGTTGTTGTCGTCGTCTGCTTTTTCCCCAAAATTGAGACTCAAAGCAGCTCATAATTTAAAAGAACTAGTTTAGAGTTCAACAAGTTTTTTCTCAGTGTGAGTGTGCACATGGACACACAGCTATGCACACATGTCGTTGCTGTCATGTGTCTTCTAGTAATTTTCCACTTATGGCAACCCTAATGTAAACCTATCATAGGGTTTTTTGGGGGGGGAGGGATAAGAATGTGTGCTGTGCCCAAGGTCACCTCCAACCACTACACCATACTGGCTTTATGCATACATATACACATTTCAAATCCGTGTACTAGAATTTATTGTTTTCTTTCTGGAAGCACAGGCAGAAACAACTAGGTTGTCATTATTATATTACTCTATTCTAGGAGCTATTCTAGAAGCATTGATTTATGACTAGAAGATGACTCTCCAACAAATTTATTAGGTGTTTTGAGTCCAGATAAGATACATTTATTTGTGATTTGAAAATAGAGCTGCAACAGTCTCGTTTATTTGTAGGAAAGTAGATTTTAATAATAGGGTTGCCTCTCCCACCCACTCATTAGTGAAAGACAGCTTGCCATAGTGAAAGTCAGTATGAGTGAAACATTTTTTCTATATACAGGAAATAGGTTTACTGTATGACTCTTGCCACATTCAAATATCAGTTCATAGCATGTAATTGTGTTTATTCTATCAGAAAATGGAGTCATAAAAAAGTATGATATGTAATTATTGATTACAAAAGTGAAAACCATGTATAAAGTTGTATAATCTTAAATTTGCTACTTCAATGCATTATACCATAAATACCACTTATTTTTCAAAAAAAGGTCTCTGAAGGTGACTCTTTTCTTCTCCTATCATTAAGTGTGCAGATATGCTTCTGTTTCTGATGTATTTTTTTTATTTCATCTATAGCATACCTATTCTTCAGGATGCATCATGATGGTATACATGGGTTGCTCTCCTCCTCATTTTGTCATCACAATAACCCAGTGAGGCACAGTGGACCCTCCTCACCCATGACCTCCACATGCAAATACATGCAGGTCACACAGAACATCCTGTCCCTGTACCTAAAATGGTGATAATGTACACATGGACATGCTGAAACATCTGCACAGCCATCATCCTCATTCAATATAATGGGATGCAAACATTCTCAAATTTTGCTATTCACTGGGGTTCCTACAATGGAGCCTGCACAGGCATGGAGGCTGAGAAAGCAACTGGACCCATCTAAGGAACATTACAGTTGAGTGGTGATTTGAATTTGGGCCTGCCAAGTCCTATTGTGACGTTTGAAACCCTTTGACACTTTGGCTGTCTGTCACAGGTTTTAGCTAGAGTATTTAAAAGTCAGCTACCATATTTGCCTTAGTGTCTTCCATAAGTCCAACAGATACTAATTTTTTTTATCCTTTTATTTTGTTTTCTCTTTCCTAGATGTACATCCAGACAACTACACTAACAGTGTCCATGAGTTTAAGTGCTTCTGTGTCTCTGGGCATGCTCTACATGCCCAAGGTTTATATTATCATTTTTCATCCAGAGCAAAATGTTCAAAAAAGGAAGAGGAGCTTCAAGGCTGTTGTCACAGCAGCCACGATGCAAAGCAAGCTGATCCAAAAGGGAAATGACCGACCAAATGGCGAGGTCAAAACTGAACTTTGTGAAAGTCTTGAAACCAACAGTAAGTCATCCGTAGACTTAACCATGGTCAAGAGTGGCAGCACTTCCTAATAGATGTACGTTCACAGGAATGCTTAATAATCATTCTTTTTCTTGGCTTGCCCTGCATGAACCCAAAGATGTGTCAAAATTCATGTGGTTATTTGTAAAGTTGTTTTTTTTTAATTGCACAACTTCATAAATGGTTGATGTTGATTTAATGGTCTTGTGCTGGGAACCAGTGCAATGGGACTACTATTGAAAACTAGTGATGGGCTAGTGTAAATGTCTGTGAAAAAATCAGTGCATCATTTTCCATATGTTTTCCCCCTCCCCTAACCCCAGCAGTCAGTATGGGTGAGATTGTTTCACAGTACAACTTTTGTTAGCCTTTTTACTAAATCAGTCAATCAATCAATCAATCAATCAAATCTCTTTGTAGGATAAACATGTAGAATAAAAATGTTCACTGATATTTCAATTCTATACTTGTCTCCTCAAAAGAAATATCATGGTTTTTAATAGTTTGCTTCCAGGTAGGGATGCTGGGTTCATTCTGGGTTATGAGACTTTCTTTTCTTCTTCTGATGAGGGAATCTATTAATATCCCCCCCCTTTTTTTTCTTTGTTTAGGAAAATAGGGCCTATTTTTTTAAATCTATGCATGTTTTCCCCTGAAACATGCTTGAGAATATTTTTCAACCATGTGTGTTTTTAACAATTTTTAAAATGCACATATGGTTTTGTGTGTAATATCTCTCTGAAATAATGCAGCAAACTTCACAGATTTCCAAGAGAAAGCCTGCTTTGTTTTTCAGTGAATTTCAGGAAGTGCAAAATGGATATTGTACCTAAAAATTCTGAACCCTGAATTCCCTACATCCCTACTGTTACACATGTATATATAAGATTGCAGCCTAATTGGATAAAGATGAAAAAACATTTATTGCATTATATTTTACCATAATATGTATGCAATCACTTGATAAACAAATCATTTACTTTCTTCTGCCAAGTGGTGAGGAGAATGTTTTTACATCTTGGGACACAAAGGAACTTGCTCCTTGGCAAAATGATACAGACAAGTGCTGTCCTAGTAGTTATATCCACATTGTAAGTTACCATCTGGGGCTATATGTATTCACACTTCACCTATGCTGTAGGACCTGGTATGCAAATTCACATTACTATAGTAACCATGGTATGAGTCAGAAACTGTATTTTAAATATATGGCTTTGACCCTTGAATTTTGACACATCTCTAAATGAATCTTTATAGAAGTCCTATGGCTGGACTACATGGCAGCATGTTGTAACAGCACGTTTTATGAAATGTATGTATTTTAGAAAGAGAAAATGGAGCTGAGCAAAGTCAGAGGCCTAAATCTGAAAAGATTTACGGATGAGTGTGACTAAAATTAGTTTGCTTAAGCCACAGGAAAATTCTGCATTTCATTTTACACATGATACAAAATGAAAAGAAAGACTAAAAACAGATATTTATTTATGTGACAAAACCAGTAACAAATTTAATGGATGCTGAACCAAGATAAAGTGGGCCATAATTTGCTCATTTTTATTCAACCTCTCAAGTCTTTAAATAAATAAATATCTGGAAGTCTTTAAGCAAAATCTGGATTTTCTTTTCTAGATTTTGTCAATTGTATATTATAAATTTCAACATTTGGAAATGGAAAGAGTAATCATAACTCTTTTTCTTAGTTCCAAATATTGCGAATACTGAAGCATGATGCATGAATTCTAAGAAATGAGAGTTAATAATATCTTCAAGGTTGTCCTGCTGCCTGTAATTATTGCATGTAGGGATAAATTTAGAAAGTGGAGTATTTTGAAAGAAGCTATTTCCAGATAACAGCATATCATACAAGGATCACAGACACAGGGGCTGCTTTTGGATAAGGGATTTGGCAGTTTATCACAGGAATAGACACACACATAGAACCTTTCCAGCAGCCACACACTCGAAATAATCAGCTTTTAATGAAAACTCATTTTAAAAAAACTGTGTTGAGAATAGCAGAACTGATTGAATTTGGCCATAGAGGTGACAAAGAATGTCATTTCAGTTTGTTTTAAAAAACTGTTGTTGCTGTGTGCCTCTGAGTCATTTCCAACCTATATGTGACCCTAAGGTGAACCTATCATGGGATTTTCTGGGACCAAGACTATGTGACATGCTCAAGGTCACCCAGTGGGTTTCCATAGCTGAGCAGAGAATTGGACCAGGATCGCAGTCCAGTGCTCAACCACTAAATCATACTGCCTCTCTTTGAAGAATATTCACCACTATTTTCATGTGTCTGATACAGGAAAGAAAAGGGATCCATTTGGGGGAACTTTTAGTTGCTTTGGTGTGCTGGGGGGAATGAAATAGCATCACACAGCAAAACTGGATTTTCCTAGAGCTAAAATTTTCTGTCAAAATAGTGTGCGCTTTTGACTAATTTTTTCTCCAGAAATCAGGCATTGGGGGATCAATGATGATCTAGGGAACTTAGGGACCACATGGAAACCCTCCCCCCAAGGTAATGTACAGCCCATGGGATGCAGAACTTATGCCTCTGACAATGTAATTCATGAACATGATTGTGACTGGAAGCAGTCCCGCTTCTTCCATCAAGACAATATGCCCCAGAATTTGTATTTCTTATGTTCCTATCCTGCCATCAGGTGTAAAACCTCCACATGAGCTTAATACTCATCTTCTGTTTCTGCATCCCAGATATTGGTTGTTGTACTTTACTGCTCAGCACCAGGGAGATTAGAACCTCCTCCCTGCTCCTCCAAAAAACATGCTCTAAGGAGTCCCCTCCTGCATGTAATTGAGCTGTCTTGGCTGAATGGCAAGTACTCAGAGTGCTCCACTTTGTCAAAAGTCATTCTGTAGCTATGAGATAATCTTAGCTTTCCGTCCTTCTGCCAAAATAATTTGTGGAAAGTTTCAGAGGCACTAGTACACCGATCATTCAGGTTCTTTAAAGCTGCTCTTTTAAACTAGCTATAACAGTACCCAGAATGGTATGCAGAAAAGATGCCTTCTCACCAGCAGTTTGTGACCCTCAGGTTTCAAATTACTTTTCCAATGACAGCCACAGCACACTATCCTTAGTAAAACAATGACATCATTCTGGCAGGTGGGGGAAGCACACTGTAGTAGAAGGAAGTGAGTCCAAGAACCTGAAGATATGATTTCAATGTTATTTATTTAACTGTGTTATTCCAAGTTACTTATTTAACTGTTTCTTATTTAAATATGTATGACCCACCTTTCTGAAGAAAGTCAACATAAGGAAGTAAAGAAAATAAAAGCATGAAAATAGAAATACAATAATGTCATGGAATAAATACACACACAAAGCCCACCCAACACTATATTAAAATAGTCATTATGTTAAAAATAAAACAAGCAAACAAACACTCACAGGATTCTCACCCTTGCCAGGTCTTGTTCCCTCTCCTGGTAGGGGTTCCAACTGTTTCCACACATAGTGATCAGAAATTACAGTGAAGACTTTCTTTATTTCATTCATTCCATGAGTAATCAGGGATGCTGTGCAACTGGAAAAGCACTGACTAAGCCATAATTCCTGGTTAAAAGAGAGGAAGGGAGGGAGGAAAAAAATGTGGCAGCACCTTTAAAACTAACTGGTTTTTGTTTTAGCATGAGCTTTTTTGGATATAAACCCACTTTTTCAGATGCACTAAAGAGTGATCTGCATCTCTGAAGAAATGGTTTTATATCCATGAAAACTCATACTAAAACCTAAAACAGTGATCTTAAAGGTCTTGCCCCATTTCTTTTTTTCCCCTCCCCCTCCTTTCCTCCTTTTTGTGCTGCAAGTGATTGCATGGATACTTCCTGGAGGAATTCTCCAGGTGCTACGGCTCTGTCAATGGGTGTATTTACATTGCACAACTGTAGCTGTTCAAGCTTATTTTAAATGGCTTCATCCTATGGAGTATTGAGATTCTGTAGTCTGGTGAAAAATGTGAGAGCTCTGTTTCAGAATTCTCAATACCCTATGAACTGAGCTTTCTGAGTCTCCCACCAAACTACAAATCCTGGGATTACTAAGATTCCAGTGGGGTGGAAGTATTATAATTGTGTAATTTGGATATGGCCAGTGCTCTGTCTGCTCCACGTCCTCACCAATTAGGGAAACTGCAAGATATGCAAAGCCAGGCCTGGTCTGAGCTGTGCACCAGTGGCTTAGTTGGTGTTTTGTTTGCTCTCTGTCTTCTCTTATTGAAAAATGTGTGGAACAGGCAAAGCTGACTTCTGCCTGAGTTGCACAGCTAAAGGAACACTTCTATATTACCACACAGTTCAATCAGACTTTTGCCCACCCTTCGTTCTCCTTATCATGGCAGGCATGGATGGGTGAAATTGGTCTGCTGCTATTGACCAGCTGGAGCAGACTTGGGGCAAACAAGCAAAGAACTAAAATAGAGTTAGTTTAATCAAGAGAAAAATAGCATACTCAGCATGTGATATCTAGCTATGATACATCCCTACACGATCAGTTCTGTGGTTGCAGTCAGTGGTGCCACAGCCATTTCTAGAGCCCTTTAATCCCAAAGGGCATCCAAATCATTGTGGCAACATCTTTTTCTTTTCTCTCCCCTCTAGATTAGGGTTCAATTCCCTGCTCAGCCATGGAAGCCCACTAGGTGACTTTGGACATGTCACACACTCTCAGCCCCAGAAAACCCCATGATAGGTTCACCTTAGAATTGTCATGTTGGAAATGACTTGAAGACACATGACAACAATACAACAAAGTGAGTGTACCTCTATGGATCTGAGTTCTCATTTTTAGTTTCTAAATCCTAGAGATGAAAAATTAAACAAATAAAAACAAAACAAATATAGCCGTGATGGTCCATGAATAAAATCTACAGCTGGATAATATCTTTGTTAGGACCAACTAGAATGTAACAAAAAGTATACAATCTTTTGAGTTCCCAAGAACTCTTCATTAGGAAAATCAGGAGTAGGCACCTGCTCCTCCCCCCCTCCCCGGCAAACCCAGAGATTCACTTCCAGTTTGATAAACAGTCTATTTGGTACCCAAGCAAGGTATGGCAGCCACCAGATAACATTTACATAGGAATCACACTCCAGGTTGTATTTGAAGATGCACATTACTCCACTTTTGCTGATTTGTTGGTGGTGGAAAATGAAAAAGGCCTGCAGGAGGTCACTTGTGACCCATGGGCTGCAAAAGTCCCATCTCTGGACGAGACAGTACTAAAAATTAGGAAATGGGAAAAGAAACAGAAGAGTCTTGGGGGAAATTAAGGTGGCAGGTGTGACTGCCTGGAGCTTGATTCCTTAGCAGCCATCATAATCACTGTGCAGAATAGTTAAGGTGACTGTGATTCTTGTTGTCAACAATGATATGGTATGAAGGAGGAAGAGGAGGGAGATATTTTTTTCCTTTTAACCTTTCCCTTGTAGGAATAGTGAAGGGCCTTTTGACACCTCCCCCCCTCCATTTGCTCATTAGCTGTTGAGAAAGGGAAGGGGCAGAAGCATGGGGGTATCTTGCTCAGGATCCCCCTAAAACTTAGCAGCACTACTGAGTATGGTCATGGGAGTATGGGCTAAGAGGTAATTCTCTGATGAACTTACAAGTTACTTCCAAGTACACATTCATAAAAAAGCTGCACATATATATTTATCATTTTTAACACAGAATAAAAAGAGCACCAAGTGACATTTTTAACGTAAATTAAATTAAAACACAGTACGAAAACACTAATTCACTAGAATTAACTTACTGAAATACAAAAGGGCTCTGAATGCCTCCCCTAAACCAAACCGTAATGCAAAAGAGAAAAAAGAAAAGGACAAAAAAAAAATTCTACCATTGCCATTACTATTACCATGAGCCCTGGTGCAGTGATTAAATGCCAGTACTGCAGCCACAAGACTGTGAGTTCGACCCTGCCGGGCTTCCAGGTTGACTCAGTCTTCCATCCTTCCTCAGGTTGGTAAAATGAGTACCCAGCTTGTTGGGGGCAATTAACTAACACATTGTAAACTGCTTACAGAGCACTTAGCTGGTAAGCGGTATAGAAATACACATGCTATTGCTATTGCATTAGAGATCCACCTAAGCAAACTTACTAGGGTTGCTAGTAACCATATCCGCAAATTGTTGCATTGTTTGATTTCGTATTGCTCAAAAAGTCCATAAATGTTTTCCAAACTTACAAAAAATCTTCAGTTGACTTATCCTTTAAAACTCACATTAATTTGGCCGTTTGGGATAGCTCAGCAACCTTAACAATCAATCTTCTGTTGTTGATGCTTCAGTCTGTTTCCAGATTTGAGCAAACATATTCTTGCAGCTGCTGTCATATAATGAAGAAGTAATACATATTTACTATCCAAATCCTTATCCATAATACCCAGCAAAAACATCTCTGGTCACATTACATAATTCTCTTTTAAATTCTTTCGAATTAACATCTAAATCTTAGACCAGTAGCTTTTTGCCTTCTTGCAAGTCAAGAGCTGCACATCATTTTGTTCCGATTTGTCCCATTTTATTTCATTCTAAGCTCATCTTTCAAAGTCTGTTAGTTCCTTGAGTTTATGTGCCAAATTTACAACCATCTCTGGTCACCTATGCTTGCCAAGAGTGATTCATATTTCAACTGTGAATTGCCCACAGCCTTTAAAACCAAGATACCAGCTGTTGAGGCTTTGAAATCCCCAAACAGAAGCAGTAAGCTCATTATAGTAAATTGTGGATGATACTTGAGAGGATGCTCATGAAATCAAGAGAGAAAAGGAAAGCTGAACATACTAGTAGTCAGTAGTTTTTATTTTTTACTTTGCAAACCATGAAATGTAATTGACAAGAATGCGATTGACTTTGCAAATATCAGACACGATTTCTTCAGGGTACAGTTAGGCCCATTATTACCATAGGAAGCCACAGGAAGCCAGTACAATAGTACTTGCCGCTTATATCAATTGTTGTTGTTGTTGTTGTTGTTACACAAATTGAACTGCTGTTCTGTGGCTTTTCTTTATAAGGCTTACAATCAGCATTTTGATAAATGAAAATCCGACGCTGAGAGATAACATAATAACAGCTGTATAGTATGTGATTAAATTGTTTAACTCAAGTCAATCGATCTTCTAGCACTGGACTGTGCTAATTTCTTTGCCTTCTGTAAAGGGATGTGCATCTTTCCATTCAGTTTCTGTGGACAATGGCCAAAATCCTGCAAGACACAGACCCTTTCCACATGCGGGGGGGGGGGGGGATAAAGCTTACTGGCTTTATTTTCCGGCCGGCCGAGTCTGTCGCCACGAGGAGCAGCACGAGTTCACTGCTCCGCAGTCCTCTGCGTCCCAAATGGCGGCTTCTGGTTGGTGGAGGCTCTCCACCAACTGGAGAAGCTCACCAGCTGGAAGCCCACCCCCGGCAGATCTGCAGGCACGCACTTGCGCGCGCCTGCAAATCTGCTCCGGAGCCGGGCGACAGAGCGGCACGGGGTTGCGCGCTCCGTGATTTTTAAAAACCTCTAAGAAGAGGTTTTTAAAAAACATGCCACGTGACCAGTTCCGGTCGCTCCGGAGTGGACTGAGGTATGGAATTACAGAAAGTAGTCCACCTCAGTCCACTCTATGGTGCAGAAGACCTCCGTTAGAAGTCGCTCTGCACTGTTTTACTAGCCCGGTGCGAAAATGGCCACAGTTGCATCTCTGACACTGATATACAACACTTCTAGTAAATTGTGATAATGTGTACTGGGGCACCCTGTGAAGTGTCCATAGTGTGATGATGCTCAATATGCTATGGGACCTATGGTGCAACAGGACCTGTGGCACTATGGTGCTTCCATTTACACATGGTCCTAGAGATGTACTTACATCTCTGCATCCCTTTCTGAGAATACAAACATAGTGCAACAGTGCAATTCAACTTCACATTTTCATAAATTGGTTGACAATGAAATGACTACTTAACAGGATGCCAGCAAATGAGAAGGAGAATGAACTTCATGTGCTTGTAGATGGAATAAATTTTATTCTTTAAAAAGCCCAACGCATTTTGGCCTCTTTTTATATTTTGGCCTTCTTCAGGGGCATAAATGCAACAGAAATTTCTGGAGTTGCTACTGCACTCTCTTTGGAAACCAGCCATCTTCCTTTCCCAATCTCTAAATCCATTTGCATGTTCATGATCTGAGGAAAGGTTAGGGAACTTGTGGAGCCTCTCATAATCTTGACCACCAGCCATAGTTGTCTAGTTGGTAAAAGTGTAATCCAATAATATCTGGAGAACCCTAAGTCCCTCACTACTTATCTAAAGCTGAGCAGTAGATTCCTTGCCATTACTTTTACTTATAGGATCTGGGTAGTCACTAGTTTCTGTACTTATAGCAACAAGAGCCTACTAATGCAGA
This sequence comes from Cyclura pinguis, assembly GCA_030412105.1. NCBI lineage: Eukaryota > Metazoa > Chordata > Lepidosauria > Squamata > Iguanidae > Cyclura > Cyclura pinguis. The sequence goes on along the minus strand of CM059603.1, from coordinate 80,428,992 downwards.
CTTATTTGTATTAATGTGCAGAGGCTGGAATAGTAAACACAATCCTGCATTACCTTTTTATCAAATCTGTCAAAAGAGTTAAACTGATTTTCCTGAGGGTTCTACTTTTCTGAGGGTGAATTTCAATAATCATGATGAGGCTGAAATTTTTGATCGAACACAGACTGAATTTGGATTCTATTACTGAGGTGCAAGTTTCATTAAGCCTATCAGCCATCATGTCTGAACTGTAGCACTTCTGAATAAAAGGTGTTTTGCATGACTGGTAATCAACTTCATACAAAAATGTAATTATGTGCACTCTGACATGGCAGGTTTAATTCCCACTTTGAGCAGAGAAAATTCACGTGGGGGAAGCTGCCTCTTGCAGTCTGGAATGGCACAGCTGTGTCACAGTTTTACTGTCTCACAGTAACCAACAGCTCTGGAATGTGTGTGTCTTAAAGGAGCTGTGACCTTCCAAGAGGCTAGGATGCATTTTCTTCTACTACAGAAAAAGAAAGGTTCACTTTATCCATAGCCAGAACATATTTGTTTTCTCAGAGTAACACTGTGTGAGTGCCACTACTCGCTAGGGATGAAAAGAATATTCAAATATGAAATATTTGAAAAATTGTTGAAAAACTGCTTTTTTGACTCTGGAGAATCCTCAATGAGACAATCCCGGACTGATAAGAATTTTGTACAGAATAAGCCCCACATTCTAAATTAGCTTAAAAAACTAATGGTTTTTTAAGCGGTTTTTGAAGATTTTCTTCTGTCAGGATGAAAAATACTAAGATTACTTGTTGCTCCCTTTGAGAAGAAAATTAGTGAAGAATTCCATACCTATTATCTTCTTTGCAGAAACAACTATTCCCAGTTCAACCAGATAATGTTAGTCTTAATCATATTAGTAAAGTTTCTGCATTTTATTGGTGAAGCAAAGAGTTCTGCAAGAATGTCTCTTCCAATGAGAGATTATGGGAAGAGTGTCATCTTTGTGTGTCTAGTTGAAAAATGAAACCAGAAGCTATCTGGGCACAGCATGCCCTCCACCCACTAACTGCTTGGTGGGAACAATCACTAACAGTGGGCAGATAGTTTGTATGTATGCGAGGAGGTGCTATTGCCTATAGGAATCACTAGAAGAAAGGACATACACAAGCATATGCTGTATGGTAGGGATGTTTCAGTAGTCTGTAAGGCCTAGTGCAAATTTGAATTTTCCAGACTAATATGCAGATCAGAACATAGATATCCTAAGGATATGCATCTCTCAAATTTTTGTGAAAAAGATCTCAGCTTTATAAAGAGAAGAGTGTACCAAAATGTATATACAATGTGTGCGTTGTGTTAAGAGGTATACACAAATGTGTATATCTGTATCTACTTCTATCTGTTTGGATGAAATGCTAACAAAATTTGGTATGTTTAGGGTAAAATGCCTATGGGGATAATATAACTTTTGTGCAGTTTTTTTTTTTTAAAAAAAATTGATGGTAGTTGTGGAATTGATTTGTAACAGACTTGTGAATGGAGACATGCTGAACGGTGATCACAAAAGGCTGAACCTAGGCCCATCCTCCAATTAGTTCATTTTAAATCCCTTGTGGGGTTACTGTCACATTAATATTCTTGAACAAAGTGAAAAAGTAAATAATACTGAAAGTTTTTCATCTAGCAACAAGTACAAGATTGCAGTTTACTAAAGTGTACGTTGGATTAAAAGAAACTACGTTCCTCCAGGATCATCATTAAAACTTGTTGTAGGCTTTCAGTATGTAATTTCATTGAAATGTAAATGATTAATCAAAGCCAGGTAATTAAACTAAAATATCTTTAATCAATTGAGAGACCTAAATTGGGCAATTTTCTGAAAGGAAGATGAATGCCTCAGTAGGAAAGAGTCTCCTAGTCAACCTGCAGTTGAGCTTTGGGAGAGACACAAGCAATTCTGTATTGTATGGTGCATTGGCAGTAAACCCCTTTCCACATATTACTTCTCATATTACTAATCAATCCACAAGCAGGAGCTCAAACACCAAATTAATATTTTTAGTAAGAAGAGCTGTGTTGCCTTCCCATCTGTTTTCTTATACTGGTCCTGAAGGAATTAAAAATAAATGGTGTATGCATAATGGTGGATGTGTTTATTCAGAGCAGCTCACATATATTATCTCAGGAGGATAATAGAATTTTAGAAAAGGAAAAAAAAAATCTCAGCTCAAGAAGAGAAACTGTTGTGTAGTAGGGTGGGTGGTACACCAACAGGACATCTCTCTTCTGTCCTGGCTGCCAGCCTTCAGGTATATACACACAAAACTGGCAGACTACTACAACTCCACATCTCCACCCTCAGTTCTCACCTGCTTTTGCAAAGAAAAACCAGATGGGGAGACCTGAGAAAGATTTAGCCTTCCCCATCTCATCCAGCCAGGTCTCTGTAATACAAGTCAGGTCAGTGTGCTCACCCAGAATAACATCCTGAATAGCATTTGTTTTTCCATTCATTGCCCTGGCATTCAACAGCAACATTTTCAACCTGGAGGACTATCACCAAGGCTGTCCAAACTATTTGATGTAGGAGACAATTTGGAAGCAAAAAGCAACCTGTTCCTCTTCCATCTTCCATGGTATTGTAATTGACTTTCCCCTTTGTATTTCCTTCTGCCCTCTATGACTTTGTTGGCTGCTCCCTGACTCTTTGCACCCTTCCTTCCTCTGAAAAACACATCCTTCTGATGTCGGGCAGAAAGGGCAGTAGCTATTAAAATCAACCAATGCAAAACACAGACAGGCAAATGGTAGAATCAGGTAACAAACTCTTGATTTTGTTAGCAGAAGGACAAGCCATTACACTCAAGAGGTGGCTTCCCCAAAGAGGTAACCTCTCCTTTGGAGGTCATCCCCTTCAGTGGCAATCCCACTGGTGGAAGACCCGTTCCCGCAAGAGTCCTGCTTTTATAGTCTCAGATAAACAGGGCAAATGTGCTTGCTGGTGGACAATACTTGCTGAGTTAGGGCCTCAGTCCTGCAAAGAGCAGGTCCCACTAGTGAAGCAGATATCTACGGCAGTAGCAACAAACAGCAAGTCTTCCTCCCTACAGCCCTATTCTTCTTGTCAGAGTTCTCAGCACTTGAAAACCATGTGTTTTTTTTCCTATAGTTTACTGAATATTTTTAAATATTCTTTCCATCTCTATGTACAAGCTAATATGAAGCCAGTGCAGTTCTTGTAAGACTAGTGGTGGAATTTGTGCAACTCACTTCCTACCATGGAAATTTTTTTTAATGAGGGGCGCATGAAGGAAGCAGAAGAGATGGTGGTAATCCTCACCTGTCACAAACTTCTGCCTTGTGAAAGGAACCCCACTACTTTGTAGGCATAACCAGATGACTGGTGTGCTGCCCACCATGAATTCAAATGTTTTGTGTACTGTACTTTGGCATTCATGATGGGTTCAATGCATGGAACATACCTTTTGTGTATGTTAAATATGATTTGGGAGGCCCAGAGATATTCTCAGTTTTTCCACTTCCATTGGGTTCCTGTGCCCCTAACCGCCACAAATGTGGAGGGACAACTGTAGTGCTTTTAAATTACATTAACAGTGTGCCAAACAAAATGATTGCCTGTACAAAGAAATGTCCAATGGTTGCTCCATATGTTTTGGATTCCTTTCAATTTACCAAAGTCTAGATTAAAATATTTTAATGAAACATTATAAAAATGATCCTGGATAAAATAACTTCTTGGCTTGCAATCAACAATAAATAGTACTTCAGTGTTATTTTGGAGCAAGGGTGATCAACATTTTTATAAAACCTTTTTCTTTTTATCTTAAAATTGACTGAGTGTTTCTTCCATTTAAATACTTTAAATAATCTCATTAGTATTTTCTTTTTGGCTTTGAGTTAGTATGGTCACTGTCAGTGGAAGACAAAAGCAAACCCCTCTCTGAAAAAATCTTACCAAGAAAACCCCTTGACAGGTTTGCCTTAGGGTGACCATAAGTAACAAACTACTTAGTATGATCATTACAACATCAAGCATAAGACTTGCATGAAGCAAAATTATCATCATAGATTCAGTTGACCAGTTGTCAGAAACCCCTCACATTATCACAATATGGTATACATTGTGATATGATCAATTGTCAGTCATAAAAGTTCCATTTGGCTGTTCTCTAAAGGCTCCCTAGACTGGTTGAGGAGTGTGTTGTGGTATGCAACTCACACTCACCCCCCTCTAAACAGTGCCCTACTACTCCTGCAATAACTGAACAGAGTTCCTGCTTATAGTAATTAAGGGCAAAAAAAGCAAGTGATAACTGAGCATACCTAAACCTGATATGTTTTGAACAGAATCTTTATTTGTTTTAATATTTGAACTTTTTAAAAATTCTCTTTTAATCTTACTCATTCTTTTTGTGAGCCACTTTGAGTTTCATTTAGAAGAGGGAGGAATGTGATATACAAATTAGTTAGAATGGGGAGATTACAAAAGTGTGGCTACCTCAAAGCTTTTCTCAAGGAACAAGGCACACAAGTTGTACAGTCTGGACAAATAATTACCATGTTGCCTAGTGGTCCATAATACTGCATTTATTTCTTGTTCGTAGTCAATTGTGATACCCACTTTATTGTTGTGTGTCTTCAAGTCATTTCTGACTCATGGCAACCCTAAGATGAAGCTATCATAGGGTTTTCTGGGGCTGAGAGTGTGTGATGCATTCAGGGTCACCCAGAGGTTTTCCATGACCAAGTGGGGGTTGAATCCTGGTCTTCAGGGTTGTAATTCAAAGCTCAAACCACTAAGCCATGCTTGCTCATGATACCCACTTACCCAGGGCAAGTCAAAGCCTGTTGTCTTATATCATGCCCACAGAATATAATTCTTCTGCTCCTATTCATGGCAGCTACTCAGTGCTGGAGCACTTAGTGGCTGGGGGAAGTTAGCAGGTGTTCTTGAAGAAAAGAGGTTGCACGGAGAAGATCATATGCAAATAAAAATGGGGAACAGCATATGGATGCATTTCTGCAGCTGGGAGAAGAGAGCAGAAGTAATCTCCTAGGTGATGTTTGCTCTTTTCTCCTGGCTATGGTCAGATGCTGCCAAGGTTATCCTGCCTTCTAGCCAGTAAAGGAAGCAGGTAGCAGCCTTCAGAAGCTGCTTTGCACTGTAAGGAAGACACTGCAGAAAGCAGCACTGAATAACTCCTCCTATAACATTCCAGAATTTACACATACAAGCATAACCTCTGGGTTTAATCCCTTTTCCCTGACTTAACTCGATTCACACTGCCCTTTTGAGGCTAAATTGCCACTTTGAGCCACCTGGGGAAAGAGTTAAATACATATATAACAAATAATGGACAGGAAATGAGAAGTGAAAAACTTCTGAGGATGTAGGTGGATCAAACAGTGGTAGTGAATGATTTAAATGTTAGAAAGCACAAGCCACCCCAAAAGTAACTTGGAAGAAATTCCTTCTGGTTCTAAGGAGAGGGAGCAATTTCGACCTGTGCTTGAGCAAAAAAAAAAAAAAAAAAAACCCAAATCAAAACTTCTCAGCAGTCGCTGTTGATGTCCATATCTAATTTTGTCAATTCTTTTGAAAATATTCTGATGGCATATCACCAGCACAAAACATTTCGTAGGGTTGTTACGCTTCTTAAATCCATTTCTTTTCATAAGCATGTGAAGAGATTTTCCGTATTCAGTTAGCTGATCTGCATTTGTTTTTGCTTTACAGCTTCTTCTTCCAAGACGACTTATGTCAGCTACAGTAATCATGCAAACTGAGTGGGGAAACCAAACGTACCTGAAGACTTGCAGTATGTGAACTTTAAAATAAAAACAAAAACAACTATGACTATAACATCATGAGAACTCAGCCTCTGAGGTGTCTCTAGAAAATAGTCTAAACTGTAAAAGGATAAAGATTAACTATGCGCCCAAAGCAGGAGGGACAGGTGGGTTGGAAGAGAAATGACCCAGAATTATATTATTATGACTGCGTGTCAAATGTCAGAACTGTTTACTCATGAAAGAAGGTGAATCACAAAAGGAAAACAAAATGTTAGCTTGTGAAAAAAAATGCTGTTGAAATAAAAACCATGTCTGATGTTATACTTGTAAGTACTTTTTTGTGATTGTGAGAATTTCCATTCCTGTTCCACACTTGTTCAACTTGTATAAGAAGATGAAGTTTGTTTCTTGTGATGGCTGACTGAATTGAAGCCCTGCGTTGTGCTAATGATAAATGCAATGGTTGATGCATGCACATTTTTATACAAAATAATTTATTTCTATTAATAAAGGAATGTTTTGCAAATGTTGAGACTTGTTTCGTTGCCATTTTGAGGGTAAGAGTAAGCAGTGGAAATCTACAAGTAAACTGTTTTCTTCTGCTAACAGTTTGTTGGATTTTGTTGCACATGTTTACTACGAGCTGAGCTAAGACTGAGCCTTAAAACTCACTGGTCAATTGAACAATGTTGGAAGAAGGTTTGGCTGAGGATAGATATCCTCAAATAGGACTGAACAATTTGTGAAGGGAGAAAGGGATAGTGGTGCTTCCTTGAAAGATGACCATAACATCTTGCAAATGGGAATAGTGAAAGACAGTGAATTCTTTTCATTCTAGCTAGACTTGCTGATGGCATCATGGTTGAATGCTACGTATAGTGGATTATGCTGATTTTCTTCTTCCAGGAGATCAATTAAATTTTACAATATTTGTGTAAAGGTTACTGATGATAATTTCCAAAAGGAAAATGCTGCTTAAACATCTGACACATTTTTGGCTGACAAATGATTGATCAATATTATCTGGAGGTGAGCCCCACCCCACTTCTTCTGTCAGGATAATCCTAAACATGTTTACCATTGTTGTTGTTGTTGTTGTTAATTTTTTCCAGGTTGGAATTCAAAGCAGCTTACAATATTTTTTTTAAAAAAAGCAAAGTTAAAAATCACAGAATTAAATGACTTGAATTAAACACAACTTTGAATTAAACCCAAATTAAAACAAAGTTAAAATACATAATTAAAACTCAAATAGCCATAAAGAAGGAAAGTGCATAAAAAGTGCATCCAGAAAGAAGAAAAGAAGAAAGTGCAACCATATTAAATGGAATTTGGTCTCAGGTAAGTTGCAGTTTTTGCTGTGTAAATATCAGTCAACATAATAAGGATATGATGTTTAATGATATTCAGTGGTGGTAGCCATAAGATAGAGACTCATGCTCATATATGTGACTACAAGACCGTGTGATATCATCTTATTTTCATCCAGATTCACAGTGGCAACACTGTTTCAAATGTGTATTTCTAAAGGTTTTTGTATCTTTCCTTCTTTAAAATTCAGTTCAGTTAACAATAATATTGTTGCTTGACTCTAGGGAAACCTATCACGGTTTTTTTTTGGTAAGATTTGTTCAGAGGGGCTTTACTTTTACCTTCCTCTGAGGGTAAGTATGGGAGAGTGTGACTTGCCAAAGATCACCCAGTGGGTTTCCATGACTGAGCAGAAATTCAAACCCTGGTCTCCAGAGTCTCAGTCCAAGGCTCAAACAGCTGCACTCTGCAGGTTCCCAACAGTAATGTTACCACTTTCATGTTCACAAGAATTTTGTAAGACAAACCACTCTGTCAATTTCACTTGCAGAGAGCAGCTGCTCTAACCACACCACGGTTCAGGACGCATTATGTTTATTTATCAAAATATTTGTAAATGCTTTACAACTCCTTTGTGATTTTATAATCTGAAGTACTCTGTGGAATAGCTTAGATGATGCCTACTGCCCAGTCCAACCCTGATGCCTACAGCCATACAAAGTTTGAACTGGGTTTCCTGTTTTGTTGAGATTGAGAGTACTAACCTTATGAAATTATCCCAGATCTCAGACCTTCAGCCACTTATCTAAAACCAACTTCTGCCTGTCTCACAGGCTACTGATGTATCTGGGAATTTCTTTTCTGTTCATGCAGCTCTTCTTGACAGCCATATCTGAGAATATTGTAACCAGAATACTAACTTTGACTTTGGACTTATTGGTTAGTCCTGACTAGAGACACCCATTGAATCAATTGTCTAATGGTGAGTAAGTAATTTCCAGTGATTCAATGGGTCTGTTCTAGTTCCAACTAACAATACAGGACTTCTTTACTAGTGGTTCCTCAAGTACTTTCTAACTATTCTGTGGAATCAACTGTACTGTTTTCTGAATCTCTTTGAAATGATATCATGTAGCGTTATTCCCAGGAATATTTCTGGGCTTATTTTGAACGTGCAGCACTTCTCAATAGGGATTTAAAAGTGCTTCTAGAAAGAAATTGAAATCAAAAACTCTTTGACCATCTAGTAGTTGTAAGCTTACTAACTTTTCTTGTAAAGCCCAATGGCTTCACTTGTCAGTGAATTACTGCTTTATTAGAAAGAATAGCTCATGGGTGATGGCGACAGCACATTGGTGCATTCATAAATAAAACAACAGCAGGGACTGAAATTCTACTGGTGTCTTGCACCTATGTCAGTTTCCCGACAGATACCATCAAACTTTTTTTTTCTGATTCAGAAGGTCCACATTCAGCTCAAAGTTGAAGAAGGAGGATTGTTCGTGTGACTGCACATGTGGATGTACATTCGGTGTTCATACTGTTCTGGATTGGACTGTATACTCAGTTGCACAGCTTTGCCATTCAACATATGGATTTAATAGCACAATCAGTGGCTGATAGCCTAGATGGGAAAATATAATTCAATGTGCTACTGTGGTGGAACTGTGTCCTATTCTTCTGCCCCCCTCCCACCGGATTCACCTTTTTCATGCAACTCCCTTCACAGTTATTTAGTGGCTGGTGGAGAAAGGGGTGATGAAGAAGCATTTAGCTAAGTGTTATCATCCCTGGGAGGATTCATAGAGGGATCTGGAGAATGTCTTTGCTAGAGTTGCTTCTCTACTACCCCCATCCACTGCTCTTCACAAGCCCCTAAGTGGCCATGGAAAAGAGGACCAGCAATTAAACAGCTGGGCTTTGAGAATGCTGGTCATCACTGTGGAAGAAGGTAGTGTATTCCTCCCACTGCAGTGATAAAAATAGGGACTAATAGGCTGTCAAACAATGTGTAACTTCACATGTGGAAATGAACACCATGGAGCCTCTATGTAGGATCTCAACCAAGTTTCCTGTTGCTGTTGTTTCAAAAAATATTTTTTTTTGTTAGATGATTATTTCAATTTCTTATTATTCAAGAGCAAGAATGATAGCTAACAAATCATTTTAACACAATAAACTTTGGTATTCTGATGTGTCTCTCCAAATTATTGGAGGATTGATTGTCAGATTATTTTGTTCAGCAGAGGAAACTTCTGATAACAATGTTATCTCCCCCGCCCCCAATAATACAGCATAAAATCTATGTTATTACTGAAGAAATTTGGGCAAGATGGAGAATAGAAGTTCCTATTAAGTCTGCAGCAATTATATTTTCAAGTCCTCTCTCATTTTCCTCATCTCTAGACTGCATCCCTGTGGAACAGTCATTACTTTTCTTTTTATACACAACTTTTCAAAAGTTTTCTCCTGGTTTGTCAGATTTCTCCCTTTGGTTTGGAGCCTTCCCTGTTCATGAGACTATCTTGAAAACCTGTCACCAGCTACAATTTGTGTTCATTAAACCAGTCCTTTGAACAAAATTGTAAGGTTGATTCTCAGGGTCCACAAATAATGTGTTGACAATCACAGGGTGTTTTTTTTAAGTTGACATATTCTGTCTTTATGATAGCAGAAAAGAAACTGAAGCAGAGAAAAATGTGTACCACAAACACATAAATGCATTTATGCCTGGATCTACAAAGGTTTCCAGAGACAAGATTTCAGCAGATGCTGAAATTGGTTTTAGACTACAAACCCCAGGATCCCCATGCTCAATGAAGAATGCAAGGAGTTGTAGTCCAGCAAGAAAATTTTCCAAGCTCTGGTTATTGTACAGCTATTATTTTCCCTCGTGCATAAAAAGTCCAACAAGGTATAGGCCACTATGAATTATGGCAACTCCCTGAAAATACCTAGTCTAGTTTGATTTCATAAACTAAGCAGATTTGAATGTGATTTGCATAGGGGAACACTTAATACAGAAAGGCAGGGCTAAGTAGGGAAGGAAAGCTGGGATACATGAACCAAAGGTTCCAGAGGTTATACCATAGTTAACTATTGCGTGAAAATAAAACAAACCTCAGTTGGCATCCTGTTCATGGCATATGCATGTGTAAATCACACTGTACATGCAAGGAGATTTATTTGCTGCGGTGCAACACATGTATCCTGCTTATAGTGGTAGAAGTGGAGTTGCACAAACAGCAATGTTGTCCATTGCCTTTTGCTGGGTTAGCAATTAAGTACCGGAGATTTTTTTTTTTATCTTAGTGATTTAAACAATATCAACTGCAAATAGCAAGTTGTCATTATTAGAAGATCAAGAACAGAAATCAAGAACAGAAACAACAGAAGACACTTCTTAAGTTTCTAGTTTGTATCAGAATGTCTTCACCTTGTTTATACGTCCCTCAATTTGCAATCTGGAGGCAAAAGTGGCAGACACTGCATAATACACACACAATATCTATTTCATTGTGTTTCATTATTGTGATCCAATCTCCAAATGCACATATATGATAGGCATATTTCAGTATCATGTTAGACATTAAGTTAGAAAGATGATTTGATGTGTTCCCATATTTGCAAATAAGATGCAAGCCGTGGGGGAGATGAAGAACAATAAGTGTGAATCTGCATACATCAGCTTCTTCAAAACTGAATGTGGAAAACATAATCATGGCCTGGCATAAGCTATGTTTCCTTGGGCTGCGGTTTCAAATTCTCTAAATTCAGTTCGCAGCTCTAGAGTTATTTTGCCTTCAGTGAAGCTCCAAAGATATTATTGATTGACCAAGTTATTCTTTTCTTTTCAAGGGAGTTCTTTGTTGCCTTCAACTGTTGTCCTAACAGTGAATAACAGACATGGGAGAGGCAATTAGCAGCAAGCAGAGTAAAAAGAAACATTTTTAGCTAGGATTGGACAACCAATCTATTTCCAGTCAATGCCATTTTCACGTGTTCACTCTTACGTTAGTTCTGCCCTGTTTCTGCATCAGGCTGTTGCTGCTGGAGCTTTTTTTGATATACAAAAAGTAATGCCTTTAAATACACATTTAAAGTGCCATTTTAAAATATACTATCTTACAAAACACACAAAGCTAAACAGATTTTTTTAAAAAAAATATTAGGAGGCTATACTCATGAAGAACTTAATCCCAATACATACATCATTGTAGGAGGTGTGGTTCAGGTAAGGTTGTACTGGACATTATAAATATCAAATTGCTCAAACATATCTAATTTTAGCAAATAAATCAGGTTGTTCAGTCTGTGTTAGGTTTGTGGCTTAAGGTTGAGGTCCTACATCATAGAGACATAGTATGAATGTCCTGCAGGTGGAATTACACCATTTTTCCTCTGTCCTCTCCTCATAAACCCACCTTTCAAATGCTGCCCTTCTCTGACATCACCATACAGTCCCTGGTATAGAGCAGAGGAACCTGAGAAGCATCTGACTGTGTCCCTGTAGTCAGATGCACAATGGTGAAGGCATCATCTGGGATCTCCCAGGGGCCATCCAGAGGTTCTAGAGAATGATACCATCACCATATCATACATATAGAGACATGACTTTATTCCCATGTTCCACTAGCCACTAGATGGCCATATCTTGGGATAGGGAACATGCAAATAGTGGGTTTACAGAGATGTTTAGTCGTTGTAGAGGGAGTTAGAGAATTCAAACCTTCAGAATGGTCCAAAGGTTTGGATGACTCCCCAAACACCCCACTTCCCAAATTTGGAGTGGGGGCAAAGTGCCTCCAAAAGATACACTGCTGTTCCTGATGACCTCAGCTAACTGTAGATTTGATTAAAACATCTGAATCCCATAAACTTTGAACAACCTAGAAATAGGACTACTATTTATTTTATTTTAGAGTTTATTATTTTACTTATATCCCATCTTTCTCCTGGGACAGCTTAGACAAATGGCTGAGATAAACAGAAGTCCATTCTGCAGGACAGCGTCCTCCTGGCATGGGGACATGAGAGGATCAGGATCACAATGATGCTTCCGCATGATGTCATCATGCTCCCGCCCTTCTTGTGTTGCCAGTGAGCGTGATTGCAGAATACATCATTGATAGACAAGCTCTGTCAGTGACCCATGATTGCAAACGCCTTTCATACAGCTGGCCATGCAGAAGGGCCAGAAGTGTGATTATGTGCTTCCTTTCCCATTGCAGCATGGGAAGAAAGCTGGCTGCAGTGCAGAAGAAAGAGGGGTGTCCCATGTGCTCCCTTCCACAGGCAACCAGTTGGGTGCAGAGAGGGGCACTGGGGACATACTCCCATCCCAGCAGAGGAACTACCAGGATTGCAACAAGATTATGTGCGAGAGCATTGTCCTGTGGAAAGGGCCAGAGAAGTTATAACTGGAACTAAGTTCTGGCTTAAAATGCTGAAGTTCACTGAGTGATCTTAGGCAATCATCCTGTCTCCATGTTAATATAGTGACTTTTTTTTCCTGAAATTGCTTAAGGAAGAATATCACACTGACTGGCAAGCTGAGAGACAACCTGCACATCACCACTTGGCTCACCATCTTTGGCCTTCCAAATTTCAAATAGGACTTTAATCTCACTGTTACATTTGTCTTTTTTGTTTATATTCTTGTTCATATTTGTTTGTTAAATTTTGTCTTTTATTCTGGGGTCTCAAGGCAGCATACAGATAAAAGCTGGAATTCCCTATTGCAGTTATGCATTTGTTACCTAAGGTTATGGATCTGTAAGTGATTCATATTCGTGAAGATAATCATGGAACTATTGATATGATTGTAAAAGTCTCTTAATCCTACCTTAAAGGCCATCATCCACTGTGAGTGGTGGAGGTCTGTTCTGCTATCATCAGGTTGCAGCAGACTGATGCTTCCACCCTCTCTTGCCAGTTAACTCTAGTGCAAGGAAGAATTCTGACAAGGATCCTGCTTCTGACTGTCACACTGGGGCTTTCCACAGCACTCTCCCTTCCCACAACGGGGAAGGAGAAGGACGGGACTGCAATGACATTTCTGCATGATATCGTCACGGTCGCATCCTTCTCCTGTCCAGGTTTGACAGGTTTTCCCTGTTAATGACATGTGATTGTACCACCATCCCTGACTTATCTGTCCTGCGGAAGCCATGGAAGTGCAACGGCTGTGCTTCCTACCCCAGCACAGCTGGGAAAATACCCGGACGCACTCTGGAAGGAAGAGGTGTGACCATTGTGCTCCCTTCCACAGGGAGACAACCAGTGCAGAGGGGAGTGTTCCCCCGACACTCCCCTCCCAGCAGAGCTGCTGCCAGGATCCCCACTGGACAACTTTGGGGGAAAGTAGGGTACGGAAAGGGCCTGGAGTTTGTTGGGGGGATGGAAACATCACTCTACTGCACACCAACTGACAGAAGAACAGAACTCTATTACTCGCAACAGCTGGTGGCCTTTGAATTAGTATTTGAAGTTGTGACAGGAGACAATATCTAGTAACTGACCTAGGATCTTGACCAAAATCCATTACATAGTTTAAAACAAAAACAAAAAAATGATAAAAATAATTTAAATAGATTATAAGGATATTAAACAAATTAACAGGTTAAAACACATTTAAAATTATATTCAATAAGGAAGGGAGGGAGGGAGAGAGGGAGGGAGAGAGGGAGGGAGAGAGGGAGGGAGGGAGGAATTTGGCATGTCTATTGAGGTGCCAGAGCCAAGGAAACCCCTTTCCTTTGTTTTTCCACATTGTATTGCCTGCACTCGTGGGATCCAGGTGAGCTCTACCAGCAGACCTCAGTCCTTGGACAGGAGTGTATGGACAGAAGCACATCTTCAAATGTCGAACTATTAAACTATTTGGAATGCCACTTCAAATACTTTGTATCTAGATTTGAAGTGTACTGTGTAGTATTCTGTTAAGCCTGGTATTATATGATATCTATATTGTGCTTGTCAGTTGTAACACTGTTAGAGAAGTCTAAGTATAACACAAATTAATTAGGCTTATATTAGTCACAACTGGTTTCCCACTTACCTTCAAGGACTATTTCATTCATGATGAGGGATATACCATTTCCTGGGTCAATGTTTTTGTTTGTTTTTCGGTGGAAAAGTGGGAATTATTTCATTTATCAGTTTGGGGTTGTTTCAGCCCATTTAAATCTCTGGAATAGCTATTGCTCATGGAAAGATGAACAATCAAAGGCAGGATTTGCATTTTCCATGAAGGATGGAGACTGGCAAAATTCTATTTCAAAACGTAAAGGAATGAGAAGACCAATGCCAAGCGCTACATTTCATCTTGTGCCAGAGAAATGATCAGAAAAAGGGTCTGCTAAATTAAGACCCCAATCAGCTTGCATCAAGAGAAATCAGCTGTGTCAAGAAATATGGAGACGTCTCACTTCATAAAGTCTACTGACATTTTATGTACACAGAATGACTCTGTAAAATTCCTCATCTGTCCTATGAAATTTGTAATGATCCGAGGCTTTCTGTGCTTCTAATTCAGCATTACAGAAATGCCACAGAACTCTCAACTTGCTGGCATTTTTCACATGGCAGCAGGTGGCTTGCTCCAGGAGTTTACTGTTTTCAAAATGTTGTGGCAGAGAAACGACAAACAGAAACATTCCCTAAAGGCAAAATCAGAAATTCTAACAAAGAGAGTTTGAATCACAACCGCCACCTTTGGTTTCTAATAATCAGATGGAAAGTATCATTATTGGGAGGAAGAAATCCACATAGAAACATAGAATCTTAGAAGTGAAAAGGACCACAGGGCCAGCTAATCCAACCTGCTGCAATGCTATATGCTGCTGAAGCACTCCTGCATGATGCCCGCCCAACCTCTGTTTAAGGAGTTGACCATCCTTCAAGGCAGTCAATTCCACTGTTAAACATATCTTACAGCAAAGATGTTCTTAATGGTTAGGTGAAACCTCTTCCCTTGTAATTTGAATCCATTCATTCATGTTCTAATCTTCTGAGAAGCAGAAAACACATTCTACTACATGACATCTTTTACATGGCATCCTTTCAATTTTTAAAGATGTGTTACTGCCCTGGCTAGCCCGAGCTTTGGGGATATAAAAGATATCTATTGATATCAATAATTCAGCTTCACATATCCCTTCCACGTGCTTGCGAGGCCCCCGGACAAGCACACATACAGGCTCAGCCGATAATCGCTGTAATATTCCTAGACAATACAGGCAGGCCAGAAAACAGCCAACTCGCCCCTTTAGGAGACCTCAAGGCAAGTACCTCCATTAGGTATGCAAGCAACTCTCAAAAGATCCTCTGCCTCGCACTGGCAGCTTGATGATCGAGCTATACAATGCTCAAGAGCTCCGCGTCTGCATATTCTATTGATAAATTCATCTCTAATTCAATCATTCAAATTCTGACCTTTCGGAGGCTTTGTCTCCAACTCCAAATCTATTGTTCTCCCAAAGTCCGACCTAGCCTGCGGTCACAATTCTCCTTATAAAAACCCCTGACTTTGAGCGCTTCCTTGGATCGCTCCTGAGTTCCAGACCGCCTTGCTGCCACTTCGCTTGGTGAGCTTCCCCCCAGCTCCATGTGCTGAGATACATCGAACCCCAGCTTTGCTCTCCATTTCCTTCCGGACTTCAGGACAGGTTTTGTATCACCTGAACCAACTATCCCTCTGAAAATCCCGCTATCTTACTCACACCTTTATTTTCCTTAGTTATCTGCATGCTTGTGTTGCTTAGATTGTGTGCCTGTATTTAATAAAGATCATTCATTATTTTCAAACCGGTCTGCTTCTTGACATCAAATATTTAAACATAGCTATCACACTCCCTCTTAACCTTCTCTTCTCCAGACTAAACGTCCCCAGCTCCCTAAGCCACTCCTCATACATAGGGCATGGCTTCCAGACCCTTCACCATTTTGATTGCCCTCCTCTGGACACGCTCCAGCTCGTTAATATCTTTCTTTTTTTTTTTAATCATTTTACTCAATTTCCCATATAAAACATACTTTTGTAACTGACAGCTTAATTGAAATGTTTCTGCTCTTCCACACTGATCTAGTTTTCATTATCAATATTTCTTATCATGCTTATAATCATGTACTACATTTAACTGCTAATATTACTCATTGATTCTTGCCTTTTCATCTCCATATTCCCGCCTCATGGTATATACACTGTAGCCCCCTCCTAATTTATCTTAAATCATGAACTACAGATACCCAGCAATTACCCACAACCGTTTACAATTTGCCATTCTCTTTGTATCACGTCGTCTGATTTCCCTTTTAATCTCTGAGAAACCATATCAGCATTTTTATTTTCAATAAATGTACCCCACCATTGTTCTATTGTAGGTATTTGCTGAGTTTTCCATAACTTAGCCTATTCAATAAGTGCTGTTGTTGTTAATATCCTTCTTGAACTGAGGTGCCCAGAACTGGACACAGTATTCCAGATGAGGTCTAACCAATGCAGAATAGAGTGGTACCATTACCTCCCTTGATCTAGACACCATACTCCTATTGATGCAACCAAGAATCATGTTGGCTTTCTTGGCTGCCGCATCACACTGCTGACTCATGTTCAGCTTGTGGTCTATTAAGACTCCTAGATCCCTTTCACACGTACTGTTATCCAGCCATGTGTCCCCCATCCTATATTTGTGTATTCCATTTTTTTCTGCCTAAGTGTAGGACCTTACATTTGTCTCTGTTGAAATTCATTTTGTTAGCTTTGGCCCAGCTCTCTAATCTATCAAGGTCATTTTGAACTTTGATCCTGTCCTCTGGCATATTAGCAACCTCGCCCAATTTGGTGTAATCTGCAAATTTGATGAGCATGCCCTCTACTCCTTCATCCAAGTCATTGATGAAGATGTTGAATAGCACTGGCCTCAGGACGGAACCTTGTGGCACCCCACTTGTCACTTCTCTCCAGGATGAAAATCAACCATTGGTGAGCACCTTTTGGGTTCGGTTGGTCAACATGATAAGTGGTATATAAAGGAGACCAGAAGCCAATGTGTGTGTGAGGCGGAGAGGGAAGAGAGATTCAGCAACAATTACACATACTTTAAAAACAAATTAAAAATCATAGAATCAGAAAATTGGAAAGATCAAGTCCAATTCTCAGCTCAATTCTGCAACTCCAGCTAGAGCATCCTGAGCAGATAGCTGTCCAGCCTCTTTTTGAAGATGTCCAGAGAAAGAGATCTCACCATCTCTCTAAGTAATTGGCTCCACTGTCAAATCACTCTTACAGACAAGATGTTCTTTCTCATGTTCAGTCAAAACCTATCTTTTTGTAACTTAAAATGTTTAGACCTGGTCCTACCATTTGGAGCAGCAGAGAAGAACTCTGCAGTCTACTTGCTGTGACATTCTTATAATGTAAAAATGAAAACCGTCGCATATTCCTATATCGGTTAATTTTCAAAAAGCTGTCTGAGAACTGTAGTGAATTATGAAGTAGATACTACAAGTTGCATAGCAACTAGAGATCGATCAAGATTAGGAAAATCAAAAAAGGCAAAGAAGACTTAAAAGAAAAACAATTGACAGGTTGAATGTAAGGTAGGTCTATGCAAAGCTCCAATCCCTGTTTTAGTGAAATGTTTCACTCCACACAAAAGAGGCATTATTTTATTTTTCTCTCTAGGGGGAGAGGGATAACTCTGATAAAACTCTTAATCAGCAGCTCTTTGTGATAGGGTCCCTGTGTCTACCATATGTATGGCAAGACTAAATGGTCTTTCATTGCTCTCCATACCCCTCTATTTCTTTAAAAATGTTTTGAAAGCTCTGTGCACAATATCTTAGACTAGGCCCAATTTTTCCTATAGCGATGTGAAGCTTTTGATCTACAGACTTTTATTTTTTTGGCCCCTCCTACGATACTCTCATGAGAAGCCAAATTGACTAACTGAGGCTATTGCATTTTGGGCACATCACGAGATGACATGACTGAGCAGAGAAGGCAATGACACTCAGTAAAAGCAGTAATAAAAAAGTAAGGCGGCATTACAGGTGAACTGATTTAATCAATGAAGCCACAGTCTTGCATAGACAAGACTGAAGCAAGGATGTCAACAGAGGGTTCTCTTGGAGATCTTTCATTCATAGAACTGAAAGATGACTTGACAATGCACAATAACAACAACAACAACAACAAAGTGACCAATGTGACTCCAATGTGACTTTGCATGGTCACATGAGGATTGTTGGAAAGCAAATCTATGTGAGATAAGTCCTGTTAGTGGTGTGATCTTAGGGGTATAATTCTTCACTTTCTTCTCAAAGGAAGCAAGGAGTACTTTTAGCAGCCTTATTCCTGCTGTGAGAAAGTATTCATGAACCACATAGCTTTTGAAGCCTATCAAAATTGGGAAATATTCTGCACCAAATTCACACATGGTTATTTTGCAGAGAAAACAGCATTTTTCTGCACAGGAAGAAGCTTTTTCTCCATAGAAAATTTTCTACAAAAAGAATGTTTTCTTTTGTTCCCTGTGGAAAACAACTACCCACCAATTTTGCACAGAACTGTCCTGAGTTGGGAAGACTCTCATCAGTCCAAGATTCTTCTCATCATGGTTTCTCAACACTCAAAAAGCACGGGCTAGAGTCCTGTGTTAGCTACTTAAGCATACAAAATAGTTTCAGATGAGTAAAATTGGTAACAATATCCACTTAGTCATGATTTTGACTCTATTGTCATGATTATAACTTGCTCCCTCCCAAACTACTTTACTGGACAATGGCTGCATGAGGACAAGGAGGTGATGATCAAGACATGGTTGAATGATGTTTCAATCAGACTGGAGAGAGCTTGGGCCAGGAGAGGTTACTTAGTTAGTTATTTAAGTATTGTTAAATATACATAACCAGGTAGCTGATACAGGAATCCATTCATGTACTTTGACCATTTCTGAATACTTTGTATATTCTTTCCATCCATATGTGAGCTTTCATGAGCCACTTTAATAATCAATGAAAAGAAATTTTTTTAAAAAAATACTTGATGTAATTAATAAGGTAAACAGTGAATATCAGAAGACAGAAATACATTTCTTTCCCTAAATAAACTTGGATCCTTGATTGATTCACCAGGCCTGGTCTTCTAATTTCTCCCAGAATTACATGGGAAAGCCTCTTTCAGCGCACATACAGTCTGGTCCCAACATTTCCCCACTGAGACCTTTTCTTCATAACATTTCCCTCTATTCTTTCTTTTCTTTTAAGTAAAGAAATGTCTTTATTTATTGATTCATTTACTAACACACCTTTTTCCCAGTCCGGGACCTAAGGAGCCTTACAACATGAATCAATACAGTTAAAAACTAGTTATGACATTGAAATACAACTTTAAAATAATGAGCTAAACTACGATGTGAAAGCCAAACTCTGAATTTTATCATTTTAAAGTCTTTAAAAAGAAAGGCAGGTGAAGTACCAGCTTATTAAAAAAGAAAAGAAAATCTCTCTTCCACAGTATGAAGTGAGTGGCACAAATTCTGTTTGAATGAAAAGCACTGGTCTTACAAGAACCACACTGTTTTCATATTCACTTCTGCATAGAGATGGCAAGAATATTCAAACAATATTGAGAAAATGAGGGAAAAATGTGTTTTAAAATGTTGAAAAACCCTGACAAGAAGAATCCCTGACTACTGAGAATCTTTGCAGTTTGGGGCTTATGCTGTGCAAACACACATGTGGTTGTTTTCTACAGATAACACAATTTTTTGCTCAGAAAAAAAGCATTCCCTGCAGAGAAAACAAAATTTCATTGCAGAGATACAATTTCCTGCTCAGAAAATGCTGTCTTCTGTGCAGAAAATGGCACAATTGGAGATTTATGATGTGCAAAATTTCCACACGGATGATTTGAGTCCAAGCAGCGTTTTCTGTGCAGAAAACAGCATTTTATGTACAGGAAATAATATTTTTGCATTGGAATATTTCCTGTGCTGTTTTCTGTACAGAAAATGCTGGTTTGCGACATATGCCTTCCTTCTGCAGTGCAGCCGGCCTCTGTCCCATGCTGCACTGGGGAAGGAAGTGCATAGATCATGCTTCCACCCCTTCTGCACGGCCAGCAGTGATGGGAATGTGATACAATCATGGTCACTTAACGGATTTTTCCTGTTAAGCAAATATTCCACAATCACGATGGATGGGGGTGGGTTGGTAGTGGGATTGTGATAATGTTGTGCAAAAGCACGACTTATGGACTGTTGCCATTGCATCCCCTTCATGGGACTGTGACACCATGAGGAAAAAGGTTTAGTGAAGAATTATATCCCTGCTTCTGAGTCCAGTTCAGAGTGGGACTCTTGACCTTTAAAGCTCTAAATGGTTTGGAGCCAAAATATCTGAAAGATTGCCTTCTTCCATATGAGCCTGCCTGAAATCTAAGATGATCAAAGAAGGACAGCTTATGCATCTCCCTACTCCATGAGACTAGCTAGGCTGCTGGGTACAGATGACAGGGCTTTCTCTGTAGCAACACCTCAAGTGTGGAACTTTCTCTAGAGGAGTTCATTCGGAGTTTCTGGCGAGCAGTGAAGACTGTGTTATTTTGATATTTGAATCTTAAAATGATAGAAGCAGCCATGAGCTGTGTCTCATATCCTCACCATACCAGCCTGTGAGAGTTGTGTAAGAAATATCCAGGACAGCTTTCATCTAAAGAAGCATAAGTGGAAGGAAATTAACTGCTGGTGCTGGCTTGCTAAGGCTAGTGGTAAAAGACATTCTAGCAGTACTGTAATAAAGAGCTTCTATGTTGTTTCTCCTATCTCAGCAAGCTCTTGCACATTTGAAATAATTTTGTGTGGTGTTTTCAGACACTATTTCCATAAATAGAACATGTTAAACTGTGGAAGGAATCTTTGATCCTCTTCAATGGTTTAAGTGAAATGTTGGTTTGGTATATGGAATGGCTCTAAAATCTTGCTCAGTATGGATATGTGGATTTGGATTTAGCTTAAGGAAAAAGGAGAGTTAGAGGCCCTTAACTGAATGTTTGATTATAAGATATTTATAAGCCAGAGGCAAGCACAGCACAAGTCAAGATATATATATATATAATGCCTTGGAGCAGATCTTTATATGAGGTTTCCATCACCTGCCAGAACAATTCTCAGGAAGAGGTAATTGAGAGGAAAAGGTGATTGAGAACAGATAGTCTCACCAATACCAGTATATACAAAATCCAAGAAGAATTTGTTAGTAAATCAAGCCTGAACTTTCTGATCATAGTTATTGTTAATAGAATCTTTTTGAGAAGCAAGTAGAGTTTGGTGGTGCCTATAGTACCAGGTAATAGTCCAGTTAATTTTCTTTGTGGATATTACACTTGCTTCATATTTCTTTTGTAGCAAGGCTAACAATTTAAGGACTATTTGACATGTCTTTGAGGAGAGGATTTAGCACATAACCTCTGGTTGCTAATCCATTATCTATTTGCATTTCAATAATCAAAACTGGAAGTTAGTTGTTTAAAGGAATGCAGAAGGTATGACTGTGGATTTCTCTAATGTATTATAGATTCCTGTATTGCACTGAGCAGCCCTGCAGCGGGGAGATGTGTTTGCTGACTTCTCATGAGGAGAGATCAGTAATGTGCATTCTGGTGCTGCATGCTGAGATGGAGATCATGGAGGCAGAGCTGGAGCTCTTAAAAGCTCACGCAGTCTCTCCTCTGTCTCTTTACCATTTGGCTTGTGAGTGGTACACTGCATAGCAAGTACGCTGACTGGATTGCCTTATATCACAGAGAAGTTTCAGTTGGCAGTGCTGCTGGACCTGGTAGCATGGCAGTATGAGTTGTGACACTCCAGTATCGTTAGGCTCACCGGCCAAACTTAGTTTGGGCATTTTTCTTTATTAGCAGACTTATTTTGGCTGCATTTCCCCTTAATTTGTTTTGACTTGTATCAGATATTTTCTTTTTCTTGAGTGCAGGCCCCTGTAGTGAGTGGTTGTTGAATGGTCACTCACCATTGAGTTGGGTACACTTTTTCTTTTAATTATTTTTTTTTTCTTGGCTTTTAAGTTGGTGGCCTTTGGCTGTGGTAGTGGATGTATCTGTGTCCTATTGGGCCAGATTTGAGGTTTGTTGGCCTGAGTGGGTGGGTGGCTCCCAGCTGGTGTAGTTGCTGTACTCGGGCATCTAGTTAGCTGGCCTGCACTTGTGGCTGGTTTGGGCATATTCCCTTGATGTAGGCCTCTAATCAACACATGGCCTAAGTGGAACACTTCTAATCATAGGCCTCTAATCACCATGTGGCCAGAGTGGAAAGCCTAGAGGCCCAGGCCTCTAATTAGCATGTGGTAGCATTTAGGCCCCGGAGGAACCTGTTCGCTGACCCAAGTGGCCTCAATGGGGTGATGAATGGCCTGTTCAGGTAGCTCATTTATTCCAATACTGTATTTCCCTTGGGAGCAAGGGTCTCTCACCACAGTCTATATGGGCATGTTTGCCTGCCTTAGTTTTTGGTTGAAGGATCCAGGCTTTCCTGATTCCACTGGGGACTTCTGTGTTAGGAAGACCCTAAAGGGGTGGTCTAGAGAAAGAAGCAGGGTGGTAGATGGTAGGCAACCCCTTTCTTCAGCCATTCTTAAGTGCTTAGGAAAGGGATTGGAGAAGTATTTCCATGTCTCCTTATTGAAATTCTTCTTTTTCACCCTGTTTATCTCACTGTTTTCTTTGGGACTTTATGGGTCAGTAAATCGATTGTACAGTCGAGGGTTAACAAATTCAGCAGTGTGTTTGGGGATCTTTCCCTGGAATCCTAATATGCAAAGCTTACAATTCATAGTTCTATGACAGACCAGATGGGTCCAGGGGCAGTTTGAAAACCTGTACTGTCCCAATGCTATGCCAGTTTTGGCCTTAAGGGAGTTTGGGGAACTTATTCTGACTTCATATGTCATCATGCTGATTTGCCACTCCTCACAAAGTATCTGTTCTGGTCTGGCACCTCCAGGGTGGAAAGGAGTAACATTTGGAACACATTTGTTTAGAATTGGGGCAGTGTCAATTGCAGCAGTAATGGCACGTGACCTAAATTCATTCAGACTATAGGACACTGGAAGTCCACAGCTTATCAGAGGTATATTGGGGCCACTAACATGTTGTCTGGTAGCTCTTATTATCTTACAGATTCTAGGTTATGGACAGTGAGGTATTTTGTCCTGATCTTTAGACAGACCTTTGTCTATTTGGCAGAGCGTCATGCTCAGAACAGCCATTTTGGATCCCACCTGGGATTGGGGGATCTGGCTGCTATCGAGTGGCTTGGCAGGAGGGGCCTTTGGTGACATGGCTTGCTGCTCTACTATTCGAAGATCAACATGGGCCTCCGCTACACATTTTGGTCATTCACATTGGGGTGGGGGGGAAGTAATAACTTCGGTTTGTTAAAGGGCAAGTCCCTTGTTGCTCATTCCATATATGACAAGGAGGTCATCCAATCTTCCTAGCATAAAGTGTCTATTCTATGGTCAGCTAGTCTACCCAGATACATTTGGCCTGGGGAGGGTGGCCTAAGGCATACAGATATAAATCAGTTCAGAGTCAACAGAAAAATCCACAGTGCCCTGGTCAGATGGTTGGGCCGTTTTATGCCATACCCACAAATTATTTTTCAACAGCCTGAGCTCTTCAGAGCAGATGCAGTCCATCTATCCAAAGCAAGGAACCAGTTGTTCCTGGGAGACCTGAAATAGCCTAGTGAAGGGATAAGGACTAAGCTGACACTTGTCCTTATCTGTGGCAGGTAGTAGGGGAAAAGTAGGAGTTTGATGAACATCTATGCACCTATTTCATGGAGAGGCCTCTGGAGGCCCTACATGTCATGAGATCCAGGAGGTGGGAAACGAGTCCTTGGGGCTGGCCTGAAGGTTTAGCTGTAACTTTCAGTCATATGAATAGAGGGGATGGATTTTGGGTTGGCCTTCCAGTAACTGGCCAGACAGAGAGCAACCTGGCATTTGGATTCTCCTTGGGGCTCAGATGTTTCACCCTGGAGAAGCTGGGGATGAGGTTTGAGGAAGACCAACTGCCTTAGCTGCTCCTGAATTAGGTCTCCGCCACTTTTGCAGATCTCTGAGGATAAACCTAAATAGGTAATAATTTAAATAAAGTGGCTCATTTTTCAACCCAAGCTTTGTTGTGTGGTCTCATTTCATGGGCAGGTCAGCAACATGTTTTATACATAGCAGCAACCATACCTTCAGACTGAAACAAATCTCTACTGGGAAAGAATGGGGAACACTCTGAGCACTGGCCATTTTTAATTTCAGAGAACAAACATTTCTGGAATATTCATTTGTTGGGCAAGCAGGACATGGAGATTCCAAGGCTGAATGTGAATAGTTCAAGATTGTAGTATGTTAGTATTCCCACTGAATACCTCTAAGCCACAGGCTATTGTAAGACATTTAGATCAATAAAATCTGGCACCTGTTTCTGAGACACAGGGAATGAAGTCCTCAGTGAAAATTATTACCACCTGCTGTGGAGTATACTTAATATCTTCCTTTACTATATTTCAAATTGTTTTAGCATACAATATCAGTTATAAATTGAGGCTAGCATCCTGTTAGTTATATCCTAAATTAGACCTAGGGCATCACAAGTGTTTCTCATTTTCATTTGTAATTGTAACACTTGTTTGAGTGATACTGCAACAAGCTGAACCAGGGACCTCTATGGAGGCCTGCCATAATTCTTCAAAGCAGGTTTGCTCACTGGCTGGAGCGGGCTGGTCATGTCATCCTGTAGCATCCCACTCAGCATTAGCACAGACCTTTGTTGCTCTGGACTGCTGACTGGCTTTTAAGATGGGTTTCAGGGATCAGATGTGGATTTAAAGCATAGATGCATCATTGTGGCTATGTGTTTGATGCGGGATCCCAACCTGAATTTTTCCAACATCATTTGACGTTACCCTTTAAAAAACAAACAAAGGCCTGTATGATGCCAATCTGTTTTAGAAACTAGGATCTAGATCTTAAAATATGACCAAACAGACCAGTTACACTAGGCAAAGGAAGACCTAGGTTCTAAGCCCCACTCAGCCATGAAACTTCCTATTGGTGACCTTCAAGCACTACCATACTACCTGGAATGCACCCAATCTCATCTCATTTTAAAAGATAAGTGGGGTCATGCCAGGTTAGAATGTGTATGAGAAGCCACCAGAGGAAATCAGGGATCTCCAGGTAGATCTAGTAAAGAGGCCTGCATGAAATATTGTACAGCTGCTGGTGGTCTGCATTGGCTTAGTGTAAAGCAGCTTGCTCTTTTTGTGTGACCTTGAGTCAGTAATTTTTCCATAGCCTAACAGGGTTTTTGTGAGGATAAAATAGGTAGAAGAATGCATTCTACTTTAAGCTCTATGGAGGGGGCTGGACTTGATGGTCCTTGTGGTCTCTTCCAGCTCTATGATTCTATGAGTTAGGAGGCATAGAAATAAAACAGTTGTGAAGTCCTGACTGAGATTCTACACAGCTGTCGGATAGCATAAATACCCATGTGTGGAGATGTCAGTGTTGCGCAACTGAAGAAAAACACAAATTGGGCAACCTAATGCAGAACCTAGGCCCTTTCCGCAACTCACCTTTTCTCGGCGCTGGGGTGCAGTGCTCACATGAGCAGCCTCTTGTGAGAGGCCCTCGCATCCAGGTTTCATCAGCTCTGCATGAGCTTCCTGCTTGTGCAAGAACCCTGCCTCTTCCTTTTGCAGTGCAGCCTGGGACCTTCCCAGGCTGCACTGAGACAGGAAGCATGACTGACCTGGCTCCCTAGGCTCCGCACACACGGCAAGTGCACGCGGAGCCCTGGTGCGATGTGTGACTGCGTACCATTTTTGGCTTAAAGCCGAAAATGAAAAAGTGCATGAGTGGTGCCTGCCAGGCCCTGGAGCATCAGGCAAATGTGAGTGCGTTGTGTGGACCTCTCCTCACATTTGCATGATGTTTGAGGGGCCCTTTCGCATGGAAAATGCCATGCAAAAAAGGCCCAAGTGTCAGTGTGCAATATGTGTATGAGTCCAATGCCAAATGTGAATCCATGCCCAACGTGCATCTGCATGTACAGTTCCCCTTTCTCAGCCTTGAACTCAATGGAGCTGTTCCACATTGGACAAAAATATCCAACTGTTTTTGTAGGTGAACTTAAACATGTGTGAAGCACCAACAGGATTTTGGCCCTTGATTTGCTGCTGCCTAGATACAAGTCATTTCATGAGTCTAATCTAGTAGATCAACAATTCTCACAGGTATAATGATTCCTGGTCTGTTTCAAATGGTTTTTACCATTGCATTGCATGTCTCTAACTCTATTAGAGATGTATTACAATTTTGTTTAGATTTCTGCACCTCCACTGTTCTATGTGATTAAGCTGTTTACATGTGCATGTTCACATGTTGGTTACTGTAACACTTTGCTGTCCAAAGGAAATGATAAAGTTCAATTTGAAATGCACATGGAATGGTGTTACTTTAACTCTTTAGTTACTGTTTGCCAAAGGAACGATCTGTTGAATGTTTGAAATGGAACCGTAATAGCCAATATAGCAACTAGCATATACCTTTTTTAATCTATTTGTTAATCACCTTTATCCCAGGGTGGGACCCAGGCAGCTCCTAGATAGAGCCAATTAAAGGACATAAATTTGAAATAATTAAAAGCTCATTATTGTATGGAGGAATAAGAAACTTATCCACCGCATAAAACTGTACAAAATCATTGAAAAGGCATACAAAAGTGTAAAAAGAGAAAAAAATATTGTAGTAAGAAGCTCCCCTGTTTTATACATTAAAAGCCTACTTAAACAAAAAGCATTGCTGGCAAAAGCCTAACCCCCAGCAGAAGGGAGAGCTTGAGAGTGGGAGAAGGCTCTCTCTCATGTTCTCACCAAGTGAGCCTATGATGGCAGTCAGACTAAGAGAAAGCCTTACGCTGTTGATATTAGCTGTAATAGCTTGTAGTTCCATGTCAATTAACTATTTTAAACAAAGCATGGGTAACATTAGCCAATTGGTGAGGAATATATGATGCTACACTAGACTGAAAACAGTACCATTATACATGTTATAGTTCATATGAGATGTACATACAAAAAAAAAAGTGAAAATGTGATGATAGAGTCTGAGGCCCTTTCCACACCAGGCAATTAGAACAGGGCAGTGCGTCCTCGCGAGTCTGCCATCTGTGGAGGGCGGGCTTTAGGCGTGGTGAGCTTCAGCGGTTGGTCAGGATCCACGACCAACCAGAAGCCGCCATTTTGGAAGCTGGAGCAGTGCGGATCTACAGACCTCGCACTGCTCCGATTCACCCTGGACCAAGGAGAAGCCCTGCAGAAGGGCTTCAGGGACAGTCTGCTTTGCTTCGGACCCCAGAAGAAGCGGTGAGTAACGGTACGGAGTGATTCCCTCGCCTCGTGCGGAAAGGGCCTGAGTATCTGTTAGAGTCTAACAGAGAAATAACAGCAACTGTACATGCTAGTTTACAGCACTGATTTCATATTTTGATGAGCAAATTAAAAAAAATCCTAGTGGTGTCAGTTCACCCATCACTGTTTTGTAGCAATTGTGCACAATACATAAGAATTACAGAAGAGGTTTAAGTATCATTATTCTAGCCTGAAATGCAAAATGTAGAAGAAAGTTGACAGGTTGCCCCTCCCCCCGGCAATCAGAACTCATTTTATTCTCTTTCAGGAACAACACGTTTCGGCCATGAAAGTGGAGAGCTTTCCAGGTAGGAGGGTAAGACTAATAATTCATTGCAGCTCATCCACTAAAGTAGCATGAAACAATCTATAATTTTGCATCTTTGAAAGTAAAGAGTGAAATAAAGTATTTATAAAAGATTATATGTGTGATTGCAGTGTGGAAGGTCAAGAGTGAAATAAAGAATCCCTGAAAGATCCACAAGAATAACTGTGTTTTCCATTGTTTAAAAATTACCCCAACTATACACACTCTCTCTCTTTTTTTTTAACCATATGGTTTCATATAACTCCAAAACTATATCTTGTTCCTGTTCAGACTGGATAAATGCTCACAAAATACAAGTTTTGAAGCAGCCTTGTAATGCAAGAGATGTAATAGACAGACATGCTGTTTCACATTATGTTTATAGGTAAAGTGTTAAACCTTTTTGCTCTAAAACAGAGTGTGAAAATAAGTATATAACTGATGCAAACTTCATTATGTTTTTGGGATACTTTTTTTTCAGTGCAGCAAATGGGGGTTTAAACTTTTTAAAAGTAGCCCTTTTAATTAATTTATTTATTTACCATCCCACTTTTACTCTTTGTACAAGATCCAAGGAGGAAGAAAACTAGCAAGGACTCCAATACCTACCAAAACCTGAGAGCTTTTCCCTCTGGGACTAACTGCTGAAGAAAGCTAGGTTTTTTTAAGGCAGGGCTTTCTGGAACTGACCACAGTTCTTGTTGGAGAAGTGTTGGTTAAGATGTAAATCATTGCTTATCTCATTATTGTGTGGAAGAATGAGATACCCATCATACTTTTCCACTATTTATCTGAAAAAGAGCAAGGAATTTTTTGTCGATCTTTATGGAGCTTTCGTCTTTGGAAAAACTGCTTTTGGTAAATAAAGTACTTTGCATAAATTTTGTAAAGAATACACATTGCAAAAAGCTGCTGTCATGTTGCAATGATTTTTTTAAAAAAATTAAAAGTATTGGATGTTGTTTATTTATTTATTTTAATCAATCAGCAGCCCTTCTCCACTTGCTTTGTGTGGGCTCTTTTTTACTTTCGGAAACGGAAAAGACACTAGTCTTGCACAAAGACATTTTGAACAGATTGTGGAAATCTCCATGAAAAAAACAGTTATTTTCTCATTCTCATGCTGGAGGTAGGAGATCTTCCAGTAGTTTATGGCTGACATCTTCTTAATGAGTTACAATCATACACCTCCAACATAGACTGTTGTAACCCACATTTGGGGTTATTGCAGAGGGCAGAATTCTATTATGATCATGAAATAACCAAGCTCCTCAACTCACCTTTTCAGTGTCTTCCTCAAGACTGCTATTTACATGTTGCTGAGGAGGACATTTATTTCTGTGCACCCAGCTATAGAAGAATAGCTGGACACATCTCTGCTGCTATTTCTTGATATGCTGTAATGGCATAGGTCATGATTGGTGGCTCCCATGCCAGTGGGATAGTGGATGCTCTCCAGGTTTAACTCAGGCTTTAAAAGGGTTCTCCAAGGTTGCTGAATCTATACCCCAAATAGGTTCAGCATCTTGGACACCTCTTTTAATGCTAGGCAATTCCTGGAATGGATTCACCAGCCCACTGACATGGAAGTCACCAGCCACCACTGGATGACATATCTTCAACCCTATTGTGATGGGCCGCTGTGGTTCATCTACACATATTACTACCCTACCAAGAAAAAAAAAATCAGAAGAAGGTTTACAAAGAACATTGTGAAAGGGCAATAACTAGAATTAGTGTGATTAATCCACCTCCATTCTCTTCACTGAGTGAACCTTGTGATGATCCTGTACCATTGGTGGTAGGAAACATGTGTTGTTTTAAACATACAAATGGCATTGGCTTTCTAAGTCTGAGAATAATTTGAGCTGAATATGTTGGGGCACTGGGAGCCACACTGGGGCCTTTGACAGCCTTTTACTGTCTTCTATTTGTAATTTGAGTTTAAATGTTATTTGAACTATACAACAGGCAGAGAAGTTAATACATTTCCAAATCCTTATCAGTCATCTACTCTTCAGTTCTTCTCACAGAGTTCGTAAAAATAAACTAAACAAATTTCATAAATAAACAGATTTCATAAAACAAACATAAAAGAAATAGTGAAAGGAGGCCATTTTAGACCTTGGCTTAAATGTTCTTATTGGAGTCTCTATTGGCAATGTACAGTCCTTTACCTCCCTCAAAATATGGTAAGCCAAACTTTGAGAACTTCATGGTAATCCTGCTATTAGATCCCTGGACCTTTGCCTTAAAGTCCTGCCCTAAGGCACCACTGACTGAGTGTTAAAAACATTTGACAAAAAAGAAAGAGGTGGCTAAGAAACCTATGCTGTTGTAGCTTATGGTTATCGATGGAATCCCCAATCTGTGTGAGTGATGGCACTGAGCAGACCCATCAGACTCAGAATGTGACTTGACACATGGCCCTCATTTGTTTTAATCTGACTCTGAGTGCCCTTAATAGTTCACCATAAGGAAAATCCTTCTTTTTTTCCTGATGCTCAATGCTGATTCCTTCATTTCATAGTCACTGCTGTTATCTGACAATGCAAAACAAGTTGCAGTCATTTTGATATACAGAGGTTATCATTCCTTGTGAGAATTTTCATCTGTCACTATCATCTCTGCTGTGACACTGAACTGGGAATGACAGGATGATTAGTTTTATCTAAAATTCAGGGTATTTTTTCCTGAATGGCAGCTATGAAGTGCACAATTTGTAAGATAAAATAACAGAAATGTGATTATTTCAAATGCCAGATGGCTTGTAGTTTATTGCCTAAAGCAGGGAAATGTTTTGGACAGATGCCCTGAAAGTATATTGTGGCGATAGCTTAGGATAATAGGGATTCAAAATCTATTACCATGGGGAGAAAGAATCTTAATTCATTCAGGTATGCAAACTACATAAGAAGGACATAGCCTCAGCAACCTCTTATTAGTGAAGTTCTAGGAAGAGAGCTTACTTTGATATTATGGAAGAGTTAATTACTCCCACTGGTCAGAATTCTCTATCAGGTATTAAGTATACTTAACCAAGAAACCTCTTACAGCCATATCCTCCCAAGCCTGATGGAAATGTCATTCACTCATGCTCCAATCACTGGTAGTATGGAGCTCCTTTGCCCAGGCATCTGGTGCCTAGTAAAGTTTCTATTCTGACAATAGTGTCACAATTGTAACGAAGGCCATTTCCACACAGTGTCACTGTCCTATGATGGGGACACATTGCTGCCAGTCTGTGAGTCATGCCTTTGTTATCATGGTCCCACTGCCAGTGCATCCCTATCTGTCGTGATTGCGGATATTCTATTATTGGAAAGAAATCTGCTAATGGCACAAAGCTCCCATCACCGGCAGCCATGCACAAAGGGAGGAAGCCTCATTTAGGCGCTTCCTTCCCCGGTGCAGCACAGCAAGTGACTGTCTGCACTAAGGAAAGAAGGTACGTGTTGCTTGCTCTACTCTTCTGCAGTCAGCCAGCCAAGTGTGGAGGGAAGCATTTGGGTAGCACTATCATCTCAGCAGTGGCGCTGCCAGGATTGTGATGGGATGATGACAGAGAAGGGTAAGGAGCAGAAATGGTCTACGTAGTGATCATGAATACAGAACAGTTATCTAGATTTACTCACCTATAACAGTTCTATATTCACAATAGCTAGTTAGAGGCCACTGGTTTCTTCCTTATGTGTGCATGTAAAAAGTAGAACCACTGGCACACAGTTGCCCCAACAGGATTCTGCGCCTTGTGTTAATTTTTCTCCCTCCTCCATCTTTTTTTTTCTTATATTTTTCTGCCTGGTCTCCTTTTCCATTCTTCCTTACATCCCTCTTCAAGTACCACAATAATGGTAATGAAGCTGCAGTTCTATGCTTTTGCATACCAGCTGAGTACCATTGTTCTGAGAAAACACAGTTCTCCACCTATGTGACACCACAGAAATCTACCAAGCTAACAAGAATCTGCATGATAAGAAAGTATCCTGGGATATGATTCCTTGGATGTCTGATATATATGCAGGTGCCTTTCAGCAGGGCACTTAAATGTAGAGTTCCTTTAAGGCAGGCAGTTTGGAAACTCCTTGTCAAATTTATTTACTTATTTGTTACATTTTAATCTTGCCTTTTCATTAAAAGATAAGTGTTCAAGGAGATGATGGACATCACTACAAACAAATCAAATAAGAAGATTATCAAAATAATAACAGACGAAAATATAAATGTCGTTAAACAGAAATGTCACTTTGCAAGAAAAATAATAGAAGTGGTTTAACAAATCGTTTCAAGGCAGAACAAATCTACTATTTTTTCATTCAAACTTTTCCCATCCAATCCACTTGATTCTTGAGAAGGGGAACACCCACATCTCTTGCTTATGAAAATAATATACTAGAAGCATTGTGAGTGTCATGATTCAAAAACTTAATGTAGGAGATCAAGAATAGTATCAACTTAAAGGCTGGAAGAATGGACAAGACCTAACCCCTTGCTCATTATTTTGCCTGTACTCCAATTCTGTTTTTTTGCCCAACTTTCGGCATACTGGCTGGTATTCTGTTAATGACATCCACAACACATGGCCACCATACACCAGTGTATGCCTTTTCTTTGGTTATTGCAGAGGCTGATATTGTCTTTTATGCTTCAAAATGACCAAAGTCCTTTCACAGACTTACCGCTGAGCTGCTGCAGCTTTCTCTATTGCTGGGGAAGAGCAGGGAGTGGGGATCAGAAAAGCGTCTGGTTATTTGTAATGATTTCATCATCTGCTGAGACATCAGGAGGACCCCAGTAGATCCTTGTGAATGAAGTAATCACTTTACATCTGGCTATGGGGACACAGCCAGATGATTCTCTGATCCTCTCTTAGCTCTCCGCTATGCATGGAATGGCCATTGAGGAGACTGCACCAAGTATAGGAAGTCTTGAATGGCAAACGGTACAGTAGGGTAGTTCTGCATGCAGAACTATTACCCTATACTGTGACATATGGATTCTCAGGTTTTAGGTCTCTGACAGGCTTATCTTTAAACAAATAACACATTTTCTGCACCACTGGTTTTCACTATATGACCACTATGAAGTGATGAGGAGAAGGCTATTCAAAGGACTTGAACTGTCAACCCTTGACTTAGAACCCAGAAACACTCTGAATCAGGTCAGGTTTGTAAAATTTATTTAGCATAATGGTACCAAAGACAAGATTAAAGAAGATAGATAACATATCACCTATCACACCAAATCATTAGAAATATTTACAAAGGATGCTTATGGATAGATTCATAAAACGAGTAGTCTCTTAGAATCTCATCAGAAGGTATACGTTATACTTCAAAACTCTTAGAGACATGATGTTCTGGAGATAATGCCTAATCGGTGGAGGGCAAAGATTTTTAAAGATGCTTTTCTAGTTGCTATGATCTTGATGATATCATGCTGAAGCATCACAAATCCTTTTGCTGGATTCTAAATGAATACTGCATAGATTTATTTGTGACAGCTTTTTCAGGATGACTGATGCTGTCTCTCTCCAGTTAGTGAGTTAATTTTGTTTTACTGAGTTGCCTGTTTTGAGCTGTCACAATGAGTCAAGCCTTAAACTTTTTTTTCCCTGGAAACTTTTCCCTTGCCTGTTTTGAAATTTGACATGATAACTCAGGTCTATCTTCCCTTGAACTTTGGCTGTCTTGAATTTTAGTAAAAAAATTTGCTTATGAGCTACTAAAATTAGCAAATGCAAAGGCTTTGTAAATCTCTATATTCAGCAGATCAGTAGATGAAACTTTTGTCTTATGTAGATGAAGGGTGTGGTGGTCTAAGTAAAAACAAATCAACAAAAAAACTGAGGCAACTATTGATATAAAGAGCCAGTGTGGTGTAGTGGTTCAAGCATTGATTATGACTCTTTTGACCAGGGCTCGATTTCCTGTTTGGCCATGGAAACCCACTGGGGGACCTTGGGCATGTCACACACTCTCAGCTCTAGAAAACCCCATGATTGGTTCACCTGTGGGTTGCCGTAAGTTGGAAATGACGTGGAGGCACACAACAACAACAAACTAATGATGTTGAAACCTAGGTTGTGTAATACCAGGCCGATCTTACCTTTTAGCAAAGCAAAAACAAAAGGAAGAGAAGGGAGGGACCGAAATGTTAAATTAGAATAACCCATACAAAACCAAATGGAAAAAGGTACTCTGCATAATTTGTTTTTGTAAATCAAAATGACATTCTTGTTATTTGTATGTAAAAAAACAAAAACTTTCAGTTTAGATCTGCCTACTATGCTACTTTCCCCCTTCTCTGATGTACTATGTAAATAATTGCTTTATAAGATACATATGGAGATCAAAGCTTCTATATACTCAGGCAACTGTTCATTTAACAATTAGGTCAATCTAAGAAAGCAGCATTTCCTGCATTACAAGAAATCAAATAACGCAGCCATGCTTGAGTTAAAATAGTTCATCATCCTATTTTGTTAACCTTAAAATGTCACCAGTTAGATGATAGCACTAATGAACTAGAGGGTAGGTGGGATGATTACTGTGAAATATAGGTTTCCAAATCCCAACTTCATGAATAAGTGCAATTAGGCCTGCCAAATTAGTGAAGAAAATTAGGTGCATTTTCACAAATAGATTATTTTATGTTTGTCTGTTTGTTTGTTTCAAGTGGGAGAAAAGGGGAAACACTGACAAGGATTTCAAGGATGACAAAGCTACAGATCAAAGTTGTCAAATATTGTCACTGTGAGTCTTTCTACATCTTCTGTAACAAAAGAATGCAATCTGGTATCCTACAGATGCTTTGCTCTACAGATGAATGAGTCCCACCACTCACCCTGCTGATGATTACTGATTTTCTCAGAAAACTAAAAGGGAGGTGAGAAGTTTAAAAAAGCGTATTTGTGCAACCTGCAATCTGCAATCTAGAGGAGAATCTCAAACTCCACTTGTTTCAGCATGAAACAGGTCATTTTACTAGCCTCAATGATTTATATTTATTTCAAATGAGTTGCTGCAATAAGAAGCAAACTAGTCTCCCCCCTCCTGCAACATAACATTTTTTGGTTAAAAAAAAGTCACACTCTTTGAACATGTGTTTGTGGTGGGACTTGGAGCAAGATTTACTCCACTCTGACCTTCATCTCTTGACCTAGAGGATTCTACATTAGGTACCAAAATTCTGCTTTTCAAAAGCTGAGATTCTGAACACTCAACATTCATTTCAAAATTATTTATAAGTCCGCTCTTCAAATGATACTCTCGGGCAACTCTTGGAACATGGACATCCTGGCTCTAATTCACACTAATGCCTACTCTGGGCCCTGACTTTACTGCCTCCCTGACTATGTGCCAGTACCAAGAAGCTACCATATAAGTGTTACACAATTTCCCAGAGTGACACTATGTTGGGATGGCTGTGGTGTCTCCCAAGCAGTAATTAGAAGAGAATCCAATAACCTCAATAATGAGAACTAACTGCTTTAAAAGGATGGTACTAAAAGGGAATCTGTCAAGAGCCCCCTCAAGCATGGGGCCAGCTTAGCTTATTTAATATGCCTAACAACCAAATTCCCATACATTGAGAAAAGTGGCTTAGTAGGCTTGGCTATACGGACATGTGACCAACAACTAGCCACCTTACATGCATTCCCACCACTGGTGATTTTGATGGTATTGGTTGGAATCTTGTTGGTATAATGGGATTCCAAAGTTCCACAAAGCAAGGGAGGCAGATTTTTCATTGCTGTCATCTGGAAAAGAAGGCCTCTGTTTCCCAGTAGACAATTTCTTTAGTGCTGGCCTTCTGAGTGTCCTTGGAAACAAAAACACACCAGGAAGGTGGCATGCAAAAAAAAAAAAAAAAAAAAAGCTACTCTTCCCATGATGCTTTTGACTCTGAGGATCTCTCAGACGGTTAGCACTGAAGAAACATGGTGCTTTGAGCAAGAAGCCTTTTTTTCCGGATGAAAACCATGAAGAATGAAAGATCTATCTTCTTTTCTTCATGGTGCTGTGTCTGTAGCTCTATAATGCCTGCTGCCACCAAACTGCTCCTGCAACTTATGCCAGTATAATTTCACTAGCATAAGTATATGAGAGAATTACAATCACTGTTTAAGTCTCTCTCAAATTTATGAAACAATTTCACAAACAGAAGCAGGGTGATGTCTCTTCCAGAACATCAGTTACAGACTTTTCTTGATCTGTATTTTTCATTTTTTATTTTTATGGATTTCCTATAAAGATACATTTTTCAAATCCCTAATTACTTCTTCTTCCTTCTTCTTGAATTTGTTCTTGCCAACATGACTTCAGTAGCTGGCATGAGAAAAACCAGTCTGTAGTAAAAAAGTCGCAGCATCTATATCTTTGATACAAAACACAACATGAACCGGCACATTGGATTTCATGGCAAACCACAGGATTTTTTTAGGATTTTCAGCTCCCAGTCATAAGATGAATGTTAATCCTCAGCATCCCAGAGTTTATCAGAGCTTTCTTACAAGAAATATGGTGACATGAGGATGAAATGATATAATCCAGTGGATAGTAAGCTTTGAAGGCAGAAAATCACAGGTCCATGTGTTCATGACAATGATTAATTCTGGATGTTTCTCACTTTGTTTCTTTTTTTAAAATGTTTTTTTGGTTGTTGCTGTTGTTGTTGCTGCATTTCTGATTCATGGCAACATTAAAGTGAACCCATCATGGGTTCTTCTTGGGCTAAGAGTGTCTGACATGCCCAAGGTCCCCCAGTAGGTTTCCATGGCTGAGTGGGGAACTGAAGCTTGGTTTCCGAGGTCATAGTCCAACACTCAGACCACTATACCATACTAGCTGTCATGTTCTTTAGACTTCTGGCCAAACGGACAGATGAGAATCTTTGCTGTGTGGGAAGAATAACTCCCAAACTTCAAATAATCTTTGAAAGTTTTGTAGTTTTTGAGACCATTCCCACTGTGTGGAGAAAGACAGCAAAATTATTCATTATTCTCTGTGTGGATAAAATGTATGAAAATATGCATTCCTACTTCCTAATGCCAGAAAGTGCTCCCATGGTCATACAATAACAAGAAGGGTTGGAGAACACCTGAGTAACTATCTGGTTGCAGTTCTTCAATGGGAAGAAGAGAACAGGCAGGTGATTTTAAGTGAGTAAGCAGAGAATTGTTAATAGTAGTAGTAGCTGTATTGTTGTTGTTGTTGTTGTTGTTGTTGTTGTCGTCGTCGTCGTCGTCATCATCATCATCATCCAGTTGATGCTCCCAACATAAGTAGACATCAAATCAATTACTAAACAGTAAATCTACACTTATGTAAATCCTATTGATTCAATGGCTCTACGATAGTTTAGACTAGCAATTTAGGCAAAAAGCCATCACTGGCAACGCCTTTTCATTAACAGAGAGGCTCAAGCACTGAATTTTCTGCATCATGAGTCAAAATGACCTGGCTGATTTTAGATATTATGTACCTTAACTTGAGAAGAAGGGTGTCATTTTCTGCTTTATTTCAGACTGCAGAATATCTTGGGCTATATTTACAGTAAGACAGTGCTACATGGCAGATATATATTCAGTTGACAGATACATATTCAGTTGAAAAACTAGACTTCTTCTTTGGCAGTTTTTTCCCTTTGTGCCAAGGATATATAGAGGACCCTTTCTCATCATACTATTACAATTGGCCCTCCACATTTGTGGCTTTGATATTCACAGATTGATTATTTGTGAGTTTCCCCAACCCCTACCTCCCCTACCCTCCACACCTCAGGTGATTCTTTTCAAGGGAAATCTTCCCTCTTGGCAGCTCCAATCAAGCTGTGCATCCCTTTAAAAACCTACCTCTAGTCCTGCTTGTCTACCAGCTACTGCCTGGCCAGCTAAGGACGACTTGCAGCCTTTTTCAGCACCACAAATCCTTAGCACCACAAAGCCCCCCCCATACCCAAAGAAAGAGATAAGAGATGATGTATAGGGTCACCATGCCACCCACCCCTTTCCCTGACTCTGGGTGCCTGCTCTCCTCACCTCCTCACCATTCAGCCCCCTTCTCACAGACACACACCTATTTTATATATTTGTGATTTTTCCACTTTTGTGGGGGTCCTGCACCCCAATCCTAGCATATGTGGCAGGCTGACTGTATAGCATGTTGATGCCACTTTAACTTTGATGGGTCCATCCTATAGACTGTGGTATTTGTAGTTTCATGACGTATTTAGAATTCTCCACCATACAGCTCCAGTGTCTCCCCAAACACATCCCAGCATTTCATAAGATGCAGCTATGTTAGTTGACATCATGTCAAAGTGCTATATTTGTGTACTGTGAAAAGAACTCACCAGTACATTTCTGACACCAGTATATTTCTCCATTCTCTCGCAAACAGAAGAAATTTCCTTTCAATTCCAGCAGTATACACCTGTGGGGAAAGAGACACTATTTATGCGAAGAATGTATTTCCCCCTATGTTAACATCAGAGCATTCAAACAAAAGAACTAATCATTCTACAGTGGATAATGATGCTGACAGTGCCAACGTTTTCTCACTTTGGGGTTAATAATCTCACCCTGCATCTATGTAACATATAGCATGTGTGGAAAGGGCATGCAACTCTTATGAAAGAATGTTATTTCCAAAGGTGTGTTTTGATACACAAAAGATAAAGGAGGGGGGATGTAGTTTGAAAGGTTAAATCCAAAGAAGAATAAAGTGTGTTTCTAGGTATGTTTCTGCAAAGGTCATGCTTTTAAGAAAGGTTTGCTTAAGCCTTGTTTATATCAAAAACAAACAGGAGAATTTCAGGCTGAAGATAAGAATACAAGAACATGAACAGAGAAGGCAAGTACTAGGAGCAACATGCAAATCCCAAAACATACAGAAGATCCATCCAAGACGTTCAGATTGTAATATGTGTAGAGACAGTGACTACAGTGGCCCCTCCACTTTCCACTTTCCATTCCAGCCTGAATTTTCTATAAAATCAATTTGGCAGGGATCATACTGCAATTGACAAGACAGTGTTTGCACCATAGTTTTAACTGCTGAAATTGCTGGCAAAACTCACTGTCTATTTTACTAAAAGGAGGACCAAGTATTAGCAATTTAAATAGAGGTGCCAGAAATGAAATCTCCAAGGCTGACCATGGAGGATTCCTTACTTTAAGTGGATATGTCCAAAAGTTAATACAAGACAACAGGTATGCCCAATGGTATATAAGAAAATCTGGAAGACTGAATCCTCTTTGATTGGAATTTGCATCCTTTTCATTTAAATTCTTGAAGAAAAGCCTCTCAAAACCTCCAGAAAACTTAATTTAATAAATGGTAATAATAAACCTTATTTGTTACCCGCCTCTCCCCAAAGGTGGGGTACAAAATAGAGCTAAAAGTCATAGTTAAAATACACATAGAACAATTAATTACAAATATCTTATAATCAAAATGTATAATCATTAAAAGTACAATTAAAGTACAGTTAAAATATGATTAAAATACGATTAAAAGCACAATTAAAACTAGACTGGGTATGTCTGCCAGAAGAGACAAGTCTTTAGAACTTTAGAATTCAGCCACATATTTTGCTGTTGAATCTCTTCTGGCAGGTCATTCCACAAACTAGGGGCAGCCAACAAGAAGGTCCTGTGAGTGAATTTAGTTTTTGAAAATACTTGCAAGGTGTAAGCAGAGGATTTCCAAAAATAACAAACAATTCTAGGTACAACATTCATTTTAATAATAGTTATCTTACCCCAAATACTCATCTTTAAGTCTGCCCATCTCTCTCTCTAAATCTTGTGCAATATCTTTTATCAGCTCAGTTACATTAAAATTAATCATCTGAGATAAGTCCCTCAGGATAATTACACCCAAATTATTAATAGAATTGGAGCAAGATCAAAACTACCATGTTTTAAATATGTTAGAGTCCATCTTGTCTCCCACTGGCAATATATCTGACTTAAACCAGTTAATTGAATACCTAGATATTTTATCAAAATTATTAATCAAGTGCATAAAAACAGGGATTGACTGCTGGGGCTTTGAAATGAGCAACAAAAGTTAGCTTGCAAAAATAACTTTTTAAAATTTTAAACTGATATTCACAAATCCATTGATCCTGGAATTTTGCCTATGCTAAGGGCTCCAAGCACAAATTGAATAGTAAAGAAGACAATAGGCATCCCTGGCTAGTACCCTGTTTCAATGTAACAATGGATGAGAAAAAAAAATTGGTCATAAACTGTGTTCTTCGTGCTGAATATAAAATTTTTATCCATTTCAAAAATATTTTAGGAAACTTGAAATTAGCCAATACTGTGAAAATAAATGCCCAGTGAATTTTATTAAAGACCTTCTCAGCATCTAAAAAAATTACAGCTATCTAGCCAGTTCTCTCCATCTAAAACTAAAGCAATAAAATCTACAACCTGTCAAATATTATCTGAAGATGATTCTCCATATCCTGTTGGTGAATTTCATTATCAAAGTTATAAATACCTACATAAAACTTCAAAAATCATAGATTTCTATCTAAGGGAAATGTATATAAATAATTGCTTTCATTTTTGATAGCTGAAATAACACTGTTGATGCTTAAGGGACTGTGCCAGAATCTCGTTGGGATCTTTCCCATTTTCTCAATATGCTTGCCATAGACATGTAAAGCTAGTTCAATTTGTTGTGAGAGAATATTATTCAATTCATGTTTAACTTTTTACAATTCTTGATAAAGTTGTCCAGATGGAGAAAAAACAAATTGAAATACCAGAGCTTTCAGCTGCTTATTCAATAATTCTTTTTTAGTTTTTCAGTCTTTTTTAAAATAAGAATAAGCAATGATTCTACCCCAGATGTACGCTTTCCATGCTTCCCATTCAATAGTGTACGAACTCACAGAGGTTTCATTCATTTTAAAATATTCCTTCAGAGCTGCTGACATTTGAGCCATAAACTGTTCCTAATTGAAAAAGGAAACATTAAAACGTCAGAGAGCAAGGGTTCGGGAGCAATAGAAATGTGCAATTCTGGGCAAAACTCAGTATGATCTACTATGATTGAAGATTCAGTTTTGCCTATGTTACTAACCAAAGTTGAAGAAATTAAGAAACTATCTGATCTGACCTAATGATGGTGAACCAGAGAAAGTATAAAGTATATAAAGTATATACAAAGTATATAAAAGTATATTCCCTAAACGTATATTCCCTGACTTCTGCCTACATCAATTAAACCATATTCATTCATATATGCCTATAAAGTAGTTTTTGCTATGGATTGTTTCTTTGACAGACATGTATTTCTGCCTAGGAAAGGATCCAAAATTTTGTTAAAATCACCACCAACAATCACAGAATTGTTTTCTAAGTCAATGAGATTCTGAAATATCTCTGGTGCATCACTACTAGACCCATAAACATTAAAATCAAAATTTAAATAATTAAACATCAAAATAATGATTTTTTCCCCAATAGTTTATAATATCTTACACGTTAATGAAAAAGTGTCCATTTGAATCTATTATTTTAACTAATTTTATTGTGATTACATCGTATAAAACAACATTTCTCATTGTACATTTTACCGAACTATTACCGCTATCTTCCACTCCTCTCTGGATTTCAATAGTGTTATTTCATTGACATATCAACATTATGCATCGCATTGCATTTGTTAACATACAAGATATATCCTGCTCTTCGACCCTACTTTACATGTTCCATGATATTCCACTGATTTTTACTTTTAACTACTCATGCTACCATGAATTAAGAATTATTACCTGTCAACACCCTACCCATTTCTAGAACATTTTGCCGTTCTTTGTTAATGTCATCATCTGATTTTCCTTTTAATCTCTGAGAGACTATATCTGCATTCTGATTTTCAATAAAAGTTGCCCACCATTGCTCTATTATAGGTATCTGCTCAGTTTTCCATAGCCTTGCATATTCCATACGGGCTGTCGTAATCATGTACAGCATTATTCGCCAATATTTCTTTGCAACAGTTCCATCTAACACATGTGTCATATTTAATAAGTATAGTTCAGGTTTCTTATCAGTTTGAACCCTCAATATTTTACATATCATATTGTGTATATCATTCCAATATTTTTTAGCCTTAGGACATGACCACCGCGTATGAAATAGTGTTCCAACATTCTCCTGACACTTCCAACACTGACCTGTTCCCGTATTATATATCTTCTTTAATTTTTCTGGTGTCATGTACCATCTATGAAAAAGCTTATAACAGTTCTCTTTTAGGTTCTGAGCTGCAGTAAATTTTTGTGTCCGTTGCCAGCTCTGTTCCCAGTGCTCTAATTGAATTGGATGTCCGAGATTTTGAGCCCACAATATCATTGCTGATTTGACTGTCTCATCTTCTCTTTCTTGATTTAAAATCTCCTGGTATACATATGATAGTAAATGAGGCAGGTTTTCCCGCAGTAACTTCAACATTCTTCCTTGCTCTTTTTGTTCTATTCCATAAGTTTTCACATTCATCTGGAATCTCTCAGTTAACTGTCTGTAAGGGAACCAGTTTAACTTTATTCCTTCTGATTCCAATTTTTCTCTTGATTTCATCTTAAAAAGATTTAGATTTGTCATTTCTAATATGTCATCATAACACAGCCACTTATCTGGATCAGACCATCTTCCAAAGAAGGCTTCTTGAGGGGAGACCCATGTAGGTAGTTGCCTAATGTTCTTATTCTTGTAGTCAGTCCATATTTTAAGTAGTGATTTTCTTAAAAAATGATGAACAAAGTCTTTGTCAACCGCAGCTTTCCCATAGAACATATAGGCATGCCAACCCATCCTTAAATCAGCTCCCTCTAATGTCAGCATTCTCGTATTTTGAAGATTCATCCAGTCTTTTATCCATGTAAATGCCGTTGCCTTGAAATATATCTGTAAATCCGGTAGACCCAACCCTCCTCTTCTTAGTGAGTCTGTCATGATATTCCATTTTATTCTTGGTTTTTTCCCTTGCCATATAAATTTAGTTAAATCTCTCTTCCATTGTATAAAAGGCTTAGTATTTGTAATAATAGGAAGATTTTGGAAAAGGTAATTCATCTTTGGAAGTATGTTCATTTTTATGACTGCCACTCTTCCCATCAAAGATAGTCGCATTCTTGTCCATTTCTCCAAATCCTTGATTATCTCTTTCCATTTTTTTTCATAATTATTCTGAAATAGTTCATTATTTCTTTTTGTAATCCAGACACCCAGATATTTTGCTTTTTGATCTTTATTAAAACCTGTTAAATGCTCAAGTTCCTTCTCTTCTTTCTCCCTCATGTTTTTTGTTATAAGCACTGTTTTTTCCTTGTTTATCTTGAATCCAGAAAATTCTCCATATTCTTGAACAATATCCATCAACCTTTGAATACTGCTAAAAGGATCATCCAGAAACAAAACCAAATCATCTGCAAATGCTTTAAGTTTGTACTGGTATTTCTTTATCTGAAGTCCTCTTATCGCTTTATCTTCCCTTATGGCATTATTAAATATTTCCAATGTCATAATAAATAACAGTGGAGATAGGGAACAACCTTGTCTTGTTCCTCTATGCAATTCAATCTGTTTTGTTCTCTCTCCATTAATAATCAATCGTGCCTGTTGTTGACTGTATATTGCTTCAATCCAAGAGATAAATTTGTCTCCGTCTTGCGCCTGTTTAATGACCGTCTTCAAGAATGACCAATTAATCATATCAAAGGTCTTTTCTGCATCCACAAATATCACTGCCAATTTTCTTTCATTATGTTTCTCAT
Source organism: Cyclura pinguis (assembly GCA_030412105.1). Classification (NCBI taxonomy): domain Eukaryota; kingdom Metazoa; phylum Chordata; class Lepidosauria; order Squamata; family Iguanidae; genus Cyclura; species Cyclura pinguis. The sequence continues at coordinate 80,385,285 of CM059603.1, read as the reverse complement.
AATACTCAATTATATTTAGCACTGTCCTAATATTGTCTCGCATCATTCTCTTTGGTAAGAAGCCATTCTGGTCCTCATGTATATTTTCTTGAAGAACCTTTTTAAGTCTTTCAGCCAGAATTGCAGCAAAAATTTTACAGTCTGTGTTTAGTAATGAAATTGGTCTATAATTCTTCACATCTGTTAAGTCTCTTCCTTCTTTTGGTATTAGAGCCACATTAGCTTCCTTCCAGGTGTCGGGTATTCCCTCCTTTCTTATCTCATTCATTGTATTCTGCAAAGGTATCGAAACTTAATGTTCCATTATTTTGTAATATTTCGCAGTAAAGCCATCTGTTCCAGGAGATTTGTCATTCTTCAAATTCCTAATAGCTTCAACTGTCTCCATCATTGATATGTGTTTGTTCAGAATCAATTTCTCCTCCTCTGTGAATTTTGTTCATTTTTTCCAAATATTCTTCCATTTCTTTTTGTTTTTTCGTTGAGGAGATCAAACTCATTAACTTCATGTAATATTTATAAAAAGCCTGTTTTATCTCCTCCTGTTTTGTAGTTTTCCCGTCACCGACTCTAATCTCCGTAACAATATTTCTAACCCTTCTTTTACGAAGTAAACTGGCTAAAAGTTTAGAAGGTTTATTTGCCTGTTCAAAGAAAGTATATCTCACTCTTCGCATCTGTTGTTCTATTTCCTGCAAATTTAGTTGATTTAATTCATTTGAATCTATTATTAACCACTGGACTGAAATTGAAAGACATTTGTGGATTAAGAACACCACACCTTTATGATGTCTGGAAACATTTGTAACATAGACCTCAGCAACTAGGTTTTCCTGAAGGCTGTTTACATCCTCTGTCATCAAAAGAGCTTCTTGCAGGAATGCAAAGTCAATCTTAAATTCTTTTAACTTAGAAAGTACTTATTTTCATTTGTTTACATCTCACAGCCCTTTGACTTTCTATGAAATTATATTAAGCAAGAAATTGATACATGCTAGGCTGCAGTCTGAGGCTAGAATGAGTTGTAGCTGCTATGTTGAGACTGGATCAATAAATTATGACATCAGCTTGGTTGGCTTCATCAAACAGCTGGTGCTGAGGCTAGGCCTGGGATTGAGCCTTGGACCTGGTTCTAAACCCACAAAGAAAAGATTCTGTTGCTAGGATGAAGAGAGTTCTAAATATATGGATACATGAAGATCAATGTGGGTTTTTACCCAAAAGACAATTGAGAGATAATACAAGATGTTTGAGTGAGATTTTGGAATATTTGGAATTTCATAATGAAAACCAGGAAGCTATAATTATTTTAGATGTAGAGAAGGCATTTGATAATATCTCCTGGACTTTTATGATTGTTGTTACTCAACAAAATGAATTTTGGTCAAAATGTTTTAAAAAATGGATTTTGGCTATTTATTCAAGGCAGCAAGCACAAATTTTAGAAAATAGGGAAAAATCTGACTTTTGTGATATACGAAAGGGGACTAGACAACTATGTTCATTGTCCCCTCTATTGTTTATTTTGATTTTGGAAGGGTTAAACAAAGCTATCAGAGAAGAGGAAAATATTAAAGGAATTACCGTCAAGACAAAAAGCATTTAAGCTGAGAGCATTCTCAGATGATCTTACATTTATTTATTTATTTATATATATATTGGCAAGGTTCACTAGAAAGCATGAACACACTTCTGGAAAAGATAACAAATTCTGGGGCTTTGGCAGGAATCAAGTTAAATAAAGAAAAGATTGTTATGATACACAGAATGGGACAAAAGAACAACAGTGATCACTATCTGAAAAGACAGGTTGTAAAACTACAAAAATTGAAGTATTTTGGGGTTACCTTTGAGTTACATAATGGGAATCTTTTTCAAAATAATTTTGATAGAACTTGGAAAGAAATCAAAGATGGTCTAAATTAAAATTATCTTTTTCTAGTATTGAGCATAACAGAATCTGGCTGCTGTTATTATGTATAAAACTATCTTTTTATTGTTATTCAGTTCTTTCTGTGGGTCTAATATGTTGAGTAAATATAATTCAATTATCAAATTTCACATTGATAATCTTTTGAATTGTATTGTGGATATTTCTCCAGAAGCTTCTTGAACAATGGCATGTTCATCACATATGACAGTGGGTACCTGGGGTATCTAAACATTTCCAACATAACCCAATCTCCTTTTTTTGTTATTTTTTTCATTTTCTGAGGTGTCATGTGCCATCTGTGAAGCATTTTGTAATAACTTTCTCAAAGATTCAAATTTGATGTAAACTTAATAACAGCCCAAGTTTAGAAGAACGGGAACTTAAAATTATTGAGATGAAAGAGGCTAAAAAACATTCCTGTTTGTTAAAAAATAATACTATTCAACAATTTGAGAAGAAATGGAAATGTGTGACTAACTGGATAAAATGTAAGATCTAAATGAAGAAGAATGAAGTGGTTTCAGACTATGGAAAGCAGTAAAATATAGGGATGAAAATGAAAATATTTAATAATGGTTGTAGATCTGCAACAATGAAAAATCTGTTAAGACTTAATAGAAAAATCATATGTTTAATATTGATAAGAAAAAGAGACGTTTATAAAGTGATGTAATAGACAATAAGATAAAAGGATACAATCGCAGGAAAAGTGCATAAAAATGGAACAAGGGGGTGGGGAAAGAAAGATATAAGGGTCAATTCAAGGAAAACAAATTGTGAATATAAATTCTGTTTATTTTAAAGTATTTGTTTTTTAAATAAAATTAAAAAATAAATTAAAATTGTTATTATTGAGTAGAATATTAGTGATTAAAATGAATGTACTATCAAAAGTGTTATTTCTATTCCAGACAACCCTGATTATAGTTAGTGTTTTACCTTTTAGCCAATAGCAGAGAGGTATTGCTAAATTCCTATGGCAAGGGAAGAAAACTGGAGTGAAAATGAAAGGAAATACTGTTTAGGGCAAAATGGATAACAAGTGAAAATGAAAGCAAATGAAGAAATGAAGAGGGGAAATACATAAGTTGATTTGTTTATAAACAATTGTTAAAAGATTTAAAATGGATAAAAATTTTCTGGTCTTGACACTAAAAAAAATGGATTTTGAAAACAACTATGCAAAGGTGATTATTTGATAGTAAAAATATACAAGATGCTGAAATTTGAATTAGAGGAAGAACTAAAGAATTCATGATTAAATTGGCTCAAAATGTGCGTTGATGGATTGATGGGAAAAGAGGTGGGCAAAGGGTTTGAAATTCACCTTAAGTTATGATTTAAAATAAATTTTATATGATGATGAATAAATGGTAGTTAACACCAAGAAAAAAAATCTAAAATGTATAAAGTTTCTTAAATAGGTGTTGGAAATGTAATCAACCTGAAAGGAACTTTTTCATGTGTGGTGGATTTGTGATAAGGCAAAGAAGAATTGGTAGATGGTATACCAGATGATGGAGAAAATTTTGAAAATAAAGATTCAGCCGATACCAGAAGTGTTTCTCCTGAGACTAATAGATAACAAGAGGAGCAAAGACTGTATTAAAATTATACAATTTATGACTGTTGCTGCAAGAATTTTGTATGCTCAGAAATGGAAAGACTTTTTGTGATCCCATCACAAAAAGAGTGAATGATGAAATTTCTGGATGTGACAGAGATGAACAAATTGATAGTGTTGTTAAGTGATCATTTTGTTATTGAATATTTAAAAAAAACACTGGAGGAGAGTTTTGGCATTTTTAGTGACAAGTTGTAAGAGGATTTGATTGAAGAATAAAGCTAGATCAATGCCAGCAGAAAAGTTTTTTGTTTGTCCAACAGATGTTTTACAGGGTTTGGATAAAATCATAATTATTTGAAATTGTAATATCAATAAGAAAGAGAATTCATAGTTATAATTATCAAGGTATCAGATTATAGAATGAATAACAGCCATTCTCTAGGGAGTGGGAGGTCAATTGTATATGTATAGTATTTGTATTAGATTTAGGGGTTTTTCTTAGGTAGGTTTTTTTTTCAGTTGTAGTCATGTCTGTTGTATGTTTTGTTTGTAGACTGTAGTTTTATTATATTGAAATAAAATTATATGTCTTAATATTTTTTTAAAAAAAAATTCTGTTGCCTCAGCCAATTGATTTTTCTTTTTTAAAAAATCCTATCTATAAAGATACAGAATGTAGCTGGATAGTTATTGTAATGCTTCACATTTAATTGTCTTCTTAGCATTCTCGCTTTAGTAAATTGTCTCTTCTGATCACTTATCTCCTTTATGTAGTCGGGAAAAACCACCTTATCTGATTTCTGCTGCCTAGCAAGTCAAAGAAGAGAATCTCTAGTAGCCACACAGAGAATGTGAACAACTGAAGCGGGCCCAAGCCACTGTTTTGCACTGGAAACTCCATAAGTTTTCTTGATTACTAGTTGAAAATCAGAAAGCAAATCCAATCATTTATGTAGAAATTTATTTGAAAATTTGGCTAGGTGAACACCATCTTCCCAGTCTCTCAGATCAAGATCCATAGGTTAGCATGGAAAGCATTCATAGCTGTTTCATGAGCTGTAACCCTGTCTTCTGGCCCTTTAGTCTTCAGTTCAGTGCTCTGTATACAGGTTACAAATGTACCCACTGGATCTTGAATTTCCTTAACAGAGGCAACCGAAGGTTGCATAGTGTAAGTGGTTTCAGCTCATTAATTTGTGCAGCCATACCTTGTAGCATGGTAAATACCTGGCCCATGTCCATGTCAGCAACATTCTTTGGATTCTTCACTGGGTGAAGCACGGGACAAATTGGAGGAGTGGATACATTTTTCCTTTCACTTTACCTATTACGTCTGAGCATTGTAAAAAGCACCTTTGAAGTCTGATTAAGCTAAAACCCCAGAACTGAAATTTAGCTCCTAAATTTTTTTTTAAAAAAAAGGTTAAAAAAATATAAGGTGACAATCCAATTAGGGTGGCAATCTGTAAAAGAATTTCATCATTAAAAAAAACAAAACACTTCTCCCATTAAGTTTATACAAAACAGCTGCATACTTCTACAAGACAGACTAAAAACAAAACCAAGCAGAAATTAGCTAAGAGTTAAAACAAAACAGAGTTCGATCCAGACAATAAATGTCTAATTAAGGTCTAATCAAAGTGATAGTCTCTGAGAAGTTTGTTAAATGTTTCTCCAATTATGTCCAAAGTTTATGCAAAATGCCTCCTGAGTCTGAACTCCAATCAAGTGAAAAATGAAACTGGTTTCTTGAACAAAAAAGGAGGGTAAATAAAAATTAAAAAAAAAAAGTGAAGCAGAGAGAAACACTGAAGGAGACATAACTAAACAAAACAAAAGACAATCCAAACAGCAAATACCTAATGGGGATGGTAATTTCTGAGGAGTTTATTATTTAAAGACTGAAAAAAGGGAAAGGATGAAACAGAGTGACTAATCATGCTGCCACCCCAAGCAGAAGTGGCAGGAAATGATGTAATGCCATTTCCAGTTGATATTTTGAGAGGACTACAGAGGAAAATAGAGGAATTTGAAATTGTTTTGGGTGAATGCAGCCTGTAGAGGGAAAACCTGAACCTTGCTCAATTTCCTCCCTGATTAGTTGTCTGAATGCTGACAAGATAGTGATTCTCAGAGTGTGGCTCAGGCTTGATGTTTTCCATGGTACTTATAGTGAGATTGGTGCAATTCAAGTGTGCACATAAAAATCACATTGGTGGTCCTTTCCACAACGCAATCTCTGTCTGGCTGTAGCTTTTCTGAGGAAAAGACAATAATGTGCAACTTAGTTACAAGTTCAGGACTACCCAGGACAGTTCCTCCCATGTCAACCAATTCAGGATATTTTGAAGCAATCTTGGATCCCATTTTTGTGAACAGTGAGATATTTGATGCAAATAATCTTTAAAGAGGAAAGTGTTCCTCCTCTTCCTTCTGCTGTGAGTATATCAAAGAAAATCTCATAACTCCCTTATGTGTTTTGCTCATATTAGAAGCTCAGTAGTGTTATTTCCAATTAATACACAATATTTTCACAGACATACTGTACATCCTCTTCTAGTGCAACCTCCGCATGCATGAATGTGAGGTCACACAAAGCTTTGTGTCTCATTATAGTCAAGGGAAGCTGCAGGTGAATGCCAATGCTCCTGTAGGTGCATGCCCATTGCATCCATCGACCACAATGGGACATGGCACTCATGTGTTTGTTTTACGCGTGGGTTCCTAGAATAGAACCCTCACATATTGGTCAGGTGCACTGTACTCTGTGTTTCTGGAAGACTCACAGAAATTGTGATGAAATAAATTTTGGGACAGTGAGAATACAAACGTAATAGAAATCTAATTGGGGTCTAATATGTTCAATTGAGTTCCTGGTTTTATATTGTGCATGCATGTCACTAGACGTCCTGACATGTTTTAACTTCCTCCTGAACATACAAATCTACTCTTCCAAAAACAAAACAAAACAAAAAACTGAAAAGCTATTGGACTAAAGTGATGGAAGGTGAAAACAGAATTCTGCCCATGGATTTCTTTGGGATGGCCTTTTCAAATATGCAGGTTACAAAGGGTTTGGTAACCCTAAAGTGACAAAGATGCTTTTGTGATCCAGCCCTGTACAGATGCAACAAAAATTCTGTAGAAACTAATGCAAAATGACTAACCATTACATTGAGAAAAGAAGATATTCCTCTTGTTTTTAAGTGTGTGTGTGTGTCTGTGTCTGTGTTTTTTTTGGGGATACCTGAAGCTATTATGTAGTCAGAAACATAAATAGCCATGCTACATTTTCATGCCTTATTACATCCAGAGGGAGAAAAGAATCAGTAGTTAAAAATAAATCGGTCTATTTGCTTCACAACTGTTGACCACAATAGGATCACAAAATGAGATCAATGTTGTGATCTACCATGGTAACAGTAATTAAAATAGGTTCAACATGTGCCTGAAGTTAGGGATGGAAAAGAGCTTTACTTGGATTCATGTTTCTATACAGAAATTTTATACTCCAAATCAGCACTGGGATAAAGCATACCTTGCCCCAGAAGTTCATCCATATGTGAGGCTTGCTGTGAGGTTCAAATGGATGAGATATACACAAAAACTCTGAGTACATTTCAAAATCTAAAAATGAACGCTTTTGTACCCTTTAGTCATTTAAGAAAACGAATCCATGACATGTGCATTGGGGGATAATTATGCCCCAAAATACACACAAATATAGTGCAGGAAGAAAAAAAATGCTTCATAGCTCAACATGAAACTGGAACAGACTGACAATGCTGCCGCAATACAGGGATGAAAGAGAGAATGACATATTTTAATATGCTTCCCTGAAACCAGACTACCAGAGATGCAATATTTTCTTTTTAAGTGCTAAATAGAATACCCTTCATGGCTTATTAAGTTTAGCTGGGAGCAGTTGTCCATCTGGGTCTAGGAACTTGTAACTGTGTCATTGCAAAAGGGGTGGTGGTTCCAGCTTCTTTCAAAGAGATGAAGTTTGATCATTTCTGCAGAAATCCAGACTAGACAGATATGACATTAATACCTGCTCTCCTTAATCAAGGTGTCCATGTGAGATCATGAAGTAAGTGGTGGCCAGGGAATTTCAAAAAACTACTTATCTAGATGGATTTCAATCCAGTTTTGGGACAGAGACTTCCCTGGAAGTGGAATGAATTTTGCAGGTGTGTGCGTGTACAAAACAGTTTTCTCTTCAACTTTGCATTAAATAAATATGGGCTAATTCCCATTGCTAGTCACAACCAGAGCAGACGGAAATAACACAACTGTCAAAGTATACATATAACTTAAGTAACAACACAACATGACTTACAATTTGGCAATTTATTCGATGGATCTACTGTAGTTGGCTGTAGCAATTTGATTGCTCATATTCCTGTATAAAACAACAATAAAAATGGAATGGTAAACATGTGGTGACTTTACTGGACAGCCAGTCGATTTTAAAATGGTTGTCATTTCCATTCATAATTGCAGTATTTCATATACTTCAGTTGTTGTTGCAATCTTTTTTTCTTGGTCCATGCTTCTTTGGAGTAAAATAGTCTTTGCAGAAGGAAATGGTGGTTGGTATCATTTTTCTTAAGTTCTGCAACAGATTTCCACAGAAGGAAGATGAACAGCTAAAAATGAACACAGGCATTTTAAAGACTGCTGACAACTCCTTCCCAACCCACAATAGACTTTCAATTTTGATACTGGTAAAAACAGAAATATTTGCCCTTAAAATCATTTTCCATTGATGAGACTAGCAAGCATGTTTTCTGGGCACCATGCCAGCCTCTTCATTCAAGTTTAAAGCTTTGGGGCCTTCTTGTTTGAAAGGTATAAAACATACAAAATGAAGAAACCTCAACCCACTAGCAGCTCTGATTTACAGTGAAATAAATTCACAGTAACACCATTAAAACCAAGAGCAGTGTAACTAGGAGGTGGCCATGTAGCAAGATCTATCTGGTTGTTTGAATTTCAATCTGCCCAGATTGTGATTTGTTAGTCAAACTGTCTTCATTTATTGGACTGGTTAAGTAATATTCTTAAAGCGACAAGGAGCAGGATATATGTCAATGTCCATACCTGTAAAAGGAGTTCTCCTTAGATTTTGTGATTTTTTTTTTCTCCTGGTGCCTATGACAGCAAAATTAAAGTTGTCCTTTTGGGTTTGGAGAAGAAAGTGATACAAGTCTGGCAAAGCATACTGTAGGCTAGTGTTGCAGTCAAGAAAGGAAGTATAGATTGACATCCTGTATTGCAGTTATAGGCCATTTCTGCACGGGGCGAGGGAATTGCCCCGTGCCGGTACTTACCGGACTTCTTGGCTCCACGCTGGGGTCCAGGCTGGTCCGGAGCCGTGCATGGCTGCCGCTCCACACTGCTCCGGGGACAAAAATGGCAGCTTCCGGTTGGTCGAGGCTCTCCACCAACTGCTGAAGCTCGCCAGCCTAAAGCCCGCCGCCAGCAGATCGCAAATCTGCACCGGACCGCAGGCATGGAGTGGTGTGCTCTGTGATTTTGAAAGACCTGTTTCAAGCAGTCTTTCAAAAGCATCCTGGACAACCACTTCGGGTCGTTCCGGAGCGGGCTGAGGTGCGGAACTACACTAAGTAGGTCTGACCCAGTCCGCTCCCAGGTGCAGACGTCCTCCCTGGAGGATGCTCTGCACCGTTTCTTTAAGCACATGTGGAAATGGCCATAGATTCATAACCTATAGTTAATGGATGTGTAACTGTCCTATTTTCAGATATGCTTTGTATTCATGATCATGGCAACAGTGAATTAGAATGCTGTAGGATTAGCTAGCTCCTTCTTACCCTTGGGCCACTCTGTGATGATAGGGGGCAGGAGAGGGCTACCCACATCAACCTGAGGTATCCCATCCATCCATGTCTCAAACCTTCATTGCTTGAAGAGGCTCCTTCAAGTAAAACAAGGGTTTGGAAGGTGGGGGGGGGGAGTGTCAGTCCTGAAGGGAATTCCTGTCTATGCTTACCTTTATGCATTTATGAATGCTATGCATGATCTTGGTAATTTTTTTAAAAATATTTAGGCTACAGTACTGTGGATTTGATACATCATTGTGTGTGTGTGGGGGGGGGGATTTTTTTAGATCTCCTGCTCTGTGGGCAGAAATCTGACTTCACAGGGAAGATATCACCTTGAAAATATCACACTCCCTCTCCTCTGACTTCCTGGGGATGGCCACTAAAAGTGAATAGTGGGAGATTCAGGGTAGCTAAAAGGAAGTCCTTCCGCACATTGTACATATTTCAATAGCGGAACTCATTGCCATCAGATGTAATGATAGCTGCCAACTTGGATGGCTTTAAAAAGGGTTTGGAGAAATCCGGGAAAGATGAGACCATCAATGGCTGGTAATCAAGGTGGGTATATGTTACTTTCAGGATCAGAGGTGTAATGCCTCTGATGATCAAGTGCTTAGATGTCTAGGATGGAGGAAACAGTTGCACTTCCGTCCTTTTGGGATGCTTCCCATAGACAACTGATTGGCCATTATGTGAACAGGAATGGGGGATAAAACAGGCCTTCAGTCAGATCCAACATTGCACATGTACAGGTGGTAATCCTGTACATACATATACAGAAGTAAAACCTGTGGAATTCAGCAAGGTTTATTTTGATGGATGGTATGTGTGCAGAACAAGTGATAGTACTCACTAAGGAGTAGACACCAGGGGAAATGAACATATCACCTAACGGTAGGAGCCCATTTAACTGTTCCAGAAACGCCTACTTTTACTAGGCTCCAAATGCATGGAAAACCTCTATGGCTAGTGTAAGCTCCTGTCTTCACGATGTCACTTTCACACACAGAGGGTGATGATGAAAGAAACAGGTGAGGAATAGTTTGCTTTTCCTTCTGACATATTGATCACATAAAATCTGAATAGGGTTGTTGTGTCTGTGGAATAAGCAAATTTTATTTTTGTTTGTACTCTGCTATAACTTCAAAGCACTGTTCCAGAGCCTTAAATGCCATATAAAATCACGCAAGGACAGTTCTGATCTTGAGGGGGTCTTGCTTCAAGGGCATTCTTATTCTGATGGACCTTCACAGGCTTACGTGATAGCAGCAGCACTTGAAGAATGGTTTGGTTTCCATCCCTGCTAGTGATTTTATTTTGGTTTTTTAAATCTGCTGCTGCTTGTCTAGCTCATTTAACTGTCACTGTTTTATAAATAGTCTGTATTTTATGGATTTTTTTTTTTACATGTACACCATCCAGAGAAGGTTGCTTTTTAGGCTTAGAAATGTAGTAGGTACTTAAGCAAATCAATATAATTATGGGATGTCATTTTTAATTTCTCACAATACCAAAATATCTGACATAGTATTACTCTGGAGAACTGTAAAAATTAAAATAGACACTGGTAGATCTTTGTCCTGATGTACAAAATCCGCATCAGGGTCAGTCCTACTGGCACTACCAGGACACTGGGAATTCCCTAAGGTTCCAAGGGCTCATGTCAGCCTGAAAGCAGTTTTCAAGTAGCTTTCTGTGAACAGAGTTTCTGCTTTTGTAACACGTGCAAATTTGAATTCCCTTCACGCACTAATTCGAATTCACTTCACAGCTTTCTAAGACTCTGGGTAAGAAATGTAAATGAAAGGAGATAAGAAAATCTCCCAGAGACCGGCTGCAATCACAGAGCACTGCCTCTGCGTTATCTTAGCTTACCTGGGTCTTGACTGGACCAGTACTTTTTGCAAAACAAAGTAGGAAGGTTGTGAAAATATTCATTTGATAAGTTATCAGAGTTCAAATAGCAATGAACTGAGCATGTTCATTTAAACTAAATAAAAAGACTAGATTCATGCTAGGGATATGTGCTGAAAATTCAGAGCTAGTTTCCTTGGACGGTTTCTATCTGCTAACAAGAGAACTACTTACTCATGGATAAATGAGCTGATCTTGGGGTGGACAACTAAGATGACAGTGTTTTATCCAATTCCCATGGCTTTTTTCTGTCTTGGGAAATTGAATGGCCAATGATTTTCATTTCATTTTGGCAAGACAATGCTTATCTGAACACCATGAAAGCTTGAGTGATTGGATATGGCTCAGTCAAGGGTGTTAATTTGCCTATACGGCCGCAGAAAGTACTCTGTGCAGAAAATACAGCTGTGTAACAGGTTGGATATATTTAGATTTTGGACAGATGGAGCTATCAGTTTTACTTTACCATTCATTCTTTTTTTTCTTTTTTAAAAATCAAGTTCTTTCCTTCCCATTTATAAAATATGAAATTTGGTGGGAATTTCTCACCCATCCATACTGGCCAAGTTTAGGAAATACCAATGTTGTGAGCATGGAGAGGGCATAGCATACCTTGCTACCACATATCTGTTTGAGATAAGAATCCTGTTGGAAAATAGAGGTGACAATTTTAATATAGGACCACCATTATTAATGAATGCAAAGAGATTCATACCTAGATTTTTAAGAACTAAGACTTCTGCTTGAATGGTCAAATCCGTCAGTTTCACTCTGATCACCATTTAAGTTTATAATATTTCAAGTTCTTTTACTGGGTAAACAACTTGAGACAATCTGAAAAGTACTTATCAGGAAAAAAAAAAGAAAAAAAATATTATTCATACTTTATTTAGATTAGTCTAGACTGGTCTAAAGAAGGATACCTTCTTGAAATATAGTTCCTTGGGTTTTCTTGTGTTTTATGTGTGGTCACCTGTGCACCCACGCTTGCCATTCTTTTCTGGGGTTGTTCATAACAACTTCTGGGATCTGTACTAGAATTCTTCCCATTTTTTTCCTTTTCTTTTCTTTTTTTTCCCAACATGGTGCCATTTGCTGAGATGGTCCTATGGTCTGAAGGGCAAATTTTTCTCCTCTCTGATTTATTTTATTTTATTTTATTGAGTACACTTACAGTGCTGCAGTACAAATGTGCCATTTCATTGATGCACTGTGGCAGTAAAAAGAATTTTAAAAAAAGACAGAGGAGTGAAGGATATTTTTTTATCCTCTTATATTTCACAATTAAAAGACCATTTGAGGATGGGAATACAGTGTTGCAGATGGTGTTGGGAATTGCCAGGCAATAGTTCCAGATAAAGAAACATTGTTTGAATATTTACGACCTCCCCTCAATAAACCTACGGCAACATATACCACAATCTCTCAACATATTTGTGCCACCTGGAGGAACTGAGAATGATTCTTTCAGTGTTTTATCAACAATTGCCCTTTCTGAGGAATGTAGCTACCTTAAAAAAAAAATCACTTTTTGGTCTATTTTGCCATCAAGCTGTCTTCCCTCTGATAATAATAATAACACTCAAGAACAATACTTTCATCACATTTGAAGGGTCTGAAGCACTCTGTACATTTTGAAAAAGAAAAACTTACTCAACAGTTATATATGGTTTTGGCTTCAGTTATCTGTGCTCAGGCAAAAGTACAAGAGGAGAGGACTACTGGTTTCTAAATGCTTCTCAGCCAGGATTAAAAGTGCTTTTTCATTCACTGCAGAGTCTTGGGACTCTTGTCATTTTAAATTTCCTGTGAGCTGAGTCATTCTGTGATGTGCCACATCAAGTTGTGTCAGTCACATCACCTTAGTCATGTACAAATGAAGAGATTTCAACTGAAGCAGAAAGTTTGGAAGGCTTTTAAAGCAGCTGGAAGATGTCAATGGCCTTGCTCCTTTAAAAAAAAAAGAAGAAGAAGAGGAAGAAAAGAACTTCCTACCAACCGGTTCTCTTCTGATTTCTATATAAAGATTTTTGTTATTTAAAATCAGTCTAGAAACTGAAAGACAGTGGGATGGTTTTTCTGCCCAAGTTGATTTTTTAACCTTAGTAAGTAATAGCTGGCATCTTTTTGGTCAGTTACAATGTTGTAAGGTAGCCTGATGGTTGCATAACTGTTCCTTATTCGTATTTATGATTGTGATACGATTGTAAATGCTACAATTGTAACTGTCCCTATAACTCACCTTAAAAGCAAGTCAGCTGTCCTGAGTGACAAGAGATCTGCAACATTGGTGAGTGGGGAACTGCAGGATGATGTGACCATCCCTCTCCTGCCAATGAGCAATGGTGCAAGGAGCAAAATCAAGGATACTTATGGGATCCTATTGTAACTGTTTTTCAAACTGTCACTTAGAAGGATTCTGGTCATATCATCCTGCAGTGCCTCACTCATCAATGTTGCTGATCTCCATTGCTTGGGATATCTGACTGGATTTTAAGGTGGGTTTCAGAGATCAAAACAGGAGATGGAGTGTAGATATGCCTTTGATGCAGGATTTCAGCTTAGTATGTTGGGTTAGGTGATGGTCCATTGAGATCTATCTTCTGTTTGCTATCAGTTGCTGCACAGTTTCATTGGGAACATTTAGAACCCCCCAACAAGTTAGGGCACAGCCTCCTCATCTGGTCTGCTAAACATTCCCAGTTGGCCATACCCCCAAGAACTCTTTTCTATTCTCTTCCATCTTTACTTCTTTTTGTTTGTATCCTTTGCTAGCTTATGTTAAAAATCCCCCTAAAGTCGGGGGGGGGGGTTCCACCTTGTTCCAGAGATCTTCTCTCTTTATCAGTTACCTTGGTCACTTTTGATATTTTCCAGCAAAGCTGATACTTGAAAATAGAGAACTGTGGTGGCATGCCCATTTCACAACATCGTTCTTCTGACCACACACATGACCCAGTTTAGACTAACAGTCAGAACTCCCTAATCAAATGAGGAGACGAAGGAATGAGTAGATGTAATGTAAGCCTTTGTTGAGTTCCAAAATATATCTGAGCCTTCCAAACTCTCCACTTAGAATGGTTCTTCCTAAATATTATGGGGCAAAGGTGCCCACTGAAAAGACACTACTTACAGTATTCCTTAGACAGTCACTGTAAATATTTCAAATCTATCCTGATCATATTATTTTATTTTCACAACATGGACTCCCACTGCATAAAGTAGGCCATCAACTTTTGTGAGAGTAGAAAAAGCCTTGTATATCTCTAGGCCCACACATAAATGCTACAGATACTGCAACCACAAAAGTCTTCTTCAGTGTCATCATCCTTGCTGCAGCAGTCTTTTTTGGCACCACAATGCCTCTATCTCACTCTGATGCTGCCTCTCCCAGATCTCCAGCACCTCCTTGTATTTCCCTAGAAAAGGCCTGTTTCCTCCTAGAGCGAGAAGGTGGCAACAGCTCCTCTTCCTTGACTTCCTCTCCTCCGTCTACTTTTGTGCCCAGGTGAAGACCTTATTTTTAAAAAAGTCCCCTTTTGGACAGTTAGTTAGCAGAGTTACATACTTCCATGTGCACAAGTCCCTTTTTGAACAGTGCTTTGTGATCCCTGCATCTGGAGAGCTGACTTATTGACTTGTAGGTGCACAAGCCCCCTTTTGGACAGTCCTTCATGATCCCCATATCTAGGGAGCGGACCTCAGAGAGAGCAGCAGCCAGCAAAAATCTCCTTCGGTGTTGTGGGGGAGGAAACAGATGGGGAGAAAGGTCGGGGTGGGGGGAAGGTTCAGGGAGTATGGGAGATGTGGGAATGGAGGAACAGCAGCAGGTGAAGGAGGGAGGAAGTCAAGAGCCAGCAACTCCACAACTGCTTCCTGTCATTGTAGTACCGTACTATCACCACCTACAGGACTACAGTACACCAATAGCTACAACAGCTACAAACTCACCCATAATCAAATTTGCAAAAGTTAAACCTGGGAAAGTTGAAGGCCCACTGTATAATTGTTTTAACTATGAATTCTAAAACAAGAACTAACCTCCCTTTTAGCATTTCTCAGAGACAGTTACAGAAGTGGAGTGTGATTTATCACTTCTGCCACTCATACTTGTGCTGCTAATCTCAAACCAGACATTCCTCTTTTTTTAAATGGAAAACCTTACACTGTGCTCTTAAAAATGTTTTCCCTGGGCTCTATAGGATTACAAATATCGGCAGAGATCCTGCAGCAGACAGGTAGTCACAATGATATGGCAATGTTCTGTCTCCTGATCTGGCCCCAGAAGCCCATCTTAAAATCCAACCGGTTGCACTGACGAGTGAACTTTGTGGCTTTGGTGAGTGGGATAATGGAAAGATGACATATCTTGAGCCCTCCTGCCATGGAGTGACAGTGTATGAACCAGAAAGAGACACTACTACCGGGTCAGGTCACGACTCGGTGGTGCACCACCTCTCATTCAAGGGAGTTGGCTAGATAGATCGTCCTTCATTGCCCTGCTTACCAGGGCCACAGTACTCCATTTCTTCATGTGGCTGGCTGGATTTTACAGCAGGTCTCAGAGGCATTTGCAATCATTGCAATGGTACCAAGAACATAAATATGAATAGGAAACAGTTCTAAGCATAGTTTACCACTTCGTAAGTGAGTAACAGGATGACAGCCACTGTTTGTAACTATCTGCTTTCGAATACGAATCTGTCCATCTCAGAATGGCTGGGCGAATTACAAATCCGGTATAATGTTTATAGGTTTCTGGCTGTATCAGGATGTAAAACAGAATTCTACACAGGTAAAGCCAGTGCCCAATCACTAAGACCATAAAGAATGTTTGTACATTTTCCCTTTCTGAGCGAAAAAGTGTGTCTTTATATCTCAAGCCATCCACTGATGAAAATTTCAATTGTCATGAATGTGAGGTTGCTACTTGTAGAGGGGGCCAGGTCTGCTTTTCTGTCTCACAGACTAAAGTAGCAGTTTTCCTGTCCAGCTTGCTATAGCACCCCCCCATGCAATCCTACTTTTCCCTTTAAAACCACCTTCTTAGTATATTATTATTCAAACTTCAAAAGGTATTTAACAAGTTTCTTATAGCTCCACTCAATATACAAGCACAAAACTATCATACGCACACAATCCTTTGGCTTCACGTTTGCTCAAAGGCTTAATTTCCAAGTCTAGGTCATGCCGTCTGACCCAACTCAAAAATGGTTTTGTTTCTCCTTTCTCTCTCTAGGCCTCTGAGAAGACAACCACACTTATTCAGACAACCACCTTGGCTGACTGAAAAGCTATAACTTAAAACACTCTCTCTCTGGAAATCTCACTGAAAGAATCTGTAAAATCCATTTCACTGTGCCTTATATAAAGGCCTTCTCCCTCTCTCCAATGGGCTGGATTTCTCTCACACAGAGCCACTTTGATTACATGGCAACCTGTTGCTAGGGCTGCCCTGCCACTCAGGCTAGCCACACCCTCAGGTCTATCACACTACCCAACTAGTAGCAACATTAACAATAACAAAGCTTACTTTGTACACACACACACACACACAATGTATTTGGTCCCCAAAACTTGTGTTTTATGCAATAAAGCAATGGCTTTGAAAAGTGAAAGTGAAATCTTTGCACAAAAGAGGTCATCAAGTGCAAAAAGAAATAACTGAAAGTTTTGCTAAAATACATACAATTTCATGCAGCAGTATGAGAAGTTTTGAAATGTTTTTGTTCTTGTCAATGAGAACAAAATAAACATGTACTTACATCCTTAGCAGGAACATTTGCAGAACAGTATTAATTCAAAGCTCTTACTCTCCACATTCATTGCTGTGAATTCTCTGGCTAAGCCAGATCAACCATATTGTCACTAGTTCAGAGAGAAATGTGGCATACAAACTTCTATCAAAGGGTGAAAAAACAGCCTTGGTGGACCTCTTAAGGCTCAAAGGCTACTTATCTCCCATCCCTGTTTTGCAGGTTTTGCCCTAGGTCTGAAACTATCCTAACTATCAACATGTAAGCTGTGCAGGATAGATTGTAGAGAGCATATGAAGGGACATATGCTAAACTTCAGATCATTTGAATACATCGGAATCATTAGAATACATTAGAATCATTAGAATATAGAAGCACTTGGCCAGACCAAAGAAAGAACTGTAAAATTTCCTTATTTTGAGAGCTTTGCAACATACTCAGATTGTGACCTTTCTGTAACTGCACCAGTACCTGGATTCTTAAACTGCAGTCTTCGGCCCTTTTCCCTTTTCATGGCATTTTCCATGCAAAAGAGGGCCTGGAGCATTGCGCAATTGTGAGGAGCGATCTGCATGATGCACTCACAATCGTGCGATGCTCCAGAGGCCAGCAGGTGCCAATTGTGCACCTTTTCATTTTTGGCTAGAAGCCAAAAATGGTGCATGATCGTGCATTGCTCCCGGGTAGTGCGTGCACTTACCTGGCGTGTGGAGCCTCCGGAGCCGCGCCGGTTGCACTTCCTGCCCCAGCGCAGGCTGCACTGTGGAAGGAAGAGGCAGGGCTCTCGCACAAGCAGGCAGCCCGTGCGGAGCCAAAGAACCCCAGATGTGAGAGCGTCTTACCGGAGGCTGCTCTCACGATCCCCTCACCCCAGCGCGGGAAGACGGTAAGGTGCAGAAAGGGCCTTTGAGTGCTTCTGCAAAACTCTAGGTGTATAGATTTTCCAAGAGCAGTTCAAAATATTATGAAGTTGAAGAGAACTCAGGAATCAGAAGAACTTCCTCCACATGCTCACCAAGAAAGGTTATAAAAACTGAGGTGATTCAAAATCAAGCCAACAGAAGTTTGCTCAGGATTAGTTGTTTTTTTTTTTAATACAAATGAGGTGGCTGGGGATTTCAGGGGATACCTGGAGGGCTGCAAAATGGGATCTTAGAAGATGTATGTGGTCATAGAATCATGTAGTTGGATGGGGACTTAAGAGCCATCATGTCCAAGCCCATGCTCAGTGCAGGATCTCCAGCCATAGAATCCCCCAGCAGGTAGCTGTTCAGCCTCTTTTTGAAGACTTCCAAAAAAGTTGACCCCACATCACCTTTCCATCAGCTACACTTTCTCCACCCCTCATACTAGATTGTAAGATGTTATCTGTCCTCCATTATGGTACTGAGAACATCATGTTCATCAACATACTTGTGTCACATCTTGTATCATCTTATTAAGTCTTGTAATATGCTACTGTATTGCAGAGGAAATCAGTGGAGTCAATGGGAATCAAGTTGGAAGAGGACTTTGAAGTTTACAATACTGCAAAACTTGAAAGAAAACTATTTCAAAATCTTCCATAGATGGTATATGACTCCAGAAAAAATACAAAAAATATACAAGACGGGAACAGGAAGATGTTGGAAATGCCACACTCAGACTGGTACAATATATCATATATGGTGGACCTGCCCAAAGACACAAAGTTACTGGACAGAAATACACAAAAATATAGAAAAAATCTTTCATATTCAATTCACTATGACCCCAGAAATTTATTTATTAAATATACTTGATGGAATAGACAATCAAAGTGACAAGAAGTACTGGAGAATCATACTATATATGGTAACATCTCGAGAATAGAATTTGCAAAATTTTGGAAAAATGAAG
This sequence comes from Cyclura pinguis, assembly GCA_030412105.1. Lineage (NCBI taxonomy): Eukaryota > Metazoa > Chordata > Lepidosauria > Squamata > Iguanidae > Cyclura > Cyclura pinguis. The sequence goes on along the minus strand of CM059603.1, from coordinate 80,366,385 downwards.
ATGTTCCCAAAATTGAGCAGTGGTTTCAAAGTATACAAGAGATGAAAATAGCAGATGCTCTTTCACAAAAATTAAGAAACCAAACAGAAGAAGGCATAAAAAACGAGTTGGCTCCAATAGATAATTACCTCCAACACAAAATATAATTAACATACAGACAGCATTTGAGAATGAGTAGTTGGCTAAAAATACATTATTATATTTCAAAGGGTTTTAAGAAAATATGTACTAAAGTGTTAAGCTTACTTAATAGAATATCCAGTACATAAGGACCTGGATTGAAGGTTATTAAAAGACAAATGTTGTAGTACATAAAGAACTGGTAACATTTATGTTAATACTAAGATTCTATGTAGAAGTGTAGGTGGATAAGAAAATACAGTAAACTTTCATGTATGTAGATAAAAATATGATGGAGAAACTGTTTTTAAATATTTGTTCTGTATTAAAATAATATACAAAAATGATAAATAAAAACAGGGATAACAATGAAAAAAATTAAAAAAAATAAAAAGGGTTAGGATCTAAGCAACTAATAGCTATTACAAAAAATGAAGTGTTTCCTTTAAATGGGTTCCTGATAAAGAAACTGCTTTACAAATTCAGCATGTGTCCGAATTCCAAATTACTAACCATCATTTCAAAGTTCAGACACATAATTTGTAATAACGTAGTAAGCTCAGATTTGCTGCAGCATATCAGCTGGACCAGTTCATGTGCTAGCTTGAAAAAAAAAGTGATACTTGCACTGAAAATTCTAAAGACTTGTAGTTTTTCCAGTCCAGATAGTGTAGATGTTCACAGCTGGAATGCTTTACTTTTCTTCCTCTCTTTCACTAAGCTCTCAGATAGGAGAGATCACCCTTCATTGTTTCCCATTGACTATTACTCAAGCATTGTTTTCTCTTCCTGCATTGGCAGGAGTGCCTTTTAGCACCATAATTCTATGATTTCACATTTCCTCTGAGAGGAAACAAGGACACTTCTGTCCCTGCTTCATGCTTCTACACGAGGGATGGGATGGGAATTTGCCTGTGTTCTTTTTTTCCCAACCACAGGCAAAAATATCTGATGCCAAAGAGGACAAGACAACAGCAGACTATCCTGCAAACTAACCCCTTTTATTTTTTCAAGCTGGCAGAAACTGAACAGAAATTCATTATGTACTTAAATACATCAGCCCTGGATGCATGTGTCAAAAATTTCAGCACACTATTGTTTTTTAGATGATGGACATGCAATGTTCTTAAATGTATATTTGTTTTACAATTCAGGACTGCTTTATCTCAGCAAAAAGGATCCAAATGGCATGTATTTAAAATAGTTTGACAACAGAACAGAGAATTTTAAAACAAAACCAACAAATTCTAAAAAAGCTTTTTTTTAAAAAAAAAAACTTTCTAAAGAACAATCCTGCATTTATGGATTGCCAGAAATTATGCAGAATTATGCAGAATGTATGTATTTAAAAGAAATTACAGAGCACGTTAAGAGAATCATTAATACATTTCAGTTCCCTTTGTCTATCAATATGCTTCAGCCATTCTTTCATTTTGGTTAATTTCATGTATAGAATTAAATGAGATTTTCCAAAAGGCAGCTTACATCTGCATATCTTAGCTCAGCAAGAGAACAGACAATAATCAGATACTTAAATGACCAACCCCTCTTTTATGTGATAATTTTGAGGTCACTAATTAACTAATTGGCTACTTATGTCTGCTCCAGCTGTTTGTAACTGTATGTGCACAAATAGCTTGCGAAGACTGCACTGCATATGCTCATGTCCCAATTAGAGCTCTACAGCAGTTTTTTTTTCTACATGAAGTACCTCATTAAGTATGTTTGTGATGCTTATTTGGGCAGGCATCCCATAGTGCCTTTCACTGTCTTGCAATTTCCCTGGTGTTCATCTATCACAGGGCATCTCTGTGTGAATCTAAATATACGCTCCTAAAATCTCTTAGAGGTATTTTCGTTTAGTGATACATTCTTCTTGGAAGCCCAGACAAAAGACTCCAAAAAAAAAAAAAATAAAAATAAAAATTGAAAGGATGAATAGTAATAGACCTGGAGATGTAACAGAGCTATGGACAGAAAATACATTCTTTAGGTATGGGAGCTACTTTTCTCTGGACACTTCCCATAGAACTGCCCTAACACTGAAAGGCTCCACCAAATACGGGAATCATCAAATGGGGCCCCACCACAAAATCATTGCTAAGCCAAGATGGGAAGCAGTGCTCAGATTATAAATCCTACCTATGGCTAGTCATAGCAACAGATATAGGTCCTTTTTGCACCTTACCTTTTCGTGGCACTGGGGTGCAGGGATCATGTGAGTAGCCTCTTGCGAGAGGCTCTCGCGTCCCCGCTGCTTCACCTCTGCAGCTGCTGCCTGCTAGCTTGCAGGCAGTGTGAGGGCTCCTCCTCTTCCTTCCACAGTGCAGCCTGGGATTTTCCCAGGCTGCACTGGGGCAGGAAGTGCAAGCGCTGTGGCTCCAGAGACTCTGCACGCACGGCAAGTGTGCATGGGGCCCTGAAGCAATGAGCAATCATGCACCATTTTTGGCTAGAAGCCAAAAATGAGATAGTGTGCGATCAGTGCCTGCTGGCCCCAGCAGTGTCGTGCAATTGTGAAGATGTCATGTGGACGGCTCCTTGCAATTGTGCAATGCTCCAGAGGCCCTTTCACATGGCGAATGCCATGCGAAAAGGGCCATAATGAACTGGTCATCTTAGGCAGCTTATGTTAATGAGGACCAGCAAGATGTCTGCTGCTCTGTAGCCCCTAAGCTAGGCTGCCACCTTCAGGTGTGGTGAAGGATATTGTTCCTTCACCAGTTTAGAAGAATAAATCAGCCAATGAACATGGAATGTGTGGGATTCCATTCACCTCAGGATTCAACTGTCTTGGAACAGGCCTAACTCCATGTGGCACTTGCTTTCACCTCATAAAATTGATATTAGATGTCACCATTGGATTCTGCTGAAAGCTAGAACTGAACAGCAGTGTTGAAACAGATGTAATATGGCTGATTCCTTCCACATGTTACTATATCCTCAAATGTTGCTCCAGCACTATGGGTTGAGTGGCAGGCCAGCAGTAACATCTAAATGGCACTTTGATTGGTACAAAAGGCAGTGGTGGCAATTCTTTTGGCATTCCCTTACACATGTGGTTGCACTTTTTTGGCCATTGTACAACAGACATTTTCAGTTCATGGTTCTGTAAACAGAGTTATGCAAGCATAACCATTTCACCTGGCCTAAATTGTATTGTTAATCCCAACTCAAATAAAGGCACTGAATCAGTTGGATGTACTGACATGTTGATGCACCATTAACAAATTGATTAAATGGACCTACTAGAGTTAGGACTAACCAAAAGGATTCCAGCCGTAGTGTTGTGCATTTTTGTAGGGTAACTATTCCTCCATGCCTTCAATGTTCCACTTTAATCATAATTCTACATACAGGCCTTTTCCACATGACATTCTTATAGCTCAATTATTCCACTTTCAACCTCCTAGGGAATCCTGGGGTTTACAGCTTCGAGAGTGGAATAATCATGCTATAAGAGTGTCGTGCGGAAAAGGTCACAGTCTTCTACACACCCCATTATGCAATGGGACAATTAACAGGAGTTTCCAGATCTAGAATCTAGATGTTTGTACTCAGAAGAGGCTGTTATAGCACAACCACCTAACTACCTAAGTGTAGATTTACAGTAAACAAGCATGTCATGGAATGTGATCTCAGATTAGATCTGATAACCTAATTGCTTATATTGCTATTAATTTTTCATCTCAAATCAGATATAATCACATCAGGAAGAGGCCAAAAACAATCTTGGGACTAGCTGGACATCTGCTTCCCAAATAGCTTTTCACATCATGTGCCATCTTTGAAGCATGGCTTCATTTCAAATGCCATTTATAGCACAGCCTGAGAGGCTTGCTGCTTGCAGGAAAAATAAATAAATAAATAAACAAAATAATCCTACCGGACATGTAGAAGCCCTTGGGCCTATATAAAGTCACATTTTGAAGGCTGCCCTGAAAACATTATTTTTAAAACAGATTTACTTGAAAGCCAGTTTTTAGAAGAACATTTCACTGGATTCTGAAAAGCATTCCTTTGATCTTGATAAATGGCTTTTATGCATCCAGATATTTATTTGGATAAGGGTGGCTTCATATTTCAGCATCAAAAGGCATATATTCTTTATAACTTATTCTTCCTTCCAAGAAGGTTTGTTTCTGGATGCTTGCTACTGTGTTCTGTAGGATGCTCAAATGTTGACAGCATGAAGAATGTGCTGAAGCTAATAGGCAGGAGACACAATTGATTCTCTAGTTCTAAAATGTTCTCTCTCTCTCTCTCTCTCTGCTTATAGTTCGTATTCTGAATGATAGTCTTAACAGGTACCTTTATTTCAAAAATGAAAAATGAAGCTCTTAAAAAAGCAAATGCTGTTAGCAACTATGCTCAAGCGATAATCACATAGGATGGATGGCCATGTCATCATTTTAGGAAGCGCATAAAAATGGCTTAAGGTGATTTCTGATACATTGCTGTGTATTGATGGTATTTAACCAAAAAAACAAAACAAAAAACAAAACAGCATATATTAGCCTACTGCTATTCTTAAGGATCTTCTGGAACTCATTTGGGATAAATTCTCTGTAGTAAAATGAGGAATCATTCTCTGAAAAGGATATGGTTTTGTTTTTCATTTTAAACACTTCCAATAGTTTCTTTAAAGAAGCACAAGCTGAAGATTTTTTTCCCCCAATGGTAGCTTGGGGGGGGGAGCCTTTTGGACTACCAGTCCATGAATCTGGCCACACTTCCAGGGAATTCTGGGAGATGTAGTCTTCTTAAGCTATGGTTTCTCAGTGATAAAACAACGCAGACTGGAAACCTAGTTCAGAATCTTGTTTGTGATACTTATAATGTATGTGATTTTGAAGACATTGCATGAGGAGACATCCAGTACCTCATTGCACAGTATCCCTTGCTATGGTTGTGGAATAGCACAACAGAACTCCCCAGGACATTTCCAGCCCGTTTGATTACCTGAAAAGGTGCAGTTGGGCATGTGACAGCCACCCTCACGGAGAAGTTAGAAGAATGTGACACTGGAGGTGGAAGGTGTTCCATCGTCTATGGGTATGCACAGATAGGTGGAATGCACCCTGTTGACTCCAGAGCTGATCCAAGGGGATGGAGATGTATCTGGGATTCCTCACACTGAACATTATTGTGGATCTGGGGGAGGAGCCAGGAAGGAATGACTGGCATTAGTACTCTGGAAAAGATGTATGCTCTGCCAGGATTCTTTTGCATCTCACCCCAATAGTTAACAGGGATAGAAAAGGGAGAGTCATCTAAACAACCCAGTTCAGGGTTGGCATCAGGTGTTCATGTTGCTGGGTACTTCGAAGGTACTGCATACTTCTAGGGTACTGCATATTGAGCAGCTACCCTGGCCCTGTAGTTGCTCCTCTTGTTACAGAAAACCAGGGATAATCCTAGCACAAATAGCACCTTGGGCGAGGAGTGCCTTGGTGCCCCCACCCCTCAACATTTTAGTGTGGCCAGGTTTTATCCGTTGTGCAGAACTGCAAAACCTAACAAAGTAGAGATTAATTCTAATTATTTTTTTTTACTGGAAATAAAACAAGAAAGACACAGTATTTGCATTAAATTGTTGTATACAATTGTAATCATGATGGTTCCATGCTAAGGATGACCATAATTTGTAATTTGGTGTGGAAATCAGAATTGTCTAGTATTCCAAACTACACTATTAGCAACCGAGAAATTTAGGCACCTCACCAAATCCAAATCCCAGGATGCCATAGGCTGGAGCCATTGCAGTTGAAGTAGGATCATACTGCTATAATTGTATAGAGTGTAGATACCTTTATACTTTCAAGCTAATAGACAGAAGTTCATTTTCCTAGTTAGCATGCAAACAAAAGGTAGAACTGGTGTGTGTGTATGTGTGTGTGTGGAGGGGCAAGTAAAGCCTTTTTCTTTTTTAAAGTCCTGGCTCACTGCAGAGACTACACTAAGCTTAACTTCAGTGTCTTCATCACCTTAGCACTAAGTGTGAACTTCCAGCTTGCCCATTTCTATGACTTGCTCCATTGAACCCTGTTATCAGTTCTGTATGTCTCTTCTGGAGGGTAAGCAACAGTGATAAACAGTGAGTGAGTGCGCTGAAGGGATGGCAGTCATCATTAGGTGCTTACTATTTTGTCTCTCCTCTTTAGGAAGCAGTGGAAATTGGTTGCTCTTCCCCTGTATTCTGGGACCAATCAGTACAAGAAGAGGCCCGCCATGAGATCTGCTACTGGGGATGGCACCGATAATGCAGCATATGCCTTAACTTTTTAACTTGTGAAATTACTTGGCCATAGAGGTAATTCTAACAAATTTGGAATGTATTTTCTTCAATGAGAGAATGAGAGAGAGAGAGAGAGAGAGAACTCATGCAGCTTGATAGCTCAGATATTATCACCAATAAAGAGGATCCAGGAAATTCTACCTTAATGACTTTCATTCTCCTTCATTTTCTAGGTTCAAGATGGCAATATCACTCCAAGGCCATTTTCTTCCCTTACAATCTGGAAAAAGATGTGTGTTGTGAGAGTTAAACTATCCCTTTATTGCAAGTAGCAGCTCATTTCAGTTAAACACTCCAACATGATGGGTGCCAAGATACTACGATTTAATTAAAACATGGATTACATCATTGCTTGCTGCATCAATTGTCGAAAATATCAAACACTCTGATCACATTTATAATTAATTAGTGTGCATAGTGTAGTAAATTAACATAATAAATAAAATTCTAATTACAGGAGGTATACATACAATTACTGAAGGAACAATCATCATTAGCAAGAGAGCTTTGTTATTGCATGTGAGCTGGTGTAAATTTGCAACTTTATTTATCAGAGAAAGTTTTTCTATGCCAAATTGTCCCAGAACCAATATTACAAACAAGGCTGCTTCCTCTTTCTACAATTGCTTGGCAGAGAATGGGATTATGAAAGGATTCCTGTCCCTTTTTCTCTAGAGTACTTGCTGAAATTTGGAGAAAGAGAGATGAATAGATGAAAACGAAAGGACAGCAAGGATCCTGTGTCAGTTACTTGGTTAAGTACACATGCTTGAGTATACAAAGTTAACTTTACTATATTTAACTATGGCCTTTTCTGAACAAAGACACTCTCTTGCATTGTCAAAATCCCAGCAGCGCCTCTGCTGGGATGGGAGCATGTCTCCAGCATTCCCCTCCACATGCTACTTGCTGCCTGCAGAAGGGAGTGCAAGGGACACGCTCCATCCTTCTGCACTGCAGCCAGCCTTCTTCCTCTGTGGTAGTGGGGAAGGAAGTGTGTAGATCATGCTTCTGGCCCTTCTGCATGGCTGGCTGCAATGGCAGTCTTGTGCAATCAGGGGTCATTGATGGAGTTTCTCTGTCAATGATATAGCCTGCAATGGCACTGGCTGGCAACCTGAGAAGGGCTGGACTGCAACAATATGGCAGTCCTGCTCCTCTTGTGTCCCCATGCCAGGGCACTGTTGTCATGCAGAAAAGGCCTATGTAACCTGGGGGCCTGACACGCCCCCATACTTAATGGAAACATCATTTACCTGTGCTCCAATCTCCAGCAGAATTGACCTCCTTCTCTTCATGCAGATGATGCCCAGTAAAGTAGGTTGGGGGGCAGGAGACTTATGATCAGGTCATAATCATGAATAAATAGCACTTGTGAATACGAAACAATTACCTAGATTTATACATCTGTAACTATTTCATAATCATAACTGCTAATTAGTCATGATTGTTATAGCTACTAAAACAATGAGTAGTAAAGGCAGCTGGGAAGGGAGCACTCTTCTTTCTGTCCAGATAGTTATCTGATAATCTACAGATAATCTGCAGAGGTTCTTGATCTACCTTGGAAAACTTGGAAAACCAGGCATTGCCACAGCTGAAGGATTTCCAAGGCATTGGAGATAGAGGTTTTGGGAAATGTTGACTGCAGCATTCTCCCGGTTGTGGGGCATATTGTGGGTCATAGGGAAAGCATGCCCTGTGAGGAGTGCTTAGGGAGCTGGGTATATTTAGCCTGGAAGAGAAAGTTAAGTGGCAAAATGATAGCTATGTTTAAATATTTGAAGGGATGGCATATGGAAGATGGAGCTAACCTGTTATCTGCTGCTCCAGAGACTAGGACACATAGCAATGGCTTCAAACTTCAGGAAAGGAGATTCCTAACAGTAAGATCAATTCAATAGTGTAATTCATTGCCTCTGTGTGTGATGGAGTCTCCTTCTTTGGAGGTTTTTAAAAAGAGGTTGGATGGCCATCTGTCAGAAATGCTTTGATGGTGTATTTCTGCATGGCAGGGGGTTGGACACAATGGCCCTTGCGGTCTCTTCCATCTCTATGATTTTATGATACTGAGACAAGCAGCTGTAGAAGACGGTGTCTCCAGCTTCCTGTCTCAACACACCTTGCAACTGGAAGAATGCTACAGCCATCATTTGCCAGCATCCCAATCCTTGGGAGATCTTCAGTTGGGGCACTATCTAGATTAAGAGATAGGTTTTTGGGTGGACATATGGTCGTTCAAAAGTGTAAATATGAATGCCAGAAGTTAGAAGATCTTAAATCTGGCTTATTACCTTGTAAATACTGGACATGATACCAACCTAAATTATGAAGTTGTGACTTTTGCTGAAATAGTCTAGTAAAAATAAAGAACAGAGAGGGTGAGGAGATGAGACTGCAAGGGACAGGAAAAAAGAGACTGAAAAATGTTCTTGAACAATAAATAAATAAATATAAAAAATAAAAATCTGTTTTTTCTCCAAAGCTTGAAACAGAGGTTTAGGGAAAAGTAAAAGAGGATAGGATTTTTTACCATCACTCCAATAAGTAGTTCAGTTTAGGAACTCAACATAAATTGAAACAGTAATTAAAAATCAATTGAATCGTTAAAATGCTTCAGTTCAATGTATCTGAATTATTACAGTGTAGTATAACAGGGTGCAATAGTTTTATCTGCTACAGTTTGTTTGTTTGTTTGTTTCTTTTAAAGAAAACTTGGTGATAAGTATATGTTAATTGGATGGGGTTTTTATAACAATAGTACCTGTTTCCCAAGTGAGAAAAATGTTGACATCTTAGATCATTTGACTGTTTCTTTACACATGAAATACACGTTTACCTATAGTTCTGCACTTCTAAATTTTCCCATTGCATAATTGTCATGCTTTAGCAAAATTATAACAAATTATAGATATGAAAGGTGATGTTTTATGACAGCTGATTACTTGATTTTTTGTTGGAAACCTTCAAATGAATCAGATGAATGCATAATCCACCACAAGATGACTGGGAGAGTGAGGTGGGGTGGCTCTACTGTGATTGTGGAAGCTGGCTGGGGGACTTATTTGGACATTTGGACAGACAGTATCACTACATATTCTAGAGTGTCAATGCAGTGTAGCTAGTGTTATTATCGGTTAATGATTGAATTTTCTTTTTGCTAGGTTCCTTTTGCTACATGATGACTGGTCAATGGGAATAAGTAGGTAGAAAACAGTTGAGAATCTAACTCAGTTAAGAGGAGGGAATAAATTGAAGGGAGAAAAAGTCTGCCATTTGGTAGAGGCAAAGAGAGAATGCAAAGTGGCTGAAGTCCAGAAGTATCATGAGAAGGTAGAAGCCTTTTTTGTGTAACTCGTATTGCTCAGCAGACCTTCTCTTAGTAGAAGTGTCTCTTAGCTTCTTCTTATGCTCTGCTTGTGTAGTTATAAATAAAGCAACTATTTCAAAATACAGTAAAATTAAAATTAAATAAAAAACAAACCTCCCACAAATTTAAGTCCCTGGTGCTCATTATCCAAAGGAACCAAAGCCACTCTCCTTGGAACTCATTGCCACTTGGAGAAGTATGGAACAATCCATTCTACCCATATAATTTCATGGGATGTTTTGATTATTAACATGCAGTCCTTGAGCCACATAATTAGAAAGATTCTTATGGTCCTTCCGCAGCAGGTAGAAAGCTAGAATTTGGTACACACATTATCAAAGCCACTTATCTAGAAAATGTTGAAGTGGTACAGTGTTATGTCCCTCATTTGTACCATGAGACATAATGTCTACCTCACAACCACAGCTAGAACTCCACTAGAGAGCAGGTTTAGCCATTTATGGTGTAGAAAGGAAGAATGAAGTTCCCTGTCTCACTTTTCTATCAGCTTTGGAAAGGGGAGTAAACTGTTCACTTGTATTTTAACAAAGGTCGGGGAGGAATAAGAAGACAAGCTAAAATACTGATTTGCATAACATTTCTACATCCATATTTACATGTGTAAGAGAATTTTAGAGATGGACACTATAATTTAAGCAAAAATACAAAGAAGACTGTTTTCTCTTCTTATGGTTCTTTATAGGCAAAATAAATAAATATCTGAACTGTAAATAATGTCTGACATTCTGTTCAATGTTTATGAGATTGTAAGCTGGACTTAGAATCTTGTAACATTTGAGATTTGTGCTTGACCCTAAGAAGATGTGGATAGAATTGTACCATGGAATTGATCTGTAATCTCCTAAGATCTGCATTCTGGCTCCACCCACTTTCCTCTGTCCCTTTCCCAGTCTTAACCTCACACAGTTTCTCTGTCTTCTATAAGGCACAGAACATAGCTACTTTAAAAAAGATGGTTGATTATACTGACAGTAATGAGATGGAGAGAGTCAGAAGAATGTAGTGCTTTGCCGCTTAGCCATGGAAGCTCACTGGGTGACCTTGGACCAGAAACATTCAGCCTCAGAGGAAGGCAAAGGCACCCCCCCAAACAAATCCCCTTGGTGGGTTTCTCTTAGAGTTTCCACAAATTGGAAATGACACATTAGCACACTACAACTACACACACTACAACAAGGGATCTGGAGGATAGTTGTGTAGATTTTACTGTTGCACCAGTTAGGGCTTGAAAGGACAGAAAAAAAGCTCCCATGCCCTTCGGGAAAAGCCAACCGCAGGGGATAAGTTGGAACTCACCTATTGGAATAGTGTGGGCTGATCTGGACAGGTGTTTCTCTTGTGCAGGCATTCCTCAGCTCTGCTAGGAGGGAAGTGATCAACATCATAGGGAAGGTGATTCGAATATGTTAGGATTTAGGATCCACAGATATGGACTCATCAGTCATTGTCATGAACATGAGAGAAAAACAGATGCATGGAGCAACGAGAACTCTTGAGAAACAGTGCTTGGTCTGAATTTCAGTACCGTAACTTTGGGGAAAAGAACCCAAATAAAATATCTGTGTACCTTCTAACACTGTTTGAACTCACAGGCTTTAAAGAAAGGAGAAGGATTAACATTCTCATCTAAGAGGAGGACACCAGACTGAGATAGTTATAAAGGAATAAGATTATTTTCTTTGGAAAGTAAATGCTATTTCAAACCTATCCTTATGTTGTACAGAGTTTCCTACAATTTGAGTAGAAGGCAATATGGACACCACATGATGCCAAAAGGTATTTCCAGTTTGGTAATATGAAAACTTGATTGCATAAGAACTGTAAACTGGAAATATCAAAATATATGCACAAAGGTATGAAAGAAAACAGTGGGGAAGCCCCTACCTCTGTGTTTTTTTATGCTTCTCTTGAGAAAAGCAATGAAAAAGAGTCATCTGCAGTAGACAAGTGTATAGAAAACTGAATAACTTCAGCAGAGTTTTGCCAGTGTCTGTCTAGTCAGCATGAAAACCAACCAGTAATATCTACCTGGGAATGATTAAACTTTGTGGACCAACAGGAACCAGCTGGCACAAAGTGATGGGAAAAGCCATGCAGGGTACTAAAGACTGAACAATCTTATCTGGTATTTCCCACAGAGTTGAGAAACTTTGAGGGGAAAATCACTTGAAAACTTGAAAATGGAAGAGGAGGAAAGCTGTCTGAAATGTATTCCTTTGGCCAAATGGAGTACCCATATAGAATTGATGGGAACTTGATAAGCTAACATTAACGTAAGTTCTATTGATTTAATAGATGTAGGCTAGCATTGTGTACTGCAGTTAGGAATTTGTAACCTAGAGTTACAGATTTGTAACTTCTCCATATTCCGTAATATTACATAGTCATGATCATGGATCTTTTGCTACAATTGTAAATGCCCCTGCCCAGGTCTGCCTTAATAGGCAGTGGCCACATCAAGCAAAGGTGGTCTGTTCAATTACTGATCATGGTGGAAAGAGCATGATATTTTGATCTCTAGGTTGTTGTGGGTTTTCTGGGCTTTAAGGTCATGTTCTATTAGTATTTTCTCCTGATGTTTCGCCTGCATCTGTGGCTGGCATCTTCAGAGGATCTGGTGGCATGGAAGTGAGACAGAGTATATATGCTTGTGTAGTCCCTAGGTGGGAGGGAGCAATTTGCATGTGTTACAGTTGATCTGTGTGATGGCCTATTGTTAAATGGGATCTCCCCCAGGGCGTATTGTTAGTCAGGGGATATGCATAACAGTGCGTTAAGTACATTAGCAACCCATTGTATTGTTCCCTGTAGAGGGACCTCCAGAGTCTGGGTGGTGTTCATTGGTATATTTTTGAGTCTTGATTTTAGTGTTCTTTAGTACTGGTAGCCAAATTTTGTTTTCTTTCTTCTTTCTTGTTGAAATTATCCATGTGTTTATGGATTTCAATGGCCTCTCTATGTAGTCTGACATAGTAGTTATCAGAATGGTCCAGAATTTCTGTGCTTTCAAAAAGCATTCTGTGTCCAGGTTGGTTTATAACATGTTCTGCTACTGCTGATTTTTCTGTGTGGATCAGTCTGCAGTGTCTTTCATGTTCTTTATTATTCATGTTTGCATGTTGCGTTTTGTAGTCCCTATGTAGACCTTCCCACAGCTGCAAGGTATGCTGTAAACTCCAGTAAAAGATAGAGGATCCCTCTTGTCCTTTGCTGAATGTAGCATTTGTTGAATTTTCTTGGTCAGAAATTGATGAAGAAACATAACCTCTAAACAGTCTACAGACTGACCAAGAAAACGCAGGATCCAAACATGAATCAAAGAACACAAAAGACACTGCAGACTGATCCACACAGAAAAATCAGCAGTAGCAGAACATGTTATAAACCAACCTGGACACAGAATGCTTTTTGAAAGCACAAAAATTCTGGACCATTCTGACAACTACTATGTCAGACTACATAGAGGGGCCATTGAAATCCATAAATACATGGACAATTCCAACAGGAAAGAAGAAACTCAGAAAGTAAACAAGATTTGGCTACCAGTACTGAAGAACACTAAAATCAAGACTCAAAAATATGCCAATGAAAACCACCCAGACTCTGGAGGTCCCTCTACAGGGAACAATACAATGGGTTGCTAATGTACTTAACACACTGTTATGCATATCTCCTGACTAACAATACACCCTGGGGGAGATCTCATTTATCAATAGGCCATCACACAGGCCAACTGCAATACATGCAAATTGCTCCCTCCCACCCGGGGACTACACAAATATATATACTCTGTCTCACTTCCATGCCACCAGATCCTCTGAAGATGCCAGCCACAGATGTGGGCAAAATGTCAGGAGAAAATACTAATAGAACATGGCCTCAAAGCCCAGAAAACCCACAACTTATGGACTCCAGTTGTGAAAGCCTTCGACTTTACATTTCTAGCTCTTCTCACCAGTGAATGAGGGCTGCAACAATCAGAAACAGGACTCCTGTTGCACTTCCTCACTGCAGCCTCACTTACTGACGGGAATCATCTTTCTCGCACCCAAAGTAGCAGTTGAACAGACCTCCTTCATTTGATGTGACTGCTGGTTGTTAAGGTGAATTTCCATGTGGTTGGACCAGGAGATGTTACTAAACTATGCAACTATTCTCACTGGGACTAGCAATAGCCTTTAGGGCAGGGCTTTCCAAACGGTGTGCTGCAATACATTATTATGTCACCTAAAGTGTGTAGGTGTGTTGCCTACAGTATTGGAAATGTATGTTGTTATTTATAAATCATATATTTTAAAAAATATGTGAAAAGTTTTCAGGATATATGTTGTGTCCCCATACATTTTGTTATTACAATTGATGTATGTGTCTGTATCTCTTATAAGGGGTTAGTTTAACCTCCAGTTTGCTAGCAAATCTGAATTACTGTGTCACGAAATGATGCATGTCTAAAAAGTGTGTCACCAACATGAAAAGTTTGGAAAGCTCTGCTTTAGGGTTTTGTGTTTCTTCAATCACAAAATGCAACATAATTAAGGATCCAAATAGTCATCACAAAGTACCATTTTTTCCCCATACAGATGTCTATGCCAGACGTCTGGATTCCAAAATCACAAAAGTCAGTTGTTTTACTGTACTGTATCCAGGCTTTCTGTAATAAGAGATTTTTCAGCACACATACACTCACATAAATGGTAATCAGTAAGCTAGACAAAACTTTATTCTCTCTTAAACAATCAGACGAAAGCCCTGAATTCCCCTCCCATAACCCTCAGTGCCACCTAAAGATTTAACATTATGATAGTATCCATTTAGGGTTGCCAGGTTAGAATTACCTAGGGGTCTGCAAGTTTAGGGCTGAAACTTGAAACTTAAGGAGTAGTTTTGTTAAGTGTCTTACAAACCTGATCAGGAGAACTTTAATCTTAATTATGTTGGGGAGAAAGACAGTATTCTTGGGAGCAGAAGTTCATCAACTGCTGGAGATAATAGCCCAGATGTTAAAGGGAGAACTGGGCAAATAGTACAAGAACTGAACTGTTGGAGAGAGAGAAAAAAATCTTAAATAAGCAACTGGAGGAGTGATCCATGGTTTTAGATGTTTCTGCACTAATGCACAGAGCATGGGAAATTAACAAGATGAACTCTCAACAAAACAAAACAAAACAACAGGCATCACTGGAACTTGGTGGGATAAGTGTCATGACTGGAATGTAGCAATGGGGGGGGGGGTTAAAAACTATTTGAGAGAAATAGACCAAACAGGAGAAGAGGAGGAGGAGGAACACTATAAGTCAAGGGTGTTTACACCTATGAAGACATCCTAATCTAAACCCTGGAAGCCAGATTGAAAACACTTGGGAAAAAATTAAGGGTGAGAGAAATAACAGCAATGTCATTGTGGGGGTCTACTATAGACCCCCAAGCTAGACTGAGCACTTGGATGACGTCTTCCTGAAAGAGATGACCAACCATTCAGAAAAAGGGATGTAATAGTAATGAGAGAGTTCAACTATCTTCATTTTTGTTCAAAGTCAAAGTCTTCCAAGAATATAAGGTCAACAAATTTCTCACTTGTCTTGCAGATAATTTCATCATTCAGAAGCTGAAAGAGGCAACAAGGGTATCAGCCATTTTAGATCTTATCCTAACGAGTCATGACCTGGTCAAGGGGGTAGAAGTGGCAGCATCCTTAGATGGGAGTGGCCATGGTCTCCTGGAGTTCATTATACAGCAAAAAGGGGAAACCAAAAGTAGTGGGACACATATGATAGACTTTAAGAAATCCAATTTCTGTAAACTTAAGGGAATAGTGGGTGCAATCTCATGGTCAGGAATATTAAAAAAGATGGGAGTTCATGACTGATGGGAGTTTCTTAAAAGTGAGATATTGAAGGTACTTATCTGAACATCAGGAAGAACTTTTTTCTGTAAGACCTTTCAAGAGTGGATTAGATTCCTTTTGAGGGTGGTTGATTCTCCTTCATTTGACAAGCATCTTTCAGGAGTACGTTAATGTTTATTCCTGCATGGCAGGAGACAGACATGCACCCTTGTGCTCTCTTCCAGCTCAGTGAAGCTATATGTTTCAGTCAGAACTTGAATAAGTGAAAACATTTGACTTGGATGGATTATATCTTTATTGCCATAAGTGGGGGAAAAAAAACCTATCAGGAAGGGAATTTTGAGCCAGAAGAATTTTCACAGAGTAGAAATAGTTAAGCAATATGCTCATTTGCCATTGGTGCCTTACCTGGCAGACTTCTAAGGCTGTCGTGAGAGCGAAAGAAAACTAACACTGGGTGTTGTGTTTGTTCTGCAGTGATAGAAGATCCTGGGCTTGTTATCCTCAAAGGTGGGGGACTTTGAGGTCCACCCACAGTGTCGGTGTCTCCTTAGAATTTAGGGGAATTATAGCTCAAAAGAGGCCTGTGAGAGGAGGGTAACGGCAGGATCTTTTCACGTGTGTATACCACAACTAACTGTAGAGAGGACTCCAGTTAGAAGTTAAACAGAGTATTTTATTTGGAATTAACAAACACATAAGAAATCAGACACTCTTGGGAACCATACAATTCTATTGGAAAGTGAGGCAAGAAAGGTTGGATAGAGAGAGAATAGGAGTGAAGAGAGTGATAGTTACCAGTCCTGAAGAAGACGATCGAAGTGGAGGGGTTCAGACAGCACATCTGAAGATAGAAGGGAGCAATGAGAACCTGGGATACCTTGTGCAGCATAAGAAACCCAATATACTACAATTTACTGGGGTTGAAGCTGGGTTTTTTCTTATTTCCTGCCCTGAAGGAGGGTGCATGGACAAACTGGTAATAGCTTTCTCACAAAGGAGTCTGAAATGGGCTAATTGCCTTAATTCTAGGTGACAAAACGCTCATGGGAGTCATGACAATTTCTTAATGCTTTAGTCAGGTAGTGTGATTGGGGAAGATCTTCATAAGATATTCTCACAGTAGGGTTCCTGATCGTTTTACCTTCTATTTTTTTGAGGGGGCAAGTGCTCAGAGTTTGCAGTTTTGAAAGGATTATCACAAGCCCATTAGCACTGGGCTTTCCCATCTAATACTCTCTGCACTTATGATCTGATCATGTCTGAGGTCATCCTGACCTGGCATATGCTTACAGCCAGTGCACTTTCAAACATGTGTTTCAGCCATAAATATGTCCAATTATGAAAATAGCTCATTCCACAGAGTGGGAGTGTATGGTGTGGTAAGAGGCATTTCTTAGGTGATAGGAGAGAGAGGAATGAAGCAGATGAGAACAAACGAGGCAAATCTTGTTGGATCATACTAAAGGACTATTTAGTTCCTACATTGGCCAATCACCCACCAATCATAAATGCACAATTTAGGCATGGGCATAATTGTACCCTTATGCACATGTTTCCAACCAATGTTATCCAGGGGTATAATGGCACCAGAGCTGGAACATCCATCCATCCTGACCGGTAACATTAACCTTTCATGCAATTGTACAATTTTGTTAAAGCCATCCATTTTGGTGGACATTACTGCAACTTCTAATGCTGCATGTGCAGATGAATAGGCTGTGTGAATGCTGCGTAAAGACTCATAAAATCTTTGAGGGATTTTCTTTATACATTTCTACTTGTTCTTATTGTTTTGCACCAGTTTAAACTGCCCATGCTGACTTAAACTATCACAGGATCAGGGATGGAAGAGAATTTCCTTCTTTTCCTAGCCTTGTATTTATCTCTTATTGAGTGTCTTGTGTTGCAGTTATTGAACAACAAATGTTATTCCTTGTTTCTGTGTGATGTGCATGAAATAACTTGACCTTTACCACACCTTGATTACTATGAAAGTGCAGAGGTCTCTGCACTGAAAAGTGTGCACAGAATAGCCAAATGGCTATGCTACAGAATTCAAGGTGATGGAAAGCACAATGAACGAGAATCAGAAAGCTGCTCAGAGTTAGTGTCAATATAGGAAGAAGCTGGGTCAGTATCATTCAAACAGTATTGCTTTGAAGTGGCTTATATATCCTTTCTGATATTTATGTACAATTTTCTGATATGTTTGCATACAATTATTGCATCATTGCCATCATGATGTAAATAGACATAGATGTTTTGCACAATATGATTTCTATTCCATATATTAAATGTCTGGATCAGACTTTTTCGACCCCGAAATCTTGTGGATGGAGGCATGTATGCTTTGTCTGCCTGAAATATTGGCATAGCATCCATTAGCCATACTTTCTAGGATTTAATTGGTATGGGATGGTATAACCAAATACAGTGCACATACATAAAAGTCAATAAGCATGAGTCCAAATTGTGTCAACCAATATTGTGCACGTGTGCATATTTATATCTATATCTATACACACACATACATATATATGTATGTATGTGTGTGTGTGTGTATTTATACTGCATATTCAATTTAATTCAGAGTAAATTGTTTTCAAGTGGAATCAGTAATAAGAATGGTACAAAGCAAACGTGTGCATTGTTCTTCTTTCCATAGCATGGTCTGGCTAGTGAGAGGGGAAAGCATCATGTGATAGATCTCAAGATAATCCTATATGTTGATTGCCCCCACACCAGTATACTTTGGAAATTCTGGCTGAAACCCATTTGGGGCACTATGGATATGTAATAACAGTTGTATCAACAGTAGTACCGTTTATTTACTTGAGTAAGTATTCACATGCTTGCATCAAGCCAATGTTGAGAGTGGGCACAGCTTGCTATCATGCCATACACCCCCCCCCACTCCATGATATGATATAATTGGCAATTATCATTTAACTGGCATGGAATATAAATTATATACTACTACAGATGAAAAGCCATGCTGACAAAGAAGATTGGCTGAACATGTGCAAAAGTTGGTCAGATGGGGCCTTAGAACATGGCCAGCCAATAGTCAAGGAAACTCCAGTGTTAATGAGCTTTCAAATATACCTTCAATGACTCAACCTTCAGAAACAAAAGCACCCAAAACTATCTACTGATTGTCTTCAACCTGCTTCCTCTTCCTGCAGAAATTCTCCTTTGTTTTCTTATCTGCCCAGCCATTAGGGAGCTATCACGACTCCCATCAGCCCTTTGTCACCTAATTATCATGCCATTAGCTCATTCTGGACCTTACTTTTTACTCTGCTAGAGAACCATCAACACCTTCCCTGTCAGGTGGAACCAGGGTATTTAAACTCTGGTTCTGACCCAGACAATTTGTAGTACTCAGGACATAGGCCACCACTCTGCTGCTACTTTGGATCTCCAGTCTGTGCCACATCACTTCATCTCATCTCTGCAGGAAAGTTAAATATCACCCACTTCATCCTAACTATCCAATGTTATCCCCCTTTCCTTCAGTTAGAGTTGTGTGATTGTGAGACTGCTTGGATCTTGTGTGTGATTGTGATACTCCCCCAATAAAACAAAACGTACTTTTAATCTCCAACTGGTGTTCCTGCATTAGTACCAGTATAGATAGGTGTAAAGATCCTGTAAGGTTACCCCCTCTCACAGGCCTCTACTTTGAGCTAGTAATTCCCCACTGTTTCACGGAGGCACTGGTACTGTGGGTGGACCTCTCAGTCTTTTACCCTACCCTTTTGGGGTAACAAGCTCTCCCTCATGCTATAATGACTGGCACAATAGCTATCAAAATTGCCCACTGGAAGGTTGCTTGGATCATTAAAGCAATGTGAGTATGCTGGTGGAGTTTCACATTCTGCCAACATGTAACAAGATCTTGGCCTCTATGTTTTATGGTAAAGAAAAACAATGAAGGCATCACAGAGTCTCAAAATGTTTGATTGGTTCAAATGTCATTAAAAATAAACAAAATAAGACATAGAACAGAATTACTGCTGTCTTGAAAGTTTCTGTTTTTGTTTGCCTTTGATTTTCCTTCAACTAGCTTAGAATTTTAAGTTGGTAATCAAGAATTTTGGCCAGATGTGAGAAACATTCCTTTATACTCACTTATCTGTTTCCTGTGGCTCAGACAATCCACTGGGGATTTTTCTGTGTAGCCACAAGCAGCTGATAAAACAAAGCAGAACAAATATCAACCCTTAAGAGCATTATGTTGGCTGTGCCTGACAAAAGTAAATGGCAAGAACAGTATTTGCTTCTCTAAGACAGTATCACATTGTTGTGCTATCTATCCAAACAAATAAGTGTTCCAGCCACATAACAAAACCATGTTAAAACATTCCTGGTTGAAGAGAGGTGGCAGGTTGGCATTTTTGAGATTAGGAAAAGAAAATGTAGGCAGGTTTGACTTTAGTTGTGTTGTTGTGTGCCATCAAATCATTTCTGTCTTATGGTGACCCTATCACAAGGCTTTCTGGGACTGAGAATGCATGACACTCTTGAGGTCAGCCAGTGGGTTTCCATGGCCAAGCTGGGTCTTGAACCCTGGTTTCCAAGGTCATAGTACAATGCTCAAACCAATACACCATGCTGGCTCTTCTGCAAAAGTACTCATGGGTAAATGAGAAGTACCCTGGGATGCAAGTAAATATAAAAGCAAATGTATCCAAGACTACATTCTTAAAGCTGAAACTTCTTGTTCAGTTCAATTTGCACTTGTAGGTGTGAACTCTTGTATATTCATTTCAGAGAAGGATCCATGTAATTTTTTTTTTAAAAAAGTGAATGTGAGTGAGCTTCTAGTACTGAGATAAATGGGAAAACCACTATAATGTAGAGAACACCATCTGTGCATCAGAATTTCCATGCCTGAAACTTATTTCCAGATTGCTTATCAGTTTCTAATGTCTCTTAAAATAGAGTTCACATAGTTGTGCAATCTATTCTCAAGAAAACCTCATTCTTAGGCAGCCTCTAGATTAGGAAATACAAGGTAATTATGTTTTCAGTCTTGGGAATATGGTGATTATCCCACCCCAACCAACAGATTTGTGATCTTACCTTTATTACATTTGCATCTCATCTCCCTCCAGTAAGCCAGGATATTTCTTATGCCACAATACACACAGTTATGCATATGTAATCAATGAGACATGTGTGTTAACTGTATGAAGGGAAGGACTGCCTTAGGTTACATCTGCACCAGAACTGTGAAATGTTTTAAAGCCCATTTTAATCCTCAAAAGTTCCTACAAGCGTTGCACTTTTGCTAGTGTACTGAGCAGTTTTCAGACTTCAGCCATCTGAGAGAGTTCATACTGTAGATGAATTAAAGTAGCTTAAAACAGGTTGGCATTTGCAGCTGTAGGCTTAATCTGTTCCTGGCCTATATTGTCATTGTTCTCCTGGGTACAATATTGCATTATGTCCTGATCATAGAGGGGGAAAAAAGCTGCTTCTCATTACATCCAAAGTTTTGGCTTTGTACAACGTCTTCAGTGTTTTTCTGTCTATATCATTTAATGAACCAGACATGTATCTAGTGACCACAGTCATTGCTGATAGACAAATTCATTTTGTTCATTTCTTAAAAAACATTAGTGATAGACAGATTTGTCTCTAGGGCTAAGTAAGGCTAGTTAGAAAGAAGAAAAGATACATTTGGTAACTGATGACATATACTTGGGTTTGATTCAAAATTTAGGTGCTGGAAACTGGGCTGGGTGAAGCAGTCTTCCCGTTTTTCTTGTGGCAGCCACTCCAAATGTTTCACAGAGGCTCAGGCTCTCTGATGAATGGAGGAGGGTGTGGCTCTGAAAGGGAAGAAGAAGGTGAATGAAGACTAGGGGTGGCAGACTTGAGGTCATTTCTGCATGATGGGGCTCTTGTGAGTTGTCTTGTTGCAGTCCCAGCAGGTAAGGGAGCATGACAGGAATGCTCCCCTCCACATAGGGCTGCTTCCCTGCAGAAGGGAGCACAATGGCCCCGCCTCTTTCTTCCACAGCGAAGCTGGGCATTTCTTAGGTTGCATTGGAGAAGGAAGCACTGCCATCACACAGGTAGGTACAGGGGTGTTGTGTGATCGCAGGCGCATAAGCGATTTTATCCATTTAGGAAATACACTGCGAGCGCAATGCATGGGGAAAGCATGGCAGCAGGCTGGCAACAACATTGTGTAGAAGCATGACCAGTCGACAGCTGCCATCCTGTCCCCATAGCAGGACAGCTCCATTGTGTGGAAATGGCGTGAAAACTGGAAAGGGCTTCTATGCCTTTAATGGCTGTGTATTAGGGAATTTCCACAGATGTTGTTTGTCATACAACCAGGTAACAAAGCAATACCTGCTGACATTACCTCTTCACAAGAAGCACAGGAAAGTCTCAAAGTAAGCAAAACACCAACTAGGAAACAGAAGTGGTGGTAGTGGGGAATCCAATCAAACAAAAAAAGTGCATGTGATCATAACTGATATGAAAAATACACAGAACACAGAATAATCAAAGCCTTAAGGCAGTTAAGTAGGGCCAATAGCTAACTATATAATACAATATAGAATAACACAAACACGGACAAACTTCATAATAATACAGAGCAGAGTAATAGCAAACACTGTAACTAAGCAATACAAATATATATAAGACGGACAACTTAACCCAAAGAATACAGACCAGCTAAGGCCATTTCCTCACTACGCTGTTATAGTGTTATTATTCCACTTTCAACATCCTATGGAATCCTGGGGTTTGAAGTTTAGGGAGGGGCATTGAGAATTTTCAGCCAGAGAGCCCTTTGGCCTCAGTAAACTACAAACCCCAGAATTACACAGGATGTTGAAAGTGGAATAATAGCACTATAACAGTTTAGTGCAGAAAAGACCGAAAGTGTATAGGCAATGCAATATAGCTTAATCTCATACAGTATAGCAAGGGCAGCTGCACAGTAAACAACAGTTTAAACGTAAATGTGGAAGTCTATGATGAACAAAGGAGTTACAAACATATTACAGTACATTCCATGTTTGTAAACAGAAAGGACTACCACATTCCACAAAACTATGTATCATTGGCAAAGTGTGATGAAGAGCTGTACAGGCTGTAATGAAGAGCTGTGGTAAATGACCTCTTCCAGAAATGTGTAGCCATTTCAATGACTATTCATCAGTAGTCAGATGAAAAGAATATTTTCCATAATTATCCAAAGGTTATGGATGGAACATTCCATATTCCAAGGATGCTAAATGGTGTAGAAATTAATTAGACCAAACCAAGTACAACAAAAACTAAATGTAAAACAAAGATGTAGTACATTTATCACCTCTCCGATGAAGCAAGCGGCATTTGCACTTGTAAAGTCATATATACAAGTGTGGAATTTACCCATTTTTATACAAATCAATTCAAGTTACTAAGTATAACACACAGGTAGCTTGATAACAGAGCTGCCCAGCTATGTCCTCTTTTACACAACCATTGAAGGGACAGGAACCTTCTTCAGTTTTCACTCTGGAAAGCATAGTGAAGATGCATTTTGTGAATTATGCTCTATTTGCAGACTGATTGCTGGTTGGTTTGGGAGATCTAGTCTTCTCCCAACACCACAGCCTAGTCCTTTCAGGAAGATCTCCCAATCCAAGCCTCTGTGTGGCATTTGGATTAGGAAAGCTAGAAGCTCTTCTGTAGAGAGGATGGAAATGAAAATTGTCTTCCTCAGGTATGTGTGTCTAAACCTTTCACACTACACAGTTACTATTTTGTGATTCTGCTTTCATTGCCAAGGCAATATCCTTTGGAATCCTGGGATATGCACTTGAAGAGGAGTATTTAGAATTTTAGCCAGGGAGCTTTAGTGCCCCTCCAAATTACCAATCCAAAAATTCTGATTATGAGTATATTTGGCCATAGTGCTGTGAAAGGACCCCTGGATGCAATTTACTGCTCTAAGAGACATCATTCTGTCTTCACCCAGCCCCAGTAACCCAAAACACTCTACCCAGTATACTGAACTCAATTAACCATGAAAGCAGTTATTTGATATGTTAGAAATCAGTCTAAATACCAGTGGAGATGGGAGATATGGTGAAAATACAAAGACGATAATACAGATGAAGGATCAGATTTGGCTCTTTAGACAAATGAAAGGACCTTATGAAAACAACCTGAGAAGAAGGAGATGAAATGTTTTGGCTCATCTCACCAAGTGTCTACTATTTACTAACCACTAACCTTGGTTAGTGCAACAAAGTACTTAGAGCCACTTATCACAGTAGTGTCTACCTAACACCTTTTCTAACAAAAGCTTTTATGGCACCTGAAAGGCTAGATGATTTATGATGGCACAAGATGTTTTCTTTTTTATGAGCTAGAGTTTGTTTCCTTGCATGCACGATGTACTGTTGTCCACGAAAGTTTATGTCCTAATAAATTTGTGGGTTGGTAAGCTGCCACATGACTCTTCAGGGTTTTGCTATGACTGGCTTAACACACGTATCCCTCTGTGAAATATCAGCCTTTGTTTTTTTAACAGAATAGTCTGTTGAAAATAATGTCAATCTAACAGTCGTGTAAAATGTACACATCCCCAAAATGCAGTTTTTGAATTCTTCATTTGTTGGTGGAAATGAAACTTCTGCATAATACAAGAGACTATGAACTGAATGCAGCTTTATTGTTGGTGAAATAAAAGGTCAGTTCCATTCTGGCCCTTTCCGCATGTGGGGGGGGGGACACCCGAAAACAGAGCTTACCAGCTTTGTTTTCCGACCGGCCGAGTCCATCGCCACGAGGAGCAGCGCGAGCTTGTCGCTCCGCACTCCTCTGGCATCCTAAATGGCGGCTTCTGGTTGGTGGAGGCTTGCCAGGAGCTCGCCAGCCAGAAGCCCGCCCCCGGCAGATCTGCAGGCACACACTTGTGTGCACCTGCAAATCTGCTCTGGAGCCAGGTGATGGAGGAGCACGGGGTTGCGCGTTCCATTGTTTTTAAAAACCTCCAGAGTGGACTGAGGTATGGAACTACAAAAAGCAGTCCGCCCCAGTCCACTCTATGGTGCAGAAGACCTCTGTTGGAGGTCGCTCTGCACCGTTTAAATAGCCCGGTGCAGAAAAGGCCTCTGTCACTGTATCTGATATGGACACTGATCCAATACAGAAGGTATGACAGACATTGTTTTGCTCAGAAAAATGAAGTCCTCTGGCCAGAACTGGGTGGATGCATAAGTCTCATTGCCATACCAAAATGCAGCTAATCCTAATGTTACCACAGAGGTCCACAGAAGCTATATTGCATTGTGCTCACAGAAATTTATGACACAAGTCCAGAAAGGAGTGGAGTTGTTGATATATATTTTCATTAAACATAATGGGTAAATCCAAATTCAGTTATGCTTATAGCAGATCCATTGAAATCAAATAACAAATAAAATCCCATACTATTCAAACAGATCTACTTTAATTATGACTAAGCCTTGCTCCAGCTTAAATCGTCCTTTCCGTGTCTAAATTTTACACACAGAAAACATGATTCTTAAGTAAAACAATATACTGAGCCAATGCTTATCATACAGGGAAAAAAAATTCAGTTGTATAACAAAAGTATAGGTGCCATAAGTTCCAAGGCAAAATCATATGCATCAAACTCTCTCCATTGTGTGAAAGTTTCACCGAAACTGGCAAAAAGTATTTTAAATGAGTTTGCATTGTTTGTTGTTGTTGCTGTTGCTGTTGGTGGTGATATTTATGTTACATCTTTAGCTAACATCAAGGATACGTACCATATTTGCCAAGGTATGAGATGCACTGGTGTATAAGACGCACTCCATTTTCAGACCTTATTTTTTAGGAAAAAAAATTTTAGTACCTAGCTGAGGCAAAATAAGGGGGGGAGTGAAAGGAGATGTGACACAAGGATTCCCCCTTTCCCTTTTTTCCTTTTGAGGATTCCCTTTGGGCAAATCCCATTCTCTCAGCCTCAGAGAAAAGCCATGACACCCCATCCCCCTGAACAAATATTTCCAGGAAAACTCCTCCATAAAGTGGAGCTGAGTTGCAAGCACTTAAGAAAAGCACATGGGAAGGGGGAATGAACACAGGAGCCACTGAGCCCTGTGCAGAAAAAGAAGCGAGGCATCAAAAGGAAGGGGCTCAAAACACCTGGAGGCTGCTCCTCTTCTTTCTAGGCCCCCCTCTTCTTGATTCATTTTCGTCCTCCACCCCCCTAGCAAGGTGGCAGAAGCTGGGGTAGAAAGCAAGAACAAGCATCTCCTCCAGAAGAAACCAAACCTCACATTCAGGCTGGGAGGGCAGAAAGTGCACCTCCATCCCACTCCTTTCCCTCCATCCCAGGAGCAGAAACCAACAGGGTTTTGCAGGCTATACTCAGCAGGAGCCAACCAACTGTGTGTGTGTGTGTGGGGGGATTGGGGGAAAGCCTTGTGCCACAGCATAGGCAATTCCTTACTCTCCCCTGTCCCACAGGTGGTTGGCTCCAGGAAAAAGATCCTGGGAGAGGTGAATGGGAGGAAGGAGGGAGGGGCTACAGCAAGGTGGGCTCTTCCTCTCTTAAAGGAGCTGCAAATGTTTTCCCACTTTCTTTTTTTTTCTTAAACCTAGAGAGCTTTATTTTCCACAAATCAATAGTCTACAGAAGGATTAAACACAAGAGGTAAGACTGTACAAAGTAAAAGCCCCACTCTTAAGTCGATTGTTTGCAGTAGTTTTCAAAGTACTGTATTTACTGGTGTATAAGACTCCCTCTATTTTCAGAAGGCATTTTTTAGGGGAAAAAAGTGCATCTTATATGCCAGCAAAGAAGGTACATTTTCTACTTTCATAAGGGAGCACTAAACTTGTGCAATAGGATGGTTTGTTACCAGGTTATATACCCCAACTCCATGATACAGTCTTAATGCTGAGAAATATCATTTAATTGGTGAGAAACATCATTTCTAATATAAAAATCATACGCTTCTGACTGGAAGGCCTGTGGACAAGGACTCTAATTGGAAGCCATGAGCTAAGACAGATGACCTCAGCATGGCCAGGTTGTAAGTTCAAAAGTATTAGATGGGAAGCCCCAGCACTGATGTACTTATGATAATCCTCTCAACGACCCAACCTTAATGTACAATAGCAAACAAAAGTGCCTCAATGGAGCAACTGATGGTCATCAACCCGTAACATCTTTCTGTGGAAACTACCCTTTGCTCCCTCACGAGCCCAGACATTAGGAGACTATCACAACTCCCATCAGTGCATTGTCGTTTGAAGTTAAGACCATTAGTCCAATCCAAACCCCTTTTGTTTACCAGAGAACAATTAACACATCCCTCTTCAGGGTGGGAAACAGGGTATTTAAACCTTGACTCCAAGTCTTAGAATTTGTAGTACCTTGGACATATTAAGGTGCATCTGTTCGTCCCCAATTCTTGTGCCCTGTGCTACCCCTAAATTCTTTTTGAGCCCTCTTGCTTTGATTTTCTGCTTCTGGAATGTTAATTATCACCGACTTCACCCCATAATCTCTCACTATCTAAGTTTTCTCTCTTTTACCTTTGCTAGCCTTGCGCAATTCATGAGACAGCTTGATTCCTTGTGTGTTTCTAAAAATCCCCTCCATAAAAACATTCTTTTGATTCTCAACTGTTGTTTTGCAGTTAGTACCAGTATACACAGGCGAAAAGTTCTCATGCTTATGCCCCTCTTGCAGGCTTCCTTTGAGCTTTAATTCTCCACCATTCTAAGGAGATACTGGCATTTTTCATGGATCTCGAGGTCCCTCACCTTTTGGGGTAACATCATCCGATTCCACTGATTACCGTATTGGTCTACAGCAAGCCTGTTTTGAGCTCTTTTCACAGAATGATGCATTCCTTACATCTGGACTGACACCATCCTTAATTCCACACCTTCCCAGTATGCTTTCAGTTGATGTAATATAAATTGACATGGTTTCTATGTTACAATCAGGATCCTATTTAATTCTGGAAGAAAATAGATCTCATTGATGTAGTCACAGTGTAGCTTTCCATGATGCTAGGCAGAACTAGTTATTTGCTCAGTGGATGGCTCTGAGGTATACTTTGAGCCAAAGCACTATGGGAGGAGTGGCTTGGAAAATTGTTTGTGTCTCATTTCTGCAACAAACAGTTCTGTAACAAACAACAGACAAACACCTCTGCACAGAGCCAGGTTCTGGTGGGAAGCATGTACCAAATGGCCATCTCATTCAGTGGTGGAAGCTCACTAGTTCCTTATCTGGTGATGAGGGTGCTGTTCACATGATGTGAGTGGCCAGGAAAAAGGAATGCCAACAACCACTGTCAGTCTTCCAGAAGTATTAGGTGATGGGTACTTTCTATATGTGCCGAAACTGCCAAACCAAGCCTATGATTTATTGTCCAATAGTATCCTGGCCTTGGTTCTTCAAAGGATTCCACCTCCCGCCCTATGTTGTAATTAGTCATCTATTTTTTCACAATAATGGAGCCACATAATTATCTGGCCTACACACACACACACACACACACACACACACACGATATATTCATATGTGCACATTTATTACTATTGTCCTTTCCAGACATTCTTTTCCACGTAATTCCAACTATGTGAGAAGGAAGACCACACTCACATTTCCCACATTTTATCTTGTGCCTCTATCTAGTCTTTTTATTTTACATAACACCACCCCTTTCCACAGCCACATCACCACATTAGTGTATTAAAATACCTTATTTTCTGTCTGATTCACCTTCAAAATAGAGAGCAGAACTGCCATTTTTAAGAAGAAAAGAAGGGGAAACCAGATATTTGGGGAAAGTTTTGAAGTAGTTTTGTGGGCATTTTTTCATGTTTGAATACCTTGGGGATGCTTTGGGTGCCTCAGGCCAAACATTGTTTAAACAATGTTTGGAAATTTCAAGGGTTTGGGGGGACTGATAGGGATGTGCCAGGGTCACAACAATGGGGTCAATGATCACATGCAGCCTTTGGGCTGCACCTTTCCCACCCCTTATCTTTTGTAAGCTGCTAATATCATGCTTTTTTTGTTTACCATGATTAGTCACAGGTAACATATCTTTCCTGCTTAATTTCTTCCATAAAGCAACTTCATTTTTACCATATTTCAGCAAGCAGCAATGGCAGCCATGGAACAGCTGTGCAGTTGACATTAGATAGCTGGCTTGTTCAATAAATTGTAACTAGCCAGAGACAAAGCCACTGGTGTTTCTGTTTCCTGCAATACATAGCATTAATGAGACAAGTCACCAGACAGCCTGCCTGCATGCTTCATTACTTCAGAAGAATTGGTAAAGAGAAGATCTGGTTTTGTCGCTTGGTGACATGTACTTGTAGGAGTTGACAGCTGGAGTGGTAAAAACAACCTAGTTCCCTGGAGTAACCATCCTGGAGCAATATTGACATTTCATGACTTTCCAGGAAATGTGTCTGTCTACCTTCACACCTGGGGGCAGGGAGGGAGTTCTGATTACGTTGCAAATATTTGAATTATAGTTTACATGAATTCTGGTGTATTTACAAGATTTAGGCCTATTTAGGAGATCCAAGGCCTCTTGCAGTGAGCAAAACTTTTTCTTAAAAAAAAAAAAGGGGGACCTCCAAGCCCAGCAGAAATTGCCTTAAACAAAAGACTTGTATGTAGAACTTTACACATAATTTATTTTCATGACACAGTCACTCAGTCTAAAATCTTTAAACAGATTTTAGAAGAAAATATTTCCTATAGGAGCAAAATTTACAATACTAATTAATTGCAAGTAGTTTAATGAAGTAATATCAATACAAGTGATATATGAGATTTAGGAGAAACTCTTATTGAATGCTATAAACTATGTGGCAAAATCATGCAGGCCAAATAAATGTGCTTTGCTGTTTGTTTCTTTTGGTCAATTCTCTTAATTTTTTTTTATTTTTTTTGGCATAAATTTTATGTACTTGTTGCCTTTCACCCACTATTGCAAATCCAACTCCCATGTGTTGATTTTCCAAGCAGTTCTCTGTATGACAGTTGAGAACAGTGGTTCTCAAATGTTTTACCCCTTTGAATCTCTCCTCTTTAAATCAGTGTTTGAGCATTGCAGCCCCCTGCTTGATGTAGTATATAAATAAAAATATTTTCTTTGCTTAGCGTGTGTATTTTCATTCATGCATTTACATATATTCATACTTTAACATTTTTATAGGAAAATAACATTATTCAAATTAGAACAGTTTTATTTTTTAAAAAATAATT
The DNA here is from genome assembly GCA_030412105.1 of Cyclura pinguis. NCBI lineage: Eukaryota > Metazoa > Chordata > Lepidosauria > Squamata > Iguanidae > Cyclura > Cyclura pinguis. The sequence goes on along the minus strand of CM059603.1, from coordinate 80,336,453 downwards.
TCAATACTTAACACGATCTCCAGAAGTGGAAGGTCACAAGCACTGTCCAAAAAGTGTCTTGTGAACATGGAAGTCAATAACTCTGATTCCCAGAAAGGTGGAGGTCACAAAGAACTCTCCATAAAGGGATCCCTGCTGTTTCTCTCTTGTATTGCATTTCTCAATCTCTCCCCTGCTTCTTCCACCTCCTCCCATTCCATACAGGGAGAGTGGCACAAAGACATTGTGCTTTCAAGTGTGGCTGTGACTGCATGGTCTGCATCACAGCATTGTGGAAGGAAGAAAACTTGGCATGTGGTGGGTTACGAAGGGGAAAGGAGGAAGGTGAGATGGCAGTGAATGAAGCTATCCTTTCAGGCTCCTTCTTTTTCTGTAGCTTGTGGGGGGAGGAAATGAGGATAGGCCCTCAGGACTGCAGAGTTGGCACTGGAAATCTGGAGCAGGCTATGGAAAAATTGATGGAGAACAGCCTCTTCTCCTCTACCTCCCTCTCCCTTTTGCTAAGCTCTCCTCCCTTGTCAGGAACTGAATTCACACACACAAATATAGTAGTGCATAAACACTATTTATTAGGAGAGTGATATATAGTACTGGACTTCAGTGAGTGAACTGGAGACAATTAGCAAAATTCAAAACATAAAAGGCAAAGAGTTTCTCATCCAGCCCGCAAGAGACCTAGAAGTTCTGGTTTAGCCTGGTAGCGCTCGTCACTACATTCCTAGCTTTGTTTATCTAACGGTCTCTGGTTCTCATACCTTATTACAAGCAAGCTGTTACTTAACTCCTACTACATGTCTCATAACTAAAATATGGAGGGCTACCCGACATCCCTCCTCTTGCTCCCCATCCCATCCCTCTTTCCCCCAAGTAAGTTAAGAAGGGCCAACTGTAATAAATCAATGCCCAAAAACTTTCTTGTGTCCCCTTTGAGCAACTATCACATCCTGACCAGTTTGAGAATCACTACAGTTGAATGAATATCAGGCTACATAAAGATAGAGGATGACCTGAGAAATTTTACCTGGCATTGCCTGGGCTGATGGAGATTTTGATTATAACAATGAAATAGATGTCTGAGTAGTAAAATCCATATTGATTCAAACTTATTTCACATTGAAGTTCCTTTCTAAACGGAACTAGCAATTTTCTGAGAAGATTCAAAATTTGCCAGTCTGCTCCGCACTTGCCCAGAAATGTTGAGCATGCTAATCTTAGCGTAGATATCAAATTGGATCAAAATCGGTTCATAATGGTAAATTTTTAAGTGAGAAAGAAAGTCAAAGTGTTTGTTCTATAGGTACTCAAAGTAGACATATCAGGTCCCAATCTTACTGTAGTAATTGTAATCACCATAATCACAACTTAATCACAGCCTAAAAACTGCAGTCATCAAGTGTATGTCCTCTACAGTGTTCTAGTTACAGTGGGGAAAAATTATGGACTGTATAGCATTACAGGTAGACAAAATGATTCCACAGTAGATACTATATTAAGACAGGCAAATACTTCCACTATAGTATAGAGATATGCACTAGGGATGTAATTGTTCACTAAGTTTCTTCTCAAAGTTAGCAACTAGTAATTTTGGTATTTTTTTTTCCTGCTGCCAGAAAATCTTTGAAAATCAATCCGTTTTCAAAGGCTATTAGCAATTCAGGATTTACTCTGTGCAAAATTCATATGCAGTTGTTTGTGAAGAAAATTTTCTGCTATTTTCTGCGCAAGAAACAACATTTTCTTTGGGGAAAAATAATATTTCAATGCAAAGCTATTAATTACTGTGCAGAAAATGCAAATCAACCATGTGTGAATTTTATATAGGACAAGTCACTAATTGCAGCTTTGTTTTCTGCACAATAAACAACATGTTCTGTGCAAGAATTAGTATTTCTGCATTGAAATATTATTTACCATGCAGAAAATGCTGTTTCCTGTGCTGAAAATTGTACAAAATGATCACATGCAAATTTTGTACAGAATAAGTCCTGAACTGTGAAAGTTCTCATCAGTCCAGGATTCTTCTCATTAGGGTTTCTTGTCATTTTATAAAAAAAGGTTTTTGACCAATTTTTGAATATTTCTAAATATTTCTATCAACCAACAACATCAAAAGATAAGAAAATGAGATGCACAAATACGGAACAGATGGCATCTGGCTTGGCAGTTCTACATGGGAAAAGGCGATAGGAGTATTAGTAGGCCATGGACTAAACGTAAGTCAACAGTGTGATGCAGCAGGAAAACAAAACAAAGCCTTAACAAAATTACAGTCTGGTTCAACAGGGATCTGATACCATGATCAAAAAGAGTAATAGTGTCAGCCTATTCTGCTTTACCTCATACTAAATACTCTTACCATTTCCAGAACACTATAGTTTAGGAAGGATATCAACATGCTAGGAGGTGTTCAGAGGTGGGTGACCAAGACAGTAGACAGTCTGGACACCAAGCCTTAAGAGGAACATTTTCAGAAATTTTGTATGTTTAATCTAGGAAACAGAAGATTGACAGTAGTCCCTCTTCAACTATATCAACTGTCATGTGTAAGATGGAGTGAGTTTGTTTTCTACTACTCAGTTTCTTGAAGCACCTTCCAACTTTACAATTTTCTGATCCTCTCGCTCTAGGCCATCAGATAACTATTGAAAAACAGACATACCCACCGCATGACATGCAAAAGTTCACTGACAGTAAATACTAGGTCTTTTCTAAATCATGCCCATGGGAGCAGCATATCAGTGCTTATTCTCTTCCAGTTACTTAAGACCTACTCAATACCTCAAGTCATCATCAATATAGGGACACAGGTAATCTTTGCATTGGCATAATTTCTGCAATATCATACTTCTGTTTCAATGCATAGCATTTAGACACTTTAAAAGCCACACCACTCTTCTTTGTATATTAAATGGTTTTGATGCAGTTGTAGTATTCCGATACTCCCTTCCTTTCTTATGAAACACTCTAGAATATTGTTTTATGCTATGGAAATAAAATGTGTGCCATATATTATAATAAATAGCATGTGCACATTTATTTTAAAGTTGCTCTGATTGAACATCTAAATACTACATTTGTATACATCAGAATAAATAAATCCTTCAGCATGGAAAGATGTAGATAAATACAATTCACTGTCCTCCAGAAAATAATCACAAGTTTCATACAAAGAGGTATCAGCTCCCACTGTATGCTGATGTCTTTGTGATTGCAGACCTCCCAAATACTTAATAAACAAAAGAAAATCATCTGGAATCTTATGTAGCAAATAAGTACATCAGAATATTACAACTAAATGGGAACTGACTTTTTAATCTCAAGAGTTACATTTCTTACATAATGAGAAATGGCTCTCTATTTATCTTTACGTGAACATCCATCTACTACTCCCAAAGTTTGCTTATATATAACAAAAATTGATCCTTACTCTTACCCACAGTAGCAAAGACGCTGATGTAGTTAGGCAAAATTAAATGGAAGTATAACATCTGAATAAGCCAATGGGCTAACTTTTATTTAAACACACACACACACACACACACACACACATCTACACCAGTTGCTAATCTGAACATCTACATCTACAAATGCTGAATGCAATGTCAACATTATGAAAATCCCATTGATTCTCTAGTGTCTCTAGAGATTCTCTAGTTGTCTCTAGTGCTTGATTTTTGGGCATCTTTGCCACCTCTACATATACCCACCTCTGTTCTAGGCCCACACTGCTGTAAGATGATTGTACTAAAAACAGTAAAAAGGAAGTGAGTCCCATTTGTACCATTAAACGTTGGGCTTGATAAGATACATATCTTCTAAATGCCCAGGCATCCTGAGTACACCATGTGGGCATGACATGGCAATATCCACAGTGATGAGTCGTATTTTGCAACCCATAATCCCATTACTGCTTGCTATGAGTCAGTCTTTCTGAAAGGTGCTTCCATCCCACCCACCCCCTTCTTTCTGAAGACAAGTGACATTGTAGCATCTTCATTGTAGGGGAAAAAACCCTCATTCTTTTCCTTCAGTAATTATCAAGAAGCAGCATGCTTTGTGCATGAAAGCAACAGCACACAGAGACAATGTATCTCTGTCCTGGTGTGTGAATGCCTGACATGCAGATATCACTGCATTTCAGATACCTCCAGGTGGCCTTACAAGCATCCTTTCTGGATAGATAAGCACATTGAAAGTCCATGCAGGAGCAGGTGTTTTCTGTGTTAAATACCCGCTCTGTCAATTTTATTGGTTCCTTCGCTCTAGGATGTTACAGAGATGTATCGTGGCCTCTGCTTACAAAGAAACAATTGCCATCAAATGACTCTTAGAGCATATGAACATGGAATATTATGAGGACGTGTTTGAGAGTGCCAGGCCATTTGGAATAGCTTTTCTTTTAGTATGCACGGCAAGGGCTACTGCAATTATTGTGCTCCTAGAGACATTACTGTCTGTTTATTCTTGGTGCTGAGGTTGAAATATGGATAGAGAGTAATGTAGCAAACAGTGTTTTTCAAAGTATGAGAAATCTTCCTTGTGGATGTAAAGGAAACCACTTGGGAAAAGATCTATGGAGCTCTTTCATAACTTTTCTCTCAAGATCTATTTTTGTTTGTTTATTGATAGAATTAAGGGCTGGATGCTGCCTGCCTGTGGGCATAGGTTTAATGATAGACGGGATTGTGGTAAACTAATAGTGAGGTTCAGTGCTATTTTGCTTCCTTGGAGCCTTCTCTTCAGGATATGAAAATACATCGTAAAGCTATACAATCCTGTTTCCCCATTACATTTCTAGCTTATCTATATCCAGACTTGATATAAGCATGACTTATTAGCAATATTAGCAAGCCAGCATTTTGAAATATATTTAAACAATGTTAAAGTCCTACAATACTGCACATGTAAGCTGTTTCATTTTTACTTTCAGCCTTAGCCCAATGAGTTGTTAGCAGAGACAAAAAGTGAGCTAGCAGTGTTCATACAATATTGACTACATTGTGCTACTGGATAGCTCATATCAGCTGTTTGTATAACCTTCATTGTGTCTACCTGTAAGAAAACTCCAGCACATTTTATTATGTGTGTATGTGTATCTTCTTTTGTTGGAAAGACCAAGACAAATGTTTGACTTCTATTGTTTGTCCCAACTAGAATAGCCTAATGAATCAATGAGATTTACTTACTTCCTCATTGAACAATTGATTCAATTGGGTAACTTTGGGACTAACCGATAGGATTCTGTCAAAGACAAACTGAAGGGATTGTTACTGCCCTGGCTAGTCCGAGCTTTGAGGATATTAAAAGATATCCTTTCGATATCACAATTTGGCTGCACTTCTCTATTCCACTCCACGTGCCTGCGAGGCCACCGGACAAGCAACGCAAACAAGCTTGGCAGTTAATTGCTGTAATATTCAAACTACAATACAGGCAGGCCAGGAATAGCTGACTCGCTGCTTTAGGAGACCTCCAGGCAAGTACTCTAATTAGGTATGCACGGCACTTACAAAAGAGCCTCTGCCCAGCGCTGGCAGCTTGATGGGTAACCTATACAATACCCAAGTACTCTGCGTTTGTATACTGGCTACTCTATTGAAAACCTCTGCGATAACTCAATCATTCAGATTCTGACCTTTTGGAGGCTTTGTCTCCAACTCCAAATCTATTGTTTTTCCCCAGGTACGGCATAGCCTGCAGTCACATTCTCCTTATAACAATCCTTGATTCCGAGACCTTCCTCGGAATGCTTCCGAGTTTCATCCCGCCTTGCTGCCGCTTTGCTTGGCGAGCCTCCCTTCAGCTCCACGTGCTGAGCTACATCGCACCCCAGCTTCGCTCTCTATTTTCTGGGCTTCAGGACAGATGAAGTATCACCCAAACCAGCAATCCCTCTAAAAATCCCTCTATACCACTCCAACCTTTATTTCCTTTAGTTATCTTGTATGAGTGTGTCTCATACGCTGTTTTGCTTGTGTATTTAATAAAACATCATTTATTGTTTCAACTTCTGTGTGCTCCTTGACTCGACCCGACCCCGTAGACATAGGGTTCAAGATCTCGCTATGTTACCGTGCCTCTCGTAACACTAAGCAGTGCTCTGAGTTAATTTTCCCCACCTTTAGTTGAGCATATTTTGGTGTCCCTCCTGGGACCCCCAGTACACAGGGTAACAGGCTGCACAAGGAAAACCTGTGCTGAACTCTCTTGCACAGTCTAGAAATAAGCTTCCATTTTGTTGTTGTGTGCCTTCAAGTCATTTTCAACTGATGGTAATCTTAAATTGAACCTATCATGGAGTTTTCCTAGCAAGATTTTTTCAGAGGGAGCTTGCCTTTGCCTTTTGCTAAGGCTGAGAGACTATGACTTGTCCAAGGTCACCCAGTGAATTTCCATGGCTGAGTGGATATTAAAACCCTGGTGTCCAAAGTCATTGGGCCTTTCCACACTACACAACTATTGTACTATGATTCTACTTTAACTGCCACCATTCTGTTCTAAGGAATCATGGGATTTGCAGTTTAGGGAGGGATATTTAGAATTCTCAGACAGAGAGCTCCAAACCCCAGAATTCCATAGGTGGCAGCCAAGGTAGTTAAAATGGAATTATAGTGCAATAATTGTGTAGTACAGGAAGGCCCACAGATCAATGTTCAAACCACTATAACATTGCTGACTTTCACTAGCAGTATGGAAATATATGTATTAAAAGATTTTACTGCCTGTAGAGGCTACTCATGTCACTTTCAGACAGTGTTCAAAGCTATCATCACTACCATCAATACCAAGAAAGATCCTAGAGCAGATCATTAAACAGTCAGTTTGTAATTACTTAGAAAGCAATGCCATAATCACTAAAAGCCAGCATGGATTTCTCAAAAATAAGTCATGCCAGACTAATCTTATCTCTTTTTATGATAGGTTTACAAGCTTGATAGATGAAGGGAATGCTGTAGATGTAGCATATCTTAACCTCAGTAAGGCTTTTGACAAAGTTTCCCATGACATTCTTGCAAAGAAACTAGTAAAATATGGGCTGGACAGGGCTACTGTTAGATGGATTTGTAATTGGTTGACTGACCAAACCCAAAGGGTGATCATGAATGGCTGCTTTTCATCCTGGAGAGAAGTGACTAGTGGGGTGCCACAGGGTTCTGTCCTGGGCCCAGTGCTATTCAATATCTTCATCAGTGACTTGGATGAAGGAGCGGAGGGCATGCTGATCAAATTTGCAGATGATGCCAAATTGGGAGGGGTTGCTAATACACCAGAGGACACGATCAAAATTCAAAATGACCTTGACAGATTGGATTGCTGGGACAAAGCTAACAAAATGAATTTCAACAGAGAGAAATGTAAGGTCTTGCACTTAGGTAGAAAAAATGGAATGCACAAATATAGGCTGGGGGACACTTGGCTGGATAGCAGTATGTGTGAAAGGGATCTAGAAGTCTTGGTAGATCACAAGCTGAATATGAGTCAACAGTGTGATGCGGCAGCCAAGAAAACGCCTTAGGGTTACCATAAGTCAGAAGTGACTTGAGGTCAACAACAAGAAGAAATCTTTCATTCACTGTCATGAACGAAAATGCAATATGGTAAACCTTTAAGGGAGTACCCAAATTGATTTGAAAGTCCAGAAAGTCCCAGAATGTGTTCCTGTTCTTTATTATTTTATTTTGGAGATCTACATACATTTTCTGTCAGTTCCCAGGGACTTTTTTACCAACTGCCCAGGTCAATTTATTTTAACCGAGTGTAGAATTAGAACAAACAAGAACAGAATCTGAGACTCTGCAATCAGTCCGGATGCACCCTCGGTTCCATTCCGAGTGTAGTTACCCTCTGGGTTTCGATGGCTGAGTGGGGAATTGAACCCTGGTCTCCAGTGTCATAGTCCAATGCTCAAACCACTACACCATGCTGGTAGGCACCTTAATATCTCTTAACCTGGATTTAGATTCTGGACCTGAGCTGAAGGGGACTGGCTCTGAATCACTTTGGGTAGAAGGAAACTGCTTGAACCAACAAACCAGGAGTCAGAGTCAAATCTTGGAGGCTGTGCACACTCCTGTTTTCCCCATTAAAGCACCTTAAAAGAAAAAAGAAAAGAAAGAAAAAAGGAAATCAAACAAACTGAAACCCTGCTTCTGTACTCTGTTGTTCCTGTTGTCTTCATCCTGATTTTAATTTTAATGAATGCATGTTGTATTTAATATACACTATTTACTCTGCTGTTTTCAGAGGCTCTAATGAGCAGTGTGGCATTAGTATTGAAAAACAGCTCTAGATGTCTCATAGAGCCCTTCCACCAGACAAGGGGGAAGAAATGCTTGGACAAAACAAATCAATATATGATTTGAAAATCTGCCAAACGTTCGGTGATTCACCAGGGTCAGCCTGGGGAAAAAAAGCCCTCAGTATGACTGCAAGCCTTTTAGTCTCTAATCACTTGGCAATTTGGACTTGAGAGAGGGGGAAAAACAGTAATATTTTATCCAAGCTGTTACCTGGATTTGTTTACTTGTCAGTAGCAGACACCACTGTAATGTTATCAGACTAATATATGGTAAGGCAAATTGAGGCAACCACCTCAAACTAGGTGAAATAAGAAAACAGCATATTGTTACTTCATTTAATTTACTCTTTTTGTATTACCACTAGGGATGAGATGAACATGTGGGATTTGTCACTTGTGTCTCAGTTTAAAATAACTTGGCTGGTTTGGGGTACCTTGACCTGGGCACGTGGCGGAGCTCTTTGCTGTCCTTCCTTGGGCATCAGAATGTGATCTGTTATTTACAGATTATTATGAAAACACTGACTGCTTGTTTTGATTTTGGAAAATTGAAATTTTGTCTGCATAAAAGTTATTACTTTTTTCCCCATGACATTCTTGCAAAGAAGCTAGTAAAATGTGGGCTGGACAGAGCTACTGTCAGGTGGATCTGTAACTGGTTGACTGACCGTTCCCAAAGGTACTCACCAATGGCTGCTTTTCATCCTGGAGAGAAGTGACCAGAGGGGTGCCACAGGGTTCTGTCCTGGGCGCAATGCTGTTCAATATCTTCATCAACAACTTGGATGAAGGAATAGAGGGCATGCTCATCAAATTTGCAGATGACACCAAATTGGGAGGGGTTACTAATACGCCAGAGCACAGGATCAAAATTCAAAATGACCTGGACAGATTGGAGAGCTGGGCCAAGGCTAACAAAATGAAATTCAACAGAGAGAAATGTAAGGTCCTACACTTAGGTAGAAAAATGGAATACAGAAATATAGGATGGGGGACACGTGGCTGGATAGCAGTACGTGTGAAAGGGATCTAGGAGTCTTAACAGATCGCAAGCTGAACATGAGTCAGCAGTGTGATGCGGCAGCCAAGAAAGCCAATGCAATTCTCGGTTGCATCAATAGGAGTATGGTGTCTAGATCGAGGGAGGTACTGGTACCACTCTACTCTGCTTTGGTTAGACCTCATCTTGAATACTGTGTCCAGTTCTGGGCACCCCAATTCAAGAAGAACACAGTCAAGCTGGAGCAGGTCCAGAGGAGGGCGACCGAAATGGTGAGAGGCCTGGACGACATGCCCTATGAGGATAGACTTAGAGAGCTGGGTATGTTTAGTCTGCAGAAGAGACGGTTAAGAGGGGACATGATAGCCGTGTTTAAATATTTGAAGGGATGCCATGTAGAGGAGAGAGTGGACTTGTTTTCTGCTGCTCCAGAGACCAGGATAAGGAGCAATAGATTCAAGCTGCAGGAAAGGAGATTCCACCTGAACCTCAGGAAGAACTTCCTGACAGTCAGGGCTGTCCAGCAGTGGAATATGCTGCCTTGGAGTGTAGTGGAGTCTCCTTCTTTAGAGGTTTTTAAGCAGAGGCTGGATGGCCATCTGTCGGGAGTGCTTTGAGGGTGTTCCTGCATGACAAGGGGTTGGACTGGATGGCCTGTGTGGTCTCTTCCAACTCTACATTTCTATGATTCTATAATTCTACTTTGTATATGCATGAGCAAATAGTGCAGACACATTGAATCAATTGTGGAATGGTGAGAAACACATAGGTAGATAAGTTTAACTCAATAGGCCTACTAGAGAACCGGCATGGTGTAGCAGTTAGAACATTAGACTACAACTTTAGAGACCAACTCAGATCCCCATATGGCCATGGAAACCCTCTGGATGACCCTGGACATGTCACACTCTCTCGGCCTCAGAGGAAGGCAAAGGAAAACCCCTCTGAACAAATTTTGTCACATAAACCCCATAATATGTTTGCCTTAGGAAATGATGGAAATGATTTGAAAGTACACAACAACAACAACAACAACAACTCTTCTAACAACAAAGACTCAGGCTAGTGTATTCGTGCATTTTTGGATCTGCATACAGAAGGCACGCTGCCTTGTTTTGTTTCTTTTTTATATCCTTGATATCTAAATGCTTTCGGAGCAGTGATAAACTATTGATTGTTCAAGTTTAATATATTATTTTGCATGGGATTGTTCTTCCGGAAAACAAATATTGTTTTGTAGTAATCATGCTTTAAAGTGCACAGCAGTGAACAGGAGAGTGAATGAATATTGATTTTGAAATAATACCAATACACACATTAGTCATTTGCAAGGGTATTCTGGTATTTAAGACTAGGTCCCTGGATATGCTATTACTTAGGATATGTGTCACTTGCACAGCAATCATACCGCTAAAGAAGATGGAGAATTCATAACTAAGGAGGTGGTTAGATATACTTTATGTCAGAGCAAGAAGCATTAGATCCTCTGCTCTCCAGTTGCATTTCGGTTTCCATTTACTAGAGGGAACACATTTTTTGTTTATAGGACTTTCAACAATGGTTGCAACAGTAGATGTACTCAGCTCAGATGAAAGTAAGGACTGAAAAAGCAAGTGATATTGTGAACTATGTCCAGAGATGGGCTTGGTGAAGGTCACTAGAAAAGAACAGGGACACAATTTACAAACCAATTTCTGCATGCCTACCTCCTTAGACACAGGTGTCCCCAAGGCTAAAGTTGTTATTTTTATCCATATGCTAGAAAAGTCTGGAGCTCTTTCAGGCAAACCAAAGTTTTAATGTTTTCCATTATTCCTGGATTAGAGCCTTTCAGACATCATCGGTATTTGCAATCTGTACAAAAGTCTGTGAATAATCTTTGGCTCTCAAATATTCATTCCGCGTATGAGTAACATCCAGTTCCCTAAGTGATGGAATTATTCAATGTGAAAGGAATATCAATCCCTATGACTCAAATATTGATGTGCAGTTAACTGCCTCCTCCTTGCTATTACCTTGTGCAAATTACTCTGTACTTGCAAATATCTGAAAATGTACACAGCATATAAAGCCACCAATCAGTTGGTTGCCATGTTTGAGCTAATTAATGGATCTATTTCCATTCTGGTTGGTGAATCCTATATTTTATCAACAGTCCACGGGGCAAGCAGAGAAGGCCCCTCACACTGCCACTTTGGGGTAAGCCTCCCACACCCTTGGACAATAAGCTGCCCCAGCCATCTTTCCATGGAATTTCCTAAATCATGACTAGCTTTCCACATAGATATCAACAGGACCTAGGTGCATTTCGTTTGGTCTAGACCCAATGAAATGCTGTTAGCATTTTGTCAGAAAGGCCTGCATTAAATATACTATAATGCTTATGTGTAAAGAGTTAGGTTGAGATGTGTTATGCTTGGTCTCAGACTTCCCAGTGACATTATGATTAAAAGCATGAACAACCCATGGACTGCTGAGTAGCACCGCCAACTGTTATGTGGTGAGGCAGCCATTTTGCTTGGTCCACAAGCTGCTATTGGGTAAGAAATTTTAGCTGGAGACATCCTTGATTATGGCTCATTTTCTTAATTATAATTTCTCAAGTATAATTCTTCTTATTGTATGTCATTAACATCATAATTTTCATAGGGGGAATACAAACACAAATATAAGAAATATGTAGTTCTTAACAAGTCTGATGAATTCCCAGATCAAAGGAAAAACAAACAAGCAACAATAACAAAAATAGAAAAAAAAATCTTAAAATATTCTCACAAGATTTTCTTTTTGTACATTTGGAGCTATGAAAGTGACCATTCTACATTTACTAAACGTAACATAGGAAGCAGCTTTCAGTAATGCATCACTCATAATTACTTGCAGAAGTCACAATCCACTAAATGCTTGCCTATTTATGTGAATGGAAACTGTGTGGGAGGAACGCTTTAGCATTAGTTCTGTTAGGTCTGTATTACATTTGCTGTATGTTGTGGGAGAGCTTATATTGCTTTTTAAAAATGTATTTAAATGAGATGGCTTAGCACAACTGGCTAGACCTACCACTAAGACACTGTGACAAAGTGACCTCAGGTGGTAGATCTGGGGCAAGAACATAGCTGCACTAGCCTATTGTTTACTGATGAAAGTGAAAATGTTCTATCACCAATGTTGACATTACAATTCAACTCCCAGTCTGGCTGGCTTTTGCTCCCAGTTGCACTGGGTTGCTATTGTACTTAATGCACTGTTATGCATATCTCCTGACTAACAATACACCCTGGGGGAGATCCCATTTAACAATAGGCCATCACACAGGCCAACTGTAACACAAGCAAATTGCTGCCTTCCACCCAGGGACTACACAAGTATATATACTATTTCTCACTTCCATGTCACCAGATCCTCTGAAGATGTCAGCCACAGATGCAGGTGAAACATCAGCAGAAAATACTAATAGAACACGACCTCAAAGCCTGGAAAACTCACAACAACAGAAGCATACACTATTAAAAATATTGTTGAATATATATTACAGCAGTTCTCAGCATTTTAAACTAATCAAAATAAAAATTTAAGTATTTGTTTTGAGAGACAGAAAGGCATATTTTAAATAATTTTACAATACATTTTAGAAATGTAAATATTTTTGTGTTAAATGTTTTAGATCACAAATTGATGCACAACATAATGGAATTATAGCTAAAATCATATGAAGGCAAGTTGGAATATCCATCAATCCCCACCATAAGCTTTGCAGCTCCATAACAAGTAGAAATTCATAACATTTAATTCCTCCATTTCTTGAAGGAGGAGTGATGTGAATGCTTACTCTCCTGTCAGGATGCTATTAGAAGCCCAGAGTTCCTACAAAGTAGAAATGACAAGTGCTCTAGAGTTCACTAATTCTGCTGCAGCAAAGTCATGTTGAGATAACTGCCACATGGCTAGTGTGCGACTTATTGCTTCAGAGAAAATGTTCAAGCACATATTATTTGTTTTTTTTAATCAGGTTAATCTGCTAAAAACATCACTCAAAGCAACTAACAAGCATCATGAAAACAACAGGACTATTAAAAACTCTTACAGCGTTCAAAACACCTTAAAAAAACAAATTGAAAAGAAACATTTTCACAGCATCTTCAAAATGAAGACTGATCAGAGTTCCAGGACAATCCATTTCACCATTTAAAAACAACACAGGAGAAGCCCTGTCCTGCATATTCATGAAGAAGACACCCCATAATGCTATCCTTAGGTATCCTCAAGAATATATCTGAATGACCCATCTCCCTACACAAGCCTACCCAACTTTTGATATGCTTGGAAGAGGGCTTTCACCCAATCCCACCATCATCACAAGTATGTCTGGTGAGGACTTGAGAGAGAGAGAGGCTTCTTGGTGGCTGCTCCCAAGCTATGGCACTTTCTTCCAATTGAGACTCGGTTGGCCCCCTCAGTATTCTGTTTTTCACCAGCAGACAAAGACCTTTTTATTTAAACAGGCCTTTGGCTTATAGCTGATGCAAAGGGTCTGCTGATGTAATAGGTTTTAATTTGTTTTCAATTGTTCTAAATTAATGTCTTTAAGGGAATTATTGTTCAAACTTTGTTTTGAAAAAAATTGTATTATAGATTGCTTTAGCATTTTTTGTTTTAATGAACAGTGTTAGACTCTTTGTCTCCATATTGGAGAAATGGGGACACACACACACACACACATGCACAAGCACACATTTCTCCGAAAGATCTTAGCAACCAAGATAAGCAGCCTCTTCACCAGAATATGACCCAATAATGCTTAAAAGGTTAGAAACAATGGGAGTGAATGAAGCCTTTTTGGTTTTCCACTGATTGGATTTTGATAGTGAACGCTAGTTAACAGCCTCTGGCAATTTCCCACAAACTAAAGCTTATGGACACTCTTCAGGGGTAGCCTATTGTTGAGCACATTGCAGCAGTCTAGACATAAAAGCAGAGATATACAGAAACACTTCTCAACACCATAATTACCTGGAAATTCAGGGTCAGTTCAGGATCAAGGAGTACCTGCAATGACAAACCTAATCTTTCGGAGTGACCTTAATCCTTTTAAGAACAGGCTGAATGTGAGCCATACTTTCTATTGACTAGAAACAACTCTGCTTATCATATTTTAATTTCAACTTTTTCACCCTCATACCATCCATTGTCTAACCCAGGCAGTGTTCAGGGGTATTTGGTGACAGTAGCATTATGGCAGTGTACGAGGATAATGGTGTTAGGTAACAGCAAAAAACTAGAAATGCGCGTGATCAGAATATTAATGACATTTACCCCAAAGCTCTGAATAGCTCTGAATATTCCTTCTCTCCCACATGGCTTCATGTAACTACTGAATAACATAGGAAATATGCCAAAAATCATGATTTCCTACATGGGTATGACCCAGTCAAAAATTTGGCAGTACAGTGCCACGGATTCACCATCCAACCAGACAATCAGAAATGATTCTAGGATCGATGGTACTGAAAGTGCTGAGAAGTCCAGAAAAGCTATCTCAGCACAGGCCACCTGTAAACCCGACCAAAACGGTCACATATTTTAGTTGGTTTAAAACAATAATGGCAATAGGTCCAGCTAATCAGTGTCACCCAAAATTGTATGCTCCCCTGCCATGTGAACATGGGTGGCTTTGCACCTCCACTCAGTGGCACAATTTATATGGCTGTGTTCTTCAGACCAACTGGGAAAACTTTGTTGCAATTTGCAAATGTGTTGCATTTTCTATCTGCATTGAACAGAAACAGCCTCTTCGGTTTTATGTAAAGTCGAAAGCTTTCATGGCTGGAATCCATAGGCTGTTGTGGGTTTTCCAGGTTTTGAGACCGTGTTCTATTAGTATTTTCTTCTGATGTTTCCTCTAAAGATGCCAGCCACAGATGCAGGTGAAACATCAGGAGAAAATACTAATAGAACATGGCCTCAAAACCCGGAAAACCCACAACAACCTCTTAGGTTTTGTTTTTGTTTTGTTTTGTGAATTTGAACCTAATTCAGGCAAACTCTATAACTGTGTTGTTGTTGCTGCTGTGTGCCTTCATTTCTGACTTGACACTAAGGTTAACCTATCATGGGGTTTTCTGGGGCTGAGTGTATTTGACCTGTCCATGGCCAACTGGGGAATTGAACCCTGGCCCCCAGGGTCATAATCCAACACTGAAATTATTACACCATGCTGGTGATAACCCTATGATATGGAAGAATAAAGGCAGCTCACTTTAAGTGGTACCATTGGAGGGTGAAGATGACAGATGAAGCCAGGTATTGGTGTCAGAATGGTGCAGCAAGACTTCTCCAAGTGTCTTCTGTGCTCCCCCTCAGTTGCAAAATGTTTGGAGACGGTGTTAGTTATTGTCTTCATTACCTTGTGCAAACATTAAAGGAAAAAATCCATTGTTCTTTACGTTAGTTAACTTTAGAGCCCTCTTGTGACTTTTGCACCTGTTCTAGGGCTAACGGTTTTAATAGTCTTTGCTGAACCACTCAAATAATCAATTCCTGACTTCATATATTCTGCTCCACTCATGATACCATCAGCAACTACTCATTTTACCTAGCTGAATGGTAGAGTCACTTTTAGTAGATTCTAGTAGGTTGACAGGGTCAGTTCTGATTCTTGAATAATATACTACAGCATTAACAAAGCTAATGATCTGCGTAATCTAATGTTTGGGGTTACGTGAGTGTCAGTTTTATGTGAATTAGGCTGATAAATCATAATCATTATTTCACTTAAGGCCTAAATTTTGTATTTCTATTTAAATGTGCTTCCTTTATTAAAAACATAGTAATCAGGAAGCTCTCATTTGCTCATGAGTCCCATCAATATGCATATATGTACACAATTTATTGCACTTGCTTCATTATCTTAGTTATTGCAAGAGATGGAAAAGAATAATCTACATTAAGCAATTCTTTAAATGAAATTTATCCAGTTTTTGGTCTGTAGGGCTGTTACTGAAAGTGTGCATATAGCTCCATCATTGGGAAGAAGGTGAAAACATTAGATTACTCTGCCTTTTCTATTTGAATTATATATAAATAAAGACCAAATTATATCTTTGCTAAATGTTCATGGACATGCTTTAGTCAAGGGAGAAAGAATATACACTAGGAAAAGGAGACCCCAAAATAATGTACAAATTTCCATGCAAAAACACTCACAAAGTCTTGTAATCTGATACATAACAAAGACAGGAAGAAAAAGCTGGTGGGAGACTGAAGACATTTCCACACTACAGTCTTATAGCGCGATGATTCCACTTTCAACATCCTATGGAATCCTGGGGTTTGCAGTTTTGGGAGGAGCAGCCTGGCCCCTCCCAAAACTGCAAACCCCAGGATTCCATAGGAAGTTGAAAGTGGAATTATCGCGCTATAAGAGTGTAGTGCAGAAATGACCTAAGGCAGAACTGAGGCTAAGCATTTTTCACATGCCTTGTATGAAATCCTCTCACGTGGCAAAATAATGTTATCATATGAAAAGTGTTCACTGGGCTGTAGTAAATGGCAGAATACACCAAAGTCACAGTAACTCACACTTCCCCCTGTCTCTTCAAATTACAATGCACAGACTGGCTTTTCATATTATGGTTCTTGACTGTTCAGAACGGGACTGAATAATATCCGTGCAAAACAGAAGGATTACTATTAGCAGATGTAGTTGAGAACAAGACCATTTACCAGTGTAAGTATCCACAATATTTTGTTTTGGAAATGGACAGGCAAGGAGAAAGTTTCTCAAAGCATTCATTACATACACAGGATATTAGTTTCATAACAGTAATTATACCCTGCTAGATCATTAATACATTATTCCTAATTCAACCTGTCTGGCAGGCACACAAGGTATGTGCCATAATTTTTAATTAAGAAACATAAAATCACTAATTGCTTTCAGCTGAGGCACTTGAGCAGAATGAGAACTAAGGCTGGAGCTCTTGTTTTGACAGCTCTAGACCACAATGCAATGGGAGCATGTATACAAATTGTAGACAGATGCTGGCTGTAATTCCCTAACATGCAGAAGGACAACAGCTGACTGTGGAAGCTTATTTTAGCAGCCATAATATTAAGTAAAGTGTAACTCATTGCTAAGGGACCACCAACTAGTTGGGAGAAAAAGTGTCTTCACAGTAATTAATCTAGAAGGGTTGACACATTTGGTTGTTCTCAGAGCTCATGAGAAATCCCCATTCCTTATACCATGCATTATCAACCTATTAGAAATAAAGGTTTTACTGGAGTAGTTCTGCTTAAAAAACTATTCACCAACATGAGTATGAGGGTTGGGAAGGAAATTCCTGCTACCTGATTTGCTTTTTCCTAGTTTTCTCATTTCATGTCAGTGGGAGGAATCATGAGATCAGTTATTTGTAGGTAGTTTGGAAATATATCAGAATAACTTTGCCTAGCTAAAATAGATATGTTTTAAAAGTATACACTGTAGTCAGTGAGGAAAGCATATTATCTTCATCACCTGAAACAGTTGTGTATGTTTGTGTTCTTGCCAGAGGATGTGGGTAGCTACATAGTTGGTTGCCTTGTTGAAAGAGAAGGTCCAGCAGCTTAAGGCCCATGTAGCTACTCTTTAGCTTGTCTGGGAGCATAAGGAAAGACCCCATGATTCTATCACACTGGGAAAAAGTACACACCAAAATATTCATGAATTTTCATTCAGAAAGGGGTAAAATACAAAGTCCTAAAAACCAATATAAAACAAGGATGGGGAGAAAATACTAATGGGATTCTGTGAGAAAGGCAGAATTGAGAAATTTGTATATCCTTTGTGGGCACATCTAGAAACAGGCAGAAAAATCCTCACGCCAACCATTTTCTCTTTGATTTCAGTTCTGAATTTTATGTATTTCTATCTAAATATATTTTTTTTAACATACTTCTACATTCAAAGCATACCTTTATCTAGACACTGGTCAATAACATTTTCTCACTTTGTGTATTCATAAACACATCCAAACTCAAGATTAAATGATTGTGTTGAAATTCATTTGAAACCCAATCAGTCTTCAGTGCTACATACTACAAATGTTAGAACTTCTAGTAGCTGATACAGTTTTCTACATCCATATAAGGATGTTGAAGCAGAGAGTTTTAGAAAAGTAGAGAATTTTCTAGATGGTCTCTCTCTCTCTCTCTCTCTCTCTCACTCTCTCTCTCTCTCTCTCTCTCTCTCTCCCGTGTAGAATGAAAGAATTAGTGAATGAAATCTAAGTAGTCTAGAATGGCTGAAAGAGATTTGCTGAAAAATCAGCATGACGTATTGCATGGAAATGAAAACATGTAATGTTGCATGAAGCACCCTAGCAGTAGTAGTAGATACCCATAAGATGGTAGGGGACACAAAGATTACAAACAAAGAATATTATAAAAAAGAGCATAAAGGGGTTCATAAACTGGGGGAAAAAACAATCTGGGAAAACTTGAGTCTGCTCGCATTGAGAATAGCTTGTTCCTCTGTTCTCTTCCTTTCCCACATTCTCTTTGCCTTTGGTGTCTAGCCTTTCATTATCTTTATCTTTCACAATAAATGACTAAAATCAAAGCAGCTACCAGAATAAAAAGAAATTCTTAGATCCAGAGATCTTCTGACTGAACTATATATAACTTGACCAGGTGTATTAAGGAACAGCTGTCTACTTACCTGGCTTTTTTTTTCTTTTAGCACATAATTACTCTTTTATCTCCACTGTGTACCTATTAAACTTTTGCACTACAGGTGACCAAAGGATTTAATGTTATGTGACTCACATTGTGTGTCTCAAATTTCAAATGCTTTATAGTTTTTAAAGCAAAGTTTTACAAGTTATATTTTGGAATGAACAATGGATGTTCACCCTTCTCAATAAGATACCCGTGAGGAAAAAAAAATGTCCAGGAGAGAGACCACAATTAAGGAATTAAGTTTAATATCTGCACCATTCCATCAGCAACTCATTTGCGTGTGTGTGTGTGTAGCATTGACCAATGCTTATAATATGGTCCTTTCAGAGTTTGGAAGACACTAGTTTGAAATAATTAGTTATTTACAATTAATTAGTGAATTGTTTACAATAAATATATTACACTTTGTAACTTCAGGGATAACTTAATTTCTTTTGTGGTGTATGTAACTTCTTAGTCATTTTTGTAATCAGGGCAGTGTGGTTTCACTAAATGGTGGATGAGGAATATTATATGGATGAACTGCTGATTTATGTTGTGCCACATGCTGTTCTATCATGCTCTACTATGTGTGTTGAAGTGCTGGTATGATTGAAGGGAAGTGTGCTTTGTACTGTACATCTGTCGTTTGTAGCATTCAACTGGGTATTGTTGTTTTTTAAATAATTTGAAGTAGTTATTTTCATTACTTTTATGGAACAGGAAATGAGTGACACATGCTGGTACTGGTATAGCCGAATTTCATTCTTTTTCAGCTATGGAGAATAAGTGAATGGTACACAGTGGCTGGAATCTTGTTGGTTCGTCCTAACTAGAGTAAAACCCACTGAGTTAATGGTTTAATGTGAAGTCAGCATACAGGTAAACCCAATTGATTCTGTGGCTCTACTCTATTCAGAGATAACAATAAGATTTAGGTCAGTGGATACTTCTGGTACTGAACTAAAAACCATTACTTACCAGGATCCCATCGCGCTCCCTCCCAGCAGCGTCAATTTCAGGATAGGGGTCATATGAATGCTCTTATGTGTCCTAAATGTCTAAAGAGAAAAAAAAAAGATACCTACATCTTGGAA
Source organism: Cyclura pinguis (assembly GCA_030412105.1). Taxonomy (NCBI): domain Eukaryota; kingdom Metazoa; phylum Chordata; class Lepidosauria; order Squamata; family Iguanidae; genus Cyclura; species Cyclura pinguis. Next base: position 80,316,358 of record CM059603.1, on the reverse strand, counting down.
AATTCCTGACAATATTGGGGTGGGATGGGGTGAGCTACAACTTGGTCACGTTGAAAGTTTCTTCAATATAGAATGAGTAGAACCTGCACAGATGTCTTTGAGCAGGTCTTCCTAAGATATCGTTTTTAAGGAATAGCCACCTCTGAAGATTTCAGTCACTATGTGTTGCATCAGAAGCAGATGAAAGAAATTATTTTGCTTAATGCCTGACTATGCTATGGCACTTGCCTGAGGAGATGTCTACCCTATGTCCTCTCTATATTATTCTGGAGCATATGCCAAGTAGGAATATACACCATTTATTATTTATACTGCTAAATAGATTCTCCTGAGATGCCAGGGAAAATATGAGTAAAAGCATACTGAAATGTTTAATATCAAATGGCAGACTCAGGAGAAAGGTAAAACTTGGGGCTTTAAAAGAAGGGAGTTACCTTCTCATGGTATGGACATCTATCAACCAAACATTGCCTTCTCACAAGATTTCTTTCTTTCTTTGTATGAGCAGTTGCACCTAGAAATATTGAAGGAGATGATTCCTAATGTGAAAAAGATCTGCACTGTTAAGAACATTAAAGATAATCATGGAATATTATTCCTACAAGCCTACAGAAAGTCAGATTATGCCAGAGCTAATAGCCTGAAGTATCTTCTTCTCTCTCCTTCTGTAAATGCACATGCGAGGTTTGGAAAGTCATGACAAATTAAATCAAGCACTTTGGTTAGGAAAAAAAGAGCTATTTAAATGTATTATGAATCTTGTAAGGCATTATGACTAGAGAAACCCTCTAAATACATATATGTATTTAACTTGGTCTTTGTTGTTGTTGTCGTTGTTGTGTACTTACAATTAATTGCTATCAGGAGGTTTGCTGTTGCCTTGTTCTTAAACCAAGTGTGTGTGATTTGCCTATGGTCAGCCAGTAGGACTCCATGACTTAATGGAAGAGTTAGCTGTGCTCTCTAGTAAGAATATATAACCTTAAGTGAGAATAAATCCCAATACAGTATAGGGCATTTTAAAAGAAATTGTTAGTAGTGTTCATTGTCCCATTCAAAAGGTTCATGAATGGAAGCTACATATCATTCTGATATTCAGACAATATTGAAAGTGATATTTTTTAAAAAGGAGGAAGTCAACACAGATCTTCAAATACATTTAAAACATCAATATCTTAGCAATTTTTATTACTTTCCCAACCATGAGAAAATGTCTTAATCAAAAAGAAGAAAAATCCTCAGAACCCTTACCAAAGCTTAGAAAAATTGTTTTAAATGCACAACTCATCTGAGATTGCAAAAGATGACTATCTAAGGATATTTATTTCTTTTTTTATTCATTTATTTTTATTTGCAGTTACCTGCAGAAGGCATCAAAATCATGTAGCTCACTGCTCAAATTTCATACGTTCTTTTGTTTCTACTGGGTATTCAAAAACCATGACTAGGAGTGCATTTGGACATACAACTATTATTTTAAAATGTTTTGACATGCTAAGGACAATAAATGGTACAGGTTTTCTACCTTTGGAAACAGAGATCAATACCAGCCTGACTGACATAAATCAATTAATTATTATTTCTTCACATAGAGGGGTCAGGAAAGTTTCATTTGCTAAATTCTGTTTCCTTTGCAGCAGAGGAATAAATCTCTTCCATAATGTATCTATGAGATGTGCATATTCAAAACTGTGAAGTACTGTAGCATACATTCTCTGCGAGTCAACAGCTATAATAAGATAATATTATTATGCTTCAGTAAGATCATACAATACAGTGACAAGCTTTTTATTAAATTATTTATTATTTTACATTTATCCCTTACTCCATGATTTGGGATGGATAAGAAGGCATTAAAAAGAGCATATAAAATCTGACTGTAATATCCCATTACAGAAGAATCAAGTTCAATCTGCTACAATACATTAAAGCTCCTTTATGAAATCCATATATGGCATCCATTTCTACAATTTTGAATAGGCCAGGTAAGATTTGATTGATCTCATTAAAAAGCAAAATCAATCTTGGTTGTGTCAAGCTTTCTAGGTAGATTTTAAGAAATGATTAAATTCTCCCAAGTCTTGGAAATTATCTGTTAAAGGATTAATTGTTACAAAATTTCACTGATAGGCAACCTCCCTTTCATTATCTGCATCGGTCAATCTACTATTACAAATGTGACCCAAGAATGTTGGTAAACCTGAACATTCTATGGATTGTTCAATACACTGAACAAGTGAAAGAAATACTTTTTAAAAAGAGATAATTTTAAAAAAAAATCCTGAGAACACGGTTGGTGATAAAAGTCATGCTGCAAAAATCAACCAGACATTTGGATAAAATTGGACCAGAGAAGGGGAACATTGACTGGGGGGGGTGACAGAAAATATTGTTCAGGAGCAGGAGGAAAAAGAATTGTCTTCAACTCAATTTTTTCAAGTTGTAGTTGAGATTTCTTTACTCACTAAGTGTGGTTTTGATGGGCTGTTGAGAGTTAAGTTTTGGTTGGTGAAAATTCTGTTTCAGCTTCTATTTGATTTAAAAAAAAGGCATTTTTTTTTTTTTTTTGTAGCTGGGATGGAAAGAGAACTATATTATCTTTGAGAGAAACTGCAGTTGGCACATTCATTTGTCCAGACCCAGGGTTTTGAGTTAACTGTTACAATTTGCATTTGATGTTCAGTGTATTCAACCATGTTAATGTTGACTTTATTCTCAGAAATTCCTCTTTTTGTAAAGTTTATATGACAGACAGATATGACATGGTCCTCTCCATGCTAGAAACAGATTTTCATGTTGAATTTGGCCACTGAAGATCTTTCACAATTTCATTTCAATTTGTTTCTGTAGAATTGAGCAAAATTCACAAATTTTGTCATATGTGGAACAGAGTTTAAATTTCTTAAAAAATGAAACTTACATGATTGATTTCCCATCCTTAAATGACAAGTAGCATACTCATGACTTTCTATTTTCTTCCAGGAAAAACTGAATGCAGAGATAAGAAAATGCTAAGCTTCCATCCGCTTGTATTCTCAGGCAAAAGACATGTAGGAAGAGTTCCCCTGTTCCCACCCAGGACATCTTCAGAGCTCATAGATAATGAAATAGACACTAGCTCCTGTTTTCTTTTTTTAAAAAATATCTACCATGTTCATTTTTATGTCAGCTTTTCATAGAAGACACTAGTAAGTACACTTTTTAAAACCTCAACTTGTTATATTTTTGTCATTTAGCTTTGTCATTTATAAATAAGTAAGCCTTCCAGTCTTAGCACTGTTTGTTTTAATGTCATAGGCCCTAACCTTTCTGGATCTACAAACAAAACTTGATTCAAGTAGATTCAGTCTTTTAGTTTATCTGAACACTGATTGTTACGCATGGGGAAAAAAAAAACCCGTCAGTGTCGAGTGTGAAAGGTGCACCCAAGCCTCATACTCAAGGCCTTCCCAGCCTGACACCTCTTTGTGATCAGAACTGAACAGCCAGGGAGATCTCTGAATCAAGCCAGGGCCAGGACAAACAAGTCTGCCTCAGTTCTCCCTCTCTAAGAACACAGTCCCTTCCTCCCCCCTTGGCTTCTTCTGTTCAGGGTGCTCCCCCTTTACTGCCTTCCCTAAATCTGCCCTTCTCCCAGATGTAAGGATCAGCAGTGATTTATATTTTGCAAGACTGTAGTACTGTTGGCATTAAGGTCAAGATGGTATTATTGGTAGCATGTATATTCCAGGATTCAAAATAAGATTCTGGGAGGCTGTTATATGGAACACAGAACTTCAAACATTTATGGTAACACTGTTGCTTAAATTTGTTTTGTATCTCAATGTTTATAAACAGCACACCATTCTTCTCTCTCTCTCTCTCAATTCATTCATTATCTTTTGTACACCCAGTTTCTCAGTTCTATCTCCCACAGAGCTCTTCAAATCTCCAACCTTCCCCAAACACACCACAAACCACACTCCTCTTCAAACACACTCCAGACAGTAAAAATCCGTTATTTTCCTCTTTCCACCAGTCGCTCCCCTGGGCTATCCAAGGTTCCATTTCACCATCCAATTAGCTTAAACACCTCAGTAGCCAAGGAGGCTCTGTTGTCAAGACCGCCTCCCATCAGGTTTGTCACACTGATATCTACATGAACATAATTCTGAGGGTTTCCTTCAGGTTAATAAATAGAAGAAGCAGTTAGAAAAGTAAAGTCCTACTGAACAGGATGTTTCAACTCTTCTTGAACACATTTACCTCTGAACTTTTGTTAGTATATAGTGATCTTGGCACTGTGGAGGATTTGAAAATAGCCACAACTTCATGCTCTCCCAAAGCCTTACATGCAGGTGTGTGGGTTTGGGGGTGATGGCATAGTAGCACAAAGCTACAGTAACTAACTGCCGTCTCTTATGTTACTCTAATGGTAAGCTGCACCGAAAATTACAAAATACATCAGATGTTGTCATGTATGCCCTGAAGAGAACTGCAATTCAAATAAAACCAATTTCCATCGGGTGAATGAGTCTGTCTCACTCTAAGGTAATGCTGAGATAAAAGTGTCTGAATTGTTCCCAGCAGATGCTAAATGGCATCTGTCCCACTCATAAGGTACCCAATATAGCAGTGGTACGATAACCACTAGATTGCATCTGCAGCTAATGTACATTACTAGCACATGTGCAACTCCAGCGTTTAATTCCCCAGCACAGCACCTTTGATAGCTGCAGCATCTTGATAATGTAATGATCATTTAGCAATTTGGTAATATAAAAAAAAGATTAATTGTCAGTAATAACTTCCTGCAGATTGGCAAATCATAACACCAGGGGAGAAGAACATTAGAAGTATCCTTTAAGCCATATAATATATTTACTAATACGTGGTGGCTAAGGGCTATGATTTCTCTTTTGTTCATTGGCCACATATGTACTTTATGGCTGTCATAACTCAAAGAAAACCAACAATGAATATGCAAAAGTAACTATGGAAATTAACCTTCTAAATAACATGTGAGATGAGAACTTTTGGGATAGTTTTCTGGTTTTTGTTCTTTTCTATTATCATATGGAAAAGGGGGAGGGGATAAGATATTTCTCTAGTTTTTAATACAATTCTTGTTGTGTATTCTGTTGGAACAGCTTAGAAAATTTTTGTCTATTTTTGCTTACCTTTTGTTCTGTTAATTTGCAGAGCAGAAATTCTCTTTACAAGATGCAGAGTTCCATTCCTGAGAAACCACTATGTAGCTATTTGATTTTATAACTCCTCCTAGATTATTGTTAAGATATATATTAAATATTCCCAAAGTTAAATGTATCTGAAATCTATCCAGATATAGAACAGCTCCCAGCATTCCACCTACATGTGGTCATGTCAGTCCAACATGATCAGGCAGAAGCTGCTGTGTTCACTTGGTCTTTCAAAATAATTATGCAGATAGAGCTCAGGAGATGGGAGACAGCATGATCATTTTTCATAATGGAAAAAGATGAAGAAAATGAAACTCATTTTCCACTCATCAGTCTGTTCTTGGCCATGTACAATAATAAACTGCTGCATTCTGGACTGATTTAAATGTGTGAAAAAGGCACTTGTATATCACTTGTGGGAGCTGCTTTGCTTCAGGATGAAAACAATGTATTTTCAGATATGTCCCAGCAATTCAAACTCAGGTTGAGTATATCACGAAAAAAATTTTGTTTTCTCCCTGATATATTAGCTGTGGAATGGTCTTAACTCAATGGTAACCCAAATGTTCTGTGTTTGGAAGTTGTGAGCTTTTTCAAGTTGAAAAAGACATCCATCATCAGGAATAAGAAGTTTCGCCAGAGAATATGAAGAGATACTACCAGTGAGAAGCCTATATCCACTGTTACACTTGCTAAGAACTATTAGCAAGATAGAAGTGTCTTCCTTTGTCTGTGTGGCTCTTCACTTCAATAGAGTCCCCAAGCCAGCTTGTGCAGGTTTTTATAGTGCAGAGGAGAACTGCTTATCCCCAGTTCACTGACAAATACAACCCTATCAGCAAAAGTACCCTACTAGATCCTACTCAAAGCAGGTCTTACTGGTCTAGGAAGACTACAGACCTGATAAAGGCTAGAATAGTCTCATACCATCATGCAGCGGATGTTTAACCTGGCACTCTTTCACACTATACAGTTATAATATTACAATTCTATTTTAGTAACATGCCATGGAATACCAGGATGTGTAGTTTGTTAAGACACTAGACCTCTCTGGCTGTTAAAGTTATGCTATAATAATAGTATTGTAATTATGCAGTGTTACAGGGCCATTAGATACATTCAGAATTTCTGTATTCTATATTCTATGTACATTCTTTATCACAAGACTTTCTTTACCATCAGTGTGCATGGCATTTTAATGTATATAGTAACTGCTAGTTAAAAAGGTTGAATGCTAAATGTTGACAGCCCCATGAAGAGTTTCTCTATATATTTGGTCCATCCCTTATTTGCATAGGACAGCTTGTTGAATCAAGATCTGATCATTTTTACTTCTGTTTGTACTTTAGAATTCCAGCATGTGAACTGAAACAACACTGAGGTTTTTAGTAACTGTCATTTCTTTTTCACTAGACTGCCAGAGTTATACATTAAAAAATATATTTTATACAGAAAAAGCAGCTTTGATAAATCAGATTTTTTTTACCGTTTCCATATCTCATCCATACTTCAATGCCTCCACCCTTTTTAATCTTTCATCTGTTTTCCTCTGAAAAATAATTTAGATTTTCTTCTTGAATTTTCTATTTATCTCTCTTTTGTTTGTGCTAGCAGAGATTAAATAAAATACTATGGATATTAGTTTTCTTTTTTCTGGCTATTGCTGTGTCTTAAAAAAGAGAGACTGGAGTTGAATCTCACACTGATATTTTCAGGCAACTTATGTTTGTTGTATTTTTTTCAAATCACTAAGACAAGAAAGTGATTCTTTCATCTATTATGTTATCTTTCAAATCTAAATATGAAAAGTATTCCAGCTTATGGTTACTCTTGCTTGCTTGTGTAGCTTTAATTTACACAAATAAAGCATTCCCAAGCTGAGCAGAGAAGAGGTTTTGACTACTTTTTTATATGAACACAAAAAATACCTACAAATTCATGATCAGGAATATTAGTATCAGTGGTGATGCTTGGAGTGTGTGGAGGGTGGGCAGGCAGGGGCGGGGCTACTGCATAAGGGGAGTGACCACTGTGCATGGGGGTGTGGCTGACGTGTGGGAACATGGCCAGGGTGAGTGGGGGCGTGGCCAGGACAAGTGGGGGCATGGCTACGGGCCAGGATGCCCAAAAAACATTGCCACCCGGGGCGAATCTCCCTTGCCCCCACGTCTCTACTTGACTGATTAGTATTCTGATAAAGTTGGACAGAAACACTATAGGCTCATCTATTGTAACCATGTTCTTCTGTTAATCATGCGTCTTAGCCTAGGCAAAGAAATATATGAATCCAGTTATTTCTGAAAATTCGGACCAGCTAATTTCATTTCAATTATTCCCATTATTAAGTTCAATAAATTGCTAATAGTTTCACAAAACAATCCTGATAACACACTAATTGAACTCTATTTTCAAAGAGCTGGATAAGTCTGGAATGCTTCACTATATACTTTTAAAAATGGGATTTAAGTCATTATCATTTTGTCCCATTTATCCAATGTCTAGAACCCAGTGGACAACATCTGTTGACAGAACTGTTTCTCTGAGAAGGTTCAGGAAATGACAATCTGTCCTTCTCACTTGTAATCCCATGTTCACCCTGTAAAGCTGCTCCAGAGTTCTGAGAAACTCCTCTGGAGCTGGTTTTCACTATGTGTCATTGAGGGCTGCAGAAAGGACAACATAGGAGGACATTTTTTACGTTTGCAGAGATGCAATATCAACTGTAAACTTTTAAGACCTACATTCAGTTAACCTACTCTAGATTCAACCTCAAAACATAGTAGGTCTGGACTAGTCCTCTCCAAACTTTGGAAAAACTTCGGATTACAAAATTACTGTTGCTGTTACTTATTCCAAAAGCAGAATCATTCCTCCTATAGAATAATTATTTCTGAGAGAGCCAATCTGGTCCTTGATAAATGGGAAACAATTAGCCTAGGAATTTATTGAGGAATAAGATTAATTGAGAGATCAGAGTTGCGAGATCAATGATTCATATGACCTAATAAATCTCAGTTAAAGGTGAAGACAAGGTACATGGTGGTTAATACCACTGGAGGTTAACATAGACTGCTTTCTTCTTTAGTGTAAATAGTTCATTTCAGGTAGTTCTTTCCCTCTCCATTTCCTTCCTAGTTTTCTACCAGTGTCTCTGCCTCACATAGATGTTACAGAATGTTATTACTTTTTATATAAACTAAATGGAATATCTGAGTTAGAGTTCCACTTTATCTAGTTTTACTGAACAGATTACTTGCTATAATTTTGTTTTATGCAGGTTAATTTTTTCCCATGCCTATTTCTCTAATTTTAGCACATTTTTCACTGTAAACTGGGACATGGCCCAAGATAACATTAAAATTTTATTGCTATGTAAATAGATTTGCTAATTGCTTCTCCCGGCACCAACTTAAACTTGCTAGCTTGTAAGGTCAGAGTCAGTTTTGTCTATAGCAGTTTGGTACGAGACAGGAATGTCATTTGTACAGATTGTATAATCAAGTCTGCATGTGCATCTGTCTTAAAAAAACAACAACAACTGAAAGGCCAAACAGTTTTAGCTGAAGGTAACCCACATACTTCTCTTGATACTCTAGCAGTTCTGATGATAAACATGCTAGGAGTGCCAGAAGGAAGTCATCAAATATGTTAAATAATTGCCTCTCTGTTACAGGTTAAGTGAAGTTTGTAGGGTACCACAGCAGTGGTGGCTGGTGACTTGTGTATTGGTAGGGTGGGGAATCTGCTCTGCATTTTAGAATAAAATCTAAAGATGCTGCCCAAGACACTCAACATTATCTCTCAAATAGGTTCAACATCTTACATAGCTCCTTTGAAGTTCAGATTAAAATGTGGGCAGACTGACCACCACAATGACATGGAAACAACCACCTATCATTCTACACAGGTAACAGTTTTTTGTGGAGTTTGTAGTTATGCTCACCATTTAAAACAATTTACTTTCATAGAATCATAGAGTTGGAAAATACCATAACGACCATTGAGTCCAACCCCTTGTCATGCAGGAACACACAGTCAAAACACCCCCAGCAGATGGCCATTCAGCCTCTGTTTAAAAACCTCCAAAGAAGATGACTGCACCACACTCCAAGGCAGCATATTCCCCTGTCAAATGGCTTGTACTCTTAGGAAGTTTTTCCTAATGTTTAAGTGAAATTTCTTTCCCTGTAGTTTGAATCCATTGTTCCATGTCTTAGTCTCTGGAGCAGCAGCAAACGAGCTCACTCCATCTTCAACATGACATCCTTTCAAATATTTAAACATTGCTGTCATGTCACCTCTTAACTTTCTTTTCATCAGGCTAAACATACCTAGCTCCCCAGGCCACTCACAGGGCGTGGTTTCCAGACCCTTCACCATTTTGGTCACCCTTCTCTGGACTTATTCCAGCTTGTCAATATCCTTCTTGAACTGTGGTGTCCAGAACTGGACACCACACTTGTTTACTTCTTATTCATTTCAGGCATGTCCACTCCCCTTAGTACTGAACTAGGTGCTAAGCAGAAGGAACAGAATAATTGACTGCTGACAGCATAGTGACAATACCGAGCTTCAGCTTCTTCCCAACAGTGCTCATGGTAGTTACAGACAAATGATAACATAGACAGGAATAAGAATGGAGCCTTGTGACATCCTCTCATGTAACAGAACAGGTGTCCACTAGCATCACCTTGTCAAATCTATCTGAAAGAACCAGAATAAACAGTCTCACATACTCCAGAGCAGATGCTCCAGAAGGATAACATTACTGATGTAATAAAATCTTCTGAGAGGTCCAACAAAGTCAATATGGATGCATTTGTACTGTTTTCCATTGAACAATCATGTCTATCCCTATGTCATCAGCATCTGAAGGAAAAGACATACAAGGAGAGTTATTCAGTACTGTGATGTTGTTAAGGCAGGCTTCTCTGATTATCATTGGAGCTTTCTATTGAATGCAATCTACTTCCTTTCTTTAAAATGAGTCCTTCTCTTTCTCTCTCTCTCTGTTTCTTTCACCACTGGATGACAAGACAGATGCTGGTTAGCAAGTGTAATAGAGGTGGTGAGCCTGTTTGCTGTAAATTGAGCCTTGAGACAATTCCAGCAGGGGCGCGTACATGAAAAGGCACCTCTGCCCTGAATGCTAACCCTCTCCCTTCATGTAGAGCAATCTGAAGCAACTCCTTCTTATGCCAGGGTCATTATTTTTTGGATAAAAAATTAGCTGTAGGAGTGGATTTCCTAAGAGAGATGGTCCAGAAGCAAAGCTTAGGAAGCTGTAATTAACTAGCTGTTCCTCAAGGCAACCCATTTGATCTTCCTTTGGGGATCTTTTGAAGAAGCTAATAATTCTCATCTGTTAGCCTTAATACCTTATCAGGAGTGATCTGTCCCAGACATTCATTGTATTTAACAACTTTGATAGGGTTGATGATAGGCCTTGGATCGCCAGATTTGGTATCCTTGGTATCCTAACATCTTGACCCACCCTGTAACCAAGACAAGGTATTTTCTCAGATGCAATAATTGCTTCCCCTTGTCATTGTTAGTGGTAATTTAGAGGGGAATAAAACTACCCTCTCCTCCGGGTTGTACATATTTATTTATTTAAATTTTTGTATCCTGTTCTAGCTCTAAAGTTAGTCAGTCTCAAAATTTCCAGAATTGCAGTAATTTAAAACTTCAATTAAGCATCTGGAAATACCTTTTAGGCACCTAAAGTTGCCAAGGGAATGTGAACATTGCAAATGTAGAACTTTTAGGTGTGAATGATTCCAATTGTCTCACTCTCTGTAATGTTAGTCATTTGGGAACTGGAAAAAAAAAATCCTTGGAAGGATAGATTTCTTATTTGGAAAGAGGCAAAGCCCCTAATTCCTCTTCCCCCATAACTACACCCTTGCCTTTCCTCACCATCAGCTCTCTTCTAAGCTTCAGAAAGAATATGAAGTAGATTATTCTGAGGAAGGCAGATGGTTTCTGGAAGATGATGAAGTAAGATCATACAAAGGAATGAAGAGTTATTTGGTGATAAGATTAGTGCCATCTGCCAGCTTTATTAAGGCAAGATCAGCCCATCTGTGGCAAGGACTAGTAACTTTGTTACTCATGGGCTATTAATACTAGGGTTTTCAAGTTCAAAATGTTTGCTTGATGAAAAATGATCCCTCTGTCTCCAAGGAAAACTTATTAAAAGCACCCGTGATGCACAGATCATCAGAGGCAGGTGTGCGAGAGACGGGAATGGACAGAGGAGATAGGGTCTTTAATAACAAAGAAAAACAACAAAAATTCCAAAGGGATTTGAGCACAGTATGTCATTGCTCTCCGTTCTTTGTAGTGCCATATGTTCAGAACTGTAGTCAAACAAACTGGTTATTCAGGCCATACCTTTTAGGGCAATTTGTCAGTTATGGTGAAAACCAGATATGTGTGTCCTTTGATAACCAAAGTCTATTCCAAAAGGTGTTCTTTAGCATGCATATAGTTTCAGTTTACTGTATTTTAGTAACCAGCTATTATACAGAAATATAGAAAGAGTAAAGGGAAAAATCAAATAAATTAATTTATATGTAATAGTTAACCTTTAATAGATGAATTTCTTTCCTGTTACTGTAGTTTCTAGTCCAGACTTGTGGTATATTAGGTATCATTTGATATCAAGAATTTGGCCTTCACTACCCATTCCTCTCCATGAGCTTGCGAGGCCCCCAGACAAGTAGGCACACGGGCATGGCTGAAAATAGCTGAACTATTCAAAACAAATCCAGGCAGGCCAGTAACTGCCGGACTGCAGCTTCAGGAGACCTCCAGGCACGTACCCTCTTAAGATCACATTATGTATGCACGCTGTTTAGAAAAGATCCCCTGCCCTGAGCAGGCAGCTTGACGAGCCGAATACCCAACTGTCAAGCACTCCGCGATTGCATACGGTCTACGCTATTGACAATGCTGTCATAATTCAATCATCTAAAGTACTGACCTTTCGGAGGCTTTGTCTCCAGCCCGAAACCCATTGTTTTCCCCAGGAATGGACTAGCCTACAGGCACATTTTCCCCTATAAGACCCCCTGATTTTGAGCGTCTCTTCAGATCGCTCTGATTTCTATCCTGCCTTGCTGTCGCTCCGTTCGACGAACCTTCCCCTCAGCTCTCACGTGCTGAGAATCTCTGATACAATGGACTTTTCTTCTGATAAACTGGGCTTCAGGATCAGGTGTAGTATTTCCCCTGAAAAATCCCTCTTAAAATCCTCTATCCAACTCCTACCTTTCTTTCATTAGGTCTGTGTGAGTGGTTGAAGACATACGTATTGACTGTGTTTCAAAATAAAGGAAAACAATTATTATTTACTTCTGTTTGATTATTGACTCGGCCTGACCCCGTAAACATTGGGTTCAAGATCTCACTAGGTTGCCCTGCCTCTTGCATTGCTTAGCTTGGGCTCTTGCTAATTCCCATTCCCCTGTATTTCGAGCACGTTGAGATGTCCCCCACGAGACCCCAGAAATCAGGGTAACACTCCTCTTACACTTTATAGCACATAATTGTAAGGCTTTAACATGAAATTTAGATGTTCTAAAAGATACGTATTTCACAGCATCACATGACAGAAAACAGACCTTCACAGAAGAAACCCTTCCCTTAAGAGATTTCAATAAAGTAAAAATATAATTGTTCATAGGATCACTGTAAATAGGGCTTTCAAGTAATACATGATTAAATCTTCTATTGAGACAGAGTTGCAACCACATACTCTGTCCTTCATAGGATGTATGCATATAATAACTTTTGACACTGAAACATTCTAACCAGTTGGGTATGTGTGCTGCCCATTGTGTATAGATGCATCATGGGTAAGTCATTTGTGACAGAACTTTGGGCCAACTGTAGTTCTGTGTTTCTGATCATACTAGAACAGCTGATTCCCAATGGAAGGCCTGGAGAATTTGCTCATGCCATTTATACTATGGGCTCTCACAGATTTCCACCCTGTCCCATATACTTTTATTATCTGTATAATCTCACTGGATGAGATCATCCAAGATGATTAGAGTATCATCAACATGTTGATGAAAAGCTGTCCTCTTGCCCCTTTGCTTCTGAATCATCTGAGAACATCTGAGTCAGCTGAGACCATTGATATGTTAAATCTGTGTCTGGTATCATTAATAAACTGGATGTGGTCCAGTCAACTAGCGTTCAATACAAATATATGTACTGCTGGGGCAAGAGGTAGGGTTGTCTGCAGAGGTACATAGTTCACTTTCTGAACAGGTAGTTTGCAGTCTCTGAGCAAGTTTCTAAGGCACTCTTCGTGTCTAGGGGCTCAGGGTTATTTTTGTGGCACTATTTTCCATCTGCTAAGGATGATGTGTAGGGTATGGCCCTTTCCTGAAGAGCGATTGCTACTCTTTGGCAATCTGTGTGCTGGTAACCTCCACATAAAATAACATCTAAGTAAAAGTGCCTTTGAAGATATTCCCAAAACTGCAGTTTATTGATATAATATCTGTTTGATTAATAGATATTTTTGAACACAATTCAAATTGTTGTTGTCATTTGAAAGATAACACAAACTTTAATTGTCTTGTTGGTTGCTTATGCATATGTAAGATTCCCTATGGAAGTGGCTGGATAGTTTTGTCAGATGCAAAACATACACCTTCAATTATGGTGTCAGAAACAACTTTGTGTATGCAGTCCCATTGTGCACACAGATGCACATGCAATGCACATTTGGTTGTGAATTTGGTTGCCCATTCAGTTGCCCATTCAGTTGGGCAACACTGCAATCCAACAGAAGGGCCAAGTAGAACTATCAATGTGTAAGTCCACATGCTGGCACTCTACATTGCAGTCATGGGTTCATAACCAAGTGCCATGTTTTAATATTCAGCCTTGCTTTGTAGTCATGATTATGGCACTATTACCACAATTACAAATGCCCCCAACCTACCTTAATAGCCAGCAGCTGCTTTGAGTGACAGAGGTTTGTTCACAAGAGAATGATATTTCCAGCTGCTTCCTGCCAGTAATCTCCAGTGCAACAATCAGAAGCAGGACTGCTATCTTATTGCCTTATTTCCTTATCACTTTATACTTTAGTTGCTGCTAACAATTGGATTTCAGCTGAGGTTGAAACATTCTACTGCATCCTGGTTGCCAGCAAAACAGACCCACATTGCTCAAGGTGGCTGCTGGTTGTTAAGGTAGGTTTGAGCAATCAGGTCAGCAAATGAGATACAATTATACATTCATAATGATGTCTCAGATGTAGCATCTTAGTGAACGTTTTCCTAGTGCATTTCTTACCACTCACCAGACTATTTTGTGCACAATTATAAAATGTTATTTAAAAAATAACAGTATTTAGTGAGAAAAGATCCTTTGGCAAGATGTTGTCAAAGGGGCAAGGCAGGCAGTGAGAACAGTGGTGTTGCATGCTTTTATGATTTTTCCTGTTTTCTGTCATAAAATGTTGAAGGATGTGATCTCCCTAAATCAGGCTAGACAGAGATATCTGGATCCTGACCATAACATCCTTCATCATCTCTCTTCTATGGCATTACCACTGGCAAAATTGAAACGAACACAACAACCACAATTATAATTTTATTTTTTAAAAAAATGCTGCTATATAAACATCCAATGAACAGTGCTATAACCTTTTTATTTTAGCTCATGTATTAGTATATGAGACCACATGAACATTTTATTGAAGAGATTTTATCTTTATCTTTCCCCAGTGACCTGTTTCCTGCTAAAGTTAGTTGATTTCCCCCTTCTCAATTCAGAATCCAAATACCTTTTAATGATTGGGTTTAAATTATATAACACATGAGTGACAATTGCATAGAAAATAAGTGTTTATTTTTCCAGTTAAATTTGCATCATATGTTTGTTGTTCCCTTTCAGCATTTTTGTACTTTTAACTTCGTTGATTTTAATACTGTGTAAACAAAGCATATTTGCTTTGTGTTAAAGCACAAACAAAAAGGTACACCTGTTTATTGAAGGTGTGATTAGATACCCTTGCCAACACTACAGATTTTTTTTAAAAAAGACCTTTAATAAAAAGGAATTGTTTGCTGTTAAAACAATAGTCGACATATGATTTCTAGCCTCAACTAGAGTAGATCAATTGAAGAAATGGGAACTTGGTATGTCAATATTTATATATGTTTCACTGTTTCCATGGGTGTACTTTAGTTGGTACTAGTAACTGGATTTAGATACATATTAAAAAGTAGATAATGTTGTTCTTTTGAATCTATGGGACCAGCTATACCATTAAATTGAGTTATTTAGCCCCCATAGGTTGGCATTGATGTACAGAGAGCCAGTAGTGTCAATTCCCAGATGCTCTTCATGAGCTTACTGGCTTTCTTTTTGTATCAGCAGAGCTGTGCATGCCATACCACCTGTCTTGGGTCCTGCAAGTATGAAGTATAAGTCCAGTTAGCTTCTGTTTGTGAGCTGTGAAGAGGAAACCGTCTTGACTTTTCCTCAGGCAACAAAATGCTTTTAACTGGTTCTGCCAAGCTGTATTTCAAATGATGTGCCTCTAAGTGGTTTATCAGAAATACAATACAGAGAAACAGAAATATGGCCTAAATCCAAATGTTAGTCCTGACTAGAGTAGACCCATTGAATGAATTGTTAGATGGTGCCAACACTTATCTAAAACCTACTGGGCCAACTCTAGCTGGATCTAGCAATTAAATGTAGATTTGTGTCTGCAAGTAAATCTATTGTGTATTCAATAATGGTTATGAACACGATGGACTTATGCTGCCATAAGTGGTTGAATGCAGTTGACAACCTTTATAATCTAGCCCTTCATTTCTGGCTTTTTACTTGCATTTGACCCTATAAAAATGTTCTTATGTCTCAGATTTATTATTTCTAGTTCTAATGGGCTACAACACCATGAAAGGAACAGCATAATGTCAGCAATATGTCGCTTCCAGTCTTAGAGCAGGAGCACATTTCTAGCCCATTAAAATGCAGATTAAGATTCAGCTTGATGATGGATTTCATTATTGGATTGTCTTTAGCAATTGCTTTTATTTGAACAAACCCACAGTGTAAGCATTATCGAATATTTATATACATTCAATATCACATATTCAGTCAACAGTAGAGAGAGTAGAATTAATATTTATTTTATTATTAAATGAAGTTGGTTATACATGTTCTTACTAATAGTGTTTTGCTATCAGCATTTATAGTATGTGCTTTTGGCTTCACATACTAGCCCTAGATGTGATATACTGAATGCCTGCTAACACAACCCATTCGTCCTCCCTACCACCAACCTTTGCCTCACAAATTTTAGATTCCCAGTGCATAGGTTGCTTGTGTTGAATGATTTTTTTCTTATTTTTTAAAGTCACTTGTGTGCCATTCCAAATCAGAAGTTAGTATTGCCTTGGGACAAATCCCTTACAATATTGACGGCATACAATAATAAACATGACGTTCGCTAGCAACCTTGTTAAATCCTTGTGTTTAACCTTTCCTGTTAACGACAGTACTGTAAAGCATCTAGAACACTGTAATAATGTCACCTCCTATGATGCCAAGAGAAGGGTCTGTTATTGCTCCATCTGCCAACCCTGTAAAAGTTCCAGTTCAGACATAAAGGGAAATCCGTAAGAGTACTGATCTTTCAAGGAGACTTTAGGGAATCTCAAAATGACAGTGATGGACCACACAAGGTAGGATATATCTGTGAAGGCAGTATGTTGTGGCTTAACAATGGTTTATGAAAATAAGTTTATAGTCCTCACTGTTTAAAATTCCATAGAATCCTATGTCAGGGTCAGCCCACCGAGAAGATCTAGACCAAGCCAGGGCTATGACACTCAAGGTCTGCTTTATCGCCACCTTCTCAAAGAATACAGCACTGTTCTAAACTTTTGTCCCCCACTGGCTTTCTCTGCCAGTCTATCTCCCTCTACTGCTTTCCCTAAATCTGCACCCTTTCAGAGATAGAGCAAGGCATGGATTTATTTATCCAATGACTGTGTCACCAGTGGTAGCATCGGTAATCCAATCCAGAGCAAAGACACTCTATTGAGACAGCTCTTACAAAAATGTAAGCAATTCTTTATTTAACATACTCTCAGGATAAAACGTCATTGGTAAATTAAGGATTAGCAAACAGCACAACATTTACATATTGAAAACCAACAAACACTTTCTCTTCTCTCTCACACATACTCTCTCAGATGGATCTTTCACTCTCTCTCAACTCCGAGCTGTCTCTGACTAGAGCCTCAACTCTGTTTCAGTTAAATTTCAGTTACTCACTTCCCCCATCTAGCCCCTCCCTCTGTCTAGTGTGGGTTCCATTTGCACCAGCCAATCAATTTAAATCCCCAGGGTTGCTAGGGTACTCTGTTGCTAAACCCACCCTCAGGGTTCATCATACCCTAGACCAGTGGTTCTCAACTTTTGGTCTTCCAGGTGTTTTGGACTTCCACTCCCAGAAGCCCCAGACACTGTGGTCATTGTTCAGGAATTCAGAAAGCTGAAGTCTCAAACATCTGGAGCACTTAAGATTGAGAATCACTGCCCTAGACCAAATAACTTAGAAAATACAGGGTTATTTGAAATATTATAGCCCTAATACAGATGCCCACCCGCTCATAAATAGAGGGCTAACACATAAGCCCTGTCCCAAACATGCTTGCAGGATCATTGGCTTTTAGTCATGTGAATGTCTGCAAAGGATTATCTTAGTGTGATCAATTGACAGCACTTGCAAAATTTCCATGACTGGACACTGCAGTAAGAGAGGATCCGGGGTTCCATGGCATTCTTCTGCAATATCCTACTGCTTGTGACAGAAAAGATAATAATCCATCCTCTTGCAGCAGAGTTTTGGCACCACAGAGGCATATAGCAGGAAAAAGAAAAGGGAAAAGTCCCAGTTATGATGGCATTGGGTATGAAAATACATCATTGTGTCCAAGAATACAACACTGAATCTCAGATAGTGTTTCTGGCCACAAAGATGGGTTTTATATGCACTTCTATACCTTATTCCTTGCTCCAGATATACACGTACCATTATTATGTTGCTCAGTAAGAAACTTTTTTTCTTATTATAATGACAATGAAGATTTTCTTCCTCATAATGTTTTCATAAACATCATAATATCTTTTTTTTTAAAATGAACACAACAGTTGCTCTAAGCTATATAGTCTGCCCTCCACATTCATGGGTATGACCTTTGTGAATCTGATTATTCACAAAGTAGTGCTTGCCCCACCCCCCATTTTCCTCCTCCCATCCCTTGCATTGCTCACCCCAGGCTTGCCAGGCTTATGTATAAAACGGACATTTGTTTCTTCTAGGGGAGCAAAGCCCCCTCCCACTGCTGAAGGCATGGCCTCTCTGCTATATGGTTGTACATTCTGCTGTGTATTGGCTGCTAACTGGTGAGATACTCCTTTCTCAAGAAGGCCACCAGAAGTAAGTAGAACTTCAGAACTCCCCTCTTCTTTGTCTGAGGGGAAAGTACTAGTAAATGTTTTAGGTTGTCTCCCCCCCCCCCCACACACACACAATGCCTGGGCCAGAGGCAAAGGAACGGGGGTTGGAAACTTTGGAGGGGAATCATGGGGGCGAGTTATTTGTGTTTTTTCCACTTTTGAGAAGGTTCTGTGCCCTGAACCCTCATGAATATGGAAGGGGTACTATATATTGTGTTGACCTTTTCTTCTTTCTTCCTTTCCTAATAAAGGCTGATACACTTGAGCAAGCTGAAAATTACAGCAGATCAATTGGTATTGTGTGAATTCTATACATAACCAGTTCACAACTTACTGTGCCAACTTTGAAGATTTGGGAGATTATTTTGAATGGACATGAGTTGAGAATTACAGAAACTAATTCACTATATCCTGTAAAATGAATTTCAAATGGCAATTTCATCAGGATGCATCAGAGGTTAGAGAAGTAAAGCCTGCTCCACTGATTCAGTGAGTACATATGGAAACTCCTTTGTAACAAACGAACTCTTTTCTTCATACCGTCTCAATTAGAATCCATTTGTCTCATTCATGTATTTAATTAACATCCTTCTTTCTTTCTGAACCTGGGAGTCATTGGTGTAGGGGGGTTACTTATGACTAAAATGTGGAGATATAAACACAAGAAATTACAAAATTAAAACATAAGTTAACAAATGACAGTTTTAAAACTTAACTGCATTAAAAAGACATTTAAAAGCAAGCAATAAAGAAAGTACAGCATCCACATGTTCAAAGTTTATTGCTCAGCAGGTAGTCAAAGCACATTTGGATCATAAGTTCTTTGCCTGTCAGCAGAAGGAAAACTGGAAGAGGGACATCTTTGCCTCTCTCAAAAGAGAATTTGAATGCCTGGGAGCAGTCACTAAGAAGGTCCTTTCTTTGTGTCCCCCCTGCCCAAAATGCTGCTCTGAGGCTGGTGGGTCTGAGAGAAAGGCACAAGTGAATTCAATTCTCTGCCTTATTGTCTCCCATTTATTTATTTAGTCAGTCTGATGTTGTTTATATCTACTTAGGGATGGGACAAATCCAGAATTTTTGGAATCTGAATCTGGATCTGAATCCCTGGAAGGTTCGGGGAATCCATGAATCTCACGGATCTCAAATCTTTTGAATCATTTTTTAAAAGGCAAGGGAAAGAAAGCCCTCTACTGAAAAGTGTTTTTGAAGCAGAATTTGACATCTTTGTTCAATGAAAAACAAATTAAAAAGTAGTTTTCAGTTCAGGAAAACATACCCATACTTCTTATTAAGAAGATACAAACGCAATTGTTCATCTACTACATGAATTACATAACTCTCAAGTCAAAAGAATACAGATTATTACCTTGCAAAGGGAGGCAGCCATGGGCACAGGAAGCCCCAGTGGGCACAGGCAGCAGGCACAGACAGCCTCCAACACTCCTGTGGCTTTCTGTCATGATTTTCACGTGCCCAGTGTGATAACTGAAGCCCCTGTCAGAGCTGCTGATGACAAGCAGCAGCTGTTGGTCCCTGTTGCTCAGGGTGGAGATGACAAGCAACAGCTGTTGGTCCCTGTGGCTCTGGCTGGAGATGAGTCCTGCAGCTCAAGAGCTCCCCCTGCTGCCATGGACCAAGCAGGCTTGGACGTTCCTCTGCCTGCTCCTTTAGGGCAACAGGGATCCGATTCTGAAGATGCTTTGGAGCCTGTGTCAATCAGCCCACAAACAAGGCAGAGACTCAAGAGAGCTGAGCAAAGGGAGGCTTCCTTGGCTAAGTTTAAGAAGCGGTGACTGGACACACCTGTGTCTTGGGCTATATAACTACCTGCCTGGAAGCTTTCCTTTGCTTGTGGCAAACTTCTTTCAAGCTCTTCTCTTGCCTGTTCCTTGCTCCTAGCACCTGGTTCCTGCTACCTTGAATTGATCTCTGGACTCTTAACCCTTGGCTTTTGGAACTCTGACTACAGCTTTTGCTTGATGCTCTGGTAAATGAACTCCCTTGTGTAAAGTGCTTGCTAGTCTCCTCCTGGCTGGACTTTGCTGGCTCTCACACTCCCTTCTCTGGGCTGGCTTGCCACCCAGGCCTCTGACCTTGACACTCAGGGACTCACCAGCCAATCAGGCCTTTGGTAGGCCACTGAGGTGCCAATTTTGAAAAACCTGAACATGTTCTGCCAGCTGCCCTGGCAGGATCCTGCTGGCAGATCTTGCAAACCCTGCCACCTTTTACTGCCCACCCAGGGCAGGATTGGGCCACGATGAGTGGCAGCAGAGCAGGGAGCATGAGATCGCACTCCCTGCCAGCTTTTGCCACCTGCCGTAGGCAGGATCGGGTCCATGGCCAGCAGGAGCAGAGTAGGGAGTGCAAGATTGTGCTCTCTACCAGCTTTTGCTGCCTGCTTCAGGCAGGATTGGCCTGCAGCCAGGGGGAGAAGCACAGGGAGCACGAGATCGCGCTCCCCACCACCTTCTCTCCTGGGCCAGGGCAAGATTCAAGAGATTCAATTTGCCTATTTTGGCAGGGGGATTCAGATCCCCGAATCTTGAATCCTTGCCCGGGATCTGAGGATTTGAGGTTTTGAGGATTCGGTTGGCTCATCCCTGTATATTTTATAAATAAATGTGAAAGATACTGAAATTTTTAGATTTAATAGTAAATATGTGAAAAATTAACACAAATTACATTTTTTCTACCACATAAATAATCTAACATGGTGTATATCCCACAGTTCCTTAATATAGACCTTTTCCTTGAAGCAGAAGAAAGATTTGTCATGTTTCACATTAAGCTATGTGACGGGGTGGAAATACAGCCCATGGCCACACACACAGTCCCAGGTCTGTTTTTGAGCTCTCCAGCCCCCCCCCTTAAAAAAAATCAGGAAATGTTTTGCTTCTGAACATGTCTGAGGGAGAAATGCTGCCACATTTTAGTCTTCACTGGGTTTTTCTGGTCCTAAGAGAGGCCATTTTTCAATAGGAACTGACTTCCATTTTTAAAAAAGTCCTCAGATGTGTGCTGAATACAAGTCAGCAGGTTGGTGTATATGAGTGATCAAGTTGTCAGTCCAACCTTGGTTACTCACATGTTATCTGAGCAGGGAGGAGCATAAAGGTGGTTTTTCGTTGTTCCAAAGGCTGTATCAGCAGGTCAGAATCCCAGGTAAATAAGCTAAGCAAAGAGTAAACAGAATAGTCCAAAATGTAGTCAGTCGAAGGTCAAGGCAAAACAGGAATGGGAGAGAATACTGCGGGGCAACAAGATCAGACAGTTGTCAGCATTAATGCAGGGAGGCAACTGCCACAATATTTATGAGCAGCTCCTTCAAGGTCACAGGTTTTTCATTAGTGCTCATTGGGTCAGCATTTATTATTTAAAAGGTATAAAGTTTGGTGTTTCTGTATCCATCTCTCAAAGGGCAGGGGCATGTTGTCTTCAGCATCTTTAGCCTCTACCATATCTTTCTGGGAAGCAGGATCCTCTACTGCCTCACACCCCATCTCCTCAGACTCAGAGGGAGCTACAGCTTTGTGGCAATCTGCCTCTTCCTCCTTGTCTGAGTCCTCCAAGGAGTGAGTTATGGCATAAGAAGACCAAAACAGTCCATTGAGTGCCACAAATATAGCAAAAAAATTTTTCCCGGTAGGTGTTTAGGGGTAGAAATATTTTTTAAAAATGGGAAGTTAGGTGTAACATGGCAAGATCCAAGGGTACCTACTAAATCCCAACAACTGACCATCCATGCTCTATGGCCAGGGTGGACAACTGTGGAAGACTAGGGGGCTGCATTAGCCCCTCCAGGAGACCTTGGAGGGCCACATGTCATACACTCTCAGCCCCATAAAACTCCATGATAGGTTCACCTTAGAGTCACTATAAGTTGGAAACTTAAAGGTACACAACAACAACACACTGGTCCCCGACAAAAATCATTCCCTCCAAACACCCTGTAGGGGACTTGAGGTCATGTACTGGGGCCTTCCTGGGTCCCTAGAGGGTATTCTGAGACATTTTGAGGCAAAAAAAAAAGTTTTGAAAAATTTTGACCCCTGAGGATACAGAGGCTTTAAACATATGGAAATACTCCCTACATCTGCTAGAGATGATTCGAGACACTTTAGAGAAAATACAATTTTTTTTGAAAAAAAATACAAAAAAAAGTTTGGCCTCTGGGGCCACAGAAATGTTCCTCAGGGCCACATGTGGCTTGCTGGCCACACTTTGCTCATCCCTGCTCCATAGGGTGTTGCCATGTCACATGAACTTGATTTTATTCCTCCTTTTAAAACAACAAGTGAGACTGAATTCTTTGGGCTTAGGTTTCTACCTCTTCATGTCAGTAAGTCCCATATGTTTTCTCCTAGGTTTAACTATGCTAGGAAATTATTGTTGTGTCACATATCCAGTAATGAAAAAGCTTGTACAGTTCACTTCTTTCTACAGAAAACAAAGAGAGAAGAAGAAGGCAAATGGCATCTTTAAAAGATTTTAACATTCAGTCATCCTACAATATTTCAAGGCAGCTGTTTCCCCACAGGACGAGATTTTAAACAGGTCAACACCTTCAATGACACATTTCCCCAAAATGGTTTTTAGCTATATAAATATCTCAATTTATGCACCTCATGGGTAGAAATGACTTGCTACTATGAACTCTGAATATCTAAAAACAAAGCCTGTGAAGATTATGCAATCATTTTTCAGGGGCTCATGGTCACCTTTTCTGTCATGTACATTTTTGTCTCACATCTGTTCTTCACAATGACTTAAAGAAAATCCTTTTCCTTTTATTATATAGTGAATATTGTCTCAATTGAAAATATCTGCTTGAAACTAGTGAGTCTGTTTGTGAAAGGAATCATATTTGCCACAGTGCAAGATCAAAATTTGCAAATTGTATTACATATTGCATATCAATGATTGTGAATAATATTTGGAAAGGCCATGGCCATACCTGTAGAGAAAAAAAATTCCTCATAAAGAGATTCCCACATAACGATACTAAACAACCCTGCCACAGGTCAGGATTAAATAGTTAATGATGGGGTCTTCAGTTCATCCATAAATTTTGTGTATCTGTCTCTTTATTCTAAGTGAGTGGTCAATCTCATCGCACCAATTAGCAAGTTTGAATTTCCCTCTCTGGGAACTGCCCAGGCTCACAGAAATGCCTTTGAATTTGGAGATTCCTTTGTATCTCCATGGATATAGTGAAGAGGTAGGGATAACCTAAAGCCATGTTGGAAAGCTTCCTTGAGGAGTGATTCCTGGGATCTGAGAGGCATAATTAGTTAGTAATAAGAATGGAAAGAATATTCACTATTATTTATTTCCTGTCTGAAATATGGGTTTCTCATCATTTCTGAAGATCAGTTGAAGAATAATAAAGTGGCAAGAATTTTGTGTGGATTTTGCCCTGAGTTTTCTGTGGGATTTTCTGTCAAAACAAACACACGAACAAACCCCGCTGTTTTTAGGCAGTCATGTATGTTATTTTCCATAAGACTGATAGTTTCTGTGCAATCTCCCCATCAATCTTGCATAATAGAAATCTAACAAAAACAAACAGCCTTAACACAAAACCAGCTCTCTTCACAAAAAAGGAACATGGTTTTGTTATGCAAAATTCCGATTTTCTGCATGAGATTTTTGTTGTGCAAGACTTTTTTTATGCAAGAGTACTGTTTTTTGGTAGAAAACAGTAGTATTGAATGACCTCCCCCACACATGTGGCTGCTTTTTTTAAAAAAAGCCCAGTTTTCTTTTTAAAAATTCACATATATTTCTGCATAGAGTAATTTCCTGAATCCTTTGAGTTGTGTGAACAGCAAAATAGTACTGTGCAGAAAAATTCACTTTCTCTGCTGCATGGAGAAAATTGTGGAAATTATTTGTCCTCACTTGTGAAATAGTCAAATATTACAACAAAAGATAATGAAATAGTCAAATGTAACATCCCTGGTACTTTGCTCATTTAATTTTAAAAACAACAATTTATTTATGAACTTTTCTCTACTGGGGCCATTTCTGCACTAGACTGTTATAGCAGTATTATTCTACTTTCAATATCCTATGGAATCCTGGGGTTTGCAGTTTAGGGAAGGACCTGAGGATCCCAGGATTCCATAGGATGTTGAAAATAGAATAATACTGCTATAATAGTCTGGTGTGGAAATAGCCTGGCTTAAATATGAAAATGAAAACTGGAGTTGATTTGATTCTCTTGCCTAGTCTGAAGTTTGGTTTCACCTAAGCGCTGGCCATGCTAAAGCATGTGTTAGGAACATCAGATGCAACTCTGAAAAGTAATCTGTCCTCCTCTGTATGAGGAAGGATCTTGCATATCCAGGATGTAATAATTATGAAATATGAATGGTGGTGTGTTCCTTAGAAGGAAGAGACAAAAGGTATCTTCAACTTATCCTCTTGACAGGGTTATAAATACAGGCATAGTAATTTGTCACACCAGCTGCTATTGATATCCAACTTGGAGACTAATATCTAGATTGTGATGCTACCCTATGGTCTTGTTTTCCCTCTGGCCAATATCAGTCAAAAGTATTTTATGTTTTATATCATCTATGATCTCTGAGCTATGACTTTGAGAATAATACCTGTTCATTTATTTGTTTTCTATCCTGCTTTTCTCCCAGTTTTGGACCCTATAAATGAGGACTGTGGTGTTGTATCTTGGTGAAATATTCCACTTTCTATTATGCATTGGCAGGCCTTGATCCAGCACTGAGATAGATTGCAGCTGGAATCTAAGTTGTATATGGGTAGATCAGGGGACAACAGAATGCCTTGGATGTAGGTTTCAGGTCAGATACTACCTCAGGCAGACAAGGAGCAAAGCAGCAAAGGGTCTCCTAGCCAGTACAAGGTAGAGTCCCAAGACAAGAATAGGGACCTTAAGGTAACAGAATAACAAACACAGTCATAGGCAGGTAGATCAATCTGAAGTAGAAATGAAGAAAGGGGAAACGAGAAAGTAGATGGAACTAGTATGCTCAATGTAAATTGCCCACTCTGATGACTGTGCTTTGCTGCAATGAACTTATAGGACCTGATGTGTCCCAATGGTATTGCAGAGTCAGCTAATATATTTAGCTGTCTCCAGGCTAGAACTGCAACCTATAAGACAACAATTTCATTAAGGCCAGGTTTCTCAGGTCTGCTGGAGATCTAAACTGCTGGTGGCATCAGTGGCAGCTGGTGCTTTCCATGTTAGTGGGGTGGTGAATCAGCCCTGAGGTTTACTCAGAACTTCAAAGAATCTGTCAAAGAATCTGTCAAACCTCCAAAACAACTTCAGCAACTTAGATAGTTCCTTTGAAGTTTAGACTAAAACCTGAACTACGTGCATGACCCCCAGAGAGATGGGATCCATCACTGACTAGCATAGGACATAAGGCATACTAAGCACTGGTATTCAGTTCACTCTCCTATTGCTTTCTACTAACCCTTTGTCTTTTCTTACAAATAACTACCACTGACACTGTATTGCTTGCAGGCACAATTTTTGCAAACCAAAAATAGGGACTTTGGTTTAAAGGCTCAGCTAAGAACAGTGACTTGCTAAGGGTGCAATATGGATGTCCTTTCTTCTTTGCTGACCAATCCATGAAATAATGAGACCACACAACAAAGCTTGGGTTTAAATATGGGCTACTTTATTTAAACTATCACCTATTTAGGTTTTATCCACAAGATGTTCAAAGTGTGTGTGTGGGGGGGTAGTGTGGGAGCAGCTGAGGCAGGAATATCCCAAGACCTCCTTCTTAACTTCTCTGGGTGATACACCTGAGCTCCAAGGAGAATCTAGAGGCTGGGTTGCTCCCCAGCCAGCAGCTACTGGAAGGCCAACCAAGAATCCAGCACCCAAGACACATGGGTTAATCCCTCAGGCCAGTCCAAAGGACAATCTCCTTCCCCACTCCATCCTAAGCCACACAGCATGTAGGGGTAAATCTAGTGGACTTTCTTTCACCAAATGGGTGCCATAGGTGTTCACTGGATTCCTTTCTTCCCCCTACTACTTGCTACCAATAAGGAGAAGTGTCAGCTTAATCTTTGTCCCCCACCAGGGTGGCCAGAAGGGCCCTCACACCCTGTTGCTTCTCTCCAAGGAATATCCTGTTCCCTTCTTTGGACAAATGGGCCCCATAGGCTCTGTCGAGCTTGGGTCGCTGAAATATAATTTGAGGATGTGGCATGAAATCACCCAACCCTAAATTCAGGGCATTCTGAAGCTCCCTATTAACTCTACAATGAGCCACATTGCTGCACCTTGATCTTCCTCTCTTGGACCAAAACCTGTCTGAGAAAAATGGCAGACCACAGAATGGACACTCAGACCAGTATGGTTTAATAACCCTTTAAGTCATGAAAGTCTTGCATAATGAGGGCCTTGCCCTTTAATAACCCCTGAACATTACACCTGAGGTGGACGACAAGCACATGGGGTGGAGACCCATGGCACTCCCCAAAGAGTAGAAGTGGGAGGCCATGCCACTGGAGGCCCCTCCTGCCCAGGCACTTGATCATGGCTAAATCACCCAATCCCAGGTGGGATCCAAAATGGCTGTTATGATCCTGGTGCTCTGCCCAACAGACAAAACTGTGGCCACAGATCAGGATACACTGTCTCTCCAGCCATGTTAATACTCCAATGGCGTAACATATCTCTCATGTGCTGTAGAGCTCCAGTGCCCTATATTCTGAATGACTTTAGAACCCATTACCATTGCAGCCACAATAGATGCTGTCCCAATTCTAAATGAATGGGTATCCAATTTGACAACCATCAATCCTGACAATTTTAGGGCTGTGGCACTGATGGTCCAAAAGTGGTATTTAGTAAGCAGCAATGAGTCCCTGTGGCAAAATAGTGGACTGGGAAGGTTACCTGTAGCCTGTAAACAGTCCCAAGGTCTTAACTGGACATAGTCTTGGAATGGTACAAATTTGTAGGTTAACAACTGCCTCCATAGATGACAGATCCATTTCAAGAACAGCAAATTTTAACAATGACAGACCTAGTGCGAGGAAAGCAACTCTAAGCTCAAAGGTCCTGCCAGACTTGTTGCCCTTTTATATAGCTACCAGCTTGCCGATGTATAGAGACCCATAGAAAGCTGTTAAAAAGGCAGCGTAAAACAAAAGAGATTCCTATATAGATATGCAGATGCCATTCCAAATCCCTACTAAACTTTTAAGGACTGAGGGAGAAAGAGGCAGCCAGTCATCATAAACCCTTCCTTGCTCCCTACTCCACCCTTCCAGGGCCTCTCTAATCTGGAAGTTGAGGGAGAGTCTGGGAAACCCTGAGCCTTTAACCAAAACATCAGAGAAGAATGCCTGGATCATATGAAAGATGGTGAAAGCCTCTTGCCCCTGATGGAGATGCAAAATTGCAATAAATGAATTGCAGAGACACGTCATATGTCCTCTAGATGGGTATCCTTTCTAAATTTAGCAAGCTCTTGAACCACCCTAATATAGCTCTTCCTGGTGCTGGGTCCAGGGACATACCAACAGCCTCAACTATCTCACCCGTGCAAGCTTCAGTAGGTCAGCTGTCCTTTGGTCTAGCATGGTAGCTGCATCCCTGTACCAGGTGTCTGAAGTGCTCCGTCTGCAGGTTGGAGGGAGTATTGTCTATGCCATTTTTCACTATATCACGAACAGTATATTGTAATGCAGACAGTGTAGCGTAAATTCCTTAACTAACCCTGGAATAGAATGTCAATGAATTAATGATCTCCACCATGGCCATGTTGGCACACCAGGAGTGGACTGCTGAGTTAGATAACTCTGCAGCCCAAATATTAACAGTAACCAGGATGGGTGAGAATTTAAAGAATGTCAAGTCGGTGGTGACACCTGAACTGAAACAGTTGCTAGGCTATTCATGGATACACCAAAGGCCTCTAAAGTTGATACTGAAGCCTAACAGTCCTGCAGCATCAGAAGAGACCTTCAGTGCATCCTTAAGCTTCAGTTCTTCCCTCCAAAATGAAACCTCATTGAAACCAGCCAAGAATTCTTGCCACAGTCAAACGTCCTGCCAGATCTTCTAAGTGATCCTAATCCTGGGGGCTTCCGGTTGCATGGCGTGCATGAGAGGTCGCACGGAGTGAACTCCGAAGCTCCGTGCTATCTCCTGTTGGAATCCAGCCACTTTTTCCATCGAGTAAGCGGCTAGTCACCCCCCCGGTAAAGGGCTTGCGGAAGACAGCTCGAAGGGGGCTCCGTAACCGGTGCCGAGCTCCTTCTGACAAGAAGGAGCAGGAGGCACCAGGGGGGCTGAAGGGCTATGATGGATCCAGCAGGGATGCTGTTTCTGCAGCACAAGCGCTGCCGCCGACTTTTAAAGAAAAAAGACGCGATTTGCAACAGTTAGCAACTGATCTAGTTTTATTCCGTGGATACTACAACAATGTGGAACTTGCAGCGGTGAACAAGAGTGGCAATATGAAGTGATCCAGCAGACTGTGAGTAAGGGGTGGTGGATAAAATATTTTTTGATTAGAGGACTGTGACATTCATAGACTGGTTACTGACAAATTAGTGGATTTCGCTAGCGGATTCTTGTTTTTGAGGTCTTTTTGTCTTTGGAGGATATGAAGAGACCGGACTGAGCAGGGATATGGTTGTTAAAAGTTAAAGTATTTGCTTTTTGTTTTACCTTGCCTTCCGTTTTGACTGAGCTGATTTGGAATTTTGGCATAAAATTGTTTTACATATTTATGGGACTCGAATACAGGAGCTAAGAAGTGGCAGCAACCGATTTTTGTGGATTAACTGTCTTTTCTGTGATGAGCAAGGACACTGGGATTTACTTTTGGATTTATTTTACTTTTATCGAACACTGAATATTGTACTTTGAACTTGGAATAATATACATTGAATATTGAAAGTAGAGGCTGTGACATTTGGATTTTCTGATTTTTAAAACTGTAAGCCTCGCTTGGAAATTACGTTGGCTCCTTTCATTTTTTGTCCGTTCTGGTTTCTGGAAATATTATCTGGATTTAAAGGACAAGGGAGTGTTTTGGTTGTGCTGAAAGGACAGGAACATAGAGAGACTTCTCCCCCACGCAGCGGAGCGGCTAGAATCCCATTATCGTCATTGGAGGAGAAATTTTCACAGCAAAGGTCTGGGACCAGATCCAGAGGAGAGAGGAGATACAGCATTCGCTGGGAGGGGGAAGAGGAAGAATTGGATCCAGGCACAGCCTGTTGATTTTACTGAATGAATCCAATGTGTGATTTTATTGAATGAATTTCCAGAATGAAGTGAACATAATGTATTAGATTTTAATATAAGTGGAGCCTTATACAATTCTATAGAATAAATCCATACACTGATATAAATATTATATAAAATTGATATATAGGTATATTCATACAGTTATTTTTACGTTTATTACATTGGTATAAAGACTGGATAGGGCAATTATCAAGTAATTAATTCAAGTTAAGGATATATGTGACTGAACTTTATATGTAATGAACTGAATATATAATATGAATTAGTTTTAACTGTAAGAGTAAGGAAGTATAGATATAATAATTTGAACTCAATAAGAATTTGAAAAATAGCAAGTTTTTTTTAAAGTAGAAACTGCTAAAAATATACGTATAACGAATCGAACTTAATATTGAATATTGGTTAAGATAGCAATAAGTATTCTATACTAGATAATAAAAAATAATTCAAAATGGACCCAAGGACAAGAAGAGGAGCAGGGGCAGTGGGGGCAACAACAACTTCCCAGACACCTAGACTGACATCTGTGGATATACCTCAGAAATCCCAAGACTTTATGTTACAGATGATGGAAGAGTTCAAAAGTATGAAAGAGGACATAAGAAGTGACATAAAAGAAACAAGGAAAGAGATGAGTGATCCTAACCCTGTGATATGGCCTACTAAACTTATAGGTGGCATCACATAATCACTGAAAGCAGGTCCTGCCTGGTGCAACCACCCTACAGGCAAACTTCAAGTGACCTATAAGCTTCTGGGATTCTTTCAGTGTGGCTTTCTGCCACCCCAGGGATTCCTCCAACCTGACCTTCATGCCCTCAGCCTTCTGAAGATGGAACCTACACAATTGATTTAGGATATTGGTTTCAATAACCAAAAATGAGGCAAACTGATCTGTTAGAAAGACACAATGGTCTTTGTAAAAGCTGCCTATAAACAGGAAATCATCCAAAGAACAATAATGCCCCTAGAACCTGACTTAAATTTAGTTGTCCACTTTAGAAACCTCTCTAATCTGCACATGATATTGAGTAACTCATCAGTAAGATCCAGCCTATGTAAAACATGCCATAAAATGAGAAGCCCAACTGCTCAAAGTTACCAGGGTAGACTGGCAGCAATCAAAATGTCAACTTTATGTCACATTTTGCCAGCTCAGCTCCAACCCTACATGCCTCTCTAACTGCTGCATTGAAAGAAACGTGTCTGTATACAACTCTACTGGAATGGCATCATTAACTGAATCTCTTTGGGGTATGACATATGGTAAATGAGCCTATATTAACCAGGGGCCTTGTTGGGAATGACACCCAAAGGACAGACCCTTAAATTGGAAGAGAAGGAACTGGAAATGGCCCAATGATGCTACTTTCTGCCAGCTCCTTCCTGATCTTTTCTCTAGTTATGTGTTTCAGCCCAACCATGGATTTTGAATTCTGGGCCATAAAGAGGTGGTGTTTATCTTGGAATAGGATCTTATATCCTTCAGTGTAACCATCCCCCAAATAACAAGCCACTATTTGATCAATATACAGTAACAGCCAGGCGAGAAAGCTATCAGTTATAATTGGATCAAGTCTTCTTTGTGGTGGGGCTGTTCTCAGACACCTGATTTACCTCTCTGATGCATGCAGATGCATACCTAAACTTTTACATAGTTATGAAAGAAATAGGGCCCACTACAGACAGAACATGCATACCTATATTTGCAGGGACACTGTGTGCAAGCACCTTGGAGCCCAAATTCCTAGCACAGTAACACAATGAAATGATCCCTTGTAAAAGAACCTGCAAAGCTATATAAGCCCTATAAATTATCATCATGCATTCTATCAGCACTTAGGCCCTGTGTGGCTACATCTTAAATATTACTCCTGTATAAATAAAAAAAGAAATCAGAAAGCCAGTTGGCCGAGTTTCTGTCTACTCTTTATTTTTTGTGCATTTTTTCCTCCCTATGTAAATCTTCTCTACATAGGAGAAAAAAAGATATCAACAGACTCCCCTTTTAGGATCTCCTTGGTTGTGGTGGCAGCTGGATGTTCTCCTAAGGCAACTACCTGTTCCTCATGAGGGGATCTCCTGCCATCAACTGACTCAGGTTTGTATGTTGTGTGAGGCTTGCCTCCTCTGCCTGCCCTGTCTGGGGATTAATTTGGAGAAGGCCTTACTAGGGTGACCAGAAGGGTGTGTCCATGACCATACTTTTGTGAATCAATAGCTACCCCTGCACTAGGTTCTGGCATGTTGGAAAAACTAGGTTGTGTGTATGCCCAGTTAACAGGCCCCATTGTAACTATAACCCCTATCCCACAACCCCTACCCTTCCTGTCATGTCACCTGAAGGGAGTGCCACCACATATGGATCCTTGACCTGTGAGAAATTGGTCACTGGCCCAGACAAAACCTCTGAATCTTCCAGTAGGACCTTCATGGTGGCTACCACTTCTGACTTTCTGTCCTGTTCCAGAGCCTCTAAGTGAGCAAGAATATCATTAGCAAAACTAACATTAATGACTATCTTGCCTGACCCCTTAGGTGCCTTTTTTTTTCCTGGCCCCCGGCCTGTTTGTCCTTCTCAAGGACATGAAGCCAAGAAAGGATGGCATCAGTGATACCAATTGCTTCCTCATTAGAAGAGGAAGAAGTCTCAGGGAGAATGTGCTTAATAGCAGGAGCCTTTTTGGTGGGGCCTTATCCATGGGAAGCATAACAAGATGGGGTTTCCTAGTCCAACAATCAGAACCACATCAATAAAATATAAACAGCTATAAATGAATGGCAGTGGATGCATATTGGTGAATGCCACTTTTGATATTTTTCTCTGAAAGTTTGCTCTCCCTCAAGGTGAATTTAGAATTTTCCTCAGCTTCTTTCTTTTTCCTGCTTTGCGAAGACTGTCTGGACTGTGTTTAGACAATCAAACAGAAACAGAGAGTTGGAAGGGATTACAATAATTATGACATCAGATCAACTGCAGATGTAACATACCACTGGGAGATGTGTTACTAGTGTGGTCTGCTTAGTCAGCTGTTGAAAGAACCAAATGAGTGGAAATCTCTATACATAGCAGTGGTGAGGAAAGTGTGGCCCATAGGCTTCATGTAATCTTTTGGGCCCCCTAAGCAATCACTACATCTCTCCAACACCTCTCCAAATTCTTTTGCCTAACATCTCAGATGTTTTCCTCAGAATCATTTGGGATGTCTGATTTACCATTTAAACACATTTTTAACTCTTCCAGGTCTGTTTTTGGCTTTGTAACACTATTTTTATAAACAAGCAGGGAGTGATGCGCAATCATTTTTTGTTTCCTATGCTGTTTAAAAGGCAAATTACCCCCCCCCCCGGCTTTGGAATCTGGGGGTGGGGAGTGGTGGTCAAGGCATCAGAGAGTCATCAGAGATGCTTTACATGAAGGAATCCACACAGGGGGGAAATGGACAAATGCATGAAATATGAGAAAAAAACTTCAACTTTCAAACATCTGTGTTCACACTGAAGAACTCACACAACAGATAAACCATATAAATGCATAGGATATGGAAAGACCTTCAGCTGTTGTGGAACATATATTATAGATCAAAGAACCCACACAGGAGAAAAGCCATATAAGTGCATGTAACATGGAAAAAGCTTCAGTCCATATGGACATCTGCATTTACATCAAATCACCCACATAGAGAAGAAACCATATAAATGCACAGATTGTGAAAGAGCTTTGGGCAGAGTGGATATCTACATTGATATCAAAGAACTCTCACATGAGAGAAGCCCCATAAATGTATGGAATGTGAAAGGAGCTTCCATAAGAATTTACATCTACTTTCACATTAAATAATCCACATAGAGGAGAATCCCTATAAATGCATGGAATGTGGCATGTAAGAAGCCACACAGGAGAGAAACCATATAAGTGCACGGAATGTATAAAGAGCTTCAGTCAAAGTAGACATCTACATTCACATCAAAGAAGTCACACAGAGGAGACACTTTATAAATGCATACTTTACGGAAAGAACTTCAATGAGCATGGAAGTCTACACTCACATCAAAGAACACATACTGGTGTGAAACCATATAAACGCACGGAATGTGGAAGGAGTTTAAGTAAAAATGGAGCATGTGCTAGACATCAAAGAACTCACACAGCAGAGAACCTTATGAATACATGGTGTGTTGAAAAACCTTCAGTAGGAGTGATGCTCTTACTTTCCACAAAAGAACCCACAGAAGGGAGAAGCTATATAAATGCATGGGGTGTGGAAACAACTTTCTTTTTTGCAGCAATTTGACTGTACAAAAGTTACCCACATGAGGGAAACTTTATACATATTTGGTCTGTGAAGAATAATTCAGTGATGGCAAAATACTGACTAGACTTCCAATAGCTAACACAGGTTGGCACATTAATCCTAATGTATAGAATGTATTACAATGTTGTAAAATAACAAAATAAGGCATGAAATGTGGAAAAAAGCTCTGACTGAATGCTTTGCCAAAAGCATAAAATTTATTCACCTTGTGGATTTATGAGAAACTCAGTTCTTCTGCTAACTGGCTTCGGTTCAGGCTATTTGAAGGCCATATCTCACTTTATGAGTCCATTAGAACTCTAAGAGCATTTGGATAGGCCCTCCTCTCCATTCAGCCACCTTCTCAGGCTTGTTTCATGGCAACAAGGGAGAGGGTCTCCTTTGTGGCTGCTCCCAGACTTTGGAACTCCCTCTCTAGGGAGACCAGGATGGCTCCCTCCTTGCTCTCCTTCCATCAGCAAATGAAAACATTGTTGTGCCACCAAGCTTTTAGAAACTGAATGGCATGGGCCTTTAATGATAGGTTGACAGTTTTATGGATAATATATTTTAAATGTTTAATGTTTTAACATTGTAAATTGATTAATTGCTTCTTAACTTTTATAGTAATACCTTTATCAAAGTTTTGTATAGTTTTTTAATGTGCATTGTTTTAAAAATTTTGTTAGCTGACTTGAATCCCATTATTGGGAAAATGGTGGGATATAAATGAATAAAACAACAACAATAATGCAGGGCCTTCTATTCAAAAAACCAGAAAGTGTGACTGACGAAGCAGGTCTAGCATGTTTTGCTTCCTTAAACATTTACCCCACAGGAAATCCAAACATGAGAACCGGGCTGAGAACTAAAGGATGAAATCTGGAGCCTTCTATCTACAAAGTGTATTCTCTATCACTGAGCTGTTCCCTCCCTAAGACAAAAACAGTAAGTTGTTTTTCAACATGGGAAACAGTGATACTCACAGATTCCAGTCATTATTAAAATCTCCTGGAATAAGCAAATGTAGAACTTAACTGAATAGGCCCACAATGTGTATGACTGAGAAAGTGAGGCATATCTAGACTGATTCTCACTATTTCTGTCCCACAATTAAAGTGTTCCTTGTATGCCTCCTACAAGGCTTGTAAGCACTGAGGGGCTTCTGGGCATGCCACCTAAAATAAAAACAGTTCATGGCATCTGATACTGACTAAAATTGGCCCATGTAGACCAGTATTAGACAGTCATCAAGGTACAGTGGTTTTTATTGTTGGACTAGGACTCCAGGAGACTAGAGTTTGAATACCTGCTTAGCCATAGAAACCCACTGAGTGATCCCTGGGGAAGTTATATACTCTCAGCCTTAGAGAAAGGCAGCAGCAAATCTCATCTGAGTAAATCTTGCCAAGAAAACCCTATCATAGAGTTTCCATAAGTTGGAATCAATTGTGCAGAACAACAAAAACAAAGCCTAGCATTTTTTATAATGAACAGAAGAAATTCTCTGTCGTTTCAAACATGAGACTTTCCAGCCCTAGTTAGCAATGACAGGAATGTACAGTTCAGCAATGTCCTGTCCCCCAGCTATAGCTGTAGCAACTCTGGAAGGATAGCAATGAAACCACACCAGATAAAAGTGTCATAGGCTAATGATGCTTAAGTCTCAGTGACATGTCAATTGAGTTATTTAAATTCAGGTGCTCATGTTATGCACTAGATATTTTTTTTAAAGCACAGAGTACAAAGATGGCTTTACATACAGTGAGTGAGAGCTTTTAGGCACTGTTGTGTATGGCAAAGGCCTTTTTATTGGCTGAAGTTCTGTCATGATGTTATATTAAAAATTTGTTTCTTTTTAATTTCTCCCATCAGGTCTTTTATGATCATTTCAGCTTTCACTAAGCCAGCACTGCCAATTAGTGACAGATCATTTCCTTCTCTAACTACTAATGTTGATGGAAGGCAGAAGAAATCACCATGCTTTCTGTTCACTTACAGAAACGCTTAACAGTATTTAAATGCTATGTTCATTTCTTTTTGTTTTATTAGCAAATGTTCACTGTGCACTCTTTGGTTGTTTATTGACACCATTGCACCTGTCTTGGTATCCATTTACATTCTTTACATCTCACATTAAATGGATATGGAGGAGCCTGGGCATGTTTTGTATGCACTACAAATAGGCTACAGCTACAGGTATAAACAACAGACCATCTTGTTAAGAATGGTTAGCACTTATTCTCTGGTTCTCTCATATTCATGTATTATTCAGGTCTGCCATTCAAAGTGTTTCAACTTTAAGAATATCAAGACTTCTTCAAATCGAAAACATATAATCTCAGTTTTCATAAGCAGAGTTGTCTGTGTGATGACTTTTTCCCAGAAACACCAAGGTATCACTTAGAGACACGGATAGAATTCCACAACAATTGGAATTTGCATTAGAATGTGCTGTTCCAGTCACGCTGGCTGAATATGATCCCATCACACGTCATGAGGGGTCCAGACCTTCATCACATTGTTATAATAGTATATATTTTGCACATGAGTCTTGTTGCACATCAGTGCTATATCATGAAGCATGGAATTAAAGGGATGGGGGTATCTGTGATAAGTCTCACTACTCAATGGGAAGACTTTCTGTGTTGTAGTCTGTAGTTAGTGACATGATATATCTTGTAATTTGCACTTTGCCACTGCAGCTTCCACTCTTCTTTCCCTTCTCACCACATATTGTGGTTCCACACCAACTTCTCTTGCACTCAGGCATAATCTATGTGCCTTAAGTATTAATAATAAATATTAATAATCACATTGTGGCACTAGCAGCTTTTAGCCTTTTAGCCTGTTTTGTTGCACCCCTCTCCACAAATTCATCCCATATTTAAGGTATAGATGGCTATATATCCATATCTATTGCTTCCTATCTTTATCTCTGTCTATCTTCCTCACCTCCACCTTGAAAGCCATCAAGAGATATAATGCAAAGTCTGAGTGAGTAATATCAACACGATTTCAGGGAAAATCCATAGTCCAAGTTTATTCCTGAGTTACAGATGCAGAAGACGAAACAGCAGGAAGATTCTATGATGGAATCCAGGAGAAAACTGACCACACATCAAAACCCAGATAGGTTGATGATCACAGGCAACTGGCATGCAAAAGCAGGAAACATAGCAGAATCAAAGATTGTAGAGGAATTCGGTCTAGGATCAAGAAATGAAGCAGAAGAGTGAGTGAAGTTTTGACACCAACTGTTGTTTATTGCAAACACTTTCTTCAAGCGACCAAAAACCTAACATGGACATAATCAGATGGGCAATATATAAACCAAATAGATGACATAATTGGAAGCAGAAGTGGAGAAGCTCCATTCTCTCGTCAAAAACAAGACCAAGAGCAGATTTTGGCACAGGCAATGAACTACTAATATCAAAAATTAGAATAAGGCTAAAGAAGAACATTAAACCAATCATAATGCCAAAATAAAAGCTAGAGAACACCCCTTCAGAATTTAAAAAACATGTCAAAATAGATGTGCACTATTAAGCCTAATTGAGTGGGAGCCGTAAGGACTCTGGACTGAAGCCAGGGAGATTTTCAGGGAGGAATGCAAAAAAAAAACACTAAATGTAGCCAGAAAAAAAGAGAAGCATCAGTGGACAACAAAGGAAACTTCTCAAGCAGTTAAGGACAAATGAGAAGCAAAAGTAAAATAGGGTCAGAACGCTGAATGCAGATCATTCAGCAACTTGTGTGCAGGAACAAAGAGAACTACTATAACAATCAATGAAGAGAAATAGAAGATAAAAACAAAAAAAAAAGGGGGGGGGAGAGACCTCTTCCTTGAGAAATCAAAAGAAAATTTAAACCAAGAGTAGGGAGTACTATACAACCAGCAGAAGAACAAATTACATAACAAGAAGATATAAAGAACTGATGGAAACAATACACTGAAGAACTATACAAAGGAGATGAAAGATGACAGATTCATTCAAGGAAGAACCATTTGAAGATTAACCTACAAGTTTAAAAATTAAAGAGGAAGCTGCACTCCGAGCACTTGGGAAAATAGATCACCACCAACAGGTGGCATACCAATAGAGCTGCTTCAAGCTACAGAGACAAAATCTACTCTGATTCTAACTAAAATATGGCAACAAATATGGAAAACAAAACAATGGTCCACAGATTGAAAATGTTCAATATATGTTACAATCTACCCCAAAAGGAGACAGCAGGGGTTGTGGTAACTGTTTTATTAATCCAAGTGTGAGCCATATCAAGTTCCAGTTTTGGGAGAAAGGTAGGTTACAAGTTAGACAAATAACAGAGACACAGCTTAACGATAATAGCATGTTGTAATGATCTGCATGTTGGACTAGGCCTCTGGCAGACCAAGGTTCAAATCCCTACTCAGTCATGAAATACCACTGGATGACCTTGAGAAAGTCACACAGCAAGACAAGAACAATGAAAATATTTGAAAAAGTGTCAGAAATGTTTATTGAATGTTTACTAGTTTACTGAGCCCAAAAAGCTCTCTGGCTGAGAATTTCAAATGCCCCTCCCTAAACTGCAAACTGCAGGATTCCATAGGATGTTGAAAATGGAATAATAGCATTATAACAGTGTAGTGTGGAAATGGTCTTAGTGTAGAATTACAACCCTAGTCAAGAGCAATCCATCTCTCCTCCAGCAGCCTACTGGTAGAAGAGAAGGTGCCAGGAAGAAAGAGGAAAATGTCAAAAAGAAAGAAAGAGAAAATTAATAGGAGAAAGAAAAGGTGCCCCCATCCATTTTTGGCTCTGGCTTGGCTTCAACCCCACTGGCTGCTGGTCAGAGCTTTGAGCAGATTATCTATGAAGGAATTCAGGGTTTCCTGTTCCAAACAATATGAACAGATATTACTGCAAGCTGGTCGCCCTCTTGGAGGAGAAGGTTCAACAGCTGGAGGCATGCGTTTCAAATCTTCACATGATTACGGATGGAGAGGAGTTCCTGGATAAGGCTGAGAGGACCTTTTTGAAGACAGAGTGCACAGAGGACCTAGAGGATGAAGAAGCCGGTTCACCAAATAGGGAGACGGATGCTTGGAGGAAGGTGACATGCAGGAGTAGAAAGACAAGGTGCCACACGGAGACTCTCGAACTACGGAATCACTTCCAAGTTCTTGACTTTATTAACGACAAAGAGGAACAGCAGGAAGAGGTCATGGAATGTCATCCAGAGGAAATCCAGCATCAGCAACAGGAACCCCAACACCAGCAGAGCAGCATCCAACAACAGCAGCAGCACCAACACTCTCAGCACGAACAGAAAGTTCAGGCGGCCATGAGGGAATCTGCTCGTCGAGTAACCCCTGACAAGCCTCAGAGGAGACGATTTATAGTGGTTGGGGACTCTTTGCTGTGGGGAATGGAACCGATCATTTGCAACCTGGACAGAATCAATTGTGAGGTGTGCTGTCTACCTGGGGCCAAAATCAATGACATAACGGAGAGGCTAACCAGACTGGTCAAGCTCACTGACAGTAAATCCCTCCTTTAGGTTCATGTCGGAACTAATGGCACAGCAAGGTGCAGCTTTCACCGCATCACGAAGGATTATGAGCTTATGGATAGGAAGCTGAAGGACCTTCATGCACAGGTTGTCATTTCATCTCTTCTCCTGGTGGAAGGACATGGCCCACGAAGGGAAAGAAGAATAGTGGAGATCAACAATTGGCTCCGAAGATGGTGCCGCTGGGAGCGATTCGGATTTTTGGATCACGGCCTCCATTTCCATGAGCCTGGTCTTCTAGCAAGGGATGGCCTGCGCCTTACAACCGTCGGCCAGAATGGTTTTGCAAACAGTCTTGCAAAACGGATCAGGAGGTCTTTAAACTGAGTTTGACTGGGAAGGGGGACAGTAGTATTCTGGGCAAGGATTCAGTGAGTGCTGTGAAAAATAGCCCAAATGATATGGATAGGGCAGGCCAAGTAGAACTAGAGACCAACAGGGAGAAGGAAAGTAACTTTTGTACAGGAATTCCACAAAGGGCACATCGTCTCCAGTGTCTCTACACTAATTCATAGAGCATGCACAATAAGCAAGATGAACTCCAACTTTTAGCACAACAAAAAAAATATGATGTAATAGACATCACTGAAACCTGGTGGGATGAATCTCATGATTGGAATGAGGGGGTATAACTTATTTCGCAGAAATAAACCAAACAAAAAAGGAGGAGTAGCCTTATATGTCAAGGATGTCTTCACCTGTGAAGATATCCATGACTTAAATCTGTGAAGCCAAGTTGAAAGCATCTGGGTAAAAATTAAGGGAGCGAGAAACAATAGGGATGTGATTGTAGGGGTTTGCTACAGGCCTCTACGCCAGCCTGAGAACTTGGATGAGGCCTTCCTGGAGCAGATGACCACACATTCAAAAAGGAGAGATGCCGTGTTAATGGGAGATTTCAATTATCCTGATATTTGTTGGCATTCAAATTCCACAAAGACCGCAAGGTCCAACAGCTTCCTTGCTTGCCTTGCAGACAATTTCATGGTCCAGAAGGTGGAAGAGGCTATTTTAGATCTGATCCTGATCAACAGGGATGACCTAGTTGATGAGGTGGAGGTGGTGGGATCCTTAGGAGGGAGTGACCATGCTCTCTTGGAGTTTGACATCCAGTGGGAAGCAGAAGCCAAGTGTAGCCAGACACGCATCCTAAACTTTAAGAAAGCTGATTTCTCCAAACCTAAGGAGTTACTTGCTGAAATCCCATAGACAAGAATACTAAAAGAGAAAGGAGTGCATGAACGATGGGAGTTTCTTAAAAGTGAGATACTGAAGGCACAATTGAAAACTGTGCCAATAAGGAGGAAAAATGGCAGGTGTCTAAAGAAACCAGAATGGTTGACTGAAGAATTCTCAGCTGAGCTAAGTGTTAAAAGAAACATGTACAGGAAATGGAAGAATGGTGAAACCACCAAAGGGGAATTCAAGCAAACAGCCAGGAGATGTAGGGAGAAAGTCAGAGAAGCTAAAGTGCAGAATGAACTCAGACTTGCCAGAGACATCAAAAACAATCAAAAGGGCTTTTTTAGATATTTCCGCAGCAAAAGCAAAAACAAGGAAATGATAGGATCACTACGTGGAGAAGGTGACCAATTAATAATGGGGGGGGGGGGTGAGAAGGCAGAACTACTTAATACCTTCTTTGCCTCAGTTTTCTCCCAAAAGGATAGAAGTATGCAACCTGGGGTGTGGGGAGCAGGTGAGGAAGCAGGGAGAATGCAGCACAGAATAAGTAGAGAAATAGTACAGGAATATCTGGCTAAACTAGATGAATCCAAGTCTCCAGGGCCAGATGAACTACATCCAAGGATATTAAAAGAACTGGCAGAAGTCATTTCTGAACCACTTGCAATAATCTTTGAGAACTCTTGGAGAAAAGGAAAAGTCCCAGCAGACTGGAGGAGGGCAAATGTCATCCCCCTTGTCAGGGTCAGAGACCCAGGCAGCAAGACAGCCCAGAGAAGGGAGTGGAAGAGCTAGCAAAGTCCTGCCGGGAGGAGTCAAGGAAGCACTTACTCAAGGGAAGTCCATTTACTTAAGCCAGAGCAACAAGCAAAAGCCATAGTCAGAGTTCCAAAAGCCAGGGGTCTGGAGGCAAGAGATCAATCGAAGGTATCATGAGCCAGGTGCTGAAAGCAAGGAACAGGCAAGGAGAGGGCTTGCAGATAGTTTGCCACAAGCAAAGGAAAGCTTCCAGGCAGGCAGTTATATAGCCCAAGACACAGGTGTGGCTAGTCACTGCTTCTTGAACTTAATCAAGGAAGCCTCCCTTTGCTCAGCTCTGTTGAGTCTTTGCCTTGTTTGTGGGCTGATTGACACAGGCTCCAAAGCATCTTCAGAATCAGATCCCAGTTGCCCTAAAGGAGCAGGCAGAGGAACGTCCAAGCCTGCTTGGCCCATGGCAGCAGGGGGAGCTCTTGAACTGCAGGACTCATCTCCACCCTGAGCAACAGGGACCAACAGCTGCTGCTCATCAGCAGCAGCCCTGAAAGGGGCTTCGGTTATCACACCCATCTTCAAGAAGGAGAAAAAAAGAGAACCCTAATAATTATCGCCCAGTAAGCCTGACATCAATTCCAGGAAAGATCCTAGAGCAGATCATTAAACAGTCAGTTTGTAATTACTGAGAAAGCAATGCTGTAATCACTAAAAGCCAGCATGGATTTCTCATAAATAAGTCATGCCAGACTAATCTTATCTCTTTTTATGATAGGGTTACAAGCTTGATAGATGAAGGGAATGCTGTAGATGTAGCATATCTTGACCTCAGTAAGGCCTTTGGCAAAGTTCCACATGACATTCTTGCAAAGAAGCTAGTAAACTGAGGGCTGGACAGGGCTACTATTGGGTGGATTTGTAATTGGTTGACCGACCGAACCCAAAGGGTGATCACCAATGGCTGCTTTTCATCCTGTAGAGAAGTGACTAGTAGGCTGCCTCAGGGTTCTGTCCTGGGCCCAGTGCTATTCAACATCTTCATCAATTATTTCAATGAAGGAATGGAGGGCATGCTGGTCAAATTTGTAGATGATACCAAACTGGGAGGGGTTGCTAACACACCAGAGGATAGGATCAAATTTCAATACCACCTTGACATATTGAAGAGCTGGGCCAAAACTAACAAAATGAATTTCAACAGAGAGAAATGTAGGGTCCTGCACTTGGGCAATAAAAATGAAAGTCACAAGTATAGGATGGGGGACGTGTGGCTGTATAGCAGTAAGTGTGAAAAGGATCTAGGAGTCTTGGTAGATCACAAGCTGAACATGAGTCAGCAGTGTCATGTGGCAGCCAAGAAAGCCAACGAGATTCTTGGTTGCATCAATAGGAGTATGGTGTCTAGATCGAGGGAGATAATGGTACCACTCTATTCTGCATTGGTTAGGCCTCAGTTG
Organism: Cyclura pinguis; assembly: GCA_030412105.1. Lineage (NCBI taxonomy): Eukaryota > Metazoa > Chordata > Lepidosauria > Squamata > Iguanidae > Cyclura > Cyclura pinguis. The sequence goes on along the minus strand of CM059603.1, from coordinate 80,273,133 downwards.
GAATACTGTGCCCAGTTCTGGGCACCTCAATTCAAGAAGGATGTCGACAAGCTGGAATGTGTCCAGAGGAGGGTGACCAAAATGGTGAAGAGTCTGGAAGCCATGCCCTATGAAGAATGCCTTAGGGAGCTGGGTATGTTTAGTCTGCAGAAGAGAAGGTTAAGAAGGGACATGATAGCCATGTTAAATATTTGAAAGGATGTCATGTTGAGGAGGGAGCAGGCTTGTTTTCTACTGCTCCAGAGACTAGGACAAGCAGGAATGGATTCAAGCTGCAGGAAAGAGATTCCACTTGAACCTCAGGAAGAACTTCCTGATGGTCAGAGCTGTCCAGCAGTGGAATATGCTGCCTCGGAGTGTGGTGGAGTCTCCTTCTTTGGAGGTTTTTAAGCAGAGGTTGGATGGCCATCTGTTGGGAATGCTTTGATGGGTGTTCCTGCATAGCAGGGGGTTGGACTCGATGGCCCCTGGGGTCTCTTCTGATTCCATGATTCTATAATTCTATGATTCTGTGATCAAGGAGGTAGACATCAGTCTCATATTTTGTCAATGTTTATAGTTCTTTATGTACTGAGGACACTTACATGTCTTAAGGATATCTTGTTGCTGTTGTATGCCTTCAAGTTGTTTCTGATTTATGTCAACCCTAAGATTAACCTATCACTGGGTTTTCAGGGGTTGAGAATGTGTGACACGCCAAAGGTCACCCAGTGGGTTTCCATGGCCAAGCAGGAAATCACCCCTGGTCACCAGGTTTGGAGTTAAACAAACCACTATCCCATGCTGGGTTCCTGGGGAAGTAGGGGAATCTAATCTGTGAGCCCAACTGTGGTCTGAGGCACAGCATGACCTTTCTTATTTCCCAGGTACAAAGACAATCCAGCAGCTACCAAGACCACCTCCAGGACCATGCCCACAACCCCCATCCATATCTTGTTCCTCGTGGAGTCTGACTGGGCTTTCCACTCAACAAAGACAGGACTAGCAAAGCTGGAGTGCTCCACCTGACAGGTGTAGATGTCCCCCATTCCAGTTTTGTTACTAGCATCACCTGGATCTGGTAAGTCCAGTTCCCATTCTGGATGAGATCCATGGTCATCACTTTGGCTCTGTTGTCCTTCTTCCCATTTCTTAACCACCTGATTTCAATCTTTGGAGGGAAATGCTGCCCACATAGGAAATAAGCAAAGTGTTGTGGTAGAAGGAGTTGTAGTCTGTGAGGGTGATCTTCAGATGGGGTTGAACTTTCCTCTGGGAGGAGACATGCTTGAGGATCCCATAGTCACGATAGCAGAAGCTCTCCGTGTAAATATGGTTCTCCTGCATAATGGCTGGGTCACTTTCCAGTCTCACGCCAAGGGGTTTCCGAGGTTTTGATGGCAATGTACCAGTTCGGGATATTTTACAATGGGTTTTTCTAATTTGGATAAGAAGTTAAAAGAAATATTAATAGTTAATAATGTAAGTATAATAAAAGTAGCATTTAATCTGAGTGATGACTAGAAGTTTAGAGATCTTTCTTGGCAAAAAGTTGCAGTTCTTAACTACTTTTTTTCTCATTCACATTCTGATTTAGAGGTTTCATACAGATGCATGTTTCTATAGATGCTTAACAGAGTTCTCATAATATCAATTCTGATAGAATCCATCTTACTTCCTTTTTTTTCCTTGCTCTATTTTTTTCCTAAGAAAAGCTTTTCAAACTGCTTCAGTATTCAGCCATTCTGTGATTGAATTTGTTTGACTTTTGCAAAGAAACGATGCTGCATTTCTCACTATCAAGGTAACACTTGTATGCAGAATATAAATGAGGTGAAGGATATGTCAAAGGCATTTACAGGGGCAACAGGCAAATGAGAAACAGCCTTTTCTTACTGATGTGAATTCCAAAAGACTAATGCTTTTATGTTTGTAGTAGCACAGATAGCAAGAACCAATTCTGTAGCAATATCTTACCTTTCTTTTTTGTTGAAGGGAAAATATCTATGAAAAAAAGCTATTCTGGAATCAGTTCTGCTGAAAAGAATAGGAATTACACCAATAGAAGGGTCTTAAACTGTGTGAAGTCAGTTCAAGGCTACAGTTTTGTCCCCTAGGTGAATAGTCACTGGCCCTTTCTGCACTTTACCTTCTTCTGGCGCTGGGGTGCAGGGATCACACGAGCAGCCTCTGGCGAGAGGGTCTCACATCCAGGGTCCTTTGACTCCGCACGAGCTGCCTGCTCATGTGAGAGCCGCACCTCTTCCTCCCGCAGTGCAGCCTGGGACTTTCCCAGGCTGCACTCAGGCAGGAAGTGTGACGAGCATGGCTCCGGAGACTCCGCATGCCAGGTAAGTGCGCATGGGGCCCAGGAGCAATGCGTGATTGTGCACCATTTTCGGCTTCTAGCTGAAAATGAAAAGGTGCACGATCGGCGCCTGCCCTACCCTGGAGCATCGTGTGATTCTGAGTGCATTGTGCAGATCACTCCTCACAATTGCATGACACTCCAGGTGCCCTTTCATATGCAAAATGCCGTGCAAAAGGGGCCACTGTCTTCTGGCCAGCAGAATCACTTTCTACTCACATTGTAATATCCAACAGATCACTCTTACTCAGTCTTTTTTTTCCTGTTCCTTTAAGACCAATTCTTGGAGGATTTAGAATTTCACCATAAGAAACAGAAGAAACTAATCACATGGCTAGAAGCAGAAAGGAAGCTTATGTAATCTGAACCTGGTTGTGGGCTATTGTTCACATTATATGTATTGGTTAGGTTTTTAAAAAGATTTATCATCAACTTCTGCTTCCTAGTCTATTAGGAATACTACAGTTCTTTTCCTTATGTCATTTCAGCAGTGAAACCACATAAGGGTCAGAAAGAGAAGCAAGGCTGCTTATGGTGCTAATGCCAAGTTATGGAAGAACCTTCTTTTAAAACAGGGAAGGCAAAGCATGCCCCTCAAGACGATCTTGAACTACAACTTCCACCAGCTTAGATAATGATGAAAAATGCTATGATCTGCAGTCCAACAGCATCCATTCTAAAGAGATTACCCTGTCCATGCCCTCAGACCCAGAATGATGGTTTGAGATGCCAAAGTGTGATTAAACAGGAGCCATAACATACCTGATTAATAAGGTAATGCTACATGTTTCCTTTTATTTAACAGGGTTTACTCCCTGATAAATGTGCTTAAGAAAGCAGCCTAAATGATTGCTCTCTAACCTAATTAATTGTTAAGTTAATTAAACTAACAGTTCAGTTGTAACTTATCCCACCTTTCATGTGAATAATGTGTGTCCCAAGGGGAAAGCCAGGCTAGGTCATAGCCTATTTCACATTTTGGTCAAAACAGTCCAGCCCTACCTCCATGAATAGGATCTAACACTTAAAGGATTTTTTCTCCCCTTCTTAACTGTACACTAATGAATTTCCGCTAGTAAAATCATTAGCACTTGGGTGTTGCCAGTGAACAGGGCTATCCCTATCACAGAAAAGAATGGGGTGGCATTTTAAGGGCAAGAAAGTTATTTTATTTCTACTGCCAGGCATACAACGTCTGTGGGATTTGTGACTCACATGCCAAAGTTACTTGGTTGGTTGGGGTACTTTTCAGCTTGACTTGGGTGGAGTGGTACCATTGCTTCTTCATGGCCCTTTTCGCACGGCATTTCCGATGTGAAAGGGCCTCTTGAGCGTCACGCACATGTGAGGAGCGGTCCACATGACGCACTCACATTTGCGTGATGCTCAAGGGCCTGAGATGGACCACGCACACATTTTTTCATTGTTGGCTTTAAGCCAAAAATGCTGTGCAGTTGTGCATCACTCCGGGGCCCCGCATGCACTTACCTGGCATGCGGAGCCTAGGGAGCCGGGCCAGTCACACTTCCTGTCCAGTGCAGGCTGGGAACGTCCCAGTCTGCACTGTGAAAGGAAGAGGCGGGGCTCTCACGCAAGCAGGAAGCTCATGTGGAGCTGAAGGACCCCGGACGTGAAAGCCTCTCTCCGGAGGCTGCTCGCTTGAGCCCCACACCCCAGCACTGTGAAAAGGTAAGGTGCGAAAAGGGTCCATGTCAGGCATCAAGTTGTGCTGGCTCTGAAACTGGACTGCTAAAAGACATGGACAAGTAAACCTAATTTTTGTTAATTTTTATCCAGACTTATTGCAAGGTCTCCAGATAGGGCTTTAAACTTTGTGACACTTTATATACTTGATTTAATGGAGTTCGACTCTTAAATCATGTTCTAAAGTTTGTGGGGGCAAAGGATAGAGAAGGTATGTATGGAACAGGACGGTGTAATAACTTCTTCCTGGTGGCACAGTGGTTAAATGCTGGTACTACAGCAACAAGGTTGTGAGTTCAATCCTGCTGGGCTTCAGGTTGACTCAGCCTTCTATCCTTCCACAAGTCACAGCTGTAAAATAAAGCACCCAGCTTGTTGGGGGCAATTAGCTAGCACATGGTAAACTGCTTAGACAGCACTTAGCTGATAAGCAGTATAGAAACACACATGCTATTCTTTATATCAAGCAGCGTGGGCAAAATGGAACCCTTCATATGTTAGTGGACTACAAGTATCAACAGTGCCAGATGACATAGCCAACAATTAAACCCATTCTGATTTTTACTTTGGTAAGAGAAAAGGTCCAGGGATAAAATGGAAAATTAGCTTTAAATTTCATCCTTAAAGGTAAATCTGGCTGGGATGGAAGTGTTGGGGCAGCAGCCTTTTCCTTCATGGTGGCCAGCAAGTTCTTCTGAACAGTGGCCAGAGCAGCTTGGCGTGCCCCTGTGAGGAAGCATCAATGGGCAGCTAATGCATTCAAACTGTGGTTTGAATGCATTGGTTGCTGAAGCCTGACGAGAGTGACCTGGATGTAGGCTTCATTCCAATTGGGTATATACAGTGGTCCCTATAGTTGAGTATAGACAGTTTCATCAATGTTTGGGGCACAGAACTCTTATGAAAGTGGAAAAAACATTACTCCTCCCCTGTGATCCCTCTCCCATTCCTGTGCCTTTTGCTTACCAGAACCAGAGGCAAGGGGGAGCTCCAGAGGGGAGAAGGAAAGCTTGCACAAGCCTTTCCCCTCCCATTTCCTTGCCTTTTGCCTCAATGTGAGTTCTCAGCACTGGGGCCAGAGGCAAGGGGAACAGAAGGGGGAACTCCAGAGAGGAAGAGAAGGAAGGTATGTGCATGCCCCTCCATTTCTTTGTCTTTTGTTGAGGTGCTTGCCTTCCTTCTTCTACGCACTTGGCAAAACACAAGGGAATGGGAGGAAAAGCATGGGGTAAAGGCACTCGTATGCCTTCCAAATAATCAAATTCTCAAAGGTCAAGCCCATGAATGTAGAGGAAGGACTGTATTTAGCTGCATCCAGGATGCCCACTCAGTTCTTTCAGAGCATCGTCTCTCTCACCCACCCTCTTTCTTTTAAAGTATCAGATTGTATTCTGTAATAGTGCATTTTGTGGTTATGTTCTTTATTTGTTTGTCAAACCATCACAACTTGTATGAGGTGGTTGTCTTGGAACCTTGATCTGGGATAGCAGTTACTGCTGTCTCTTAGACATTGGTAAATTATGGGGGTCCCCTTAAGGGACTCAGGGGTTGTGGGGGGAATCAGTCATGCCCAGCTTGGGAGATGCATACCTTTCCCTCTGCCCTCAGATGACGGAGTAACACACTGGCGAGCCTGTCTGAGTGGATTCCACTACTGTCATCCCAGTGGTTCTGGCAGTGGACTGGATGTTAAGGCATATCAGACAACAGGCAGGTTGATTGATGACTGGATGAAGCCCCATGTGTGTGCCAACTCTATTAGCAGTTGTGGCCAATTTTCTTCCAAAGTAATTTGGTTTTCTTCTTTCTTTCTATCTCTCTCTCTCTCTCTGCCTGCCTAACTGCCTGCCTTTTTTTGTTATGCAGAGCTGCTCTTGCCCTTTTCCCACAATTCAAAATTTTACTTTCATACTACTAACAAGACAAAAATGGTGCATAGCCTTAAAAGGCTAGTAGCAATTTCACAACACATGTTTTAATCACTTGATAGCTTCAATACGGTGGCTAAATTCCTAAAAACATGATTTGGCAATGAAGACCAAATTGGATGCAATGAGCCTTACTTGTGAGTGAACAAGCATAAGATTGCTCCGAGATTCATTCTTTTTATGAGAGGGCATGACTGATAGAACATCATTGATAAAATGTTCAGATTACCGATTATAAGCCCCATGCCACTGATTTCCAATTGGGTCAGTTTACACAGTTGGCCACAGGTACTGGAGTAGCTTGATAGTTAAAAATCAATGTTCAAACTAAGCTTATTTATGGACTGGAACCTGGTTGTCCTCTGGATTTCACACTCCCTGCAGACTGTTCTGATATAGCACTTTATTCACTCATGCATGCACACACACATACACAAATTAAAAAAATTCCATATCACACTATGCTTAAAATGTGTATGTGTATGTGTGCACATGTGAATGTTTAGAAAACATACATTTAGAAATAGCCTGAGTGAAAATACATGTAAAATCCATATTTGGATACAGCATGCATTTGCAATTGTTTATTCAAATAGTTTAAAAAATTAATTTTCTGTATCATCTTTTAAAAAACATGTTGAAGAAATGAGTGTTATGGTTGAAGCATGTGAGAAAGTGGTATGGGCCAAAGATAAGTTTCTCATTAGTCCCTACAGTTAGCTGACAGTAATAAAGTAAGGCACATGCATTTCTGAACTAGTCTTAACAAGATTTGTTTATTGGTTTATAAGCTGTCCTAAGCCTACTTCATTTGCTTCAGGACGTTTCTCAGAAGTGCTCAGTAAATATACAGGTTGGGGGGGGAGGGGGGAGGGAAAAAAAGTTTCTCATCAAAATTGACTTTTCCTTGTAATAAATCTGTAAACAACAGCTCTACAGTATAATAACAGCTTTCTCAAAGAAAGAAAATTCATCCTAATTTCTCCTAAAGGTAAATAATTCTCTAAAGCTTATTAATGCATAATCTCATTTTAGTTAAAAAAAATACAAGAGATTTTGAATTTACTCATGGTGAGAGTTGGAACGCTTGAAGCTTTGCTAGCAAACTTTGGTAGCCTTGAGTTTCATTTAGTGGATTTAGATAATTGCTTTTCATGTTTTTAGGCTACTTTTTAAATCTGTCTCTGGAGAATTTTTTTTTAAAGATCCCTGAACAGGAAAAAAAGAAACCTTGAAAGTTCAGGCATGTTTGAATTCAGAGCTTTATAGCAAGCACTTAGAGTATTCTGATTACTTGACAGAAACATAATAATTTGTTTCATAAAGAGAGGACATAATTCCATAAATTAATAGAATTGTTGTTGTTGTCCTACCTTTTTCCCAATTTGGGACTCCAAGCACCTTACAACAAACTGAACAAAATACATAGTTAAAAATTCACAAAATACAAACGTTAGAAAGAGATTAAACAATCAAGCAAATGAAAACCAGATTAAAACGCAACACCATTTAATGCACACACAGAATCACATACCAGCACAACCAAGGCCATTTCCTCACTACACTGTCATAGTGCTATTATTCCACTTTCAACAGTCTGTGGAATTCTGGGGTTTGTAGTTTACTGAGGCCAAGAGCTCTCTGGCTGAGAATTCTAAAGTTCCCTCTCTAAACTGCAAACCCCAGAATTCCACAGGATGTTGAAAGTGGAATAATAGCACTACCACAGTGTAGTCCGGAATGGCCTAAGAAAATCCAGCACTTTGTTTAGGAGGAATGGGCTTTACACAGTCAATTATCAAATGCCTGTCAAAACAGAAATGTAATTATTTGTCTGTGGAAAAAAAGTAGGGGGGGTGCCAGTTTAATTTCTTTAGAAAGGGAGTTCCAAAGCATATGGGTTGCTAGCGAGAAGGCCCTCTACTCTGTTTATTTCTATTTATTTATTTAATTTACATGCTGTTTTTTCTCCAGAGTTGGACTTAGGCCCCTCCCAGAAAGAATCAATTAAGAACCTCCACAACAATTAAAAAAAACAACAATTAAAATCACCATATAAAAGAGTAGAAAAATCATTTTAAAACATTCAGAAGTCATACAGATAAATAAAACATTCCTAATAATAAGCTCCCCTGCTTACACATTAAAAGCCTGCTTAAAGAAAAATATCTTTGCCTGCTGGCAAAGCTTCTCATGAAAGGGAGTCTGTGTGAGAGTGGTGGGACAGACAGAAGGGTCACCCCAGCAGATCCCAAAGCATGGGCAGATTTATAAGGAAGAATACAGTTCTTCAAATAACCTGGATCTGAATTGTTCTGGACTGTATAGGTCAAATCCAGCACTTGGAATTGTTCCCAGAAATGGACCGACAACCAGTGGTGATATTGCAACAAGAGAGTTCTGTTCTTCCTGTAGCCAGCCCCAGTTAGAAATCTGGATGCAGCTCTTTGGACCAGCAGAAGTTTCTGAACATTCTTCAAAGGTGGCTGGACATGGAAAGCATTATAGAAATCCAACCAGGGTATAACCAAATTATGGCCAGCTGTTTCAACAGGTACAGCTGGTGCACAAGCTTTAACTGTGCAAATGCACTCCTAGCCTCCACTGAAACCTGACCTTCTAGGCTCAGGGTTGAATCCAGGAGCACATCCAAGCTGCACACCACTGTGTTCGATGGAAGTGTTCCTGTGACCAGAAGTATGAAACGAGAATTGACAATTCTTACGAATTTCTCCTCTCTCTTGCAGGCTTCTTCATGTTGTTTTTGTTTTGTTTTTGTTGTTGTTTTGTGCCTTCAAGTTGTTTACAACTTATGGAAACCCTAATCATGGGATTTTCTGGGGGCTGAGAGTGTGTGACACAACCAAGATCGCCCAGTGGGTTTCCATAGCTGAGTGGGGAATTGCACTGTAGTCTTCAGAGCCGCAGTCCAACTTTCAGACCACAGTACCATCCTGGCTCCTGCGGACTCCTTTGTCCTAAAAAGCTGCTATGGAAAATCAGCATGCCCTCTGGTTCCATGTCAAAGGAGGTAGTGAAAAAAGCAAGAGATTATCCGTGAAAACTGCTTTTTTCTGGTGGTAGCTCTGCTGGATCTCAGCAGAAAATAATCTAACCTCCATTTGTATAAGTGACATGTTGGGCAGCATACTCTCAGTGAAGTACACTAACATAATCTACTGTTACACCACTGTATCAACTTTTAAGATTGTTGAGGAAAGAAGTATCCAATTCCTCTTATAAAATGATCCACTGTTTGCAGCCTCAGCTAACAGTAATGGGGTGCACCTCCATGCCAATCATAGTTTAGTGACATTGAGGAGGACCTTGAGAACAATCCAGCTGGAAGAAAGGGAGGGGCATCACCAAAGCTCCAACATGACAGGCCTCCTTTTTACCCAGCTGCAAAACCGCAGCTGAATGGGGCCTGGGATTACTCCTACTGGCTACAAATTGGACCTAGGAATGTGTCCTTGTTCCTTTAGCTAAAGCTGTACCTATGGAAAGGAGGGGAAACAAAAGTGAAAGTGAAAGAATGATGGCTGAGATTTGCACAGTGCCATTATAGCTATTTAGAGTCAAGGAATCAGTCTCTTTCTAGTTGATGCCAATTCCATAACTATGCAGTAACAATAAGGTCATTCTTCTACCCCATTTCTACATTAGTTTTAACTCTTGTTTTAAAAGCTGCATGGAAATTCACATTTATTTCTGTGCATACCATTCATAATGCCCTAAATACAATTTCTACTCCCAACAGGAGTAAAACTTTTGAATCGATGGGGTTTTAAGAATTGTTGACTTATCTTTCAGCAGTTGATTCAATCAAACTACTCTAGCTGGCACTAGAATTTGCACTTAGGCCTGGGTACATTATGCACAATTTTTCAGCTCGGAGCTGCATTGCAAAATTCAGGCAGTGAGGAATCCTATTCCAAAGGAATATTGTGTTATTTGCATATTATGCCAGGAAGTGCAAATTAAACTGGCTTACATAAAAATATGTACCAAGTAAAATTCTTCTTGGTAACAGTACTGGCACTCAGTAGGAAACATTTGATATATTCAAGTTAACTCTAATCTGCACATTACTGTAGAAGTTGTGGATCAGGTTGCTTGACTCCAAACTGCAGACTTAAATGTTCTAACTGTATCACAGACTCTCCTCATCATATACAGCTACCAATGGAAAGGGTGAGGGTGTGTCTGAGGAGCCTCACAGATTACTATTTAAAATGAGGAAAAAATTTTGTAGAGAAGCAGTAGCAAAATGCATCAGGCTGTTTCGTTCAGAATAATAACCTTGGTGATTGTATTGTTTGGCTTTTTAAAACAGATTCTGAAAGCCACAGGGGCAAGGATCCCAAAAGATATTGTCTCATATCTTAGCAACTAAATGTACTTTACCCTGAGTAAATATAGTGGCATAATGCATTCAGTATATCAAATTAAAAAGAAAAAAGAAAAAAGGAGACCATTTCAGTCTTCAGTTCACAGATGCAAATTTAAGGTCAGTAGGTTCATGAAATGTTAGGACTGCATGGATTTCAACTTTAATGACTGCTACTGTTAACAATTTCAAATTACTACACTTAATCAAGTTTTGTGATGAGTACATCCTGTTTTTACATAATTTCTTTCTCAAGCAATTTACTGTAATTACATTCATAACAAAGTTTGCAAAGACATAAGAGGTTAGAAAAGATCAGATGTTTAAAACATAGAGTAAAACAGATATGAGGAGAAAGGTTTTTTTAACAAATACAGAAAAAAACACCTATGCTGGATTACTCTTGCTTAGCTTTATATTAATAGAATTATGGAGGAGATGTATCTCTCAAGTACCGTCTAACTTAAGACTTTGCACCATTATGCCAAAGTTGCTACTTTCAGTACACAATCAGGAAATAAATCAACATGAAAACTGTTAACTGTTCTATCTGCAAGTCAGATTCTCAGAAGGCTTCTGTTGTGGGCACATTATGATTGTAATGTTTTGCTACAAAGGAAGGCAGAGTTTATAATAATTTGCAGATTATAGATAATTCGGCAATTCAGTAAACTTTATGGCAGGACTGGAAAATCTGAAACCTGAGGTCCTTATGTGCCCCTTCCTCTGGTTTCAAACAGTTTCGAAGAGGGACCCAGAAGAAGAGAAAGATGGCAGGAGAAGTGATGGATATATAGAATGATGTATACTTCCCATACCCAAGTTGCTAGGAGGAAAAAGAAACCTAGGGAGAGAGAAAGGTGTCAGAAAGACGTAGGGAATGGGAGAACATGGAAGACAGAGAGAGAGAAGTGACACTACCCACTTTTAGTTCCCTAACTCCATTCCTCACTTACCTTTGTGAGGGTATGCAATCCTTGACAGAAAAAGGGTATCAGTATCATAACTCACCCCCTGAAGGACTCAAATGAAGAGGAGAAGGAGGCTGCATACTGCGAGGAGGCTGCAGCTTTCTCTGAATCTGAGGGCCTTTCCACATTACACTGTTATAGTGCTATTAATCAAGTTTCAATCCTGTGGAATTCTGGGGTTTGTAGTTTACTGAAGCCAAAGAGCTCTCTGGCTGAGAATTTGAAATGCCCCTCCCTAAACGGCAAACCCCAGGATTCCATAGGAGGTTGAAAGTGGAACAATAGCAACATAACAGTGTACTGCAAAAAGGCCCTGAGACAGATGGGGGCTGAAGCAGTGGAAGATCCCGTTCCCCAGCAAAACAGGGCTACAGGTGCTGAAGATGACACACCCCATCCTTTGAAAAAGGGAGAGAAAAATATCAAGCCCATGCGGTTTAAGTAACAAATGCTTACTTCATTACACTAATGAGACACCTGTGTCCTTGAAAGAGCTGGTCATAAATATCATGGTAGTTCCACCTCAGCCTTAGTGCTGACAACTGTCTCATCTGGTTGCTTAGTGTCCTGTTTTGCCTTGATCTTGGACTGACTATGTTTTGAACTATTCTGTGTACTCTTTCCTGGCTCATGTATCTGGACTTCTGACCTGATGATACAACTTTTGGACCAGCTAACAACTATCATGCTTCTCCCTGCATCTTTACCTGGACTAGACTGACTACTTGACTGCTTCTACACAACAGCCTGCTGCTGTGGGTGCTTGCTGAGTTGTGCCCAGGACACTTCAGCCATGCTATATGGTGGTCTTGATACACTGAAGAACGGGGTTAAAAATAAAACAAATTAGACAGTAAAATTTGAACAAAATCATTGATGCTGTTCTTGTTGTTTGGGTTTTCTATGACAAACTACTTTAATGAGTAAGATAGACATCCCAGGTCAATCCCTAGAAAGAGAGAGTTCATATTGCATGAAAGGGTGATATGCAATGTACATATACATGTGTATGTGTGAAGCAACATCAAATAGTTCATCCAACTCTACAGGTCATTAATTTGCTTGAGACACATCCACCATTGTTTCATCTGGGAGGCAAAGCATGGAATGGCATCTTGAAAGTACTGAGTAACCATCAGCAATATTATCACTGTATGACATTGCAGTGATGATTGGAGGCTCCCATTTCAGTGAAGCAGTGAATTCAAGTTTCAGTGTGAACTTAAAGGAACTATTAGAGGTACTGAATCAGTCCTCAAAGCCAGTTTTCCACCTTGGTTAGGTCTTTTAAAGTTCAGACTAAAATCTGTACCTGACTCACTATGCCACTGACACAGAAGGCTCCAGCCTCCACTGTACTATAATCAAAATCAGATCAGCATTACTGTCCTATCTAGCAGAAGATCATAATCCCTGTTGAGCTTTCAGGGCTCTTTTGCACTACAGAATAGTATCACTATCATTGCACATTAACTGACATGATTCTACTTTATAGATTCCTGGAGTCTGCACTTTAAAGAGGGGTATTTACAATTCTCAGTGAGAGAGCTCTAATGCCTCACAAGATGACAAACCCCAGTATTCCATAGGATGAAGCCTTGGCAGTTAAAAGTGTAATCATAGAAATATCATATGGTAGAGTGAAAGGACCCCTGGATAGTGGCATAGCTTGGCGCAAGCGGCAAACTACGGCATACGGGGGAGAGGCAACAGCACATGGGGGGCAGGCTAGGAGTGGCAGTGTCCCCAAAAATGCACTACCCCCTCACCCCACCCCGTCCCTATGCAACTGT